>CM047005.1:5000000-7500000 GCA_025698465.1 Gossypium longicalyx
AATAAATACAATTTTCTTTTATGAAAAATCTATTTTGACACTAACAAATTTTAAATATTAAGAATTAAATATGGTACAGTTCTTTGTACTCTTTTAAAATTTAAAATTTAATCATTATACTTTAATTTTAAGATATTATGTCTTTGTACTTCTTTTGATTTAAAATTTTTGATCTCTCCATCTAAAGTTAACAGTGCTAAAGGTAATATAACTATTTTAACTCTCAATATTTATAATCTTTTATGAATTTGGTCTTTATACTTTAAAAGTACATAATTTTTTTTGAAAAAATTTAAAATTAATTCTTCTCTTATTTGAAATAAAAACATAAAATTTTAATAATTTATAATTTTTTTGAACAAAAAATCATGAAAAACAAACTCTTTAAAATTCAAAAAAAAAAAATCAATGTTATCCAAATTAGACCAGATTGGTTGGATCAAGAATCGACTGGAGTATTGATTCGATGAGAGGTAAAAAAAATCGATTGACCTATGAACTGGTACAAATTAGTTGAACTGAGAAAAAAATCAGTTGAACTGATTTTTATAATCTTTATTTTTAATATTTTATTTGCTTTGAACCAGTCAGACATGTTATTTTAGGAACCAATTGGTCAGAACAATTCGAAATTGGTTCAATTGTTGGTTCATTCGGTTTTTAGCTTGGTTCAATTAATCCATACTGATTTATGGGTCAATTATTTTTTTACCTCTCATCGAATCGACACCCCAATTGATTCTCGTTCCAATCAATTCGATTTTGATAACAATAAAATTTTGTTTTGATATTTTTAAAATCATTTTATTTATTGAATTTTAAAGAGTTTTCATTTTTTTCATTTTTTAAAAATTTTATTTTTATGTTTTTATTTAAAATATGAAAAAAAGCTATTTTTTAAAACTTTTCAAAAAAAAAAAAAAGATTATATGCTTTTAAGGAGTAAAGACCAATTTGACAAAAACTGTTGAGAGTTCAAAAAATTATTTACCTTTGATTTCGTGTAAACTTTTTTTTTGAGTAAAAAATAACGAAATTAAAAAATAAATTTGAAACTATCGTTTGATTCTAAGGCTTCTCTTAATGACTGCCCTAAATTCTCATTTGGTTCTCTAGTTGAGTCTCATCTATCATTTCGTTAACTTCAACAATAAGATTAGACAGAGGAATCAAGATTTTTAAATAAAAAAAATACAAGGTTGAATATCTCTAAATTAACATATAGATACTAAATACTAAATTTCTAAAGAATACAAGTAACTTTAACATATTTAAATTTAATATTAAATTTAATGACTATAAATTATTACAATGGTGGCATTTACTCCTAATGATTCCTTTAACAGCTGGTTTTATAATATATATATTAAATAATTAAATAATTTCTTTACATTTGATAAACTCTTAAAGATTGTAACTTAAAAGTTAGATAAAAATATTTAAATTATTTAAAAATAAAATCTAAAAGTACTATTAATTAAAAAAATAAAGGTAAATAAATTATCACTTTTAATAGGAAAATAAAATTTGCATGTGGAATATGCAATGTGTTTGGAGTGGTACCAAATATATATCGATGCCATTAGTGATTCCTACCTCCTTAGGATACTATACATAGCTGGATACAGCACCATGCTAACTACACCTTTTGAATGGTGTTGATTGAAATGCATGTAACTATACTGTAATAGATCTCTTCGTCCAGTTAATTCCATCAGAAAATTTATAAAAAAATATTATTATTAGAACAATATTCTTTTCTTTTATTATTCTATATAATATATTTTAATAAAATAATTAAAAACCAAATGTCTATGAATTAACTTCAAATTAATTAGATGTTTGTTTCTTACCTTTTGTTTTGCTCAGCGGAGTTGGGTATCGCCTGCCTTTTTTCCTCTCTCATCAACCTTTTCTTTATTTTTATTTTTCCCTCATTCACTATACATGTCTTCTCTTTTTGCAGTTTGCAGATCTATTTTGAGGATATCTCTGTTGTCTTCACAAGTTATGATGGACAGATGACACTGTTTGTTGTTTGCTAAAACTTCACCAATCACCAGTAGATTTTCTTGGAAAGTCGGTGGCCCTTCGTCAACTTTTTAATCTGTTTCTGTTTTGAGAGTATTTTAGAATAATAAATTATTTCATGTGTCAATTTGGACATGTGTTGTCTTAAGTTTTATATATATATTTTTGTTTTTCCATTGTTTAATAAGTCTTTAGTTTTAGAAGTTTTTGTTTGCTATTGTAGCACGTTTTCTATTCTTACTTATGTATTTAATCTTAGTTTTACAAGTGATTTTAAGGATGATTTTATTGTCGTCCTCTCTGGTTTGGTGAATACTCGATTCTTTTATCGATTTTTACTCACCGCTTTAGACCATTCGAGGCTAGTTTTTTTTTTTTATCATATTAAGTGCTTACAATCACTCTAGATTTGTCGTACTTGAGCTGTGACAAAGTTAATTGTCAAAGTGTCATAATGTTCTATTGATACTGAAGCTAAAGTCTTTGTTGTATTGATAGAGCTTGTCATTTATCATCTGGAACGAGTGTTTGGTATTTTTTTCTCTAAATTGTATGATTCTATTTATTAAATGAATTAATAAATTTACCTTTAAAAAAACTCGAAATTAATAAAAAAATATTCATAAATTATTTACTTGTTGTGTAATCTAGTAGATAATACATGTATATGAAAGTATTTAATAATCTAATATATAGTTGATTGAGTTCTAGTTTAACTGGCATAGATATTATTGTCAATATAGGAAGACGTAGATTTGATGCGCTGAAGCACATTATCCTTCCATAGGTTGAGGAGGGATTATAAGTAGTTATAAACATTCTATCAAAAAGAATAAATATGATTAAAAATTATAATAAGATTATTAAAATAAAATGTATTTAGTTGGAGGTAGTTTGTTATGCTAATTGCTAACCCATTGAGATTCCGTACGCAAACTCATGAATGTTTATTTAATTCCATTTAAATTGTTTGGTGATATTAATTCGGTTAGTTATTGTTGTTAAATAGTTTAACTAATTTAACCATAATTCAACTCTAAAATCATTATTTTATTTGGTCTATATATAAAAGGTAAGAGATACACTAGAGGTGTGCATGGGCCGGGCCCATAAAAAATTTTGGCCCGTTTTCAAAGCATGGGCCCGGCCCGAAAATATGGGCCTAGAAATTTATCCAAGCCCGGCCCGAGAAAAAAATGGTAGGCTCGAGCCCGACCCGGTCATATTAATTTTTTTTGCTTTTTTTATTAAATAAAAAACTTTAAAATATAATAAATCAAATACATTTAAAACATAAAAACAAATATTAAAACAAAAAATAAATAAAAAATAGGACTAAAATAATTATTAAAATAATACATAAATTAAAAATATAATAAAAAGTAATTATATTAAAATTGAAAAATTGAAACAAATTAAAACTAAATTAAAAATTAAATTATATTAATAACAAAAGTTTTACAATATCAAAATAACATCAAAACAACAAAAAAAGTAAAGTAAAAGTACTAAAGTTATTTAAAATTAAAAATAAAAAAATTTTAAAAATAATTTAATATTAAAATCAGGCCGGGCCGGGCAGGATCCGGGCCAAAAAAATCTTACTCGAGGCCCGGCATGTTTTCTAAACGGGCCTCGTTTTTTGCCCAGGCACATTTTTCGGGCCTATATTTTTACCCAAACCCTCCCATTTTTCAGGCGGGCCTTCGGGCCGGGCGGTACACCAACCTTTTTAATATATCTATAACATATGTTTTAGATGGCGTAATTTGGTTGGATCCTAAAAGGATAATCACTTTTTTTTATCTTCCAATTTTATAAAAAAAAATTATTTTAGTCATTTATTTAAATTTTATTTTTGTTTCTTTTAATTTTTTAAAATTATATTTTTTTATCAATTTACTCCAAAATATATGAAAAGATTAATGTATATTAACTTTGGTGATACACATAGATTGCTACCTAGATGATATGTCAATATTTAATTATTTTTTTAATTTTAAAATATTAATTTTTTTTATATTCTTATACTTTTTACAATAATTTTAATAATTTTTAATTGAAAAAACAATTTTATAATTTTTTTGAATTTTTAAAAATTTAAAAAATTAACGTGATATTTACATGGCAATCCATACGTATTCTACATCAACAATGTTAAAAGAATTTAACTTTTCTATCTATTTTGAGATAATTTAACAAAAAACACAAATAAAAAATTAAAAAAAAAAGAAGTAAAAAATTAAATAAATAACTAAAATAACTCTTTTTAAAATTATAGAATGAAATAAATAATTATACCGTGGTAAAATTATTCGTACCTTCTAATAGATTTTGGTAGCACCAATTTTTCCGACCATAGAATATGGACTTTACATCATGTAAATTTCATTAACAATCAAACACGTTATTATAACTATATATTTATATTTATTATTTAGAGTAAAAGAAATTTAATTTTTTTTCATGTTTAATATAAAATACGATTATTTTTATCGTTCGAAGAATATTCATTTTCTTCCTCAAGTTTGAAGAAATTTTTATAGACCTTTTGAAATTTATATATTAGATAAATTTAAAGTAAAAAAGAGAGAGTTAATTATACTCTTATTATTTATTTTATAAAACCATGAAAATTTAATTACATTTTGAAATACTATAAAATTAAATATATGTATATATATAGATTTCTTTTATAAAATATATTATTTGATTTCAAATAAATTAAGTATTTTAAATTTATATTTAATTTAATTATATATTAATTTTAAGATAAATTTATTAAATTATTTTAAATTAAAGTTAATTAGTTAGGTAATAATATAAAATATAAAATTTACCCCCTAAAACATTATTTAGTTAGATAATATTTTTGTTTATTTATTTAGCAAAGAAGATATACACTTTCCCGCACCATCGTCCCCTTTTCCTACCCCTCTCCCACCCACCAACAAAGATTAAAATTAAATACACTTCATTATATCTTACCCCGTATGCTAAATCATGTGATGATATTTAAACCGTATACTTCAAGATCCCACAACCTAAGCTTTATCACACGGCTCTGTGATTGTTATTTTTACTTTTCACTTAAATTATTGTAAAACTTTCAGTTTAGTTAAAATTTATTCTCAGATTGTTTTAATGTTTCATATGCTTGATTTAAGGTTGGAAATGATTGGAGCGAGTGTTACATTTAGAAATCTATTTAAATTATAAAATTTTTATTTTAAATGAATAAAAAAAAAAAAAAAAAAGTTGATTGAGAGTATACCCTTTAAAGCAAAACAGCATTTTAAAATAAAGTTTTTCCAGTAGTATTAAAGTTTTTAAGCATATTGGGGTTGGGTCGGCCACAGTACAATCCAACTGATCTGCCTCAAGAAGAAGCAATGAAACGCACCACACTGGAAACTAACTCCTCCACCCCTAGATTAGGCGCCGTCGTGTCAACCACCATCCTGGGCACATCTCCGACATCGTACTCCGTGCATCCGCCATACCCCTTAATCAGCTCCTGAAGCTCCTCCCAAGAGGTTGGCTTGTGCCAACTCTTTTCCCTCCCTTCAAGCCTCTCCCTCCACTTGGCCTCGTCCGACGGCCGGCACTCCACAATCAGGAGGCGCGCTCCGGCCGACGCCGCTAAGCTGATGAGACGGTCGAGATGGGATCTGTGAGAGAGAGGAGAGTCGATGATGACGCTGAAGCCGAGGTGGAGCTGAGTTGAGGCGACTCGCCAGATAGCTTCGTAGGAGAGGTGGTTGAGGAGGGCGTGGGAACCTTGTGGTTGCTGATGGAGCGGAAAAGTGGAGTCGCGGATGTCATCTTTGTCGACGAGAGGGAATTTGAGGGCTAAGGCTAAGGCATGGGCTAAAGTGGATTTGCCAGTGCCGGGATGCCCTTTCATTGCTATTATCAACGGCTTCTTAGTTATTTCATCTCCTAATTCTTTAGCCATTGTGTTGACACTTGCGAATGCCACCAATGCTTCAGTTGGGATAAAATTAGTTTTATTTTATGCAATATAAAAAAAAACCCCAGATAAGGTTTCACTATCGTTCCTACTCATCCGTAATCCCAATCCAAGGTATTTTGACTATGGACTTTTTTTTTTCTGTCTTGCTTTAGACCTATGAAAAAAAAAACAAACAAACTACGTAGTTGGAATCTGAACCGATCAGTCGGGCACTGAAAACCGACCGTATTTTGAACAAAAACCGACCTTTTGGTGATTCGGACAAAGAGTTCATCTGATTTTTTTTTTTTTGTATCGCATACAAAAATTATTTAATTAAGATGAAATCAATTTATTAAATAATTGAATTGAAAATTAAAATAAAACTTTTTTATATACAGAAATAAATTAAACTAATCCAGAACTATTATATATTAAGGGTTAATTCCACAAATGGTCTACAAACTTTAGGTCAAATTCTATATAGGTTTCAAGCTTCAAAATGTATCAATAAGTCTTCAATTTGCAAAATTTCGTATAACTGTCATCCTTGCATTAGTAGTTCCGTTGAAGGAAAGGCCACATTAATACTAAACTTTGCAGTTGGGGACTCAGTTGAGCAATGTAGAATTTAGCCTAAAGTTTGGGGACTTTTTGTGGAATTCACCCAAAAGAAATATACATATAAGTTTCTTCCTCTGAATTTATATTGAAGCTAGCATGGATCAAGTAAATAATCTTAATAACTTATTTAGGATTATCTCAATATTTCCAGGGGCGCATAACAAATTTTCTAAAGACATGTATTTTTCTAACTCGGTTTTAAATCTAATAAATTTGTTTAAAAAATAAAAAAAATAATTGAAAATAAAAAAAAAATTACGGCAAAACATAAATTTGTTTGAATAATTACTAATAACTACGTACAAACATAATCACCAATAATCTCCACAGGAACAAGTTCCATTCATAAAATGATGGAACCTCTGGGAATCTCTCACCACAATTTCCCTTCCTGTAACCTTGGAAATGAACTTTGTAGCCGTATGACAATCACCACACACCCTCAAATTCTTTGTTATTCTAATCGAACTTTCATGTCCCAACTTTATCAGCCCAAAAACGATGGCCAGCTTCTCACTGTGTGCATACAACATCATCTCCTTTGTCTCCTCCTCCACATCATGCAATACAAAGCTTACATCTGGTATATACCCTTCTTGTCTAATCCTCTCTATTAGTTTACCCAACTCTGAATAGATTAGATCCATTTCAGGGTTTGCTCTATCCCCGGCCACGAACGTATACATCTTGCCCTTAATCTCTATACTAGTCCAACCGACTTTTTTCTTTACACCTCTGCTTTTCATTAAATTTCTAATCCTATAAGCTTCTCTTCTTTTTCCCAATGATGCATATATGTTGGACAAGAGAACATACCTTCCGGGATTTTCGGCATCCAAGTTGAGTAAAGATTTGGCAGCGATTTCTGCCAGTTCTACATTTGAATGAATTCTACAAGCTCCAAGCAGTGCCCCCCAGACACCAGCTTCTGGTCTCACAGGCAACTTTTCAATGAACTCCAGGGCCTGGTTCAACTGCCCAGCTCTGCCCAATAGATCAACCATACATGCATAATGTTCGGATGTTGGTTTTACCCCAAAGTCTCTTAACATGGAATCGAAGCACTCCCATCCTTCATTAATTAAACCGGCATGACTACATGCTGACAATATTGATACGAATGTGACATGGTCTGGCTTTATTAAGGCCTTCATTTGATCAAAGAGATGAAGTGCTTCTTTACCATGGCCGTGCATACCATACCCGGATATCATAGTGCTCCAGGAGATGATATTCCTTCCTTTCATGTTATCGAAAACTTTTCTAGCATACGTTAAGCTCCCACATTTCATGTAAAGGTCAAGGACAGCAGTATCTAACACTAATTGACACTCTAGGAAACAACGAATAATAACGGCATGAAGGGTTCGTGCAAGGTGCAAAGAAGCTAGTATTGAACAAGCTTGAATCACGGCAAGAAGGGTAATAGAATCGGGAAGGACACATTGGAATCTCATTTGGTTAAAGAGGAGCAAAGCTTCAAGTGGCAAGTCAGCCCGAGCATATGCGTCGATCATTGAGGCCCAGCAAACCAAATCCTTGTATGTGAACCCATCAAACAAGCTTCTAGCAAGGTCAATTCTTCCGCATCTAGCAAACATAAGCATGGTGGCATTTTGCACGGAGTGATCATTATCAAGCACATTATCCATGATGACTCTATGCATATGATGAGCCGCGTTCTCACGCCGAACGCAGGCCGTGGCATTTAAAATAGAAGCCCTGTTGGGTTTAATTCCTTGATCCAACATCCTGGTAAACAGCAGCAACCCTTGCTCATGAAAACCGCACTGCAAGCACGCTCCAATCATTGCGCTCCACGACACTATACTTCTTTGGGGCATTTTATCGAACACTCTTTCGGAAACAGGAAAAAGGCCGCATTTGGCGTACATGGAAATGAGGGAGTTAGCAACGAAGACGTGAGAGGAATAGCCGTATACGAAGGCATGTGCATGAAGCTGAGAACCCAAATTGAGAATGCGGAGAGAAGCGCAAGCTTTGAGAAGAAAGGGAAAGGTGAAGTTATCAGGCGCAATATGCAGATAAGGCATACGGGTATAAAGAAGGAAGGAGCGATGGTAGTGGGCAGTGTCGACGAGGCCGCGCAGCATGACGTTCCAAAGGAAGGCATCGTTAGAGAAGGAGTTGCAGTGGGAAAAGAGAGTGTAGGCGTAAGAAATGGAGCCAAGAGAAGCGTAGTGGGAGATGAGGTTGGTGAGGGAGTGGAGATGGAGGTGGAGGGATCTGAGAATTGAAGCATGAAGGGCTTTAAGAGACTTGAGCGTGTGGCATTGCTTGATCAACGAGATGCATGTGTCTTCAGTTGATGTCTTCAGCTTCAACTGCAGGCTGCTTTTGACAACAGCGGTCGCTTGTAACGCTCGACAGCTCCGCATGCCCTCCACTTTAAACCTGCTACTTGTTCATTTTGGGGCTTATTATTATTGATTAAATTTGATTTCGGTACCTATACCATACTTAAAGATTTAATCAAAAACTTTTATTTAGTGTTTTTTTTTAATACTTTCTATTAGCGGACAGTGGACTTATGCGGAATTTTTTAAAATAAAACCCAAAACGCAATCTTATGTAAAAAAAAAAAATCTAATATTTTAATATTTAAAAATTAAATTATTTTATTAAATTTGTGTATGTATATAATTAAAACATAATTGATGGAGAAAACAATTAAAGTATAGTTAATTAAAAAATTAACAATAAGATTAAAAATAATTATAATATTTGAAAATTTCAAAATGCTTAAAATTTCAAAGACTCAAAAAGGGAGTTGGAAATGTAATGTGTATTATAGTAAATTTAACTATAGAAAAATTAAATATAAACAAAAATATATAAGAGACATATAAAATAATATTAAAATAAAATTAATTTAAAGTATTAATACAAGATTTAAAGGAATAATAATTCATATAATAAATTAAAATGTAAAAAAAAAACTAATAAAACTAATATTTAAAATACAATAAATTCAAAGAAATACTACAAAGACAACTTCCAACAAATTGAAAAGAGATCAAAAGCACAAATAATTAAAATATTAATTAAAATAACTAATTAGCTTTTATAAAATATCTAAATTGCCCTTAACTTTTGACACCTAAATTATCCCTACTCTTACCCCTATTTACTCCTAGTAACTCCCAAAGAATTGGTTTTATATTACTTATAGCTTAATTCCACGAAATTGATATTAGTAATTTAGAGTAAAACATAATATTAAGAAGAAAATCCAATTATCTGGAAGTAAAATACAAAGATAGAACTCTAAAATTTAGTACAAGAACAAAAAAAAAAAAAAAAAAAAACCTTATTTATTTTATTTAGAAAGATTGGCCTGAAAATCTGATATGTGAAAAATAATTTGTGGTACTAACAAAGGCAGAATAGTCCAGTCCAGCAGTATGTTTTTATGTTTCTTAATTTACATTACATACTCGTATTTCCTTTTAATAAGGTAAGCAAGACTATACAATGTAGAAACATATGACGGTGTAATGTTTCTATGAGCAAGAATATGCTACTCGGCACAATAACAAATCGATCCTAAGCTATTTGTGTTACTAAAAATCAAGTATGTGAAGAACAAAGAATCAAAATCAATGTTTCTTACTATCCCTATATCAGGGGCTTTGAGGGAGCACCCCATCTCCATTTAACATCTTTGCACTCTCTTCATCCATTGCAACCCTACTCCAACTTGAATTTCTCAAGGAGAATATCCTACTCCGATCGAACCCACTTCCTCTAAAGCCTGTTATCTTTGATGACATCATAGGCATCACAAGAACCGCAGATGCGTTGATAGAATCATCTCCAAAACCTAGCGATAGCAAACAAGTTGTCTGCAAACGGATTTACCAATATCAGATAAGTTAGTGTTAAAGTAATCTTGTTAGATCATAATTCTCCAAATCCGATTTGCAGTACCTTTGCCTTGGCAAGTATGTCTGTGACCTTCACCACCATTCGTTGTGTAAATGATTTCATCTCTTTATTTTCTGCATCTTCAGATTCGAAGATGAACCTACAAGGAAATATGAGAACAGTGGGTGAAGTACCCTAGACAATTATGCTAGTACATTTAGACGCTCATAACCTCAATGATGATAAACAAAAAAATAATCATGTGTCAAAATTTCATCAGCTCTCATTGATACAATCAACGAAGGAAACCAAAGTCATTGACAACACCAAGAAATGTGCTTTTTACCTGTCTGTTTCAGTTGAATTGCTGGAAGACAAAACAGAAGTTGGATGTGAAGCATCCTTCACTTCACCACCTAAAGGGGAGAAAATGGAAGTCAGAATAAGCTTAAAACTTAAAAAATGTTTTATACAGAGATTACATAACTCCTCAATCTAAGTACCTCTTCGCTCATCAGGTGCCAATAAAGAAATGCCTGCGAACACAGACACCATTCCTAGTATGAACATAGTTGTTCTCAGCGCATCAAACACCTGTTTTGTTAAACAAAAAACACCGTTTGAGATCATCTAATTCCATTATCCAGAAGGGAGGGGCTAGAGTAGAATTGAAGAATACTGGCTTTTTCAGACTAACTGCATGATTAACTTTACAGCCTTCCTACATGACAAATGGCAAAAGCCATCAATTTTCACTTTAGTTCTTTTTAATGAATGATAACCACTTATTTGAAAGCAAATATTACATAAGGCTGTTCGGTAAACAATTGCTGCAAAAAGCAACTACAATAAAAAATAAATAATTAAGTTCAGCCAAATGATGTTGCTACACTGGAGATATATTACAGTGAAAATTAATTCATGCAGGCAGGGAGTGAGGTGATTTGAACTAAGAATCTTGACATAATATGAAATTAGGGGTTGCATGCACCCGCAAGAGAGAGAGAGAGAGAGAGGACCTGATATTCCTGGAAATATATAAATCCTGTACAAATGGAGAAGAAGGTCCAAGCAATTTGAAACATGGGAACAATAAGGATTGCATCAAAGAGTGATAACCCTTCATTTAGCCTTGCCATCTGCAGTAAAAAAGCTCAGTATAAGTCTCCAAAAATCACTCTTGTAGAAGAAGCATAAAATACAAATTCTGCCATGATTCTTACCCAAAATCCAGCTGTACTTAGAAATAAAAGTATCATGGAGTATGTGAACCAGCTGTGCAACTGATAACCATTGGACATTGCCAACCTTAGAAGGTTAGAGCTGGATAATATGAAATTCAAAATTAGATTTAATCTCAATGCAAGTTTTAATTGAAAAATGACATCTAAAACAGCCAACTTACAGAGATTTTGCAAATAACACTGAGCATGATCCTACAGCTCCTGAAACTACAGCATATGAAAAAGGAAGCAGCATGTTCCAATATGGTCTAAGGTCTTGTCCAGAAACAGCAAGGACAATTTCCCCTCTCCTGAAAGTTTGCATATTAAGGCATGTCAAACAGCTCAACAAATGTTTAGAAGGAAAATATTAGCATTACTAAACAGCTGACTCTCAAATCTCACCTGTAGATATAGTGATGTAGTGCAACAACTAAGATTAAAATCAGACAGTAAAGAAGGAATGTTATATTGCTGTATTTCTCTGCCAACTGTTCTGGTGTATAGACTGAAAAGGAAACAGAAAACGACCACGCATTTTCTTTTAGAACCAGTGAAACCAAAACTCAGCCTCCATTCCTGCATGTAGACAAGTCTGTCTCTCTCTCGATGTTTATAAATGAATATATAAGTAATTTCAATTATACATATATATATAGAGAGAGAGAGACCCAATACATTTATATCCATGTATTGTTGTATGTCTTCCTTTTCCCCTTTTCATCAACTGGCTGATGGTCAGGAGGAAGGGGTGCAACCAGGACTCGAAAGCTAATAATCAACCATGTCTAAAAATCAAGTGAGATCAGATACCAGGAGACTGATGGTTGCCGAATGCGACTAGAAAAAAATTTCCAAGAACAATAAATGCAGTGGCTGCTAGTACCCTGGAAGTGACCACAATGCCAATGAAATAGAGTCAGACACAATATTCCATGAATAAAAGTAAGGCTCATTTCTAGTTATCAAAATTTAACTCTTGCTGCAGGCTAAAACATACTTTACAGTGACCATTTTGTTTAAGACGAAGTAAGCAAATGCAATGTTGGATATAAACTGAACAGATCCCAAGGCTGCAAGAAGTGACTGCCAAGGAGTAAGAAGTAAGGAAAATGTGAGAAAAAAAAAATGCAGAGTTACTAAAATACAAAGCCTTGCACAATGGTAATAACCAAAAAAAAAAAAAAAACAACTTCAAACCCAAACCTCCTTTACCCACAAACAGTTGACCATGTTGTTTAGCAGGATCCCAAACAAACAAGTATCCACAATAATAAGTAAAGGAGTAACAATTGTCCAGCTTCCTAAAGCTATTTACCGATAACAAGGGGTCAAGGATAAAACTTTGCATCAAGCCCACAATATTTAAGATAAAAGCATTAAACTTAGCTTCTTAATCATAGAACTTCCTTAAGGAGGAAAATTAATATGTAATTTTGCCAAAATTGAGCCTATTCAGATCGGAAGTCTGGGGGTACTAACCTGAGCAGCATAACCAAAGGAAATGAAGTTTAGACAATTTCCAATAATGAAAAATAGAATACCTGCAGATGAAGAATTACATTTTAACATTAACTTACTCCACATATATCATAAATAAACACTCAATTATTCAATTTAGTACCAACTCTCCATGTTTGGAAGTATATGATAGGCTTTAATGGAACCTTTCCAGCCATTCCTTCACCATCCATCATGGAATGTCTTTCCCTCTGTGAATTTAAGTAGATACAGTGAGACAAAGAAAAAGGTCATAAGATTGAAAATTAAAGCTGCCACACTATGCCAGAAACGGACAAATTACTGAATAATGTGATATAGAAACAAAACATCCATTTTCAAATATGATGATGTTCCATCACATGCTAAGGGGAAAAAAACCAGAAAGACTTTTACATTAGATGTAAAGAACCAACTTACCCAGAAGATCAATGAAATTCAGACATAACCTTAGATGAAAACAACACATTGGCAATGCTCAGCCTATCAGTAACACCCAAAGTTGAGTATATGGGTTTTTATGTTTTTTTTTTTTTTTTGCTTTTGAAAACTAATGCAGCAACATGAACATGTATAGAAAGTACAAGGATGATTTTATGACTTGACAAACATGTCAAGAATGCTAAATATATCTAAAAAGTAATTGATCGGGGATGGTGAAAAGAAACCAAATTTAGCAAACTTCATACCTCATTATGACCTAATTTAAGAAGGTTTGTTCCAAAGTTGATGGCAATACTGCCAAAGAGGTTGATGAATGCTCCAATGACCCAATCTCCCATAGTTTATAAATTCGATCCCCTTAAGCAGAACTGAAAACCCAACAGCAAGTAGAGAACTTGAGCAGAGCTAGAGTAGATAATTGACAACAAATGCAGCATCATAGGAGGAATAGCAACGAAGGATAACAATTAGAATAGCTGATATTTATCCGTTCAAGTCATACAAAAAAAAAAAAAAAAAGATTAAAAAGAATCATACACCAGCATCTACGTAGAGAAAGAGAAACGTAGAAGCGGATCAAGTCTATGCTTGTGTTGGGAGATCCGATCTGATCTAATCGAATCGAATTCAATTGATTTCTGAATCTTCAGGCGATGGGTTCAACGCTGGCCGGCGGTCTTCTTGTTGTTGATAAAATGTAACACCAAAAGAAGAAAATAACAAAGCTTTACCTAACGGAGAAAGGGAACTCGACTTTGCAATTGCAATTTGGTTTTTGAGAGGCAGCGGATCCAATCAAAGAAACCAAACTCGTCTTTTTTTTTTTTCCCTTTAAAGAAAAGAAAGAAATAAAAAAAATTTTGATTTGAGTTTAAAATTCTGTCTGAAAATTCACGCGAGTCAATGTTTATGTGCGACTCATTCCAACAAGAAAAATGAAAGGGTAACTGTACCTACCACTTGTAGATTTAAACCTTTCTTCAAAAGGAAAAAAGAAGAATAAGTGCAGTAATTTTTTTGGTCAAATTGTATAAAAGGTCCTTTATTATACATTGTTTTGCAGATTTTCTCCTTTATTATAATTTGATTATTTTTAATCTTTCTATTTTTGAAAATTATATTTTCAATCTTGAAGCTACCTTTTCTCTATTAATTCCAATCAAATAATTCGAAGTGTCTTATTTTCTTTAAACATGTACAGTTTTTTTTTTTTTTTTTTTTTTACAATTAGACAAATTCTTTTGCATATTTAAAAAAGAAAAAAAAATGTATAGTAATATTTATCAATTTGTAAAAAAAAAAACACGTGAAATCATAATTTCATACAATCTTTTCTCTAATGAATATGACAAGTTACATCTTTAAAATGAACGAATCAAAGTTTTGATGAAATTAACAGAAAAAAAATCTAAAACTGAAAACATATTTCAGAAAATAGAGTATTAAAAATGATTAAAATGTAATAGAGAAACTAAATCCAAAGCAAACACATTGTACAGGGATCTTCTATACAATTTGATCAATTATTTTTGGTGTTACACGTAGTTTGAATAAAAATGATTTATTAGTAAATAGTAATTTGATTAAATAAAGAAGTGGAGAAATTGAGAAGGAATTTGATTGGGTGAAAGCCGATAGCCAAAAGGAAAAGCAACCGCTATGGCCGCCGCAATCAATGTCAATGCCAAAGTCAAAGTCAAGTGTATAATAGTCTAGCTTTTATCTTGTAAAAATTATGATTGGGTTAAAAGAACAATTATTGTTAGAACACTTTTTTCCAAAAATCCTTGTAATTTTCTTCTTTGGACTTTAGAATTTCAACCTATTAATTTAACCACAAAACTTCGAAATAAATAGTTAAATTTTTACTACTGTATCATTTTTCAATTCCAACAATTGTGTTAACAATAGTACACAAGAAGAAAGAGAAGAATTTTTTTTTTTGCATATGCTTATAATAATAAATATAAATGTTAAACCTGCTTAAAAATAAATTTAACCTATTACTGAAAGACATAAGTTTGAGTGTACTGAAGTGTATTATTCTCTTATTCAAGAGTTAAAAAGAGACAATAAATAATTCTAAACATTGAATCAACAAAGAGTATATATAATAAGAATCTATAAATACTAATATATTAAATTAATTTAGCATATTGTTTCCTTTGGTTAGTATCTGTATGTTTTTTTAGCATTCCGTCAACTTCCATATAAAAGTCCAATTAAGAAAGTAGAACACCAAGTTTGGCTGGATTGACCATCTGTACTAATATTCAATCTGGTAATTTTTTGTTTGGGTGCATATATGCCGTAATTTTTCATTAGCTGCTTCTTCAAATATTTATATCCAACGACGTACCATACCAAGCTTCGTGGCTTTCAGTTTTATTAATTTCACAGAGACATTTTTAGAACTTTAAGGCTTAACAGCTCAGTTAAGTCCTATTACTTGTCTGCTACAGCAGAGAACCAATCAACTAAACTACGCAGACGGTGCTTGACCTGATACAACAGTTCAAGGCTGAGTTGTTGAACATCCTCAATTATGATAATGTTAACACTTTAAATGTCCAAGTCAATTTCAACTACAAGGATCGTAATTTCACTCTGGCCACCTTTCTTCATGGTTTCCTAAAGCAAAAACAATACTATGAGTGGATTAAGATTCTAGAAATGAAAGCATCATGTCGCCAAATTCAGACGCCATTACATTGATTACACAAATTGGTTCTCAGGAAACAGCACTGATAACACTTGGTTATTCGCTAGTGGGCTCACACCAAATAATAGAAACATGAAATGCATTCCAATGAGCAATAGCAACATCAACATGTGGAAATGATTGTTCAAGAAAAGCCATCATTTCTTTCAAGAGGTCTTTATTCGAGCTAAGTCTCCTATTGCTAATTGGTTTTAGGTGAGATAGTTTGCGCAGGTGTTTTTGTTCTCCCTGCCTAACCCCATATGAGGTTGACCATCCCTTGTTGCACTACATTGGAGAGGAGTGTTAAGTGGTTTTATCCACATATTAGCTGTTAATGGTTAACAATATAATTGAAGATATTAAAGAAACACCCACAGTTGGTAATTGGTTATCAATCATTAAGACCCTTTGTTTTCCTTTTCTTTTTAGTCCCCCCGCCTGGGGGCACCCTCTTCTTCGTTTTTGACATGTAACTGGGATTTCTATCAGACAGTGCTTAATTTTCCACGAATGCAAAGGCAACAGATGGATATAGATATGGATTTCAATATTAATCTTTACAAGAGCAACAATCAAACAATATAAGATTTGCTACCACACAGTCGCTAAACCATCTAGATAATGATACAATGGTATGAAAATTCATAACTCATAAGTTCAAGAAATAGGAAATTTTGATGTAAGGCATTACCTTCAATATGAGGCAAGGCAAAAATAAATAAATATCGGCCACCATGATCAGGCTCATACTCTGATGATCTTTCCTTTACAAAATGGTGAAAGGCAGGTTCTGACAGGAGCCCCTTCTGTAGGTGCTGCTGAAACTGAAGTGAAGAAGAGAAAAAACAGCATCCAACAATATGACAAGTAACCTAAATTGAGAGTTTAAGGAAAGGTCTCTAAGCTATCAAAATGAATGCTTCTTGCTTGGAGGTAATTTAAACAATACTCATCCTGACTTCTACTCAACACATTTATAAAAGCATGGCTACAATCTGGTCCAAAAATGTAATATGCAGACTTGTCTAGTAGTCTATACTCCATATTGTCTAATGACATGGTATTAGTCATTTTTCAGCTTGATTCTACCATCTGATGCTTACACAGATCAATGGCGGTTGGTAATGTACCCTTTTCACAAAGACATTACAATAAACTAACAGAACCGAACATCTGAATCCTGGTTAAATCCACCAACAACGATAAGTGTGATTGGTATTATATATAAAAACCAGTCAAAACAAAATCAACTGCGCCAAATATAGGTGTTAAAGAGAGAGTAACATCAATTGAATTTTTAAAAGAAGCCATATTCTCCTTGTATGTGAACCGTAACCTCATATGGCAGAGAATCATTTAAAAAAAATGCTCTATTCCAGATAGGTATACCAAATATGAGCCTAAAAGACAAGGGATTATTGTACGGACTTCAGCTAAAGATTCTAAAAACATGGGAACATAGACAGCCTTAAAAAAATAAAAAAATCCAACTTTACCATACTGTAGGAATCTCAACGAGTAACACAATTAAAGAAAGGTTTCCTACTTTCAGCAGCTTCTTTTTCATTCTTCAGTCTTCATGCTATCAAACATTGGACTGATTTTTCTATTCAAATGAACTTTCTCATAAACACTAGTGAACTCAAAATTTTCGGTCAAATGATCAAATATGTAATGAAAAGCCGAACGTCTTTATCTGCCATACCACCACAACTGAATGCAGAATTCAGCAACAGATATATATATATATATATATATATATATATTATATATATAAATCTACCAGCAAGCTCATAAAGTAGATAAAGATTGAAAAGAGATTCTATACACAGAAAGCAGCCACAGATTACAGAGTGTGATTAAGTTAACAAAAAAACTTTGATATACTTAATAATCCTTAAAATGAATGCCACAACAACAAGAGTTAAACTGACAGTTCATTAAGAAAAGGGGGACAAAAAGATAGCGCGCAGAGGAAGGGGAAAAAAATCAGGCTTGGGTGCCAGCCAAAGCCTTCATCTGAATATGGTTAGAATCAGAAGCATTGGCAGGCAAGGGCTCGTATGATCCCAGTCTCCTAACCCCAACACTCTTAGCAACAACGGCGTAAGTGAGCATCACAAAGATGATGACAAACATGACATGAACCACGAACACCAGATCCAGAATGGCCACAGCCCTGAGCCTGGATTCGTCGAGGTCGCATTTGGTAGATCCCTCCACACCGCTCACAACGTCCAGCAGCTTATGGCAGCCTTCGGGTATAAAGGCTTCAACGTAGAGTGAAAGCCCCGTCTGCAGCACCCACAGCCCCTGGAGGCAAAGAGACGCCCCCAAACCGACCTCGGCTATAAAAAGCTTGGGTTGGCAAGCCAGGATGAGGCACATCAAGGAAGCCAAAGCGGAAACGCGGGCGGACAAAGAATCACATTTGGCTTGGAGATCAGAGGTCTGGACGGAGGCGGCACCGTCGGAGACGGAGTAGTGGAGGAAGAAGATAGCGGAGGCAAAGGCGAAGAAGAGATCGGGAGGGAGGGGGAGAAGGGAGGTGGATTCGGAGAGGAAGAAAGAAAGGGAAAGGATGAGGAAGAGGAACAAAACGGCAGCGGAGTTGAGGGTGATGAAGTGGTAGACGGGAGTGCGGCCCTTGACGAGGGGATCGGGGTCGGAGGAGATGAAAGATTGGTGGAGGAATGCAATGAAAAGGCAGAGCATGAGAAGGTAGAGGGGAAGGTGCTTGAGGCGGAGATTGGAGGAGAAAGGGAATGGGTAAAAAGGCTTGGCGGAGTAGGATTGTGGGAATTTAAGGAAGTTACGGGTGGTGCAGATGAGATGGTAAAGACCCAGAGAGAGAAGCGTGGAGGAGGCTAGTAGCTGGTATATTATGCCCGCCATGGATGAACAAACAAATCAATTAAAGCCAACCCTCGGCAACGATCAGTCGGGGGGAGGAGGGAGTGCCAGTGGATTGTCGCTGATTTGATTTTCGCTTTCGGAGGTTGGTTGACCGAACTTTGTTTAGTTTCCTTTTGGATTTGGATTTCATTTTTTTATTGGGCTTCGCTCTCCACTTTCTTTTTATTTTATTTTTTATATATTCAATTAATATTAGGGTAAATTGCTAAAATAGTCATTTTTTATTTTATGTTACATTTTAGCTACTTCTGTTTGAAATGTTACGTTTTAGTCACTTATATTATCATGTTGTAACATTTGTCACTGAGCCGTTAACGGTGTAACAGTAAGCTGACATGACACGTTAAATCATCATTTCAAACAAAAAATTTTAGGTTAAATTATATAATTAATTCCCATATATTTTTTTCATTTTGAGTAACTTAATTTTTTTCTTTTATGTTCTTTTAATTTTTTTCTTTATTTTTTATTCTCTTCTACTTCTCCCTCTATTTTCTTCACTTCTCCATCTCTTTTATGTTCTTTTTTATTATTCTTTCTTTTATGTTCCCTTCTTCCTTCAACGTATTCTAATCACGGTTTCAAGAACTATCTCATATGATTTTCGTGCAACCAAATCCTTAAATCCATCATATGGTTAAATGCTACACATTAACAAGTAACCTTTAGTTGACCATTTGATATAAATTGCAAACTCCTCATGCTTGAAATCTCATTTCTTTGAATTAATTATGTAGAAAATAGAGATGAAGAAGGGAGAAAAATAAAGAGAGAAGAGAAAAGAAAAGAATGGAAAATATAGAAGAAAAAAATTGAAAAAACATAAAAGAAAAAAAATTAAATTGCTTAAAATAAAAATACATGATGACTAATTATATAATTTAACCTAAAATTTTTACTTGAAATGATAATTTAACTTGCAATGTCAGCTTACTATTATACCGTTTACAATAATTAATGGTTCAGTAACATTACAATACATTAATGCAAAAGATTAAAACGTAACATTTCAAACATTACTGATTAAAATATAACTTAAAATAAATAAAAATACCACACCATCCACCAACTTGGGCGACTATGCCTTTTTTTCTTTGACAATTGTTTCTGATTTCTAATCTAATAATTCTATTACACTACTAATTAGGAACAGTTTTAGAACAGAATTTATGGTCTCCTGTTTTAGAAAATTGTATTTATCGAAGCAGCAGCAGCAGCGATGGGTTGAATGGAAGCTAGTAGCACCAACCATGGCTGACATTGACAGTGGCTTTAGAAGCAACGGGAATTTATGTGTTGTTAAGCAAATACACAGGGATTATGACAGGTTGAAAACGAATGAATGCATTATACTTATGGATGTTGCCTTCATGAATTTCTGTTTCTCTTACTTAACTTTTATCCATACTTGTGTAAGAGTGAATAAATTTAATTTTGTATTATTAAAAAAAAATTACAACACAGTCATTTAACTTTTAATTCAGTCACTCAATTTTTAAAAAATAATAAATTAGTCACTAATGTTATCGAAAAGCAACAAAGCAGCCACTCATTGATATTTTTCGTTATCGACCTAACGGGACAAGTGATGTGGCAGTTAACTTGCCACATTAGACATTTTCCTCTCATCCTTCCCATAAGCCACCATTAGATAGCAAAAATAGAAAGAGAAGAGGGGGGGGGTGGGGGCTTTTTCACCATTGGGGAGCTTTTTCACCATTTTTCTTCATCCCTCTTGGCTCCCTCACCACCACCCTCGACGTTGGTCACCTTCACAAGCCCACTGTCATTTAATCATCAGACCAGCATCACTCATGGTCATTCTTTTACCAAGACACCACCGCCATAACCACCAAATTTCAACTCCTAAACATTCAAGACATGCAAAATCCCAACCAAAAACAAAATTACTAAATAGCAAGCATCTAAATTCAAACAGGCAAAAATAGAACAATTGACTTGCATCAAAAGAGAGAAATTAAAAAAAAAACTAAAAAAGAAAGAAAATCAAAAGAGAAGAAATCCACACTAATTTTAATTTTTATGGGTTGGAGAACTCGAGCTACCAGTTCGATGATCTGAGTGGTCAAGAGTCATGATCGGTCGAAGAAAAACTGTGGCTGAAATATGGTGGTGATCCGAAGATCCATTGAAGCCTTGAGGTCTTAATCTCAAGATTTTGAAGGCCTATTGAGAAAATTGAAGTGAGATTTGAGAAAAAACAAAGAGGAGCCATTTGGTGATTACAGTTGGTTGGAGAAAGCCATGAACGACGACGACTAGACTTAAGAAAAAAAAAAAGAGAGTGGAGAAGAAGAGAAGCAAAAAAAAGGGATAAAAATTCAAAGGAACAACGAGGATGCCAACGTGGCCAATTAGATGGCAGGTCAACTTTCCGTTACAAATGTAAAGAAAAATGGTTACTTGGACTAATTTGTTATTTTTTAAAAGTTGAATGATTATTGGTGTAATTTATACTTAAAAATCAAATAATGTCAAATTCAAACTTAATTAATATTTACTGTTTAAAAAGTTGTGATGTTTGACAATTACATGTTAAAAATCATTTATTGTTTTGCAAATGAAAAAAAAAAATAGTTTTCTTGTCAGCTTTTAAAAACAAAAAAGTTTAATTGTGTTTTAATCTGAATTGATTTGATTCAGTATAAGGATCGTCTATTTAATCTAAAGGACTTTCATAAGTAATTTTACCCTTGTTTATTTATAGAACTAAAGTGTTGAAATAGATATCTAGTCAAATATTTAATGAAAAATCAAGAGGTAATAATCTTAATACATTTTAATTATTTAAGGCACAATTATGACATTATTTTTAATAATGTTCAAAAGATCGAAGATTAACTAACGAATCCTTTGTAATATAATGTATTAACCTGTGAAGCGCCCCAAAGTTTTTTCTTTTCCTCTTTTAAGAAGTTAAAATAACAAGTATCATCATAATTGTAAATAGTTATAATTAAAATTAATTATTCCAAACATAATCACAATGATAATTGAAATATATCGAATACTCTTCACCCTATTTCTCAAACATTTTATATTATTAAATAATCTCAAGCGCCCAAACAAAAAACTTGCACCTGGATTTCACACCAACCGGAAAGGAATATATATAATGACATACAAACCCTGTATTGCACTCCCTATAGTGATAATAATTTCATAGGATCTATATGATAAGAATAAGGAGAAAGATTACCAGCAGCACCACTAAAATTACCAGCACCCACCAGCACTGCCAACCCAAAAACAAGAGATGTCATACATACATATACTCGATTCGTACAAAGGTTAAGGAAATATGTTTTATCAGACCATATTACACTAATAAATCTTTCAAACATATTTAAAGCTGCATCTTTTACTTCTCAGAGAGCTTCATCTAGAAGCATTTCATATTCCTACTCCTTGTGCATGGGACTACAGCTATGACTTAATCTGTTATTGCAGTTCACAGCAGCCAGTTTATGAACTAGCCAGCACTATCTCATTAACTGGTAAAAGTACTATGGAGGCACTTGTACTAAAAGTCAGATTGTATTTTACCCCCTTTACTAAAAAATAGGCAAATTAGTCCCTGTATGTTGGATCAAAGAGTAAATTGGTCCTTCTGTATGCCACATGTACATCATACTGACTTATAAGGACTAGTTTTTAACAGTAGAAATGGATGAAATTTTTAACAGGAAGGACCAATTTGCCCTTTGAACTAACGTAAAGTGACTAATTTTATCTATTTTTTTTAGTAGAAGGGACAAAATGTAATCTGACTACTAATTCACAAGAGCCTTCATGTTACTTTTACCCTCATTAACCAGACTCTTACATGCAGCAATTACAAGTCTTCAACATAAGTAATTCATGACCCTCTTCCAACGACAGCAGTACCCCTAATATCTTATCTTCTTCATCTACACTGGTTACTCAAGTTTATTTGCAATTTTTTCTCTATCACCAAAGCAAGCATACAGTGAATGGATCGGAAAGTTGAAACTATCTTTGCAAATCACATTTCCTCACCAAAATTTCAACTACAAATATCAAACATTTCATGTCTAATAAAAGTCTAGAAATCAACAGTTTACGGCTTACCCATGAGGTTCGAGGTTTAACACTTTTGGCAGCCTTGGCTAGTTGACCTCTAGCCTGGGTTGTTGAAACAGAGGAAGCATCTATGTTTGATGAAATGTCATCTGTTATGTTGAAACAATCAGATGATAGATCAAGATGCATAAATGAATAGTCTATCTCAAGGGGGGTATTTGGCATCTTACCAATGACCACACCCTGCTCGTGGACAAGAACAGCAAGGTCCTTAAATATTTCATTTACTTGTCCTATTTGCTCCTCTACTTCTCTGATACCCTGTTCTCTTTCATCAATCATAGCTTCGTTGAAGCCAATTTCATTATCCAGCAAAATTACTTCTTGCCTGCACATTTTCTTAGAGGAATATGGATCATAAATAAAAGGGGCTCT
Organism: Gossypium longicalyx; assembly: GCA_025698465.1. Lineage (NCBI taxonomy): Eukaryota > Viridiplantae > Streptophyta > Magnoliopsida > Malvales > Malvaceae > Gossypium > Gossypium longicalyx. Next base: position 5,023,786 of record CM047005.1, read on the forward strand.
TGCAACCCTTTGCAACAACAACAACAACAACAAACCATGGCAAAATTGTATGAAGCATCAATGGCCCACTAAAAAAAGAGAGAGCCAAAAATATAACTAATGGTTATATCAAGTACAATCATTTCAAGGATGGGTTTAAAGCTCTTGATGTTCTATGCATGACAGGTGAGGAAAAAGGAAAAGTGACAAAAGGGTTTAGGGGAGAAAAGGAAACGATGAACTGAACTCACCTTCTCTGTTCCATAAGTAAAGGTTGTTTCTCTTGAGGCAACGACTCATCGGAGCCAGAGCTGCTGCATCGAAAGCATCCAATCTATAAAAGGCCTCAAATACATACATACATACATATACAGTAGATGGTGTAAAATGTGAAAGACTGATACGTTGTGGGAAAGGAGGGTGGAGGGGGTGCAGGAGAGTAAGTAGACTCGCGTTCAGAGGCCAGTTGCTGAACTTTCTGGAACTCTTGGAGCGTGTTCTGAAAATCTCTAGCCAGCTTTGCATCTTCTACCTTTTTACTTGGCTGGATGTGGTATTTTATGAAATTTTGTTACAAAATTACAACACTATGTGATAATTAAACTGAAATCTGAAAATGGATTAAGATTTAAGCATGTAAAAAAGGGTACTAGAGAGAAAGGAAAGATACATTGACAGTAGGGTCATGATCGGGTTCAGTCAAAGCCTTGAGCTTAGCGGAAGTTTCCTTCACTAGTTGCAGTATCCTTTGCCTGGTATTGTGCCTATCGATCAGAAATTTGCAACTCAGTGAGAAGGATGCATATTTAATAGATTACTCTTAGACATAAGAAACTATGAGAGGAAAGAGACAATTTTAGGCGATGATCGGGAGTATCCTTGGCGGTGCCGATGGCATCCACGAGGCGACGGAAAGCAGCAACGGCAGTGTTGATCTGGAAGATACCAGCTGCCACAGCTTGTGAGGGGCTCTTGGACGCCATGTATGATGAAGATGAGGAACGAGCACCACCACCAGTTTGAACGTCTTGGAAGCTCATGTTTGGCTTTCCTTTGGGGTTCCACTTCCTACACCCAGAGCAAAAAAAACACTACAGCGAGAGATACAGTTTGTGTTTCGGTTATAGATTTGAGAAGAGAAATAAATCCAGAACCTCCTTTTATTTAATAAGACTCTCAAAAATTAGGTAGTACGCTAAAAGTTAATTAGCTGATTCTATAGCTAGCCACTGTAATTTGTAATACTGTAATAATAAATTACCAGTCAACTACCAAGTACCAGTCAACCGCTCATTTCCAGTGGCAATGGCACCGAGCACCAACCAGTCAACGGCTCTCGGCTTTTCCCTCCCATTGGCTTTGCTCGCTACCTGCTTTCTTTATTTGTGGACATAATATAATATACACCCAACGGTGACAATCAAACACTTGCAGTTGCAGGCAAAACAAAGATATCCCATCCCATTTAAGCAGAAGCCCAAGTAATCTATAAATGGCCTGTTGCTTTCTTTCCTTGTCCTTCATCCTCATGTGAGTTAAACAAAGGGTCAATTCATATATGATGGGGTTATTTCTAAAAAAAAACTGGAGTGCCTAGGTGCAGACGCTAGCAAGCAAATATCCCACAACCTATAATAAACATGTCTAATATTAATGAAAGCGGGAAGTGAACCATGAAGTTCTACCGATCATTGTCTTAAAAACAGAAGAGAGTAAGAAACTAGAATTGGCTGGAAGATGTGATATTATTCACAAAGAGTCAAATATATATACAAGAAATACGAATCAATTCAGCCTAATCTAAGAACAAAGCAAAAAACAGACATACATAATCTACTTTATGTGGGATTTTGATTTGCATTATCATGGAGAGTAAACATCTATCTTAACACTTCCCTCCAACTATTTGGATATGTTTTGTGTCCTCATGAAAGATGTGATTTGCTGCAATGTCTAAAGCAGTATATTTCGAGGATGAAAAACCCTCTCAGACAACTTTCCACAATTACTAACTAGTTTTCTTCCACAGCACTTCATTTCCATGTCCTGCTCTGCCTTTACTTTGCCAACATAAAAATAAAATTAAAACAAACAAACAAACAAAAAAGGTGAGTACTAGTCAAATACTTTAAAAATTCCATATCTCAAAGAAATGTTATTAACTCATCAGGTGAATAATAATAGTTGACTGAATATGTCATTTAGCTATGTATATGAAGGGGAAAAAAGGGGTCAGTAAGAAAGTACTGTATGTAAAATACCGACCCAACCCTGGGAATACAATGTGCCTTGATGTTCCTACCAAAAGGGAACGGGGCTAGCTCAACATGTAGCCATACAGATTCTACTGAAATGAATGATAAACTGATTGGACGACTACACATAATATATCATTCCGACTTCAATGAGATTGATGTGAGGAATGTTTAGATCTACGGAAGGGCCCCTGCAGTTCTTTCGGAGAAACGTATACCCCACGTCAATGACAAACTTTTTAAAACATGATGAGCTTCTCCTGGCCTTTACATAAGAGTGACCCATTATATATGCAAACCCTGCTTCCTTTGCCACAATCAAATCCATCAGCTCTTCCTGAATGGCACTATCCATAATTCGATTTGCTGGCAGATGGAATCTTATGTGCTGCTTCCTAACTGATGGATTCTCGTCATCGTAAACAGATTGCAAGCTGAGTAGGGCTGAGGATTTGCTGCTTTGGACGGAGCTACTCTCACTGCAATCCTCTATCTCAGTAGCTATTATGGTTGAGCCTGATTGGATGCTGCTTAAACGTGTAACCATCATCCTCCCATCGAATGACCCCTCAGAACTACAGAACTCTGGTTCTCCAGCTTCCATATGAATGAACTCTGCTAGGCTTTGTATAAGCTGGTTCTCGAAATCCCCATCATCTCGCTGGATATCTTTGTACCCGTACCTCACAATACATCTATACATACGGTATGGCCTGGGGCAAACCCGACCAACAACAAAGCGTTCATCGGATGATACATATGGGACTGGAACTGACTTTACACAAATAAAAACTAACACCTTATGGAACGCAGGCAGGTTCGTAACAAAGTGGGAGAAGATTGCAGGGACTCCCGTTGCCAATTCTGTGTATATGAGGCCTATCCCAGGCACACGAACAATACCAAGGCTAGGACCCAAGCCAAGCAACCATTGCAATGGTACTTTGTTGTGCATGTCAAAGTTGTACTTCAAGCGCATCCCATAATGCCAAATGTACATAATCATCATAAATATGAAGGAAAGCACAAGAGGCACCCATCCTCCTTGTGGCACTTTCATCAGTGCTGCTGATAAGTAAGCCCCTTCGATAATCCCGAAGAACAGAAGGAACATTCCGGAAATCCAAATGCTTTTCTGCCAAACAAAGGTTATCACAAGCGCCACGAGAAAAGTTGTAATGAACATCAACGTAGCTGTTGCAAGTCCTGAAAATCAAAACCAAACATCCTAACCAAAGACAAGACAGGAGAGTTGAAGCAAGTAGTAAGGAACCATCTCTAGAACCTCAACTATGTGATCTACAACTATACTCACAGTATCTCTGTTGCCATAATAAATTAGTACAAAGCATCATTGAAAAAATCTCAAAAATACTACAAAATTGTTCTTCACATATTACCATAAGCATTTCCGATTAAAGTTGTATCTTGAAATCCAATAGTGATGGAAAGAGTAAGGATCATGAGCATCCAGTTTATTTCTGGGATGTAGATCTGACCATATATATGTTTTGAGGTGTGAACAATTTTGACTCGAGGAAAGCAACCAAGGGCCTGGCATTGTTTGATTACAGAAAAAGTGGCAGTTATAGTAGCCTGACTTCCAACAACAGCTGAAAGGGTGGCGACTACAAAGATTGGCCAAAAAACAGGATCTGCAAAGATAAAAACGAAAAAAGCTACACAAACCGAAATTTATAACAATGTTTAGAAGCTGTGTACAGTTGGTCCTATATCATACTAACCAGGAATAGATTCGAAGAAGCTGTTAGGAATCGAATGGAGGTTTCTTGACAAAAACGCAGCCTGACCCATGTATTGTACAACCAAACACGGGTATATTGCAAATACAAATGCAAGCTGCACAGACAGTAATATTATAAGTTACGAATATATGAACAAAAAGGAAGAGTTAGTTACACACTCACCCTGATAGATACAGCAGTGAAATGACCAAGGTCTGCGTACATAGCTTCAGTACCTGGCGAGAGAAAAAATATGTTCATGATCAACATTGAAATCAGCAACCATTATATTAACAAACTAACATAGTCAATTGAAATAAGAATTGGTATCAAGATCTAACCTACCGGTTATTGATAGAAGGATCCCTCCAAGAGAAATCCAGCCATCTCTACCAGTCTCTCTGAAGAACTTGATAATATAATAGGGATAAATGGCAGAAACAACTTTTGGGTTCCAATGTATTATGTTGTACAAGCCAACACAAAAAATTGATATCAGCCACAACATCACAATCGGAGCAAACATAAAAGCTACCTTGTGCGTGCCAATATGCTGCAGAGCAAATAGGCTAATCAATATGACACAAGCAAGCAAGAGGAGTGCGCCTAGTATCAAAAGAAAGCAAAATTATTAAGTCCTACGGAAAAAAGAAGAAGGAATTAATTGTAAACCCACAATTTAAAACTAAAGTTAAAAGAAAACCAAATTAGAGAGCTGAATTACCTTTAGTTAATTTCTTTCCAGAATATTGTAGCCCAGGCAACGATGACATAACTGCAAATGTAAAGAAAACATTTAACCCCTTAGCCACGGAGAAAGAGATCCGTTTACACAACCTTGGATTTTCTTGTCATGCTGCAATCAGCAGAGCTATTCATAGGGATTTCTTCTAAAGTTCACAACCTTCATTCACAATCATATTAACAAATGATTGAACCAACAACTTTTGCTTATTTTCCCACATGCAATACAAGGGAAATTCCAGCAAGGAAAATGTAACCGACAGCCAGAAAGATCAAAGCAAGCTATGCAAATTAATATATACCTGCTATTGCTGATGTGAGCACTCCATCACCAATGACCATAGAAGCACCAAAGAGTACCACAATAAGAAGGCCTGTCCTTGGCCTCTTTTGCTTCTCCAAAAATCGCTTCAACAAGGAAACATTGGAATGGGTTGAGGGGCCATATCTGTAGGCTGAGAGCTCTTCATCAGATGCTTGCTGATTTGGAAGCAAGCTAAAATTTGCGTGCCTACAGAGCAGCGAGTACAGAGCAAAAGTTCCACCTGACAAGAATTCCTTACATCAGCTTGCAAATGGTTAGCCAAAGGGTGTATATAATTTGATTTTATTAAAGAGTAATAAACATTATGAAGTTTTATGATTCACACCACACACCTTCACCATTATCATCAGCAGCTAGCAAGATAAACACATATTTACAAAGGGGTATCAATGTAAGGGTCCATAAAATCAAGGAACATGCTCCAAATATTGCTTCTTCATTCTGATGATCCTCCAAATTCCCAATCAAAGTGCTTGTGTAAACATAAAGAGGTGAAGTGCTAAGGTCTCCATACACCACCCCCAAGCTCTGATATGCTAATATTAGATTTCCGGAGAGATTGACCCACGTAAGCTGCGAAAGCGATACAGGTACTTAATTAATTCACAGTTGCCAAACATCCCATGATTAATGTCAAAACATCCCTAAAACTATACCTCCATAAAACTCAGGCATGGTCAATACAGAAAATATTAAGTGGAAAAGGTATACCTAATTCTTTTTTAGAAAAACAGATTGAGGAAAGTATTCCAATATTATCTGGAATTAACAACAAAGTTATATGCATCCTCCAAATTGATGCTATGTACTTATATTGGTTTTTAAGAAGTTGTTCCGTAAATAATTGAGATAGATACATGATTAAGCCGCACTGATCAGCATGTAAATTTGGAATCATGGTAGTAGTCGGGATTTGTCCTTGTTCTCAGGACTATGAATTTGTAGCTGCCATTTGATGACATTGGTGCCATGAGATAGCAGGCTAAAACTTTAGTAATTCCATTTCAATTGATTATACTATTAATGGATTTTCTTTAAATTAGAATATATGGTAATTTAAAATTGAAAGGTTTAGTTTAAATATTAAAATATAATCAGTAATACATATTTAGATTTAACAAAGGTTTTATCAATTCAACTTTAATTTTTAAATTATACAAAAAGCTAAATTTCTGAAATTAAAAATAGAGATATTAAACTTCAAAAGTTCTTAGAGAGAAAGACCGGAGGCATAATTAGACCTTTAGAAGTTGTTTTTTTAGTGTAGAATACACACTTATCTAAAAATCATCCCATTTATAAAAAATAAATAGCTATTTTGTATCATTTTATAATTATCAAATTTACCTTGAATTATTTCAATTCATATAAATGAATAATTTTTGGATAATTTCAATATGTTTCTTGCATTCTAATAAGATATTTATAACAAATATAATTTTTTTCTTTTTACTATAAATAACTTTTACGTAATCTCAAGCTATCGTTCTGCATTGTCACTGGAATTTCTTTTTGTTGGAAGAACATATGCATGGCATGGAAGGCAAAGTAAGGCGAAAATCATCCGAAGAAATGTTAGGAAAAGCAGAAAAAAAGTGTGATTGATTTGTTGAACGAATCAGCTTCTTTTACAGTAGAACCAGGATGCAAATTTATTACAAGGCGGGGTAATATACACAAAAGAACCGGAAACAAAAAGCAGATTACGAATTCAAAACGAAAATTGCAGATCAGACAAAAATAAATAAAGGCTAACCGGAAAAAGATTTCGAGGAGGAGTAGGTGGAATCGTGAGTGCAGAATCTAGTTCCATTGGAAAGCAAGCGGACTCAGAGCCGAAGACACTGGATTTTATTAATAGTGAGAATGAAAAGGGTAATTGATTCAACTGTAAGGCTGGGGCGGAAGAACGAATGATTTGTTATTGAGCACAACACTCCCGAATTTTGGTTTCATTCATTTTCCTTTTTGACCTTATTTGACCTTTTTTTTATTAATAAAAATGAAAAATAATCCCAGGCATAGCGTGGTGAGTGTTGAAGAAGGAGAAGAGAGTTTCAACTTTCAAACCCTTCAATTCCGGTTTTGGATTGAGCGCTTTCCCAGTTTCCTTCCCCAACGGCAACGGACTACCCGACCATTCCCTATTGGAATACCACTTTTTTTTTTTTTTGAAAAAAAAATTCGATTTAATTATTTTATTTTTATAATAGAATAATGAGTCATTAACATTATTAACATATTTATTTGGTATAATAAAATCATTTTTCATATTTTTTTAATAGGATAATTAAAATTGTCTTTGATTTATAAGAAAATATTACTTTTAATGATAACATCTTTTATTGATAGATTTTGGTTTTTCACATTTTCTTATATGTAGTTTTAATAATAATGATAATTTATTTATTATAAAGTTGTTAAGTTAGGAAATAATTATTTTAGTTAATTATTATTGATACAACAGTTAGTTTGTAATTTTTTAGTGAATTGAAATTATTTCTTCTTTTCTTATTTTTTACTGTGAATTTAATTAAGAAAAACATCAATACACTGTTGAAAATTGGTTTAATTCACAATTTAAAATTTTAAGTACATTCTTTTCTTTATTTTAGTAATTAAATTTCTTTTTTCCTCAATTAATTATTTAAAATATCCAAACATTAAGATTTTTAATCTAATTAAAAAAATTAATGCCGAACTAGATTGCGTCAACTGTTTTTTTTTTTTTTAATTTCATAATATAATATTTTTTTAAAGATTAAATATGTTAGTATTAATTATTTTTACTCTCTTCTTTTGTCTATCTTGCTCACTGCACTTAACATCAGATAAGCCAACCCCCAAGGCACCAACCTCAGCACCATTCAAACAAATGAATCTCAATTTTCTTTTTCTACCTTTTACGGACCGACAATGGATATCAAGGATTTGGGTTTTTGCAGTGGAAATTTTGGTTGCTATTTGGGTTGGGTGTTAGCAGTGAGTTTAGCTGTGGTGGTTTATGGAGGATTTAGAGGGTAGTTTAGGGTGCGGGATGGTGGAAGATTCAGTGGGGTGAATTGGGGGTTTGGTTTGGTATTAGTGGTTATGGATTTTTTGGAGTGAAATTTTGATTGCTCATAATTTCTTTGCGTGAAAATGGTGGAGATGGCCGATGGGAGAGGAAGGAGGAAAACGGCGGAGATTGTCAAATGATCTTTCGGGACTGCCTTAAGACAAGACAACCCGGTTGGAATTTGGGGTTGCGATGAACACCATCTTCACCTTTGCAATAGAATGAAATGCAACACTGTAATGGAAATTTGGTAAATTTGGTTTACTTGTAGTTAGCTTTAATCTTCAATAGACTTTGGAATTTTACATAAGCACCAAGTAGATTAACTTTTGGGTATGGCTTTTCTTTCATGTAGTGCAGCAGGTGAGATTGACCACCAAGTAAATGTTGAAATGGTTTAACATTTGCATAACCTTTGTGGATGATGATTGTTTTAACAAAAAGTAGTTAAGAAAAACAGCTAATCATAATTAACAAAAACAATATAAATTCTTTCTATTTTTTATAGTTTATATATATATTAGATTTTTTTCTAATTTTTTTATTTATAATTTTTTAAAATTTATATATATATATTTAATTTTTTTTTACAACATAACACAGAGTGGAGCCATATGATTGGTTCATTTTTTTTTGACAGTTTAAGATTATCTAAAAACCATAATATTTGATATTTTAAGTATTTAATTAGAATAAAAAATTTTTAATATTAAAGTGGACAAAGCAATATTCTTCTAAAGCGGAATTATTATAAAAAGATGGGAGGAAACATGGAAAAGGGCTGGGCTGCTACCTTCAAATATTTTAATGTATCCTACATACGGGTTGAGTTTAAGTATATTATATATTAACGTATTTTATTTTTTATTAATCTCTATTTAAAATAAGTTTAAAATTTTGTTTAAATTTTTTTATATTTATAAATTATTAATTTAAATTCATTTTAAATCAATTCATATTACTTTTAATTTTATATTTAATAATATATATTATTTTTAATTTAAAAAATAAGAAGAGCTTAAACTATGAATACTTGAACTTAAGCTTAACTCATATTAAATTAAAGCCTAAATTTTTTTATAAAATTAAATTTCAAGTTTAATATTTTCATCTAAACCTTATCAAATTCTAAATAGACCTTTAGGCATGGATAAATAATCAGACCATTGAACCGCTCTAGATTAAATTAATTCTACTATTAAATGGATATATTTAATATTTTTGCAATTAAAAAATATCAAATAAAACCAAATTGAAAAAGAGTTACGCATTTATTGTTAAAAAAAATACATTTTAGTTCTAGACAATATCATATTTGTAAAATCATGAAAAACTACTAAAATATTAAATGACATTTTTTAAATAATAAATATTAATTTAATTAAAATTTTACTTTATTTAATCTTTTTAATAATATAAAAACTAAATTTATCTATTTGATTCAATAATACCTAAGCCTTAAATTGTACAAACTAAGGATTTAACTAGGGAGGATTTGGCAAAAACTAGAAGGCTTCATTAACCATTCAGATGAGATGTCTTAAACCACGCATGTTGCCTCCTAAAAGCAAAAGATTTTATTATTTTTAAGGAAAAAATCAATTAATTACCTCGAATATACTATACAAAATTAAAAATCATCTATAGAAAGCAAAAAAATAAAGTAAAAAAATTTACAGGAAATGTACAACAAGACATGGCGCGTGTAAACGAGAAAAATTAATCGTCAAGACGCTGGATCTCACCCATCAAAATACGATTGCTTGTAACCTTAAAACCAAGCAAGGCAGGATCAATCTGTCTTCCCTTTTTCCCTTTTTTCTTGCCACTTCGTCCAGCTTGTGAAGCACCATCAGATGATGGTGGCTCAAAAGCAGAGCCATAAGCAGGGACCTCTGCCCCATGAAGAGCCGGCTTCTTAAGAATCTCCATGAACGATGCTTCAGACACTACAGCCTCATTATAAGATGAGGTCCTTCTCATACTCACATCTTTCCTGCCCGATGCCTCCGTTTCTACTGTCCTCTTTGCCTGACTTGTAAGGCTTTTCTGCTTCACAAATGGCACTGTGTTTTGATCGGAAAACATATCCTGGGATGATGAAATCTGTGAAACTTTATCAACCCCTTTCTGCACCCCAGACAGTAACCTATCAATAAGACGAGCACATTTAGATTAGATGGCTTTATAAAAAGAGTTCAACACTTTGTTAACCATCAAAATGGCATGGTACATGCAAAAGATGTGCACTCGTGTCAAATGTCAATTACGAGGTGAATCGTAGCTGTGCAAATTAACCCCCCTTTTCAACCCCATAAAAAAATAAATAAAAAGGAACAACATTAACACTAGAGAGAAAAGAGTGTCACCTATCATTAGGACGGTCTTCAACTGATTTCTCTAATCCAATTCCATTACTGTACAACCTGCCATTGCCATCTGCACCATTTCACTTTTATGATTTAATTCATACAGCAAAAAAAAAATCCAACAACAACAACTGAAGGCCATTTAGTGAGAACTTTTGTTTTGAAGATTACCCGTACAAAGTGAACCATGACGGATATGGGTTCTACTTTGTAGGTCAACACAGTCCAATGGCATCTCTACTTGCTCTAAAATATTGTCCTCAAACCCCGACACAGAACCAGTCCTTGAAATCATGCCTTTCAATCCATTTTTCTTCTCCTTCCCCTCCAGTTCGCCCAATTCATTATTCACAGCAGATTTTGACACTAAGCTAGCATCCGTATAAATACTAGAAGACAGATCTTCAGCGCCCAACAACGACTGATCTTCAGCAAATGAACCCGGATTGGATTTATGAGGCAATGGTTCATAGTTAACCACCTGGTTGACACCACCATTAGCAGCAACTCCAAACAAATGATCTTGCAATAAGGCACCTGAATTGGAATTTTGAGGGCCTTCCAGATATGAGTTGTTTACGTGAACTTCTTGATTCGAGAAATGAGTAAAAGGAAAATTGGAAGCTTGTGGCTCAGAAACAGGCCAAAAGCTTTCCCTGCCTCTGGAAGATGAAGTAGAATACTGATAATCTCCTTCTGATGACCTTGTCGATTGAATACCAAGTTTTTGGTGAAGAAGGTCCATTAAAGCTTTCTTAGACTTTTCATGAATCCCTCCAGCTGATGCCCAAGTGCTTGAATCAACTTCGGACTCCCTTCTTTGCAAATCTGCTTCAAGATTTAATTGTTGCATCTGTTTTCCAGCCCAACTATTTTCTAGCTGCTCATTTTTTCCAGAGTGGTAGACTAAATCTGGACGAGATGCATATACATCACCCAAAGTTTGTTGGCTAAAAGAGTGATTACCGGAAGAAAATGGACCCAGTTGGTTGTTAGAGTGCATATAGAGATGTTCAGCAAGATCTAGAGAATTTACATTGTCTAATTTCATCCCAGGAGCAGCAGCAGAATGAGCAGACCTGGCAAATGCTGTAGGGCTGGGGTCAAAAGTCCCTTGCTGCTGTTGCTCCCGCAAAGCATGATTCCTTTTAATATTGCTGCTTTGCTCTTCAAAAGATGAAAGCCTCTTCTGGTGAAGATCTGAACCATTCAACTCCATTGATTGAGCCTGGGGATGAATGCCAGGATTCCTAACAAACTGACCAACTTCATCTACAGACAAAGAACCAGCAAGTTGTCTATCCTCCATTCCTAATTGTTGGCTCAGCGCCCTAGATAACTGCTGCACTTGAAACTGCTCTCTTTGAAGACGGAGCTGATGCTCCGAAGGAAGCATGTTGCCATACTTTGCTTGCGACATGAAATCCAAAAAATCAGCCTGTTGCCCTTGGACTGCACTCTGGTTAATCTTTGCTTGGATGATCTGCTCCAGTGATGGATCCAGGTGCCTTGATGCTTGAGAATTATTCTGCAATTCACTTAGAAGATGCCTTTGTAACTGAACCTGATCAAGAAGGATGTCTCTACCAGCATCAAATACGTCCTGACCATAGCCAGGATCAGAAATCTGATGCTGCAGCAATTGATCAAGAAGAATATGTTGAGCTTGAGAATTCTGCTGCTGTAGATGTTGTTGTTGCAACTGCTGCAACAGTTCAATTTGGTGGTGACGAAGCTCCTGCTGCCGCTGAAGTTCCAACTGCCGTTGATGCTGCTGAAGTTCCAACTGCTGCTGCCGCTGAAGCTCCAACAGACGATGCTGCTGAAGCTCCAATTGCTGCTGCCGCTGATGCTCCAATTGCTGCTGCCGCTGATGCTCCAACTGCTGCTGCCTCTGAAGCTCCAACTGATGTTGCCGCCGTTGTAGTTCCAACTGCCGCTGCTGTTCAAATTGAAGTTCCAAAAGATGTTCCATATGGGGAGCTGAATGATGGACTGACTGCTGATGATTGAGATTCTTGCTCTGCATCAGATCAAAACTATGGATGTGCTCCATACCAAATCCGGTCGAATGTGGAAGGGCATGAAAGAAATTATTTTTCTCTTGAAGAGGTTCATTGGGCAACTTTTGTGACATTAAGTGCTGTACCAGGTCCAAACCATTGTGTTCTTGCTCCCTGTGAGATAATGGCCTAGCACCAGTAGTGCCTAGATGAATGTTAGGATTAAACACAGCATTTCTTCTATGATCATCAGACCAAGCCTCTGGGAGCAACTCATCACCTCGATGAGGTGCATTGGTTTTTGAAAATTCATTTGCAATGGATAAATGACTTGCAGGATGACGCAAAGGATCTTGCATCTCAGCAGAAACTTTCAAAGGGTCAGCACCAGCACTTCCAGGCCTTCCTGGAAAAATGATTTCTGCATCACACGTGGAAAGGCAGGCATCATTAACAGAGTCGATAATTAACAATATAAACAGTAGGTGCAACCCATTAAACATACCATCAGCTTGAGCAACAGCAAAATTATGGATGTTTGGATCTTCATAAAATTGGTGCTCAGAATGATAACTTTGAGAAGGCCCTCTTAACTGAAAGTTAGTACCAGATGCCTCAAAAGGAGACAAAGATTGCTGCAGCTCACGTCCAATGGCAGATCCCTGAGCAGGAGCAGAAGCAGAAGAAGATATGGTCTCTTCCAAGCTCCCTTCAAACTGATCAGGTACTCGCATTCTGGCAACTGCACTAACACTGGAGGCTGAACCAGGATTCATTCTTAGGTGAGGCATGACTTCACCAAGTTCTTGGAAAGGCGACCCATCAGGAGCATTTGCCAACCGAACAGGTAAATCTGTACCAAAATAACCTAGCTCAAACCATGAAATTATGTCAATCCCCAAATACGGTCCCTGAATTACCCCTTGAGGATCAAGATAACACAGGCTCATATCCTCAGGCGGGATAGCACTTTCCAGAGAATGTGCAGCAATATTGCCCTCAACACTTATCAGGTTACAGCCGACTCTAGGCTGTAGTGACGAAAAACCAAACAGAGAACTTGAGTCTTCAGGAAGCTCGCCCACTCCAAATTTCATGGATGATCCATTGTCCTTCACATTAGAGTCCTTTTGCATTTTCAAATCAGCTACTTGCCGATTATCAAAAGATTTTAATTCATCCATGTAATTTGTGGAACCACCCATCTCCCTATCTAACCCCAAAGCATTGGTTACATCTACATCAGATGGTGGCATGCATCTCTGTCCACCTTCTTTTGAACTATTCATTTCTGTAATGGCAAACAAAAAATTTCATTAATATTATCCTTAAGGAACTGCTGATAGCCAACAACTAAAATCGAAAGTTTCCTACCCTTGCTCATAATCATCTGTGAATCTAACACAGAAATTGTCTCAGCATGATTCCCCTCAAAATTATTGTTTACAGCAGCCTTCTCACCAGGTTCAGCACTATCCTTCCTGTTAACTGAGAAATACTCTTTTCCTTCACCTGAAATCACAGGGCAAATAACTTATCATGTCAAAGGTATCTTAATTATTTACTAGGTAAGTAAGTTACAACATAAATGAAACACTAGAAGCAATGCTATCATTTGATCCCTACTTGCATCCAAAAATGAGTTGTAGACCACTTCACTGCTTATAGTTTTCCCGTTCCATATATCTCCAAGGACAGCCTGTAAGAATCAGGCAAGCAAATTTTAGGCAACCATATAGAAGGATAAAGATGAGTACATTTTAATTCTATAAATCAAACTAGAAGGTTCAGACCTCTTCCTCTGCATCAGGAGGAACAAATGCCAAAGGCACAACAATTTCTTTTTGTGTTACTGTGGATAAATGATCCATCTCATCAGGTAGGTTGTCAAAATTTGGAGCAGTCCTTTGTTTGCGGTAAATGTCAAGGAGTTTTCCTCTTGGGTAGGAATATGCATTAAGGGTCATGTTTTTATCCACAGGAAAAGCTCCAATAACAGAAGCAGATTGTGGCCTCCCAATTTGTAGGCTTGCATTGGAATTTGGCCTTCCTCGTCCTGCTGCAAAACCCACATTTGATCTCTCCACTCGCCCCCTCTCCAAACCAAATCCTGGAGCACTGCGATAAGAAGCAGACCCACCTGCATGAACTTCCAACCGATGACGTGGCCTCCATTTATCACGAGAATCGTTCTCACGCTCAGAAGCTGTGCGCCCCCCACCAGCAAGTGCTTGTTTGTCAGAAGGGGCATCTGTCCTCTTCTCATTTCGAGAATCCTTTTCTTTGTCTTCAAGACCCCATCTTGAAGACCACCTATTGTCCCTTCGAGATTCATGCCCTGAACTACGATTACTAACATCTTGACGTCGTTCTGAAGACAACAGAGTCCTATTTTCAGGAACATCCATTGTTGAAGAAATATCAGTGTGACGGTCTTCTTTTCTGCGATCTCTTCGACCAAGTAAGCTTGTTTCCCTCTCCTCTTCACGCCAGTGTCGGCTGCTTTCAAGATCAGGTGCAGTCCTCCTCCATTCTTTCTTGTCCTGAGAACTATCTAAACGCCAACTATCTTTCAGATTCGGGTCGCCAGGGGTTCCATGGGGCAACAAATTCGGAGTTTTTGTATCCTGTTAAGAGTAAACAAATTAAAAAACAGAAACAATACAAACCAAAATGAAAAATAGCCACAAGCTCTAAGTCAAGTATATATTTGTGATGAGCATAATAAACCAAGAAAATAAAAATAATTTCTTCAAATCTAATCAAGCTACGTTTTTTTTTTGAAACCATATACACTACTTACCCATACTTCCACTACAGAAAAGTAAATGAAACTAGAAACCAACAAATTAAACACTCTTATGGCAACCAGCACCCTTAAAACATTTGATAAGAGAAATAAAAGTGCCATACCCCAGATGCTCCAACAGTTAACGTCTTTGCTTCGGCTACTTTAGAGTAAAGCCACTGTGGGGACAGAGGTATGCTGCTCTCCGAAGTTGGTTGATCTATTGGTCACAAAAGAAAAAGAAAAAAGGTTAAACTCTTGCAAGAAAAGAGCTTCCTGTGATTTTAAAAATACAAGGTTTCAACATTAAGATAAATATTATTACCTTTGTTGTCATCAAGTAGCCCCGTCAGTCCTTTCTCCTCCAAGTTCCTATCCCAAGCTTCATCTAACAATAACAGAAACTAGGATAAGTACCGCATAGGTGAAGCTGTAGAAACTGTCTAACCTTACTTTTCAAGCTTGTTTTCATGCAGTCCTTAAAAAAAATGCTTTGAGATGGAACTGCCAAGTTTCCTAATTGTAACAGATGAACGTTTCTTTGAATAATCTTTCCGTATAATTAGAATAAAACATGCTGTAGTACAACATATCAACTTCAGGGTCGTCAGGTAAAATTTGCCAATAATTTTGAGAAGTAACTAAAGTGATTTTCTCTAATCACCGGAGAATTTGTAAGGAGCGATTTGAGCTGATATAATTTTACATAGAAACAATCGTGAATTTCCTCTTCTTCTTTTTTTTCTTCCTGGCGAAAACCATTAAATTAATACGCCGTAACAGAAAGAATTTAAACGAAATTGAACGAGATCTCAGGGGACAATAATCATCGACGCAATCTGAAATTTAGAATTAATAAATTAAACTATTCAAAGTCAAATAATGAAAAACTTCGTAAATGGATAAAATTTGAGACAAACGTGAGGATTGAATTAAAATGTGAAACCACTGCGATCGGAATCCAAAAAGTAAAAAGTTGTAGTATAAAAAACGGGAGAAGGAAAACTAAAACGAATAAAAAAGGAAATGTATTAATACCTTTAGGGAAGTGGTCAGAGCAGATTTTTGAGGGTATGAGATCATCAGGTAGATCGAGTTTTCCGTCAGCCATCGAGACTGTGAAAATTGATAGAATCTAAAAGGCAGAGATCGCAGCGGGCAATCGGCGGCGTTCAAGGTTCTGGAAAATGGCGACACAGAGAGCGATCAGATGGCTCAATTGAAAAAGAGAGAGAGTGTTTGAAGAGGGAATGATTTTGCAGAGAATGAAAGAGCGGAAATGGCTAGGGTTTCTAAAACTTGAGGTTTGGGTCTGATTTTGATAAGGACGATCAGGATTTCGATTTTTTTTTTTTTTTTAAGGAGAAACCTTGAACAATAAATAAAATAAAACTTATGCGTTTTGTTTGAAATGGTGATTTTTCCTTTTGGGATGAAAAAGGAAATCGATAAATATCTACATAAGAAGTAATTTTTTTAATAGATATTTTTATTTAAATTTTAAATTATATAAATATATTCTATTAATTATTATTCATCAACGATATCAAAATATATTTAATTATATAATTGTAATTGTATTATTCGTTAAAATAGAATAAAGTTATTATCAATTTATTATTTTGTAGGAATAGAAATTAAATTAAATATGTATAATTTTAGTTTAGTGCATGGTAATAATATTAATGTATTTGATTTAAAGAAATAAATATTGTAATATTATAATATTAATTTATTTTTTTACTAAGAAATATTATAACTTTTTTTTAAATATTTAAATGATTAATATATTCTTCAATTAATTATTTTTTTTAAATGAACAAAATAAAAATGGCCATTGCATAAAACTGTAAAAAATAAAAAAACGTGATATTGACCAATTTACAAATTTAAAATCTTCTCATTTGAAATTAAAGCTCCTAAATAAAGTCAAACCAATGTTGCTACAGTATTTTATGGCCATTGTATTTCTAAAAATGTAAAAATAAGAACATAGTCTTCCTATTTGTAAAGTTATTGTTGCTACAGTATTTTATCATTTCATTGCCAAAGGAGTTCTCTTCAAGCTAAACTAATAATGTATTTACACCAAATACGAGATGAAGTCAGAAATTTATTTTACAAAATCGAAATTTATTTTACAAAATCAAATTGAGTTATACTTTTGAAAGAAGATTAAAGTATAATTTTATTATTATATTAACATATCATTTGTAAATTTTAAAGGAATTATAAAGAAATTTATTATCTTAGAAGGGGTTAAAAGTGCAACATAACCATTATATTAATTTAAAAATTCTAAACTTTTGAAAGAACTAAAAATAAATTTTTACTATTTGGGGGCCAAGGCCAATACCTGCCTCTTTGATGTCGTCCCTAATAAATACTTAGTTTTAAATGCATAATAAATAATGAGCAGCTACTTGCATAGTTTGTTAGTGATGAATTTAGGTGAGCGGATTTTGATATGCATTCTGGCACCCCACACCTGATCCGATCGTTAGAATTGAATGCATAATGTCACATTACTTTGTCGAAGCAACTCGTATCATTTATGGAATAATTAACCATATATACATGACATAATTTAAAAGCATTTTCAATTGCAAGTATAATCAATCATTACAGATATCCTACAAAATATTCTTAGAGTTATATGATGTCAACCACAGAGTTAAGACTCGAATCCAAACTCAACTACCAAAATTCAACTGGGTGTCTCAAGGCCAAATGGTAAAAATGCCAAAATGCAATTTTACTTCAAACCATAAGGATGCCAAATCATGCCTATGAAACCATATAACACTCAATTATCAACCAACAACTTGGCATCCAAAAACATATCATCAATAATTCATACCATTAAAAAAGCCTTATAAGACCCCTAATTTTTAGGTACATGCCATTATAAATCACAAACATAATGAAACTTTACAAAGATTTAGTTGAGTCGAGATGTGAGATTTGGATATTGTTAGCTCTCCTCGATCATTCCAAAACCTAATCGTCACCTACGCACGAAAACAAATAATCCGCATGTTGAGCAAGAGAGCTCAATGGTGCTTATATAATATGATAACAACATTTATGCATGATAAATAAATATCAAACTATTTGATCTTCCGTAATTTGATATGCTAAATTAGGCTCGCCATTACACTTAATGTAACACTCCCTACCCGTATCCATTACCGAAATAGGGTACGAGGCATTACCGGAGTTTACTGAACATTTTCAGAAAATTCTGAGTCATTTATTATTCATATTTTGAAAATAATCATAACGTCTCTCTATTGGGCCCTCGAAGCCCCAAACATACAATAGAAACCAATCGGAATTAAATCGGGATCATAAAAAAAAGATTTCGCAAAATCTTAAATTTTATTTTCATCTAAGTACTTACCATTTCAATGCTCCTTATAATTAAACATGTTACCATTCAATCAATAGCTTAACACTTGTCTAAGCGTCAAACAACATCATTGTTAGTATACTTGCACATATTTCATCTAAATTCAACATTGATATACTTATTTTCTCGACATGTCACACTTGAGTTTAATAATTGTCTTTACTTACATAATTTCCTTGTATCAACATATCAAAGATAATCATATATGCACATGTTATGAAACATATCATTCTCTTACCGTTTCTTCATAAGTGTATATCAATCATTTCATTATATCAATATTTCATGCTCCATCATTTCCATATATTTTATGTATATTTATTCAGTAAAGTTTATATCAAACTTAACATAAATTATATTCCATGTACTTATTCTTATTTCGTTTATCTATCTTCATAATTATTTCATACAACTATTTTGTACATATATTTCTATATGACCAGTTCTTGTAAACATTTCGCACAACCATTTCATATAACCATTCGTCATCTGATACATATTACCTGAATATCAATTGTTCAATAGATGTCATAGCGTCTCTCATCCACAGTCTTATTTGTCTTTGACATGATGCCATAGTGTCTTTCAACTATGGTCTTACTCATTTTCTGTCATGTTGCCATGGTATCTTTCAACCATGGTCTTGTTCATTTCATATCACATTGCCATGGTATCTTTCAACCATGGTCTTATTCATTTCATATCAGGTTGCCATGGTATCTTTTAACCATGGTCTTACACATTTCATATCAGGTTGCCATGGTATCTTTCAACCATGGTCTTACACATTTCATACCAGGTTGCCATGGTATCTCTCAACCATGGTCTTACACATTTCATATCAGGTTGCCATGGTATCTTTCAACCATGGTCTTACACATTTCATACCAGGTTGCCATGGTATCTTTCAACCATGGTCTTACACATTTCATACCAGGTTGCCATGGTATCTTTCAACCATGGTCTTACACATTTCATATCAAAGAGCTCACTCCCGCAAACCTCATTCTTACAGTGGGATTACGGTCGAGCTAAATCAGTAATATAAACTCATAGAGTATGTCGGGATTACGGTCGAGCTAAATCCTCGCAGCGACAATTACTCTAATGAGCTTGGATCGAATTACAGTCGAGCTAAATTGAGACCTAATTCGGATTACCCGTCCGAGCTAAATCCATTTTCCACATATTCTTGGGAGGCCTATATCGAGGATAGGATCACCCGTCAAGGCTAGATCCTTTTATCGTCAATTCCTTTTCAAAGATCCATCGAATTTTCCTTTCATTCAACCGGGATTTCTTCTCCTTTTTATCAATATGTCAGTATTTCATAAATTTTCATATAATGAACATTCAAGTCATATTCATATCAAAAACATGCATTTCAAGCATTTAAGAATATAATTCAAGTTACATGAACTTACCTTATTACTTGTTTGTGTTTATAATTTTATTAATTCGATATCTTTTCTTTTCCACGATCAAATCTATTATTTGAGTCGTCCGGATCTTTATAAATAAATTTGATCATCATTTTCATTCATTTCATATTCTAATGTATTTAATTAATGCTTTAGACAAAATTACCATTTTGCCCCTAAACTTTTATTTAACGACGATTTCATCCTTACGGTTAGGAAAATAAAATTATTGCAATTTAATCCTTATTTCCAGCTATTCTTCTCATATATATTGATAATAGTCCATGATTTCTATAAAATATCAGAATTTTTCATAATTTCAACACTTTTCAATTTAATCCCTAAAACATGTTCTCCCCCGATCTTGAACTAAATTAATAATTTCATTCAATTTTGTAATTTAAATAATAAAATAGTTCATTTCATTCAATTTGGTCATTTCTAACATTTTTACAAAATTACCCATAAAGTTTTACTTTTATTCAATTTAGTCCCTGAGCCTAAAACATGCAAATTAGCCATGTTAGATGAATATTCATACATATTTTCCTCCTCCTCCTCTCCATTCCACATCCTTAATGTATTTAACACACTTGTAAGTAATATTATCTATAATTTTATTATTTACTTTTATGAATATTCAAGCTATCCATCTGTGTCATAGTCACTAAATTATTTATATCTGGAGCTATAGAACTTTAAATTAAGATCCGCTAATTTTCCCTGAAACTAGACTCATATATCATATTACCATAAAATTTTCAGAATTTTTGGTTTAGCCAATAAGTACAGTTTATTCTTTAAATTTACCCCTGTTCTGCTGTCTGACAGGCCTGACCCTTCTTCACTAAAAATTAATTATCTCCTCGTACAGAATTCGAATGATGATTCCATTTATTTCTCTTGAAAATAGACTCATTTAAGATTCTAAAAATATAAATTTAAGTCCATAATTACTTTTATCCAATTTTTTATGACTTTCAAAAGTCAGAACAGGGGAACCCGAAATCATTCTGACCTTGTCTCACAAAATTGATTATATCTCATGATTTACAATTCCATTGCTTACATAATTTCTTCTATAAGAAACTAGACTCAATAAGATTTAATTTCATACTTTATTCATCCTATAATTCGATTTCTAAAATTTTTGATGATTTTTCAAAGTTAGACTACTGCTGCTGTCCAAAACTGTTTTGGTACAAGATATTAATTACCATGTTATAACACCCTTATTTTCTTTTTCTACACCATTTCTCATCACTTTCTCTTATTTTCTCTTCACTAACATATCAAGAACATAGGACCTTATGTAAGAAAACTCTACTATAACATTATTTCCATGCTTTGTCAATAATAACAAACTTAAAAACATATTGAAATCTTGATGTACTTACCTTGTTCTATTGATATTAATCTTTAACTTGATTTTATCTCTCCTCCAGCTTCTATTCTTGAATCCAACTTGATATTCTAACTCCCCATGGTCTCCTTAGCATTTCTCTCTCTTAGTAGCTATGGAAATTCTTTTGATTTCTAGGTGAAAATGGTGAATTTTTGGTGGAAGGACCAAATTGTAAAGAAAAGAAAGTTTCTTTCTTCCTTTTCTCTTCATACGTTGGGTGCATGGAAAAAATATGATGATTCTTCATCTTTCTTTCCTTATATATACTAAGTAAAATAATAATAAAATAATAAAATATCATTTAAAAATTAAATTAAAATATTAATAAACTATTATTTATTTATTTATTTAATCTAAAATATCTCCAATATCATCATTGCTTTCTAGATTTCTCTCTCTTCCAATTGACCATTTTGCCCTTAAAATTATCTTTTAAAATTCCATTCTTGAGTCATCATTTAATTTGGTAAAATTACAATTTAGTCTCTCATAGTTCTTCATCCATTCAATTTGGTCCTAATTCATCCATTTTCCTTAATTTCTAGATCATTCCACCCTTAAAATATTTACACTATTGGTCCTTCAAATTTTTCATATTTACACTTTAACCCCTCAAATTTTGAGTATTTACTCTTGTGCAACAAAACTTTTCTCACTTTTACAATTTAGTCCTTTCTTGAATTAATATATCATAATATACTTCCCAATATTGACATAACTCAAAATTTCCCTTTTTGTCACTTTATTTCCTTATTTTATTATATCACGGATAATATTTTACTATAAAAATTTTCAGGATATTACACTTAATGAGCTTATTCTCGAGTAATTTATATGTTTTTGTTGTGTTTTTACTTAGTTTTAGTTCTTTGCTTTGATAAGTGAATTAGTGCATTTTATGTTATTTTTTATACCAGAATTGGCCAAATGTGCCATAGGGATCCTAACGGTTGATTGAGTCTTGTAGGGAGTCACCGAAAGCCTGAACGTGAGCGAAAACTTCATCTAGAAGAGGGTATCACGATATCGAAGCATGGAAGTCGTGGTACCCTTGATAATGCTGAATTGAAGAGGATCAAGGTTCGTCATAGTGATATCGCGATATCCAAGCATGGGTATCGCAATATCTAACTCCCAAAGGACCTCCATTTCAAGATTGTCGTGGGTATCGCGATACCGCTGCCTAACGTGGAAAAAAATGACTGCAGAGGTAGTTTTTGTCCAGCACCAAAACCAATCAAAATACAACGTCCAATGCCATTTTGGCACTAAAATTTGGGTTGTAATAAGCTATTAAAAGCCATTTTTTGCTAGGAACAAAGAAAGTTGTAGTTTAAGTTAGAAAGCTTCTTAGTTTTAGGTTTTTTCTTTCATCTTTTAGTTTAGGTTAGCTATAGGATTTAGCTTTCTACAACTTCTTTATTTTCCTTGTATTTTCTTAGTTAGTTAAGTTAGTTTTTACTAGAGCTAAGTGTTGTTTATCTTTAAATCCTTTAACTTTACATTGTATTTTCATTTCCATCCAAAGCTTTTAATATAGTTTAATTTCATTTCCAATTTCTAAGATAAAAATATGATCTTTTATGTTTTTTCTTCCTTACCATTGTTGTCATTTGTGTTTTCTTCAAGTCTTTACAAGAATGTTCACGTTTTTATCATATTTCCTTTGAGTTTACTTGATGTATATGTTGTTTGAATATTTGGTTTTTGTAACACCTCAAACCCGGTCTAGATGCTATGGCCAGATCTCGCGATGTCACATGAGAGGGTGTTTGAAAATCGTGTAGTCGAGATAAAACCGTTTCCTTTGAATTACTTGTCTTAATATCTTATTAGTTCCAAAATCGTGTTACTCATTTAGTCGATAGTGTCAAAACGTTTATTCGATGCAGAAGCTTTTTAAACAGTTAAAACAATCGTGCATTTTTGAAAATCATTTGTTTCTTTTAAAAATCGAGGTTTCCTACTACTAGCAGTTGTAATCCAAAAAGTAAAGATATTTAAAACCCAAAACCAAACCAAAGTCCGAAAGTCCAATTACAACCCAAAAACTTAACCAGAAAAAAAAATAGAATAAAACCAATAATCATAAATTAAAACCATGACAGTCTAGATCTGTGGTCGCCATCGAGTCCTCCGTCGCACCAATCTATCTAGGTTTGGGGATTACTTGTGCACATTAAACAAAGAGGGGTGAGTTTTCGTAATCTTAGTGTGTAATCCCGCAGAACAAAACAAGCAACAATAGCAGTGCACAGTCAATAGCAGTCTTGGGCTTAAGCCCATTTCAGTGTTGGAATCAGTTAGGCCTTAGCCCAATACAGTATCAGAATCAATATGCACGAGGGCCTAAGCCCATCAGTAACAGTAGCAGATATATAGTAGCAAAGTCCTACCCAACCAGTCTCTACACACTGTCACTGTCCAACCCTACACTCTATGTGGGGATTTAATCAACCTACCCATCCCTACAGTCTATGTAGTGCCGAATGCGGCACAAAACAGTAATTTGCAGCTGAGCTGCAAGTATGTTAGGCTTAAAAGCCTTTCAGTACACTTCCTCCGAATAATATCAACCCCAACCCAATGCAATGCAACATACAATAATATGTCATGTTATAACGAGTCTATCAGGTACATATAAAGTTCAGTATACATGTTGGTATATAACATGCTCAGTGCGTAATTCACATAATCAATAACATACAGTTAAGGGTCTAAGAAGTGCTTACCGACCCTATGAAAGGTTCACAGTCGACTTGGGGGACCCGTAAAACCTTAGCAAACATTTCAATAAAAATGGGCTCACACGCCCATGTGGTCTTCCCATGTGGACCCACAAGCCCATGTGGCCCACACGGCCTAAATTTTCCTTGGCCATCTGGCTCAAAATCCCACACGCCCGTGTGGCCCACACAGCTAAAATCAGTCCAGCCCGTGAGTCACACACTGCCTGGCTGACCATCACACGGCCGTGTTATACGCGCATGGCCTAGCATTGTCGATCACCCACCCGTGTCCACCACATGGCCTACCACACGGGCATGTGGTCGCCCGTGTGGCATCGACAGTGAAGTTTTTGGCTTTTGCTGAAACCTCGTTTTTTGCATTTTCGAGTACACATCTGGTACCGATTCGCTGCAAAAACACTCCTTAGCACTCCAAAACCTTGAACGCATAATAACGAAATCACACCTCCTCGATACCGATTGAAACCCTACAGGCACCTAAGAGTCTCTTAAACACGAAACCTCTCTATTAATCATCGATTCAAGAATTTCAAAACTAAAACACCTTTACCCCAACTTACCGAAGTAGATGAACTCGAAGGTGGCTCCCACGATGATGATTTAAAAAAATACAGAAATAAATAGAGAAGAGAATTTTCGGCTATAGAGCAAAATATAGATGAAAAAGAAAACTGACAAGGAGGGGATATGTAACGTCCCGTACCCGAGACCGTCGCTGGAGTCGAATACGAGGTGTTAACAGACTTAATTCATTACTTAAACAGCTCAAACAATTTAATTTTAGAAATTTCAGACAAGCTGGTTAACTGCGTCACAGTCACTTAAAAATTCATATCTCGAGTTCTGAAACTCAAAATCCAATTCTGTAAATTTTCCCTGAAACTAGACTCATATATCTATTTACTAAATTTTTTTCTAGAATTTTTTGCTAGTCAAATTAGTACATTTTATTAGTTAAAGTCTCCCCTGTTTCAGAGTTTGACTGCTCTGACCTCTGTGTATTTCGAATTAGATATCTCTCTGTACAGAATTTCAATGACTATGAAGTTTGTTTCTCTTAAAACTAGACTCAATAAGAAATCTGTACATATAAATTTTGACTTCTAATTATTTTTATACAATTTATGTTGAATTTCCAAAGTCAAAATAGGGGATTCAGAAATCGCTCTGGCCCTGTTTCACAAAATTTTAAATATCTCATGAAATATAACTAATATACCTGTTTCGTTTCTTCCATATGAAAATAGACTCATAATTCTTCAATTCCATATTTTATTCATCATCTAATTATATCTCTACTATTTTTAATGATTTTTCAAATTCACGTCACTACTGCTGTCTGAATCTATTTTATGGTAAATTTTACCTATTTCATGGTTTTCATGGATTAACTAGCAATTTGACATACATAACACCAAATATGATCATAATTAGCCATTCCAATGGCTAATCATTACCAAGCATTTTTATACTACTCAATAACCATATCATAAGACCATATATACAAAATGATTATAATGCTATACATGCCATACTCAAAATATACAAGCCATTATGCCAAGATGGTATACGGATAGTGTGAGCGTGCCTCCGACCGTTCCCGATTTTTGAGCTGGCTTGTCAACACTACAAGGAATGAAAAGGAGGGAGTAAGCATAAATGCTTAGTAAGTTCACATGCAAATAGCAAGTAACATAACCATATAAGCAAACATAAAACATCATTTGCATAATCATCACCAAGACATTCATATCATATTTTCATTTATCATCTTACCATATTGTTGTTATATCGATTTTTCAACCCGAGGGTTAAGTACATACCTGTTCAAAGTATCCATTTCACAACACTTACCAATACGTCACTTTCATCTTGAGTATTCCTCCATTTGAGTAGAACTTTACCCGTTGAACACATCGGAATATAATTCGGATACATGGAAAGTTTGCACATAAGTGCCACATATGTAGCCAAGCTACTATGTAACCCGCCCATAAGCGAACTCGGACTCAACTCAATGAGCTCGGGCATTCGCATCCATAAGTGAACTCGGACTCAACTCAACGAGCTCGGATGCCTAGTTATATTTCATGAACTCGGACTCAACTCAACGAGTTCGGACATTCGCATCCATAAGTGAACTCGGACTCAACTCAACGAGTTCGGATGCTCAACCATCCTAGTGACATGTCACTTGTATCCTAATCTATTCCTAAGGTTCAAACGGGATTTTCCTCGAACACATATCCTTGCCGTCTTCCGTAGAATACCGAAACTAATACTCGGTAACAATTTATATTTAACAAGTAGCTCACATAATTTGCATTTTATTCGAAAACAACCACAAAGCATATATTTCATTATAAAAATCAGCATATCATATAATTAACACCAATAACTTAAAAATAACAATTATGCTACACTATTTACACATGAACTTACCTTGGTACAAAAATACAAAGATTTTGCAATTTAGTCCACAATCTTTTCTTTTCCTCGATTGGGGTCGATTCCACGTCTGTCTTGATCTAAAATAACACATTTAGCTTATTTAATACTCACATTATCAAATTAGTCTTTAATTCAAATTTTAGCAAAATTACAATTTTGCCCCTAAACTTTTGCATATTTACACTTTTTCCCCAAAGCTCGTAAATTAAACTTCAGCCTATTTTCTTATGTTTTATGACATGCTGATCATTTTTCCCTTCTATGGCAACATCAAATTCTCACTCTAACATGTACTTATGACTATTAGGTATTTTTACCAATTAAGCCCTTTTGCTCGTTTTCACTTAAAACCGAGTAGCACAAGTTGTCTAACATAATTTAAAACCTCATATTATATCATAAAACACCAAAATACACAAATTTTACCTATGGGTATTTTTTCGAATATAAACCCTAGGTTAAATTATTGCTAGCATAAGCTAAATCGAGCTACCGGGACTCCAAAAACGTAAAGAACTTGAAAAACGGGGCTAGAATGGACTTACAATTGAGCTTGGAAGCTTGAAAAACCCTAGCCATGGTTTCTCCTTGCTATATTCGGCTATGGGGTTGAAGATGAGCAAAATTGGCTTTTAATTTTGTATTTTAATTCATTTTACCCCTAAATGACCAAAATGCCCTTACTACTAAACTTTCCAAAAATTCCATCCATGTCCAATTTTTGTCCATAAACTTAGAAATTGGTAAAATTGCTATTTAAGACCTCCTAATTAATATTTCAAAACAATTTCATACTAGAAACTTCTAGAATGCAAGTTTTGCAAATTATTCGATTTAGTCCCTAATTTCAATTTAAGCACTTTAGGCATAGGATTTCATCACGAAATTTTTACACAATCATGCAATCATATCATAAACATCAAAATAATTATAAAATAATTATTTCTATCTCGAATTTTGTGGTCACAAAACCACTATTCCGACTAGGCCCAAAATCAGGATATTACAAGATACCCACTACTCAGTTATCAAATACAACTCAAACTCTCCGTCACCAAACCAAGAAAAAATAATCTCTCTTGCCCATGCAGAGATTTGAACTTAAGACCTCCAACCAATTAACACCCCACTTAACCAACAAACCAACAGGCCCATTCTATTAATTACTTACACACTTTTACTTATAAGCATACTAACTAGAGATAAGGCTTAATTCATAAAAATACCAAAATTTTCCCAAGTCATGGCTTGAACTTAGGTCCTTTCACACACACCCAAAACACTTAACCACTGAAGCAGATACACATTTGTGCCACACATTCGCAAAAACAAAAATTTAAATTTTTGGGTGTTACAATTTTTGTTGGTTCATATATGAATATTAGTAGCTAAATCTTAGGGTGGTTAGTTGATGAAAGTGTTGTTAGTTAGTCTTTGCATGGACTAAATCATAAAAATTAGACTAAATCGATTAAACTTCAAAACTTAGGATTGATGCCCCTAAGGGAATATCAAGATAAGTGACACCGAGAGGAAATCTTATTGGGCACCAATTTATTAGTCTTGGGTTAGTCGGGTGAGGTCGAGAGATAAACCGGACTAATTTGTCTAACTTGGTAAAGTTGAGATTGAAAGGTAAAATAAAACCAATTTAGGAGTGTTAGCGATTTAGATCCCTAGTAAAGGTTAATTAACAACATGAAAATCAACCAACCGCTCCTTGTTATTGTATTTGGTAGTTTTATATTTTTCTTTATTTACAATTTAGTCATTTTCTGTTTTAGGTAATTAATTAGCTTAATTAATCTTTAAATTATGTTTTTCCGTAATATAGACATTAGTGAGTAGGTAGCTAGACTCTTTTTTTGCATGCTTGATTGAATAGAAATCATTGAATTGTTGACTCCTTTGGGTTCGATTCTTGGAATATTTCAGTATTCTATTGTAACACTACAACTATTACGACTGACTTGTCACACTTGCAGATACCGCACTTAGTATTTTATTTAGTTGTTATTTTTAGTGTTGATTTCCTCTCATCATTCACGATGGCGGCAAGGAGTCGGTCAAGTTGTTAACACTGTTGCCAGGGAGTTGGTGCAAGATTTAGTGATTTTTAGTGACTGTTGTGTGTTTGTAGAGAGGTAATTAGCAAAAGCTAGGTTTATAGATATGACACTTTATTTTCTTAATTTTGTAAGGAGAGCTACTGAAATAATATACGTCCGGTGCTAAATATATATACACCCAATGCTTATCGGTACGTCCAAAGTAATATGCACCTAGTGTTCATTGGTATATTATCAAAGTGATGTGTAATAAGGCTTTATTCTTTATCGTTTATTACTGAATCTCATTGTATCATAAATAGTAGCACAATAACAATTCACAATCACAATTATTTATATAATTCGACATAACTCAATTGAATCAAGTAGTCACATTTATACATACCTCAAATTTGTTCATCATTAATATAATTTGATCATAATTAACTATTTGCTTAAAGAATAAGTTAAGAATAAATTATGTCCAATACCCTTAACCCGTCTCCGTCACCGGATTAAGGTTACAAAGTATTATCAAATTAAGTAGCAACATAAAACCATTCAATTATTAATTTAAATATCAATATTCAAAACCAATCATCATTCATAGCATATATACAATTTCGGGCCTTATTTCAAGCTTATGGAACTTATGATCAATTTGAAAACAATTAGGGATTAATTTGAAGTAAAACAAAAATTGTAGAAAATTTGAAAACAGGGTCACACAACCGTACGGCCAAATCGTGTACAGTTTGAAAATAAGGTCACACGACCGTGTCTCCAACCCGTGTAACAACATGTGACCGTGTGGGTCAAACTTGCACCTAAAAACCAATAAGACGCACAATTGTGTGGGGTGATCGTGTGTAACACACGGCTATGTGGCAGCCGTGTCCCAGACTGTGTGCATCCAAAATGACCTCTAATGCAAGCTAGCTCATCAACCATTTCTTAGGCACCAAGCCAAACCTTTTCCAAACTTTTTCACCAATTCAAAACACATCATACCACAATCAACCACAATACTAAGTAAGCTTCACATCGATAAACACATCTCATACTTCAATTGATACAAAACATGTAATGACCCAAAATTCACGGGCACCGGAAAAGTGAGTTATAGGGCCTCCGTCTTAGTGAAATAAGTTCGAAAATAATTATTAGAAATTTTTATGAGCCTAGTGGTGTGTCTAATTGAGTTTTAATTAGGTGAATTTAGCTTAATTTAGAGTAATTAATAAAAATAACTAAATTGAATAAGGAGTAAAAGTTTAATTCTAAAGTAATAGAAAATAAAAAGGATTAAAATGGTAATTAAACCATTTATAAAAGTTGAGGCGGTAAATGAAAAAAAAATTAAGATAAAAAAAAATTAAGATTTTTCTTGAATATATGTATTATATATATTTAATTATTATCATGGTTTTATATAAAATAATTATTATGATTTTATAATTATTATGATTATTTAATGGATATTATGTTTTAAATAAATTAAATAGTTGATAAATGTATGGTAATAAAATATACATGTGTACAAATTATATTGGTACATTTGTAATTTAAATACTTAATTACTTATAATTTAAATATAAAGATATTTGTTAATTAAATATTAATATTATAAGATTTTTGGTATGAAAAACAAATTAAAAATGACATTTGTAATAATATAAATATATACATTTGTATTATAATTATGTATTTACTTAAATTTTAAGTTAAAGATATTTATTAATTAAATATTAATATTATAAGATTTTTATTTGTTAAATAAATAAAAGAAAGACAAATGGATGGTAATAATAGTGTACAAATGTACAAAGATACATGTATACAAATGTATTAATTATATTGTTATTAAGTAGATATTTTATAATTATTAAATTAATAATAATCTATATTAGTTAATGATAAAATAAATAAGTAAAGTAAATAAAATATAAAAGAAAAAAAAAACAAAAGAAAGGAAAGAAGAACAGAGAGCATTCGAAACAGGGGAAAGAAAAGAAGAAAAAGAAGGAAAAAGGAAAATAGGGTTTTTGAAGCTTGGAGTTAATTTGGTAAGTCAATTAAGCCATTTTTAGTTAATTTTGATGCTTTAGAAGCTTTAGAACAAAGTTTTGTTGAAATTAAGTTGAAGTTTTGAAAGTTCTTAGGTTTTTGAACATAGTTCATGTTGAACAAAATAATGAATTAGGGACTTAATTGAATGAATTTTAAGTTAGAATTGATTAAAGGATTAAATTGTAAATTAGGCTATAAGTTTTGTGTTGTAGGAAATAAATTGAAAGAAGTTTTAAATTAGGGTTTTATTATGAATACTTGATAGTTAGGATGAATATGGAAGAAAAATGAATAGAATTGAAGTATGAAATAAATGAAACAAATAAAAGAGTCAATTAGGATTAAATTTAAAATTAGGCATAAATTGAGTAGAAATTTAATTAATTATTTAAATTAATGTTGTAATTAATAATGTAATTTTTTTTTCGTAGCTAACAAGGAAAACGAGGCATCGGCATCCAAAGGAAAAGAAAAGATCGTTGAGGAGTAAACTCGTATTCCGGGTTTGTATTACTATAACTCAAACTATTTATTAAATGTATATTGAATTTATAGTTATGGAATTATTAAGATAAGGTAAGTATTATATTTGAAATTAAATATGAGTATGTGTGAAAATTAATTTGTATATGAATTAAGATAATAGATGTTTGAATTATTTGAGTATTGAAAATTTTTATGGAAATGAAATTGAAATTGGAAAAGTAAAATAATACCCTATTAACTTGTCGGACTAGATTTGATACAAATGGCATGCCATTGGATTTGTGATGTGATGAGGAGATTTGTAGTTCGACCGAGAAGATGTTTCTGTTATTATATACTTCAGTTTATCCGAAGAGGCATTTAATGCCTTATTGGTGTGTTTGGGAGGATATATTATACTGGTGTGTTATCAAAGATTTATAATATTTCGGGTGTGTTCGGGTTGAATATTCTGGTGTGTTTGGATGGAATCTGCGTATTAGTTAGAGTCCAAGCCTTGTTAATAGGGTAAATAATTGAAATGAAATTAAAAAAGAAAAGAGATTGATTATTTTGGCACTATTGAAAAGTATGAGAAAGAATGTATGAGTTAAATTATGAATTCAGTTAGTATGTAAAAAATATATATATGAATTTAAGAGTTATGAGGTAATATAATTATATATAATTAATTTAAATGATTATAAAGTTTATGGTTGATGTTTATAATTTATTAATGTTAAATAGTTTTGATTTATAGTAATACCACTGAGTATATCCATACTCAGCGTACGGTTGTTTCCGTGCGCAGGATAGTAGAAGTCAAGTGTCCCGACTCAGCATCCAGAACATTCCCGACTCCAACACAAACTTGGTGATGTATTTTTTTTGGGGGGTAAAGGTGGCATGTACATAAATGTTGTGTGATCACTTGAATATGTATATTATTTTGGTTGTGAAGGATGAATTATAAGGTTTAAATGGTTAAATGAAATGGTAAGAAAGGTATATGATATTTTGACACATGAACATTAAGTTGTTAAATGAATGAAGTTTTCAATCAAATTTTGAATGATGCTATGATAATTATTTAAGTTAAAATTATTTTAATGATATAAATATCAGTTAGGTGAATTTGAAACATTGGTATTAGTTGTTTTTTGTTTGAGATTTGCAGGAAATTTTAAGTAAAAATAAGCAGAAATACTGCCGAAATTTTTATAAAAAAAAATTAAAAATTACGAAAAATTTTCAGAATACTCAAACAAGTCCCGTTCTACTTTTAATACGTGTTTTGGACTTTGAGAGTCCAATATAGGGACTTAATTATTTGTTTTACTATGAATGTTATATTAATTGTGAATTATTCATAAATTGTCTGATATGTCCGGTAATGCCTCGTAACCCTGTCTCGGCGACGGTTTAGGGTTAGGGGGTGTTACAAAACATATCCATAATGCTTATAACATATATAATCAAAACCCTATTTACATACCACTTATAACGGACCAAAGTGAATAATTAGTTACTGATTAAGTTGTCAGATAGTGTAATCTCCAAAAGCAATGTAATCAACAGCTCGTAACCGACGATCTACAAGAAAGAAAAACCAAAACGAGGTAAGCTTGCGTACAGTTTAGTAAGTTCGTATTGAACATAACTTTAACTTACTGTAACGGTTGTAACTTAAACATTTCGCAATTAAATTCATAAATATGGTCATGAGTTCATTATTAACATATACATATCACAAGTTTCACAAGGTTAGTAAGTTCGCAAATACGAAACTTATAACTTTATTCTATCATAAAACATATACTAGTAAACGCATTTGATATACCATTCATACAACATCTATTCATTTAACATTTTATCTTTCCATTTCAAGTGTTCATTTCAAATGTCTCTTTTTACATATCTATCCATATAAACATTTCGTACAATCACTTTATATAACTATTTTCATATAATCATTTCATATACTCATTTATATAACTATTTTGTATACCCATCTCATATTACCATTTCGTAGAATCATTTCATATAATCATTTTGAGTAACCATTTCATTTTACACATTTAACATGTAATCATTTTGTATATCACATTTTGTTTCAATATTTCATATCAAATTCTCCATTAACTGTCTCATTCCATATAGTCGTTTCGTTTTACACATTTAACACCTGATGAACCAAATGAAATAACGTCAAATACACAAGAACAATGCTCACAGAAAGTGTAACTGTAACTGTAAATGCTCACATGAGCTATGAAATGGGCCTGTTCACACGAGCTGTGGAGAATTCACAACAAATGTAGGACTTCAGCCATCAGTAGGACATCGAAGACCAGCACCCGAACTATAATAACCCTAATGACATGTCATTTATATCCTAAGCATTCACGAGGTTCACACGAGTCGCTTTTCATTTCCAAATAAATTAACTTCATTTTTATTGTACCATAACAAGCTCACACCCATAAAATTTTCACTTTCAACATAATCATAATTTAGCCAATATCACAATTTAGTCCAAAATCACCAATTGTCATTTATTATTAAATTTAAACTATGCTAACATGAATAATAGTTAACATGTTACCAAAAGTAACAAATAACAAGTTTAAACAATATACGGACTTACCTAAACAAAAACGGTTACAAGTATGATGCCGGCGACTATTCTGTTAACTTAGTTGACTCCCAACCAATCACATTACAGGACCCATATTCGACATCTTTTGAGCACACTTGGCGTACCATACCTATGGTGATAACTCGTATATGACGTGGCTTTAAAGACACTTTAGTCCCTTACAACTTTGACATATACTTAGTAAGCGCATCATGCTCAATTAACATTCTGATGCGTACTCTTCGCTTGTCATACTCTTTCTTCAATTGAAGAATATTACAAGAATAAATCCTTAAATACTTCTATGGCGGATACTTTATGCGCCAAACATTAGTTCGCCAGAAGCTTATAAATTGGCGAACTAACTACCAAAGTGCGCCAAAACAGATAACCTTTACAACTATTTGTCTTTCTCTCGAATCCGCCAAATTTGGGATATGACGGGTTAAATATAATATGGCATTTAACAGGTTGGATGTTGGGCTAATTATTTCGAGTAGAGGTCTTCGCGAAGGTGATTTGCTTTCTCTATATTTGTTTATTATGTGTACTGAAAGGCTCAATTTTCTTCTACAACAAGAGGAAAGTAGAAGGAGCTACATGATATTTCTATTTCTAGAGGGAGTTCGAGTGTCTCACATCTTTTGTTTGCCAATGATAACCTTTTCTTTTCAAGGTGAAGGATGGGAAGTGCCAATTCGTTAGGACTATTCTTTCTACTTATGAGGCGACTTCGGGTTAATCTATTAATTATCATAAATCTAGAATTCTATTTAGCTCTAACACCGAACTTTCAGATAGACAAATGGTGTGCTCTTCTTTGGGGCTCTGGGCCCCTTTGAACCATAGTCATTATTTGGGGTTGTCATTGCTTGTGGGAAAGAAAAAGAAATAGGTGTTCTCCTTTCTTTGGGATCGTTTGAGTAAAAAGATTTATAGCTGGAAGAATAAACTTCCGTCAAAGCTCAGGAAGGAGGTAGTTTTAAAAACGATTGCCCAAGCGTTATCGATTTTCTGCACAAGTCTTTTTGCTCCCCTTAATTCTTGTGATGCTCTACAAAAGATGATGAACTCTTTTTGGTGGAGTTCGAACTCTAGCGTTCAAAGGAATATTCTCATATTGGCTTAAGAACTTCCAAATCACCTTTTCCTTGTCATCGTATCCCTTGGCTAACCATGTTTGCTTTTTTCCTCTGAAGCATTTGAATTGCTAGAAAAGCAGTCATCTTTGATACAACCTTAAGTGGTAGTAATATTCAGTCTAGAGCTATCTTTCTCACTGTGGAATTCTTCACTCTTTCCCATGGATCTAGATTGTGGTTATCCCTCATCTTTTCAAGTCAAGCAAAATCCCCTTACAAGGTTTGTTCGAAGTCAATTGTTGACAGCTCCTCCCTTGATAATACAAGTCACTAACACGAGAGCCATTATACATGATTAGTGGCAATTGGGTTGCTGATAGTCACTTTAACCTTGGCGCCACCACCAACATTATGGACCAACTCTGGGTTGTTTGGGACCGACCTTTATTCGCTCAGAGAATGAACATTACCCATGTTATTGTTAAGCTTGGTTGTAATTGATCTTATAAAACAAATGAAAATATTTTAGTCGGAGCTCATTCATGGTTGCAGAACTTCATTGATGAGATTTCTCGGTACATACGTCCAACATACCTTTTGAGAGGGTAACCACTATGCTGACACTTAAGATAGAGCTAAAAATTAATAACGATCATGGTCGATTATCGAATACTAAGATCTCAAATAACTTCATGTTGTTTCTTTTGATATCCCAAAATTTATGCATTCCTAAAGCTCTTCGATTATGGGAGAAAAATACACAGGGATAGAATGGAAGATCAACCTCTACGCGCAAAACTCAAGAGACTAACCTTAAAAAAAGTAGAACAAATTCGAAATCGAGAACCATAACCACAGTACTCGCACCTTATCAGTTTCCAACATATCAGAATCCATAAAAACTTTGAAATGAAAGTACAATAAAGAAAACAATTTTTTTATCAAAGAAGGAAAAAAATTATGTTAAAAAGGGGAAAAATCTAAATCGATGAATTTCAAATATTAACTCCCATTTTCTTGTCGCCTTAAATGTTTGTTTGCCCAAGCTAAGCATTTATCCTATCAAAACTAACAAAAAAATTTACAGCGAAAATGTACAACAAGACATGGTGCGTGTAAATGAGAAAATTTAATCGTCAAGACGCTGGATCTCACCCATCAAAATGCGGTTGCTTGTAACCTTAAAACCAAGCAAGGCAGGATCAATTTGTCTTCCCTTTTTCCCTTTTTTCTTGCCACTTCGTCCAGCTTGTGAAGCACCATCAGATGATGGTGGCTCAAAAGCAGAGCCATACACGGGGACCTCTGCCCCATGAAGAGCCGGCTTCTTAAGAATCTCCATGAATGATGCTTCAGACACTGCAGCCTCATTATAAGATAAGGTCCTTCTCATACTCACATCTATCTTGCCCGATGCCTCCGTTTCTACTGTCCTCTTTGCCTGACTTGTAAGGCTTTTCTGCTTCACAAATGGCACTGTGTTTTGATCGGAAAATACATCCTGGGATGATGAAATCTGTGCAACTTTATCAACCCCTTTTGGCACTCCAGACAGTAACCTATCAATAAGACGAGCTTATTGATTAGATGGCTTTATAAAAAGAGTTGAATGGATGTGCACTCGTGTCAAATGTCAATTATGAAGGTGACTCGTCATAGCGGTTTATATAAAATCCCCACCGCCCCAAAAAAAAAAAAAAAAAAAAAAAAAAACCCCAACATTAACATTAGAGAGAAAAGAGTGTCACCTATCATTAGGAGGGTCTTCTACAGATTTCTCTAATCCAATTTCATTACTGTACAACCTGCCATTCCCACCTGCACCATTTCACTTTTATGATTTAATTCATACAGAAAGAAAAAAAAAAAAAAAAAACTAAAGGCCATTTAATGAGATTTTTTTTTTTTTGAAGATTACCGGTACTAAGTGAATCGTGACGGATATGGGTTCTACTTTGTAGGTCAGCACAGTCCAAAGGCATCTCTACTTGCTCTAAAATATTGTCCTCTGACCCCGACAAAGAACCAGTCCTTGAAATCATGCTTTTCAATCCATTTTTCTTCTCCTTCCTCTCCAGTTCGCCCAATTCCTTATCCACAGCAGATTTTGACACAAAGCTAGCATCTGCATAACTACTAGAAGACAGATCTTCAGCGCCCAACAATGACTGATCTTCAGAAAAAGAACCCGGATTGGATTTATGAGGCATTCGTTCACAGTTAGCCACCTGGTTGACACCACCACTGGCAGCAACTCCAAACAAATGATCTTGCAATAAGGCACCTGAATTGGAATTTTGAGGGCCTTCCAGATATGAGTTGTTTACATGAACTTCCTGATTCGAGAAATGAGTAAAAGGAAAATTGGAAGCTTGTGGCTCAGAAACAGGCCAAAAGCTTTCCCTGCCTCTGGAAGATGAAGTAGAATACTGATAATCTCCTTCTGATGACTTTGTCGATTGAATACCAAGTTTTTGGTGAAGAAGGTCCATTAAAGCTTTCTTAGACATTTCATGAATCCCTCCAGCTGATGCCCAAGTGCTTGAATCAACTTCAGGCTCCCTTCTTTGTAAATCTGCTTCAAGATTTAATTGTTGCGTCTGTTTTCCAGCCCAACTATTTTCTAGCTGCTCATTTTTTCCAGAGTGGTAGACTAAATCTGGACGAGATGCATATGCATCACCCAAAGTTTGTTGGCTAAAAGTGTGGTTACCAGAAGAAAATGGACCCAGTTGGTTGTTAGAGTGCATATAGAGATGTTCGGCAAGATCTAGAGAATTTACATTGTCTAATTTCATCCCAGGAGCAGCAGCAGAATGAGCAGACCTGGCAAATGCTGTAGGGCTGGGGTCAAAAGTTCCTCGCTGCTGTTGCTCCCGCAAAGCATGATTCCTTTTAATATTGCTGATTTGCTCTTCAAAAGATGAAAGCCTCTTTTGGTGAAGATCTGAACCATTCAACTCCATTGATTGAGCCTGGGGATGAATGCCAGGATTCCTAACAAACTGACCAACTTCATCTACAGACAAAGAACCAGCAAGTTGTCTATCCTCCTCTATTCCTAATTGTAGCGCCCTAGATAACTGCTGTACTTGAAACTGCTCTCGTTGAAGACGGAGCTGATGCTCCAAAGGAAGCATATTGCCATACTTTGCTTGCGACATGAAATCCAAAAAATCAGCCTGTTGCCCTTGGACTGCACTCTGGTTAATCTTTGCTTGGATGATCTGCTCCAGTGATGGATCCAGGTGCCTTGATGCTTGAGAATTATTCTGCAATTCACTTAGAAGATGCCTTTGTAACTGAACCTGATCAAGTTGGATGTCTCTAGCAGCATCAAATACGTCCTGACCATAGCCAGGATCAGAAATCTGATGCTGGAGCATTTGATCAAGAAGAATTTGTTGAGCTTGAGAATTCTGCTGCTGTAGATGTTGTTGTTGCAACTGCTGCAACAGTTCAATTTGGTGGTGACGAAGCTCCTGCTGCCGCTGAAGTTCCAACTGCCGTTGATGCTGCTGAAGTTCCAACTGCCGCTGCCGCTGAAGCTCCAACAGACGTTGGTGCTGCTGAAGCTCCAACTGCTGCTGCCGCTGATGCTCCAACTGCTGCTGCCGCTGATGCTCCAATTGCTGCTGCCGCTGATGCTCCAACTGCTGCTGCCGCTGATGCTCCAACTGCTGCTGCCGCTGAAGCTCCAACTGCTGCTGCCGCTGAAGCTCCAACTGCTGCTGCCGCTGAAGCTCCAACTGCTGCTGCTGCCGAAGCTCCAACTGCTGCTGCTGCCGAAGCTCCAACTGCTGCTGCTGCCGTTGTAGTTCCAACTGCCGCTGCTGTTCAAATTGAAGATGGACTGACTGCTGATGATTGAGATTCTTGCTCTGCATCAGATCAAAACTATGGATGTGCTCCACACCAAATCCGGTCGAATGTGGAAGGGCATGAAAGAAATTATTTTTCTCTTGCAGAGGTTCATTGGGCAACTTTTGTGACATTAAGTGCTGTACCAGGTCCAAACCATTGTGTTCTTGCTCCCTGTGAGATAATGGCCTAGCACCAGTAGTGCCTAGATGAATGTTAGGATTAAACACAGCATTTCTTCTATGATCATCAGACCAAGCCTCTGGGAGCAACTCATCACCTCGATGAGGTGCATTGGTTTTTGAAAATTCATTTGCAATGGATAAATGACTTGCAGGATGACGCAAAGGATCTTGCATCTCAGCAGAAACTTTCAAAGGGTCAGCACCAGCACTTCCAGGCCTTCCTGGAAAAATGATTTCTGCATCACACGTGGAAAGGCAGGCATCATTAACAGAGTCGATAATTAACAATATAAAGAGTAGGTGCAACCCATTGAACTTACCATCAGCTTGAGCAACAGCAAAATTTTGGATGTTTGGATCGCCATAAAATTGGTGCTCAGAATGATAACTTTGAGAAGGCCCTCTTAAATGAAAGTTAGTACCAGATGCCTCAAAAGGAGACAAAGATTGCTGCTGCTCACGTCCAATGGCAGATCCCTGAGCAGGAGCAGAAGCAGAAGAAGATATGGTCTCTTCCAAGCTCCCTTCAAAACGATCAGGTACTCGCATTCTGGTAACTGCACTAACAGTGGAGGCTGAACCAGGATTCATTCTTAGGTGAGGCATGACTTCACCAAGTTCTTGGAAAGGCGACCCATCAGGAGCATTTGCCAATCGAACAGGTAAATCTGTACCAAAATAACCTTGCTCAAACCATGAAATTATGTCGATCCCCAAATACGGTCCCTGAATTACCCCTTGAGGATCAAGATAGCACAGGCTCATATCCTCAGGAGGCATAGCACTTTCCAGTGAATGTGCAGGAATATTGCCCTCAACAATTATCGAGTTACAGCCCAGAGTAGGCTGTAGTGACGGAAAACCAAACAGAGAACTTGAGTCTTCAGGAAGCTCGCGCCCTCCAAATTTCATGGATGATCCATTGTCTTTCACATTAGAGTCCTTTTGTATTTTCAAATCAGCTACTTGCCGACTATCAAAAGATTTTAATTCATCCATGTAATTTGTGGAACCACCCATCTCCCTATCTGAACCCAAAGCATTGGTTACATCTACATCAGATGGTGGCATGCATCTCTGTACACCTTCTTTTGAACTATTCATTTCTGTAAATGACAAACAGAAAATTTCATTAATATTATCCTTAACGGACTGCTGATAGCCAACAACTAAAATCGAAAGTTTCCTACCCTTGCTCATAATCATCTGTGAATCTGACACATAAAATGTCTCAGCATGACTCCCCTCAAAATTATTGTTTACAGCAGCCTTCTCACCAGGTTCAACACTATCCTTCCTGTTAACTGAGAAACACTCTTTTCCTTCACCTGAAATCACAGGGCAAATAACTTATCATGTCAAAGGTATCTTAATTATTTACTAGGTAAGTAAGTTACAACATAAATGAAACACTAGAAGCAATGCTATCATTTGATCCCTACTTGCACCCATAAATGAGTTGTAGACCACTTCACTGCTTATTGTTTTCCCTTTCCATATATTTCCAAGGACATCCTGTAAGAATCGCGCAAGAAAATTTTAGGCAACCATATAGAAGGATAAAGATGAGTACATTTTTCTTCTATAAATCAAACTAGAAGGATCAGACCTCTTCCTCTGCATCAGGAGGAAGAAAAGCCAAAGGCACAACAATTTCTTTTTGTGTTACTGTGGATAAATGATCCATCTCATCAGGTAGGTTGTCAAAATTTGAAGCAGTCCTTTGTTTGCGGTACATGTCAAGGAGTTTTCCTCTTGGGTAGGAATATGCATTAACGGTCATGTTTTTATCCACAGGAAGAGCTCCAATAACAGAAGCAGATTGTGGCCCCCCAGTTTGTAGGCTCGCATTGGAATTTGGCCTTCCTCGTCCTGCTGCAAAACCCACATTTGATCTCTCCACTCGTCCCCTCTCCAAACCAAATCCTGGAGCACTGCGGTAAGAAGCAGACCCACCTGCATGAACTTCCAACCGATGACGTGGCCTCCATTTATCACGAGAATCGTTCTCGCGCTCAGAAGCTATGCGTCCCCCACCAGCAAGTGCATGTTTGTCAGAAGGGGCATCTTCCTTCTTAGCATCTGTCCTCTTCTCATTTCGAGAATCCTTTTCTTTGTCTTCAAGACCCCATCTCGAAGACCACTTGTCCCTTCGAGACTCATGCCCTGAACTACGATTACTAACATCTTGACGTCGTTCTGAAGGCAACAAAGTCCTATTTTCAGGAACATCCATTGTTGAAGAAATATCAGTGCGACGGTCTTCTTTTCTGCGATCTCTTCGACCAAGTAAGCTTGTTTCCCTCTCCTCTTCACGCCAGTGTCGGCTGCTTTCAAGATCAGGTGCAGTCCTCCTCCATTCTTTCTTGTCCTGAGAACTATCTAAACGCCAACTATCTTTCAGATTTGGGTCGCCCGGGGTTCCATGAGGCAACAAATTCGGAGCTTTTGTATCCTGTTAAGAGGAAACAAATTATAAAACTGAAACAATACAACCAAAATGAAAAATAGCCACAAGCTCTAAGTCAAATATATATTTGTGATGAGCATAATAAACCAAGAAAATAAAAATAATTTCTTCAAATCTAGTCAAGCTACTTTTTTTTTGAAACCATATACACTACTTGCCCATACTTCCACTACAGAGGAGGAATGAAACTAGAAACCAACAAATTAAACACTCATATGGCAACCAGCACCCCTAAAACATTTGATAAGAGAAATAAAAGTGCCATACCGCAGATGCTCCAACAGTTAATGTCTTTGCTTCGGCTACTTTAGAGTAGAGCCACTGTGGGGAAAGAGGTATGCTGCTCTCCGAAGTTGGTTGATCTATTGGTCACAAAAGTAAAAAAAAAAAAAAGGCTAAACTCTTGCAAGAAAAGAGCTTCCTGTGATTTTAAAAATACAAGATTTCAACATTAGGATAAATATTATTACCTTTGTTGTCATCAAGTAGCCCGGTCATTCCTTTCTCCTCCAAGTTCCTATCCCAAGCTTCATCTAACAATAACAGAAACTAAGATAAGTACTGCATAGGTGAAGCTGTAGAAACTGTCTAACCTTACTTTTCAAGCTTGTTTTCATGCAGTCCTTAAAACAAAAAAATGCTTTGAGATTGAACTGCCAAGTTTCCTAATTGTAACAGATGAACGTTTCTTTGAATAATCTTTCCTTATAATTAGGATAAAACGTGCTGTAGTACTATATATCAACTTCAGGGCCGTCAGTTAAAATTTGCCAATAATTTTGAGAAGCAACTAAAGTGATATTCTCTAATCACTGGAGAATTTGAAAGGAGCGATTTGAGCTGATACAATTTTACATAGAAACAATCGTGAATTTCCTTTTTTTTCCTTTCTGGCGAAAACCGTTAAATTAATGCGAGGTAACAGAAAGAAATTAAACAAAATTGAACGAGATCTTAGGGGAAAATAAATGAATCATCAACGCAATCTGAAATTTAGAATTAATAAATTAGACTATTCAAATTCAAATAAAGAAAAACTTCGTAAACGGATAAAATTTGAGACAAACGTGAGGATTGAATTAAAATGTTAACCACTGCGATCGGAATCCAAAAAGTTAAAAGTTGTAGTATAAAAAACGAGAGAACGAAAACTAACGAAAAAAGAAGAAAGGAAATGTGTCAATACCTTTAGCGAAGTGGTCAGAGCCGATTTTTGAGGGTAAGAGATCATCAGGTAGATCGAGTTTTCCGTCAGCCATCGAGACTGTGAAAATTGATAGAATCTAAAAGGCAGAGATCGCAGCGGGCAATAGGCGGCGTTCAAGGTTCTGGAAAATGGCGACACAGAGTGAGATCAGATGGCTCAATAGCAAAAGAGATAGAGAATTTGAAGAGGGAATGATTTTGCAGGGAACGAAAGAGCGGAAATGGCTAGGGTTTCTAAAACTTGAGGTTCGGGTCTGATTTTGATAAGGACGAACAGGATTTTGATTTTTTTTTTTTTTTAAGGAGAGACCTTGGATGATAAATAATAAATAAAACAAAACTTATGCGTTTCGTTTGAAATGGGGAGTTTCCCTTTTGGGATGGAAAAGAAATAGAAATATATGAATATTTTATATTATTTTACTTGAAATTTAAATGTAGCTATAAAATATATTTTTGATAATTTGTATTCTATTTCTTATTAACCATATAAAACATAAAAAAATCAAATTTACTTATTACTCCTTACTCCAATTTTATGCTGTCTACTATTTTTAAAAAGATTAAATCAAGGAGAAAACCTTAAAAGTCAAAAGTGCTCTCTGAGTCTCCCAAAGAAACAATGGCTACTGTGGTTGGGCAGCAGATAGTGGTGACTTGAGGGAATGGAAGCAGAGAAGGAATTAGCACTTCTTGAAGAAGAACTGATCCAGTTAACAGTAAAGAGTTCATTAGTAATTCCGGCTGAAAATCCAACGTTGATTTGCACTGTTTGGACAAAGAAATCATATAACCCAAATAGTTTGAGAGCACAATTAAGAAGTGTATGGAAAACTAGGAAGAAATTCGAGATTAATATTGTGGGACAAAACCTGTTTTCAATAGTTTTTGAAGATGAGGATGATTTGGAGCATATTATGGAAGGGCGCCCATGGCTTTTTCGGAAACAACTATTAATTTTTTACGATTAACGGAACCACTGGAGCGGGGTAAGATTCGACTGATTATTTCTCCATTTTGAATAAAAATTGGACCGTGTCCTCTAGAATGTGATAAAAAAGATTTGATGCATGTAGTAGGATCCACGTTTGGGGGTGTGATGCGATCAGAGATTAAAAGGGATTTTTGTCGACTTAGGGTCAATTTAGATGTCCAGAAACCACTACGGAGAGGTCTGTTTGTCTCTTTAAATAATCAAAAAAAAACCTGGCTTCCTTTTAAATACGAAACCCTACCAACGTTCTATTTTGGATGTGGTCGAATAGGGCATGGGGTTAAAGAATGTACAAGTATTTCGCCTGAAGAGCGAGCAAAGGCAGAGGATGAACTACCTTATTCAATAGCGCTTAAGGCTGAATCTTCTATAAAAGGAAAAGAAAG
Source organism: Gossypium longicalyx (assembly GCA_025698465.1). Classification (NCBI taxonomy): domain Eukaryota; kingdom Viridiplantae; phylum Streptophyta; class Magnoliopsida; order Malvales; family Malvaceae; genus Gossypium; species Gossypium longicalyx. Next base: position 5,067,896 of record CM047005.1, read on the forward strand.
TATCTGGCTCAGGTCCTTGAAAAATAAAACAATGATACAATGCAACTAAATAGGCATGGAAGGATCTGATAGTAATGGTAAGTGCAATACAGATTCAACGATGCCGATGTTACAGATGGATACCATAATGGCAAAAGTTTTAAAAAGAAACCCAAATGTTCTGGAAGTAGGTGATGTGGAGGGAAGTAGCAGATTTAATGAAGGTATTAATAGTCTTACAAAGATGATGACCAATGTGAAGGAAAAGTTACAGGAAAACCAAAGCAACATGGCAGGAAATCAGATAGATGAAGTGGAGATAAAAAAATTCTACTGAATGGACAGCAAAGAAGCAACCGAGTTACTATAGAAGCAGTTGGCGTAGATTAGACAATGAGGAGAATTTCGATGCAAATATGTCAGAGATGATCTTGGGTAAATGCAAATTTAATCATGAAATCCTAGTGGATTCTGCGTCATATCCCACTACTGAAAGTCCGGTTAAAAAAGCAAAGGCAAATAATGATAGTGTAGATGGATACGAAAATTTAGAGTCTAAGCAGGTTTTAACCCCCGTCAGCTTAGAACTGACACAAGTTATATCGGCGGCTGCCAATTGGCAAGCCGACCGGAAGCCATGAAACTCCTAAGCTGGAATGTTCGGGGACTAGGGAATTTCCGGGCTATTAGGAGATTTCAACACACGTTGAAACTCTACAAACCCCAACTGGTCTTCATAATGGAGACAAAATTGGATCATAGACGCATGGAACAAGTTAGGAGAAAATGTGGTTTTCAGAACGTGATAGACATCTCAGCAACGGGCACACGTGGTGGACTTTACCTTGCATGGAACAGAAATCACTCGATTAATGTTCTTAGCTATTCAGAATTTCATGTTGATGTTGAAGTTACTAGTGACGAGAATTCAAACAAATGGAGGTTCACTAGGTTTTATGGGAATCCACGAGTATTAAATAGGCAGGAATCTTAGAATCTTCTTCGAAGGTTACGAGAAACATGTAACACCCCCTACCCGTATCCGTCGCCGGAATAGAGTACGAGGCATTAACGAGGACTACAAAAACACTTACAGATAATTTAAATATATTTTCATAACAACTTGTCTTGATTTCATACTATTTCATATTTAAGCTTTACTCACCAAAGTATTTGAAATATCATCTTTACGCAAATAGCACACATGAGGTACATAATTCCATAATTAAGGATGAACACATTTATCAAACATATTCCACATTCATATATCAATGTCTCACATTTTCATATATCAATAACCGTCATTTTTCTTGTTTTTCAGATAATTATGTATAACCATTGATAAGCATGCAACTCACTGTTTCTTCTTGTCAATCACAATTTCAAATGACAAATTCGTGTGAATGAGCTCAACCTCATTAGGTATTTAAATTCAATCATTTTGATTCACATACTCATAATTTACCATATCCTGTCAAACACAATCTCTGAATGACAAAATCACATAATTGAGCTCAATAATAATAATGATAACATTACTTACATTTCTTTTTCCACATGTTACATTTACGACTTACCAACTTGTCCATTCAAGGAACAGCTTACGGATTTGAGTACATCATGATCTGAAGCCCGAAGTCTAGCTGAAGCACATAAGTGCTAGACGGAAGGCTTAGAAGGCTAATCAAGCACATAAGTGCTAGGCAGGCTTAGAAGGCTATTAAATCAAGCACATAAGTGCTAGACGGAAGCCCGAAGGCTAACTGAAGCACATAAGTGCTAAACGAAAGCCCGAAGGCTAACTGAAGCACATAAGTGCTAAACGGAAGCCCGAAGGCTAACTGAAGCACATAAGTGCTAAACGGAAGCCCAAAGGCTAACTGAAGCTCACCACAGCTGAACTGAAACCCCAAAAGGGTTAACTGAAACTCATATGAGTTAACGAAAGCTCGTAAGAGCTAAACGGAAAGCCAACACGAGAATTCGTAACAAATGCTGAATCTCGGTTTACTTGGTTAATTTACCGTCAATTCATCTTTTTCACTGAAAGATTGTACTTATTTCCTGCGTTCCGTTCCTCCAAAATTCTCGATTCAATTTCATAACTTTTGTACATAATTTACTTATTTTCAACAATTAACATACATAAATATTAATCACCATTCATAAAATAATATTGAAATTTAATAATATTAACAAATGGTCACTAAATTTAGTTATATAAACTCACAAGTTCGATTTTTATATTATAGCGATAATCATAATTTCATAATAAATATTCCAAATAAAACATTATATCGTTTCTAATTCAACACTTATCGATTATAATCAGGCATGTGATCAGTTTATACACGAGTCATTCATATATTTTTTGTATTTTTTCCTCCTCCTCCTCTCCATCCACGTCCTTAGTATAAACAACACACTTGTAGGTAACATTATCCACAATTTTCACTATCTACTTATGTGAATATTCAAGCTGTCCATCTGTGTCATAGTCACTAAATTATTTATATCTGGAGCTATAGAACTCCAAATTAAGTTCGCTAATTTTTCCTGAAACTAGACTCATATATCTTCTTACCATAAAATTTTCATAATTTTTGGTTTGGCCAATTAATACAGTTTATTCATTGAAGTCTCCCCTGTTTTAGAGTACGACTACTCTGACCTCTGTGCACTACGAACCAAATTTCTCCCTGTAAAGAATTCCAACGACCATGCCGTTTGTTTCCCTTAAAAATAGACTCAATAAGAAATCCATGCATGTAAAGTATGACTCTTAATAATTTTTTTACAATTTATGGTGAATTTATAAAATCAGGACAGGGGATCTCGAATTCATTCTGACCTTGTCTCACAAAATTTATCATATCTCATGATTTACAATTCCATTGCTTACATTATTTCTTCTATAAGAAACTAGACTCAATAAGCTTTAATTTCATATTTTATTCATCCTCTAATTCCATTTCTACAATTTTTGGTGATTTTTCAAAATTAGACTACTGCTGCTGTCCAAAACAGTTTTAATGCAAAATGTTGATTTCCATTTTGCCCCAAATTTCACAATTCATACAATTCAGTCCTTGCTCAATTAACCCCTAAATTAAGATAATTTTCTCAATTAATACTTTTACTAAACATTATAAGTTATTTCATAACTATTAAAATTCAGAATTTCCACATAACACTCTAACTTCAAACTCTTTTACACTTAGGTCCCAAACATTCACTTTCTATTCAATTCTTTCAATAAAATCAACATATAAACAATTTAAAGCTCTAATTCCATGTCAAATCATCATATACTTCCAGCAGATATTCATAGCAACTTTCAATTTCTTTCATGGAATCAAAAACTAATGAATTCAACAAGTGGACCTAGTTGTAAAAGTCACAAAAACACAAAAATTTCAAGAAATAATCAAGAATTGAACTTACTTGCAGTAAAAATATGAAAAACCAGCTTGAGGGAACTCTTTCCTGGTGTTTTTGCTGATGAGAATGCAGAAAATAAAGAGAAATCTAGATAATTCCACTTTAGTCCTAACTTTATTAAGTAAATTTTGCAATTTTCCAATTTTGCCCTTAATTCTCCTTGTTTTCTTGCTGATTTCATCCCCTTCCCGTCCAGCCCAAATAGACCTTGGGTCTATTTTCCTTTTAAACCCTCTTTCTTTTATCAATTAAGCTATTTAATCATTTCCTACAATTTTGCATTTGATACAATTTAGTCCTTTTGTTCAATTAATTATCAGAACTTTAAAATTTCTTGTGAAACTTTAATACTAACATATTAACACTCCATAAATATTTATAAAAATATTTATGGCTCGATTTAAAATTCCCGAGGCCTCGATACCTCGTTTTCGATTCTAATTATTTTAATATTTATTTTTAGTACACTATTCACTATTTCAAATTTTTTTCTAACTTCACATTTAATTTATACTCACTAAATTAATAATATTTCCTACTCATTTGTCAGATTTAGTGATCTCGAATCACTGTTCCGACATCACTGAAAATTAGGCTGTTACAAAACAGATTCAGGAGCATGGTGTGTATGTGGAGATTTCAATGAGATTATGTATGCTCACGAAAAAACAAGAGGCGCAACAAGAGACGAAAGACAGATAGAGGCTTTTCAAAAGGTCTTGGCGGATTGTGAATTGATTGACTTGGGTTGTACAGGACAGAAATATACATGGGATAGGGGTAATTTTCAGAACACAAATATTAGAGAAAGATTAGACAAGGGAGTGGCAAATAATGCTTGGCTCAATTTGTTTAGTAATTATGAGGTACAACATCTTCCGCGTTCATCCTCTGATTACTGTCCGATTTTAATTCAAACAGAGATAAATAGTGCACATGATGGGAGAAATAGCTTTAAGTTTGAATCTTGGTGGCTCCTAGAGCCGACTTGCGAGGATGTTATTAGGAAACTATGGGATGAGAAATCAGGTGATGCTCTCGATAAATTGGAAAATCTTCGAGTTGGTCTACAGAAATGGGGACAAAACATCAAACGCGCACAGGACAGGAAAATAAAGAATCTTCGAGATCAATTGGTTCAACTTGATGGCATGGATCGGGATGATGATGTGCTAGCAGAAATCCTTGATGTAAAGCTGGAACTAAATTTGGAAATAGAAAATAAGGAATTATATTGGGAACAACGGGCCAGGGTCAATTGGTTGCGTGAGAGTGATAGAAACACAATGTTTTTTCACAGTAAAGCTTCGCAAAGATAGAGGATGAATCGAATTCGAGGATTGGAAGACAAGAATAGGATTCTTAAGACAGAAATAGAGGGTATAAAGACCATTGTTAAAGATTATTTTATAGAACTCTTTAAATCAAAAGGGGTTGGTAACACAAACCATATTCTTTCAAGGGTTAAAAGGTGTATCAATGAGGATATGAACCAAAGCAGCAGATTATAAGAAGGAAGAGATAGTTGAAGTGCTCAAGAGTATAGGGCCGACAAAAGCTTCTGGGCCTGATGGCTTTCCAGCTATTTTCTTTCAGAAATTTTGGCATTTTGTGGGAAAGGAGATTTGTGAGTATTGTTTAAAAGTCCTAAATAAAGGTTAGTCTTTGCAACCTTTAAATCATACGAATGTAGTATTAATTCCAAAATCCGCTCACCCAAAAAACGCCATAAATTTTAGACCTATCAGCCTATGTTCGATGTTTTACAAAATCATTTCAAAAACTATAGCAAATAAAATCCAAAAGGTTTTAGATTTTTGTATTGATCCAGGCCAAAGTGCGTTTATCCCTGGAAGGCTAATTACCGATAATGTTCTCCTTGCATATAAAATCTTACATACTCTCTGGAATAAGAGAGTGAGGAAAAAAGGGTTCATGACCTTTAAGATTGATATGAGTAAGGCTTACAATAGGGTGGAATGGGGGTTTATGAAACAAATGATGATAAAGATGGGTTTTGATGAAGAATAGGTTGCGAGAATTATGTATTGTATTGATATGGTTTCGTATTCGGTGATTTTAAATGGTGCTCCAGGAAGGGTTTTTAACCCTGAGAGAGGGCTACGACAAGGTGATCCACTTAGCCCTTTGTTATTTCTCATATGTAGTGAAGGACTTTCTACGTTACTTAGGCTAACAACTGAGGAAGGAAGATTAAAAGGGATTAAAGCCAGCAGACGAGGACCTCAGATCTCTCACTTGTTATTTGCTGATGATTGTATTCTATTCGGGGAAGCAACAGAAAGGGGAATAACGACATTTGAAAAAATTCTAAAAGAGTACGAGGAATGTTCCGGTCAATGCATTAATTATGGAAAATCAACGATGTTTTTTAGCTCAAATACGTTGGATACAGTTCGAGCAAATATATCAAATCGACTAGGAGTTAGAAGGTCCAATAATTCTGAAAACTATTTGGGTTTGCCAAATATGATGGGTCGAAAAAAACGTGAGGCCTTTCAACATCTAAAAGACCGTCTAAAGATGAGAATCGACAATTGGAGTACTCGTTTGTTATCACAAAGAGGGAAAGAGGTGTTCATTAAAGCTAGTTTACAGGCAATTCCCATATACACAATGTCATGCTTCTTACTATCGATGTCTACGTGTTACAAAATGGAACAATTAATGGCCAATTTCTGGTGGCAAAAGGGGCAAGGTAAACGCAAAATCCATTGGTGTTCTTGGTACAAATTATGTAAATTAAAAGATGAGGGTGGACTTGGTTATCGTAATTTAGATAAATTCAATTTGGCCCTCCTCGCAAAGCAAGGGTGGAGATTAATTGATAATTCGGTGTCCCTTTTGGCTAGAACATTAAAAGCTAAGTACAATCCAAACTCTGGTTTCTTAAGTTCGGAATTAGGGAACTCACCATCATATACTTGGGAAAGTATATGGGCAGCCAAAGGATTACTGCTTTCAGGTATGAGTTGGAGGGTTGGTGATGGGAGTAATATTAGAATTGAAGAAGATGTATGGGTTCCAAAAGCCAATGGTTTGCTGATCTAGAAAACAGGCAATAGGTAAGATGTTATTAAAGTTTTAGACCTTATTGATCATAAGAACAGAACATGGAAATCTGAGCTGATTTCACTACCTTCTCAAAAGAGGTTGCACAACAGATCCTGCTAATTCCACTGGCTCGTTCTCCTCATGAGGACTTTTTGTGTTGGAGAGGCGAGGCATCCGGCGAATATACTATAACATCGTGATTTTGGGCTTAGTCGGAACAGTAGTTTTGGGACCACAAATTCGATGAGGGAAATCTCATTTTTATTATATTTTTATAGTTTACGATTTCACAGAATGATTTCGTAAAAATTTCGTTCGAAAATTTCGACGTTTGGGCACTCAATTTAGAAAAAAGGACTAAATTGTAAAAGTACAAAAATTGAGTTTTATATGTTATAGGTGTCTAATTGTCATGAAATTTTAAATAGGAGGTTCTTAAATGATAATTAAACCATTGTATAACTTTTTGGACAAAAATGGCCTTAATTGGGTAAAATTTGAAAGAATAGTAAAAAGGACATTTTGGTCATTTAGGGGTAAAATGAATTAAAAGACAAATTTTAAACCCCAAATGTGTCCCTTTCTTCTTGCTACAGCAGAATGTACCAAGAGCAGCCATGGTTAGGGTTTGGCCAAGCTTCCAAGCTTAATAGTAAGTGATTCTGAGCTCCATTTTTAATGTTCTATGTATTTTTAAAATCCCGGTAACATGATCTGCTCATTTCTACCATTATTTTGAGTTAGGATTTATGTTTAGAAATTTACCCATGAATGATATGAATGTATTTTGATGTTTAATGGTAGAATATGAAGCTTGAAATTGTGTTAAACAACTTTTGCTAAGCGATTTTACGTGAAAACGAATAAAACGACATAATCGGTAAAAATACCTAATGTTCATAAGTACATGTTAGAGTGAGAATTTTATGTTGCCATAGAAGGGAAAAATTATTAGCATGTCATAAAACATAAGAAAATAGGAAGAATTTTAATTTCCAAACATTGGGGCAAAAGTGTAAATATGCAAAAGTTTAGGGGTCAAAATGCAAATTTGTAAAAAAATGATTTTTAGACCCATATGCATAGTGTGACTAATTAGTAGGCTAAATGTGATATTATAGATCAAGGAAATCGAGATTTAAGCTTAAATCGAGAAAATACAAGGTTATGGACTAGAATGGTAAATTGCCATTTCTGGATCCAAGGTAAGTTCGCGTGATTTAATAAGCCTATTATTCATGATATTATTGATATACATGAAATATAATTTGCTATAATTGTATTGAATTTGATGTTAATAGAAATTTAATGAGATATGATATTTAAAAGAAATTGGTGATTACCGAGAATATGAGATCTTGCATATGTTGCAATAAAGGTTGTCCCTAAAGGATAATATTTTGATCTCATTATGAAAAGGAAATGTACGCCATGTGTGTACAATGTGAAAAATGGTAGCTTCGGCTACCTGATCAGTGAAAAGTAGTAGCTTCGGCTACGTGATTAGTGAAAAGTGGTAGCTCCAGCTACCTGATCAATGAATAGTGGTAGCTCCGGCTGTCGAATGTGAAAAAGGATAGCTTCGGCTTTCAAATGTAAAAAGGGATAGCTTTGGCTATCGAATGTGAAAAGGGATAGCTTCGGCTATCAAATGTGAAAAGGGATAGCTTCGGCTATCGAATTTGGAAAGAAAAGGTATACTTTGTGTATACCATATGAAAAGGAAAGATATACTTTGTGTGTACCACTCAGAAAGAAACGTACACCTCGAGTGTACAACTGGAAAAGGAAAAGTCCATCGAAAATTCAACGAGTATTATAATGAATAATGCGATGAAAGTCTCAAAATTGGCGTGGTGATAAAGGTAAAGTTAATTGATATGCTATAGATATTATACTCATAAGTGATGCCTTATTGAAATGTGATAAATGATGAATAGGCGAATTCATGCATATATATGTGTATACATGATGAACAAGTGAAAAGATTTGAAAGATGAATCATCCTCATGCTTATAATTATTAATTGTGTTGCAATATCATGTTAACCTACATTGTGTAATTGAATATGAGATTTATGAAATAATGAGTCCATGATCAATGTGACAATGGAATTATGATAGCTATTGTGATTTTTGCACTGAAACAGTGTTGAATAACAACAGTAGCCCGACTTTGAAAAATCACCATAAATGGTGGAATTCGAATTAGAGGCTGAATAATATATGAAATTAAAGCTTAATGAGTCTAGTTTCACATAAAGGAAATGATGTAAGTAAAAGAATTTTTTTATTATAAGATATTTGAATTCTTGTGAGACAGTATCAGAATGAGTTCGAAATCCTCTGTTCTGACTTGGGAAAATCACTAAAAATTGTAAGAAAATAATTATGAGTTAGAAATTATATGAATAAAATCCTTAATGAGTCTAATTTCAGGAGAAAGAGACGAGAACATTATCTGAGTCTCGTACTATGAGATAAATAAATTTTAGTGAAGAAAGGTCGAAGCTGTCAAACAACGAAACAGGGGAAACTTTGAATAATAAACTGTACTTATTGGCTAAACCAAAAATTCATAAAATTTTATGGTGGAAAGATATATGAGTATAGTTTCTGGGAAAATTTACGGATATTAATTTGGAGTTTCGTAACTCCAGATATAAGTGATTTAGTGACTGTGACTCAAGAAAACAGTTTAACCAGAACATGTGTAAATGTACAATTGAGATAGTTTTACTATGGAAAGCATGTTAGTAAATTGCTTATTATTTTCATGCGAGCTTACTAAGTATAAAGCTTACCCACTCTTTTCTATTTCTTTTAGTGTTATCAGGTTAGCTCAGGGTTGGAGATCTTCGGAGGCAGCATCACACTATCAAGCTAACACCTTGAGAGTATAAACACATATGCTAGAATTATTAAGTGAGTGGCATGTATAGGGATCTAGTTTTATAACATGTGTTATTATAATTTGGCCAAATATATTGGTCTTTAGTGAGCTAATGATTCTTACTTATAAATCTTGTTATTCATGTTATGTTTGATATTGGTGATGTGAATATGCTTGTGTGCCATGCATGGTTGGTAATATGTTATGTCTTGTTGTGAGAATGTCATGCTTGTGTCTTGATTGTGGATATATAATTACTCAAATATGCCATGTTAATTGCTATGAAAATATATAAGTGTATGTAGGTAATTAAGGGTGACAATTGATTTGAAAAATAGCCTTGAAATTGTCCACACGGATAGATACACAGGCGAGTGTTTAGGCCGTGTGTGACACACGGCTTAAGCTCACGGGCGTGTGCCTTGGCCGTGTGACCCTAACTTGTTCATGACCAAATAGACAGAGAGCTCCATGGGCACAGGACATGGGCGTGCCCCAAGCTACACGGACGTGTGTAACCACACGACCCAATCCCCACGGGCATGTGACTCTCCAAAGCAAGAAAATTAGTTAAGTTGCCAATAAATTTTCAAAGTTTTTGGTTTAGTTCCAAACCACCCCAATGTATGTTATAGGCTTCGAAAGCTTGTATAAGAGACGATATGTATTTGTTTAAGATGTTTTAATTTTGAACAAAAACTTTGTGTTCCGATTTTACATGTTGTGAATATTTAAGTCCGGTAACGCCTCAAACTCTATCTCAGTGTTGGATACCAGTGAGGGATGTTACATATACAGTACGTAGTGGGTACAAAATTCTCTTACAAAGTAATGGAAATTACAACTCAAGCGAGAATAATAATTTCTACAAAAAAATCTGGCAAAGTGACCTCCCTTCAAAAATTAGAATTACAGCTTGGAGATCCACCCTTAACTACCTTCCTACCTTAGCAAACTTAAAAACTAAGCGAGTAACTAATGACGCCATTTGTCAGAGGTGCATGTAAGGGCTGGAAAATAGAGAGCATGTCTTCCGAGATTGTGCTGTCACTAAAGAAACATGGGCAAAATTAGAATTTGCATGGCCCCAGAACATTTTTACAGTCTGAATACATGGACTGGTTTACCTGGACGGTGTTAAACAGTAAAACAGAAGTAGTCCAACTTTTTATCTGTGCTATATGGGCTATCTGGTCAGCTAGGAATAAGTGGGTCCACGTAAGTCAAAAGCGGTCTGGAGTAGAGACAGCAAATTTCATCAAAAAGTATATGCAAGAATTAAAAGATATTGAAAGAAAAGAACTTAACTCGGGTCGGGATTTCAAGTCATGGAAGCCTTCGCCACAAGGATTCTTCAAGATCAATTTTGATGTTGCTTTCGATAAAAAGGAGAAAAGGTCATGCTCAGGAATAATAGCCAGGAACCCCAAAGGAGTAGCTACGACATCCAAAGAAAGAGTACATACCAACATTTCCTCTAGTTTTGTAGCTGAAGCCATTGCATGCTTACAGGCAGTTAACGTGGGCAGAGACTTAGGATTAACTCATGTTATCATTGAAGGTGACTCTTTGACAGTAATAAAGAAGATACAGAATCAAAACAGAGACAGATCGGAAATAGGTCCTCTCATTCTCGACATAAAAGAACGAAGAACAATGTTTTTTGACTGTCAGTTCCAACATGTAAAGAGAACAGAAAATGTAGAAGCACACAACTTGGCATCAGCGGGGTTAAAAATGGCCAGGAACACAGACGATAATCACGGGCAAGCCGGACAGGTTGATACTGAAGCGGAAGTTGATCGGGGCTGGGAACGACACCTCTAATCGGTTAAGAGTCATCATCAAGAAGTTTTGCTGAAGTTAAAGTGGTGATTCTTCACACTTGGCAACCCATACGACGCTGTAAATGGTCATAGTAAGCGACAGAGAATGAGATTCAGGCGAGGATAGATGGATATGAAATGGAAAAGGAAAGATCAAAAGTAGATCAATAGTCATAGAGGCAATAAACTTTCTTAAAATTCTGGAACGTCTCCAAAATGGAAAGGCAGATGAAATGATGAGACGCACACAGATCTCTCTGATTGGGTGAAAATGTTGGCATTAGTTTAGTTTCTAGAGTATTCTACTTATTAGTGGATTTTATTTGGGCCAAAAGTTTTATGGTTCGTTTGCTTTTGTTTGTTTTCTGGATTTTTTCTGTATATATTTCATTTTTAATTAAAGCCCAATAGGAGCATTTTTTTCAAAAAAAAAAAAAATTAAATCAATATTTCGTAAATTATAAAAATTTAAATTAGAAATTTACCATTTTAAATCTGGATTTCTACTAAGCTCGGGCACCGGTGGTATACCTTGTTACTCCAATTTTATGCCCTCCTGCATAAGCCATATAGGTATAGTGGTATCACTTGGAGTATTTACCTTCAAAACAAAGGTACAAACATATTGCAAATATATATATATATATATATATATAAATATATAAGTTGGAAAAACATTTACAATGCGCATATGATGTGTACTACGTGATTCTCAAACAAAAATAAATGATGCCCACATGATTGCTTTTTGCACAAAAATGTTTTATATCTAATAAAATGTATTGTTAAAAAATAATTACAAAGTAATTTGAGTTTAAAGTTATTTTGTTCAAATGAGAATATCTTTTTGTTAAATAATTAACTGAAGACTCGATACATAGTTATTTTTAAGTATCATTTAGTAGCAAAGGATTTAAACAACAAGAAATATTGGAGCAAATATGAAACAAATCATTATAATAAAGTTTATTCAAGGGAGAAGGCAAAGAAAAATTACTTTCCAAGTGGGCTAATGCATCTGCGCATTTATTTCCTTCATGAAAGACATATTTTAAAGAGCTAGAACTTAATAGAATGAATGAGCATGATGCACTTATCAATAAATATGATTAGAAAAATTTTTCATAAAATAAATCACAATAATAGCATCTTTTTTAATTTCAATATTCAAAATATTTAAACCGTGTGCAAGGGTGAAACCATCACGCAATGCTCAATGTTCTGCTTCTACACTAGTAACTCTAGAAATATGGCGGTAGGTCCCAATCACCCAATTACCGTAGTTGTCCCGGATAAGGGAACTTGCAGTACTCGCAGCACCTAGATTGCCCAAAGTTCTGCATCCTAATTGACTTCATATTTTTTTTCTCTTTTTCTTTTTCATTATGTGTTTCTCTCTTCTTGTTTAACTTTAAGTTGCCCTAGGGCGATGATGCCAACCCTTGAGCCTACAGCCGCTGGCTTCTTCTCTTTTTTCCATTCTTCTTCCTTTCGTTTCTATTTTTCATATTTCTTTTTCAACATGTTTTTATTCAAATCTAATAATTAATCAATCTCTTTGGATTTTGGCCTTGGAAATGGGGTGGCTGTTTTGAGGGCTTAAGTAGCGAGTCACCATACTTCGTAAATTGGTTTGTGGTGACTTATTTTATCTGGTTTTGCCAGAAGTTTTTTTGGGGGCTGCTTTCCTAACCCATTGCTCCCCTTTTGATGTTGGGCTTCCTCTATCTATTGGTATGCAATTGTGATGGATCATATGGTTTTCCTCGCTCCCCAAGTTTTCATTACCTCCTTAGTTGTTGTTGAACATGTAGAGATTGATGCCTCAGGCCTCAGGGCCATTTAATTAGTTCCATGTTTGATTTGATGGTTACCTCCACTTGAAAGGGTGTGATGTTGAACTCTTTCTATGCCCTCTCCTATCTTTTGAATTCTCTTGTGGTAGCATGGTTTTCTTTGAAGAAAAACAACACTATGTAGAATTTTCTTGAAAAATTGTATTTGGTCATAAAATCTATTCTATTTTTATACTTTATTGTATAAACTTCTTGATTTTCATATTTGCTTGTAATGCTTTTTTCCATAATGGAAATCATCACATTTCAAATCTTAAAAGATCTTACTTGAACTTCTATTTAATATATATATATATTGTGAAAGCAAATGACAAATGATTATAAAAACATTGAAACCTTTGAAAAGCCTGGTAAAATACAGTTGACTATGTGGGAAATGCAAAGATGCATATCATTGCAGCTCTAACCATTATATAACCAAGCAAGGAACACTGCATTGATAGTGTCATATTGTAGCCAAAAGAGGGGATCAACAAGCATGGGTCTTTCCCCCTCCCCAATGGAAAATCTCTTAAATAAAATAAAATTCTACTTCCACCTCCTAAAAATAAATTTTTTTTATTCATTTCTCTTTTAAAAAAATAAAATTATAATTAATACATAGTAATATTATACTTTGACTTTTCAAAAATTTACGATACACCGTTTATTGATCATATTTGCAGTTGGAAATATTTTAACACAACATAATAATTTTTTTTAAAAATAAAATAATCAAAGCATGTAATATAAGAAAAAGCTATATATATATATATTTATATATCAACCATGATCTATGTATAAAAGATTACATAATGCTTTTTTGTCTTGTTTGGAATCAAGGTCTTCAGTCACTTTTTTCATTATGTGTAATTGAGATTAGGACTTTATTGAATTTTGTCTGGATTGGACGTTTTGTCATTGTTTGCTCGTAATATTTTCTCTATGAAAAAAAATGAATATTTGAAAAAAAAATTACACAAGCTTATAATACTTTATTCAGAAAATACATTAAGAACACAACGGTAGCACGTAGAGGTGTTCATAGGCCGGGCCGGGCCGAGCTCAACTAAAAAATTATGCTCATTTATTGGGTTTGGGCTAGGCCAAAAAATGAGCCTAAAATTTTGCCCAAACTTAATCCAGATAAAAATACTAAAATCTGAGCCCAGCCCAACCCACCCATATTATTTTTTAATATTATTTTTAAATATATATAATACATTAAAAATACTAAAAACATCAAAATAAATATTTTTCAACAAATTAAAAATAAATTTTAAAAAATGTGTAGACTTAAATAACACTAAGATAGATGCAACTTAACAAACAAATGTCTCTAAAATAATAAAAAAATTAACAAATGCCTTTAAAATAATAACAAAATTAACAATAAAATAAGTTTTATACAATATCCAAACAATAACAACAAAATAGTGGTAAGATAATAGTAAAATGGTAACAAAATAGAGAGAAAAAAAACAAGAAAATAACATTAAAAAAAGTACAGATTTTTTTTGTCCTTTAATGAATTCGGGCCGGGCTAGGCTTAGGCTAAAAATACTTTACCTGAGGCTTGACCTATTTTTTAAACAGGCCTTATTTTTTGTCCAAACCCATTTTTCGGGCCTATATTTTTGCCCAAACTCTCTCACATTTCGGACAGGTCTTCGGGTCAGGCCGAGTAGCCCAACCCATGAACACCTCTAATAGCACATATAGAATCACGTAAGACAAATTAAAATAATGTTAAAAGTTTATCATAAATTCAAAATACTCCAAACAAGCAAAGAATGATGCAAAAACAAATCTATATTCTATAATCTATAAAAGCGCGAGTTTAAAGAAATTTTTAAACTGATAAATATAATTTTTTAATTATATTATTGAACTTGCCATTTTTAATATATTTTAATTATTTATAAGATTTATCACATTTATAAATAAGATTTTTAATTTTACAAATTATTTGGTTAAATAAATTCACTTAATAACATATTTATCATGCTTATAAATAAAAAAGTTTTAATTTTATTAAATGAATTTATATAATAAATAAAAAAATTATATTCAAATTACTAATTTTTTCATCAACCAAAAAGATTAAATTAAATTAATTTAGTTTTAAATAGTAATTTTTAATTATTTATATAATAAGTAACTTTATATCTTAGATATAAAATTTTATAAAAATATATTTATACAATTTAATCAAATGTCTTATATTTATATTAATTATTTGTAGAAATTTTTAACAATGATTAAATTTTTTTATTAGCAGTATATTTGAATTATTAAAATAATATATATATATTTAATTATGCTTATTATTCCAATAACTTTTTTATACAATGATGATTTAAATTTAGGCTAATTCAAATAATTTTATTTTACATTAATTATATTGCACATTGAAATTGTATAAATATTTTAATTATGATTTTTAAAATTTATTACGATTTTTAAATTTTTAAATAAATTATTATATTTTAATTATGCTCAACAATTCAAATAAATAATTAAAAATTAATAATAGTAATTAAAATACATTATTTTAAAAAATTAATGTGTAAATCCACGGGCAATGACCAATAATAGTTGAGTAGAGTGGTAAGTATATTGCATTCTTAAAAGAAATGCAAATTTCAACATTGGAGATGACATTATTGGGAGGAGTAATTCTAGATCCCCGAAAGGATTAATCTTCATAGATCGTAAAACAAACATAAATGATACATTGATTATTTATGTTTACATTAAAAATTATTTTGGTATAAGAATAATATAAGGATTAAAGAAAGAAAAAATAATTATCGACGCCCAAGTTGTAAACTATTGGTCGAGTGATCAACTTCTTTAAGAATATCTTGGGTTCAAGTCATCATTATATGAAAAATAATGTGTTGATACTATCCTCATGTCACATCAAAATTGTGTCTCTTTACTTTGTTAAGAGTCGAAGACAAGATTCATAGATGAGAATGCCCTGTCAAGCATGACCCATGTACTTAGTAGGATCAGTGGAAAGATGAAATATTCGAGCTCAACTAGAGGAATATATTAATCCGTTGTGGGGTACATCTATACTTGGAGGACTTCTTTACAAGAGTGACTTTCCTTCAATAATTAATGGTTGGAAATATTAATAAGATTTTGATTTAATGATAAAAATTTTAAAATTAAATTTTTTTGGGGGTTCAACAACGTTTATAGTTTTGTTATTATTCTTACGAGTTGTATACATAATTTTATCAAACCATGATCCCAAAATGGACGTTATTTGGAAAGATTATATTTTTACTAAAAAAAACTATGTTTTGTTACCATAACATTAGCATCGCATGTTTTCTTCTGAATCGTGTTTTTATTTATTTATTTATTTAGGTTGTTTTGATTGTTCTTAAATTTCATATGTACAAAAGATGTTGATTTGATTCTTGTTTTCGTGAAATCAACACGGAAGGCCAAAATGCAGATTCGTCTTTTAACTTTTCATTGTCAAGTGAAGCTTTTTTGTTGTTGAATTTCAATTTCCAGAGCTTTTCCACAAGAGAAAAGGTGAAAGGTTTTTGTTTAATTGGAGTTTGATAGGAGCAAATGGGTTATTGCCCTTGTTTTGGTTGGAGGAAAGGTAAGAAGCTGAAGAGTGGTGAGAAGAAAGAACCTGGAAAGAAACCCCAGCCTCCTGAATCTCCTGGTCAGTTTCTTTTATGCAATTGTTTTCTTTTCCAAGATTATAGGAGCAATGTGAATTTGATGGATAGAATATTGGGAATTTTAGTGGGGTTGTAAACTTGTTAATGCTTTCTTCCTTTTGGGATGTCAAATTGTTCAATTTGAAATCTTTTGGTTTATTAATTTATGTTCTTTTGAATGTTACATGAGAAGAATATGTATAGAAAATGGCTTATATTAATTTATAGATTGAATCAACCAACAGGGTAGGAAGCTGAACAAAATTTCATCCTATTTCTACTACTGCTGAAAAACATTGCTGCTAAGCCAACTAGGTTTTTCATGGAATGGAAGCACTCTTGTTGTTGATTAGCTGAACTAGGCTTTTGCTTGTGTTGCATCTTTCTTGAGGCTGTAATTTGTAAGATTTTATCATATCTGCCTAAATGAACCAAACTAATACCGAAATATGTTTCTTTTGCACACTTTGATAATACACCTAAACAATTTTCGATTTTAAACATCTCTGAAGTTTCATGTCTAACAAAGTGGCATGATACAGTTTATTCTGCCAATCTAACTATGCCTGTAGAAAAACAGGAATTGGACTTGGAACAAAAAGCAGTGCAGCCTTAGGACAGGAACCATCAGCTCCGAAAGAAGAGCCTAATGCTGGCAATAGGGCTCAGACTTTTACATATCGACAACTGGCAAAGGCGACAAAAAATTTCAGATCAGAATCCATGATCGGGCAAGGTGGATTCGGGGCTGTATATAAAGGAATATTAGAAAGTAGTGGTCAGGTACATTCTTGTATGCCTGTTTAAATTTCCTCCTTACTGGACAAAATTTTCCCCATATATCCATTTGTAATCGCATGCATTATGGTTGTTAGCAGGTTGTAGCTATTAAGAAACTTGACAAGACTGGTCTCCAAGGAGAAAAGGAGTTCCTTGTGGAGTTCCTCATGCTTTCACTTTTGCATCACCCTAATCTTGTCAATTTGATTGGTTACTGTGCCGAAGGGGATCAGCGCCTACTTGTCTACGAGTACATGCCACAGGGATCCTTGGAAGATCACCTCCATTGTAATCCATGCCTTCTCCTTTAAACTTGTCAATGAATTCATTTGTTAAAAAATCGTTTTCACTGGTTCTATCTAGACCTCCAGGATGAGTCTGAGGGACACTCACTCACTATTACAGCTTCAAAACCCTTCGTTAGTTTCTTTTCCTGCTAGTTTTTCAACAGTTAAACATTTTGACTATGTTTCTGCATCCTTTCACAAACCCTTTTCGTTTTCATTTCCCACGAACAATACCTTTTACGGTAAATTAAATAGATAAGCAACGTTTTTTTGCAGATCTTACATCTGATCAGAAACCTTTGGACTGGAACACGAGAATGAAAATAGCTGTTGGTGCAGCCCAAGGGTTGCAATATCTTCACTGTGGAGCCAGTCCTCCTGTTATATATAGAGATTTAAAATCATCTAACATACTATTAGGTGAGGGCTTCATCCCAAAACTCTCTGATTTTGGGTTTGCAAAATTTGGTCCAAGCGGAGATAAATCATATGTTTCCACCAGGGTCATGGGAACCCATGGTTACTGTGCACCCGAGTACCTCGCTAGTGGAAAATTGACTACCAAGTCTGACATCTTTAGTTTTGGGGTAGTCCTATTGGAGCTCATAACTGGACGTAAAGCTTTCGATGAGAGCCGTGGTCGTGAAGAACGGTTCCTTGTTGATTGGGTAATACTTCTTCACATGATATAACATTATCACTGAAAATGTTTTACTTCACATAATGTATTTTTCCCTGGATACCTTGATGTGAACCAGATGGCATAATGTATTTTTGCTAAATATAGTGCTCATGCTGAAGATGGCATGGATTTTAATTTTCTCCTTGTTAAATATACCCTCCAGCAGCATGCTTTCTGACCTATCATTATATGTACTCAATTTTTTGTAGGTACGACCGTTTAAAGATGAAACGAACATTACGAACTTAGCAGATCCACTGCTGAGAGGTCACTTTTCAAAACCTACCTTGAAGAAGGCTCTAGAAGTGGCCTTGATGTGCATCGAAGAAAATGCTAATTCCAGACCCTCTATTTGTGATGTAGTGCTTGCTCTGGATTATTTCAATACCCATCCATACGACTCAAACGAAACCAAAAGAGATAACCCCGAAGGGCCTGAGAACAATGGCTCTCCAAACAATACGACTAGGATGTTAGACGTTGATTCCGAAAGAGAACGAGCTGTTGCCGAGGCCAAGATGTGGGGAGAGAGTTGGAGAGGGAAAAAAGGACCAGTAGGATAGAGTGCACCGCAGAAAAAAAGAATCATGTGGTAAAGTTCTACTTTCTTAATTCATATGTACTATGTAGCATGTTGTTGAGTCACCGAAATCAAGAATCAAGAGTAGAAAACTTCTAGTACATGACATGTTCTTAACTTTTTCATTTCATGATTCATGTCATGTATATATTTACATATGTATAATTATATGTATATAAATGAAACATTCAATCTGTAAGTATCATTCCTTCCCCCCCCCCCCCCCACCAACCCCCTCCTGCTCTTATGAAGTCTGTCAATTATGAATTCTGATTTACCATGCTAATCCATGTTTAACCACCCAAGTAAGCTTTCAAGTTACATGTTCTAAGCTCAGAAATTAAAGAAGTTTAGTGACCAACTTTTCTTTTATTTTTACTATTCCAAAGCACTGTTGAATTCGGTTTCATGAGCCAAATCACATCAACTCGGTGAAAGTATGAAAAAAATAAGAAAAAAAAAGAGTAAAATAACATAATAATGGCATTTAAGTATTTATATAATTATAACGTGCACCAAATTGGAAATAGATAACACCTCTTTGGGAATATAAATAATCATATATATGCAATTATTTTTTTCACAGAAAGAGAACATAAAAAATGGAAAAGTGAAGGGTCATAATAAGGTAAAAAGGTCCCACCGGGAGTCGAACCCAGGTCGCTGGATTCAAAGTCCAGAGTGCTAACCACTACACCATGGAACCCCTTTCGGTATCGTGTACTATAATTATTTATAAAATAACTTTACAACTAAGGACATTAGAACATTTTCGTTGAAGAATATTGATTCCTCTTTCATTTCCAATTATATCCAAATTGAATGCATAATTATTGTTTTGGTTAATTCATTCAATTTGACAATTAATTTTCTCAAGCCTCCTTCATATCATCTTCAGTTATAAGTACTGATTTTGTGTTAAACATAAATTGCAAGGTGAAGTTTCGATATTTAAAATAAGTATCAAGACTTGGCTGAAAAATATTTATTAAGAATTAAGGTATCGAGACTTCACATGCAAGCCTCGATATTATGAGGAGAAAGTATTGAGACCTTGTTGTTCACAAAAAGCATGTGACTACTTATGGTCTAAATCAATCTCAGCTCTTAGGCTTGGTTGTTAGGTATTGAGACTTGGAACATAAGTTTCAATGGTCTTGTTTGGCTATTGGCTGATAGTTGGTTGTTGATTGCAGTAATTGATTTGACCAACTGATTTTATTAATTTATTTGACCAAGTGATTCTATTAACTGTTTATTTAAGAGTGTTTGGTAAAACTCAATTGATAGTTGAAAGCTGATATGTGTAAAATGACAAATAAGGGCACGACATATTTTATTGTTAGATATTTATTTGTTAATAATACTTTAGTTTTTATTGTGTGAAATTATTGAAATAAAGCACTATTCCCAAAGAATTAAAACATCGACTATGAAAATTAATTAGTGAATATTTTTAAAAATTTAAATAAACAAATTTCTTAAGTTTCTTATTTACAAATATTAACCTTGTAGAAATTGATAAATATTAATAGTGTATCAATATAATTGTAAACTATATTCTTAGTAATAATTATGTTATGCTCTTAGTATGTAAATTAGTGAGAATTATATCACACTCTGAATAAATTTGTCAAGTATCATATTTCAATTAATATAAAGTTGCATAAGAAATCATTTTTTACAAGTAAATTGAAAATAAATTAAGAGTATATAAATATTCAATGATAAATGAGCTAGATTGAAAATTTCTCGCGGTAATGTTGTTTGTAACTTAACAGTGGAGTTTTCTGAAGACTACTAATATCTTGGCAACTCTATTAGATTTGAGAGCATGTGATAAACAGAATAATTTTTTAGCATGCATGGTGAGATATGTCATTTTACATATATCATTCTCAATCAGTTGTTGAAAAAAGTTGTTCATCCTAGTGTTTTTGTTTTGAAGGTTTTATCTTAATAAGCTCTTGCAAACCTCAATTCACCAAATACTACAATTAAAGTGTTTAACTACTAAATCTTCAATTTGTGTCCAAATCAACTAAAAAAGGTTCAAAATTCTGTTTACCAAACACCACTAATACTGTACCTCACTTAAAAACTTTGTTAGATTTTGTTCAAGAAATATCAATACTTTGGCTTGAAAGTTGCTTTAAAAGGGTTAGACGATTCACAAATTTTTTTGAATACTCCCAAATCCTCTTAAAATTGTTTCTAAGTTGTTTACTAACATTATTATTATTGAATTTGTAATACTTGAAAAATATTTTTTGTAAATTTGATTAAATAATTTTAAAATTTATTTTATTAAATCAAAATATTTAAAAATTAAAGCTAATAAAATTTATATTTGATAATTGATAATACATGTATATGTAGTATATACAATGTGTTTAATTAAGTTGATGTTACGAGCTAATCAAATTCCAACTCAATTAAAAATGATTCAAATCCCTTCTCTTTTTTACAAAACAATAAATATTATTTTAAGGGTGTTTTGTCTTTTTTTTATATATATATATATTTTATATAAAATTTAAAAATAAATTTAAATTAACACACGGTGAAATTTATCAATTCAATTAAATATTCATTTGTTTTTAATATTTTTTTATTAATACATTTGTTATACAAAAATTTTCATCTAAATTGTGAGTGTGTTATAATCTAATTTACATTATTTAGATGGTCGCTTCATTAAAAAAATTTAAAAATAAAATATATTTTAATAAATTAATTATAATAATTATTTAATTCGTATAAATAGATACATAGATTTTTTCTTTTTCTGTTGTGCATAAATATCAACCAGGACACCACCCATACTTTGTCGGTGATTATAGTGACGTCAATTTAAATTCCAAATTCCCCATCTTAATTAAAATATAATTATTGTTGATATGCTTAAGTTATTTTCTTAAATTTGATTTTAATTATTTTAAAATATTTTAAAATAATTAAAATGTTATCGTTTTAATATAATATAGCAGTTTCCATCTCCTGCACTTCAATTTATATATAAACACACTTGTAAAGTGAAAGACACTGGTAATTCTTAAAAAAAGTAAAAAAAAAAAAAAACATGACAAAGAGTGATGGGAAGGTGAAAGCAATGGGAAGATGGCAGTGCCCATTTACGATTAGGGCAAGGATTGCCCTTAACATCAAGTCTGTCAACTATGAGTTGGTTGAGGCGAGGCCATGGGATGGCCAAAGCCAGGTCCTTCACGAATCAAAGTCAAACCCAGTCATGGTTCATGGTGATAAGTCCATCTGTGAGTCTCTCATTATTGTCGAATACATCGACGAGATTTGGCCTTATGCTCCCTCCATTATTCCTTCTGATCCTCTTGAACATGTCACTGCTTGGTTCTGGGCTGGCTATCTTAAAGACCAGGTATTACACATTTATGATTTATCCATGCAAACTCATTCACTACAGTTAGATGAGTTTTAGGGTCCATGATAACATACCTTTAGAGGCCATGTTTATGATACATACGTTTACCATAACTACTTTCTGTAATCGCATACTCGTAAAGAGAGGACAAAGTCAGAATTTTTTTTGAGGTCGGAATTAAATTATATATTTTGAAGATACTAAAAATATAATTTTATCATTTTAATAGTCTATATTTTTATAATTTTTAGAGAATTAAATTAAAATTTTATCATTTTTGGAGGAGCTAAAGTGCAATTTTACAATTATTAATTTAAAATTTTATAAATTATAAAGAAACTTAAATGAAAAATTTTCAGAGATACGAGACTCTGCCAGCCCTTTTGATTCGCCATTGTGTATGAGAATTGTGACAATTTTAATTAATTTTTAATGACTTTGATGAAAAAATCAACACAAATATATATTAGATACTAGGTTTAATTGAATAACTCAAACTATACCAACTTTTTTTAGTTAGGCATTTTTTTGTTAAATTAAATACTTAAATTTTAATTATATAATTATTATGGATTTTAACTGTTACTAAAAAAACACTTCATCCAATATAAATTCAGCACGTGTAATTTTTATCTATATCATCATTTACATGAAATTATATATATTCGATTAAATTATTTTTTATTTTCATTTTCTCTCTCCACCCTTCATTTTGCTACACTGAATAAAAAGGGAAAAAGAAAGATGAAGATGTGTGTAGAGACTAGAGAGAGAAGATGAAAGGAAGAAGATCATAATGGAGGGGGCAAGAGAAAGAGAGGAGATAGAAAAATATAATATTAAATAACAATTTAATTATGATTTAATAAATTTTTATTTAATATTAAAATTAAAAATTTTATATTATTAAAATACTATGTGTAAATCTTAATTGGCTGAAAATTATTTTTAAATAGATATAATGGTAGTGTTTCATAATAATTGCGAAATTATAATTTTTGTACTTGATTTGATTAAACAATAATTTAAATACCTAATTTAAAAATACGATATAATTTAAAGGTTGAGTCGAACTTTTTGAAATTTTTATCATGTTTTCTCAAATAACATATCAACTAATTCAGTTTTTATTTATTGTAAGTGAGTTTTGTATATTCTTATTAGTTGAGAAAATTCAATATTTGTCTATTATTTGTTGATCACTATTATTTTAATTTTAATTAATTAATATTATTATAAGTGAGCAACATACCCAAAAATATCTATTAAATTACATTCTAACTAAATAATATTAATCAAGGATTCTCTTATCCAAAGGGGTTTAAATGTAAAAATTTTAGCTGCTAATGTAATAAAGAAAAAACTTGTTTTTAATGCGATTTGTTTGGGGTTAATTGTTGTAGTGGTTTCCTTCCTTGAAAGCTATTGGTAGTGCTGAAGGAGAGGATACAAGGAAAGCAGCAATAAGGCAAGTGGAGAAAGGGTTAGTGCTGTTGGAGGGGGCATTTGGCAAGTGCAGCAAAGGCAAGGCATTCTTTGGAGAGGATCAAATTAGATACCTTGACATCGCATTTGGGTGCTTTCTATGCTTGCTAAGAGTGGAAGAAAAAGTAAATGGGATCAAGTTGCTTAGTGAAACCAAGACACCTGATTTGCTTAAGTTTAGTTTGGATGAGTGATTGGGTGTGGTGCGGTGCGGTGCGGTGCATTTAGCTTACTTTTTGTCTTACGCTACAGTATTTAATCTCACTGCCACAACTGTTTTTACACTAATCGTAGGTAAACGCACCACCAATCACCCATTCAAACTCACCCTTAAATGGGCTCGCAGATTTTGCTCCAATGCCGTCGTTAAGAATGTCATGCCTACGACAGAAAATCTTATAGAATCCGATGGGATTGTTATGGGTAGAATGAAAGGAGTGGCTTCTTCCACTTTCAAATTATGAATTGATTGGCTTTGAATGTGATAACATTCAAAAGTCATATTTTTTGGCCTTCAACTAGGCCTTGAATGTTACATTTTTTGAACTCATTTTCTCCCAAACCGTACCTCGTTTCTCTCCTTTGTTGTCGGTCGTGCGATCAACCATCATTCCCTCACTCAAGTGATCCCTCCCATGGTCGCTCCCTTTTTGTCTTGTTTTTCTTTTCCCAATGGCCTTTTCGATCCATTCCTATTTCGGGAATTGTTTTGTTTGGTCTTTTGTTGTCGAAAGGTGGTGGGTTTGGTCCCCTGGTCTCTTCCCTAGTCTTTTTCTTTTGGGTTTTCGGCCAAGCCTCCAATGGTTTGATATATTCATATTCCACCCGCCACCCTCTGTTACGTCAGCCGAGAAATAATGGAGTAGTAGGGTTAAACACTCCGGATTTATAGGTTTGGTGGCTAAAGCCACATTTGTCGTTGGTTTGGCATTGATTTCGTTATTTTTTGCTCAGTTCATGGAGGTACTGGTATTTGTTTTTGACGTCTAATTATAGAATGGACTCCCAAGTCGAAGGCAGCCATTCTGGCGATGGCTTCAAACCCCTGTTGGGTTAGGTGCTCTCTTCCCCTTTGTGGGTTTAGGGTTTCCCTTGAGTTTTGTTGACCCACTATTATCTTTTATGTATTTTTGGGGGGCAATTTGAGCTTGTTGTAACCACTCCTTTTCTTAATGGAAGCTTTACTTTTACGAACTAGGTTTTTAACAAAGCAAATGTATGCAAAATTTTAAATTACTAGAATTTACCACTTTGACGATTAGGGTTAAAGGTCAACATTTTATATAAAAATATATGTTCTAAAAAATAATGACATTTGAAATAATTGAATCATTTTTAAGATGAGAAATTACTAAATAATTGTGGTAATTCAATTAAGGGCTAAAGAATTAAATGTACAGTTATTATAGAGAAGTGAATAAGCTTTAAAAGTGGATGAATAGTAAGTTAGAAAAATGGATTAGTTTTTTTAAAAATGGTTTTTATTATAAAAAAGTACACAATTATCACTTTTTTTAAAATTTTATATATAATATAGATATTTGTAATTTTAACTTGTGTTTAGTGCATTAGTAGTTTATCTTTTTTATTCCATAAATAAGCTTAAAAAAATATCTCTTTTTTAAAAAAAATGATTTAGTAATAAAAGAGTAACAAATCAAAACAAACTAAACTGAAGCTCTTGGACATCATTTTTGAGCAAGGACCAGCAGCTTGGAATCGGATGCTCAAAACAATGAACAGCTCCATCTTGAACAGACTCAATTTTTGCCATAAAATCAGCCACTTTGTTTGCTACTTTCAAAATCTTAGCGAATTGGACTTCCCAATCCCGACAGCAAATTTCCTGGATATTCCCAACAAGGCCTGTTGAGTATTGGTCCGTATGCAAGTCGATTAACATCCGAACCCAACAACGACCTTTTTGTAACCCCTTTGCTAAGCTAAACACAAACCATCCCATATTGTTAATAATTCAGCTTGTAAAACTGAACCAGCCCCATATATCTGTTATAACCAACCAGCCAATTACCAGATTCATCTCGCAGAATTCTGCCCGCAGCCGCCCAAGCATTAGTCGTCGCAACTGCCCCATCCGCATTAAGCTTAACCCAACCTGTTGGAGGAGAAATCCAGGTATTGACAGGGCTGCTATCCGTTCTCTGAAGAGAATCCAAAAGTGAACTGTGTGCAAACATGCTTAGCCCAAAACCAGCATTGTCTAACGAGATCCTCAGCACTACACAATTCCTCCTTGAAAATAACCATACAACGTTTTTTCCCAAATTTGCCAACAAGTTGTCGAGAAGATAAAGCACCATGGAAAGGACTCTATGAGCCAACCGGATCTTTCACAGATACCATCCATCAACCGTTGGGATAAATACAAAGAGTAGAAAATGGACGAGCTTAATGTAGGGACCAACTTTGACCATACTGACTTGGCGACAGGGCAATCTCGTAAGGCATGCAAAACAGTTTCCTGATCCGGTCCACAAAGCTGACAAGAAGCAGACAATGTAAGATGGCGTCTTCACCTCTCATAATTACAGAGCAAACGATTTTTCATTGCAAGCCAGAAGAAACTCCTAACCCGTAGCGGGACATGTAGCTTCTAAATCTTTTTCCAAACATTATCCTTGGGATCAAAATGCGACTGTGATAGCACATTATATGCATTGGCAACAGAAAAGGGATGTTGATTAGAACCTTGCCACACAAATTTATCTTCACCCAAAGCTTCGCATGGGGGAGGCATAGATGCAATCTGCACCAAAGCAAAATAACCAATTAAATGAGCAAATGCATCCCACCTCCACATCCCGTTCCCATCCACCATATCAGCCACCCTAACATCATCTAAATCAATATTGGTCACAATTAAATGGTCTTTAAGCGGCCCTAAGTCTGAAATCCATTCATCCGTCCAAAATTTCACTTTCTTACCATTGCTAATAGACCACCCAAGGTCTTCTTTAAAAGAGTCTGAAATGTTCACAAGGGATCTCCATGAAAAAGAACAATTGGATCTTGCTAGCGAAGTTGGACAAGCTTCCAGAATATTATATGTACTCCTCAAGATCCTAACCCAATAGGCATCCAGCTTTGTCACCATACCAAGCCCCAACTTAAATAAAAAACATTTGTTTTGAACCTCTAAATTTCTGATCCCTAGCCCTCCATTTTCAACTGGTTGGCAACAAGTTTTCCAATTGACAAGTGCAATCTTCTTCTCACCATTTATTTATCCCCGAACAAAATTTCATGCAATTCTCTCAATTTTCTTGCACACCCCTACAGGAATAAGAGCAGTTTGCATAAAAAATTAGGAATCGTTAACAAAACAGATTTAGCAAGGGTTATCCGTCCGGCCATCGACAAAAGATGCGCATTATACCCACTAAAGCGTTTCCGGATTTTGTCAATAACAAACTGAAAAAGTTCTCTTGGTCACCCTCTGATGAAAAAGAGGAACTCTCAAGTAGTTCCCAAATCAAAAACTGACATTTCTGCATTACTTTTCAAAATTACTTCTGATTTTAAAAATATTTCTATAAGAAAAGTTGTGTAGAAAAATTATTTTTGGCTGAATTTTTTAACTTTTCAGATAACTTTTTTTTTCTTGGTATTTAATTATAAATATATTAAAATTATTAATTAAAAGTAAAAAATATTTTTTATAAAAAAATTAATATCTATTGCTTAAAAATATTTAAAATTTATATTTTATATATTAAAATATTAACAAGAAGTTATAATAATTTTTTTTATATTCTTACTAAAATATAATAATATTAATTAATTTAAATATTATTTAAATACATATTTGTTATTTGATAATAACATGTCTAAAATGGACATTTTATTTCTCAAAAATACTTTTTGACAGCAATATTAAACACTTAAATTTTAAACTAAACTTTTCAAAAGTATTTCTCAAAAGTACTTTCCCACAGCACTTTTAAAAAACACTTTTCAAAAGCATTGTCAAACTAACCTTAAGTCCCATGATACGACATAAAGAATCCGCACTAAAATCAGAAACATTAACCAAGAATAAGACTAGTCTTATTTGTATTCACTTTGTAGCCCGAAAAGGAGCAAAAATAATTAAGCATATCAATAACTACTTTCACTTGAAAATCATATGCTTCACAAAAAAGTATAAAATCATTCATGAAAAATAAGTGGGAGATACGCGGTCCAACTCGACTAAGCCTAATTGGTTTCCAAGCTCTGCATCACAGAAGTATCAATACTTTGCCCCAACCTCTCCATCCCTAGCACAAAAAGATTGGGAGACAATGAGTCTCCTTGTCGAATCCCTCTAGTCAGTTTAAGTTCATTAGAAAAGTAGTCGTTCCACAGGATTTGCATGGAAGAAGTAGATACACACTCCATAATCACTTTTATCATGTTCCTCGGCAACCTAGTACCATAAAGAGTATCTTTCAGAAAGTCCCATCGAACACAATCATACGCCTTTTCAAGATCTACTTTAATAGCAATCCAACTTTTCTTGCCTTTCTAGTGAGCATGGAATGAATCACCTCTTGGGTAACAATAATATTATCAGAATGGAGCGTCTAGAGACAAAATTGACTTCATTTTGGGCTACAAACATAGACATAACCATCTTTATTCTATTGACATTAACCTTAGCTAAATTTTTTGATTTTTTAGTATTAAGGTCAAATTGACAAATATGTAAAAATTAAGAGCTAAATTTTGTTATTATATTAAAATTATGTAAACTTGACATAAAACATTAACATTATAGTTAATTGACCTTAGTTGCTCACTTTTAATTTTTGAGAGAGAATAAAGAAATCTTTTACCTAATCTTGAAATTGAGAGGGATAACCCCTTATAGTAATCTTTAAACGATTTAAACTTAACCAGGAATTATCATTTTCAATATCTATCATTTGAAAACTTTTAGAAGTTTGCCATAAGGATGTCACTTTACTAAGAAGTGAACCAAACCCAATCTTATTATGTCTGCTGGCGCGGTTATGAAAATGGAGGAAAGAGTTTCAATTCATTCGGAAATTTGTCCACATTAGCGCAAAAGTTGCTAGTATTTATTATGGCTTGCATGAGTTAGAAGGGACATGAATCCAAAAACCGAAATTCTCTTAGGATGGGAGAAGCCAACTGATCAGACTGTGAAGATAAATACTAACAGCAGTTGTAATATTCATGAGGGAATTGTGGGTGTAGGAGGGTCCTTAGGGATGCCTTGGGTCATTGGCTTGGTGGCTTTCACGCCTTTTATGGCAACTGCTCCATTGACTTCGCTGAGCTTTGGAGATCTTTTCTAGGATTTCAGATGGTTTGGGCGAAGGGGGTAGAAGGATGTGATTGTTCAAATTGATTCTCTAACATCAGTTAGAATGATCGAAAACGAGGTTGGCGAGAAGCATCCCCTATATTTCCTAGACAGAGGAACTTCGTGGCCGACAGGATGGCAAAGATGAGCTTTAGAATTATGGACAGAAGACGTTTCAGGGACCATCATCCTAAGTGTTCTACAACTGAAGGCTGATATGGAAGGCGTGCCGTTATCTTATCAAGAATAGTTCATACTATAAAAGTTTTAGGATTGTTGCCCTCTTTTGTAACCCCCAAAATATATAATTTATTATTTTAGATGTAAGATTTTAAAAAGATGATGTTTTAATTTTATAAAAATTCAAAATCCTAAATTCTAAAATATTAAAATCCTAGATTTTAAAATTATCTTCGAATTAAAAAAAGATCGAACCCTTCACAATTATCTATAAATTTAGACTACGAGCATATCATTTTTCTTGGTTTAAGAATCATAATCTTTACTTCTTTGGGATTAAAATATGCAGCAATAATTGGTTTATATCATACACATGCGAAAGGAAAGAAAGAGGAAAATCAAAATCAGAATCAGAGGTCAAAAGATGGAAGATGAAAGGGAGAGGTACAACCAGGATGAGAGGCTTGGTACAACACCCGAGATAATAGATTTCTATAAGGATCCTTTTCTCTTTTGTTTTTCAAGAAATCAATGCATCCCTCCACCTCTGACTTTATATGTAAATACATTTCATCACATTTCTTCTTCTCCCTTAGCTCCACCTTCATCCCTGCATGTACAATTCAAGTTAATTCATTGATTAACAACTAACTAATTAATTTTTTTTCCTTTATGCATTACATATATATTACCAAATTCCAATGCTAGCTATATATAATATATATGGATTTTAATTTCTGCTAATTTACCTTCGGTCAAAATCGGCTTCCCAAAATAATAATAGAACCGGCCGGGAAATTTTGGTAGCACCCATGGTATATGCATTTGTTGGTTTGCAATCTCACCACTTGCATCAGTCCTGATTGAGGGAGTTAAAATATTCAAACCATGCAGATGGCAGTGAAAAATCATAGTCATCATAAAAGGGGTATTTGCAAATTAACTTATATATTTATATAATAGATTCCGTGAATGGAGTACGTGATCAATGGAACAGAAAACAAAATTCAGCTTAATTTTAATTTTTACCGCAGTTTTGCAGTCCGACTTGTAACTCGTTCTATTTCTTCCCTCCTCCATGGAATCTTCATTAGGTCATTGTAATCCAAAATAATCTGGAAAATTAGGGAAACACCCCATATAAAGTAACTACTCGTTCTATATCTATCATCTATATAAATATAATAAATTGCATGTATAAGATCCTGAGCTAAAATATGTTTAAGTAAATGAAGGAGAATAAAAATTAAGCTTTCATGCTTGGCCTTAATTACCTCAGCGAAATCATCCTCTCCAACAACACCGAAAGGGATAATTTTGGCTCCAAATCTGGCTGCCATCCTCACAAACTCAGATTTATCTGGCCAAAATAGCTTGTATTCTTCGCCCTGCAGGATCACTTTACACTTGAGTATACGTCTACAAAATGTGATGCATGCTCTCATATTCATTCAGGGTCAGCTCATGGAATGCTGACGAGAAAAAGGATATCCGAAATGCTTTAGAATTAAAGGAAATATTATGTAAATAAAAGTAAATGTTGGTAGCATATTTATTGTATATGTTACCTTCCTATGAAGGGCTTCACGTATGCCACCAGGGTACAGCAGAGCATGAGATTTTGAAGCCATAAGTTTGTAAAAGTTTGCTGCTGAGACAGGCACTGCACCCATTACTCTAAGTAAGTCAAAATCTGATAGCTCCGGCTCCGGCGGCCTTCTGTCTTTCACTCGTACAAACATCGCTGGATGTGCGATCCCACGAACTAGAATATTTCTCTCCATCATAATTTGAGCTACCAATGGAATAACTTCAAATCCCATTAACATGTGATAGCCGACAAACAAGACTGGTCCCTCAGATGGAATTCCCGCAAGTCCTCTGACCACCTTCCCATCTTCTAATGTTGAGAGCATCACAGGGCTAGTTGCTGTAAGAACCCAGCTAGGAACAATACCAATTTAATTACTTACTCATAATTAAAATCAATCCATTAATTTCCGATTAATAATCAAGACTGATGATGCAAAAGGCAGGTTAATTCTGAGGCATAACCCCTTTGGTTTTTGTTTGTGGTGAGGATATATCCTCGTTAACTGGTCTATATTCTAAAATTCAGCTCAGACATTAGCAGCTACATTGTAATTAATTTTTTTAATTTACAAAAAGCA
Source organism: Gossypium longicalyx (assembly GCA_025698465.1). Classification (NCBI taxonomy): domain Eukaryota; kingdom Viridiplantae; phylum Streptophyta; class Magnoliopsida; order Malvales; family Malvaceae; genus Gossypium; species Gossypium longicalyx. The sequence goes on from CM047005.1 coordinate 5,099,536, forward strand.
TTAGTTCAGCCACTAATACAGTTGCTAGTCAGCTACCCTGTCAGTAAATTTTGTAGTAAAATTAATTGATGTTTACCTAATCGAATCATGTAGCTTTTTGAATTCACTAGGTGTTGGTGGCATGAAATCTGAGGCACAGTCAAAGTGCTTCCCGCGGCGGTAGAAAGAAGCTCCCTTGATGATTGTTACCAAATCAACATTATCTTCCTGAACAAGTCAACAAAACAAATAATTGGTATTAGAAAGTAACTTGCAGTTTGGAATTACTCAGATCAAGTGCCTACTCAAATAGAGAAGCATACCAGGAAGAGAAAATGACCACTTTCTTCAAACATACGAATCTCACAATCTGGTAGTGCTTTTTGAAGTCTTTGACTTTCTTCTTGACTAGGCAACAGTTGATCTCTTCCACTAATTATATAAAGAAAACAGTGAATTCAGTCTATGATTATGGTACAAATTTAAATATGCAAATTCGATGCAATCCATATCCACAGAATAAGCAAAGATATCTATGAGATTTTATAAGCTAGAATTTTGGGACCTGCAAAGTATCAGCAACTGAGCTTTAACTGCATGAAGGCATGAGCTGGCACATGCAGAACCAGATTTGAGCAAGTTTAGCTTCCATAGAAGCGTTTGTCTGGGTACAATATCAGCCAGAACCTGTCAACAAAAGATCATTTCTCTTTCTGAATCTTGTAGCTCAACATGTAGGTTTTTTATTTATATCTAGCTCAAAATTATGTACAGTGTGGTCTGGAAGAGGAATGGAAGGACAACTGGAAAATGAAATCATGGTATTGCATTGCCTGTGATGTTAAAATTCATGCTCTAGACTTTTAGCTATGGATCTTACTGGGAGGTATGATGACATTGTAGCAAGATCTTGTGATAGCTCTCCAATAATTTGGGGCAGAGGACCTCTTTTCACAACATTATCCATCAGCACCCTCAAAGGATTACCTAAACATAAACAGTTCAGTTGTTAGTAAAAAAATCCTATTCTGTCACTAAGGACTACTGGAAATGCATCCAAGAAAGTTTTAAGAGCATGTTGGCGAAATAACCTGTTGCTAAACTCAATATGTAAGGGAGATTAATTGGGAACTGATCAGGCATCATCTCCAGTAGAGGTATTAGTGGTTGCAACTGTGACTGACTAAAAGATGTTGCTGTGGATTAGAAAAGAAAAGCAGATCGATTAGATTCTCTATGGATCAAGCAGAACAGTTATTGTGTCCATGTAAGACTGTAAATTCTGACCTGGATTAGACAAAACAAGTACAAGGTCCATGTCTGGATTCCGAGCTGCGACAGAAATGGCAAGGCATGCTCCAATAGACTCTCCAACAAGATATATTGGCCTGTTTGGCGACCTATAGTTCTCTGACCTAACTGTTCTTTCCACAAGCTTCACTAGCCCTAAACCAGAAACACACAATTATATAGAAAAATACATTTCCAAACTTATTATATATAGCCATTAATTAAGCGAATGATATTGAAAAAGAGAGGAAAAGAAAAAAGGCACCATTAAACGGAGTTCTATCCTGCACTGGAATATGCAAGCACCAAACGTTGAACATCCTTCATTCAAAGATTTTTTAAAGTGGATTACTTGGATGATAGACAACTTTGGCAATCAATTAACATCAAGGAGAACATTTAGCCATAGTTTTGACTTACTTTCCTAGCTTATGATGATGCATTATAAGTCCAAGCCCGGTGCCATCAATCCCTGTAAACTGAAAACTAGTTAAACTTATTTCCAATCTTCGAATAATGAATAACACAGTAATGAGAAGGAGTTAAATCAAACCAGGCAAAAACAGAAGCAGGGGACAATCTGGCGAGGTAGAAGAAGAACACTCCAAAGGTGAGAACCAACGAGGCGGACCGCCGTCCGATCTGATCATCTCTTTACACTCTACAAAGTAATCCTTTAACCACTTTTTATCTTCCTCAAACTCCGGTAACTTCTCCGGATTTGCGTAAATATTAGGTTTCACCTCACTTTCTTCCTTCACCACTTTCTGATTCAGTTTCTGCTTCTCGTGCTTTCCATTCTCTCCAAAACCGGTTCCTCTCCCACCCCGCTCCGTTGAAACAGCTAAAATCCGACTGAGATTCCGTATTCCTCCGTATGAGGAGGTGGCGCTCCGCTGAGAGAATGGCGATACGCCGGCGGCGGGGTATGTAGAAGCTGAAATGACCGCCATTAAACGGAGCCAAATTCTCTCTCTATTTGTTACTAACAACGGTAGTTGAGTTTTTGGATGAATTTAAAAAACCGTTGTGTCCTTTTTATTATATGAATTTTGAATGGCGCCAAAAAAAAAAAAACTGATAATTACTCTGCAATTAAAACATATCAATTAATTAATTAACTAACTAAGATTTTAAACAAATGAAATGACGACCCCAGTCTAGGCGGCATTGCTTACTTGCTAGATATTTAATTAGCAGACGGCAAGCATTGTTATTGCTCAAATCTCTACCAATAGTTTTGAACGAACAATCTTTTAAAATATTTCACAGAAAAGGAAAAGCTTGTTTTGTACCGTGTTTGTCTTCTATTGAACTTTCCGGCGATGTTATCCCTACTGTATTAGTGGTATGGATTCATGAATTAAATCAGTTAATACATATTAAAAAAAACCTTTTAGTTTTTAGTTATGCGATGTGATTTGATTTGGTTAGTGGTATTAGCTTTACTGAAAATTATATGAGAAAAAAATATTTATTATATATGTATATACAATGATATAAAATAAATAATAATTAATATAAATTTAAAATTGAAATTAAAAGGATTAATGATAACTCTAATAAACAATTTGTTTTATAGACTAACTATATAGATTCAAATTAATTTAATACTAACTCATATATTAAAATAAGTGTAAAATCCGATACTAATATTGTAGATAGTATATTCTTCTGTTGTCTGCTTAGCTGTCTTTGATAAAAGCTGATGCGTCTTGCTTGAAGCCCAAGGTCTGCATGGTCTTCAAACACTGAACATTTGAGTTAATTAGGTTAGGTATTCTCGCGATTGGATTTAGTTAGTTATTGGTGTGGTGAGAGCATAATCCATAACTAATTTTCTTTAGGTATAAGACTTTAGTGGTGAAATGTTTTTATGTGAATTTTGATCATATGGTGAGAGTATAATTCAAAAAATATTTTGGTGTTTTTTTTTAAAATTTAAATAAATAACGATTATGCATTTTTTTATATGATATGTTTTGAATTTTATGTTTGAATTTTTAAAGACATATTTGTAAATGATAAAACTCTGAAGAGTTTTGTAAGTGCTTTAAAAAGATAATTTTAAATTATACTCTCATGATATGATTTAATAAATTGAGCTGGTCGTGACATAAAAAGATATTTGATTTATCATAATTCGGCTGATGACAAAATCTTAAAAAATTTATGGATATTAAAGAGAATAATTTTAGATTATACTTTTATAATGTCACTAAATAAAATAAAATGAATAGTAAAAAAAAAGTATTTTATTACAAGTAAAAAATATCCTATCAATTCTTGATTTCGTTAAAAACTTTGCATAATAAATTTAAGAATTTTTTACATAAACATTATATAAGAAAAACTAAAAATTTAAAAAGTTATTATTAAATGCTTTAAAGGATTTCATCTTAAATTTTGACTTGGGATGGTCTTGGGTCAACCCTTTAACCCAAAAATAATGAAATTCATTTCAATCAATCTAAATAGAAAAAGATGATCAGATGCATGCTAGAAATTTTAATAATATTTTTTAGAAAATATATACATCCTATCCTATCAAGTATTAACTTTACATGTCATAAGGCCATTAGAGACAAGGATAGAGCAAGGTTAAAGAAGTTGTGAAGATGTGCTGATTATTGACATGGAGAGCCAGACAGATCTGTTTAAGGAAGAATAAATACCAAAATGCATTTGTGAAGAGAGGAAATACATGCACAAGGTGAGCCAGTTGGGACGAAAACCATTGCTGACAGTTTATACATCTTTTGGAATTGGGTTAGCTGGGGCATCCCAAATTGGACACGTTGTCAATACAATCATGTACACCATCAAAATGGTGTTGGTCTATATTTTCAAGTTAGCAGCTTCTTTAGTCTTGTGGCATTGTTTTAAGAATCATAATCTTTTTTTTCGGCAGAGGGGGTAAAATCATGCAGTAGTTTATATTACACATTCTAAAAGATTAATGAAAAAGAGACGAAAATCAGAATCAGAGATCAAATGATGGAAGATGAAAGGGAGAGGTGGAACCAGGATGAGAGGCCTGGTACAACACCCGAGATAATAGATTTCTATAAGGATCCTTTTCTGTTTTGTTTTTCAAGAAATCAATGCATCCTTCCACCTCTGACTTTATACGTAAATACAGTTCATCACATTTCTTCTTCTCCCTTAGCTCCACCTTCATCCCTGTATCACAGTTTACGTTAATGATATAATATATATATAGATATTGTAAAATTCCAATGCTAGCTAATTATATATACCTTCAGTCAGAATTGGCTTTCCAAAATAATAATAAAATCGGCCTGGGAATTTCGGAAGCATCCATGGTAAATGCATTTGTTGGTTTGCAACCTCACCAATTGCATCGGTCCTAATTAGGGAGTTGGATTGAAACAATGAAAAACCATAACCATGATAAAAGTTATGGGGTGCTTACAAATTAAACTAATTAAGCTACTGTGTAATGTAGTCCCTGAATGGAGATGGAGAACATGGAAGAAATGTACGTGATCAATTGAGCAGAAATTAAAATTCATCTTAATTTTGAATTAATACCTCAGTTTTGCAGTCCGACTTGTAACCCGTTCTATTTCTTCCCTTCTCCCTGGAATTTTTATTTGGTCATTGTAATCCAAAATTATCTGGAAAATTAGGAAAACACCATCATACAAGTTAATTGCATGTATTAGATACTGAGCCAAAATATAAGAGTGCCACATATTAAACAAGTTCATGAAGGAAAACAAAATTAAGCTTTCATGCTTGACCAGCTGGCCTTAATTACCTCTGCGAAATCATCCTCTCCAACAACACCAAAAGGAACAATTTTGGCTCCAAATCTGGCTGCCATCCTCACAAACTCAGATCTCTCAGGCCAGAATAACTTGTATTCTTCACCCTGCAGGATCATCTCTACACGTGAATATTACACAAATACACAATGTGATGCATGCTCTCATATTTAGTAACGGTCAGCTCAAGGAGTATATATACCATCTATTAAAAAAGTTGCCATTGAAGGGAGTATGTATATATATGCATGTGAATGCGAATGGTGGTAGTATATTTATTACGTATGTTACCTTCCTATGAAGGGCCTCACGTACGCCACCAGGGTATAACAGGGCATGGGATTTTGAAGACATAAGTTTATAAAAGTTTGCTGCTGAGACAGGCACTGCATTACTCGAAATATATCAAAATTTGCAGGGTCCGGCTCCGGGGGCATTCTATCTTTCACTTTTACAAACATCGCTGGATTTGCGATCCCACGAACTAGAATATTTCTCTCCATCATAAGTTGAGCTACAAATGGAATAATTTCAATTCCTAATAAAATGTGGTAACCGACAAACAAGACTGGACCCTCTGATGGAATTCCCGCCAGTCCCCTCACCACCTGCCCATCCTTTAATGTTGAGAGCATCACAGGGCTGGTTGCTGTAAGAACCCAGCTAGGAACAACAATTGATTACTCGTAAGTTTATCATTCCATAAATCTCCAATTTGTTGTAGAGTAATTCATGCTTACTTACCTAAACGATCCATGTACTTTCTTGAATTCGCTAGGTGTTGGTGGCACGTAATCTGAGACGCAGTCAAGGTGCTTTCCACGACGGTAGAAAGAAGCTCCCTTGATGGTTGTGACCAAATCAACATTATCTTCCTGAAATTTGAACAAAACAAATGTTCTGTATCAGAAAGTAACTTGCAGTTTCGATTGGAACTTACTCAGATTCAGTGCCTAAACTGCCTACGCAAAGAGAGAAGCATACCAGGAAGAGAAAATGACCACTTTCTTCAAACATACGAATCTCACAATCTGCTACTGTTTTTTGAAGTCTTTGACTTTCCTCTTTACTAGGCAACAGCTGATCTCTTCCACTTTATATAAAGAAAACACATGGGCTTCAATCTACCCTCATGGTATAAATTACATATTTAAATATGCAAATTCGATACAATATACCATATCCTCAGAATAAGCAAAGTATATCTATGAGTTTTCATGTGCCATAGTTTAAGGACCTGCAAAGTATCAGCATCTGAGCTTTAACTGCATGAAGGCATGAGTTGGCACATGCAGAACCAGATTTCAGCAAGTTCAGCTTCCATTGAAGCGTTTCTCTGGGTAAAATATCAGCCAGAACCTGTCAACAAAAGATCAATTCTCTTTTTGTATTTCGTAGCTTAACATGTAGTTATTTTGTTTATATTTAGCTCAAAATTATGTGCAGTGTGCTCTGCAGAGAAATAGATGGACAACTTTAAAAGAAAATCATGGTATTGCATTGCCTGTGGCATGAGAAACAGTAACGGCACATGCTTTAGACTTTTAGCTATGGATCTTACTGAGAGGTACATTGACATTGTAGCGATATCTTGTGACAGCTCTCCAATAGTTTGGGGCAGAAGACCTCTTTTTACAATATTATCCAGTACCATCCTCAAAGGATTACCTAAACATAAAACATGTATACTGCAATTGTTAATAAAAGCATATTATTTCACTCAGGTCTTATACTAAAAGGACACTATGCATGCATCCCAGAAACATGGTGGCAAAATAACCTGTTGCTAAACTCAGCATGTAAGGGAGATTAAGTGGGAACTGATCAGGCATAATCTCCAGTAGAGGCAGTAGTGGTTGCAACTGTGACTTATTAAAAGATGTTGCTGTGGGTTAGAAAGAAAACAAAGAAAAAAAGACGCATTGATCAGATTCTCCATGGATAAAGCAGAGCATCTAACTCAATTCATTTAAAGCATTCCACATTGATCAACCCAAGAGTTTGTGTAAAATAGAAAAGGTGTAAGACTGTAACTCTAGACCTGGGTTAGACAAAACAAGTACAAGATCCATGTCTGGATTCCGAGCTGCGACAGAAATGGCAAGGCATGCTCCAAGAGACTCCGCAACAAGGTATATTGGCTTGTTTGGCGTCCTGTAGTTCTCTGACCTAATCGTTCTTTCCACAAGCTTCACTAGCTCTAAACCAGAAACACAATACCATACTCTATATAACCATTAATTAAGCGACTGATACTGAAAAAGAGAGAAAAACATGTACCATTAAATTGAGTTCTATCCTGCACAGGAATATGCAAGCACCAAATGTTGAACATCCTTCATTCGAAGTGTATTACTTGGATGTTAGATAACTTTGTTAATTAGTTAACAGCCAGATTAAAATTTAGCTGTGGTTTTTTACGTACTTTCCAAGCTTATGATGATGCATTATAAGTCCAAGCCCGGTGCCATCAATTCCTGAAATGTGAAAACTGAAAATTCGTTAACTTATGCTAACCTTTGAATAATGAATAAAACGGTAAATTAAGAAGATTCAATTGGGGCGTGGAACATTCTTTTTTAGAGTTTTAATTTTACTTTGTAAGCTATAAAAAGCAATAAAAATAATTATTAGGTATTTTGTCACCTCATTCAATTTTAAAGATAACAAAATATTATTATACACTCATCTATATTTAATATTTTTTTCTAAATTGATTTAACTTTAATTAAATTACTTAAAATAATTAATTTTTTAAATTGTAAACAAACATCTTTACTTCTTTTACAAATTTTAATTATTTTGTTTTCTTTTTTCCATAAATTAATATTTTTTTATTTTTGTGTAACCAATTTTTTTTTAAAAAAAGTCATTTTTGTGCAATTTTTCTCATGTTATTAACACATAATTTTTGTAATTATTTTACCCTGAACTTTGAACTCGAACCTTAAACCTTAAATTTTGAATCTCGAACCTTGAGGTTTAGGGTTTGGGTTTGAAATTTAAAGTTCAGGGTTCGGGTTCGGGTTTTGGGTCCAAGGTTCAAGAGTTCGGGGTTATGGGTTACGGGTTACAATTTTAGGGTTCAAGGTTCAAGGGTTTGGGATTATGAGTTTGAGGTTCAGGTTTAGGGTTCTAGGTTTTAGGTTCATGGTTCAATATTTAGGGTTTAGGGTAAAAAAACTAAAATTATGTGTCAATGACATGAAAATTATTGTTGAAATGTTATTAAATAATTGAAATGAGACCATGAATAATGTGGTGGGATTGAGAATGGTCCATAAAATAATTTCTCTATGAGTGAGTGTATAATAATAATTTCATATCTTTAAATTTTGATGATTTGGCAAAATTTTATTGGTACGTAAAAATCTTAATTTTTAGAATCATCCTAATGTAAGTTATTCCCAACTTCTATTATATAAACAACCAAAAAAAAAAGTGATAAAAGAACCTGTCTTTTTTTATATTATTTCGAGATTAATGTCATAATTCGACATTTCACACATATTGTAATTAAGGAAGATAAAATTTGAAATATCCGATGGATTTCAAATCTCTCCGATTTAAATAAAGTGATTCTTTTTTTTTTAAATAGATGTCGGGGTGAAATGGAATGATTTTTTTTATGTTAATTGTTTGTTCCGTCTCGTTTTATTATATGAAATTATTATTTTATTTTTGTATATATATAAATCTTATTACAGAATTTTATTATATATTTTCTGTTTAATTTTTTTCTAAAAAATTATGTTTAAATATTTATTTAGCTTTAAAAAATTAAAAAATTAAAATTAGTAAAATTAAATTGAAATGGGATGAGGAGGATTCATTTAATATTCATAAAAACAATAATGTTTTTTTAAAATTATATCTTCATAATAAAATAAAAAAAATAGTAAAACAAAACGTGTCAACTCTGTACCATCATCATCGATTAACAACCTTCATCTAGGATGGGGTTGGATGGGCGGTATAGTGCATTTAGTTTACTTTTTTATCTCACGCTATAGTATCGTTATAATATCTAATTTCACTGGTGTTTTTAAAATAACCGCAGTTAAACACACCGTCCATCCAAACCCACCCCTAGTGCAACTTGTCGAAGTTGTAAGCTAACTTTTGTAAATTACTTTTTCGACGAACTCTTTTTTGGTAAATTATAATAAGAGAGCAAAACACTAAAAACAACGCGATTAGTATAACTCAAACCCAAATTACATTTAAAGCGATAAACACCGTAACTATTATGCCAACACAGAATTTACTTTTTCTACATTATTTAACATAATTATTCATGCAATTTACGTTTAGTGAAATAATAATTATAATAAATAACTAAACTCAAACTCAAGCCCACTCTTATCAGCTTGTTATAAAAATTAAAAAGTAAAACTCAATTGATTTAAAATAAAATAATATATAATATAGTTTAACTTATTCTCATTCAATATAGCAAACTATATATATCGAACGATTCTAGTCCTATTGAGAAAGAAGAAGAAAAACGAACCAGGCAAAAACAGAAGCAAAGGACAATCTGGAGAGGTAGAAGAACAGCACTCCAAAGGTGAGAACCAGCGAGGCGGGCCGCCGTCCGATCTGATCATCTCTTTACACTCTTCAAAGTAATCCTTTAACCACTTTTTATCCTCCTCAAACTCCGGTAACTCCTCCGGATTTGCGTAAATATTTGGTTTTACCTCACTTTCTTCCTTCACCATTTTCTGATTCTTCTTCTTCTTCTCGAGCTTTTCATTCTCTCCAAAATCGGTTCCTCTTCCTACCCGCTCAGCCGAAACAGCTAAAATCCGACAACATTTCTTTATTCCTCCGTATGAGGTGGTAATGCGCCGCTGAGAAAGCGTCGATACACTGGCTGCGAGGTACGTAGAAGCTGCAATGGCCACCATGAAACTGAACCGAATTTCTCACTATTTGCGTTTTTGGATAGATTAAAAAAAAAAACGTTTTCTTTTTTGTTTTATGAATATTAAATATAAATCAAGATTTTACGCAAATGACGGCATCAGCCTACCGAGGCGGCATAGTTTATTTCACTATAAATAATAAGCCGACGGCTCTACCAAAAAATAATATTATTAACAAGACGACGGCAGGCCTTTTCACGAGTTTTGAATAGTCGGCAGGAAAAATATTTTAAAATATTTTTCAAAAGGTTGTCCATGTCGTGTACTTGTCTTTTACCGTATTAAATTGTTGATTTGTATAAATATTATTATTAATCAAGAAAATTAGAAAATTTTTATTATTTTAATATTCTATATCTTTATTATTTTTAAAAGATTAAATTAATTTTTTATCTTTTTAAAAGTTAAAATATAATTTTACTACTAAAATTTTAAAACTTTAAGGGGTCTAAATGAAAATTTTCATTTTAGGAGACCGGGTCTTGCCAACCCCCTGAGTTCGCCACTATTATCAATGTAAGAATATGTGACTTCAAGTACTTTGAAACGTATTATCTTTCTATTTATTAGTTGGGAAATATGATGATAATCTATAATAAAATTACTCAAAATATATATATTGGTATTAGCAATTTTCTTCAATAATCTCATTGCATAGTCTCTCCTTAACTCATAAATAGAAAGATAATGCATTTTAGTATATTTAAAACTTACGTCCTCTTATATTAACAACAATATCCATACTAATCGAATTAATGCTATGAATTAAATCATCTTTTAAGCTAAAAAGTACATTTAATATAAATATCAAAAGCCTGCTATTAGTAATTGTTTTATGCACAATTTTCACTTTTAATTAATATCCTCTAATTTAATTAAATTTAATTTTTGTATTTTGTAATATTTATTGTTAATTTCCTATTATATGAAAAATTTGAATTTTATTGTTATTATTTAATTCATTTATTTTTAATTTTTATATTTTTAAAATTTTAATCTTAATTGAAATAATTATGGTTAAAAAATAATGTGATTTATTTTAATATTTTATAAAAATAACAAGTTGAAACATCACACATATAATAATATATTTGTTGCATTAAATTATAAAAAATAATTTAATTTAATTTAATGATTTTAACGGCTTTTTAATCAATATTGAAAATTTAAAATTTTAAAAATTAAAATAAAAACTTAAAAATGGTACGACGTTCGCATAATAAAATCATTAATAATAAAATTTGGAGTAATATAAAAGCTTGTATTTTGTTTCTCAATTATGTCATTTGTTTTGATTCGGTCAGTGTATCAACTTTAAAGAAAACTAACATGATGCTTTCTTTAATGGCGGATTGATGTTGGAGTTTGACTAGAATCTGATCGAGTTTTGGATCACAACCTCTTTGTAGGCTTATTGAGGCCCAAAGTTGGTAATACGAAGGCTTTTAGTTCGCAAGGTCTTCAAACAGAAGAAACATTTGAGTAATATGGGGAGAGTCTAGCATGAGCTCATCTCTATAATCCACTCCCACACGCAAGTTTTGGTTCTCGTACTAATACTTATTAGTAACAGTATATTGATATGTCGTTTACGATTTATTAATATTTTTAAATTTTTTTATATTTTTAATTTTTTAATAAACACAAATATATTTCAATTACATTCATTTAAATATATTAATATTATATAAAAATATAAGTTTTAAAATTAATTAGATTTAATAAATTAATTTAATAATTATATTTTAATTTTAAATGTAATTTTAGTAAAATTAAAATGGTTAACATAAAAGCAACTTTAAATTAGTTTAAGATATCAAAAACTTATACCAATTAGTACAAGCTTGTATGCATCAATGCAAGTCGGTATTGATTGAAGCAGGTTAACACACATCAGAACAATCAAAACATTCTGAAATTTTAATTGAAATAAAGCTTAAACTACTTGATACCGATTTAGGACCAAAACGATATACACCAAACAATACAATATCAACTACGATGAATTTTCTTCCTTATATTTTAATTTCTAGAATTTAATTTTATGCTCTTATTATTATAATGTTACGCCTTAATTTGAACCACAACAATATTAGATTTAGAATTTTTAATGTTATACCATAATTTTACTCATTTTTTTTTTACATACCATCGAAAAATTTTGGTTTTGAGTTATATATATACATAAGTCATATAGAAAATTTTCAATGATGTAAATTTGAAGTAAAATATAATAGTGAGAGGAGTGATTTGTGACAAATTAAAATATTGGATTAAATTACATTTTTTTTTGGAAAACCAAAAAATATAGAATTAAATTCACAAAATATTACATGAACCAAAAAAAAAAAATTTTGACTCTCTAAGTTTGATGATGTGAATTCCTTAATCCCATTGAAAACTTTGAAGATTGTATAAAATAGGTCTAGAAAAAAAAACCATAAATATGAATATATATATATATATATATATATATATTTGAACTTTCAATCCTATCAACCTTACATTTGTATCACTTGAGGCTAAAATGGACTTTAAGTATCCATTAAGAGTCGGGTTTAGCATTCAATTTTTTCGATAAATTTGTTCAGATTTTAGAATTTAAATGATAATTTTTGACATTATTTAATATTGGCCAGTTTATCAGTTAATTGATTTATTTTTATATAATATAAATATATTTAAATGAAATAAATAATATGTATTAAGTTGATTAAATTTGTTCATTTAATTATAAATTTTAATAATTTAAAACCGTTTGAATTAATCAATTTAAAGAAGATGATAATTGATTTAACCAATAAAATTGATATAATCGACATCAATTTAACCAAATTTGTTGATTAAATTAATTAAATTGGTTATAATTGATTTATATGGGAGAGTAGAGTTGTCAATGAGTCAAGTCATTCAACTAGGCTCGAAGGTCCGTCTGAAAAATTGGAGGGTTTGCACAAAAATATAGATCTGAAATATGGATTTGAATAAAAAACGATATCTATTTTCTAAATGAGTCGGATCTCAGGTAAGTTTTTTTTGCCTAGCCCAAATGCATGTCTTTTTAAAATTTGTTGGGAAACATTTGTTTTAATATTTTTAGTGTATTTGATATTTGATATTTTTTAATTTATTTTTTATAATAAAATTATTTTTTTTTAAATTAATACAAGTTAGATTAAGCTTAGCTCAAATTTAGCATATATAATCTGAGCTGAATATAAATAAAAATTTAGATTTGTTTTTCGGTCAGAATCGAATCTAGACCTATTAATTAAGTCTAAAATTTTATTAAGATCCAACTCGAATTCAACCTATTCCATTAACAACTCAACTAGGCCTATCAAACAAAGAAGAGGATAGGATAAGGTAAATGAAGTTGAAAGCAGTATCTGCCTATTAATTGATACGGAGAATGAGACAAAGATGCTTAAAGGAGGAGGAATAGATACTAAAATGCAAGCCCAAGGAAAGTCAATTAGGCAAAAAGCCATATTGCTTGGTACAAATAGTGTTGACATTTTTAAATTTGTTTTCAATTTTGCTTGGTTTAGGTTAGTTGGGGCATCTCTAATTGGACGTATGATGTCAATAGAATCATGTGCCCCATGAAAATTGGTATATTGATGTGTGTTTCTATCAGCATTTACAGAAATATATTTGACCAATATCGTGCCTTAAAACTAGATTTTATTCTTGAGCCAAGTCAAAATCATTTATATTTTCAAATCTAGAAAGTGGTCATAAAGCGATTTGTAAAGTATATTGATTAGTTTTAATTTATTGAATATTAAAATTTTAAATTTGTTTGATGACTAATTTTAAAAAATATGTTTAATTGGAATTTTCCTATAAAATTGATTGAAAAATCAAGTAGATTGAAGAATACATTTGTTGAGTAATTTTATCTTGTATCTTATTAATGAGAGTAATTTAATCTCGTATCTTATTAATAATGGCAATATTCGGGTATTTATACATATTGTTATTGTTCACGACATGACCCCAATGTTCATGACTTGACCCTACTATTTCTAAGACTGATATTCTGAGCGGGCTTCAGGCATGTTGGACACGTGTTTCACCCTGGATTGCCTGTCAGACCACGCGATTTCCATTCTGCGAGCTCTTTGAGTATATGTGAACTGAGACCACGGTCTTCCTTTGGTTCGTGCGAATTCTCCTTGCGAGCTGAGTCCGCGAGCTCCCTAGCTTTTCTCTCATGGTTTGCCTCACACTCAATCGTCTGGTGGAACCTATCCAAGTCATGAGTAAGCAGCCCGGATCCAACATGAGATTCAGGCTGATGATCACTAATGTATAACAACATTCAATATCATTTAAGTTTCTTATCTTATTCTTACATTTTCTTTTTAAATAAAAAATCAGATCATAATAATTTAAATTATTTTAAAGTTTAGATATTTTTAAAAACATATATATTTTTAACTTTATGATTTTTATTTAATATTTAAATTTACATATATCAAATAACATTGTTGTGCTTAACACTTAATTTTCACTAAATACTAAATATCTATATACTATTTATAAAACTCTTTACAAAGGTTGTGTTTAGCAATGCTGTGAAAAAACACTTTTAGCTTGAAAAGCATCTTTGAGAGAAAAATTGTATTAAACACGTAACTTTGTTGTGAAATTTTTGACTTTTTAAAAGTACTTTTGGTCAAATAGAGAAGCTAAAATTTTTAAGCACTTTTGAGTATGTAATTACTTTTTCATCCCTCGTCCCTTTCCCTTCTATCATTTTGGCCTCCTTTTTGGTCTTGCCTCTGATTGTTTGCCCACTCTCGTCATCCTCCTTATTTGATTGGTTATGGTGCTCAATGCCTTGTCGTCAGCTAGAAAATTCAACTAGTTCCTTATTGGCAGAAGTGTATATTTATGTGCTCGGGAGGCAACAACACCACATGGATGAACACTGCTGTGTCACTTGCATCCACAACTTCGGGCGAAACTATTATCCGGTCTCTGGAATCTTTACAAGATATGTTAGTCTCAACACCGCTATCTTCACCGACTTATGCTCTGCCCTCTTCTTCAATGACCTAGCACAATTCCTCGTCATGCTTGCCGTCATTCCTTTTGTTGTTTGCCTTGTCGCCATATTCTTCCTCCGTGAAATCCCCTAATCTACTTTTCTCGCTACAAAGAAGGAAGAAACCTGCTATTTCGCAGTATTATTTTTTAAAACAATACAAATATGTTAATAATTAATTAAAAATATTTCATGGTTATATTTAAATATTTAAAATATAATTTATAAATTCTAATTAAATTTTATAAATAATTAATATTAATTGTTTAAAAATATTTAAAAATTATATTTTATATATTAAAATATTAACAAGTTATAATAAATCATTTTTTATAGTGATACTAAAATATCATAATATTAATTAATTTAAATATTTTTTAAATGCATCTATGTTATTTTATAATATCATATTTAAAATAGATATTTTATTTCTTAAAAGTTAAAGTTTTTCGTTTTTGTTATTGGCTAAAAAAGTACTTTTGAAAACAATTTTTTTTTTGTCTTAAAATCACTTTTGAAAATCTCAAAAACATCTTTTTTAGCAATAATTTTATCTCAAAAGTATTTTTTTATCTCAAAAGTACTTCTTAGAAACAATGCTAAATTAGTGTCATCTATCAATTTGATCCCAACTCAGTTAAAGAATTATAAAAAAAAAATTATCATTTTATTTACAAAAAAAATTATATAATTATGAGAATAATTTCATTTTTTCATATTTAAATTTGAATATCAACATACATATACAACTTTTATTTTTACCATTTAAACCAAATTTTAACAAGTATATTTTTTATAAAAACTTTTTTACAATCCAAATTCATTGAATTCAACATTTAATTTTGTCATAAATCTATTATTTTATAATTCAAATTCATTTAATTCAACATTAAATTTTTGGGGCCTAAACGAACGGCTCAGAACTCTTTTTAACTCGTTCCATTTCCTTCTGTCTAAAGTCGAATGCATGCAATATATGCACTTTGGCCTTGCCCTCACTAAGCACACTTTCTCTCATACCAATGTCCTGAAAACTATGGTTTAAAAATTCATCTGATTTTGGTTGCGAATAAATTGGTTTCTGATCAAGATTGGAAGGCGCAAACTTAATGAACTTGTTGATTCGTATGTATGTTCTTTGGTTTTAGATGGTCACACGATATTAGCTTGAAGACAATAGCCAAGACCCTCAAAAAAATAGCCACATGCTTTTTGAGTCCTGAAAAAAAAAAGCATAAAAAACAGAGGGGTTGAGCCAAATCTAAAGCCTAACGAATCCACATGGTAGCATAAATGAGACCTTGCTAAGAAGAGCATTGATATGCATATCTAGATTATGCTACAACAACCCTAGCATTATATTTTTCTCAGGGGTGGGCTAAACCTTAGGGCAGGTGACTAATGGCACCGGTATATGGTCAGAAACTTCAAGACACTTCCCATAATCTTTGAGTAGACTCTTTACCTCTCATAACATGAGGTCCCTAGGGAATATATTCCATTATGGGCAGCGAGAATGGAAGCAACCAAAATAAAAAAGTTCATAAAGAGAAAACCTATGGATGAGGAAAATAGATGAGAAGGGATCAAAATAATGAATGGCAATACGAATCTGATCAAACCAACTTTTTTTCATTTCCATCTGCTATAAATATAGACTTCAAAATGTTGGTGTTGGCATCGGATTTGAGGAAGAAAGGTCTAGCATGAAGATAAGAGCTGAGTTGGGTAGCCAAGAATGACTTGCCTGCTGCTCCTTTCAAAGAGGTTTCAAAAAACTTCTTTGAAAACCCTTTGTTGGGTACCAGGCAGTCATCTTGGCTAACTTAACAGGCTCTTTTCTTTCATGTTAGTCCTTGTCTTCCCCATCTTGGCTGAACATTTGGATAAGGAATTGTTGGGGATCACAATTGGAGCATGCATGCATGCATGCAAACATAAGCATATGATCGAGGAAGAGAGGTCTTCCATGAAGATAAGAACCTAGTTTGGTAGCCAAGGATGACTTGCCTGCACCTCACGACAAGTTTCACTAAGGCTAGCCCTGTTTTTGGTTTACAGGCAATCATCCTTGGTTAAGCTGACAGGTTCTTCTCTTTCATGATAGACCCTTCTCTTCTTCCTTTAAACAAGTTAGTCGAGGGGCATGCATTGATCACTTCATTTCAGAGATTACAGATAGGAAACAGAATGGCAGGTGAGGTGATGAGCCACTCCTTTGATGATATGGATCATGTGTCAGTATCTCATTTCTTGTCTGATGCCTATATATTAATTGAACAGAGGCTGTACCACCAGCTATAAAATCAATCTTTTTACACATGAGAAATTAATTTGGTAACTGATACATTTGTTTGTTTGTTCAAGGAAGGAAATCGATTTTCAATTTGCTTTTTTAAGCTGTTTATATTTACTTATCAGTTTATGAAACCTGATCATATTTTTTTATGTTAAGAAATGAGACAGAGCACCTAACTGTTAGTGTCCATTCATGGAAGGGATACTGATAAGAGCTTAATGATTAATTTTTGGGTAAATTTCAAGAATACTGATCCAATGCTAAGAGAGATCCAAGAGAAATTTCCAAAAAGAAACCACAAATATTAAGAATCCTGTAAATATACGTAGTCCTGTCTTAATGCTACAAAATAGGAAAGACTCTCAGACATATATGCTTTGGATGGTTTCTCATAATTAACCAAACCCATGTACCAGAAAATCATGTTCATCCACTATATATAATATTTCTGTGGTGGATTCTCCTTCATCTTCATGATTACAGGGTTGATGATGCCATGCCACCTGGGATTTTCCAAGCAACCATCAATGTAATGTATATAATCATATGGGTCTTACTTTCCTGACAGTCCATCATAAACAGTAAGTATAACGGACAATTCAATTACTCATGCTTTTTTATGGAAAACTATCAATTCCCCATCCGTGATTCCTTTACAGAAATACGGACACAACTGCACTGTTGAGTTTTCCCTTCAAATCTATACCATTATCTTTCTTTCTTCTATATTAAGATTCTTTTTCCTCTCTTCTCCAAACCCTTCCAAAGTAGTTTTCCATATCATATATTACAAGATTCAATGTTGAGTTGGATTATTTTTTTAACAATTTTAAATCAATAAAACAAGATTAGATGGTTGTTTAATATAATGGGATTAGGTTAAGGATGATCCTAAAAATTAAAGTTTTATGTACTAATAAAATTTTGTTACATTATCAAATTTTAAAGATATGAAATTATTATTATACACTCATCTATAGAGAAATTATTTAATAACATTTCAACAAATTTTTCCATATCATTGACACATCATTTTGATAATTTTTTTTACCTTGAACCTCAAATTGCAAATCCTGAATCATAAATCTAAAATCTTGAACATTGAATCCAAAACTTAAAACCCTAAACTCAAATCCCAAACTCATAACTCATAACCTCGAACCCTTTAACCTCAAACCCAAACTTGAACCCTAAATTTTAAATCTTGAATCCAAACCTCGAATCTCAAACCTCGAGATTTGGGGTTCAAGGTTTAAGGTTTAGAGTTCGAAGTCAAGGTTAAAAATTCTAGGTAAAATAACTACTAAAATGATGTGTCAAGGATATGGAAAAAATTGCACAAAAATAAAAAATATTAACATATGAAAAAAACAAAATGATTAAAATTTGTAAAAGAAGAAAAGATGTTTATTTATAACTTTAAAAAAATTATTTTAAATAATTTAATTAAAGTTAAATTAAGTTGGAGAAACTATTAGATATAGATGAGCCTATAATAATACTTTATTATCTTAAAATTTAATGACGTAGCACTATTTTATTGGTGTCTAAAAACTATATTTGTTAGGATATCCTAATATAATTTATTTCATAGAAATAACTTATATTTGGATGATTGATGCGTCGTTGAGAGCACCAAAAATATCTTATTCCCTGTAAAATAATGAAAAAGAAATAGTAAATGGGAAGTAGGGTCGAATCCTCAGGGACCGGATTATACGAATGCTTGTCTCTCGAAATCCTGCGCAGAATCGTGCCTAAGAAAACCTGCGTTCCTGGAAAAATAAAAATAAAAAAAAAAACAGAATTTAAGAATTGATTTTGGAAGCGAAAATAAAATAAAAACAGAATTTAAAGTTTACTGAAATTATGATTACGAAAATAATAAAAATAATAAAGAGAGTTTTAAGAGAAAAGAAATTCTTATGGGAAAGTTCCAACCTCCGGTTGTCTCATTCCGCCTTGGGCTCAATCCTTGACTTTTGGATTATCCTTCTCGACTCAAGTAAGCCAGTTATAGTGGAAGAGGACGCCTACGACCACCAGCTCCAAAGATTAGATTTACGATTTTTAGGGAACCTGACTCTAGCCAGTAATCTATGCTAAATCAACGCTTCTCAATGGCGAATCCCACGCCATTTTGTCTCTTTGGCTCGCCAACCTCTGACGTAGTAAGTTAACGAACCGACTATGCAGTCCTTCCAAAACATACAAAGCGACCGCCTTTTGCATATGCTGAAAAGCTTACTTCTTAAGGGCCATGGACGGAAGCGTCAGCCCGTAGTGCGGAGAAACGATGAATACTTGGCGAGAAGGCTAAATACAGATTCTAGGCCTCAAGAACCCTTTTTGGGGAAATATTGACAACTTTTGGCTAAAAGGGTTTTAGTGGCTCATGATAATGGTGGGAAAGTAAATAAAATTATGGAAAAAGAAATTTTATTGAAAGAAAAAAAATATGGAAAGAACAAAAGACTTTTGGGGGGAGAGTATTTACAGAAAAGATACTCCAAAATAGAGTCACTTCACCCCCTATTTATAGTGCTAGGGAGATAGTCTAATTGAACTTAAATTCTAAAAAGATAGATACATTTAATTAAAGATAAACAAAGATAATTAAAATAAAATCCTAAATTTGAATAATCCTAATAATTATCTTAATATTAATTATCCTAATAGAATAAAATAAAATAGAGTCTTCCAAAATAAAATCTCTTCTATTTGCTTTTAAGTCCTTGTGCCTTCCATGTTTGCACTTTTGGCACCATATTTGTCCCACGTTGCATATTGGCTCATTTAATCTCCAAATTGACGCTTTTTCCCTTGAATTTACTTTTCGCCTCCAATTTAGTCCCTAAAAGATAAAAAGACATAAATAGCTTAAATTAGTAGGCTCAAGCTCAAAATAAACACATGATTAATATATGAAAACACGTCATTTTAGAGTATTATCAATGATCCTAAAAATTAAAGTTTTTAGGCACCAATAAAATTTTGACACATCATCAAATTTTAAAGACATTAAATTATTACTGTACATCAATCTATATTCATCCTACCCTCGAACTCTATTTTTTAAACATAATTAATTAAAATAAAATAAATCAAATAACATACACAATTTTTATTACTAAAGATTCAATGCAATAAAATTTTTACTATTAAAAAATGTATAATATGAAATAGAGAAAAAAATTAAATGGAAAAAAGAAAAAATCCACTTTTAGAAGTTAATTTTTAAAAAAAAAATTGATTGCACAAAAAAATTTAAGTTCTGATTAAAAATTGTAAAAGAAGAATATATGTTTGTTTATAATTTAAAAAATTAATTATTTTAAGTAATTTAATTAAAGTTAAATTAAGTTGTAGAAGATAATAGATATAGATAGACTTGTTCATGGGTCGGGCCACCTGGCCCGGCCTGAAGGCCGGCTCGAAATGTGGAAGGGTTTGGGTAAAAATATAGGCCCGAAAAATGGGATTAGATAAAAAAAATAAGGTCCGTTTTAAAAAATGAGTCGGGCCTCAGTTAGGCATTTTTGGCCCTGGCTCGACAAAAAAAATTGATTTTTTTAAATATTATTTTCTTATTATTTTCTCCCTATTTTACTATCATTTCACTATTATGTTGCTACTATTTTGTTGTTATTGTTTGGATATTGTATAAAACTTATTTTATTGTTAATTTTGTAACACCTTCTACCCGTATCCGTTGCCGGAATAGGGTACAAGGTATTACCAGAGTTTACTGAACATTTTCAGATAATTCTGAATCATTTATTATTTATATTCTGAAAATAATCATAGCGTCCCTCTATTGGGCCCTTAAAGCCCAAAACATACATGTAAACATTCAATTCACATTCATGACACATAAATGTATAATTTAAACATTAAATAACTCAATTCAAGTTGTACGAACTTACTTCGTTACTTATTCGTATTTATAGTTTTACTAATTCGAAAACTTTTTCTTTTTCACATTCAAGTCTCATATTTGAGCCGCCCAGATCTTTATAAATAAATTTGATCATCATTTTTATTTATTTCATATTCTAATACATTCAATTAATGCTCTAGGCAAAATTACTATTTTACCCCTAAACTTTTGATTAATGACGATTTCATCCTTAGACACAGAAAAATAAAGTTCTTGTAATTAAATCCTTGTTTCGAACCTAATTATTCTTATATATATTGATAACAACCCATAAATTCTATATAACAAAATTTTCCACAATTTCAACACTTTTTAATTTAACCCCTAAAACATGTTTTCACCCGATCTTGATCTAAATTAATAATTTCATTCAATTTTATAATTTAAATAATAAAATAATTCATTTCCTTCATTTTGCTCATTTTTGACATTTTTACAAAATTGCCCCTACAATTTTTCTTTTATTCAATTTAGTTCTTGAGTCTAAAACATACAAATTATCCATTTTAAATGTAAACATATTAAGGGTGACAACAAACAGCAGTATGTATGTTACCAGGATGAAATACTTCTCTAAATTTTTCATCCCTTTTGCTTCTGTTCGTTTGGTTGCAACTCTTAAGTCCTTGAATCTCAAACTTACTTCATACTTCATCCGGAATTATTACCTTGTTGATCTGGCTTCAACAAGAACTTCATATTTCATCCGGATAACTTGGTTCTGTTTCTTCTTCCTATGTGAAAAACCCAGCAAAACCCTTGCTAGCTGAAAATTCATATATTTATTTCCCTCTTCCTCCTCTCCATTCCACATCCTTAATTTATATAATATGCTTATAAGTAACATTATTAATAATTTCACTATTTACTTATATGTATATTCAAAGCTATCCATTTGAGTCATAGTCACTAAATTATTTATATCTTAAGCTACAGAACTTCAAATTAAAATCCGTAAATTTTACCTGAAACTAGACTCACATGTCTTCTTACCGTAAAATTTTAAGAATTTTGGTTTAGCCAACTAGTACAGTTTATTAATTAAATTCTCTCCTATTTTGCTATTTGATAGTTTTGACCACTTTTCACTAAAGTTTAATTATCTCTTTAAACAGAATTCAAATGATGTTATCATTTGTTTCTTAGAAAAATAGACTCCTTGAGGAATCTAACCATATAAATTATGTCCCAAAATTATTTTTGTATAATTTTTAATGATTTTTCCAATTCAGAACAGGGGATCTCGAAATCATTTTGAACCAGTCTCACAAAAATATAAATATCTCAGAATACATAATTCCTTCACTTTATCTATTTCCTTTATATGAAAATAGACTCAATATGCTTTAATTACATATCTCACTCAGCTTCTAATTCAATTTATATCATTTTTTGGTGATTTTTCAAAGTTAGCCTATTACTGCTGTCCAAAATTACTTTAGTGCAACATATTGATTACCAAATTTATAACACTCTTATGTTCATTCTCTACCATATTTCCCATTATTTTCTCTCATTTCCCTTCACTAATATATCAAGAACATGGATCCTTATATAAGAAAACTCTACCTTAACATTATTTTCATGCTTTTGATATTACCTTACATGAGAAACTCTACTTAAAATATATTGAAATCTTAAAAATTCTTACCTTGTTTCATTGATTTCAATCTTTAACTTGATTTTCTCTCTCCTCCAGCTTCTATTTCTTGAATCTAACTTAATATTCTAGCTCCTCATTGTCTCCTTGTGATCTTTCTCTCTTGATGGCTATGGTTTCTAAGTGAAAATGGTGAAATTTTTTTATGGAAGGACCAAATTGTAAGGAAAGGAAAACTTCTTTTCTTCTTCTTCTTCTCACGTTAGTTGCATGAGAAAGGTGATGAAAACTCTTCATCTTTCCTTCTTTTATACTTAATAAATAATAAGAAAATAAGAAAATATCTTATTAAAATATTAATAAAATAATATTTATCTAATTAATAATTATAAAATATCATCAACATCATCATTACTTTCTAGATTTCTCTCTCTTCCAATTGACCATTTTGCCCTTTATGATCTTTCAAAATTCCATCAATGAATCATCACATAATTTGGTAAAATTATAATTTAGTCCCTCATAATTCTTTTCCTATTCAATTTAGTCCTAATTCATCCATTTTCCTTAGTTTCTAGATCATTCCATCCTTAAAATATTTGCACTATTAGTCCTTCAAATTTTTATATTTATACTTTAACCCTTCAAATTTTGAGTATTTATTCTTGTGCAACAAAAATTTTCTCACTTTTACAATTTAGTCCTTTCTTGAATTAATATATCATAATATACTTCCAATGTTGACATAACTCAGAATTTTCTCTTTTTGTCACTTTATTTCCTTATTTTACTATATCAATGATAGTATCTTACTGTAAAATTTTTGGGATATTACAAATTTTGTTATTATTTTAAAGATATTTATTTTTTTTTAAAGACACTTGTTTGTTAAGTTGCATCTATCTTAGCGTTATTTAAGTATATATATATTTTAAAATTTATTTTCAATTTGTTGAGAAATATTTATTTTGATGTTTTTAGTATTTTTGATGTATTATATATATTTTAAAATTATATAAAAATAAATATGGGTGGGCCGAGTCAGGCCCGGGTTTTAACATTTTTATCCGGGTCGGGCTTGGGCAAAATTTTAGGTCAATTTTTCCGGTCGGGCCTAGCAAACGGATCTGAATTTTTAGTTGAGCCCAGTCAGGCTCATGCTCACCTCTAGATATAGATGAGTGTATAACAATACTTTATTATCTTTAAAATTTAATGACGTGATACTATTTTATTAGTGTTTAAAAACTATATTTCTTAAGATAATTCTAATATAAATTATTAGCATTTAAAATTTGTTGTTTAATAAACATTCATCATTCTATCCAACAAATTAAAAATATGAATTTTAAATAATTTATTATCTATGTAAAAAAATATTTTAACCAATTATTTTTTATTTTATTTTATTAGTATGAAAAGTTTTGATAAACAATATTACGATTAAATTTAATACTTATTTATTATAATAAAAATAAATATTATTTAATCATTACGAAGATAAATAATATTTATCTTAATATTTAGGATAAACAATACTTAAAAGTTAGTTTAAAATAGGGTTTGTCTTATTTTCATCATTATAATTTTTTTCAATTAAGTCATTTTAATTAAGATAATTGTTTGAACTAGTTACTGTTGTTAAAAATTATGTTAATCTATTAACAGATTGCTGATGTGGCACATTAACCAATTGACAACACGTGACACTTTTTTTACTTTTGACTAAAGTTTGGGGATCTCTTTATAAATTATTCCAAAAAGAAATTTCCTCCCTTAATAGAAATTGAATGAAGAATGAAAAGAAAATAATAAAATCGAAATCATAATAAAAAAATGTAAATTAATGATTTATTTTAATTATACTTAAATTAAATGATTATTTTTCTATTTAACTTAAATTAAATAATAAATTCTAAATATACTATACATAAATAATATATAAATAATAACTAAATAGAAATAATCTCTCTGTCGTTATTTTGCCTCTCCAGCCATAAACTTCTCTTCCATGTAATGTTTATCCACCGATTGGTTGTAGCAGTGGTGGAGCCAATGAGGTGGATCCTAATGCTCCCAAAAATAATGGTCCTCCTATCTTCTTCTACTCTTAAACTCGTCGCTTCGTTTATGGGCCATATTTGTCAAAGTCGTAAAACTCAATGTCCTTGTACTTCTAGGATATAATCTTTGCTTGAACTTTTCTTGCAGGATAAGAAACAATATTTTTTTTTTCGAAGTAATTATAGTAATTACTATTTTATTTTATTTATTTTCCAGAAACTTTGACTTAGTCTAGTTCTACAATAATTACTATTTATTTTTTTATTTTCCGGAATAATTATAATAATTACTATATATTTTGTTTTGTTTTCCGGGCATTTAAGTTTAAGTATACTCCTGCAATAAATTTTTTTCACAATAATTATAATAATTGCTATTTATTTTATTTCTTTTTCGAGATATTTGAGTTTAGGTATGGTGTTACAATAATTTTTTTTTATTTTTTAGAATAATTATTATAATTACTATTTTTTATTTCTTTTTCGAGACATTTGGAGTTGAGCTTGCAATAATATTTTTATTTTTATTTTTCAAAATATTTATAATAATTTTTATTTATTTTATTTATTTTTAGGTACTGGGTTTGAGTTTAGTGCTACAATAATATTTTTTTTATTTTTCTTAATATTTATAATATTTGTTATTTATTTTATTTCTTTTTCGGGGCATTTGCGCTTGAGTCTAATGTTGTAACAATATTTTCCTTTTTAGAATATTTATAATAATTATTATTCATTTTATTTCGTTTTCGAACACTTGAGCTTGAATATGATGTTGTAACTATATTTTTATTATTGTCCGAAATAATTATAATAATTATTATGTATTTTATTTCATTTTCTGATTAATTGAAATTAACATGTTTCTCCTGGAAAGCTTCAAACTGAAGAGACTTAATTTTCAACGAGAAAATGTTAATAGAAAAACATACCTTGTGCCAAAACATTATGTACAAAAAAACACATTTTGGTGTGTAACTTTTTCGTACTTACACAAAACTCAGATTATGTCATTTTCATTAGTCTGATTTATTGCTTTATAGTTTATTGTATCCTAAAAACAAAATAAAGCCTCACGGAAAGTGAATCAGGCTTTATTTCTCTTAATTTGGTTTCTTGCATAACGGTAGTAGCTGCAGGTTTCCTTGCCTGAAGGTGCAGCAAAGGACAAGGGGCGATCACTGCGGAAAGTTTCATAAATAGCAGCAGGCGAATGACTTGTTGAGCTTCTCATTTGATTAAATTGGCGTTTGGGAGAAAGCTTTTATATGAATGAAATAAGATAACCAAGTAAGGTGCGTGGCCTTAAAAGTCGTCGTCGTCGTCTTCCAGAAATATAAAGGAGATATTGTGATTGGGAAAGGGCGTGTGTGAAAGCGAAAACTTTTGAGGTGAGGCTGGCAGGGGAGAAAGACACGTTGAATCAAAGTGTTGGGTTAGGGCTAGGTTGCTTAGCCATCTTGGTTTGTCCTTATTTTACTTTATTCATGTTTGAAAAAACTTACTTTCTGATGCTGAAATGATGAAGTGAGGATGCTCAATGGCTTTTGTCATTTGTGCCCTTTTCATCCTTCTTTCTTGATGGAGCAATCTGTGTTAACTTAAAAAAGAGTAGGCATTCTATTTGTTAACTGCTCACTCTTGAAAGCACATTCATCTCCATAAGCCTCACAATTGAATTGGTTAGTTTAGCTTTCAGGCTATATGGTTTCATAATGGTCTAATTTTTCCCCCAGTCCTTGTACTTTTGGGTTTTTGAAATTTAATCTCTCTAATTTTAATTCGAAGAATTCTAGTGTATCAAATTTTTCTGATTTAGAATATTTGATAATGTTTTTAAACGGATTCATTAACAATGGTACCATTGATGTTTAAGTTTTAGAGAAGAAAAATGATTAAATTCCCGTAATTAAAATAAGAGAGACTAATTTTAAAAGTCTAAAGAGTACAGGGATTTCGTCAAAATTAAACCTTTTAAAATCATTAAAGGATAATGCCTTTTTGTTTTGTTATACTTGTAAATCAATAATTATAAATAAGAGGTGACGTGGGAGGAAATGACTGGACACAGGCTGGCCTTGCCATCAGAAAAACACGAAACCCCTCTTCGTTTCACATTCAAACTGTCCCGTCTTCAAAGGACATTGATCTCCATTCTCCCTCACACAGCAAAAACCTAAGGCTACAAGGAAGAAGAAAAAGCTAACAGCAGCAGCATGAGTTACCAAAGAGTACCTCAAGACCCTTACCCTCCTCCTGGTATTCAATCCTTTCCTTTTCTTTAATTTCCTATTTCATCATCCTTTATTTCTTTCTTTGTTCCTTCAATTTTTTTGTACTGTTGAAACAACAGGGTATGCCTCTCCTTATCCACCCCCACCCCCATCTGGATACCCTTCTGCTCCACCTTACGAAGGCTACCCACCACCGCCGCCTCCAGGTTATCCACCGTATCCTCAGCCGCAACGCCAGCCTTACGAGGGTTACCAAGGGTATTTTGCTGAAGGGTATCCACCACCACCACCTCCACCTCCAGGTCATCCTCAATATCACCACTGCCACTACGAGCATCACCATCACCACAATCATTCTGATGATGGCTGTTTCTCTTTCTTAAAAGGCTGGTATGTATTTCGTTTCGTGTTCTCTTCTCTTATTGATTGATTCGTTTGATGCTGAAAGATCTTTATCTTTTGTTGCTTAATATGTTAAATTTACAATTCCAAAATTCAAGCTTTAATTTTTAGTATTGGGTTATGGAATTGAGGACTATAGTAGCAGCTGAACTCTCCTAGGCTAAGTTGACCTCAGTGTAATCTATCATCTACCTCATATTACCCTTTTTTTTTATGTGACTTGTTCATGGAAAGTCATAAGATTTGTTACAGCTTCGTGTTTGTTGTATGAGTATATATCTTCATCTGATCCTTGGTACTTCTGTATCTAATAGTTCATATCTAAATTAATAGACGTATACTCCATGGCATTTGATTCTTAGACTAGACAAGCATCATAGATGTATAAGTCAGATTTATATTTCTGACATGAATCCCATTATCCATGTACTTTGCCTGTTCAATATGATCAGCTTTATGTGATAGATTGTCTGATAGATGCAAACCAAAACCCTGAATAGATAAAGGTTAAAAATGACTGTCATGGAGGATATGATCTGCTACAATGATTTTCACAACTTGTTCAATATATGCTTTAAAAATGCAACACTACAGTCTTATCAGGGACAAACATCCTCTCTTTGATACTGTTGTCGGCTTTGATTTTTTCGGTTAAATACCATTATGGACACTTGGGTTAGAGTCTATGCTAGAAGACTGCTACACTCCTGCTTGATCATTTGCTGGTTTCCTGTTTGTTTAATCCTTTTAGTTATGGTTTGAAGGTGGTGTTAGTCTTTTGATTTATTATTAATAGACCATCATTTGGATAAGTATACATGTTTTAGATGCTTTGCTTGGAATGGATATTGATGGCATAATGCTTTTTTGTATGTCTGCAGTTTGGCTGCTCTATGTTGTTGCTGCATGTTGGAGGAATGCTGCTTTTAGTGAAGTTCTACTTTGCATTTTGTGGAGGTCAGGTCATATGCTATGTATTGGGTTCCTTACCCATCTATTATTATAATTTATCTACTCAAACCTTATAAACCAAAGTTTCCATTATAAATACAGGCTGCTCTGAGTTCCCGTTGTATATAAGTTTTTTACTTTGTATGAGTGGGCTTCCATTCCATCATGCTGCTGTCTCTCATGGTTCATTGTTCCATTTTCATTCAGTTTTCCATTAAAGATAGCTTTTGTATCTCACATCGAGAATGTTTTTCAATAATTATCCCCTGCTCTACAAACTTTGTGCTGCTTCATTGATGAAGACATTAGTATTGAACTCCTGGTCTTAGTAAGCAAATCTTTGAGAATCATGAGCTATAAAATGTTTGTCCTCTGCTTTTCAAAGCCATGCATCCAGGATCTTCTCACTACCTTAAGTTAACCAGCAATGGCCAGGCAACTACCATGACAATTACCCATCACCTAATGCTGTCAATGCCAAACTTGAGCAGTAAATTTTGTAAATGTTAATGTAGGAAGTAAGAATGGCTATACTGAAGACTCCCAGAAGAATAGTATTTCGAAGTTTAACCTATGTTTGATTTGGACTCCTCATTTTTCTTGAAGCACACTAGTATGGCTGATACATGAATATGAAAATATGATCTTCATTTACTTAAAATTTATAAACAAACTTAAAAAATTTTAACCATATTCGTGTCATATACGCATTTGAATATTCACCCGAATTCGAGAAATATATGTTGGAGCAAGGGGTTACCTTGAAAACTTTGGAGTCTGGTCTGCTTCTATGACAGAGAGGTGAGAATTTTAAATTCGGAACTGCTATACTGATGGGAGAAACTATTTATGATTGCTTGCAAAATATCTTTGACATAGTTTCTGTAGAACTTGACAAAGAATATGAGGATGATTCCTCAGCTTTCAAAGAGCTGACTCTACTATTTGAAATGATTGGAGACTCATAACCACATTGCCTCCAACCACAAATGATGAAGTCATCCTCACTATTCTTCAATTTCATGCCCTAATAATGATTGAGGCTTAGCTCATTATGAACTGACCTCTCCAGTAGGGGCCATGCACTCAATTAAATTTGCTTTGCTTTGCTTTCTTCATCCACCTGCCCTTCAAATCTTCTTTCTTATCTCTTCATACACACCAGCCGGCGGCCGGCCACCACAATAAGGTCATCTAATGAAACCCATGTAGAAATGACGGAATTTCAGTTGTTTGATTCTGAAAAATACTTAAAACAGATCCATTTATAAATAACAAAGATTACAAAATAGCAAATCTCTTGTACATTAAACAACAATAGCATAAAGGCTAGATCACCACAAGCTAATAATACATTAAAATGGGTTCTCCTAACAAAGTACAACTACTTAAATAAGCAAAGATAAATAATGGCTGAGCCAAAACAATGCACCTACAAAATCCACACATATTCTGGTGCATCTTTCCTATGCCCGACTAATGTTCGATACAGATACATCTTATCTACCTTCTGCTTGTCGTCAAGGTTAAATTCCATTTGTTCACTCTCATCTATGATCTCCACATTTAGGCTCGGCATCTTCTCAGCAACTGACTTGCAGCCTCCGCGGGTAACTTCACAGGAGGACATCCAAAGGGATCGCATTGTTTCATACTTTCCCACGTCCTCTAGAAGTGCTGCGTCACCAAAGGGGCAGTCCCTGATCTCTAGCTTGCGAAGTTTCTTGCAACCGTTCAACACGTAGAGCATTCCTTTGTCACTGTCCGCAGCAAAAGCGATGGACAGCATCTCGAGCTGCTCAGCATACATTCCTATGTAAAGAAAAACCTGATCAGTCAGAAGGCCAGAGAGTGATAGTCTCTTGAGACCCTTGCACGACTGGACAATCGCCCCAAAACCTTCATCCAATGGCTGATTGGTTACAGGGTCAGGTTTTATGGGGTCAAGGATGCACAATCTGAAGCGGATAAAATTCGGGCAGTTCTTAGCTACAGTTATGAGGGCAGCATTCGTCATCTGCTGACAGAAGTACAGCAGCGAATTGAGCTTTGGACAGCCTGCAGATACTAGGACCAAACCTTCCTCAGTCACGGCAGCATTTCCAGCTCCAAAGGGATCAGATGGGAAAACCCTCAATTCCTGCAATTCTTTACATGTCAAAGCCACTACTCCTAGTCCCTTATCTCCAATACAATCCAGTATCTGCAACATTGATATTCATTATCAATTTCAATTAATTCAGATGGAATACCTACAACTGGATTGCAAGTAATTAAAAGATCATACCCATAGACGCTGAAGTTTCCTGCAATGCTGAATCAGCTTCATCAGCTTATTACCATGAAGGCCTGGAGCATAACTCAAGTTCAAGAAGGTCAGGTTTCCACAAATCGGATAAATAGCCGACATGCAATGAGGAGCAACCTCCAAAAACCCTGATAAACTCCTGATTGATTTGCACCTTTGAATGGCAATTTTCAATTTGTTATAGGCCTCAGAGAATGGATCATGTACATAAGACCCGATGCCCAAGTCCACCAATTGAGGAGCTCGCATCAATAGTTTCTGGAGGGTATCAAGCGGAACCGCACGGTTTAGTCGTAAACTCTTGAGGTTGGGAGATCTTGACACAAGTCTTTCAAGAGCTCCTAAGTTCACTTCTCCTCTAAGGCAGGCAAAATTCAGGGAAATCAGAGAGGTACAGCTTTCAGGAAAGCAACTAAGCCAATGACCTCTATGATCATCAACTTCATTTTCTTGTAAATCCAGCTCCCTAAGAAACCTAGAATCAAACATTACCAAAGTAAGGGAAGGAGAATGAACTAAAAAGTTCCACCACTAAATGCTTCCCGATCAAAATAACATACTCCACAAAGACCAAAAGAAAATCAGAATTTCAGTAAAACATATAGCAAACACAAATCCACCTATTGAATGGATTGGTGAGTGGTTTAAACAAATCAAAAGCAGATATATTCAATGAACCATCAACATAGAAAGCTGTATCATAAATAACCAATATACACTTTCAGCCATGAACATTCATGAGCACTTGCAAGTTGCAATAGAAAACTAGCATAAGTAGAAAGTTAAAATAGGGTAAAGCAAAACCCAAACAGAAACATCATCGAACATCTTACCTACAATTAGCAGCAATAGCGGCAAGACCATCAGTAGTGAAGCCTTCACAGCTAACAAGGACCAAAGACTTAAAATTCACAAATGATTTGGAAAGCAGCTCGAGGCTCTCATCAGACACCACC
Organism: Gossypium longicalyx; assembly: GCA_025698465.1. NCBI lineage: Eukaryota > Viridiplantae > Streptophyta > Magnoliopsida > Malvales > Malvaceae > Gossypium > Gossypium longicalyx. The sequence goes on from CM047005.1 coordinate 5,131,336, forward strand.
ATCCTCTTAAGCCTAAGCTCTTCCAATCCGATTCGGCTCTTAGCCAAGGCTTTGATCCAAGGATAAACGAAACCTCCCCAATCATGTGGCACCAAATTGAAGTCGGCGAAATGCGGCTTCCCTTTCAAAGTCAGCGACTTCAAGCCAGGGAATCTGGCGATCAACCTCTCTGGGCTGATGGAATAACAGTTCCCAATGAAAACCCTTTGCCTGCTGTATCTTTCGATTTTGTACCACGATTTGCAAACTAAAGACACTGAGTTACGGTCTTTGTGAGATGTGATGAAATCAAACACGTGCTCTAAAACTTCATCTGGGAAATAATTCATCTTTTATTGTTTTACTACTTTCCCCCACCAGAACATACACAGTTTTACTTTCTTTTTTTGTTTTCCTTTCTCCCGAGAAAACCAGGGAAAAGAAGAAAAAAAAGGGGAAAAAAGGAAGAATTCCCTACATGAAAAGGCAGAGATCTTGATGAAATCCACAAGAATTGACCAGATCTGAAGATTTACCTAAGACTCATAGTGGAAATTTAAAATAAAATAAGTTTTTTCTTTAAAAACTCACATCTCTTTCAAGAACCGAAGTGAAAGAGAGTAAAAAGGAACTCGAATTCTCTCGAGAAAAAATAAAAGAGATTTTTTTCTGTAGTGAAAATGAAGGGAAAATAGATTCTTTCCCACGATCATCTTCAAAAATCAAAGAACTATAATTACATTACAGTTTAAAAAGGAGAAGAAAAAAAAGGCAAATACCCAAAAAAATCCATAAAATTTACATAGATCTGAAGAATCTTTAACAACTATAAGTGGAAAACTGTTAGCTGAATCGAAATCTAATAATAACAGCAAGCAAGAAAGAGAGAGAGAGAGAGAGAGAGAGAGAGAAAATAAAATGAATAAAAGAGATTTTTTTTTTTTAATTTTTCTACCAAAACCAGTTGGAAAATGTTGAACTCAGCTAGAAGCCGAAGTTGAAGGAGAGCTAAACTGAAGTAACCACGGTTAGTAAAGTTATTATTTTTCCTCTAAACCATGGTTAAGGTTGTTCATGATCTAGCGGTTGTTATCGTTTCGATGGGATAATTAAGAGAATCGCGACCGTCCAACAGTGTAGCATGCATGTGTCCTTATCTCCGGTTTCGAGTCTTACAAAAGGGGTCAGTAAAGCAAAGGTTGTCAGAAAAAGAAAGAACCCTGCTTTTTAAAATAATAACGAGAATGCCATTCCATGTTACTTTTTTTTTAATTATTATTTGGCATTTTCCATATAACGCGTAATTTAAATACATAATAAAATTTTGAAGGCACGAGTGAGAAACAGACTGACGCTCACATGCTCTGCTAAGGTTTCAAGCGAAGTTGAAGTTTACTAGTGGATTAAGGTTTGAATGTTGCGTGTAGAAATTTTTTATTAAATAATTATAAAATTTGTAATTTTGTTTTGGTATTTTTAGAAATATTAGATTGATTAACTAAACCAACTATAAATAGGATTAGGCAAAGAAATCGGAAAAAATCAAAAACCCATTTGATTCCATTTTTTATTTACAAGCTAAAAAAGTTCTATAATTTTTTTAAATAAATAGAAGTCATAATTACCTAAACTAATTCAAATTTTATTTTTTTATAAAATTAAAGGATTAAATAAATAATTTTATCTAAATAATAAGTATGAAAAATAATTTTAAATTAATTTAATTTATTAGATTAATTACTGAGTTTAATAAATGTTTTTTTTTTCTAATAATATAAGTTATAAATAAAACAAAAAGGCATTATCCCTTAAACAATGTTTTTTTTTTAATATTCCTATTATAAATATAGTATAATCATAATACAATACAAATACAATATATATTTGACCAATTAATATATATGAACATACAAATATAAAACATAACGAATGAAGAATACAATAAAACATAGCATTACATCCTCCATGTAGCTTATTCTAAAGTTATCTATAGGTCGAGCTTTCTAATCAGATTCGAAGATCCACTTAAAAAATAGGAGGGTTTAGATAAAAAGATGAGCTTGGACAAAAAACGAGGCCCATTTTATAAACGGGCTAAGTTTCAGGTAAGCTTTTTCTATTCGTTTGGATACGTATCTTTTTAAAATTTGTTGATAAACATTTGCTTGTTTTTAATGTATTTTCAATTTGTTGAGAAAGGTTTGTTTTAATGTTTTAGTGTATTTGATATATTATATTTTTTTAAAATTTTGTTTTATAGAGTAAAATAATCTTTTAAAAAAATTAATACGGGTTGAGGCCGAGTTTAGCATCTATAATTTAAACCGAATTTAAGTAAAATTTTAAGCTCATATTTCAGACTAAATCCGAGCCTATTAATCTGATCTAAATTTTTATTAAAACTCAACCCATTAATAACTCTAAGTTATTTAAATACTATATGTATGTATGAAGTATCTTATAAAAATGACTTAAGCAAACACATGTTTACTTTTATTTTTTCATGGTTTAGTTGGGGTTTTATCCAATCATTTGTCACTTTGACTAAATGCCATACGCTCAATTATCTACTCTTTGCTTTTGTTTTTCTCTCTTTTATTTCCTCCAATATCCTCACGGTCATACACTCATAGTCATAGCAAGAGAAAGAAGCAGGCCTAAGTCAAAAAACATGCAAAAAAAGGGAACTTTGTGTAATCCCTATCTTTTGTGCAATTGCATATTAGGTCCCCCCTTTCCCTCCATTCACAAGTGACTGACAACACACCACCAAACACAAAATATCATTTCAAAATCATTCTCATTTCTGAAAAAAAATACGTATCGACTGATATTTTGTGTTGCGAGTTTGAGAGTATGTGAAATCAAAACTTGAAGGTTGTCCCAAGTCCTTAAGTACTTCAAGGAGTCTAATATTCCCCATCTTAGGTTGACATTACAAAGAAAATTTGGTCAGTTTCTACTTTCTATCATATAATAAGATTAAATATATCATATTTCGGTATAAATTGAGAGTTCTTTAAGTTAAAATAGACTTGAAATTAATTTTAATTTGACGGAAAATATTTAAGATAAAATCTTCTCAATTTCTCAAAAGATATTCTTTTCAAAATTCAAACTTATGTTTCTATCCTTAAGGATGAAGATTGCTTGTTTCTAAAAAATATATATAAGTTTATCATTTAATCTCTTAATTTTTTATGAAATTACATATTAATATAATGATAAATTTACACTTTAACCTTTTAATAATTTATGATTCATCCCTCTACGAAGGTGAGTCAATTACCATCTCAACTAGTAAGTCGTGCATTCCTTGGACTTCGGTATACAGGCATCTTAATATTCCATTTGACTGAGACATTTCTTCATTTGAGTACAATGAACAATTATCCATTGATGAGGTAGCTAGGTAGCTAGCTATGAATTCTTCAAAAATCAAATTGGTAAAAAGTAGGTTTGGAAGCAATATCATGTATGTATATGTAGAGTGCATTTTTTTTTTTTTGGTTGATATTTCTACATTAAACATGAAGATGATTAGCCTTCTAGAAAAGGCATCTCGTCTGTCATCTTTATGTAAAGTGGATGTTGATAGAAGTAAAACCCTTAGGATTCCTTTTGGTTATAATGCAAACATAATTTTAATGACTCTCAATTTTCCTTCTATATTTCTTACTTCTAATTCTAAGACTTAAAAAAACGAAAAAAAAAAAACCAAACTAAAGCACTAATAAAAAAATAAGGGCTCATAATAACTGATGGTATTGCCAGCCACTATATATACCAGTCCACACCTATACTAAAAGTCTTGGTTAGCTGTGCTTGATAATTGTGGGCAAAATAGAGTCAAATTTTGCTGTGGTCTGCCTCCCCCACCCACTTGATGGTGCCATATGCTTGAGATGTTCACTCATGTTTCCCTAAATTTTACCTACAGTTACTACTTGACCCTCGGGTATAAATAATTAAAGGAAGATATGGATCCAAAAGCTATGTGAGTTACGATGGTAGGGTACCAACATGTTGCTTACACTAGCATAGTAGGATTAGAATGTAGAAGATGATTCTAAGTATGGATATGATTTAAACTTGATACATTCAATGGACTGACTTCACTAACAAACATAGGCTTACAAAACAGCTCTAACTAAAGCTATATTTAGACCATTCATAGTTTAGCTTCAGCATGTATTTTGCCAAGTTGTTAATTTCTCGATTTTTATTATATATATATAGGTAAAAGTATTATAAGGTTTTTGTATTAAAATTTAAATTGTATTTTATTTTCTCTATTTAGATAATTAGATAAATTAGTATGTATGTTAGATCAAATAGTAAGTTGATTTTTTTTTGTTAAAAATTTTATCTATTTATATAGTTAAAAACTAGAGTGACTGATGGAATAACTAAACAGTGACACATAGCACATCACGTGTGTCTCATGCTGATGTACATGGACTAATTTTTAACGATAGAAATTGATGAATTTTTTAACAAAAATATCAATTTACTTTTTGATCTGTCGTATAAAGACTAATTTACATAATTTTCAGTAAAAGTGATAAAATACAATCCAATCTTTAATTAAGGGGCCTCTACTATATTTTTAACATATATATATATATTTGTATAGAAAGAGGAAAGGGAAAGTAGAGTAATTTTGAAGGTGGTAATAATTATTGTTAATTTTTTACTCTTCTTCCATGTGAAGTAAGTTGAAAGACGGAGAACTGGTTCGAGGAACGTCAAATAAAATATGGATAATAGCATGGTTAGTTTTGAGAAAATTCTAACCCAGTAAATTTATAAAAATTCCCTTTTTTACCATTAACAATTCTACAGTGAGTTTTTAACATGATAAAATAAATAAATAAAAGGTGGTGCTAGTTTTGCTGACCAATAGAAGTAATTTAATGATAATATTAAAAAACAAGGTGCTGCAATGCAAGAGTAACAATAACATGTGCATAAAAAGTTAAATCCTTTTGAATATTGAAGATTATATCAAAGATGTACTACAATGTATAAGTTTATATATTGTTAATAAATTATACTAAAAAAATATTAAATTAATTAAAATAAATATTATTATATTTTGCCTTATTTAAATATAATTTTTTTATGTTAATTTTAATAAAAAGAAAAGTTTTTTTTTTGTGAGATATGTTACCCACCGAAAAAGAATACTACGAAATAGAGACCCCGCGTCATCTTATGTCCCTTTCTAATTATTTAACAATATTTCAACAATTTTTCTACATCATTGATACATAATTATGGTATTTTTTTACCTCGAATTTTAAATTCGAATCTTGAACCTTGAACCCCAAACATCAAACTCAAAACCCTAAATCTTAAACATTAAACCTTAAACATTAAATATTAAACTATGAACTCTAAACCTTGAATCGAATGTTCGAGTTCGGGGTCCAAGATTCAATATTTGAGTTTAGGGTATTGAGTTCTAGATTTTGAAGGTTTGAGGTTAGAGTCAGGATTTAAGGTTTAAGTTTAAAATTCAACGTTCGAGATTTAAGATTGAAAATTCAAGTTTAAATTCATTGTTTAGGGTTTGAGGTAAAAATTTTTACTAAAATTATGTATCAATAACTTTAAAACAAATATTAAAATATCATTAAATAATTAAATATATATATACAAAATAACGTAATAACCCTTTTTCGTACGATATTTTTGGTTACCCATCGTCAACAATTGAACAAGCCAAGCAAAGCGACAAATACAAAACATTTAAGGCCATGACGTTAATTGAAGCACCACTAAACTAATATATATATATAAAATCCAACAACCACAGGATTAATATTGTAAATTGGGGGCGTGGTTAGGCCAAAAAGTTTGGCTTAATGAAATGAAATACTATATAATTATTGCCCCCCACTTGTGCGTATAATTACAAGGAGAAAAACCATAATTGAAACTTGAAAGTGAACAAGAAAATAAATAAATAAGAGATTCTTTAGAAAGTGGTGATGATGATTTCCATTTCATATGATATGTTTTCCTTCGCCCTCTTCCCCCCATCATGTGAAGTACACAAATACAAGTTGAAAAACAAAAAGATTATCCAACCAATGGATTCAAAAACCTTAATAAACAATTCCGGAAATTATTATTACCAAAAAAAAAAAAAAAAAGAAAAGAGAGTTCATAGATGGGTTTTCGATGTTGAAGTCAAGTTTGGGGTTAAATGGGCTGCCTGCATCATGATTACGCATGAAGGTGGACAGTACCACTACTGTTTGTATATGGAATCAAGAGAAGGGATGATGCGTTTGCCTAAAAACATATTTTGATTCAACTGTTAATTCTTAATGGATCACTTTTGCCTACTACTGTCTCACTGGTTTAGGTATGATCAAGGCCTATATACTGACATATCTAAAATTCCTCCGCATGGGCTTTTGTGTATAATCAAATCTCAAACAACAATTTCCTTATGTATGATTAGGTTGCACAGCTTCAAAAATCTAAACGAGTTTCCTGTAAACCCTCAGCACACCACATAATCTATGATTGAGTCTATACATGTTATAAATTATTTAATTGAGTTGATGTCACGAATTAATTTAATCATAATTCAATTAAAAAAATATGAAAATATCCTATTTTATAATGTGGATTGTATTTATTATGAGGGCGCTTTTTCATTTTATATCTTTTATATATAAAAAAAATACATACATAAGAAAATTTGAAGCTGTATTTTTTTTAAAAAATTTCACATTTGTTTTTTACTATTGAACTAAAACCTTTTTTGAGACTGATATAATTTTTTTATAAATATATTTGTTAATTTTTATTTAATGTTAAATAATTTTGTTTTTCACTCATTCACATGCCATAATTTAGTTTTAAAATAATGTTTTATTTTACTAGCAGTTAAGGTTTGTGCCTAAAAGAGCCTGCTAATACGGGCTTTAAGTCAATTGGAGTCTAAGCTCCGGTTCTTGATAAAAGCTTCGTAGATGGATTTTAGCCCATTTTTATGTAAGTTTTACAAATAGAAATGAAGATATTTTAATGTGTTTTATTTTTTAATAATTTTATTATAAGTTTTGATTATGTCTATTTTTATTTGACATAAAGCCTTGAACTACCCATTAATAGGAGGATAATGTGCTTCAGCGTATTCGAACTCACATTTTCCTGCATTGGTAATAATGCTTATACCAATACTAATCAAGCTAAAATTTAATCAGCAAGATATCCTAACATTTTGAAGATGTCAAGAAGGAGAAGGTGATAATTAAAAAAGGACCGATTCACTTAAACAAATAAAAAGCAGGAGAAAAGAGGTAAGGGAGGAAGAAGATAAGGTAACAAAGGAGTTTAGTAGTGCTTAAGGTTGTTGAAAGGCTAAAAGATTTATCATTCCTTTGTCATTCTACAAGGTATTTACAAGGAAGGAAGTTTTGTGCCCAATTTGGCCGCGTCATTGAAAAATCGAAGACATGGTGATTGTGTGGTTGGTCAAGTGCGGGACTGTTATACGTGAGTTGTCCTTATGCATGTTGTTCTGGCATTCCCTTGATTGGGATAGTACAAAATTGTTATGTCTAATGCTCCCTTGATGGTCCCTTCTTTAGAGATGAACGCGTTTCTGCTAAAAGCAAGTGACTTGGAGGATGAAGTGCTCAGGTAGCTGGCTAGTGACCAGCCAAGCAGAGGACTATCCGAGCACTTAGGTGGAGAATATACCAAGTATTGTAGGACGAGAGGAAAACAAAAGGTTGTCCATGGGCATCTCTCAAGCACCTTCACATGCTGCCACGTGTTCATCAGGTGGGAGTTTAATAGTTATTCGTTTATATATAAATTTTAATTTAACGACTGATCTCATATAGTGCAATTCTAAAAATATAAATAATTTTATAAAAAATTAATAATTTTGATTAAATTAATATCACGAATGATTAAAATATTATTTTTTAGATAAAAATAAATATTATTACGAAAATATTTATGTTATTTAATAATTAATATAAAATCTTAACAAACTGCTAAAATATTCTATACCATAATTTCAACCTTAAGATATTAATAAAGAAGTTTCAAACAATATTCCATCGAAGTATTTATAAATCTAATCTTAAAGATTTTATAATATTTTTTTTACTCAAGTCTGTCATGTAACCTAATGTAAAATAATGAAATTATCTAAACAATGTGGATGAAAGAATATCTTTTACGTAAAAGAAATTATAATTTATTTTGACAAATTATAAAATAGGTGGTTTCATTTGTATTTTTAATGTAATACTAAAAAATAAAAACAACATTATAATAATATTAACTATTTTCTTAATTAAGTTAATACCCTGCTAATCTAAGGAGAAACTTAATTAAAGGTAGTAATAATGTTATTTGAATTGGATCGAATCAAAAATCGATTAGAGTATCGATTTGACAAATATTTTTAAATTGATTAAATCAAAAATTAGTATAAATTAATTAAATTAATTAAAAAATCAGTTGAATGGAGGATTAAATCAATAAATTGATCACCTCACTGATTCAATTATATATATGATTTGAAAACATTGATTAACAGAGATAATGCACATCAAACATGTTAAAAATAAAATAAAAAATAATCTTTAGTTTATTTTAATTTTACAATCCTACTATACCTTTGCCAACTGCCAAAGGCCCATAGCTATAGCGACGACATCCGACCTGGGATTCTGTCTTCTCTCCCTGTTCCTCTGTTTTGTTATTTTGGTTTGGTTTCTCGCCTTGCTGTCAATGGCGAACAGATACTGGGTGGTGTCTCTTCCGGTTCAGAAATCGGCGTCCACATTGTGGAATAGCTTACAAGACCAAATCTCCAAGCATTCCTTCGACACTCCTCTTTACAGAGTACCTTTTCTCACAGTCTCTCTTTCTTTTCCCCTCAATTACATCTAATTTTCTCATCCTTCTTTCTCTTTTTCATTTCTTCAATCCAATTTTCGCAGTTTAATATACCAAATCTACGTGTTGGCACTCTCGATTCCCTCCTTGCTCTCAGTGATGATCTCTTCAAAGTAATCCTCCTCTTCATTACTTTCTGCTTTTTATATATTTATTTATCAAATTCTACTTTTTTTTTCCCCTTAGATCTGCTAACTTTCCGATGATTCAGCTGAGGCTTAACCACTGTTTGTGTCTTTAGATTTGTTTAAAACAAAATTATGTGAAATTACTACAACTTTTAGAATTGAGTTTTAATTTATTTTCTTTGATTTTGATTTTCATGTATGAGCAGTCGAATACCTTTATAGAAGGAGTTTCTCAGAAAATCAGGAGGCAGATCGAGGAACTGGAGAGAGTTTCTGGATTGGTGAGCAATGCCCTCACCGTTGATGGAGTCCCCGTTGATTCTTATCTAACAAGGTAAAATAAATAAATAAATTTGGCTCACTCATGTGAATGAATGTGGTGGTATTAGTCATGGATCTCATTGGTTATCATGGACAATTTGTTTTGTTACAAGAGTTAATTTTTGGTGATTTGATGGAAGGTTTGTTTGGGATGAAGCAAAGTACCCGACAATGTCCCCCTTGAGGGAAATTGTTGATGGTATTCACACTTTAGTGGCAAAGATCGAGGATGATCTCAAGGTAATTTCTTGGCTCAAATTTCAGATTTTATACACCTTTATACATGTTTGTTTCTTACATTTATTAGTTGAATGGGAAGTTGGGTCTTGAAGTGTTGTTTATTATGTTAGGTTCGTGTTGCTGAGTATAACAACGTGCGCGGCCAACTTAATGCCATAAACAGAAAGCAAAGTGGAAGGTATGACCGTCGCTTCAGTATGATCAGTACAAATGCAAGAAGATTTTGCTTTTACTAGCTGATTGAATTCTGTATGTTTTAGCTTGGCTGTTCGTGACCTGTCTAATATAGTGAAGCCTGAGGATATCATTACTTCTGAACACCTAGTGACTCTCCTCGCAGTTATTCCCAAGTATTCACAGAAGGATTGGCTTTCAAGCTACGAAACATTGACTACCTATGTGGTAAGTAATGTCATCCATGGTTTAAAGGAACTTTAGTTGTCAATTCATTGTTGCTTGTGATATACAATGCCACCTCAGAGAGCAGTTATTCTTGTGATTCATTTAGGCCTCTGGAATGGGTGAATCTTGTGAGAGCAGTTGTTCCAGTTTATTTCTGATGATATGAGAAATAGAATTCATTTTTGGGATAAAATTTGTAGCTTATCAATGACTGAACTGTTAGTTTTAGCTTCTTATTTATAGCCCCACTTCTTTTTTTCTCTTAGAGAGTATTGCATCCTCTCTTTGTATTACAGACTTGTCTATTTAGTTATTAAACTTTCTTATTGTTTGTTGAGGTCATTCTGAGTAACAGAGCCATGCGATTTCAGGTCCCTAGGTCCTCCAAGAAGTTGTATGAAGATAATGAATATGCTCTTTACACTGTCACGTTATTTGGTCGCGTCGCTGACAATTTCAGAACTAGTGCACGGGAACGAGGCTTCCAAGTGAGTGCATTCGATGGTTGCATTTGCATTTTCTATATGAGTAAAATTTCTTTAGGATATCCTTATGGATGGTCATGGTGCATAGAAAATGTTTTACTCCCTTGGAGGATTTCTTATTCCTATTGTTGCCGCATTTCTTTTGGTGTCATTCAGATTCGTGATTTTGAATATAGTCCAGAAGCACAAGAAAGTCGTAAGCAGGAACTAGAGAAATTGGTACAAGACCAAGATAGCTTGCGAAGCTCACTTTTGCAATGGTGTTACACTAGTTATGGGGAGGTATCTTATATTTCCTTTCCTTTTGCTGTGAAATCCCTCAAATTTTACCATATTTTGAACAAGTTTTTGAATAAGTTGCTTGCCCGTAGGTTTTCAGCTCCTGGATGCATTTTTGTGCTGTACGTATCTTTGCAGAGAGCATTCTAAGATATGGTCTGCCGCCGTCTTTCCTGGTAACTTTTACTTGGTCATTTCTACAATGAATTATGAACCAAAATTTCCTTGACAACTAAGTTCTGGTTTTGTACTGATATCAGGCATGTGTTTTGTCCCCATCTACAAAGGGTGAGAAGAAAGTGCGGTTCATCCTTGAAGAATTATGTGATAGCACAAACAGGTACACAGCTTTTAATCTTGTCATGTGTAATAAAGTTGACAAAACCAGAGTGAATATGTTGTCAACTGCCGTTGTTATATTTTGCTCATCTGCCCAAATCCCAATATGGGGCGCCAAAAAGAAAAACACTGCTCAAATCCCCCAATTTGTTACATTAGGCTGCAATCATTAACTAGTAATTGTGTGGGAAATGAGTTATTTTAATTATGTTCTTTCTTTTCTCCCTGTTGATGTGTACATGACTGAAAATGGCAATGTTGATCTTGAAATATGCTAAATTTGACAATGCTGTTACAAAAACGGATTCTTTTAATTTGTTCATCCTGAAAAATAATTGATTTGATTCTTATACTAATTTCCTACTTTCTCTGATTTGAAATTCACTAATACTGGTCCTCTCTGAAATGCAGCACATACTGGAAGACTGAAGATGAAGGCGGAGCAATGGCTGGTTTAGGAGGTGATGCCGACACCTATCCCTATGTCTCCTTCACAATCAACATTGCTTGATGAATGCAATTGCTAGGTCTTGATTCTGAGCATCTTCATCAAGACGACAAATGATAATAAGGTAAAGTGTAGGAGATGCTGTATATTGATTCTTTAGTTATTTATGGACATCCTCACCTTAGGGAGCAGTGCCTGAAACTTTTGTATTCTGAATTTGAGGCTTTAACCCTTGGTTTCTATTTCTGACAATCTGCAATGTTGAGGCTCCACCTTTGCCTTCTATATATATTTCAGTAACTTTGATCACTTCACATGTCTATATATAAAATATTTCTGTAAGCCTATTTGAACAACAAAACTCTTTGGTCGATCTTTCAGCATCCTATATACATATGCCATTAGCATAAACTATAAATATAATCACATGAAAAATCCATATTAAAATAGAACTTCCATTACCAACAGTTGCAATCACACCAGCTTCATTGATAATAAGTTAAGTCAAATAGATTAAATTACCCAAAGCTGATTGAGATCATAACTGGGCAAAGGCCGGGGAGTTCCAAATTAAGGGTACAAATGTGGAGATAACTTAGTTACATTAATCGTACTTGGGTTCAGATATGAGGCTGGTCCAGTATGTAACAGGTCATAGCTTGGTTGTTGATGGAGGGTTCACAACCCCTGCTTCGATAATCATAATTATAAGGATCTTATTAAGCTAAGCTAGATTCCACTTCATTAGAAATAAAATTACGTGTGAGATTCTATAAATATATAACGGTTCTCAGTTTACATGTATTTAAGGGATGTTTAGTTGACCAAATGTAATAAGATTATTGTGTTTAAAATATTCAACCATCTCATAATCTTATATTATGAAATAATGCCATAATGGTTTAATTCTTTTCTTAAATTGTCTAAGATAAAAATACCCTTTTGTTTCATTATATTAATCAATATAATTCTAATAGTTAAAATAAAAATGGCTTCTACATTTTATCTTTTTCCTTACATTTTTCCACCCAACATTTTCAAAGACTATGAGTAGGGTTTCAATAATTACATTAACAATGAATGAGTAAATTTAGAAATAAAAATTACTGAATAAATTAATATTTGGATTTTGGAATTAATTTATCAATCATGAATGCATTTACTTTATTTTTTTAAACATGAAGGATAGGATCCCTACATCACATAATTTACTCATCAATATATGCTCCTATTGCTTTAAATTCCAATAAAAAATTAAATTGTAGTCGGTCTCAACTTTTTTTTTTTGAATAAAAAACATTACAAAAAAGACTACCAAGTCTTCTTGGAGGCGTTTCAAAAAGATGAGTACCACCATTATTACCTACAAATATTTTAGTTAGGCTATCAACCTTTATTATAATATCTGGATACGTGTTGAATCAACTAATACACCATTTTAGTCAATGTATTTTGATTCGTCTAACTAAAGCAGAATTTGACACCTTTATAGCACTCCCCTGAACAGCTTGTACCGCCTCTAGATTGTTCGATAAGATAAACACCCTGTCAAATCCTCTATCAATAGCAATCGTTAAGCCTTCTAAAATACTCCACAACTCAACATCTAAAATTGAACAAATACATACAAATCAATTATACTTAGAATTCCCAGATTACCTTTTTTTTCTTTATTCCTTTCAAATTCATCCAAATTTAATGCTTCTACATATTATACAAATAAAGGGTATTACAAAAGTTAAGCATCAAATTTAATGCTTAAGGGTTTCTAGCTAATGGTTTCTTTGATGCCAATTGTTTCTTACCTCTAACTTATTCATATCCCAATTGAGTACCAGTAACTAATTGAAATGAAACTGATGTTTTTATGGTTGCTTAAGCATGTATGATATATTTGTAAAGTATACATAAATTTGAAGTTTTTGTAAAAATTAAGTTTTCTAAAAAAAAAAAAAAAACCATTCTCTTTTCTATAAATATATTATATTATATGAGTGACTAAAAAATACCACTAAACTTAACAAATAATATTTCTTATGCAAGTAATCTGGATACCGAAAATTAAGATTTTCCAACAAAACAACATTATAATTATAATTTACTAGACAGATAGGTTACTTGAAAAATATATGTTATCTTATATTTATATGGCCAAACTTCAATTTTTATCCTTATACTATATTCAAAGATTATACAATAATGGTAAAAAAAAAAATTGATCTTTGCGCTATACTTTGAATTTAACTTTTTAACAATGGTTTTTTTTAGAGAACAAATATCAGTACAATCATACCCTAAAAATTGAAACAATAAGAAAAATGACAATTAAGGCCCAGCTCAGTCCTAAGAGGAGAAAACCATAGCCACCACCGTTCCCGGCCGCTGTCGCTTGCAATAGGGGAGTGAGGAAAGTGACCGAAGAAATGAACACCAACAGGATTGTCATACTCACGCCTAACAGATCCATCGTCGAGGAGGAGCCAAGGCCAAGGGCGATCCCAAACGGGCCACCGTCACCGCCATGGAGCTAGTAGGGGACACTGACGACTGTAAATCCAAAGCCTTCGAGAGGGGCATTAGCACCAAGACAAAACATGGATCAGGTGCAACTCGATCGACGTTACTAAGCAGAAGCCATCAACGCCAAACGGCGACGACGCTCCACCTGGCATGGAAATTGCCAAGAACCACCTACCCAAAGCGTTGAAGAGGAGGTCAACTTTCAAGCAAAAAGAAGTCATGAAACCGATAAGAGAAACACCAAATAACAAAGCAGCATTTGGAGATAGTGGCGCTGCCCCACTGTCCACCTTCCAAAAATGCAGCAAACTTTTCATCCTGAAGCAAGGGACAACTCCGGCGGTGGAGCACTGCACCGAGCCCTCCTTAACAAAAACTCACCCAGGAGAGAAAGAGACAAGCCAAAAAGACTCAGCCAAAACTCACTGCATAAAATGGTTCAAGTGGTTCCCAACCGTTATATCTGCTGCTGCCACCAGTAGAACTGTCCGTGGGAACTGCCTAAACCACTGAAACGTTGTAGAGTTAATATTTTGAGAGGAGGGAAGCAAGGACAAGAGAGGTAAGACAGCTAGCCACCAACAACTGGTGGTTGGCTGTCTACAAAGAGAAAGGTGAAAGTTGATTCTTAAACAACACTAAAAAAAGAGAGAAAACTCTAAGAGAACATTTTTTTTTTCTTAAACTTGGTACCAACATTGATTAGCTAAATTGTAACGAATAGAAATTCAGATTTTTATTTCCGTAAATTAAATCTGTATGGACGAAAAATAAAGATTGAGAAATTAATATCTAAATATATTGAGGTTTAATTAAGTAAATTAATTGATAAATTAGTTAATTAAAGCTCAAAAATTAAATTAATTAAGAAAAAACTTTAGAATTTGAATAGTAATTATCTAGATTATCAGAATGATTATTTAACCATTAATTAACATAAAGTAACGGATAATGATGAGTAATTTCGCTAAGATTAAATTATGATTAAACCTTTAATTAACCAATTAATTTAGATTAATTAAAATATAATCTAAGCATAAAGGTTAACTTAGTAGAGATGACAACATTTCATCTTCCTCCTCAAGTGTTCTACCGTCCAAAAATAGAGAAAAACCACCATTTTTTAAAGCTTATTTGAGCCGTCAAAATTGTAAGGTAACAAAGTTAAATTCATGAAATTTTCATAAATTTATGATTATATGAGCTTGATTTAGCTAACTTATGTACTGATTTGTTTAATAGTTAAGTTTTTAGAAACTTACAATTATAGAGAAATTAATGAATTAGGCTTGAATTTGGTAGTTAATAAGCTTAGTTATGATAAAGGATTAAATTCTAAAGCTAATCAAGCTTATTAAATAATTTTGAAACATTTTGGGATTAAATTGAATAAATTAAAAATTATCATGAGATTGTGTTGTAAATAGAAAGCATAGAGTCCCTAATAGAAGAATGTGAAATCGGATTTTGATCTAATGCTAAATATCGAAAAATATGCATATCCCGCATATGGGGGCTAAATTGAATAAAATGTAAAATATAAGTGGCTATGTGTTTGGATGTGAATTGAGTATAAATTGATATTATTTTTATTATTGAATTATTGATAAACCTCAAAAGGAACATATTTTAATCTCATGCTTGGCATATTTTTGGATGATTTATTATAAGATTTAGTGGATTTGATGCTCCTAATCATTTAATTTCATGTTTTATATCCAGATGAGCATAGGAAAGCGAAAAGTGCAAGAAAAAGGCCAAAAACGAACAAAATGAGTTTATTTCAGTGCTACACACAGCCTAAACACTTCCACACGGGTAATCCACACGCCTGTGTGAGACACACGAGTAGGCCACACACCCGTTGGTCATGGCCGTGTCGACTTAAAACCATGTCAGAATTACACACGGCCTGAGCACCATCACACGGGCGTGCCACAAGACGATGTCCCTGTCGAGACCTATTTTAATTCTACTCGGAAAAGGCTAATTTTGGGTTATTTTAGGCATTCCAAAGTCTATTTAAACACAGGAGGAGAGGATCTAAGGGAGACACAGAGTAGGAGGCAAAAAATACTCGAAGGCAGCCATTGGAATCAGCTCGGAAGCATGATTTGCTTCAAGATTGAAGATCTCCATTCAATTTCTACCGAAGTTTTTGGGTTTCTTTATGTTTTGTTGTTTTCCCAATTTTGAGATGTTTTCCCCCATCGTTATAAACTAAATTCCCTAAATACCTAGGGAAGATGAAACTTAAGACAAATCTTATTATCTTTTAAATTATATGATAAATACTTGTTCTTATTCTTAATTATGAGTTTTAATCCTTGCTTTAATATTTAAGGATATTAATTTAGGTTTTGATGTGCTTATTCAGTAGAGCAAAAGTCCCTGTTTAAGAGTAGATCTTCCATAATTAAGCGGAGTTGATTGCAATCCTACAGATAGTCTGCCAGATTGGAGTCAAATCTAATAAGGGAATCCATATATCGAGTTAATGCGACAATAGGGGTTTTAATTAGAAAAAGATTTCAATTAATCAACCTAGAGTCAGTTGTTTTTAGTCTCGAGAGAGATATTAACATAAGCTAGGGATTTCTACGGATTAAGTCAAGTGAATAAATCGTCTAATTCAGAAGTAATAAGTGAAGTCTAGGTGGATTCTTCCTTAGGTATTGTTTTCTCTAACGGTTTTCCAAAAGTATTTTCCAACTTTTATCTCTGTCGTGTTCTTAGTTAATTAGATAGTTAATCTTAGTTTAAAAACATCCCTTTAATTCTTAGGCTAGATAATAAAAAGATAGTAATTACTAGTACTTTTAGTCATTGTGGATACGATATTTCTAGTCTCACCATAACTATACTACTTTTCGATAGGTGCGCTTGCCTTAGTCGAATTTTTAGTTAGTTTAGCGACCATCAATTATCATACATAGCTAAAGACGACGTCGAACCGTCGCAAGAGGAAGAAAAAGCGAAAGTCATTGACGAGTAGATGAACTATCAGTTTTTACTTTTATGATTCAAGATCATTGAATATATGTACATATCTATATATGTTAAATGCATGATTTACTATTGAGGCAAACTCATATCATCATATGAATTGTTTCGTATTGAATAGTGTTGAATAGTGAGAATTGGACTAAACTGAATGAAGTAGAAAATAGTATGATATAGTTGATGTATGATATGTGACATGAATATAGAATGAACCATGCTATGTGATATTGGGATGAAGTAGAAAATAGTATGATATAGTTGATGCATGATATGCGATATGAATATAGAATGAACCATGCTATGTGATATTGGGATGAAGTAGAAAATAGTATGATGTAGTTGATGCGTGATATGTGATATGAATATAGAATGAACCATGTTATGTGATATTGGGAACATATGAAGTGAAGATGAATTGAATTGGGGTTATGGTATTGAATATGAATTGATATGTAAATTGGTTATAAAATGTAATTGGATATTGAATACCCTATAAATTGTTTGGATAAAATTGGATATAGTTGGCATGCTATAGGGTTAGATTGTGTACGGGTTATACTTCGACTATATGTTAATGAGTGCTAGGTGCATATTACTTCATACATTCCAATGAGGTACTAGATGCTAGATTGATGTGTTGGTTGGATGATCCATGTATCAATCCGAGTATGAGTCAAGTTAATAGGGATATAAAGTATGAACTTGATAAACAATATTGAATTGAAATGATAATGTAAAATGTGATTAAAGTTAGCACGTGAAAGATCATGTGAATCGGATAGAAACGAGCATTGGGGGCTTGAATCAAATATGAATGAGTCGATAGACTCAAGAGAGAGAAAATTGTATTTGACTTGAAATATTGTGGCATTTATTGAAATTGAAGATTGAGTATCATATTGTTTTATGCATATGTGCTTGAAATTAAAATGAAAATTGTTTGTATCTTTGTTATCATAAAGTATGGTATTGAATGTTTCAATTGGTTATTAAATGAGCTAGTGTATAAGATTGACATTGAATAATGAACATGTAAATTGGTATGATTGAATCTTACATTTATTGATTGAATCATTATTGTGAATATACTCATTTTATGACTTGAATCATGGAACTATAATTGAGTTTTATCACTCAACGTATGATTTGTTTATTTCATGTGAATGTATCAATGGATCTTAAGGTTTTGTCAATTGAAGTATTATTCGAATCGTAGAATCTCGACTCAGCAATGTTTGTATAGTTCTTTACGTTTCAATAGATGACATGTACCTAGGTTTGAATCATTTTAGAATTGTAAATGGTTAATGAAGTATTTTGATTAGGGAATGATAATGAAGGTTGACATATGCATTGTTATAACTATTGGAAAATGTGTCCATATTGTAGTAAACATGTAACTGTTTTTTTATGTATTTAAATGATTAATAAATGAATAAAATTAATTTCACATTTCACTATTATATCTTTTGTATTTCTGTCTTTCATGTTTTGCATACATAGCAAAACTAATAAGCAAATATTAGCTCATTGATTGTCTAAGTTCGAACTGATGATAAGTGGCACTGTAAGAATGTTTACATTGTGAGAAAGATAACTTACTTCAGTAGATATGTAACAACCCAAAGTTTACGGGTATCGAAAAAATTAAATTTTTGGGTCATTATTTTCGTAAAATGAATTCGTAAATATTTATTAGAAATATTTACGAAGTTAGTAGTGAGAGGTTAATTAGATTTTAATTAAATAAATTTATCTTAATTAAGGTTAATTAGGTATAAGGATTAAATTGAATAAAGTGTAAAAGTTTAATTATAAACTATAGAAAAGTCAAGAGACTAAATTAGCAAATAAGCCTTATGTGACAAGTGTATGGTAAGTATAAATACATGTGTACTATTTTAATTGCTACAAATGTATGTATATATATATATATGTATTTCCTTATTATTTAATTAAATAATAATTACTAAAATATAATAATAATATAATATAATAATTAAAGAAAATTAAGAAAATAAAAAGAAATAGAATAAAGAAAAAGAAAGAAAGAGGGACGAAACAGAACAGGGAAAGAAAGAAAGAAAAAGGGAAAGAAAAAGAAAGGAAAATAGGGTTTTAAGGTTTGAAGCTTAATTGGTAAGTCAATTTAGTCCCTTTTTCTTGTAATTTTGATGTTTTTGGAATCCTAGAACAAAGCCCTAGTTGAATTATGTTGAAATTTAGAAAGTTATTGAATTTTTTAGATGTTAATTAAGTTGAACAAATAGATGAATTATGAGATAAAATAATAGAAATTCAAGTTAGAAGTGGGAGAAGGATTAAATTGTAAAAAGAGATATAAGTTTTGTTATAGTAGGGACTAAATTGACTAAATTGTAGAATTAGTGTTTTATGGAGGAAGTTAAATGTTAAAACTTGTTAAAAATGAATTAGAATGAAAATATGAGATTGGTTTTGAAGAAAAAGAATTAGCTATGGCTTAAAGATTAAATTAGAATTTATGCAAAAGTTGTGTAGAAATTGAAATGTATAGTGTGAAATAGTACATTGATAATTTTTAATTGTTTAATTTTTCCGTAGCTAACGTAGTACCGGAAACATCGTCAAAGAAGGGGAAAGAGAAAGTGAACGAGGAATAAGTCAAAGAATTATTGGTTTGTATTTCTATAAACCAAACTTAATAATTTAGTAAATGTAATTGCTATTTTTAATTAGTTAATATGTATGATGAATGATGTGATGAAAACTATTACTGTTTCTGTATTAAA
The DNA here is from genome assembly GCA_025698465.1 of Gossypium longicalyx. NCBI lineage: Eukaryota > Viridiplantae > Streptophyta > Magnoliopsida > Malvales > Malvaceae > Gossypium > Gossypium longicalyx. Next base: position 5,151,191 of record CM047005.1, read on the forward strand.
ATGAAATGATTTGAATAAGTCAAAGCTAGTAAGCTTCTTTATCAGGGATGTGCAGCTTTCTTAGCTTATGTTATCAATTCAGATTTAGTTGAAAGTCAGTGTAGCAAGATTCGAATTGTATGTGAATTTCCTGATGTGTTTCCTGAATAATTACCTAGATTACCCCCTGATCGAGAAGTAGAATTTGTGATTGAAGTATATTCAGGTACAGATCTAGTGTCAATACTACCGTACCGTATGTCACCTACTGAGTTGAAAGAGTTGAAGGTACAATTGCAAGATTTATTGGACCGAGGTTTTATACGACCTAGTAAATCACTGTAGGGAGCTCCAGTGTTATTCGTTAAAAAGAAAGATGGTTTGATGCGGTTGTGTATTGATTACCGACAGTTGAACAAGGTGACTGTTAAAAATAAATACTCGTTACCTCGCATTGATGATTTATTTGATCAACTAAAAGGAGCTTTTGTATTTTTAAAAATTGATTTGAGGTCGGGATATTATCAGTTGAAGGTAAATGAGAGTGATATACCAAAGACAGCATTCCGCACACGGTATGGACATTATGAATTTTTGGTAATGCCATTTGGGTTAACAAATGCTCCAGCTGCTTTTATAGATCTTATGAACCAAATTTTTTAGCAGTACTTGGATCAATTTGTAGTGGTTTTTATTGATGATATTCTAGTATATTCAAAGTTTTAAACTGAACATGAACAGCATATTCGAATAGTTTTACAAATATTGTAAGAGAAGCAATTGTATGAAAAATTGAGTAAGTGCGAGTTTTGGTTAACGGAGGTTGCATTTCTTGATCATGTTGTATCAGCAGATGGGGTTAGAGTAGATCCAATGAAGATTGAAGCCATACTTCAGTGGAAAGTTCCCAAAAATGTGTCAGAGGTACGTAGTTTCCTTGGTTTGGCTGGATATTATCGAAGGTTTGTGAATGGATTTTCAAAGATTGCTTTACCGATAACAAAGTTGCTACAAAAGAATGTTCCGTTTGTTTGGAGTAAATAATGTCAGAAAAGTTTTGAAACGTTGAAACAAATGTTAACAGAAGCACCAGTATTGACTTTACGGAAGTTGAGAAAATATTCTGTTGCATACAGTGATGCTTTTTTAAATGGTCTCGGATGTGTATTGATGCAAAGTGGAAAAGTAATTGCTTATGCTTCGCGACAATTAAAACCCCATGAATGTAATTATCTGACTCATGATCTAGAATTAGCAGCAGTGATTTTTGCTCTAAAGATTTAGAGACATTATCTGTATGGTGAGAAGTGTTATATCTACACTGATCATAAAAGTCTCAAGTATCTTCTGACATAGAAAGAATTGAATTTGAGATAGCGTCGGTGGATAGAACTTTTAAAAGATTATGATTGTGTTATTAACTACCATTTGGGTAAAGCTAATGTGGTAGCTGATGCATTAAGTAGGAAGGCTGCAACTGAATTGAGAGCAATGTTTGCACAACTCAGTATTATTGATGATGGAAGTCTTCTAGCTGAATTGAGAATAAAGCTGGTAATGTTTGATCAAATCAGAAGGTACAGTTAAAAGATGAAAAGCTAATGGAAAAGAGAGAGATGGTACAAAATGGTACGGTAGAAAATTTTAGCATTGATGAGCATGATTGTTTAAGACATCAGAATCGAATTTGCATTCCAACTACTTTAGAATTAAAAGAGTCAATACTTCAAGAAGCACATGACAGTTCTTTTGCATTACATCCCGGAGGAACAAAGATTTACCATGATTTACAAAAATTGTATTGATGGCCAGGTATGAAAAAAGATATAGTGGAATATGTAGCTAATTGTTTGACATGTCAGCGAGTCAAAGCTGAACATCAGGTTCCGACTGGATTACTTTAGCCTATTAATATTCCTGAATGGAAATGGGACTGCATCACGGTGGACTTTGTAACCAGGTTATCGTTATCAGCAAGTGAAAAAAATGCTATTTGGGTGTTTGTTGATCGGCTTACAAAATCAGCTCATTTTATAGCAGTCAGAACGGATTAGTCACTTCAAAAGTTGGCAGAAACTTATATTCAAGAAATTGTAAGACTACATGGTATTCTTGTATCAATAATTTTTTACCGAGATCTACGGTTTACATCGAGGTTCTAGAAACCATTGCATGAGTCTTTCGATACTCGACTTCATTTTAGTACAGCTTTTCATCCACAGACTGATGGATAGTCAGAACGAGTCATTCAGATTTTAAAAGACATGCTTCGAGCTTGTATCATTAATTTTGAATTAGGTTGGGAATGTTATTTACCATCAGTTGAGTTTGTATATAATAATAGTTACCAATCAAGTATTCAAATGGCACCGTAGGAAGCTCTATATGGTCGGAGATGTTGATCACCAATGTGTTAGACGGAATTGAATGAAAGAAAAGTGGTTGGTTGGTCCAGAGTTGATTCAAGAAACGGAAAACACTATTAGAAAGATTCAAGAAAGATTGAAAACAGCTTTTGATAGGCAGAAATCGTACGTAGATCTGAAATGACGAGATATTGAGTATTCAGTTGGAGACAAAGTATTTCTTAAAGTCTCTTATTCAGTTTGAGACAAAGTATTTCTTAAAGTCTCTCCTTGGAAGAAAATCTTGAGATTTGGTCGGAAGGGTAAATTGAGTCCATGATATATTAGACCATATGAGATTATAAAAAGAATTGGACTGGTGGCATATCGTTTAGCTTTAACTCCTGAATTGCAAAAAATTCATGATGTTTTTCATATCTCTATGTTAAGAAGATACAGATATGATCCTTCTCATGTGATTTCAACGGACGATATAGCGATTCAACCTGATTTATCATATGAAGAAGAACCGGTTAAAATACTGGCACGTGGGGTAAAAGAATTACGAAATAAACGAGTTTCTTTAGTAAAAGTATTTTGGAGAAATCATAATATTGAAGAAGCAACGTGGGAACCAAAAGATACAATGAGATCACAGTACCCCAATCTCTTTTCAGGTAAATTTCGATGACGAAATTTATTAAGGGGAGAGTAATGTAACCACTCAATGTTTACGGGTATCGAAAAAATTGAATTTTTGGGTCATTATTTTCGCAAAATGAATTCGTAAATATTTATTAGAAATATTTACGAAGTTAGTAGTGAGAGGTTAATTAGATTTTAATTAAGTAAATTTAGCTTAATTAAGGTTAATTAGGTATAAGGATTAAATTGAATAAAGTGTGAAAGTTTAATTATAAATTATAAAAAAGTTAAGGGACTAAATTAGCAAATAAGCCTTATGTGACAAGTGTGTGGTAAGTATAAATACATGTGTACTGTTTTAATTGGTACAAATCTATGTATATATATGTATTTACTTATTATTTAAGTAAATAATAATAATTACTAAAATATAATAATAATATAATATAATAATTAAAGTAAATAAAGAAAATAAAAAGAAATAGAATAAAGAAAAAGAAAGAAAGAAGGACGAAACAGAACAGGGAAAGAAAGAAAGAAAAATAAAAAGAAAAAAATAGGATTTTGATGTTTAAAGCTTTTGAGAAGTGCTGTGGAAAAGTGTTTTTGAGAAGTGCTTTTGAAAAATTTAAGTGTTTGGCATTGCTGTCAAAAAGTACTTTTGAGAAGTAAAATGTCCATTTTAGACATGATATTATAAAGTAACAAATATGTATTTAAATAATATTCAAATTAGTTAATACTATGATATTTTAGCAAAAATATAAAAAATAATTTATTATAACTTATTGTTAATATTTTAATATATAATATTAATTTTAAATATTTCTAAGTAATTAATATTAATTATTTATTAAATTTAATTAGAATATATAAACTATATTTAAATATAATAATTAAATATTTGTAATTAGATATTGACACAATTGTATTATTTTAAAAATTATTTTTTATTTTTAATTAATGCTTTTAACATATTTGTAAAACTCATATTAGATATTAACATAACATAGAAAACATAAACCTAACAAATTAAAATATATATTTATATTTGGACTAAAGTTTCAAAAAGGGATAATATTTATATACCAAATATAAATACTAAAAATTTTACAATAGCATTTACAATTTAATGTGAATTCATTAAACTAGAAGCTATAGCATCTCTTGTTAATTCCATTTCAAAACCACTTGAATTGCTTGATTCACCGTCATCATCACCATCATCATCGTCGTCGTCATCATCATCACTTTCTCGACCATGTGTATTTTCTGAATCAATAGTATTCTCATATGCCCAGTTAATATCTTCGTATTCTATAAAATCTGCATCATTTCGACCAATATGTTTTCGGATAAAATTGTGTATCGTCATTGTAGCAACAACGATCATCGTTTGTTTTTCAAAACTATAACTTGGCATATCCCTTAAAATGGCCCATTTTTTTTCAAAACATAAAAAGTTCGTTCAATTACACTACGTAATGATAAATATGAATGATTGAATATCTCTTCTTTACCAGATACCGGTCTACCTTTACGAAAGTCAGGTAAATGATATCGCTGACCTCTATATGGTCCAAGATAACCTTTCATTTGAGGATATCCAGAATCAACAAGATAATATTTTTCTACATGGCATAATATAACAAACAATTAATTCAAGAATTTTTTTTATAAAAATTATCAATTAAAGAACTTATACTTTATTTTTTAAAAAACCACATATAAATAAAATATCTAACCATTTGGTGGGTGCAGAAATTTGTATTTTGGATCTCGAATTGCATCAAGAAATATTCTAGTGTCATGTGCCGATCCTTCCCATCCAGCTACGACAAAGGTGAAACACATATTAAAATCACATACTGCCATAACATTTTGAGTAGGGATACATTTTCTTCCAATATAGGGAATTTGTTCATTTGGTGTAAGAATAGTGGCAATATGAGTACCATCAATTGCACCTATGCAATCTTGAAAAAATAATCATATTAGTCTCGTGCATATTTTTAGTCGACCAAAAATATTAAAAATATAATAAGATAAAATTAAATTTTAACCTTAAAATGCGGTATATATCTAGAATCATTACGTATTTGTTCGGGTATTGAGCTAAAAAAAGGATCTTCGGGTGCAATTAGATCAGTGGCCATCCTTGAAACTTTCTCAAGCACAATTGCAAAGTATCGACTTATTGTTGATCCAGACCTTTGAAATATTTCTCGACATTGGAAAACTTTTGCATCGGTGCCCAAGATGTATAAAAAAATTCCCAACATTTCACAAGAAGATATGTTTCTTGAAGTTTGCAAGTTGTATCTTGTCTCCAAATGTAACGCCCCGTACCCGAGACCGTTTCCGGAGTCGAACACGAGGTGTTAACAGACTTAATTCATTGCTTAAACAGCTCAAACAATTTAATTTTAGAAATTCCAGACAAGCTGGCTAACTGCATCACAGTCGCTTAAAAATTCATATCTCGAGTTCTGAAATTCAAAATCTAATTCCGTAAATTTTTCCTGAAACTAGACTCATATATCTATTTACCAATTTTTTTTCTAGAATTTTTGGCTAGGACAATTAGTACAGTTTATTAGTTAAAGTCTCCCCTGTTTCAGGGTTTGACTGCTCTGACCTCTGTGTATTACGAATCAGATATCTCTCTGTACAGAATTTCAATGACTATGAAGTTTGTTTATCTTAAAACTAGACTCAATAAGAAATCTGTAAATATAAATTATGACTTCTAATTATTTTTATACAATTTATGGTGAATTTTCAAATTCAAAATAGGGGATCCAGAAATCGCTCTGGCCCTGTTTCACAAAAATTTAAACATCTCATAAAATATAACTCATATACCTGTTTCGTTTCCTCCATATGAAAATAGACTCATAATTCTTAAATTCCATATTTTATTCATCATCTAATTATATCTCTACTATTTTTAATGATTTTTCAAATTCACATCACTACTGCTGTCTGAATCTATTTTATGGTAAATTTTACCTATTTCATGGTTTCCATAGATTAACTAGCAATTTGACATACATAACACCAAATATGATCATAATTAGCCATTCCAATGGCTAATCATTACCAAGCATTTTTATACTACTCAATAACCATATCATAAGACCATATATACAAAATGATTATAATGCTATACATGCCATACTCAAAATATACAAGCCATTATACCAAGATGGTATACGGATAGTGTGAGCGTGCCTCTGACCATTCCCGATTTCCGAGCTGGCTTGTCAACACTACAAGGAATGAAAAGGAGGGAGTAAGCATAAACGCTTAGTAAGTTCATATGCAAATAGCAAGTAACATAACCATATAAGCAAACATAAAACATCATTTGCATAATCATCACCAAGACATTCATATCATATTTTCATTGATCATCTTACCATATTGTTGTTATATCGATTTTTCAACCCGAGGGTTAAGTACATACCTGTTCAAAGTATCCATTTCACAATACTTACCAATGCGTCCCTTTCATCTTAAGTATTCCTCCATTTGAGTAGAACTTTAACCGTTGAACACATCGGAATATAATTCGGATACATGGAAAGTTTGCACATAAGTGCCACATATGTAGCCAAGCTACTATGTAACCCGCCCATAAGCGAACTCGGACTCAACTCAACGAGCTCGGGCGTTCGCATCCATAACTGAACTCGAACTTAACTTAACGAGCTCGGATGCCTAGTTACATCTCACGAACTCAGACTCAACTCAACAAGTTCGGACATTCGCATCCATAAGTGAACTCCGACTCAACTCAATGAGTTCGGACATTCGACATGTCACTTGTATCCTAATCCATTCCTAAGGTTCAACGGGACCTTTTTCCCAATCATGTGTCTCAACCATCTTCTACGGAATACCGATACCGATACTCGGTAGTATTTCACATTTTCCAAGTATATCACATAATTTGACATATTATCAAACAATTATCACGAGTATAATATTTCATAATAATTATTATATCATTTAAATAACATAAAAACATTTAAAATAATAACTATGTTACCAACATTTACATATGAACTTACCTAATATGCGAAAATGGGTACTTTTACCATTTCGTCCACAACTTGGTATTTTCCCCATTTTAGCCCGAATTTCAGTTTTCCTTGCTCTATCATTTAAAATATAGTCTAATTAGGACTCACATTATTCAAATTGACCCAAAATCATATTTTGGAAAAATTACAATTTTGCCCCTAAACTTTTGTATATTTACACTTTTGCCCCAAAGCTCGTAAATTAAACTTCAGCCTATTTTCTTATGTTTTATGACATGCTGATCATTTTTCCCTTCTATGGAAACATCAAATTCTCACTCTAACATATACTTATGACTATTAGGTATTTTTACCGATTAAGCCCTTTTGCTCGTTTTCACTTAAAACCGAGTAGCACAAGTTGTCTAACATAATTTAAAACCTCATATTCTATCATAAAACACCAAAATACACAAATTTCACCTATGAGTATTTTTCAAAATATAAACCCTAGGTTAAATTATTGCTAGCATAAGCTAAATCAAGCTACCGGGACTCCAAAAACGTAAAGAACTTGAAAAACGGGGCTAGAATGGACTTACAATCGAGCTTGGAAGCTTGAAAAACCCTAGCCATGGTTTCTCCTTGCTATATTCGGCCATGGTGAAGAAGATGAGCAAAATTGGCTTTTAATTTTGTATTTTAATTCATTTTACCCCTAAATAACCAAAATGCCCTTACTACTAAACTTTCCAAAAATTCCATCCATGTCCAATTTTTGTCCATAAACTTAGAAATTGGTAAAATTGCTATTTAAGACCTTCTAATTAATATTTCAAAACAATTTCATACTAGAAACTTCTAGAATGCAAGTTTTGCAAATTATTCGATTTAGTCCCTAATTTCAATTTAAGCACTTTAGGCATAGGATTTCATCACGAAATTTTCACACAATCATGCAATCATATCATAAACATCAAAATAATTATAAAATAATTATTTCTATCTCGGATTTTGTGGTCACAAAACCACTATTCCGACTAGGCCCAAAATCAGGATATTACACCAAAACTCTCAACAAACTTGTGAATACCATTTTAGACATCCTAAAATTAATCATACAACGTGATTCGTGACCATCAAGGATCTTTCGAATCCATGTCTCACCTAACTTTTTTGAATTCATGCATGGTTGCTTCAATATATACTTCTCGTAATATAATTGCATGGAAGAAGATGCAACAACAAATAATCGGTTAAAACATTCCATGCGTTGTAAAATCTCCTTCTTTTCCCATTCATCATCACTTTCATCACTGCTGCAATTCTCAACTATACTTATCACCTGTGAAAAAATTTGAACATCCAAAATCATATATAAACAACTATTGATAAAACTAATTTAGTATAAATAAGTAGAGCATAAATTCAATATCCAAAGACCAAACATAAACAACTATTAATAAAAGTAGATTACACATAAATAAGTAGAACATAAATTCAATATCCAAAAACCAAACATAAACAACCATTGATAAAACTAGATTACACATAAATAAGTAGAACATAAATTCAATATCCAAAAACCAAACATAAATAACTATTGATAAAACTAGTTTAGCATTTTTGTTTAATCAGATAATAGATATCTCTGAAACCTAGAAGATCAGAAAATTTTCAACTATCCTCCATTTCCGTCTTAAGCTATAAAGCTCTAATCTTGGGATTAATTGATAAAAACATAATTCGCTTGTCCTTATTGAGCAATAATCTAAGTGCGAAAAAGTATAGCGGACTAGCTTTTGGAACTTTTTTCGACATGCTGTCGAGCACTTTGACTGCTTGTGGAATACCATATGGATCCATAACAAGAGTCAAACTAGATGTGGCTTGACTCATATTGTCAGCTGCATTGCATAATTTTTCTATTTGACTGGACAATCTTGCAGCCTCTCCAATTTGCTTTAAGGGTTTCTTTCTTCCAGTTTTAAAATGTGAACTTGATATCTCAGGGTTTTTTCTTTTTTGACTGTTTCCATCAATTTGAACATCATTAGAAATGTGAACATCATTTAAAATGTGAACATCATTTCTCATATTTTCTTCTTCATTCTCTTCAAGTATTTCATTGTTAACATCCTCAAAAAAATCACTACGGAGTGTACTAGAAAAAGGTGCCAATGCTTTATCACCTGTTGCAACTATCCCCATGAACATTTGGTCTAACTTCCCTTCGAATTCAAGACCAATGCCCGATGTTCTAAATTTTTGAGCTTCAGGCACAACCTACATATCAAATGATAGTTTAATAACAGTAATTATCAATAAACTCATAAATAAGAAAAAGACAAAATATTCAAAATTATTAATGTACTTTTAGCCTACTCTCCCACCAATCATCCGATGCATCAACGGTTCTTTTTATAGGATTCTACCCTAGACCAGTATCTTCGCCTTTAAGTTTGTTCCAAGCTTTCCATTCTTTTTTTGGGGCATCCCACCTATTTTTAAGTTGTCTTTGTAAAAAAAGCCTTGCCCGTTTCTTTCTCAAAGTTGGTCATTATTTTCAACCATCCATCTTTTGTGAAATGAGTACCAGGCCTATTGCCTTTCAATATCTCTTTAATACAAATATCACAAAATATTTCTGTTAACCTCTTATCCCACATTGCTTTCACTTTTTCACCACTAACTTCAATCGCCGACATACTCATCTATTGTGTGTACGAACAGATTCGTTTCAGCCAGTAAAGCAATCAAGAAATTCAAATGTCACAAAAGTATTTTTTTTAACATGTGTATCAAAATCAAGATAAGATCTTAAGATTTTTTTTTTCTCAATCAAAATCAATTTTCCAAGACCAGAATAATAACCAAGAAAGAGAATACAACTAATAATAGCATCAAACAAAATTAAACCATGTAGTTTCAATGACAAAACAAGCATACTAATAAAACATAGAGAGGTTGTTTAACGCTAAAACATATTCAAGCTAATACTAGGGTAATCACACACATAGGGTGATTGGATAACCAAGGAAAACTGTAAAAATGTTGGAAAGCATACGTAGACCTTGTGTTAAATAATTGGCAGTTATGAATCATTTGATATAAATAATAGTTCTACTTTTGAGCATTGGACCAACCTAGTAGAAAGTGCTGAGGAGCGAGGATGCTTATTTAAGGTGGTGTTCTTTTTACTAAATCATTTGAAAATTCGTACTGCCTATATACAGGATGTAATGTGTTTACCAAATGTTATATACGAAACGATTTTTTCTTTTTTGAAATGAAATTTTGTGGTAAGGGGATTGGAACTCTTGGACTTCTCTGCTATTTGGCTGCTAAACGACTCATCTTACAAACTTCACTCTTTCTGCTTAGGTTTTTTAATCATTATTATTTTACCACATTATCTTTGTTTTTATATGATATTTTAACACATCAATTTTTTTATAAACTTTTAAGCACTATATTTTTATTTTAAATTTTATACTTTGTACTATCATATAATATGTTTAATTAAATTAGTGTCATGAGTTTACAAAAAAAAAATTATTCATAAAAATTTTATCGTTTTATTAATATTTCAATTGTTGATTATTTTTATAATTATGATTTTAATTGTACTTTTTCACCTACAATATGCGTGTAATAAAATTTAGTATAATTTCATTATAATAATTAAATTTATTTGAAAATCGATTTTTAATATTTTATTTTTATTCTTTATGATAGCTTTTCATTTATACATTATTTATCAAATTAATTTTCTATAATAAATTTTCCCTTAAATTTTAATAAAATTGGTTTTATTCAATGAATAAAAAATAATCTTTAATAAACGAAATTATATTTTATAAATTTTTTATGGGCGTCGAATACACCAAATATAATTCCTACAAAATAACTCTAATTATTAGTAAGAGTGGTAGTAGGGTCGAGTCCACAAGGATTGACTGTTATAATCAACTTCCGTGTATAGCTTATGATCAGATTGTTTGTCGTGTCGAAGGTCGTGGCAATGTCGTGCCCACGACTCTAATCGTACCTACAAAAATTAGAAATAAAAGTAAATCGGGGGTTTTTTTGAAATGTTTAGAAACTAGATAATTGAAACAACATAAATAATTAATTGAATAAATTAGAAAATAAATTCAGAATTTTGCAACAGATAAAATAAGCCTTAACATTAGACTCAGTAAACTTCGTATCAAGAATCGATCCTCGAAAATTAATCTTCTTCTCCAATCGATAAGCTGGTTATAGCAGTTAAGAACGTCCTAACCACCAATTCTTCCTCTAGTAGCTGGTTCTGGTACGACCTGAAAACCAACCCTTACCAATTATCTAACCGAGATACACGTGTTCTCGATTCAAGACTCCAGCAGCCTTGTGTTCTGAAGAACCCAACTCGAATTAATGGCCTCAATCGCGTGGTCGTTTAAACCCGATCACCTTTTCCTCGATTTGTTCTCAGAAATCTGAATACAACACGACCGACTCGAATCTCCAACTGTAAGCAAACACGACTCCAACCCAACGTGCACTTTGACTTGAAATCGAAATTGACTTTAAGGGATGATTGGTCTATCCCAATACTTAGGAAAAGAATGAATACCGATGGGACAGATTTTTAGCACAAATTTGTATCTCACGATTCCCGACCGGAAAGAGCACCGGCCTAAAGCTAAGATGAAATTTAGTTAAGCATGAAATTGTTCATGCTTTGTGAGCTTGGAAAGAAGATTGATGACTATGGTGATGGAAATTGGAAATTGGAAAGGAAAAGCACTTGGAAGGCAATTAGCCCAATTTTAGAAAAGAAACAAAACCAAATGAAAAATGAAGAATGCTTAACGCCAATTTGGAAGGGAAAAGGAGAGTATTTCTATTCCAAATAGAAGTAGGAATACAAAAATGAGAGATGATTTTCTAAAAACTAAAAGCCCCTATTTATATATGTAATGGGCCAAATTTGCCCGGGCCAGTGCAAACACAAATCAAACAGACCAAAAACAAATAAATAAATAAATAAAATCCCACAGTCCATTACTGTCCAATTACAAAAACAATATCCCAAACCCAGGTACAGGCCCAATAGACCCAATATCTAAAACGAGCCCAATGTCAGCAAACCCTAGGGCAAGGGTTCCCTTGCGCCGCAGCCCTCACTAGCGACCTAACCACTCCGGGCCCCGTGACGCTCCAACGTCCAGCAGCCATGCCACGCCTCTGACGCCACACCCGCACCCGCACACATGCCAAAGTAGCATCCGTACCGCACACCAAACGCAAGAAAACAACAGACGCAAGAAAATAGCAAGGATTGATATATATTTCATTTTATTTTTTCTTCTTTTTTTTTCTCTCGGCTATAAAGCAAAAGAAAATCGTTTGTAAAAAAAAAAAGGAGATTCGGATACTGAATACAATAGCAACAAAAATTAAAGGTGATTTTGTAATAGCCTAAATTTTCAGTGGTGTCGGAATAGTGATTCGAGATCACTAAATCCGACAAATGAGTAGAAAAATATTAATAATTTAGTGAATATAAGTTAAATGTGAAATTAGGAAAATTTTTGAAATAGCAAATAGTGTACTAGAAATAAATATTTAAAAAAAATTAAAATTAGAATCGAAAATGAGGTATCGAGAGTTTGAAAATTTTAAAACGAGTCATAAATATTTTTATAAATATTTATGGAATGTTGATAAGTTAGTATTAAAGTTTTGTCAAGAAATTTTAAAGTTCCGATAGTTAATTAAATGAAAAGGACTAAATTGTAATAGGTGTAAAAGTTGCTAGAATGATTAAATAGCTTAAGAGTCTAATGAGAAAGGATTTAAAAGGCAATTAGACCCAAAATTTATTTGGGCTGGACGGCTAGGGCATGAAATCAATGAGGAATTTGATAAATTAAGGGCAAAATTGGAATATTGCAAAATTAACTAAATAAAGCTAGGACTAAATAGGAAATATCGAGATTTCTCTTCATTTCTCTTCAATTCCAGCAGCTAAAAACGCCATAGGAGGGTTCTCTAAGCTGGTATTTCATAATTTTTGCACCAAATCAAGAAATCGAGGATAAACGAGGAAAGAGAAAATTTCGGAATAGTTCCAGAAATCTCTACAACTAGTGCAAATTGTTCGGTAAGTTAAATGCGGTTAAATTATTAAATTTCAATGTTATTTTATGAATGGTGATTAATATTTATGCATGTTAATTGTTGAAAATAATTAAATCATGTACAAAAGTTACAAAATTGAACCGAGTATTTTGAGGAACTAACGCAGGAAATGAAATACGATTGTTCGGTAAAATAGATGAATTTACTGTAAATTACCCAAGTAAACCGAGATTCAGCATTTGTTGCGAAACTCGTGTTTGCTTCTGTTCAGCTCTTACGAGCTTCCGTTAACTCATATGAGTTTTGATTAACCCTTTTGGGGTTTCGATTCAAAGACTTATGTGCTTCGCTTAGCCTTCTAGGCTTCCGTTTAGCACTTATGTGCTTGATTAGCCTTCAGGCTTCCGTTTAGCACTTATGTGCTTGATTAAACTTCGGGCTTCAGATCACAATGTACTCAAATCTGTAAGTCGTTCCTTAAATTGACAAGTTGGTAAGTCATAATTGTAATGTGTGGAAAAGAAATGTAAATAATGTTATCATTATTTTTGAGCTCAATTAAGTAAATTATTTTTAAAATGAGATTATGACTTACAGGATGAAAGTAACTTACTTGAAATGTCCATATGATTTGAATTTTGGAAACTAATATTGGTAATGTTTATGGTTAACGCTGACGAACTTACTAAGCTATAGTTAGCTTTACTTGTATTGTTTATTGCTCTTTGTAGATTAACGGGAGGGTCAGAGGATCGGATCATCACGCTCAAGTCACATTATCTCGATTTTCCGGTAGCTTTTGTTATAAATACTTTAAATGGTTTATATGGCATGTATAGGAGCTTATGTGACTATGTTTTGTATCAACTCATGAATATATTAGTTAAGTTAATATAAGTTGATATATGATATGAATGAAAATTAATTAAGATGTTTAAATACTACTTGAAAGTATGAATGTATATAAGGTTAGATAAAAAAAAAGATTAGTAATATTGTTATGAGACGAAAGTGATTTGGATGAAGATTGTATTTGTTGAGTTGTTGTTATATTGAGTTAGTTGCAAATTTGAAATTGCAGGGAAGGTTAGATGTTTCTAAAGGGGTTATATTGAATTTTTTTTAAATAATATAATAATTATTATATTACGAAAAATCTTCGGAGTACTTGAATAAGTTCCTATTTAATTATAATACGTGATTTTGGCCTCGAGGGTTCATAGAGAGGTTTAATGATTTAATTTTAATATATTTGTTGTTTATTCACGAATTGTTTGTAAATTAACCAATATGTTCGGTAACGCATCGTAATCCTATTCCTACGACGGTTGGGATTAGGGGGTGTTACATTTTTAGTATCAGAGCCCGATTTAGTCGATTCTCGGTATAGACATGATACGTAAAATGTTTAGAAATACATGCCATATAAATCTGTGATAGTGTGATGTGTATGATCCGATTTAACCCTTGTTTTTTTTTTAATAGATTGTAAAGATGTCGGATAGACCTGAACATACTGAACAGGAAGAAGTAAATAGTTGAGTACAGACATCTGAACAAGGGACAAGTAGTGATGTTCCAATCTCCTTGATGCGAGAACAAGAACTTAGAAACATGATTATTGGAGTAATGAATCAGTGGTATAATGAGAGGATGCAGGAAAGGAATCAAACCCAGCAACCTCCTCCCCCTACAGTACCACCAGTAGTTTCCTCGGTTGCTCCTCCACCTCCTCCTCCTCTGGTAACTGAATCAAGTAAGAGAACTCCGGTAGAAAAACTTAAAAAATTTGGGGCTGAAGAATTTTGGGGCAGGTCAGATGATGATCCAGTAAAAGCTGAGTATTGGTTGCATAGCACGATAAGAGTTTTTAAAGAAATGGCTTGTTCTCCAGATGACTATTTAAGGTGTGCTGTTTCCTTGTTAAAAGAAGAAGCATATCACTGGTGGGAGACAATAGAAAATTTGTGGTACCGGTGATAAACTTACTTGGGAATTTTTCCAAGTTGAGTTTAAAAAGAAATATGTTGGTAAAATATATTTAGAAAAGAAAAAGAGAGAATTTCTTGATCTTCGACAGGGAAATCGGACAGTAGCTAAGTATGAAAGGGAGTTTGTATACCTTAGCAGATATGCTCGGGAGATTGTTCCTACAGAAGAAGACATGTGTGTTCGATTTGAAGAAGGTCTGAATGATGAAATCAGAATGATGATAGGTGGTACGGAAATTCGAGAATTTATGGTTTTATCCGATCGAGCTCAAAAGATGGAAGAAGTGTATAATAGAAAGATGCAACGAGAAAGAAGAAATAAAGAATCTTATAAAAGAAGCTCCTCCAAAACATTTTCAGCATTTCCGATTAAAAAGTTTAAGGAGGATTCCATTAGAGCTACATCGGTACCTGAACGATCGAAGACTAGAGTAACTAAACCTGATTGTGGAATATCAATCAGATCAATTGCTAGTGAAGCCAGTGTACAAAATACTCCCAGGTCTAAATGTCAACACTGTGGAAAATACCACTTGGGTGAATGCAGAGGTAAAACAGGAGCTTGCTACAAATGTGGAGCCATTGATCATTTTATCCGGAATTGTCCTCTGTTACAAAAAGATGAAGAAAAACAAAAGGAGAAACAGATGACTACTTCTCAGAGAAGTAAACATGCGAGTCAAAGCAGTGCTGCAAGAGCTACTCGCTCGAGTGCAAAAGATTCTGTTGCTCGGTCAGAGGTTAGAGCACCAGCACGTACATACGCCATTCGAGCTAGAGAAGAAGCCACGGCTCCAGACGTTATTGCTGGTACTTTCTATCTCTTTGATGTTATTGTATATGCATTAATTGACCCAGGGTCTACACATTCTTATATTTGCACAGTATTAGCATTAGAAAAGAAATTGTCTATTGAACCAACTGAATATGATATTCAAGTTACTAATCCGTTAGGACAAAAGGTGATAGTAAATTTAGTGTGTCGAAATTGTCCATTTGAAAATAAAAAATTTGTGAGTTCCTGCCGATTTAATGTTGCTACCCTTTCGAGAATTTGATGTTATATTGGAAATGGATTGATTGACAAAATATGATGCTGTGGTAAATTGTCGTGAGAAGTGGATCAGTTTAAACTGTCAGACCGGTGATATACTTTCTGTTGAGCCTGAGAATTCAAATGATGTTGTTAAAATTATTTCAGCTTTTTCGACTCAGAGGTTAATGCGAAAGGGTAATGAAGTATTTTTAGCTTACATTCTTGATACTCAAGGATCTGAACCAAAACTAGAACAGTTGCCGGTTGTTAATGAATTTCCTGAAATATTTCCTGAAGAATTACCGGGTTTACCACTAGATCGGGAAGTTGAATTTGTGATTGATGTAGTACCGGGGACAGCTCCTATATCAATGACACCATATCGTATGGCACCAGCTGAGTTAAAAGAGATGAAGACACAGTTGCAGGAATTATTAGACAAAGGGTTTATTAGACCGAGTATGTCATCTTGGGGTGCACCAGTTTTGTTCGTGAAAAAAAAGACGGATCTCTAAGACTGTGCATAGACTACAGGCAGCTAAACAGGGTTACAATTAAAAATAAATATCATTTACCTCGCATTGATGGTTTGTTTGATCAGTTGAAAGGTGCTACCGTGTTTTCAAAGATAGATCTTCGATCTGGATATTATCAACTGAAAGTTAAAGAATGTGATGTGCCGAAAACTGCCTTCAGAACTTGATATGGTTATTACGAGTTTTTGGTAATGCCTTTTGGTTTAACTAATGCCCCTGCTGTATTTATGGACTTAATGAATCGGATTTTTCAGCCTTATTTGGATAGATTTGTAGTTGTGTTTATTGATGATATACTGATCTATTCAAAGACAGAACCCGAGCATGCTCAACATTTAAGGATAGTGTTACAAACTTTGCGAGAAAAGCAATTATATGCAAAATTCAGTAAATGTGAATTTTGGCTTCATGAGGTGGGATTTCTGGGTCTCGTTGTTTCAGCCGAAGGGATTCGAGTAGATCCAAATAAAGTATCTGCAGTGCTAAATTGGAAAACTCCAAGGAATGTAACGGAAGTACGAAGTTTTCTGGGTTTAGCTGGATATTATCGCCGTTTTATTAAAAATTTTTCAATGATTGCTACGCCTATAACACGATTGCTACAGAAGAATATTGAGTTTGTGTGGTCTGACGAATGCCAGCAAAGTTTTGATCAGTTGAAGAATATGTTGACAAAAGCTCCAGTGTTGACTCAACCAGAATCAGTGTGCCATATTTTGTATACCGGTGATGCATCTTTGAATGGTTTAGGTTGTGTGTGTTGATGCGATCGGGGAAAGTGGTGGCCTATGCTTCTAACAGACTAAAATCACACGAGAAGAATTATCCTACGCATGATTTGGAGTTGGCTGCAATTGTTTTTGCTTTGAAAATTTGGAGACATTATTTATATGGTGAAAAATGTTATGTGTATACAGATCATAAAAGTTTGAAGTATTTGATAACGCAGAAAGAGTTGAATTTGAGACAGAGAAGATGGCTTGAGTTATTAAAAGATTATGACCTTGTTATCGATTATCATCCGGGGAAGGCTAATATAGTTGCTGACGCACTCAGTCGGAAATCATCTTTGTTTGCACTCCGGTCAATGAATGCCCATTTGTCTGTTAGTGAAGATGGATCTATAATAGCAGAATTGAAAGCCAAACCTGTGTTCCTCCAACGAATTCGGGAGTTGCAAAATGAAGATTCAAAGTTGGTATTAAAGAAACAAATAGCTCGAGACAAGCAGGATTCAGAGTATAACATTGATGAGAATGGTATGTTATACTATCGTAAAAGAATTTGCATTCCAAATAATTCAGATTTGAAAAATGATATTCTTTCTGAAGCTCACAGTAGTAGGTATTCTATTCACCCTGGAAGTACAAAAATGTATTGTGATTTGAAACAGATGTATTGGTGGCCTGGTATGAAAAGGGAAATTTGTGAGTTTGTAGCAAAGTGTTTAATATGTCAACAGGTGAAAGCAGAACATCAGGTACCAACGGGTTTATTACAACCTATTATGATTCCAGAGTGGAAATGGGAACATGTTACGATGGATTTTGTATCCAGGTTACTGTGACCCAGAAGAAGAAAGATTCAATCTGGGTAATTGTCGATAGATTGACAAAATCAGCACATTTTATTCCAAAGAATGGATTTTCCCTTTGGAGAAGTTAGCGAATCAGTATATCTCTCGAGATTGTGAGGTTACATGGGGTTCCAACATCCATTATTTCAGATCGAGATCCAAGGTTTACATCGAGGTTTTGGAGCAAACTACGGGAAGCTTTAGGCACAAAGCTAAATTTTAGTACCGCTTTTTCATCCTCGCATGATGGGCAATCGAGCGGGTGATTCAGATTTTGGAAGACATGTTGAGATGTTGTATACTTGAGTTTGGTGGTAGTTGGGAAAAATATTTGCCACTGGCCGAATTTGCTTACAACAACAGTTATCAATCCAGTATAAAGATGGCGCCATTTGAAGCTTTATATGGAAGAAAATGTAAGACTCCATTACATTGGTTAGAATTGAGTGAATCCAAGTTAGTGGGGGTCGATTTAATTCAGGAAACTGAAGAAAAGGTTCGGATTATCCGAGATTGTCTGAAAGCTGCTTCGGATCGTCAGAAATCATATGCTGACTTGAAAAGAAGAGAAATAGAGTTTAATGTGGGTGATCAAGTGTTCTTAAAGGTGTCTCCGTGGAAAAAAGTATTACGATTTGGCAGAAAAGGAAAACTAAGTCCAAGATTTATTGGACCATACGAGATTATTGAAAAAGTTGGCCCTGTAGCATATCGGTTAGCTTTACCTCCACAGCTTGAGAAGATTCATAATGTGTTCCATGTGTCTATGCTGAGACGCTATAGATCAGACCCTTCACATGTGATTCCGCATACAGAAATTCAGCTTCAGTCAGATATGACTTATTCAGAAGAACTAGTGAAGATTTTGCTCGGGAAATTAAAGAACTGCGGAATAAAAAGGTACCATTAGTTAAAGTGTTGTGGCATCGACATGGTGTGGAGGAAGCAACCTGGGAAACAGAGGAATCAATGAAATCACAATATCCGAACCTATTTTCAGGTAACAAATTTCGAGGACGAAATTTCTTAAGAGGGGGAGAATTGTAATAGCCTAAATTTTCAGTGGTGTCGGAATAGTGATTCGAGATCACTAAATCCGACAAATGAGTAGAAAAATATTAATAATTTAGTGAATATAAGTTAAATGTGAAATTAGGAAAATTTTTTGAAATAGCGAATAGTGTACTAGAAATAAATATTTAAAAAAAAATTAAAATTAGAATCGAAAATGAGGTATCGAGAGTTTGAAAATTTTAAAACGAGTCATAAATATTTTTATAAATATTTATGGAATGTTGATAAGTTAGTATTAAAGTTTTGTCAAGAAATTTTAAAGTTCCGATAGTTAATTAAATGAAAAGGACTAAATTGTAATAGGTGTAAAAGTTGCTAGAATGATTAAATAGCTTAAGAGTGTAATGAGAAAGGATTTAAAAGGCAATTAGACCCAAAATTTATTTGGGCTGGACGGCTAGGGCATGAAATCAGCAGGGAATTTGATAAATTAAGGGCAAAATTGGAATATTGCAAAATTAACTAAATAAAGCTAGGACTAAATAGGAAATATCGAGATTTCTCTTCATTTCTCTTCAATTCCAGCAGCTAAAAACGCCATAGGAGGGTTCTCTAAGCTGGTATTTCATAATTTTTGCACCAAATCAAGAAATCGAGGATAAACGAGGAAAAGAGAAAATTTTGGAATAGTTCCAGAAATCTCTACAACTAGTGCAAATTGTTCCGGGTAAGTTCGTACGGTTAAATTATTAAATTTCAATGTTATTTTATGAATGGTGATTAATATTTATGCATGTTAATTGTTGAAAATAATTAAATCATGTACAAAAGTTACAAAATTGAACCGAGTATTTTGAGGGCTAACGCAGGAAATGAGTACGATTGTTCGGTGAAATAGATGAATTTACGGTAAATTACCCAAGTAAACCGAGATTCAGCATTTGTTGCGAACTCTCGTGTTTGCTTCTGTTCAGCTCTTACGAGCTTCCGTTAACTCATATGAGTTTCAGTTAACCCTTTTGGGGTTTTGATTCAAACACTTATGTGCTTCAGCTTAGCCTTTGGCCTCCGCTTAGCACTTATGTGCTTGATTAGCCTTCTAGGCTTCCGTTTAGCACTTATGTGCTTGATTAAACTTCGGGCTTCAGATCACAATGTACTCAAATCCGTAAGTCGTTCCTTAAATTGACAAGTTGGTAAGTCATAATTGTAATGTGTGGAAAAAGAAATGTAAATAATGTTATCATTATTTTTGAGCTCAATTAAGTAAATTATTTTTAAAATGAGATTATGACTTACAGGATGAAAGTAACTTACTTGAAATGTCCATATGATTTGAATTTTGGAAACTAATATTGGTAATGTTTATGGTTAATTTGTGAACTTACTAAGCTATAGTTAGCTTACTTGTATTGTTTATTGCTCTTTGTAGATTAACGGGAGGGTCAGAGGATCGGATCATCACGCTCAAGTCACACTATCTCGACTTTCCGGTAGCTTTTGTTATAAATACTTTAAATGGTTTATATGGCATGTATAGGAGCTTATGTGACTATGTTTTGTATCAACTCATGAATATATTAGTTAAGTTAATATAAGTTGATATATGATATGAATGAAAATTAATTAAGATGTTTAAATACTACTTGAAAGTATGAATGTATATAATGTTAGATAAAAAAAAAGATTAGTAATATCGTTATGAGACGAAAGTGATTTGGATGAAGATTGTATTTGTTGAGTTGTTGTTATGTTGAGTTAGTTGCAAATTTGAAATTGCAGGGAAGGTTAGATGTTTCTAAAGGGGTTATATTGAATTTTTTTTAAATAATATAATAATTATTATATTACGAAAAATCTTCGGAGTACTTGAATAAGTCCCTATTTAATTATAATACGTGATTTAGGCCTCGAGGGTTCATAGAGAGGTTTAATGATTTAATTTTAATATATTTGTTGTTTATTCACGAATTGTTTGTAAATTAACCAATATGTTCGGTAACGCCTCGAAATCCTATTCCTACGACGGTTGGGATTAGGGGGTGTTACAGATTTGATGCGTCTATGGTTTCTTATTTTGAATCTGTTTTACCTCTTTCTCTTCGTCTTGTATGTGTTTTCTTAGCATAAGGGAATAAGGAAAAAGCTTACGTTTATGAAATAACGACTGAAATCCTCATCTCCTTCGCGGACATCGGAGTTTGAGAGGAGATTTCGAAGTCGAGATTGACGAACCTTGAGCGGGGGATTTTTGAATACAAGAAAAGATTGTATTTTCACACGATTAGGGAATCAAAAAGCAAAAACAAAAAGGTTGATTTTAGATCTTGTTTCCTTGTTCTTTTTCTTTCGGTTTTCCTTTTTCATTTACTTATTTTTCTCCTTTTTTTAAATTCCCTTTTTTACAAAAATAAATAAAAGGAGAAAAAGAAAACTTACCTAAACCCGGGGTTGCATCGCTGGAGTTTTCTTTCCCGTCGTCGGAATCGACGCAAGGAGAAGGTGGGGGGTTATTTCTCCTTTGTTTTCTTCGGTATAGAGAGGCCTCACCATTGAATCTCCCTTTAAAAGTGCCAAAAACCAGGTTCCATGAGGCTTTGGACCACCGTTTACGGTGGAAGCCACGGCGGGTTCGCGATGATTTGGTGACGGTTCAAAGGGGGAAGGTAGAAAACCTAGCAGAGAAAAGAAATTGAGGGGAAGGAGCTGCTTTCTTTATTTCTGCCGATTGAATAAAAGGGGGCTGTTGTTTTTTTTTATATGTCTTAAGCAGCCAAATAAAAGATTTTAGGGTATCTTAACCTAAAACATAGAGTTGGTATATTTATTGTTTTGATCCCTGAGTGTTGAAGCACATTGCGTTTCAGTCCTTCCTTTAATTTCAGCGGTTTATTTTATTTATTAAATATCCCTTTAGTTAAATTTTGTTTTAATAGAGTCCTTTTGGGTAGTGTAACTCTTTTTTATTCACTTAATACTTACTTTTTATACATGTACATATGTACTCCCCTTTTTTAGCTATCATGTTGATTTTACTCTTTTTTTTATTATATATAAAATCTTTATTTCAAAACTTTTTATATTATATGGTTTAAGGTTTTTGTATAAAGTTTCCTCCCAATGTCTTGTATACTATTATACATATAAAGCTCATAGTGAAATTAGTTTTATTGTTACTTTCTTATTTTTTATTATATTATGTTTGGAAGCCTACTGTAATTCATTTTGGTATGTTTTTAGTGCATTGGTTAATTCATTTTATGTGTATGTTATTATCCTTTATGGACTATAATATATTATTCATATATGTTGTTATAGGCTTATAATTCCTTTTTCTTTATGAAATCACCGTTTTAAAATTCTTTTACATCATAATATTTTGACGTTTTATATAGCACTTTGTTTATAAATTTTTATATACGTTTGTGTACATATATTAATTTAGTTGAGCTTTTTACTTGGAAATACTCGAATTTTAAAATTAATCTAGGTGGTTTAATTTATTTTAATTATTTCGCATTATTTAATTGTGTATAAATTTTTTAAAAATTTATTATTTTAATCTTTTTGTATAATGTCTCATTTAAATATCCTTGTGTATATTCGTACATATATTATTTTAATGATTAAACTGTCGTTTTAAAATTCGTTTTTATACTTTTAAATTGTTACTTCGAAACTCTTTATATCGTATTATTTTAATATATTATATAGTATTTCATTCAAACACTTTTATATATATATATATATATATATTTGCAAGTATATGACAAAATTAATTTGAGTTATGTATCAATTTCCCTTTTACTTTATTCCAAATTTATTTATATATATACGATTTGTAAATCTAATATATTTTTCAAATTATATTTCATAATATATATATTTTTTACATCTTTGCATATTTTATACATAATTTTTTTTATTGTCCCTTATTATATATAAGTTGTCAATTTTAAACCGATGTCTTTTAACACTTCGTATATCATTCGATTTAAATATTAATTCTAAATTATTTTAATGGTCATACGTACACCTCTATTTTGTTTCTGTAAAAAGTTTCTAGTTTAACAATTCATGTAATATATATTATGTGTTCATCCTTTTAAATTTGTCTTATACGTATATACATATTTTTCTTTAATTTTGTTATTTTGTTTCACCGTTTTTTTTGGGGGCATTTTAATGTGTTGTATTAGGTTATATATATATTATGGTGGTATATTACTTTAGGAATTACCTTCATATTGATTATTTTTCCTCCATGATTAGGAAATTGACAATGTTTTTAGATTGATTAAATTCGATTGTTTGTCTTGTTAGTTGATGAAACGAATTATATTATCTCCATTCATTCATCATAATATTTCACACATGTATATTATCCCTTTTTTTATTTTTTTATTTTTCCTTTTCGATTTACAGGTATCACTTTATAATTTCTAATTCTTTAAAACTAATTATTCCCTTTTATTTCAAGTTAAATTAGTGTACTTCAAGTCGGTTTTATAATTATTTGTTTACTAATTCTTTAAAACGGAGACGATGTTCGATATTTAGCAATTCGGGGAATCGTTCCCTATCGTGCTGGGTTGCAATTTCTCGTTTGCTCAAAATAATCGAAGGTCCCTTTAGAATTTCACCCATGTCTTTTAAAAGTCCTTTAAACGAAGGCGATATTTGATATTTGGCGACTCGTGGAATCGTGCCCTAACGTGTTGGGTTGCAATTTCGCGTTTGCTCAAAATAATCAAGTATCCCTTAAAAATTTCATTCATATCTTCTAAAAATTATTTAAAACGAAGGCAATATTTGGCGTTTGACAATTC
Source organism: Gossypium longicalyx (assembly GCA_025698465.1). Lineage (NCBI taxonomy): Eukaryota > Viridiplantae > Streptophyta > Magnoliopsida > Malvales > Malvaceae > Gossypium > Gossypium longicalyx. Next base: position 5,175,302 of record CM047005.1, read on the forward strand.
AAGAATCATGCCCTATCGTGCTGGGTTGTGATTTCTTATTTGCTCAAAACGATCGAACATTCATTTATATTCTCACTCATGTTAAAAAAAATACTTAAAAACGAAGACGATGTTCAATGTTTGGCGATTTAAGAATCGTGCCCTATTGTGCTGGGTTGCGCTTTTTCATTGGTTCGAAACAATTGAACCTCCCTTTGGAATTTCACTCACATTTTCTAAAATCTTTCAAAATGAATACGATGTTCGATGTTTGGCGATTTGAGAATCGAGCCCTATCGTGTTGGGTTGCGCTTTTTCATTTGTCCAAAATAATCGAATATCTCCTCGGAATTTCACACGTATTTTATAAGGTAAGGCAATGGTTAATGTTTGGAAATTCGAGGAATCGTACCCTACTGTACTGGGTTTTGATTTTTCGTTGGACTAAATAGTTGAGCATCCTTTCGTGATTTTCAAATTATAAATTTTCGGACATCGAGAAAAGAAGATTTTTGGCAACCAACTCGGGTTATTCAAATGTTATTAAAAAGAACCACATTTCAAAAACATTTTTAATTTTAGACATAAGGACAGTATTTAATCGATTTGGTACCAATTTTGGGCGCAGTGAGGGTGCTAATCCTTCCTCATACGTAACCAACTCCCGAACCCGTTTTCTCATATTTTCGTAGACCAGAATCGTTATTTTAGTAAACTAAAAATGTTTTATTAAAATAACCAAGTCCTTAGGTGATCCGATCACACCAAAACAAAAGATCGGTGGCGACTCCATACTTCTGTTTTTCAAAAGTCGACTCCCCCCTTTTTTTAAATTCAAAATTTTTAAACTACGGTATGGTTTCGACAGCTTGGCGACTCCACTGGGGACTTGAGAGTCGAGCCATAAAAAATCGATTGTTTACTGTCCTTTTATAAAAAAATCGAAAATGTATTTTTCAAAATCATGTACCTTCCAACTGCATTTGATTGTATGATTGTTTCAGTGCGAGTCTTGTAGAATAATGCTGCATTTCATTGTATGGCCACTGCGGTCACACCTTCTAAGTGGGAGCAAGAAACTACGCTTCCGTGAGGTTTTCACCTCCGCATGGGCTAGTGGATTGCTTCTGGGGTACATCCGTACCTATGATTTCGTGAGATTTTCATCTCCGCATGGTCATAGGGAAATGTATCCCCCTGAACCAAACTCGATCTATATGAGCCTATAATGGGTGAGGATTGAGGAATCTGCTGGTTCGGGTGCCCTTACTCTAGAACCGAACTACATACAGTGAGCATTAGGAGCTATCCTTAGGTGAAGCCGCATCAAGCCTTAGTATTTACTCGTATATTGTGTTGAAATTATTGTTTATGTGCTTGCATTTTATCGCTATTATTTGATACTAACCTGTGTTTTGTTTTGATTGTCTTTTTGCATGACATTGCATACTAAAGGAGGTGTTAACTCGTGTTTAATTACTAAGTTAGAAAGTTTGACATGGAGAATGAATTTCTTAGTAAAGTCGAGGATAATGCAGCTGTTCGTGCATGGTCGGAGAAGCTACAATCCGAGAGAGGGGATAGCTTGGCGGAAGGATATATCTCTGAGTTGCAGGATTTTACTCGCGTCAATGTGGTACAGAATGAGCTGCAAGAGTTGAGAGACATTTGGGCTAGTTGGGATGAAGGGACCAAGCAGTTGTTCTACCAAAGCCATGGTGACATATCCTACCTGCTAGACATTAGAGTGGATAAGCATTTGTTCCGAGCCTTGGTGCAGTTTTGGAATTCTGCGTACAGATGTTTCACTTTTGGAGAAGTGGATTTAGTACCTACCATGAAGGAATACACTACTCTACTCAGGTGCCCAAAAATTTAGGCCCGAAAGACTTATGCCCGAGTTTTTAGTGGTCAGACTTTTGTGAAGAAACTGATGAGCATTTCTGGGATGAGCGAGCCTTGGGTCACCGCTCGGATTCAGCAAAAAGGAGATAGCAAATGTATCCCTTGGGAGAATTTACGAGATTTGATCTTGACGCATCCAGATGAAAGAAAGAGGGTCGATATATTTGCCTTAAGCATCTACGGATTAGTCATCTTTTCTAAGGGTTTGAGGCACGTGGACAAGGCGATCATTGACTTGTTCGATCGCCTTGAAAAGTGAATCACACCGGTACCGGTAATATTGGCAGAAACATTCAGATCTTTGAGCTCATGTCGAAAGACAGGTGAGGGGCGATTCATTGGATGTGCTCAACTATTGTTGGTATGGTTTCATGGCCACTTTTGGAAGGTAGACAAGGTTTCTTATCGAGTCTTTTTCGAGAGTTATTCCCCGTTAAAAGAAGAGGCAGCTATACAAAGGAGAGAGGATATCTCGGAAGAGAAGTGGATGGACATTCTTCAGAACCTCAAGGAGGAGGATATCGAGTGGAGAGCTTACTGGATGGTTCCTGATGAGATCATGTACCGATGCGGTAACTTTGATTGGGTACCGTTGTTAGGAATTTGGGGAGCTACCGAGTATACTCCATTACTCGCGTTGAGGCAATATAAGTCGAGGCAGTTCATACCCGCGACCCACGGACTTGCTGAAAGTGATTTCTCTTTTAGCGATGCTCACTATAAGAAGAAAGTCCGGGAGCTATCGGATGCTTGGAAGCAAACTTGTTGGATGAAGAGGTTAGCCGTCGGTTCCATGGCAACACCCGAGTATAGCGAGTGGTTTAAGAAGAGGATTAATGATAATATTCCTAGGTCAAGCTTGGAGAATGCACGACCCATCGGGGAACAATTACAAATCGCCCCGTCAGAATTGGAGATTATAAGACAAGATTTCAAGAAGAAGAGTTCGGAGCTTGGGAAGAAGATTGAACAACTGGAGGAAGAGAAGATGCACTTAAAGTTAGACGCTGATGTTCAGAGGTTAGAGGCCGAGAAGTGGAGGAAAGGAAAAACCAAGGCCAAAAAAGATCTAGATAGCTTAAAGACTGACTATAAGAAGGTGCGCCTATCCATGAGGACTGCAGGGTTAGGAAAGACTTCCGAACAATGGCGCCTTAAAATTCGAGAAGAAAAGGCCAATACCGACCGGTGGGAAAGAAAATTCCGAGAGTCTCAGGCACGAAACGAAGATTTGGAGAAGAGTCTGTTGGAGAGCAGAAGTGAGCGAGGGGAATTGAGGGCTAGAGTGGCGGAACTCGAGAAATCCCTGCATCAGTACCGAAACCGCAACACCGCGATAGAGTTGAGGGCAAGCTTGAGCAAGATAGAGGAAATGAAAGGAAAATTAGAGGAGTTAGAGGCATCACTGCAAAACTGCGAGATACGGATCCAGTTTTTTGAGGAAAACGAGGTCCGTTGGAAAGAGCAGCTCCACCATGCGCAAGGCCAAGTCAGAAACAGAGATTACCTTATGGGGGAAGCCATAACCCAGATTCGGGAGGTAGCTGATTACTTGCAAACTTTAGCAGTTTAGGCGGACACACTGAGCGTGAAATATGAGTCGGAATCGGATCGCGGACAAGAGCTGGCCTCACTGCTCAGAAAAATTAAGACTTTAAGTGTTAGAGCGAAATTTTACTTGTAACTCGAATTTATGTAAAAGATTTTATTTTCAAGTGAAATTTTCTAAGGGCAATTGAATCAAAATTGATGCCTCCTTTGCATTCATGCATTTGCATTACATCATATCATTATGCATTAAAAGCCATAAGAGTTTTCTAATTAATTAATTAAAAATTATTTCAGTAACCTGAAAACCAACGAAAACCAACCAACCACGCACCCCTACGGTACCAGAAAAAAATCAATGGATAAGAGACTCGAGAAATTGGAGCAGATGCAAAAGGACATGCAAGAACAAATGCAGTCACAGATGCAAGAACAACTAGCCAAGATTCAGCGAGAAATGAAGGAACAAATGATGGAGTCCCAGAGAGAAATGATGTCCCAGTTATCCCAATTGCTATTGGGAGGAATAGATAAGGGAAAGGGCCCCATGGATAAGGTTGAGGAAACTAATGAGGATCTCCAATATCCCTCTGGCTTCACTCCGACACACGTACCAATGAAGCCCGAAATTAATTTACCGAAACCATCTGTCACGATCATACCCCAGGAGGTTCAGGCCGGAGCTTCACTACCGATAAATTTCCAAACCGGCTCGGGCTCTAATTTTGTCAACAACCCAAACTATCCACCCGTTCCAGATTTGGATGAAGTTGCTGAAGAAGAAAATGCGAGGATGGATTCACAAAAACAATTAAAAGAACGGTGTAGATAGCTTGAGGAGAAGTTCAAAGCCATGGAGAGCGCAGATCACCACCAAGGGATTGATGTCAAGGACTTGAGTTTGGTTCCAGATTTAATCCTTCCCCCTAAATTCAAAATGCCCGAATTTGAGAAATACAATGGAACAAGCTGCCTTGAAGCCCACATCACTTGTTCTGCAGGCGAATGACGGGATATGTTAACAATGACCAGCTGTTAATCCATTGCTTTCAAGATAGTCTGGTCGGGGCGGCGGCTAAGTGGTATAACCAATTAAGCCGCTCTAAAATTAACTCATGGAAGGACCTGGCACAGGCATTCATGAAGCAATACAGTCATGTGACGGACATGACCCCTGACAGAATCACTCTCCAGAATATGGAGAAAAAGTCAAATGAAAGCTTCAGACAGTATGCACAAAGGTAGAGAGAGGTGGCCATACAAGTTCAGCCGCCACTTCTAGAAAAAGAGACAACAATGCTTTTTATTAACACCTTGAAAGCCCATTTTATCACGCATATGTTAGGAAGCGCCACCAAGAGCTTCTCTGACATAGTTATGACAGGGAAAATGATCGAGAATGCTGTAAGGAGCGGCAAGATAGAATCAGGAGAGAGTGCTAGGAAGTCGGCCCCGAGGAAGAGAGACAATGAAGTGAACAACACGAGCACATTCAACAAGGGGCAATCCAAGTCAATTATCGTAAATCAACCCAAAACGGTGACTACCAATCAACAAAGCTCTGTAAGACAAGAATCCAATGCAAGGAAAAACACAGAAAGGCCACAATTCACCCCTATACCCATGACGTATAGGGAATTATACCAGAACTTGTTCAACGCTCATGTGGTATCCCCTTTCTACCTGGAGCCACTGCAGCCCCTGTATCCAAAATGGTACGACACAAATGTCCAATGTGAATACCACGCGGGGATTACCGGGCACTCAATCGAAAATTGTACTGCATTCAAGAAAGTAGTCGAAAGACTCATTAAGGTGGGGATAGTGAGATTTGACGACCCAGCCACGCCCAATGTAGCAGGAAACCCACTCCCCGATCATACCAACCAAGGAGTGAATGGGATAAGTGAAGGCTTGAACAGGAAAACCAAATACGAGGTGGCAGAAGTCAAGACCCCGTTGAAGCGGGTATGGAAGGAGATGGCCAAGAGAGGATTGATAGCGTTGGATTCGAGGGAAGAGTCCAAAGAAGAGAGAAATTACTGCGAGTTTCACGACGAAGTGGGGCATGAAATCCAAGATTGCGTGGAATTCGGGGCCCTAATGCAAAACATGATGGACAATAGGGAAATTGAGTTTTATGAAGAAGTTAAAAACCCCGTAGAGGGAGATATATGCGCATCGGAGGGAGAACCGACAGCACAGAATCAAACACATAACTATCCCATGGTGATCATTTCGAGACCCAAAACTCATGAAGCTGGAATACAAATGCCACCAAGGGTCATAATCTAAAGACCTGCAGTCTTCCCTTACAAAGACAGCAAAAAGGTCCAATGGAATTATGATTGCAGTGTGACGATGCCAGGAAAAGAGAGCCCGGTTGGCGCTTCAAGAGGGGATCAGGACAGAGGTTCCTATACAAGTAGCGGGAAGCGTTACGATGCGGTGAATGAGGAGGTACAACCCACGAAAGAAAAAGCCCAAATGGTCGAAGAAATGAAAGGAAAAGCAACCAAACCTGTTAATGAGCCAGTTAACGAAGAGAAAGCCAAGGAGTTTTTAAAATTCCTAAAGCATAGCGAATACAGCATGGTGGAACAGCTACGTAAACAACCAGCCCGTATTTCGGTGTTGGCTTTACTTCTAAGCTCAGAAGTTCATCGTAGCGCGCTAATGAAGGTCTTAAACGAGACATATGTTGCCAATGATATCTCCGTTAACAAGCTAGACCGTTTGGTGAGCAACATAAGTGCAGACAATTATATCTTCTTTAATGACGATGAGATACCACCCAGGGGTATGGGGTCGACTAAAGCCCTGCATATCACCACACGCTGTAAAAGGTATACGCTGCCGGGCGTACTGATTGACAATGGATCGGCTCTGAATGTCCTGCCTTTGACCACATTGAACAGATTACCTATAGACAGCTCTCACATGAAGGAGTGTCGGAACATCGTGAAGGCATTTGATGGCACGGAGAGGAAGGTGATGGGTAGAATCGATATACCTCTTCAGATCGGGCCAAACACATATGAGGTGGATTTCCTCGTGATGGATATCAAGCCCTCATACAATTGCTTGTTGGGGAGGCCCTGGATACATTCAGCAGGGGCAGTGCCTTCCTCGTTGCATCAAAAATTGAAACTAGTATCGGAGGGGAAGTTGATAACGATCAAGGCTGAAGAGGATATTATTGCAACTGTGAGTAATAACGCGCCCTATTTGGAGACGAATGACGAAGCAATTGAATGTTCATTCCGATCTTTAGAATTCATTAATAGGACGTTCATCGCCGAAGGAAGTAGGATTCTGGTGCCGAAATTGTCCAAGATCACGAGGATGAGCCTACGATTGATGGTTGGAAAAGGGGCCCTACCCGAAAAATGACTGGAGAGACATCTTCAAGGAAGAGTTGAGACGCCGGTATTGAAAGAAAAGAGAGACCGCTTCGGCCTAAGATTTAAGCCGGATGTCAAACAACGAAGGAGAGAGTTGGAGAAGAAGCAAGAAAGAAGAAGAGCACGGTTAACGGGGAAGGAAATCAATTGGGAACCAATGGTATTCCCCCACATATCAAAAACCTTTGTGTCTGGAGGAGTCATTCATCCCGAGAGAGACACACCAATAAGGGGAGCTGTAGAAGAAAGGCTAGAAAGCTTGGACATCAACGCCACATTCGAAGAAAAAACTGGAGAAAGAAATTTGTTGGGTATTTGCCCCTACACGCCTGGAAGTGTTCTGGACAACTAGACTACGGAAGAGATTCCTGTAGTTTTTAGAACGGATTCAGAATAATGTCCAAAACACACTTATTGCTCTAGGCCTAGGAGTGATAAGAATCTTTTGTGAAATAGGCGGATGTTTAAAAATGTTGTTTCAATAAAATGCACGGTTATTATCACTTTGAGCAAATGTTCTCTTGTCCTTTCAATTTCAGTCATAACCATACAAACGATTACTTTTGGATTCTTTTATTCTTGAAACATTCTTCTAAATATTCTTTCATTCGTCATTCATAATCATACCACGCAAATAAATGTTTCGAATTCTTTTGATTCTTTGTATCTGCCTTCATTCTCATAACAGGTCCCCAGATATTAATGATACGAGTGATACTGCTAGTGACTCAGAATTTCCTTTCGAGCGAGACACATGTGTGGATGGTTTTCAAGATTTTGAAGATGACCGAGGCTGTAACCTATCTCTTGATTTGCTGAGGATGGTAGAACAAGACGAGAAATAAATTCTACCTCACAAAGAGTCAGTTGAAATTATGAGCTTAGGAGAAGGACAAGAGGTGAAGATCGGAACGTGTATCACTACGGAAATGAAGCGAGACCTCATTGAATTACTTCAAGAATTCAAAGACGTCTTCGCCTGGTCATACCAAGATATGCCTGGGTTGGACACTGACATCGTGGTACACTGACTCCCCATAAAAGAAGAATGTAAGCCAGTTCAACAAAAACTTCGAAGAATGAGGCCCGATGTCTTGCTAAAAATAAAAGAGAAGGTTCGAAAGCAGTTCGACGCTGGATTCCTGAAAGTGGTAAAATATTTAGAGTGGATAGCCAACATCGTCCCCATCCCTAAGAAAGATGGAAAAGTGCGAATGTGTGTGGATTACAGAGATTTGAATAAAGCCAGCCCGAAAGACAATTTCCCACTGCCTCATATTGACACCCTAGTGGACAACACGGTAGGACACTCTCTATTTTCATTCATGGACGGTTTTTCCGGATATAACCAAATCAAGATGCATCCTGAAGATATGGAGAAGACCACATTTGTAACTATATGGGGGACGTTCTGCTACAAAGTGATGCCGTTCGGACTAAAGAATGCGGGGGCAACTTATCAAAGAGCCATGGTAACCCTATTCCATGACATGATGCATAAAGAAATCGAGGTTTATGTCGATGATATGATCGCAAAGTCTCGGACGGAAAAAGAACACATACAAGTCCTAAGGAAATTGTTCTTGAGATTGAGAAAGTTTCAGCTAAAACTCAATCCAGCCAAATGCACCTTCGGAGCCAAGTCTGGAAAATTACTCGGATTTGTGGTTAGCGAGAAAGGGATTGAGATCGATCCAGACAAAGTTAAAGCCATACAAGAGCTATCCCCACCACACACTCAAAAAGAAGTTCGAGGCTTTCTAGGAAGATTAAATTACATTGCTCGGTTCATTTCACAATTGGCCGAGAAATGTGACCCTGTCTTTCACCTCCTCAAGAAACATAACCCGGGTGAATGGGATGAAGAATGCCAAAGGGCTTTCAACAAGGTCAAACAGTACTTATCCAACGTCCCGATGCTGATGACACTTAACCCCGATAAGCCGTTGATACTGTATTTGGTAGTATTCGAGAACTCCATAGGGTGCGTACTAGGGCAGCATGACGAGTCAGGAAGGAAAGAGAAGGCCATTTACTATCTTAGTAAAAAGTTCACAGAATGTGAGATAAGGTACCCGCCGATAGAGAAGTTGTGTTGTGCCCCAATTTAGACAACCCGAAGGTTGAGGCAGTATATGTTGTATCACACTACTTGGCTCATATCAAAATTGGACCCCTTAAAGTACATGATGGAGTCAACAGCTTTGAATGGAAGGATGGCCCGGTGGCAGATTCTGCTTTCTGAATTCGACATAGTTTATGTGAACCAGAAAGCAGTAAAAGGAAGTGCAATAGCAGATTTTCTGGCCAGTAGAGCTTTGAAAGACTACGAGCCTTTAAACTTCGACTTTCCGAATGAAGACCTAATGTGTGTTGATACCACTAAAGAAGGTGCCCTGGAAGAACTTCCTTGGAAATTAAACTTCGATGGGGCATCAAATGCTGTCGGCAATAGAATCGGGGCCGTCTTAGTATCCCCAAACGGAGATCATTATCCATTCACTAGTAAATTGGATTTTGATTGTACAAATAACATGGCGGAATACGAGGCGTGCATTTTGGGAGTCCGTGCAGCCATAGAACGTAAGATTAAAGTGTTAGAGGTATATGGAGACTCTGCACTAGTGATTTATCAACTCAAGGGAGAATGGGGACCCGAGACCCCAAGTTGATCGACTATTGAAAACTGGTCCTTGAATTGGTTAAAGAGTTTGATGACATTACCTTCCACTACCTTCCACGAGACGAAAATCAGATGGCTAATGCTTTGGCTACCTTAGCCTCCATGATCAAGGTGAACAAACAAGAAGATGCCGAACCCATCTGGATGAGTATTTATGAAGTTCCGGCCCACTGTTACAATATTGAAGAAAATGAAGAAAAAGATGTTCACCCTTGGTATCACGATATATTGCTATATGTGAAGAATCGGGAGTACCCGGACCAGGCAAGCGAGAATGGCAAAAGGACGCTGAGAAGATTGGCCGTCGACTATGTCTCAGATGGGGATATATTGTACAAAAGAAGAAAGGATCAAGTGCTACTAAGATGCGTAGACGCTGTAGAGGCTAAGAAAATCTTGGAAGAAGTCCATGAAGGCGTCTGTGGGACACACGCTAACGGCTTTACATTGGCCAGACAGATTATGAGATTCGGGTATTATTGGTCCTCTATGGAAGGAGACTGTATCAATTACGCCAAGAGATGCCATAAGTGCCAAATCTACGGGGATAAAATTCATGTGCCTCCTTCACCGCTGCATGTCATGGTTTCTCCATGGCCATTTTCTATGTGGGGCATGGATGTGATTGGACCAATATCGCCGAAAGCTTTCAATGGGCATCGTTTCATCTTCGTGGTTATCGACTACTTCACCAAATGGGTAGAAGCCACTTCGTATGCTAGTGTGACCAAGTTGGCAGTAAGCAAGTTTCTGAAAAAAGAGATCATATGTCGATATGGAATACCGGAGAGGATCATATCTGACAATGCATTAAACTTGAACAATAGTACGATAACGGAAGTCTGCAGTCAATTAAAAATCAGACATCATAACTCGTCACCATATCACCCAAAGATGAATGGGGCAGTGGAAGCGGCCAATAAAAATATTAAGAAAATTGTGGGGAAGATGACCGAAACCTACAGAGACTGGCATGAGAAGTTACCATTTGCCCTCTTTGCTTATCGAGCATCGATCGGAACCTCAACTGGGGCAACCCCTTTCTCTTTGGTCTATGGAATGGAAGTAGTTTTGCCAATCGAAGTCGAGATCCCATCCCTTCGAGTGTTGTCAGAGTTAAAGATGGATGAAGCAGAATGGATCCAGTCTCGGTACGATCAATTGAATTTGATTGAGGAAAAGAGGCTAAGGGCTATCCGTCATGGTCAGATGTACCAAAGACGAATGACGCGGGCTTATGACAAAAAGGTCCGCCCTAGAGAATTTCACGAAGGAGACCTGGTTTTTGAAAAATATCCTTCCTATACAGAAGGATTTTCGAGGGAAATGGATGCCAAATTGGGAAGGACCTTACGTGGTGAAGAAAGCTTTCTCCGGAGGAGCATTGATTCTAGCCGAGATGGACGGTAGAAACTTACCCAATCCTGTAAACTCGGATTCAGTCAAGAAATATTTTACCTGAAGAAAGAGAGGCCAGAGTGAAAACCCGAAAAGGGCTCTCTAAAAAAAAACGGAGAGGCCAAGGTGAAAACCCGCAAAGGGCACTTTGGAACCAAATGGGTCTTTGAGTTAAAAACCCGAAAACGGGTAACTCAAATTTCGAATATGGGGCATATGATAGTCTCATCCTCTTGAAACCGGCAAGACAGAAGAATAGAACACCTTGGAGCATCAACAAAATACGCAAGATCTCCTGAATACGCATCTAATTCGAAGGAGCCTTTGAGAAATTGGAATAGTGAAACTCGTGCTGCGATATCTGGGGCACCTCGTTTCTCATTTCTATTTTGTGCTTTAGCAGATTTTCCACCTTGTCTGATGTATTCATTTCGAGTTTTACTCAATAAAATTCTATTTTGTCCATTATGATAATCTCTTTCGAGCATTTTTGTTGAAATAGCGTTTTTTGGATATGTAATATTCACAAAAGATGTTATGCATATTATTCTGGAAAGTCTCTAAATAGTACAAGGACCTAAAACAGGGCCACTAGTCAGGACTAACCAGGTTCGAAATTGGAAACATTCAAAAAAAGGTAGTCCAAATTATGACTATTTCTTCAAATTTTCTGTCGGAGATAATGGCTAAGTAAGAAGATGCGATAGCACATCAATAATGGAGCCGGGACGAGTTATGGGCAATGATACCTGAAGCGTTTAAAAATGAATCACTCTCATAACATTTCTACATTCATAATCATTCATTTAGTTAGGAGTACTTGATTCATTTCGGTCATAGCATTCTAATTATCTGACATAAACACCACATCTAGTTAGGGACATTTGATTCATCTCGATCATAGCATCCTAATTATTTGACATACACAGATACAGGAAACCAATTCTACAAATCATGTCTTTAGAAGACAGTGTAGCGACATTGGTTGATCCTACAGATCCTGTTTCCCTGAAGTTGCAGTGAAGAAGATCAAAGACGGCAAATCTGGACTTCCTGAAATTGCAGTGAAGCAGATTTAAGTCACTAACCTAGCTCCCTAAAGTTGTAGTGGAGTAGGTTGAAATTGTAGATCCTGTTTTCCTGATGTTGCAGTGAAGCAGGTCAAAGACGGCGAATCTGAGCTTCCTGAAGTTGTAGTGAAGCAGATTTAAGCCACTAACCTAGCTCCCTAGAGTTGTAGTGGAGTAGGTTGAAATTGTAGATCTCGTTTCCCTGAGATTGCAATGGAACAGACCAAAGACGGTGAATCCAAGCTTCCTGATGTTGCGGTGAAGCAGATTTAAGCCATCACCCTATCTCCCTAAAGTTATAGTGGAGTAGGATGGCGATTGCAGATCTCGTCTCCAGTGGAGCAGATCGGTGAAAACGAGCCTTAACCCCTTAAGTAGTAGGGCAACAGGCCGAAGATTGCAAGATTTTGTCTCCCTGAAGTTGCAGTGGAGCAAAGTCAAAGCCACAATCCTTATCTCTCTGAAGTTGCAATAGAGCAGGATAAAAACACACGAACCATGTCTCCCTGAAGTTGCAATGGAGCATATTGAAGCTACTTGAGGAAAAGAAGCGCAAAAAAAGTCGAGACTCAGCAGGTCCTGACAAAATTGGCCCATTTATAGTCTTTGCTCTATTCTCGTTACATGAAAATGAGCAAAGAAGGGCAGCTGTAATGGGCCAAATTTGCCCGGGCCAGTGCAAACACAAATCAAACAGACCAAAAACAAATAAATAAATAAATAAAATCCCACAGTCCATTACTGTCCAATTACAAAAACAATATCCCAAACCCAGGTACAGGCCCAATAGACCCAATATCTAAAACGAGCCCAATGTCAGCAAACCCTAGGGCAAGGGTTCCCTTGCGCCGCAGCCCTCACTAGCAGCCTAACCACTCCAGGCCCCCGTATGCTCCAACATCCAGCAACCATGCCACAGCCCTCGTATGCCACACCCGCACCCCGTACACATGCCAGTAGCATCCGTACCTGCACACCAAACGCAAGAAAACAACAGACGCAAGAAAATAGCAAGGATTGATATATATTTCATTTTATTTTTTCTTCTTTTTTTTTTCTCGGCTATAAAGCAAAAGAAAATCGTTTGTAAAAAAAAAAGGAGATTCGGATACTGAATACAAGAGCAACAAAAATTAAAGGTGATTTGATGCGTCTATGGTTTCCTATTTTGAATCTGTTTTACCTCTTTCTCTTCGTCTTGTATGTGTTTTCTTAGCATAAGGGAATAAGGAAAAAGCTTACCTTTATGAAATAACGACTGAAATCCTCATCTCTTTTGCGGACATCGGAGTTTGAGAGGAGATTTCGAAGTCGAGATTGACGAACCTTGAGCGGGGGATTTTTGAATACAAGAAAAGATTGTATTTTCACACGATTAGGGAATCAAAAAGCAAAAACAAAAAGGTTGATTTTAGATCTTGTTTCCTTGTTCTTTTTCTTTCGGTTTTCCTTTTTCATTTACTTATTTTTCTCCTTTTTTTAAATTCCCTTTTTTACAAAAATAAATAAAAGGAGAAAAAGAAAACTTACCCAAACCCGGGGTTGCGTCGCTGGAGTTTTCTTTCCCGTCGTCGGAATTGACGCAAGGAGAAGGTGGGGGGGTTATTTCTCCTTTGTTTTCTTCGGTATAGAGAGGCCTCACCATTGAATCTCCCTTTAAAAGTGCCAAAAACCCGGTTCCATGAGGCTTTGGACCACCGTTTACGGTGGAAGCCACGGCGTGTTCGCGATGATTTGGTGACGGTTCAAAGGGGGAAGGTAGAAAACCTAGCAGAGAAAAGAAATTGAGGGGAAGGAGCTGCTTTCTTTATTTCTGCCGAATGAATAAAAGGGGGCTGTAGTTTTTTTTTATATGTCTTAAGCAGCCAAATAAAAGATTTTAGGGTATCTTAACCTAAAACATAGAGTTGGTATATTTATTGTTTTGATCCCTGAGTGTTGAAGCACATTGCGTTTCAGTCCTTCCTTTAATTTCAGCGGTTTATTTTATTTATTAAATATCCCTTTAGTTAAATTTTGTTTTAATAGAGTCCTTTTGGGTAGTGTAACTCTTTTTATTCACTTAATACTTACTTTTATACATGTACATATGTACTCCCCTTTTTAGCTATCATGTTGATTTTACTCTTTTTTTATTATATATAAAATCTTTATTTCAAAACTTTTTATATTATATGGTTTAAGGTTTTTGTATAAAGTTTCCTCCCAATGTCTTGTATACTATTATACATATAAAGCTCATAGTGAAATTAGTTTTATTGTTACTTTCTTATTTTTTATTATATTATGTTTGGAAGCTCTACTGTAATTCATTTTGGTATGTTTTTAGTGCATTGGTTAATTCATTTTATGTGTATGTTATTATCCTTTATGGACTATAATATATTATTCATATATGTTGTTATAGGCTTATAATTCCTTTTTCTTTATGAAATCACCGTTTTAAAATTCTTTTACATCATAATATTTTGACGTTTTATATAGCACTTTGTTTATAAATTTTTATATACGTTTGTGTACATATATTAATTTAGTTGAGCTTTTTACTTGGAAATACTAGAATTTTAAAATTAATCTAGGTGGTTTAATTTATTTTAATTATTTCGCATTATTTACATGTGTATAAATTTTTTAAAAATTTGTTTTTTTAATCTTTTTGTATAATGTCTCATTTAAATATCCTTGTGTATATTCGTACATATATTATTTTAATGATTAAACTGTCGTTTTAAAATTCGTTTTTATACTTTTAAATTGTTACTTCGAAATTCTTTATATCGTATTATTTTAATATATTATATAGTATCTCATTCAAACACTTTTATATATATATATATATATATATATTTGCAAGTATATGACAAAATTAATTTGAGTTATGTATCAATTTCCCTTTTACTTTATTCCAAATTTATTTATATATATATACGATTTGTAAATCTAATATATTTTTCAAATTATATTTCATAATATATATATTTTTTACATCTTTGCATATTTTATACATAATTTTTTTTATTGTCCCTTATTATATATAAGTTGTCAATTTTAAACCGATGTCTTTTAACACTTCGTATATCATTCGATTTAAATATTAATTCTAAATTATTTTAATGGTCATACGTACACCTCTATTTTGTTTCTGTAAAAAGTTTCTAGTTTAACAATTCATGTAATATATATTATGTGTTTATCCTTTTAAATTTGTCTTATACGTATATACATATTTTTCTTTAATTTTGTTATTTTGTTTCATCGTTTTTTTTGGGGGCATTTTAATGTGTTGTATTAGGTTATATATATATATTATGGTGGTATATTACTTTAGAAATTACCTTCATATTGATTATTTTTCCTCCATGATTAGGAAATTGACAATGTTTTTAGATTGATTAAATTCGATTGTTTGTCTTGTTAGTTGATGAAACGAATTATATTATCTCCATTCATTCATCATAATATTTCACACATGTATATTATCCCTTTTTTTATTTTTTTATTTTTCCTTTCCGATTTACAGGTATCACTTTATAATTTCTAATTCTTTAAAACTAATTATTCCCTTTTATTTCAAGTTAAATTAGTGTACTTCAAGTCGGTTTTATAATTATTTGTTTACTAATTCTTTAAAACGGAGACGATGTTCGATATTTAGCAATTCGAGGAATCGTTCCCTATCGTGCTGGGTTGCAATTTCTCGTTTGCTCAAAATAATCGAAGGTCCCTTTAGAATTTCACCCATGTCTTTTAAAAGTCCTTTAAACGAAGGCGATATTTGATATTTGGCGACTCGTGGAATCGTGCCCTAACGTGTTGGGTTGCAATTTCGCGTTTGCTCAAAATAATCGAGTATCCCTTAAAAATTTCATTCATATCTTCTAAAAATTATTTAAAACGAATGCAATATTTGGCGTTTGACAATTCAAGAATCATGCCCTATCGTGCTGGGTTGTGATTTCTTATTTGCTCAAAACGATCGAACATTCCTTTATATTCTCACTCATGTTAAAAAAAATACTTAAAAATGAAGACGATGTTCAAAGTTTGGCGATTTGAGAATCGTGCCCTATTGTGCTTGGTTGCGCTTTTTCATTGGTTTGAAACAGTTGAACCTCCCTTTGGAATTTCACTCACATTTTCTAAAATCTTTCAAAATGAATACGATGTTCGATGTTTGGCGATTTGAGAATCGAGCCCTATCGTGTTGGGTTGCGCTTTTTCATTTGTCCAAAATAATCGAATATCTCCTCGGAATTTCACATGTATTTTATAAGGTAAGGCAATGGTTAATGTTTGGAAATTCGAGGAATTGTACCCTACTGTACTGGGTTTTGATTTTTCGTTGGACTAAATAGTTGAGCATCCTTTCGTGATTTTCAAATTATAAATTTTCGGACGTCGAGAAAAGAAGATTTTTGGCAACCAACTCGGGTTATTCAAATGTTATTAAAAAGAACCACATTTCAAAAACATTTTTAGTTTTAGACATAAGGACAGTATTTAATCGATTTGGTACCAATTTTGGGCGCAGTGAGGGTGCTAATCCTTCCTCATACGTAACCAACTCCCGAACCCGTTTTCTCATATTTTCGTAGACCAGAATCGTTATTTTAGTAAACCAAAAATGTTTTATTAAAATAACCAAGTCCTTAGGTGATCCGATCACACCAAAACAAAAGATCGGTGGCGACTCCATACTTTTGTTTTTCAAAAGTCGACTCCCCCCTTTTTTTAAATTCAAAATTTTTAAACTACAGGATGGTTTCGACAATATACACGGGGTTTACTAAAAATAGTTTAACCTAAATTAATAAAAATAAAATATAACAAAATAAAATCTTCTTATTTTTAGCTTTTTATAAAGTCAAAATATATGATCAATCCTTGGCTTTTTCAATCCTTCTGATTTGGCCCCAATTTAACGATTTGTCTTTCAATTTGGCCCCTTTTTGCTCGTTTTTTGACGAATTACATCCCTGACAAGATTAAATCATAAAAACACCAATTAAGCAGGGATCAATTCAAAAATAACCCAAATTAAACCCAAGAATTATGTAAATTAATATGTTTATCAATTTTATTAAAAATATGATCAAAATTTCACTATTTAATATTATTAATATATTTAAAATTTTAAATATGATTTAAATCTCTTATTAATTTTTTTTCCTAACGAATAAATTGTTATAGAGTCGATTAATGCACAACTTTAATTGATGAATGCTAAATTCTCCTAAAGCTAATATGGAATTCGAAACCTTTGCAAATTACCCTATATAGATTGTATCGACTTTGGACACTCTCATAGAATTTGGATTTTTGCTTGAGTAAAAAGAATTGTAAGAGGTTTTCTTTTTATATATAATCTTAAAAAATAAATTATTAATCAAACATGTTGATTGCAGTAAGCTAAACAATTGCTTTCCAAGCCAAGCTAAGCCAACACCAAACAGAACCATCCAAAATCTAAGTCAACCTGACACAGATTAACCAAACAAAAATGGTTGATCACTCAGATATCTACCACACAAATGCAAGCCAGTATTAGACCATCACAGATTATTTTATGAGCAGTAAAAACACATCTAGCTAATGGTAGCAGGTTACACTGTGTATATTATTTTCACAAGAACAAATAAATTAAACTACAAAGATAGCATAGATGTTTCTCTTTTAAGCATAATCCTTGCATAACAATGAAAACAATGGTGAAAGTTCTGTCAAAGATGAAAAGGATAGAACCTCGAATATGAAAAAAAATAGCAGTTGCAGAATGTTGAGAAGCTCGAATATGAAGAAAAACAGGATGCCGGCGTTACCGAGCTGAAAAATGTGAAAAAATTAAACTATATTTCATAATTATTTCATAAAATCAAAGAGAAGAAGATGAGAAGGAAAAGATAAAACTCACCGGTGGTGGAGAAAAGGAACAAACCAGAGAAGAAAAGTAAAGTTCAGACAAGAAAAGGGGAAAAAATCTTCTAACGTCTAGAAAAAGCAGCAAGGTTAAAATAGTAAAATACCAGTCAAGAAGCACTTTTGGCTGAGAAAAGCCAAAAATTTCTCCTTTTTCATCTGTGCAAAAGTGCTTAATTTAAGTTAAAAAATTTCAACACTGCTGTTTGTTCTCTATTGCTTTTAAAGAAAAAGCACTTTTTAGAGCAAAAGCCCATCAGAAAAGGAATGAAGAACGGGGCCTTAATTCATTTTCTTGTTATTTTGATGTTTTTGGAATCCTAGAACAAAGCCCTACTTGAATTATGTTGAAATTTAGAAAGTTAGTGAATTTTTTAGATGTTAATTAAGTTGAACAAATAGACGAATTATGAAATAAAATGATAGAAATTCAAGTTAGAAATGGGAGAATGATTAAATTGTAAAAGGAGATATAAGTTTTGTTATAATAGGGACTAAATTGACTAAATTGTAGAATTAGTGTTTTATGGAGGAAGTTAAATGTTAAAACTTGTTAAAAATGGATTAGAATGAAAATATGGGACTAGTTTTGAAGAAAAAGAATTAGCTATGGCTTAAGGACTAAATTGGAATTTATGAAAAAGTTGTGTAGAAATTGAAATGTATAGTGTAAAATAGTACATTGATAATTTTTAATTGTTTAATTTTTCCGTAGCTAGCGTAGTACCGGAAACATCGTCAAAGAAGGGGAAAGAGAAAGTGAATGAGGAATAAGTCAAAGAATTATCGGTTTGTATTTTTATAAACTATGCTTAATAATTTAGTAAATGTAATTGTTATTTTTAATTAGTTAATCTGTATGATGAATGATGTGATGGAAAGCAGCATCTTTTTTCGTATTAAAATGAAATGATTTGAATACCTATTAATGACCTCGGGCAAGATGGATATAGTTGGCATGCCATAAGATTGGAAGTGTTCAGGGATATACCAACCATTGGTCGATGAGTCACTTATGTGTCGCTTATTGTTACTGTTTCGAATTTATTCCGATGAGGTACTTTGTACCATACTGTTACTGTTCCGGCTTTGGCCGATGAGCACTATGTGCTATCCTGGTGTATGGGTTGGATCCGTGTATCCGTCCAAGTCCGAGTTATGTTAATAAGGGTAAATTAATGTACTGAACTATTGAATGACTGTGCCACTATACTGAAAATCGATTATTACTGATTGACATCATTGAACTGAACGTTTTATTGAAAAAGAACTTTGAATATAACTAGTGTCATCGGATTTGAATTAAGTAGCTCAATGCATTTTGGTGTTAATATTTGTTTTAAGTATTGGTTTATATAAATACCACTGAGTGTATACTCAGTGTACGGTTTATTTCCGTGCACAGGTTAGGTACAAAGTAAACAACATCTCAGCATCCAAGCTAACTCCCGAACTCAAATACTTGGTGGTGTATCTTATCTTAAGGAATGGCATGTACCTAGGTTGTTTTGATGTTATTTTTATATATAAGAGATGTTAGTAAAGAATGTTAATAGCTGGCTCATAAATGTAAAGTGTATGATATAATATAGTTCATTTTGAACTAATTTGAATGGTTCTTAAGTATAAATTTTGGAGTCGTTTCGTTTAATGGTTGTTAAAATACATATGTTAGATTATTATACTAGTAGAATTAATGTGTTTTAGATGTGTATAATCATGTTTGGACTGATTGAAAGATTGGATTTTAAATTGCTTGTTATTCAAGGCTTGCAGGGTTGGTAAATTTGAACTATAAGGTTCATTTTGAGTCCACACGGCATGTTACACGGGCGTGTGATCAGACCGTGTGAGACACACGGTTTGCACATGAGTATGTTGATAGACCGTGTGTCCCCTACATCCTCAAATGTGAAGTCAAGATAGTACACGGGCAAAAGAGACGGCCGTGTGTCATGTTCCTGTGAAGGACACGGCCTAGCCACATGGGCGTGTGCCCAGGTTGTGTGCCCCTTTGATACTTAAGAAATTGCAAGTCAGAATTCCACAAGGGCTAGCCACACGGCCATGTCCCAAGCCAAACGGGCGTGTGCCCCTATCTTCAAGGTAAAATTTTTAAAGTTATCGGTTTAGTCTCGAACCACTTCCAAAGCATGTATTGGGCCCCGTATTTAACACCCCTTACCCGTATTCGTCGCCGGAATAGGGTACGAGGCATTACCAGAGTTTACCAAATTAATTTTTCGTTAATACAAGTTAAATACTATTTATTTACTAAAACATGTCATGACATCCTTTAGATGGGCCTCCAAAGCCCAAAACATACTTCGAGACCAAACCAGAATTAAATCGAAACCATAGGAAATTTTTCGCAAAATCCCAAAGTTTTTTTTTTTTTTTGTTCAATATAACCCCTTTATAAATATCTAACCTTCCCTGCAAATTTTAAAACCGAGACCAATCCAACCAACCAATTCATTTCAATCAATTTGATACCAAATTATACTTCTACTATAATCATACTATTTAACATATTTATCATTTTTTTTACTTTAATGTATATTCATTAAACAAGTCTTAGCATTTATATAATCATCAAACCTTATAGATGCCATATAAATCAAAAAGGAAATTTACAAAAGCTACCGGAGATAATCTGGATAGTGTGATCCTCTGTGTTGATCCAATCCTCCGTATACTTCCACGTCAATCTACAAGAGACATTGAATATACTCAAGTAAGCTTATAGAAGCTTAGTAAGTTCATAGGCATAAAACATAAATCTTACCAAATATTTATACACTTATACAATATACACAATTATTAAGTTCACCTGTCAACCACAGTCATTGGTGAGTTCCATCGTATAAACTTACTACCACTTATCCATTTCCTTTAATTCTTTTGGGCCCATTTGTCACATTTCATTCTTTAACCAAATTAGGGAACGGTTACGGAAAATTGAGTACTTCACTTTCACTTTGCCATAGTATAATTATGGTATTGCGTATGATCACTTATCACTTTTTGAAGTCATGGTCCTGCCACGATCTTACACTGATCACATTTATCACTTGTCATTGATCAGATAAGTGCAGTTAAAACTACCACTTATCACTTGTCACTGATCAGATAAGTGTAGCTAAAGCTACCACTTATCACTTGTCACTTATCACTTATCATTAAACTTCAACCATATGAACTTACCTGGGTCGATTTGCAAAATTTGTGAAAGTTCAGGGACTAATCAGCTACTTTTTCTTTTCCTCGACTTGTTTCGGGTTCTCGATCTATCATTGTAAAATCATTCACTTATCAGTATTGATTTTATCTTCAACTCGCTTATAAGTAATATTATCTATAATTTCATTATTTACTTATGTATATTCCAATGCTGTCCATCCGTATCATAGTCACTAAATTATTTTTATCTTTAGCTACAGAACTCCAAATTAAGATCCGCTAATTTTCCCTGAAACTAGACTCATATATATTCTTACCATAAAAATTTCATAATTTTTGGTTGGGCCAATTAATACAGTTTATTCATTGAAGTCTCTCCTATTCTGCTGTCTGATAGTTCTGACCCTTCTTCACTAAAAAATAATTATCTTCTGGTACAGGATTCAAATGATTTTTCCGTTTATTTCTCTTGAAAATAGACTCATTAAAGATTATAAACATATAAATTTAAGCCCATAATTATTTTTATTCAATTTTTTATGATTTTTCAAATTCAGAATAGGGGAACCCGAATTCATTCTGACATTGTCTTACAAAATCTATTATATCTCATGATTTACAATTCCATTGCTTACACCGTTTCTTCTATAAGAAACTAGACTCAATAAGATTTAATTTCATATTTTATTCATTCTGTAATTTGATTTCTACAATTTTTGGTGATTTTTCAAAGTTAGACTACTACTGCTGTCCAAAACTGTTTTAGTGCAAATGTTGATTTCAATTTTTGCCCCAAATTTCACAGTTCATACAATTCAGTCCTTGCTCAATTAACCCCTCAATGAAGATAATTTTTCCCAATTAATGATTTATCTAGACATTATAAGTTATTTTACAATTATTTAAATTCATAATTTCCACATAAAATCCTAACTTCAAACTCTTTCACCATTAGGTCCCAAACATTCACTTTCTATTCAATTCTTTCAATAAAATCAGCATATAAACAATTTAAAGCTCTAATTCCATGCTAAATCATCATATACTTCCAGCACATATTCATAGAAACTTCAAATTTCTTTCATAAAATCAAAAACTAATGAATTCAACAAGTGGACCTAGTTGTAAAAGTCATAAAAACACAAAAATTTCAAGAAATAATCAAGAATTGAACTTACTTGCAGTAAAAATATGAAAAATCAGCTTAAGAAAACCCTTTTATGGTGTTTTTTGCTGATGATAATGTAGAAAAAAAATGAGAAATCTAGATAATTCCACTCTAGTCCTAACTTTATTAAGTAAATTTTGCAATATTCCAATTTAGCCCTTAATTCATCAATTTTCCTGCTGATTTCATGCCCTTGCCGTCCAGCCCAAATAGACATTGGGTCTATTTCCCTTTTAAACCCTCTTTCTTTTATCATTTAAGCTATTTAATCATTTCCCATAATTTTACATTTGTTACAATTTAGTCCTTTTTATTCAATTAATTATCGAAACTTTAAAATTTCTTGACGAAACTTTAATAATAACTTATTAACACTCCATAAATATTTATAAAAATATTTATGGCTCGTTTTAAAATTTTCAAACTCTCGATATCTCGTTTCCGATTCTAATTTTTTTTATATTTTTTTTAGTACACTATTCGCTATTTCAAAAAATTTCCTAACTTCACATTTAACTTATATTCACTAAATTATTAATATTTTCTACTCATTTTTTGGATTTAGTGATCTCAAATCACTATTCCGACACCACTGAAAATTTAGGCTATTACACCGTAGGCCCAGATTAGGGACTTTATGGTAAAATTTTAAATGATTTGATTTGGAATGAAAATTTATGACTCAGTTTTGTATAAATGCTAGTGTATAAGTCCGGTAATGCCTCATAACCCTATTTCGGTGATGGTTTGGGGTTAGGGGGTGTTACAAGATAATCTAAACGAGACCGTAATCCCGTAAAAGAATCAAAGAGAGCATTTGATTCAAATACATAGAAGGATTATTATGTCGTGTACAGTTCCAATTAGGAGGTTATTAGTTTTGGTTATCGGAGTAGCTGACTCCACGAGTAGAAACATAAATGTACTTATTAGAAGAACGATACATTGAACTGGATCCAAGTTGAATTAATTCTGATTTCGTTTGTGAATTAATACACTTGTGACGTTCATGGTGAGACTTACCTAAATCTTGAGTTAGTCACTGACCATGCGTATGTAACTCATGTGCTTTGATATAAGTGGAGGCTTATGCTCTAAAGATGATCGAGCCGATAGCGGTATGTTGGGTACATGATTTGTGTATAGTATGACTTTACTAGCAACAATGAAATTCATAACCCGATTAAAGACTTAATAATATCCTCTCATTGACATTATGTGGATTGATAAATATGGAACGTGGTCACGGCTTGTTAGTTCTCGAATGAGCAATTTGTCACAATAATTAGTTGACAGTGATCATATTAATCATTAAAAAGACACAGTGGTGACAATGAGATAAAATAGGATTGTAGTGAGTGAATGAATTTAACTCAAAGGAATTAAAGATATCATATGAGGGTAACACACACATGACGATGTCATTGGACAAAATAGTTGGATAAATTGCTTTCGTAAAGAGTGTACAATAAGAAGTTTTCAATCATGGTACTTTTTGTGGACTGACTCCATGATTAAGTAAATTGCGAATTATTGGAACGATGCTTTTAGACATAATTGCAAGTACTCGAGCCTAATCGTATATGTTCGATTGGTCCCTCCACTAACTCAACAAAAAGCTCGATCAGACTGCATTTGAATCAGAAGAAAATTCTACAACTTTGGAAATAATTTAATTGAGTCGATTTATTCAATGTGGAATTAAATTAAGCGGTCATGAGAATTATTCAACTAAATAATTTGATTAAATAATTTTCTTAAAAAATTAATTTGGAAAATCTCAGTGATTTTTGGGAAAATTAAATTTGATAAAGTAAACTTAAATTAATTAAATTAAATATGGTATTTTTATAAATTAATTTTCAAGTCTAACAATTGGCCCAATCGGTAATTGAACTTAAAAATTGGACCCGATATCGAAAATTGAACTCAAGAACCAAAACTCGAGACCGAAACTCAAAAACTAGACCGACGGTCCAACTGATGGCTGGATTGGATCGGTCAGGCCGTCACTAGCCCGGACCAAATTGGCTATGCCCATTCAGGAAAAATGACGATAATTCAAGGTGCCGGTGAAGTTGTGTCGACAGTGGCACTACTGAGCACGACAGTTGCAATGACTCTAATGGCCGATTCTAATTCTAGTTGAGCTCTCTTTAAACTCTCCTTATATAAAGAGAGCATGAGTCATTATTCTCATACACTTGAATTCAAAAAAAAAATAGAGAGAGAATTTTTTTTGAATAAATTATTTTTAAAAAATTCTAGAAATATTCTTTTTATTTACAAAATTTTCTGATTCAAAGTGAGCTCATACTTGACAGACGCGAGCCAGAGGAAGTAGAAAAGACTACTCGGTCGAAGCATTCATCCTAGACGAATCATAAATGTACGATTTTAATTAAGTTTTTATTATTTTAAATAACACAACCAATTTCTTGTTTTTGGGAAAAAAATTTAAAACTCTAATTTTCTCTTAAACCTATTTTTCAATGCGTTTTTCAAATCCGATCTTCCAACAATAACATGTGTATATATGTTTTAAAGCTTCAAAAGGTTGGAAATGTGTAATTGAATATCATCATGGATAAAATGTTTTGCATGATGGGTTATTAGATTAATGTGTTGTATGTTTTGGCAGGTTGAATTAAATGAAGTAGATTTTGAGGGAATTTGTTTATAGAGTCGCGACACAAATTTGTTGATGTCACGACAGCAAATTTCGATGTCGCAACATTGCACTCTTGAAGTTTTGATGCCAAGCCCTACCATTAATGTCGCGACGTGAATCCCTCAAGGTCATGATGCCAATCTGGAATATTTTAAAATTTTACATTCTAGTCCTCAAATGGTCTTGGGTTATCATAGGAGCTTTTGTAAGCTCGTAAACCCCAATAAGAATATAAAGCACATTATATTGAAGTATTGTCTAGATTAACTTGTATAAATTATTGAATGGGTTGAAATTATATTCGTAGTTGCTCCGGCAACAAATGTGATGTGACATCTGTAGCTCAAACTCGATAATCATGTCAAGTAGAAGGTGTTATACAAATACTTCATTTTGATTAAAAGATTGATTAAATTTTAAGACTTGTCAACACTGTTAAAATTATTTGGTAAATTCAAGTACACTATAATACCTTTTTTTTATTATATAACTATCAAATGAGTTTTTTTTTTTTAAATATCACACCAATGAATTCAACGGATGAGTTTAACTGTATTAACAGTTAGATAAATTTTTAAATACAAAGAATAAAAAGATTAAAATCCTGAAATAAAAATAAAAAATAAAAAATAAATTTTAAATATAAAAAAATAAAAAAATATTTTAATATTCAATTTTTTACAATATAATTTAACCTACAAAATTAATTCCATACAGAGTAGGGTAGAAATCATACTAATATTTACGAAATTAGGGATAAGATTGAAATATATAATTTAAAGATTGGGAAACATCTAAGCAGTCAGTCATCTATCATACAATTAATGGCCATGGGGTTGGGGGATAATTGAAGAATGTACATCGGGAGTCTTTTTGATGTACCCATAACCATCCTTCTATTAATAGCATAAGGTTCTAACTCCTCGGCTTTGGTGTTGGTCTATGGTCCCAATGCCATGCAGCTCGCTATAATCATCTGTCAAACTAACGCTCTATCAAATCGCATCGATACTCTGTCTCATCACATGAAATGGAAGTCTATTATTTGCCATATGATTAATACATCAAATATTCTTTTTATTTTGAGTATAATTAATATATTGTGTTTGTTAATTTTATGATTTATAAATATTAACTTTTCGAGATTTATTATTAGTCCTTTTAATAATATTATTTTTATTATTTGAATTTATATTTTATTGTTAAAAATGTAATGTATTTTATTATTATATTTAATGGTATTAAATAATTTTTTTTGTAAAACCCTCTTTGATAAATTAAAAAATTTAAGTTATAATATCTATTTGATATTTTATTTGAAGTTAAGTACTTAATATAATTAAATGGTTTGATAAATGTAAATTTTAAATTATGAAAAATTTATTTTACATTTTTATCCTTAATTTTAAGATGTTTTGAAAAAATTAAATTTAAATAACTTTACTATGAAAAATAAATATCATTATTGAGAATAAAAAAGAATTGAAGGTTCATATTTCATATAAAATATTGTTGAATAAAAGAACAAATTAAACATATTTTTTATTAAGTAATAATTAAGTCTATATTTACTTATCATTTTTATTTTTTTTAATTCTATTAAGTAATTTTCATTAAAAGTTATCGTAATTTAAAAAAAATTACTGAAAATATTAAGCTGTTTAGTTGAAATATTTAAAAATTAATTTTTGGAAAATGAAAACGAAAATATGTGAAAATTGAACTTATGAAAACAAAGATATTTTTTGAATAATCCCATTATAGTTTTGGTTATATGCGCTCTTTTTTTACACAATGTCTAGAACTGTAATAACTTTTCTTCAACCTATAAATAAGAGAATAATGTGCTTCAACGTATTTAAACTCACGTCTTATTAGATTGATAATAATATCCATGCTAATCAAACTAAAATTCAACCGACATTAAAATAAAAAAAAATTAATATTATTTAAATTTACACTAATTCAAACTCATATAAATTTAAAATATTAAAATTGATATCATTTATATTTGTGAAGCAAGTTTAAGGTAGAGGGAGAGCGACCCGCCAATATCACCCAGATGGTACTGGTCAAATTCACATGGCCAAAGGCAATGTCAACCGTTAAAAAAAAAAAAACAAATTGGAGTAGAAATACGATGGAAACAAGTATGTATACGAATACAATACATTTAGCCAGCCTTGCATACGGAGGAAACCGTAGGACCTACGGCTTTGATTATTAGTCAGAAAATGTATATATGTATCTCTTCCTTTATTAGTTGCATGTTTGCCACGTACACCTTTCATGTTCTCCATGCAATTCTGCTCTCTCACGTGAAGAGAGAGATACAGAGTCTCTCTTACGTTACAAAAATAATTTTCTTTAATTCGTTGAACGTTGAAACAGTCTACTTGGCGGCTTACAGTGAAGTTGGCGAATGGAAAATCAGTGGAAAACGCTGCCCACACTCAGTTTTTGATGTCCTAACCCTAATAATATCTTTTTAACTTCACAAATTAAAGAGAGAGAAAAAAAAAGGTGAAAGGAAAGGAACGAGTTTGATTGGGGAGTAGGAGCGGTGAATGGAAAAAGAAGAAGGTAGAATCACGAGAAACTTGGGTTTGGTTTTAGAAAGATTTAATTCCAAATTAATTAAAGGTGTTGCATGTAGAAAATGGCAAATTTATTAACATATGGGCTCTAATAATTGCTTTGCTTTATATTTGAATGAAAGATATTACAATACAAACAGCTAACCCTGCAATTTTTCACTCTACAATGCGTGATGTGATTATATATTTTCTTTTAATTTATGTTAAATTATAAAAATAGTTACTTTTGTTTACCTCAGATTATATTTTAGTCACTTATGTTTGAAATGTTATGTTTTAATAACTTACGTTATCGTTCTGTTACGAAATAATCACTTTACCGTTAAATTTATTTACTCTCCTAACGATACATGGAGGCCAAGGGAAATTTGCGATGGTGGCCCCCTAAAATAATTTTTTTTCATTTAAGCCCTTTATAATTTATCAAATTTTAAATTAGTAATGGTAAAATTATACTTTGATCCCTTTAAAAATAATAAAAATTTAATTGAATACTTTAAAAATTATAAAGATATATATTATTAAAATGGTGAAATTGCATTTTTACTATTGTAAAAATATACAATTTAATTCCAACCCTCCCCAAAAATTTTTCTGGCTTTGCCACTGTCCCTAACGACAGTTCTATGTAGTAGTTCAAATGGTTTTAAATGTCAATTTGGATGTCCAGTTGTTGGGATGAAAATAGGTTTTTAATGAAATAAATTTAATTTGGACTATCACGTAGGACATCCAAGTTGGCATTTAAAACTCATTTGAGCTGCCATTAGGGAGGTAACAAAGCTTAACAATAGAGTGACTATTTTGTAACAAAATGATAGCGTAAGCGATTAAAACATAATATTTCAAACATAAATGACTAAAATGTAATCCGAGACAAATAAAAGTGACTATTTTATATATTATTTTTTAATTTATATAAAGTTGGCTGGCTTCTCCCTATCAATCTTTAATGATACGATTGGCATGTATGTCAGATATGTTTTTCAGTAATAATTATAAAAAATAGTACATATAACATGTATTATGTGATTTCATTTAACATATATAAGAATATGCTATAGTTGTTCCATATTTCTGGGTTTTGAATGCAAGCAAACGAAGATATGTCATCTCTCTGTGAGAAGATGATATATCAAATAATTATTTCATTCATTCTAAGGTTTAATTACAGAGTTATATTGTGTAAAATATCTTTAATTTCAATATTAAATTGATGATGGTTGCTTTGACTAATTAATAAAACTCAGTCAAAACCCAAATTATACGTAAAGAGAGGTAGAAATTTCGGTCATTATATCAACCCTTAGTTCAACTAAGCAAGTTGATTATCAACATGCAACCACATCATTTATTGTGTTAAAAAAGTCTTTATTTTTTGGGGTAAGGAAATGATAAATATATACTTTAATAAATTAGCTCTAAATGAGAAGTAAAAGTTGGAAAAGTTTAACTTCCATAAAAGGATTATGTGTTATCATACGTCAAAATTTTTAGTTAGAAATTTCGTTAGTTAAGTGATATAATAATGATGTCTCTGATTGAGGGTTTGATTTTCGTTTTAGTTATAGAGCAGTTTTAAAATTTGTGGTCAGCATCTATCCATTAATGGGCTTATAAAATATAGAAAGTTAATTACTGAGTTTGCTTTAATAAATACATTAAGACAAAAAAAATTAGTTAAGAGATTAAAAGAGTTTAATTTTTTATATTTTAAAATTTTTTCTTTAAATTTCACTATCATCAATATACCACATCCATAAATATAATATAATTATAATAAATAAAGAATTAGATGAAAAATTGGGAAGAAGAATACAAAACTCATGCAAAAGTTGGGAATGAAAACCCACAACTCGCAATTAAAAATGGTGATATTTACCACTCATATTAGCTGGAATGCTCGGCTTTGGTAGTATTGTTTCGATATATACCGATGGATTCAATTTGTATTGGCTAATATTTTGTGTATAAAAAAATGAAGTTTAAATTTAAATTTTTTACTATTTATTTTTAATTTGTTGAATGATGAATTATTATAAGCATAATATAAGTTTATTTTCTACATAGAATATTTTGTTTAATAATAAAGTGTATTTGTAAAACTTATTTATATTTACAAATTATTTAAATTAATTATTGATATTTATAAATATTTTTTTAAAAAATAACGATAGATTTAAAATCATACACACTAAAATAAATAAGTACCAATATATATCATTATCAATAGAAAAAAAAATACATCCCCTGAAACAATACTAATTACCTTAAATCAAAGTCCCAAAACTTTTGCCTTAACCAACATGAAAGTTATAAATTTAGCAAGGTTTTGAATGGGTTTATATATATATAGATAATGCATTAAATATTTTTTCTTTCACTTTTCTTGTATAAATTTATATAATAACAACATATCAAATACAAAATCAAAACAATTACTTATATTATGTTGAGTTAGACCTATTATAAGAGATGAAGATAATTTTTTTTAGTAAACGGGTCAAAATTACATTATGAAATTTTGAAAGATCTCACAAATGAAAGTTATATTATTATAAATATATGATTTGATCGTTCATCTAATTTAATTAAATAAATTATTAAAAAATTAAAAAAATTCATTCAATTATTTATACCGATACTTAAATCAATAGATTTAATGTATTTCTTTAAATCGATACCCAATTGAAACCGGCAAACAATGTGAATGTGAAGAAGCAAAATAGAGATATATATATATATATATATAGTTTTAAATAATTATATAAAAATATTTAAGAAGAAATGAAAAATGAAAAAAAACAAAAAGAAACGTCGGTATCTCGACCCAATCCAATTCGACCCACATGTATGGATATCCAAGTATTAGAAGATGGGGCAGAAAATGAAAAATAGAAAAAAAGGAAAAAAACATAAAGCAAGAAAGCAAGAAGTGATAGACACATGGTTCATAGACACAGACGTGATAGACGAATAGATAAAAAGCAGAGGACAGGGAGAGCTACTCTCCCTTCATTTGCCAATGCTTCGCTACATTTTGTAACGTTCAAACTTTCATACTTCAAATCCTCTCTCTTCTTTTTCCCCCAATATTATGATTCTCTGCTGAATAAAGCTTCTTCACTTTTCTCTTCTCCTTTTTCTCATTTCTTCTTTCCCTCTGCTGCTGTAACTGCCTTTTTCTTTCTCTACTAAACCAGCTAAAAGGAGAGGCTGCCCGAGTGTGAAGACATGGTCCTTGGAGCTAACGGCGTCGTTTGGATAGGCGGCGAAGAGGAAGAAGAAGATGCGATTTCTTCTTGGACGCGGAACAACAATAACGACGGTAACGCCAATAATGAATTTGAGACTAAAGAGGACGACTTGGCTATGTCTGCTGCTTCTCTTTCCTCCTTCAAATCCATGCTGGATGCTGATTGGTACATTAACCCGGCTATGAACCAGGACCTTCAGATCAGAGACCTTGGTTTTTGCTCCGACCAGGTGGATAACAGTCTCCTTCTTCACCACCAGATTGATTCCTCTGCTTCTTGTTCTCCCTCCCAGGCCTTCACGCTTGACCCTTCCCAGTCTCACCCTTTGTTGCCTCCTAAATCTTGCTTCTCTTCTCTCCTCAATGTTTCCTGCCACAACCCTTTTGATAATGCCTTTGATTTCACCTCCGAACCGGCTTTTCTCGCTCAGTTTCAGCCGAATCCCACCCCGAATTTGATGGCTTTCCCCCAGACTCAAATGGGTACTCCTGAGTTCAGTTCGAGCTCTGAGTTTCAAGGTACGAGATTGTTCGCAGGAACTGAAAATGCTTCTCCTTTGAGCGGTGGGTTTAGTGCTGGTGGTTTCGACGGGTCAGGGAATGTCCCGTTTGTGAACAGAGCAAAGACTTTGAAGCCCCTTGAAGTTTTCCCTTCAGTTGGTTCTCAACCAACTTTGTTTCAGAAGCGAGCAGCCATGCGGCAGGGCTCTGGCGGGTCTGATAAATTGGGGAATTTGGATGTCTCAGGGCTGAGATTTGGAGGGGAAGCATCAGATGGAAAGAGGAAGAGACATGGGGAATTGGATATTGAGGAAGCCAGCATCGATGTGTCGAGTCTGAATTATGATTCTGATGAGAGGAATGGTGATTGCAAATTGGAGGAGACTGTGAACAATGGTGGTTGCAACTCAAATGCAACCAGTACAGTTACTGGTGGTGGAGACCAGAAAGGGAAGAAAAAAGGGATGCCGGCAAAAAATCTGATGGCGGAGAGACGGAGGAGGAAGAAGCTCAACGATAGGCTTTACATGCTTAGGTCTGTGGTGCCCAAGATTAGCAAGGTATATCATCTTGAAAATCGCAACGAAATAATTATTATAGTGATCTTGCTATTTGGTCATTTGGGTTTATTTAGAATCTTGATATGTGTCATTTGGTCTTTGACTCTTGAATTGAATGCTATGCCTCACCTATTTTATATTGACAGTTTGAGAACATGCATTTACTTATTTTTAGTATTTGCCCCTTTTCTTTTAATATTACTTGTCCGTTGAGTGATTCTGATTGTAATTGTTTCGGGGTTATTAGTTAGACAAAAGACATATTTTCTTGGTGTTCTTTTAATTGAAACTGGTATTGATGGCGGCTGCTCATTGTGGTTATCGTGTCATAGATGGATAGGGCTTCAATACTTGGGGACGCCATTGATTATTTGAAGGAGCTTCTGCGAAAGATTAATGATCTCCATACTGAACTTGAATCCACTCCACCTGGCTCTTTGATGCCACCATCTACAAGTATCCACCCATTGACTCCGACCCCACCTACCCTTCCATGTCGTGTGAAGGAAGAACTATGCCCCAGCTCTTTGCCGAGCTCTAAAAGCCAACCCGCAAAGGTTTAACTTTTGGACCTAAAGTTTATAGTTTGCTTTCTTTTTTCTTTTTTTCCTATTATTTGCTTGGTTTGCATAGTTTCTTTAAGAAACTGATGTTTTTCAAGTCTTTTGCCTATTAGGCAAAAAATTTGACATGCCCAATAAAATTGAAATTTTCAAGGCTGAAAGGCGCAAAACATGGATGCCGGTTTGTTCTATTCTGAGAGACTTACATGATATCAACAAGACAAATAAGCTAAACATTATTATACTTTTTCTAATTTGACCATGAACTGGTAGAAATTTAAATTATGTTTAATGTTGATTTTCGAGAGTTAATAGTGTGCCCTGTTAAACCTTTTAACATGTACTTGCACAATCAATAGGGTCTAATGTTCATCCATTTATATAGATCAAACATCTGCTCATCAAACTTGTTAAGTTTTAAATTTGTTGATTGACATAATCATGAAAATTAGAAAACTATATATTGTATTAATATGATAGACTGAGGAAGCTGAAGTTTTAATTTTTGGGCTTCTATTCTTGTTTTTGTTCTTTTTTTTCTTTCTTTTTTTTTTTTTTGCCCTCATATTATTAGTTAAATGATATTACAACAGAAAGAAGTAATCATTGAACATGCATATCTTGCTCCAAATCCCAGTTGCTAAGAAGCATAGTTCATGACTCTGTGCAATCCATAGTCTTAGTCAAACATCTTCTTTGATTTGATTAACGAATAACTGGAGTGAGCTATTTGTTATTTCCCCAAAGTTTCAATGACCTATATGCATTTGGATAGACATATTCCAGAAACTTTCACCAGGTTGTAAATGTGACTCTTTTTCCCTAAATGTCTTGAGCAACAACTCAAGTAGCTCCTAGTTTTCTAATTTTTGTTTCTGCAATTTCCAGGTGGAGGTTAGGGTAAGGGAAGGAAGGGCTGTCAACATTCACATGTTTTGTGCTCGCAGACCAGGTCTCTTGCTCTCCACTATGAGAGCTCTAGACAACCTTGGATTGGATATACAACAAGCTGTAATTAGCTGTTTCAATGGGTTTGCACTGGATGTGTTCCGAGCTGAGGTGCTCTTCTTCTCTTCTTGTCTTCATCTGCTTCTGTTGATTTCCATTTAAAGATCAACTTTGATACGTGTGTCTATCCAACTGATTATGTGTGCTCTCCTCATATGATTGCGACTAACATCTAACAATTTTAATGAATGCGGTTTCTTTCCAAGCCAAGCCAAGCCAATTCCGATGCAAAACCCGAAGCCCTAAATAGAGTTCTTTCTTGTGTTTTTAACTCTTGCAACAACAAAGTAATGGTCCTTTATGGAATAAACTATGTTGTTTTCTTTGTATCTTTGTTAGTTTAGGTCAAAGGCAAGTTCAATTAATGTTATAGACCATGATCCGGAAACTCCTGAGAACTCTCGTCTTATTGTCCTGTTGTGTAGTATTCTGACTACATGTACTATTTTGCACATGGGTTGATGTAATTGAATCATGGTTTATAGTGGGACCTATGCTCAATGCATTGATACACTTTTTCCCCCTTTTCTGTTGTCACATTTTTAAACCTTCCACCGGCCCCCTGATCTGAAGGCTAAATTAATGCTAATGGTTAATGATTGTTGATCGTAGATCATTAAAAGAATTTGAAATTGTGGAAGCTGAAAGCTGTGAAATAAAATAATCTCAACTGTACTTGTGGAAAGCATTACGAAGTTTTGATGTGTTAATTAAGCATGCATGGGGTTGTCATTCATATATTTTGATGGAGAGATTGATTGTTGGTTAATTGGTTTATTTGTTCAACAGCAATGCAGGGAAGGGCAAGAGTTAATGGCTGAGCAAATCAAAGCAGTACTTCTTGATTCAGCTGGTTTCCATGGGATAATGTGACTTGAATAGCTTGTCTTGGGGTAGTTTATAAACTCAGTTTGCTGCAGCATCCCATTGGTGAAGGACCCATTTCAAGCAGAACATTTGTAGGTGGCGCAAGCAAAGCATCTTTAGCTGATAATGTTAATTACTTAGTGTTTATTTGAGAAGTACAACATTCTGATTTGCAGTTTTTATTTAGTAATTTCAGCTTTTTTAAATAAAAATATCTCCTTATTTTATACACCTCTTTTTAGTTTTTCCTTTTCTGTCATATTTGTTGCTGGTGTCCAGGGGATGAACAGTAGGCAAGTAAGCAACGGCTCTTTCCATGGGCTGAATTCTTTTCTTGATATTTTCATGAGCTTTACTAAAACCCCATAGATGCAAATCCTAGCTACATAAGGCTTAACCACATTTTCCTCCTTCAAAAGTTTGTTATTTAAGGTTTAAATTAAAAGCTCCACCTTGTCAACCGCCATGGCTCGCACAATTGATTTCTACCTCCTTGACGAAGGTTTTGGCGGCAAAATGAACAAGTGATGCTGCCTCTGCCGTGATGGCATCCTCTGAAATGATCCACTGTGCCTTTGTTGGACGGCCCCAACAAATCACCTCCGGTTGACCGTTGACCCTCCCTACAATGGCGTGATTGCAAGCCGGAACTGGAAGCAGTGTGCGACAGCAAAGCTAATAAGTGTAAAGAGAAGGTCTAAAACTAAGTTTCAAGAGATAGATTACATTGAAGAAGACCACAAAGTAAGCAGAAGAAGCTGCTTCAAGCTGTCCCTGATGAAATCATTAACAAGAAATCCGAGTAAAATCAAAACTAATATTAAAAAATGAAAAGCAAATAACAACTTTTTTTGGGTTCTATTTTGTTTTTGTTTTCTTTCTTTTTTACTGTGTTGTTTCTTTAGGTTCAAAGAAGTTACAAGCTTTACCAAGGAATGAAATCTGATTTATTGATATTCTTTGTTTGCTTATTATGTGTGGATTGGAAGTGGATTACGTACGTAGAATAGGAAAATGACAGCGATACTGGGTTAAGATTTGTGTTTTTCTCATGTTTTCTTATCTTGGATCATTCCAGAATCTGGTTTTCAGCCATGATTTGGGTACCAAATAGTTAGAATATTCTTATTACAGCTAAACCGAGTATATATATTGGTTATCATCATTATTAGAACCTGTCGGAAATAACACATACGACTTGACTTTTCAGCTCCAAATCCAAACTATATTATATCATTAAAGAAGTTATATGTAGTTACACAGCAAGCAAAAGGTCTTGTTATATACATCGCATATTTCTATATAAATATATCCAGTCCTGAATCCTGATAGCTGAAATGGATCCTGGCGATATGGTCACTTGTTTCTAATATACTCCCATTTGATACTCTGGGCTACAGAATTCTCCGCCCAAATCATCGCACGCCTCAGCACAGAAAACCCTGCATTTACATATGGAAATGAAACAGCTTTCATAACTTAATTTGTATAAAGAAATAGAATACGAGATTTGGGTAATAGTTTGTTGAGAAAGTAATCAATACGTTTTGGCATCATTGTATTCCAGATATTCTCTGTCCATCAACTCTGTTGTGGTCCTCGGGGAGTTGTTTCTGGCCTCCGATTGTAGCTTTACTTCAGGGTATATATCTGCCCGGCATGCATCTCCACCGATTGTCTCACACGCCTCTGCTGGAAACACACTGCATGAATGCATGCTCCACGAGCCCAAATTAGTTAAAAGCTTTCGTGTCAAATGAAACAATACAACTTTAAACTAGAAAAAAAAAAAAAGACTTACGAGAGCATAGAGCTGTAGTCAACCATGGAAGGGTCGTAGGTGGTGGCGGTTGCTTTGATTGAAAGGCCGCGCCGAGGGGAAGCAATGGAGCTGCCAAGCCTTGGGGAGAAGGCTTTGGAGGGTGAGAGATTAGGAATAAGGGGTGGTGCAATGCTGAGAGTTGCTGTTGCTGCTGCTGACTGCATTTTGGAGTATTTTGTTGTATAATGGATTATATCAAATTAAAAAGTGTTAAGTAAGCTTGTGAGAGATTCTACTGAATTTATAGGGAAGGGATGGGTTGGAAATTATAGTATAAAGCAAAGATATTTGCCACTCAATCTAGATAAGGGATCTTTTTTATCCGATACCTCGTTGTGAGTTTATGAGGGGCAAAAAGCTCGACTGTGCTGGAGATATTTATGAAGGTTTTAAGATATTTCCACGAGTCTAATCCATGCAGGATAAAAATATCTGGTTTAGCTTTTGTCATGTTTCGGAGGTTTCACAATGTTTGACACGACATGACACGAGTGCCGATTGAAGGAAACAGTAGTGCTGATACTAATTAGAGGTTTTATATATGCATTAATCATTTGTTTTTTAGGTCGAAAGGTCTGCAATGTTATTGGATCCATGGGGTTGTACCTTAAATCCTTTTTAATCCAAACAACATTTCCTCTTAGAGTCGTGGAAGATATAATTGCATGTTATTATAAAAAAAATGTTAGATTATACAGCGGCATTCCAATTGATTAAGACGTTAATAATGTCCCAAGATTCCCAGCTGAAACACACAAGTTCAATTTGATTCACAGTTGGAAAACAAGAAGTGGAGATTGAATCGGTCTATGGACTCTATGGGCGCTTGGTTGTAGCCCGGGACCAACCTCGTTAAGGAGGCCGGTTGTAGTAGACTCAAAGGAGGAGGATAAAGCCGATAAGGGAAAACACTACAAATTCCTTAAGCCCATTACCCTGATAAGGCCTGTCACCATGAGGATCATAGCTAAATCTTATCCATTTGTTGATGCCTCAAAATCATACATTGACGTGTGACTATTAAATCTCGTAATTTTTATACATAAATAAAACATTAGGCAAGAGTAATAATTTCTCTGTTTAATTGACAGAGTATAATTACTTTATAATTTTCTATAGCATATTTTATACTACAATTTATAATTACATAGTTGCATAATTTATATTGTTAAAAATATTAGTATAATAAAAATTTTTAAACAAGTAACAAAAATTTAAAATAAAATTAGATCATCACGTGTAATATGTTAGTACAAGAAAGTAGTCGATGATACGACTAATAAAAAATAACACGAAAGATAAACATTATGTGCAATTTTATCTAATTGCTCTATCATTCCATTGTAGGGCTATTACCTCTTTAGCATTTAACATATACTCCTTGTAATCATATGTTGGTTTTTAACCAAGTTAATGCAACATGCTACTATGGTCTAAACTTATTTTTTATGCTACACAGATATAATTTTAATAATATGGAGAAAAGAAATTAGAAGAACAAATATTCTCTCAACTACATTTTGAAGTTTTGAATGTTTCAAATTAAAGAGTTCACAACCTATCTTTAGTGCTTGTATTTGACTCGATTCTCTCAAACAGTATTATACCCTTCGATATAATGCAAAAAAAAAACCTTTTGTTTTTGTATTTGCATAATTAGTATTTATCACACGATATTTGGGTTTATGATGTAAACAATTTGTAATTTTGATTACATAAACTTAATTTAGACAAAGACTTATGTTATATTATAACTATTTTCATAATATGTAAATTAGATAAAAATAATATAATAAATTTTATAATACATATAACGTTTATAAAAAAAGATATTGTGACTTCCAAAGAGATAATGATCAAAGTTTGTTATGACTGTTATTGGGACTTCCGGAGAGATCAAAATATATTTCTCAAAATACTTCGTCACTCATGAGTTCTAGAAGAATGATGATATAAACGTTTATCAAATTCGTTTAAGTGATCATTTGAAAAGTCAGTATTCAGTATTGAAATACGTAAAATATAAGATATTATGTAATGTTGTCATGAATGGAGTAAATACATGATGTATTTTTCCCCTTAATCTAGGTTTTGTCCCACTAAGTTTTATTGATAAGATTTTTAATGAGGCAACTTATTACTTATGTTATATATGTTTGTACTTTTTTTCCTTCACTACAAATTTTTCCCATATTTTTTTATCTTAGCAAAGTTTAACGAACATCCAATAGAAAATGTTATAAATATTTTATTATTATAAAGTGGATGTCCATTAGAATAAGAATTTTAATATGTTTTAGGATTCCAATATTCATTTAGGATCTCAAAAATGTTATATTATTACGCTTGATTCATTAAATTCTTTTCCAGCAATGTAATAATAATTTATAAATTTATTTTTATTAATCAAAATATAATATTCATGTATTTAATTTTTATAATAAGTTTTACTATTAAAAAATATTTTATTAAATATTTAATGAAATTTAATTGATTGTTTTTAATTTTTTTAATTTATAATTTTAATTGAAATCAAAATTGTTTCAAAATTGTCTTACATATATTCTCTAAATATAATAATGCAATATAAATTTTTTATTATTTATTTTATAATAATATAAACATTTTAATCACAATAATTAATATGGTAATTATTTGGATAAATAATTTAAGTTATGAAATTAAAAAAAATATTCTAAATTAAAATAAAGTATTCAATTTCAAAATTAAGTATAATAGTTGAAATTTCCATTAACACAAATTATTATTTTAATAAGTTTTAAAATTTATTTAAGAATCTTCTACTAAATTTGGGAGACATTTTAGTTAAATAAATTATATAAAAATAAAAAATAAATAGTTTTTTCCCCTTCTAAAAATATATTAAATACTAACTATTCAACTAAAAAAGCGAGAGAGTAAAAACCCACATACACAGTTTTTTATTTTTATTATTTTACAGATTAAACAAATCATATCTCTACTTTTCCTCTCGATTTCCCGAGCTAATTGGAAGAGTCTTGAAGGTAAAAACCGAAGAAACAAAGCGCACTCTCTCTTTGTGAATCCAATCAAATCGAAGATGTTGAGAGTGGCAACGAGGCGGCTTACTTCTTGTTCGTCTGCGTGGAGGTCGCACCAGGCCACCTCCGCTATCGCCTCTCGTCCTTTCATCGACGGCGCCGATTCTTCTGATTGTCTCAGATCCAATTCCTCCTCCTCCTCCTTTTCCTTCTCTTTCGCTTCTCAATTCCTTCTTCCCACCAGAGGTTAGGGTTTCCTTTTGCTTTTCAAATTTTCTCCGCTTTGTTTCACTTTTTCGTCCTAATATGGCGGTCATATCAAATACTATTATTGGTTAGGTTTTCGCTGTGACACCGTTTTCATATTCGAATTCTATTTGATAATACATGCTTTATTTTGCATCATTTTGAAATTTTTTATTTCTTACTTTTGTTCGTTTTATTGATTTGGATGTGTGAATGAATCGAAGTTGCTTACCTCTCTTATGGAATTTAGGAAATCGCTCAAATTATTTAAAATATAGTACAATTGGATCAAAATATGGTCTTAAAGGTTATAGATTTAGCTAATTTAGGCACCCATTGTTTAATGTGAAAAAAGAATTTGATGTTTGGGGCAAGGCATCTCCCTATGACCCCCCCCCCCAAAAAAAAAAAAAGGATTGAAAGGTGTCTTTGTTGGTCTAATTTGGTAGCTATGGTTTTTTCGCTTCTATCTACAGCATATTGCCTTTGATCAACAGAGGATTGATCAGCTGTAGTGTTTCTTTAGTAAGTTATGTGAGAGAGACCTGTGTTAGAGCATCTTTCAAGTGTACAAGATTAGGATTAATGCTTGATATTATCTGTTGGTCCTTTTTTAGTGGCTCGCTATTCCTATTTTGTTTGGAAACATAAATACTGTCTGAAATTGGTTATGATCCTGTATTATCAATGAGAATTGAGAAGTGAAACCTACTGGTTATGAAGCCTTTTTATTTTTTCCTTTTGAGCACCAGTATTTACAAAGCCATGTGCAATGGAGGCTTGACTCTTGGATTTCTTTACCCAAATGGTACTTGTTTTGCTTGTACCTTTCCAATTCCATGGCATGAAATGATATTTTCCATTCAATATTCCTCCTTTCCTGAAATTCAAATACTAAAATGCTGAAAAAGGTTGTTTTTCTATTTTGTGCTTATTAACTAAAGATATGCTTGTAATGTTTGCTTCAGGTTTTGCTTCTGAGTCACTCACCCCAAAAAGTGACCACAGTGTGATTCCTGATGTTCCAGCAACAGTGGCTGCTATTAAGAACCCCAGTTCTAAAATAGTTTATGATGAATACAACCATGAACGTTTTCCTCCTGGTGACCCCAGCAAGCGGGCATTTGCCTATTTTGTCCTGACAGGTGGTAGGTTTGTGTACGCATCTGTTATCCGTCTGCTCATCCTCAAGCTTGTCCTGAGCATGTCAGCCAGTAAGGATGTTCTTGCACTGGCTTCTCTCGAGGTTGATCTCTCCAGCATTGAACCTGGCAGCACCGTAACTGTTAAGTGGCGTGGAAAGCCAGTCTTCATCAGGCGCCGAACTGACGAGGATATCAAGCTAGCAAACAGTGTTGATCTAGGGTCTCTTCGTGATCCACAGGAGGATGCAGCAAGGGTTAAGAATCCAGAGTGGTTAATTGTTGTTGGGGTTTGCACACATCTGGGTTGCATTCCCTTGCCAAATGCTGGTGATTATGGCGGATGGTTTTGCCCTTGCCATGGTTCCCATTATGATGTCTCTGGCAGGATTCGCAAGGGTCCGGCACCATACAACCTGGAAGTACCCACTTACACCTTCTTGGATGAGAGCAAACTGCTTATCGGTTAAGAATTGGTAGTGTTCCTTTGGGTTCTCATAAGTTTTATAATTTTATTAGATAATGCCGAAGGTTTGTTACAGAATTTTGCTTTTCCTGCCTTGGACTTTGAGGGCATTGTTAGTGTTGTTTTTGTAACTGGAATAATTGCAACTGCAGCCAGTTGATATTTCTCTGAACTCTGAATAATTTTCCCGGATTTTGAGGAGAACCAAATATAATTGTTCTTTAGACTTGACTATTTGCTATACGTGGATGCTGTGGTTGTTTTAAATTATTTTGATTTCTTATTGCAACATAATGATGCTTCACTGTGTCTTGAACATTTCCAAGAAGCCCTATCAAATGCATTTAACGGACAAAAAATAATCATCATCATTTATGGAAGAGAAAAAAACCAGTTAGGGACACCACATTTGCAGTATACAATACAATTCAACCTTTTAATTTTTAGATAGATTGTAACAAAATTTGCAGGTGAAGTAACACAGATGCCAGTCTACTCCCAGAAGCCTAAATTTATGGCTAAAGCATACATATAGGCAGGTGGAGTGAATCTCAATGAACTGTCAAAATCTGCAATATCACATATCTTTTGTCATCTCTCGAATAGGCCCTTTACATAAACCATGCCTTTTTCACTGAGCTTAAGTTCTTTTCTCATTTGATCTACTTGCTGGTCATCCCCTTGAACAACAATCTCATTCACAGTCCCATCATCAGTAACCAGCATTTTAACTTTGATCTGCTCCTTTCTCGATGCCCGCTTCCAGTAATAAGCTCCTCTGCAAATATATATATTTTCCATCCAAGATAATAAGATAGCATTAGCTTCAAAGTACATTCCAGGAAAAAAAATAGTAAGGAAAATGGTTTATCTTCATAGAGCTTGCGTGCTCACGCCAATGGACTTAGAACAGTGATCCAGAACCAGTTATTTCCAACATCTGGAAAAGTTATGGTGAGCACAAGGGCAACGCTTGCAAGGCTGATGCAGGTGCAGAATGTCAACAGTGCTGCTTGTCCTCGGCTGGGAACCATCATTCCCTCGAACCTTGAAAATAACAAAAGAGCCGATGGCAAATCTTCATTTTAAGTTCATAAAAATTTGTCTTTCTGTAATCCTTAAAAGATAATTAAAAAGAGGACGAATGGGGGTGGTGTTTAACTGATAAAGCTTACGTGATAGTCTCTCCCCTATCGGTGACCACAAAATTGTTGCGAGTGAAGAAAGATAAAATCTCTGCAGCAACTTGATTTGGTGCCTTCTTCTCAGCTCCTTCCCCTATGAATGTCTTCTGCACTATCTGCAAACCAGTTTGCAGCCAAGTAATGCTTAGCACGAACTTTTTGGACATAGTTTGGCATTGCTATTTAATCAATTAAATACAAAAAGGAAAGAAACAGGTTATAACTACTTGAAGATACCTTGGATTTAACTGAGCGTTTAATGAGGGACCAAAGGCCAGGAACAGAGATGACAAAGAGACCAAGAGAAGTGTAGTAGCTAGACAATGAATAGCCGGCAGTCTCTGCAAGAAAAAACATGGAATCTGGGTTTTGTTGGTAATGTTGGAGATGGTCCATAAGAGCAGAAGAAGACACAATGGTTTGCTGCAAGGACAGCCGAGGAAGATGATGTCTTCGAGATCTGGAAGGGGTTGAAACCCGACCTAGCCATGGCTGGTGTAGGTGGTAGGTGTGTGTGCTGGTGAATTTGGAAGGGAGGGTGAAGGAGTAGAGAGCGTGTGGATGTGGGGATAGGATCTTTGTTGCCATTATCCTCCCAAAAGCACAAGAGGTATTATCTCAGCCACTTGAGCTGCCTGGGTTTAAGCAGTGTATTTTGCCCCAGCCTTGGTGCTGCAGTGGTCAGCCACTTGGATGGCCCAGGTTTCACCATCTGTTCTTGCACCAACCACATCGATCTTATAAGTCAACCTTTTTTTTTAAGTTAAACCTACCATATTTCCTTAATTTTTATTTATTTAATTATGATAAGAGGTTTTCCTATTATTTTATTATTTCTTAGTTGAGAAATTTAATATTTTTATTATTATGCCTTAATTTTTTTCCTTTAATTCCATAATATCTATTTATTCTCTTCATAATTTATTTATTTATTTTTATTTGTGATTAAAAATAATTTAGTAAAAATTGTCGTTATGTCTGATTCTCGTATTCTCTCAACCAAATAAAAGAAAATTACATTTTAAATAATCGAACCAAATAAAAAAAATTAACATACAAATAAGTAATCTAAATAACGTAAATCCTAGCAATACAGAGGTAATCAGACATTTTTCCATCCAAATGTTAGTATAGATATATTATAGCACCTATTAAATTTTTTTTTATTTATATTAATTTTTAAAAATAGCTTTTATTTATTAATAAATTAAGGGTGCATATTTGAAAAAAAAAAGAAAAGAAAGTAGGATGATATTTTCTGACTGAAATAAATGTCAAGAATTGAAAAGTGAGGGATGAAATTGAAAAAAGGGGAAAAGGTGGAGGTTCAGGCAATGTGAAAGATAAGGGAAGAGTAATGTAAGATTAAAGAAAATATACAACGTTTACTTTGAGAACTAAAAGTCCACGCGATCCAATGACCTTTTTGCTATTTACCGTCAACCCCCCTCCCCTCCTTACTAGGCTAATAGCCGAGCCGATAATTATTACTTCAACAAAAAATCAAATTAATTTTTATTTCTTTTCTTAGGATGCCAAACTTTTTTTCTACTACAAAATAATTCAACCACTACACTTTTTTTGTAATTATAAAAAATTGGAATGCTCTCAAACGTGTTTGGTTTATAAAGCGTAATTATATAATTATATAATTAATATTTTAAATATTATAAAAATATTAGTATGATAAAAAATAATTTTTAAATAATTAATAAAAATTAAAATTAAATTATTGTATGTATTGTGTTAGTCTAAAAAGGTAGTTGATAATAGGATTATTATTAATAAAAATAATAAAAAAATAAATATCATATGCAATTTTATCCAAATGTTTTAGTGAATTTGTTGGGTTATTTCCTCTTTAATATTTAACATATGTTCATTATCATCATATATTAGTCATTAACCAAGTTCATCATCATTTGAAATTGAATTTGTATAATTAAGATCATTAAGATTTTCTTTCATATACTCTTTAAAGTATAAATAATCTCGATTCTACCTTATGATTGAAACAATGAAATATGTAGCATGCTAATATGATTCAACCTTCTTCTTTTTTTTTATGTTATACTAAGGTAATGTTGTTAATACGAGAAATATTTTTTTTAAAACAACAAATGTCTTCTTGACCATATTTAGAAGCATCAAATGTTTTAAATTAAAAAGTTCGCAAACTATCTATAGTGCTTATATCTGATATCATTCTCTCAAATGATATTATACCTCACCATATGATATAAGAATTTTTTTTATATTTGCATAATTAGTATCGACATTAGAATATTTGGATTCAAAGTCCAAATAATTTGTAGCTTCAATTGCAAATTTAATTTTAAAAAAAATATATATGCTAGGTTATATCGCTTTTAGTAATACTAAATTAAGTAAAAAATAAAATAAAATTTACAATATATAACCTTTATAAAAAATATTTTATAAATTGTTCATCTTATAAATAATATAATTTTTTTGCCATAACTCTAGAAAGCTATTTTTTTATAAATAAGTTATGATAAAAAATTTATAACATTTTTTATGAATAAATATATATATTTTTTATAATATATAGTATGGACACAAATAAGTTATATTCATACTTCTTAGTCATAACTTTTTATAATAAAATTTTTAGTCATAACTCATAACTTTATAAATACACAAATTATTTTTATAATATAATTTATTAGGATTTATTATACATTTTT
Source organism: Gossypium longicalyx (assembly GCA_025698465.1). Lineage (NCBI taxonomy): Eukaryota > Viridiplantae > Streptophyta > Magnoliopsida > Malvales > Malvaceae > Gossypium > Gossypium longicalyx. The sequence goes on from CM047005.1 coordinate 5,220,170, forward strand.
TTTTGTCAAAACCATCATAAACACCATATGTGTTCATACTATAATATATTATTATAATTTGTATAAAAATATTTTTAAAAAAATTAGATTTTAGTGTAATTACTTCAATTTTCATTATCGCTCTAAGAAATTGAAAGTGTAATTGAGAGCTTCAATTACACATAATTCGATGGAACCCACTAATATATCAATTCTTATGTAATTACAAATAATTATACCCAAATTCAATTAGCTAAACTTTGCTTATTAATTTACCAATTTTCTTCCAAATAACAAATCTTTCACAAAAATCCTGAAAATAGTTTAAGATGAAAGCAATTATTTAAATTCCTTAAAAAAGATTTTACTTTTTGGTAATAATAAATTTATTAATTTTTAAATTAAAATGATAAATACTCAATAAACTAAATTATATTTTTAATATCAAATTAAACATTATATTTTTAAAATTTAGTTTCCTTTAGATTTTTAAAAAGTAAATGCTACAAATCGATAATTATGTAAGATCCATTCGATTATAACACATTTATGAAATAAAAAATTTAACTAAAAAGTATATTTATTAAAATTTTATATTCGGATTAAATAAAGTTTTGGTTAAAATGATAAATCGAAGGTTTAAAATTTCTGATATCAAGTTCAAATATCATTGTTTGTTAATTTTTTTATACATAAAAATATAAACATGAACACATCTTTATAATAATATAATTTATTTTTTTAAATATAATTTTTAATTATTTTCTGACTGAGTTAGAATTTGATTGATGGATGACATTAACTCAATTAAGCATTTAAAGAATAGTATAAATTAGTAAGTTGAGTGCTACTTAACCAAGTCACACCGACTCAATTGAGAATAATTTAAAACTATTTTTATTTTTATATGTTAATAAATAATAATTTAAAGGTACATTTTTTGTTTTTAACAAAAACTACTTTAAAAAATGTTTGATATTGTGCAAGTGATGTATTTTGGTCTTCATAGTTGTAGTTTTTAGTATTTTGTAGCTATATCTTTTTGAAAAATTTCGAAGATTGGACCTACATAACATCTATTATTTTAGTTTTGATGATTGATTTTATGCATCATCAATGCTAAAAGAGCTTTTGGGAAGCATCTTGCATTATTGATGTTAATTAGAGTTCATTGTCAATATAGTTTAAGAATGGCAAGATTAGGATATTGATATTAGCAATTGACCACGATGATCCATCTCTAGTAGTTTTCTAGTATTGCCCATTTAGTAGTTATTGTTATGCATATTTCTCTTCCACTACACTTTTATGATGGCCACAACATGCAACAGTTAGAATATTAGGACATACAATTTTAAATTTCATTTTCATTTTATTAATTTGATATATTTTTCTTTTCTTTTTTTGAATTATTTATCATTCTAATTTATTATGAAAGAAAATCTCTTCATGTAAGAAAATATTTATTTTAAAAAAATCCTTAAATTAATTTATTTTTAAATAAATATTTATTTGGTATAGTCCTTAAAAAAACTCAATAATTTAATAGGTTACAATTGTTATTTGGGATAAATTTTAAAATTATATATGATTTTTGATTTAATGTGTAATTGTATATATAAACTTTAATTTGATGCAATTATACACATGAAAATCTAATTTTAGTTCAAATGTATATTTAAAACTTTAATTTTAATTTAGTCATACACATTTAAATAAATACATCAATTTATTTTTATATTGAATAAATGTAATTTTTTTTGTATACAATATATAAACATAAAATTATATTATATTAATAATTGTGTTAATAATTTACAACAATTAGATCAAATTAAAATTTTAATATAAAATTATATAAAATTAAAATTAATATATACAATTATAAATTAAACCCTAATTGTAATGGAACTGAAATTCTATAAGCGAGGCGAGGAGTAGGAAGCGGCTAGACTGTGGAAGCCAAGAGCCGAGGCTAGGCTAGGCTAGGCTAGGCTAGGCGCCAAAGAACGAACGATTCAATGGCTTCACATAACGGTTCCGAAAAACCGCACCCGTCCCCACCACCCTTCCCCTTCTCTCTCTCCCCTCTTTGTAATGTAATGCAATGTTAATTCTATTCCACTCTTCTCCCTTCTATCTCTATCTATCTCTTAACATTCTCTCCTCTTTGCCTTTCTCTCTGTTTATTGGATAAACTTCAAACCCTTTCTTTTGTTTCCTCTTTTTTCCTCTCTTGCCGTTTCTTCTAATCCCAAATTCTTCACTTCCCTTTTCTCTCCCCCTTCGTTTACCCTCTGTTTTTTTTTTCTTTTTGCCTTTTTCTCAATCCACTCGTTCCAAGGTACTTCTTTTTTGCTTCTTTCATAAGAAATCTTTTTCGGATTTGATTGTTTTGTTATTTACAAAAAAGGGTTTCCTTTATTTCAATATATCTCCTCTTCAAGACTCGGCAAACAGTTTTTTTCTTTTTTGCTTTGTTTGTTGATTCAATGTGTTTTTGTTATTCATGTGTTTTCTTTGTCTGATTCTGGGCCATTCTTTTTGTTGGGTGCTTGCTGATTATTTTAATTTAAAGTGTAATTGTTTGAATTTTATAAAGGTGTTCTTTTTTTTTTTGTTGCCCTGTATTGGATTACCGCCGTTGTTAGTTATTTTTGTTGTGGATAAAGTTTCTATATCTTCCATTGTTTACTATATGCTGCACACTGAATGCTCTGTTAAATCGAATTGCAAATATTTAGTTGAGTAAATACTTGGTGGAAAGGGAAAATTTTCAACTTGGTTAGCTTTATTGCTGTACTTACTTCATTTGGATCCGGCTCATGTTTTGACTAGTAAGACTGAATAGAAAAAATTAGAATCAATTTTCCTCTTTTGGTTAATTTGCGGGAGGCAGGCGGACTGTTTCTTCGGATTAGATGCTGTGCCTTCTGCTATGGTCGTGAAGCTCCTTTTCTGGCATATTATCATTGGTTTGGGGTTCCTTATTTCGCAAAGCAGAAACCAAATTAGAATTTCAGATCTTTTTTATTTACAATATTACTTTAACATTTACTTTTCTAACATGCTTAAGATTTGTTTTCTGATGCACCTTTTTGTGTATATATGCATTTAAAAGCAGTGGATGTGTTGTGCTTTGTCTGATTAAACAGTCTTATGAATTGTTCTAATTCAAAGTTGATTAACATGTGGGTGTACAGCTTTCTTCAGATTATGTGTTGTGCCTGCTGCTTGGTTGTGAAGCTCCTTTTCTGGTGGATTATTATTGGTTGAAAGCAGTAGGGGTCCCTTATTATGCAAAGCAGAAACCAAATTAGAAATTTGTTTTTAACATGCTTAAATTTTTTTTTCTGATATATTTTTTTCTGTGTATATATGAATTTAAAGGCAGTGGATTGGTTTTGCTTTGCCTAACTAAGCAGTCTTATGAATTGTTCTGATGGTGATTCTTATTTGGGTGTACTGCTTTTATTTTTAATGGTTCAATGGTTTTCCTCAGTTGCATACAATTTAGTACTGGTTTTCTGTTTGCACATGCAGGAAAATGTTTGCTGCCTTTTCTTTTGACATCTGATATCAATGGCAGCTGACCAACGGAGAAAACGACTGAATGGTGCAAGCATTGCTGGCTGCAATTCTTGGGTCCAATACAGAACCAAAAAGAAAAAACTAGAGTCTCCAAGAAATGATCTAAACACAAAATGTTGTATTTCCCTTGAGTGGGACGGGAACCAAAAAAAAGTTGTTGCCAAAAGGGAACAAATTGGCTTAAGTTGGCGGCATTTAAGACCATTTACAGATTCCACAGTACATTACCACAAAGTCTTAGCAGATGTTTTAACTCTACCTCACGAAATTTTCGACTTAGAGAACTTGAAAAGGGTGCTTTCGTATCAGGTAATATTCTTGTTATTCATAACCAGTTGCTTCTAATCTCCTCTGTCTTCTGATCTCATGCCTCTTGGAATTTACATGAAATTGTTACAGGTTTGGCAGACTCATCTGTCTGAAAATGAGAGAAATCTTCTGATGCAGTTTCTTCCCACAGGGATAGACAAAGAGCAGACTCTGCGAGCATTATTTTCTGGAGATAACTTTCACTTCGGAAATCATTTTCTTAAATGGTAATTATATATATATTCCCTCTTGACACTTTTTTCACTCTGTGGATGATGGATCCTATCTTCTTGTAGTTTCTGTTGGCTGTCCATTGGCAAATACATTTACCCATAAGCATATATTTTGCAACTTTACTACTTTGGATTTCCTTATAAAGAAGTTATAGCTCTTGGGGTATTTACTATTTGTCTCTCTAGTTCTATTTCAGGAGATATAATATTCAGGGATTCTAATGTAGAGTTTGAATCTGCTAGATTTGACTGGAATTTTTGCTTACAGGGGTGCATCACTTTGTTCGGGTCATCTTCACCCTGATAAAGTTATTAAGGAGGAACGGCGTTTGAAGGCCGAGAAGAAAGCTTACTACTCAGAGTTACAGGACTACCATAATGAGTATGTGAAAAATAATGAAATTTACCCATGAATATATAGGCTGTTTTTGGCAAAGGTGCATTTGGTGCCTAATAATGTGGTTGCAACAATTTTGTTGCTTCTTGTGGCAGTACCATAGATTATCTGCAGAAACTGAAGGAAAAATGGGAAAGCTGCAAAGACCCAGAACAAGAAATTGTGCAGAAGTTATGGAGGTTTGTATTTGCCACAGTGTTTCAATTTTCTGGAAAGTGGTTGGTTTTGGCAGAGGAAGGTTCTTCCCTGTGAAATTGGTCGGTGTAACTTGTTTCTCTACTTCATTGCATAACATCATCATGATAGGGAATACGATAGCATTGTTTTCTCAGTTTGAGCCTTTTCCCTTGTGATTGGTTGTTCCAAACAAAAATGAAGAATTGAAATTTTGTGCTTACCCTTTTATTGAACATTTAGTTCTTTTTATGTGCTAAAATCAAATCTCATTTTTGGGTTACAATCAATTCCTTTGGTAGGTCAAAAAGGGTTGGTAAGAAAAGGGTTTTCTCACATTCAAATGAATCTAGGCTTGGCAACGTTGAGCAAGATGTTACAGCGACTTCTGAATCTTCTTCTTGGGTTGCAGATGAGAAAGCATGCAGTAGTGATAACCAGAACTCTTCTGCTCTGAAGGATGGAAAGATACAAAGAAGGTAGTCTCTTTTTTTCCATCATGATCCACCATGCTGCATGTATTATTATTTCTTACCTTTGTTTGTGGTTTAGGTGGTTCTCAATCTTGTCATTTTTGCTGAACTAGAAATTATGTGTTGTCAAGGGCACAAGGTGCACTCTAGGCGCTAAAATCCTTCTATTGCCTCTGGCACAAGAGTTTTTGCAAGTCTGTGTGTGTATAATATATTAGGCTTAAGATATATGATAAACTCTAAAGTGTGGTTTTGTTTATCTACAGAACATGCAACACTTTTATCGGTCAATGTGCATGATGAATTATAGAGAGTTTAATGCTCAAATATTGAGAATTATAGAGTTTGTTATCATCCTTACTTACTAGTAAAGGTATATCAAATGAAAACTGTGAAAAACAAAGGAAATTAAAAAGAATTTCAATCAGGCAGGCTTTCTATGCCTATAGCCTTACAAATAGTGTACCTAGGCACACCAAGCGTGCACTTGATCAATTGGGCCTCGACTGGAAGGGTCTGAGGCATTTTTGTTGAACTTTGCTAAGGAACAAGGTGCAGGCGTGCCTAAGTGCATGCCTTGACAACACTCATGTGTACCATAACCATGTTTAAGAAACTTTTGGTAATGGTGGCTGGACTAGTTTTCTCTTAGTTTTACTCTGTTTATATCTATTTCATGGTGAATAATCTTATTAGTTGTCATGGATATTAGTATGTACAAGAAAAGGATCATCAAGGACAAAGGTGAAATGCTCTTGACTGCACCAGATTATGCACCGACTGTGGAAGCAAGACCCAAAAAAGGTGACAAGATACGCAAGCACAATATTCAGCACTGTGATGGTGCTAAATACATGTCATGTTTTAAGGTCAGCAGCTGCTTTAATTGGTATAAAATTATAAATTACAGGATTATTTTGAGTAGGTGCCTTTTATCTTGAACAAATACCTCCTTGGATTAGAATTACCCTTTCTGATATAGGATTAGTTAGTTAAACTTTTGATTGGCTGATGGAAGCATGCAACTTTCGAAAGCTTCCTTTTCTGAGCCAAACCAGTGGCCAGATTCCTAGCTTATTGTTTCTACTGCGATATGATTGTGTCATTACTGCTTGGTTAACTTGTCACTCCTTTATAGTAAAATCTCAGTTATCACCATTATACTGTGGGGCAGGAATAACGACTATATACCAGTGATACTTGTATTATACCCTCCTGTTATATTCTTTAACTGAGGATTTCTTTAGTGTCTATTACTGTTCAGCCTTCTCTCGTTCTCCTGTTCTTCCTAAGGTTATTAAGGGGTAATTTGCCTTTGATATGTTTCAGATAAGCAAGAAGCAACATGATCTTTTTAAGAATATGGAACAGTCTGGTAAAAGCATTCAATCTAGGTCTCTCACCCGTGTTTTAGGTGACATCGATACCTTGCATGTGCAACCATATGAAGTATTCGTGGAAGAAGAGCAGAGAAGGCTGCATGAACATTGGTGAGTGTTGAAAGTAAACAATCCTTTCTTGAACTCTGGAAAATTTCACTATACCTCTGCTCAAAATAATGTTGTTTAAATAGGTTGAGACTGGTAAAGGAAGACCTCCCTGCATCATATGCAAACTGGAGAGAGATACAGTCGCAGAAATGGAAAATAACCAGGTCGTTGGAGCAAGAGATGAAAGAGAAACTAGATACGCTGCTGGAGGTTTGTTTGCATGTCTTTAACTCTCACCACTTGTATATGTGTAGTTCCTTCACTTGCAATCTGTTGTTTGATATTCATCAAAACTCGTTGGATCTGTGTTTCTTTTCTATGGGCTTTGAACATCTTTTCCGCTTTTTTTCCTGATATTTTAGGGGCTGGTGGTTGTTGGGGCTTGAGCCCTAGCATATGCTTCACAACTTATCTTCTTGACACTTTGCTAAGAAGTTTTAGCAGCTTTGAACATCCTGTATGCTACTATAATCTTGATATTTTTTGGTGTTTTAGGATGAAGAGGATGAAGATACATTGGTCCAGAATCAGGAAGCCAATGTTGTTACAAATTTGCCTGTTCTAGATGTAGAGGAAGAGGATCCTGAGAAGTTGCTCGAATACCAAAAGGATACTGAAGCAATAGAAAGTGAGTCCAGCATGGAAGATGGGGAGTCTAGTCTGGCCTTACCACAGAATCAGTCCCCACAGCAGATTTCTTCTATTGATAGTGGCCGGTTGTGCAATTATGCGGAGTCTGAAAACAATGAGAACCTCTCAAAATCAGATGTTGCATCTTCAGATGTATCCGAGCACTCAGACAATTTGAACACTGCTGATGCAACTGTTAGTCAGGAAGTTCCCGTCAATTCTGCTGAAATTGTTTGGCCAGCAGATAGCATGCCACACTCTTACCATGATTCTACTGCTGGCCACAAATGCACATCTATCAGTGGATTGCCATTTATTCATCAAGACAATGAAGACCAACAGAACCGAATGATTGATCTGGAATCAGACTCGCACAAAGAAAATACTGGAAAGGATTTGTTGCATAGACTTTCTGAAGATGGTTCCTTTAGTTATACAAATCAGGACCGAAATGAGATGCTTCAATCTTTCTTCAAAGATCAGGGAGTGCCACCATATCATATTGAGCAGAAACAGGCAGGGCTAGATTTCCAGCCCCCAAAAAATCTATTGATGGGAGATGGTCATTTTAATGGGCAATTTCAGGAGCAGTTGCAGTCATCATTGCTGCTAGAGGAGAGGCAAAAGAGGCAGAATGAGGTTTATATGGGACAGAACATGCCACAAAATATTTACTCCACTGGGGGTAGGTACTTGTCACTGAGGCAAGAACACCTGCCTTCAGAAAATATGCAAGATTGGGCAGTCACTCCTGCCCGCATGCCAGCGACTTTCCAACATCCGTTGAACAGTAGAGAACTGTTGAGTCAAAACTGGTTTACTGGAGAGCATCAAGTTCCAGTTCGTGGTGGATGGGCTGGTTCAGATGGTTTTAGTGGCCAAAGTCAGAGTATCATGAGTGCAAGCAATGCAGATCAGAGCTTTTTTGGCGTTCTATCTCACTGTAACCAATTTCATTCCAGCAGCCCTTATGAATCAATGGGCTCTACTGGGCAGTTCATTCCACAGAGGAACAATGGAATGGTGAGGGGGGGCCCTTCTGGAATAATTGGAAATAGTATGCAGCAAGCTGCTCTTCGGTTCGATTATTTAGGTACTTGTGATTCAACTTCCTCATTGATGGCTGCTGATGATTCAGGATGGATGAACATACAACATCAGAATCCTGCTTTGCATGATCCAGTGGGGAAACAATATTTAAGGTCATGGAAAGGGTCCTTTTTTTAATTTTGTTTCTGAGGAGTGGAAGGCCTAAAGTTCATCATTCATGAACTGGCTTGGATGAGTGCGAGATATGCTGAACAAGTACTTCATGTGATTGGTGGTTCGTTCCTATAATTATTTTTAGAGGGATGGTAGAGAAATCGCTTTCTAGGTTACAAGATTCCAAAGCTAGGTCTCTGTACATACCTATACAAAGAGTCAACTGAACTCAACACAAAACAAACACAAACTATTAGGTGGGGTGGTGGGAGGTAAGTCGTGACTTGTGAAGGATGAAAAAACCCTGGCATGGCATCTCATATTTGGTAGATTTACATATCACAACTTAGGTTTCTTTTTCTTTTTCTTTTTTTCATATTCCCTCTTTTGATCCCATTGACTATATCAAGTATATTCAATAATGTTGGAGGCTTTAATTACAGCTGCTTCTCTGTCTCTTAGTTGAATAATGTGTTTTTATGGTGTTGTGGATTTGGTAACAGTACAAGAGAATGACAAGGACTTTGTATTTAAATATTTACCTATACAAAGAGCCAACTGAACTCAACACAAAACAAACACAAACTATTAGGTGGGATGGTGGGAGGTACGTCGTGACTTGTGAAGGATGAAAAAACCCTGGCATGGCATCTCATACCTGGTAGATTTACATATCACAATTTTATATTCAATAATGTTGGAGGCTTTAATTACAGCTGCTTCTCTGTCTCTTAGTTGAATAATGTGTTTTTATGGTGTTGTGGATTTGGTAGCAGTACAAGAGAATGACAAGGACTTCGTATGTAAATATTTACAGAGAATTTCAAAGTGTGAAACAAATAGACACTGCCACATTTGACAATTTTGCAGTAATAATGTCATCACCATAATTGCTGCATATCATATACTTCTATTACTTACAATCAACTTTGAAACAAAGTCACTGCCACATTTGACAATTTTGCAGTAATAATGTCTTCACCAAAATTGCTGCATATCATATACTTCTATTACTTGCAATCAACCTATCATCTACATATATTTGTATTGAATCTAGAAATAATGACGATCCAAGTTGCCATTATTTGTAGCTGTTCATTGATGTTTTAGTATGAACTATGCAATTGCATTATCTCAACAACCGTCTGCAAATCCGTTCTGCAAAAAGAAAAAAACCAGAAGCAGATTAATTTGTGAGAGCAGTTTAATCTTAAAATCGAATTTTTTTTAACCTAGAAATAAAAGAAATAGTATAATGGACAAGTTAGGTAACCTTAGGAAACGAGATAAAAGATAATCAATTAATATGGCTGCCGAGGCAAGACTGAATAGTGTTCCATTCCAATGTCATCTGCAAACAAACCAAACCAGAAAAGGATTAGAACCACAGTACTTTTGCACGGGAACCGTACAAAACAGCATCTAGATCTTGTTTGATGTATGAGAAAATATTCCAGAATAACCTCTAAAGAGAACTAGATAGATTATTAACATTGGCATTGACAACAGTTCTAGTTCTGCATTACCTCATTTCGACATATGGAAGCAGAAGAATCTGCGGACAAAAGCCAATTTTATGTTTCCTGTCATCATTTTCTTTTTTCAGTTTTTCAACTGCTTTAATTTTTCAAGAACTTGCTTCATTGGCGGCCGAACAGAAAGTGTCTCTGCTGTACAGGCGTATGCAAGCCTAAGCATTCCCAAGAGATTCTCCCTAGGTCCAGCTTCCCACAATTGAGCAGAGAACACCGCTGAAGGACGCCCTTCCTTGACCAACAACTTGGTCCATTCAACAATGTTGAATCCATTTCCGTACTCAGAAAATGATGGATCAAGGGACTTCTTCCCAGACAGCAATTCTAACATTACAACACCAAAACTGTACACATCTGCCTTGTCGGAGACCCGGCATGTTGTTGCATATTCTGGTGCTACATAACCAAATGTGCCAGCAACATCTGTGGTGGCATGGGTCTCAGAAACTTCTAAAAGCCTAGCCAACCCGAAGTCCGAGAGGAAGGCATTAAGATTTTCATCAAGCAGAATGTTGCTTGGCTTGATGTCTCGATGAACTATCCGGGGAACACACGAGTAATGGAGGTAAGCAAGAGCCTGAGCTATATCCACTGTTATATTGTAGATAACTGACCACTGTTCGTTTTTTCCGGACTTGTCATGAATGAAAGTCTCAAGGTTTCCACCAGAAAGGTAATTGTAAATTAAAAACATTTCATTTTCCCCAACATAATATCCGATAAGAGTTACAAGGTTCTTATGTCGAATTCTTCCTAGTGTTCTTATCTCTGCATCAAATTGCTGAACACCTTGAAATCGACCAATATAAAGCTTCTTTACAGCTACATGATAGCCTGGGACCAACTCTGCCTTGTAAGTTGATCCAAATCCACCCATACCAATGAGGTTTCGGGTGCTAAAGTTACCTGTAGCACTAACTACATTATCATAATTCAGCTCATTTGGAGCATCAGCAAAAGTCACCACCACTTTTCCTTCAAGAGCACCAAGTCTTCTAACTTTTTTCCTTCTAAATCGACAGATAATTACTACCACTGCAACCATACAAAGCAGAACAAAAGCAGAAGTTATGGCTGCAATTATGAGAGGTTCCGAATTCCTCCCTTTCTGAAATTTAGATGGGCCCCTAGGCCCGTCTGGCGGTACCGCAGAAAATAAACACTCCTGCAAAAGTCTATTACCTCTAAAGGAACTGCAATTAGTCTGATGCAGGAGTCTTGGTATCGAACCGGAAAGGTCATTAAAAGAAAGGTCCAAAACAGTCAGATGAGAAAGCAAAGAGAAAGATGGGGGTATTTCCCCATAAAGCCGATTGTGGTCTAGTAAAATGGTTTCAAGATTTCCAGCATTTGTTAGGCTAGCAGGGATGGATCCTGTAAAAAAATTGTGGGAAAGATCAAGAACCTTAAGCAGTGCCAATTGACCGAGTTCGGGTGGAATTTCTCCACTTAAGTTGTTCTCTCCAAGAGATATCCATGTCAGGTTCTTCAACTTCCCCAACTGATTTGGCAAAGATCCAGAGAGTCTATTTCCTCTAAGGTCTAGCCATTCAAGCATCGTCAAGTTGCCAATCCAAGGATCTATGGATCCCTCAATCCGATTATATGCTGCTTCAAACTCTATTAGCCGTACACAATCAAGAAAAAAGGTTTTCCCCATCCCACCTACTATCTTGTTTTCATTCAAGTTAATCGAGACACTCTGCAGCTTATCACAATCAGATATTAGCTCCCTATTAGAAGAACCATTGAACATGTTATTATTCAGTAGCAACCTGTATGAAAATTTACTATCATTAGCCAATAACTGATCTGCGATGAAGAACACCGGTATCGAGCCAGTGAAACTATTCCAGCTTAGATCATGGACTACTGCAAAACTATCATCCATCATCAACCCCATCTTAGAGCCCCAAAAAGGAAGATTACCATACTCGAATTCAACCCATGTGGAACTAGATGATAGAACATGAGAAACCATGGACCCATCACAGCTGCCTTTCCTGTTGTATCCATGAATATTACCAGAAATATTATTCCTACTAATGTTGAAGTATGTCATACAAGGAACATTTAGCTTCCAAGGAAGGTACCCAAACAAATTATTGGAACTCAAATCCAAGAAAGTAAGGTTCTTGCACATCACAGTGCTTTCTGGTATCACACCATCAAAGTAATTCTGCCCCAAATTTAGGACCCTGAGTGAGCAAAACTCACTCCATTTAGCAGGCAACTGCCCTCGAAGATTGGCTCTTGGCGCCCACAAGACCTCCAAACTAGAATGGGAAAATAGTTCTAAAGGAACACCGAGGTCGAATGCATTGAATTCTCCTCGAAAACCATCCATGTAACTTGTTTTCGCATCAGAACCGAAATCTATCAAATTGGTTAGCACAAGAGCTGACAATTTCTTACAGTCTGCTATCTCCTTTGGAATTACATCAGTGAGACTGTTCCTAGAAACATCTAGAACCCGAAGCTCAGTAATTTGGCCTATTTCAGCTGGAATCTTGCCTTCTAAAAGGTTGTAATCAAGCAACAAAGTCCTCAAGTTTTTGCAATTTCCAATCTCAGGGGGTATATTGCCAACAAGAGAGTTATTAGACAGGCTCAAATGAGTCAAAAACTCACACCTGCTAGAATTACCAACACTAATCCTACCAGAAAACAGATTATTGGACAAGTCGATAACTTTCAAGTTGCTGTTACCGATGAGTTTATCTGGTATATGACCGGAAAATGAGTTGAAAGACAAGTTGAGAACATTGAGAGAAGAAATAGAGCTTATCTGGACCGGAATCTGGCCGGAAAAATTGTTGCCTTGGACTTGGAGAACCTGCAAAAACTTAAGGTCTCCAATAACACCAGGGATCTCCCCGGAAAGCCCATTGTGGGGAAGCGACAAAGCTATCACTTTATCGGAGGAGTTAGCGCATTTGACACCATACCATAAGCAGTGACTTGAAGAAGAGTTCCAAGTGGATAAAAGGTTTGAAGGATCATAAAAAATGGAGTCTTTGAGGCTGAGAAGAATAGCAGAGTCGGGAGTGGAGGATTTTGAGAGTGTGAAGCTGAAAGAAAAGAGCAAAAACCAGAGAAATGCCATTGTTGTTTTGGGGTTCCGTTGTTACAGATTAGAACGTAACGAAGAAAGAAAGATGAAAGAGATTGCCGGCAAGAATTTCACAGAAACTACTAATGGGGTGAAATGTAATAAAAAAAAATGAGAAGTGTCAGACAGGTACACCACAAGTGAAAATGAAATGAAAGGCAAAGGCTTCATTGTTCATTGGAGCCAAAATGGGTCAAGTTTCATCTTTGAAAACCAAATTTTCTTCCTTTCTTACTTTTTGTTTGTTAGTGTTTTTAACTTTAAGAAAACCATTGAAAACAAATATATAAAAATAATTCAAACGAAGATTGAAACAAGAAGAGAGATTGGCCGGTGAGATTAAAGAGGGGGAACAAGAAGACAAACATAGCCGGCGTGAGGAACGGGATTTTTTCTTACATTACCTTTTTTATTTTTTATTTTCTTGTTTGTGACGTCTCTCTCCACAACTCAATCACGTGCCAATATGCCATGCAGAGACACGGATGATCAGTAACACTCACTCCCCTTCTTCAGTTTATGAGTTTCAATTATTATTATTCTGTGATTTTAATTTCAGCAATTTAATTCATATAAAGTCAGCTGTCAGCACTTAAGTCTTTGATTTAATATTTTTTCCTCAATTCCACGAATTTTTTTATTCACATAATAATAATAATAATTTATACATTCTATTAATTTATTCTTGATTTAACAAATTCAACTTATAATATTTACGTATTTTATCAATTTGATACTGCCTTAATAAATGTAACCTATGACATTTACACATATTGTTAACATTTACACGAAATATATAAGTATCTAGGACTAAATTTGTTATCATACTAATTAAAATTACGTACAATTAACAGAAAACATTGATGTTCACTTTTAAAATTGACAGGGATTAAATTAAAAAAAAAACGTATTTACTCAATATCAAAATTGGAAAGGATTAGAAAGATATTTTAACCAAATCTTTATAGTGAGAGATAGTTAATTATATAATACTAGATTATGTTAAAAATCATATAAAAATATATTTACAGAAAAATTCATTTAACATTTGATTTATTTTATGTTGTGATTTCTAATTGTTTTATTTAAAATTTTTATATGAAAATATTAAAAGATAAAAATGTAAATTTAATAATATTTATTATTTTATTAAAAAATGGTTTTTGAGTTATTTTTAATTGTATTTATGTTTGATTAATTCGTGATAACAACTCAGTCAATAACTTTATAGTAATACATATGTGAGTATAACTTTGGGTATTTATAGATATTTAAATTATTTTTTAATTTAGATATTTTGAATTTAAATATTATAATTATCTTTTATTATCATTTTAGTATTTATATATATATATGTGTGTGTGTGAATATCAATGTTTGGATATCTATTATCTTAATATATGAATTTAATTTCATTGTGCACTTTACATTTTAAAATTTTTGATTCATTAAATTTAGAAATTTGATAGGTTTAATACTGATAACTAAATTTGACAATTTTTTTAATACAGTATCTGTGTTATTTTTTGGTTATACATTTTGGTACTTAAAGGTAATAATGTTACATTTTTTTAGTGTTTAATTTGAATTCTAGAATTGATTTCATGAAAATTCATAATTGACTCAATTAACTTTCATCAAAAGAACCCTAAAATCATATTTAAATCACATACATCAGACTATATTTGACAAATTAAATGCAAAACTAGACAAATTTACAATTAACACTAAATTTATTCTATTAACAAAATCATAAAAATTCAAATATAATAATATTGGCAATTAACTTTCATCAAATCAGCTTTAAAATCAAATTTTAAATACTAAAAAATGAACACAATTACTTTTATGTATTCAACTATATAATTTTTATCAAATATAAATATAAGATTGGACTAAAATATAACACAAATACCAAAATGATATATTAGTCTTATTTTATAATGTTATTTTAACATGAAATTTGATTATAATAACATAAATTTGAATTACAAAATTGTTATGTGAATTATAATTGAATCAGAAAACCTAGATATCCAACCTGTTTAGTAATGATTTTCTTTTATAAAGGGATAAATAGGTAATTAGGTATGCACTACAGATTTTTTTTCCCCTAAAATTATTGGAATATTTTTTAAAGAAAGTGACAGTTATTGAATTATTGGAGCACTCTTTTTTCTAATAGAAAACTATTGAAACACTTGATATGTTCTTATGGTTTATTTTTATTTTTATTTTTATTTTTATACATCTATTTTGGTATTATATATTTATTCTTTTAATTTTTTGGTCCTCGGTCAATTTCATAAATTGTAGAAATTATGGACGTGTAGATCTGATCATGGATTGGGTCATCATCTAGGTTCGAAGGTTTGCTCGAAAAGTAAGCTTGAAATATGAGATTAGACAAAAAATAAAGTTCGTTTTCTAAACGTGTAGAGCTTCGGGTAGGATTTTTTAGCCCAAGGCTAACCCAAATTAATTGTTTTGCTACTATTTTGCTACTACTTTATTGTTATTGTTTGAATATTGTATGAATTTTATTTTATTGTTAATTTTATTAATATTTTAGAGGTATTCTGCTTACTAAGTTGTAACTATCTTAGTTTTATTTAAGCAATGTATATTTAATTTGTTGGGAGGCATTTATTTTAATGGTTTTAGTGTATTTGATATATTATATTTGGTATATTATATTTTTTAAAATTTATTTTTATATAAAAAGAAAAATTTTTAATACAAGTCGACCGAGTTGGGCTCGAGTTTAGCATTTTTAACCTGGATTGAGCTTGAGCAACATTTTAAGCTCATTTTTCAGATCAAACTCGGGCCTAAAATTTTGCATCAACTCTGCTTGAACCCGACCCGACCCAATTAATAATCATATCTAGATACATATAAGTTCATTCTATTATAAGTATGAGTCAAATTAGTCTCTCTTTTTTCTTTATTAGTTGAATTAATTTAATCCATTCAAATATGCTAAAGTAAACTTTTACAACTAAAAAAATTCACATAAAGTTTTTTTTTTCAATTAATAAAAGAAAATTCAGTTAAAATATATTTTTATTTGATTTTTTTAATAATAAAAAAAGACTAAATTGATTCATGAGAAAAGCTAATTTAAGATAATTTCACCTATTTCAATCAGGGGGAGACCTTCACCCACCATACACAGACACAGTGGCAACAATCATGATTCAAAGCTTCAAATTTCATCCACGTCTATTTAAAAGAAACCCAAACATCACAATTACAACTTGGGGGAGTATCCGTTACTGTCTGGTTAAAGAGGAGAGACAGATGAATGGTGTCACAAGTGGTACTACTTTGTTAGACAAAGACAACATCATAATTAAGGAAAGCATGATGAACCTCATTTGACTTTGAATTTCGATGACTGGTCTTTGGCAACGGAACTTGTTAACTTGCTCTCACTTTTTTTTTCTGCAACTTCTCTACTTTATTTCCTTTTCTGCAACTTGAGGAGTTATTATATATAAATAAACTAATGAAATAAAAAGCTGTCATTTGATTCGGAACATGCTGACAAGATACTAAGAAATGAGAGCTTAACAAAAAGTGACCCTACTTTTCTTCAACGGACCAATGGTAACCATTCAAATCACTCTTTTTTTTTTTTTTGGTTCATTTATATCTATATGGTGCACATGGGGGTTGTGTTGTAAGCTGCTGAATCACTGAAATTGGCATCCAATATGTTTGCAGGGAAGGGGAGGGAGAGACGGTGAAATTTGAACCCATGACGTACCAATAGAATACATATATAGGTGAAGAAACTTGCTTGCATGTGGATGCCTGCTCTGCACTGCATTCATATCAGATATTGAGATGCATAATATGGGATGGGATGGGGCCATGTACCGGATTGCATTTCCTTTTTTTCTCCTCCATATAAATATTATTAGTACTAGAGATATATTATTATGACACAGATAAATAGAGGTAATTGGGAGAATGAAACAAAATGGGTGGAGCCCGAGGTCGTCTTTGGAAACCACAAGGGAGGGAGGGAGGGGAGGATGGGCATGGGCCAAGAATCGAGCTGAATGTTTGTCAGTTGTCACCAAGGTGGAATGCCTACAAAATATATAGAGTTTGATGCCTTTTGTTGGGGTTTTGTTTTTTATATATTACTTGATAGAAAGAATTGGGGAGGGTTATGCAACTTGGTTATTAGAGATTACTCGGTCTTCCCCAACATTTCAAGTTCCAACTTTAAATCGCTTGTATATATGATTTCTTAATGTCTGCAAGGGTATATATTATTTATTAGACTACCAAATAA
Organism: Gossypium longicalyx; assembly: GCA_025698465.1. Taxonomy (NCBI): domain Eukaryota; kingdom Viridiplantae; phylum Streptophyta; class Magnoliopsida; order Malvales; family Malvaceae; genus Gossypium; species Gossypium longicalyx. The sequence goes on from CM047005.1 coordinate 5,237,605, forward strand.
TATGCCATACTCGTTACTACATCCATCTAACTAAAATCTAAAGCTTGTCCTTTCAAAGGAAGTTGGTACTCTACTCTCAAAACATGTGATGATATCCCATCCTTATTTAATTTCCATCGACACAATGATTGAATTAATGCGATTGGAGTGAAAAAAACAATGAGGAAGGGACAACTGCATTTACCATACTTCAATTACAAATTAATTAATTCATCGATTCATCAATCGATTAAAAATTGTGATAATTTGTTTCTGACTAATTACTTGAATAAATCGCTTAACTAAAATTAATATTTATAAGCCCAACATATTATATTATATATAAGCCCAATATATGACCAAATTGATCAATAGTTCAAATAAAAAAAATATTATGAAAAATAAAATTAAAATAAAACAATTAACCTACCGTTACTTTACATGTTATGTTATTAATTTAATGTTGCCGTTATGTTATTTAAATTTAAAGAAAAAGAGCATTAACATTGACATTGTATTTTTTTTTTTTTATGCTTTAAACTTGTTTAATCAAAAGGAAAAAAAAAACTTATATAAATTTCAGTTAACTTGATTAACTGACCAAATAAACCAAAGTTAATTTGGTTTGGTTAATGAATTGCAAAAAATAAAAATAAAAAATTAATTAGACTAATAGTTAAGATTTTTAAAATTTCAATTAGTCAACATCTCCTAAAATTGAAAATGATGTGAAACACTTATATTTCAAAATCTACTCTCATAATGTAAGATTCATGACCTCTTATAGGCATCTTCCTCACTACAACAAAAGTCCACATGGTAAATCGCTAGTACCTAAACTCTCACACCAAATGTCACAATCCCCACCAACATTAAACCTAAGGGGTTTGTCCACAAAGACACCTCATATGTTGAATACGGTATGAACACTCGTATCCCAACAATAATTGGAGTATGTAGCCCCTATAGGATTCATGGCTTCTATCTAAAACCATCACAAAATTTAATGCAAAGTAGCAAAAGTGAAAAATAAATGATGAATCGGCATGCTTACATTCTCCGAACACACCATGAACAAAGAGATAAGACATTACACACAAAATTGATCCCTCTTAGCTCAGGTCAACTCAACTCCCCCTAGAGAGTATCTAAAATGTTATCAAGTCTTTTTGGAGAGTGAAAACCTCATAAAACCACAGTAGCATCTCTTCAATTGATTGCGTTGCAGTTAGGGTACCATCATACTTTTTTTTTTTTTGGGAATGGGTACCATCATAGTTACAATAAAGTTTTTTTTTTTTTTTTTCTCTCGTACCTTAATGCACTACACATCTGCCCCAGCAACAGTTTTACCTCTGCGAGACCGCTTCCTTTTTCTCTTGTTTTCACCATTGCCATCATCACCCTCAACTTCCTGCAAAGAGACTTCGATATCAAATAGTGCATGAAAGCAAAATTTAGCTTCCATTCCAATGCTCAACTTAATAGGTTACTAATGCTGCAGGAGGCTGGATTATTTGACTCAATCCGTAAGACAAAGGTAAATACATTTGAAAAAGAGACTAAAACAAGCTTACCTTCCCAGATGCACGATTTGGGTTTTCATGGCTTTTTTTCTTCTTAACTGAAAGCGGATTTGGACCCTATAAAAGTTGAGAAGAAAAAAAGGTCAATCCCGTGAGCTTTATGATGGCACCTTATAAGTTAAAGAAAACAGTTATACGGGAATGATATAGCAGTAGTTATACATTTTAGTCTGTAAACCAGTTAATTTTAAATACTAGAATTCAGTTTCAAGATGTGATAGCACAATCTCCAAGCGACCTACATCCCTCAAATGATTCTAATTATTGCATGATTTAAGCTTTTCAAACTAATGGCATGTAATGTTAGTCGGATGACATCGGTGATGGCAGTAGATGTCAAGTTTGCATAATGCATGTTCATTGACATTTTCATATTTCCAACTAACATGTTCTAATTTCATGAATCCTCAGTAACATTTGCAAAAGCAGTTCAGGAAACTTGCATTCTCATATAAAAAATGCACAAACCATAGAAACTCCTGCAATGATTAGGTTAGAGACGTAAATCGCATAAACCTGACCAAATTGGTACAACTCAGAAGATGGTTATGGAAAAGTACCTTAGCTTTCTTTCTTTTAAATCGAACTCTATCCTTTACATCTCTTTCCTTCCCTGAATAATTCCGGGTATTATGTGGCTGCAACCCTGGATTGTGATGACCCAAACCTTCTTCATCACCTGAATCTTCTTCATCCGCATTTGCTGAAACACTAGTAGTCCTCTTCTCTAATGCTTTATATTCCTTCTCAGTCAAATGAAGGCGTTTTTCTTCAGAAGATTTGACAAAATCACGCTGAAACTTAGATGGTTGCTCAAGGAAAAGGGCATTTCGTAGGCCAAATATTAAAGGAACATTAGGTACCTAAGGGAAGAGAAGAACACAAAATCAGAATACAAGTTCATAGGAAAATAATAATACGAACTCCAAAAGCGAGACTGCATAACAGTATGAATGTTCAAGTTGAATGCAAAAAATGATGTCTCCTTGAAGGAAAAAGAATAGAGCAAATAGCAACTTTTGCTCTGATTCTTTATTTTCGTGATGTAGCCGTGTCCAACACATCCAAAGTGCAATGATACAACAGTTTAAGGACCCCCCAAAGACATGTAAAAACTAAGAAGAAAAATAAATACATCTAACACCCGGACCCAAGTCCAACTAACATAGAATAGCTATGCAAAGAATTTAAAAGCGAAAAAAGGGATAGAAAGTTACCTTCTGAAGTTTCTTTCGGAGATCAGCATCCTGGGTAGCAACAAAAAAGTGCTCAGAATTATTTTCTCCAATGACTTCCGCAATGCAAGCATCAGCACTGACCACCTTCTCATGATCACATCTGAATATGAGGTTCAATTACTGTTCAAACACATTTAATTCATAGAAACAAGGCCAAACTAGGAAAATTATGCATACGGTTAACTTTCCACAAACAATTGTCAAAAAAGAAAAAAAAAATAAACAGAGAAGCCACGCCATCACAATTCAGAAGCAAAACTGATAGTACCAGTAACTTAGCCCCTACCAGGTTCAAAAGAGAGAGAGAAAAAAAAAAAGGGGGTTTACCTAGCAATTGCGAGTTTACGAGCTGCTTGGAAAGATGCAGACTGAGCGGCACCGAGTTTCTTCAGCTCTGCGAGAACACAGCTGAAAACCCCACACAACAAAAAAAGGGTTATGTTTTCATATAAAAGCAATTATCTTTAGATACTCGGCCAACAAAAGGGTGGGGGTTTGAACCTGGTGGTGAAAAGCTTGACAGGGGCAGAAAGACAATTGGAGAGAGCCTTGTCAGCGGGTGTTAAGTCATTGTGAAGAAGGTGGTGCACGAAAGTTCCATCGCAAAGAACCTTGAATGGCTGCCTGAAACCGAAGCACACGCAGAAAAATCTCACTGTCTTCCGGTGACGCTTCTGCTTCTTGAATCTCATATTTACTCTTCTCTCGTGTTAAAGAAAAACTGAGAACTTGAGTAACCCACAGCAATCGGCCGGAAGTTAAGATTTCATATTAAAGCCGCCAGGGTTCTGTAAGGGTTTTTGCTTTTTCAATAATGGGTGTGTTTAGCGTAATTGAATTAACCCTCGCTTGCCTGGGTTTTGAAAATATATTTTTTTATGTTTAATGATTTTAATTAATAATGAAAATTAAATTTTGTTATTGTTTGTTTATATTTTCCGTAATATAAATGTGTTTATGTGTGCTTTTATAATATTATTGTTTGCCTAAAAAATTATTATTGTTTGTATTTTTTTTTCCGCATAGAGTTTTCAATTTTATTTTTAAATTATTCAACTAAGCCCCTCTCGAGAACTTACTTAGGAATAAGAAAGATGAATAATATGTAAATACCATAGAATAAGGTTTGATACTATTTATAGGGATTCCAATATTTTCATTCCAAAAATATAAAGTTTGAAACAATTGAGAATTTTTTTTTGGAGATTTGATGCAGTTACTAATTCATGATCTAATATTTATATGATGAAAACTTCATTCTTAATTCTACGAGAATTTTTATAAAAGCTTTTCATTTGCTTCTCTTCAATGGAAGTTTTATTTTCCATAATATATCCTAGTTTTTGGCCTAATTTTTCTTCTGATCATCGATTTAACTTCTTATAAAAGAGATATACCTTAGTTATATTTCATCTCTTTAATAAGTTTTGTAATAAGCATAATGATCTTACTGTTCCGATGAAGAGAAAAACCTATTTAGGAAATTTCTTCTGATGATTAGCTTTTCAGGAAATTTCTAAACAAATAATTTCAACAAAATCTTTCAATTTTTTATTTTAATAAGTGTTATCTCCTTATTTTATTAAGTGTTATCTCGATTGACATGAGTATTATTGTCAATTTAGGAGAAGATGAATTCAACTAAGTTGAGTTGAAAGGCATTATCCTGAGGAGAAAGATATGAGTAGTTCTGGACTTTTTATGCCAAAAAGAACAAATATAGTCAAAATCTATTCGATTTTGATGTGGATAATATTAATTTTTGAATAATGACGAAAATGTTTTTAACTTTTATTCTCATGTATTGAATGGGAAAAATATACATATTCATACAAACTTTACGTAAGAAGACCCAATTAACCAAAGTGATCAATAAATAAAGCATGACACTCTCTGTATCATAGTTCGTAGTACATAACAAGGATGAATCAGAATCCAAAGTTCACGATTATTAACAGTGTATAGTATGATTAATGTAAAAATCACACCAACCCATTTTTGCTATTAACAACAAATATTTGGTTTACAACAAAGATTTCTCATCACTTTTTTTATCTTATAATAATAATAATAATAATAATAATAATAATAATAATAATAATAATGGACATAAAAATGAAAACAAAGAGAAAAAAAATTATTACAGCTGTTTTTTATACACTTAACAAACAGCTGAATCTCAAAGTAAAATTTGTACTTCAATATCACACGCATGTCACACCCGGTATTTGGATGCTGCAGGCTTACAGGTTTTCTTTTTTTCCTTTTCTATTTTGTTGCTCTAAAAAGCTGGCTTCCAAGGGTCACAGTTGGGCTTCCTTCCCCCATCACCGTTGTCAAGCTCATCTCTTTATCGAGTATCCGATCAAGTTCCGCTACAACATAGCTCATGGTCGGTCTCCTCTCGCTCGATGGTTCCAAACATCGGACGGTTAACCTTATGAATTCCTCCATGCCTTCAGCTGTGAAGCTACTGCCCAACCTCAGATCAATGATGCTGGAAATGTTGCTGTAATCGTGGCTATTTTGCACCTTCCAGAAAAGCAAAAGCCGAAAAGTAATGTTATTTAACTACAACTCACACTAATGTCTGAATTTCATTGCCAAGGTTCAAATGCTTTCTCATGGAGAAATCGCAAACTCGTAAGTTAAATCACGTGGTTAGTAACTACGATATTTAGAAATGCACGATTAAGTTTGTATAGAACCAGCACCTCATAACATCTCCAATCCATGGCGTTTGCGAAGCCATGGAAGTCAAACACATGCACAAAGAAATGAAAGCTTACACGTTTTCCTTTCATGCATAGAAAGATACTAATAGCTGTCATCTCATCTCCCTAAGCAAGTATTTCGAAAGGGTATAAATAAGGTGCACAAATGAAGCCAATGTCATACCCACTCGACAAGGTTCTCTGTGGAGTTTGAAGATGGTAATTCTGATGCTTCTCGCCCACTTACTAACTCCAAAAGGAATACTCCGAAACTATACACATCACTTTTTTCGGAAAAACGTCTAAACTCCCTCACCCTGCATTAGTCAATGCATACATGTAAGAATTATGAACGATACACCATCAGAACAGTCACAAAGTGAAGAGAGAGTACTCAGGAGCAAGAAATATCTCATCTGCCGTCACTTGAGAAGAAGGTCCAGCAACATCAATTCTTCCCAGAAAATTACGCAGTCCTGCATCTGCAACCTTTGCTATAAAATTCTCATCTACAAGAACATTTGCCGTTTTGAAATCTTTATGTACCAATCGAGGACTTAAAGTGTGGAGATGAGCCAAGCCTGCAAAAGGGACAAATAACAAATCTAGGCAACGTAAATCAGGCAGTAAATTTTCGAAAATTACAACCATAGAAGGTGAACATCTGAATTTCGAAGTGTTACAGAAGCTTACGAAACAATTTTGTGGGACCCTTATTCCTATTTGGATTAGTTTATCTAAAGAAAAGAAAAACTGATACCATGAAAGCCACAAATGCTCACTGATTTTGCAGAGGATCACCTTTAGCTGCACCTAGAGCTATTGAAAGTCTATGCTTGAATTCTATCTTCTGCTCTGAGACTTGACCAACTCCTGCAGAAATGAACCAGAAAAAAGTTCAATATAGAACTAAATACTATTTCATTTTCACTATTAAATCTTCATCCATTTGCCTAGATGAACTCTCCCAACATGACATATACATATATGTAGGACAGAGAAGTTTGTTCATAAATGCAAAAATTGTGACTGGATAGAGAGTTACCGTACAAGTGAATGGAAACGCTTCCATTGGGTATATATTCGTAAACAAGAAATTGTTGATTATTTTCCTGGCAGTAGCCCAAAAGAGTGACAAGATTCCGATGCTGAATAGATGAAAGATAGCATGCCTAGGAGTAAAGTTGAGTACCATTAGATCAAAGGACAAACCGTGAATGAGTCTGTACTAAAGAAGCATGGATAGGGAACGATATTGGACCAAAATTTAAAGGCAAATACAGATTTTACATCTTAAATAGATCATACCAAAGGCTGAAGAAAGAACATGACAAGCTTGCAAACAACCCAAGATGGAGTCATCAAATTGAGCTCAATAAGAAAAAGATTAACCAAAAATGTTGACAACTAATTACTAGGATGAAACCCTGCCAGGTTGAGACCTAAGTGTGGGTTGTATGATATTCTTTGCTATATTTGACAGATGCTAGAAACCCTAAATAAATATTATGAGGGACTCAAATTAGCAAGTAATTTTTTAGAATTTTTTGAACCCTATGAAAAATCTCTACCTAAAAGCAATCCTCGATCGACCATGGATGTTAGTTACGATTCCCATTACCATGATCAAGGCAAGTGGCTTTTACCTCATCAATAAATTCCTGACTAGGAGCTCCAGCTCGCTTTTTGATAGCAACCAACATTCCATCTTGAAGCAAACCTTTATATACCTCACCAAATTTCCCTTCCCCGATCAAGTTTCTATCACTGAAATTTTTGGTCGCCAAAGACAACTCCCTCAACTCAAACCGTCTAGCTTCCCGCAGTGACAACTGGACCCCAATATGTCTTCCTAAAAGTCAGCGGAAAAAACGCAAATAAAGTTATCTAGTACACCGTGCTTGTGGCTTTTAATGGACTCTAGAAACAAGCATGACATAAATGTTACTACCTTGAACAGAAGGATCTGAAGATCCGGTCTCGGATGTTCTTGAAACACCCCGTTTGTGAAATAGGCAGAACCATATAAGCAAGCCAACTATCCCCACCAATGCCACGGCTCCTGCAGCACCTCCTAATATTGCTGCAAGATTCCTTGACATCTGGTATTGGAACTACTTCAGCTATGATTGAAATTATTATACATTTAACCTGAAATAAAGAAGACGAGACGACCGGATAAATCTTTATCCAGAACCAACATATGCATTCAAATTTCAGACAACAAAGCCAGTGTGAATATAATGAAATGTAATACATATGATCCAATTATATAGAATATAGATTATGTGGATAAGGCAAGCAAGTTGCTAGTTATAAAAGAAAGATGCTTTGCATTGGTTAAAAGTTAAAAAATCTCAAAGAAGCAACTCAACTTAGAACGTTTCAAATTCTATACTACTGAATACCCATTGTACGGAAACGCTCAACAATCGTAATTATCCAAATAATGCTGCAAATCAGAAACAAAAATGGAATTTAATTTGAGCAACCAGAGCATTTTGTATCCCTCCTTCATAGAGTTGACGAGATTCGAATTTAAGTGGACATATAAATCACAGATACCCAACCCAATTGGTCGTCAAAAAAATGGTACTACTTAAAAAGTCAAATCACAGAGAAAAAAGATAATGAGACATTGACGGAAAATGAAAGGGAAAAAGAAAAGTCGGAAACTTCAAACCTGTATTCCCATTCATTTGGCAATGAGAAATCAAATTGATCTCTTTAGGAGCAGAATCACCCGCATTCCCACATCGAAAGAAGCGAGAAACAAGAAACTCGATTTGGGGGAAGAAACCGAGAGATATCCAGAATAAGATAAAGTGCGAATGGGTGAAATCAAGGTGAAAAAAAGGGGGGGGGATGGCGAGGGCAGACAAAAAGAGACAGCAGTGATGAGGAATCGAGGTGAGCAATAGTTGATGAAGTTGGTGGAATAGTTGTAGTTGGTTTTTTTTTTTTTAATAAACGAGGTGGAAGGTCCAAATCATCGAAAACAAATGAGAAAGAAAAAAAAAAACACAACACACAGACAGCTTTGGGATGCAAATTCAGTTCTGAATTTAAAAATTGAATGAATAACTTAGAAACGAATACCCCTCGTTGGATACAGACAATGCCGACAGAAAGTGACCCTGCGCCGACAACGCTTTCCCTCAGGGTTTAATACTTAATACTATATGTATATGTACAGCAAGCAAAGTAAAGAAAAAAACTACTGTTTTTATTCGTTTGATTGGAATTATTCGAGAAACTTGGGAAACTAAAAGGCTTTTTATAAAGATAATGAAGAACAAGCAGAGTAGAAATTTTGATATAAACAAGAAATAAAATAAAAAGAAAAAGGGAACCCAATTCTTCCTTTTTTTGGTTAGTAATTGTTTCTTGATTTGTTTTGATTTGAAATTGTGAAATTCCTTTTTGGGTTTTTTTTTTTTTTCCTTTGTATTTGTGGGCTGTAAAGCAAGATAAAATGGTTGTCTCCTACTGCAAGTTGAAAGGGAAGGGTGGGGGTTTATTTGGTGTGTACTGTACAGAGCATCTTCGCTGGAACAGAACCACCACAAAATTCACGATTTTTTTTAAAAATAAAAGAACAAACTAATTTCTAAAATTATGGAGAAAATAGTACAAAGATTAAAGATACTAACATGTATGTAATGATGAAACAAAAACAAATTAAATAAAAATAAAAAAGAAGAAGAAGAAGAGGAAGAAGAACAAGTGACAGAGAGAGGGATTGAAAGCAGTGGGGTTTGCTATCCCCACCAGCCAGCTATGTTTTGATATTGCTTCTACTCATTGATTTTGTATATAAAAAAAATGCTTTTTTTTTCATGTTTTATTTTATATTATTATTTATTTTATGATGAACTGATGAGGTGAGATTATAACAGCAGAAAAAACGGCACAGCTACCATGTACAGCGAAGCTATCCTTTTTGTGCCGTTTGTTTATACTTTATTCTAAAATTCTCACATGGAATGGAAGATGATGAAGATGAATAACACTTTGGATTCTGGTCGTCTTACATGAATGATTGAAGATGGATGGGTTTCATTTTTGTGTTCTTTTTTCGATTTAATATTTTCTTAAGATGCGTCCAAATATGTTTGTTGTTGAATTGAAGAATCCTAACTATTATTGGATCCACTACACAATTATTGCCACATTCAATTCATTCGGTTGAGAAAAAAATTTTTAAGTGTTATAACATGTTGAATAAAGGATGATATTAATTTTTATTATTTTACAAAAATAAATTTATTTTAAAATTTTCACAATATTTATCCATTTTGTTTTGAAATTTAAGCTTTTCACCTGCGTCGAAATCAGGTTATTCGACCCATTTCATAGTAAAAGTACCATAAAAGTCTTTATATTAAGAGTTAGATTGTATTTTACTCTTTCATTAAAAAATAGTAAATTAATCCATGTACGTTAGATTAAAAAATAAATCGGTCATTCTGTTTAAAAGTTTCATCTATTTCTACTGTTAAAATAAGGTACATGTAGCACATCACATGTAATTGTTTGGTTATTCTATTAGCTACATTAATTTTTAACAATAAAAATAGATAATTTTTTAACAAAATTGATCTGTTTGCTTTTTAATCTAATATATAATGACTAATTTACTCATTTTTCGATAAAAGCGATAAAATACAACTTAACTCTTAATACGATAACTTCCATGACACTTTTACTCTATTTTATTGTTTCTATGATAATAATATATTTTATTATTTAGTACAAATTTGATTTGAATTAAAAAAATACATTATGCAAAATCCCACTCGATCAAATAGTTTTATTTATGAATAAGCTTAATTTTGATTTCAATTTGAAAAAAAAAAGAAGAAATTATAAAAGGAATATCGTCAAATTATTATAATAAATGTTTAAATTAGAGGTGGCATTTAAGTTTTATAAAACAAATATCATCCTTGATGACCGCCATTTCATAAATTATGGAAGCCATCGTTCTTCAAACCATATGCTGAGATATATAATTCTAACTAAAGCTTTCGAGTTGGATTAGTGTAAAAAATTAGGTTTATTTTATATGTTGAATTCAGATAAAAATATTAAATTCAAGCTTGGTCCGGCTTCTTCGTATTAATTTTTTTATATAAAAATAATTCTAAAAAATATAATACATTAAATAGACTAAAAACATTAAAATAAATATTTCTCAAACATATTAGAAATACATATAAAAAAATATTTATACTTAAATAACACCAACATAGTTGCAACATAATAAACAAATACTCTAAAATAATAACAAATTTAATAATAAAATAATAATTTTAAAATATCTAAACAATAACAATAAAATAGTAATAATATAATAGTGAAATGATAGCAAAACAACAACAAACAACAATAGATTTTTTTTGTCGAATTCTGGTTTGGTTGGGCCTGGGCCAAAAAAGTATTGCCCGAGGCTTAGCCCGTTTTCTAAATGGGTATTATTTTTTATCCAAACTTATTTTTTGAATTTATATTTTTACCTAAATCTTTTAACTTTTCGAACAAACTTCCGAGTTTGAACAAGTAATCCGGCCATGGTTAGGTCTAATAATTGATTATTTTCCCATCATTGTCAAAGAATTGAGTGAAGTTAAATCAACAAATAAAAAAAAATAAAAAAAACCCAAAAAAAGAAAAGGCTTTAAAAAAGCAAAAGCAATGGGAACCTAAGCTGCGAAAATATATTTGTAAAAAAAAAAACTATTTATTGAATGAGTTTTAAGTGAAGAAGTCAATAATTTCCTTTAAATTCATAATTATTTTAAATAGTGTTTTTAATTTTTTTAAAATTTTTATATAAATAAAATTTTATATGAAAATATAAAAATTATAATAATATTTATTACTTATTAATAATTTTTTAAATATTTTATCAGTTGAATTTAAGTCTTACAACCTCAAACAAGAGTATTACGTTAATATAATTTTTGTTTTAAAATAATCTTTAGAAACGGTTAATTAAACGAATATTTCATAATAGGATAATAGAAATGTAATATTTTAAGGAGGAGTTTATAGTATGTTGCATTAACTTATTTGATTCATTTAGTTGTAATGTAAGATTCAATTGTTCATTATCGATTGAGTTTTAATTTGATTAGTATATTATCCTCTTATTTACAGTTTAGGATGGGGCTATGAGTAATTTTAGATATTGTCTCAGAAAGAAAAACAGATATAATTTTAACCTATAATAAAATTGTTCAAAAAAAATTAATTGCTTATTTGACACAACTTAAGATTACATAAAATTTTTTTTTATCAAACTGTCTTTGTTATAGATTATTTTTAAACAAATTTAGTTTTTTTAAATATTTTTTAGTTTCAAATTCCATGAAATTATGATAACTTATAATAATTCTTATTTATATTACAATTTATATGTATAAGGAAATATATGATATTAAAATAAATTTATAAATCATAATTCTAATAATTGATGAAAAGTTGTTCATATCCCACCATAATTATAATTCATTAATATAATAAGAAATAAATATTTAAAATAAATATAATAGTTATAAATTTAAAATTTGACCACTGTTAAGAAAAATGAGTAATTTTGTTTTCAGCTATACTTAAATTTTATTTTTGTTCGAAAATGTAAGATTAATGAAATTAGTCTAATTAAAATAATATAATTTTATTTTGAAAGGTAATATTAGCAGTTAAGATAAAAGATTCCATCAATCAAACGTAATATCAAGATTATGATTTTAAACCCAAATCTGCTTATTAAGTTATTATTATAGAGATCTACCCAAGGTCAATCATATCCCTAGAGATAGGGGTAAAATCGTCAATTTAAATGAACATATGGGGCTATTAGTGTCCAAATAAATAAAATCCTATTTTCGTCAACAGCCTCATAAGTCATAAGAGATTAACGGATCTTAGAAATCAAAACTCACTCTCAAATTGCAAAGCAGAAATCAGCTAAATAAACAGGGAAAATGGACGCAATTGATTCAGTTTTTGATCCGCTAAGGGAGTTCGCTAAGGACAGTGTTCGTCTCGTCAAGAGATGCCACAAGCCCGATCGCAAAGGTTACTGATGTTTCCTTCTTTTTTTTTTTCTCTCTTGATTATTAGATTTTGTTGATCCGTCAGAATCCTGATTGGAAGATTCTTTTTGTTTTAGAATTTACGAAGGTGGCGTTCCGCACAGCGATCGGATTCGTGGTTATGGGATTTGTAGGATTTTTCGTCAAGCTCATCTTTATCCCCATTAACAACATTATTGTTGGATCCGGTTAGGTAAGGTTAGGTTCCTTCTGTTTTTACTTTATCTTTCACATTATTACGAGGTTTGCTGTCTTAATTACTATAGATCTGTCACTGATTCGGTATTTATCTGTATTTATGTGAATCGTTTTCTAAGTTAATGCATTGGAAAACGAAATCTTCTGGATCTTGCGTAAACCTGTTCTCCACAACTCTGAAAATTGAAAATTTTCTGAAGTTTAGACTCTTGAGTGGTAGGGAAAACCTGGAAATTGAATTAGTTTTTAACTACATAGTATTGTTCTTCATTGATGAATCCCCATTTGGCGTCCCAGGGTCGGTATTATGTAGAAAAAGGAATAAACAATTGGTCATGGTAAAATAATAAGGGGAAAACTCCTTTCCTGCTATGGTGATTCATAGGATTGTCTTAGAAACCTTTTTGGACGGTATCGAGCTCGACTTGTTCATGCAATAGTTCATTAAGCTCCAATTTTGCTATACCTAATGAGCAATAAAGTGGTCTAAACTCACATTCTAGATAAAGCAATGAGAATGGGTGAGAACTAAGAAAGCGTCGAAGGGGAGCACTTTCGTAGATCATATTTGTTGAAGCTGTTTTAGGGTCATAAACATAAAGTATCAGTTATCTGTTACATGTCAAATACTGGATTCTGCAGCAGGGTTAGACATGATCATGTTGGATTAAGTTTCTGTATCTGGGTGGCATCCATAAGCAAATAAACCAAATAATTGCAGATTAACAAATAGATATAGCCATTAATTTATCTTCTTTGAGTAGAACTCTGTGAAATACACCACAAACACCTCAGCAATGTGCATGCTTTTCATTTGGACTTGAGTTTGCTAGTTGTGGGGGCACTGTGCTAACTCCGAATCTTTTGTTTAAATTGCAGGCTTGCTTTCATGTTACTGACTCAACAACACAGATCGAGAGATAAATTGTCTAAGATCTCGAACTAATTTCAGTATAGATAAATTGTCTAAGATCTCGAACTAATTTCAGTATAGACTTTGGTTTTCCTCTATATTCATATTTGTTGGATTTGGGTTTAGTTTTTAGTGTTGAAATGGAAACTACTTGAAGCAAATACAATCCTTGAGTTTTGGTCCAATGATTTATGGTTTTTCCTTGTATCAATGCTCTTCTTGGGTAAAAGTAACATGGATGTCCTTTTGCAAGTAGTCAAACTACGTGTTATATTCTTTCTACTCAAAAAATGAGTAAATTAGCTCATGTATGTTAAGCCACGAGTCTTCCTATTCAAAATTTCATCCATTTTTTGATATTAAAAATTGGTCATTGTATGTCAGCATAAGATATACGTAACTCATCACGTGTCATTGTTTGATTATTTTGTCAATCACACTAATTTTTAACAATACAAATGTATAAAAAAATTTACATAAATAATTAATTTATCCTTTAATTTAATATATAATGACTAATTTATTTATTTCTTGAATGAAAGAGACAAAATATAATCAAATTATTAATAAAATAGTTTTTATAATACTTTTACCACTATTTTTATTGTCTAGCAAATTCATTTGGGATGGCTTTAATTTTCTACCATCAAATCTCACCCTTGAACTAAAATTTCATCTCTTTTTAGTAAATGAATTAACGTTATCTATGGAGGAAATGATGTCATGATTTTTAATCAATGAGCAGGAGCCCTATATTCCTACTTTTCCTCCTAAAATGAAAAAACGAAAAGAAAAAGCAGGAAAATTTGATACGAGATCTACACCTTTTTTCTGACGTTTTGGGGGTTAATGGGGACCAATTCTCGAAAATATTCTTATTTAACTGAAGTTAACCTTTGTGCAAATATTAGAAAGTGGTACTGGAAATAGTGTCAAAGAATCTATCTAATTGCATTATGTGGGGAGTGCGGAAGTGGAGCCTCAATTTGGTGAAAAGTTGGTTAACTGCACCAAACCAGAGGTTGGACACGATCTCTCACAATAATGGTGTGGGGTTTGAAATTCAATAATCAAGAAGGTTTAACAAAGAGACCACTCATCAACCTAGCCAGCAGGGCAGTTTGGAGTGATGGGTGTAGTGTCGGGAATAGAATGTTTTGTTTTTTTCTCTACTTTTATAAATTTTGAGATTTAGTAAATTATTTTTTCAATTTAAAATTTTAATTCAATTATTATAATAATATATATTTATCCGTAAAAGGTTATCAATTTAACATGTTGATTAAGTTGTCATCATGTAAAGTGACATATGATTAATTGAGAATAAATATATTAAGTTAACAATTTTTATTGAAACTATCAATGGTGATAACAAATGAACTAGAATTTTTAAATTAAAAAAATAAAAATATTAAAAATTTAACTTTTAATATATAAGGATTACATCTCAAATTCTATAAAAATACATGGATTAATAGTATATTTTAATCTTTTTCACTTTTATTTTCTTTTTCTATTCTTATCTTTGCGTGTTATGTTGCTCTTACATCCCAATATGTGATCCGGTATAATAATAAATATTTATTTATATCTATGAAATGTTTTTTTGAGTTGATGTCACCTTTAATCGAGTCATCAATTCAGTTAGAAAATTATAAGAATATTCTTTTGTAATTAAAATAAGTTATACTATTTGAGGGTATTTTGGTATTTTTATTTTAACAAAAATAAATTAAAATATACATATAATGAAATTTGTACTCATACCAATTGGATTAATAAAACTTTAAATTTACCATTTAACCAAAACTTATTTTTAATATATTTTATATAATTTTATTTTAATATACACAATTTATTATTTCCATCAGTTGTGTATATATTAATAATGTTGTTAATTGAGTTGGTGTCATAAGTCAACTTGACACTAACTCACAATCGTTGACAAATTCATAATAAATAATTATAGTGCATTTAATATTATTTATATGATGTATTTAAATTTAGTTTTACTCACAATTTAATCTATTTTTATTTTAATATCGTATATATTTTATATGTTATTATGATTAATTAATTTCAAACGATAAATTTTATAATTTATTATATGTTATTTTTAAATACGTATTTATATTCTAAATTTATTATTTTTACACACATACATGTGTGATGGAATTTCTAGTAATAATAAAAGAGATTTGTTGAAATATTATCAGGTACTGTGCCCTACTCTCACAGTTGTCTGGGTTTTGTTTCCACAACTGTATTTAGGCCCAATATAAATTTCTAGCTGTCTCTCCAGCTGCAAGCATACGTTAAAATAAATTTATTTTTTTAATAAAATTTTAATTTTTGTATCCTAATAATCTTCAACTCAAGACCCAATATTTTAGAATCCTAAAATCGTAAATTTTAAGATTTTAAATTCTAAACATATCATAAACCGAATAAACATTGTGTTACTGTTATTATTTATTAAATTATTTAATTAATCAACATTAATTAAAGTTAAATTTTAAAATATTATTAAAGAGAATTTTTTTTGGCATTAGAAAGTGGTTGATATTAATTAAAAACTCTTTTAAAAAAAATATAAAGTGATGTTGACTGTGCCTTAATTTAATTAGTCTCGTTGTTATTGTAACTGATGGTTATCTAAGGGGCTGGGGGCTGGCAGCAGTCCCTAAAATGGAAAGTTGTTCATTTAGGCATTTTAAAAAATTTAAAAATTTAAATTAGTAAAAGTAAAATTATATTTTGGCCTATTTATTTATTCCTTTAAAATTTATAAAGATATAAGCTATTAAAATTTAAAATTTAATTTTGACCTCCTAAAAAAAAATTCTAACTTCGCCTTGATTGCAATAATAAGAAGAATGTGGTTCAAACGTGCTTAAACACGTTTTTTTCCTTTGATTTAAGGGTTTGAAGAGGCAATGTTAAGAGGGAATGTCAAAAACATTGATCCTCTAAAAATGAAAAAAATTAGTTCAATCTCTTTAAAAATAATAAAATTGTACTTTAACTCCAAATGTGAAAAAATAATTCTATTTATTCCCTTTAAAATATGAAATTATAAAATATTATATGAAAAAATTATATTTTGACATTTTAAAAATTTTATAATTCAGTTTCAAAATGTTTGAGATGTTGTGCTTAAAATTAGGCATTGTATCAATATATGTACATATAAAGTAATACATTTTTATTAAATGCTTAAAATTATCCCCGTATAAATTAAATTCTACAAGTTTTCATCTCACCCCTCCCACTTAATTTTTTTTTGGCCCCATCCCTTGTTTGTTGGATGCAATTTATTGTTACCTTTTTTGGGTTAAAATGACAATTGAGCTTTGGTAAAATTCATGATTTGGTCCATTTCCTTTGATGAAAGTGAAAAAAAAGGGACAAATGGAATTGATTTGCCAGCTAATTTTAGACAGATGTTTGCCACGTTAATATTTATTTGGATTGAAAGGACAGCTTAAAATGTTTTGTTCCTATAATTATAATACTGTATGCTCACTTTGACCATTTAATTTAATATGAAGATGTCACATGGTGTGCAATTTTACCAACAAACAAAATGCATTCATCCATTCATTCTTGTTGTCAGCCACACTCACTATTTATAATTTAGTTCTCGCTTTGTGCATTACATGTTGGAATCATGTTTTAGTATGATTTAAAATGCACATAACATGTCGTGCTAATGCAACAACAATCACCCTTCAATCTTCAAAACATAAATTATTTATTTAATTCAATAATAAAAATTAAAAACATGATTGATAATTTGTTATTCAATCAATTATTAACGTGAATTTGAGAATTTGATTTGATTTATTTAAATTTAAGTTTAACTCAATTTGAGATGATAAAAAAATAATAATTTAAATTTATTTGACTTGAATTTTAGAATTGACGTGAAATTATTTGAGTCTAAAAGAACACACCACATATAAAAAGAAATTAATATAAAACAATATAAATTCAAAATAATCTAAATTTGAAATGATTTAAACATGAAATACTTGTAATAAAAAATACCAAAACTAATTTAAAACAGTTCAGACCCAATCGAACTTGATTTGATTAAAGAAAGTCAAAAACTCAAATTCATTTAATTTGTATTCAAACTAACTACAATTCTAAATGTTTCGAATTTGAAATATTCTAAACTTAAAATAACACAAACTTAAAGTGATCAAAATTCAAAATTATTTAAAATTATTATGATAAAAACATTCAACGCTATATGAAATAACGGAAATGAAAAATTATTTAATTTTTAAATAGTGTAAACCTAAAATAATTAAAAATTTTAAAACACATATTAAGATTAATTAGAGCCAAAACTAATCACAATTTAATAACTCAAAAAGTCTATTAAATTTAGAATAAATTTGAATGAGCGGTGCGTTTATTCACTAAATACTATAACAACATTGTAATGTAAAACAAAAAATAAACTAATTACACACCGTTCCCGCCCCAAACCCACCCTTACTTGCTCCAAAAAAGGAAAGGGAAAAGTGAGTACACGCGGCGTGTCCGAGAACTCCACCCGCACCACAATTTTTGTTAGGAAAGCCCGAAAATACTCAATCTCCTGAGGGGCATTTTCGTCATCAAATTGTTCAAGACAATTAAAATGCCCGCACCACAAATTTTTGTTAGGAAAGCCCGAAAATACTCAATCTCCTGAGGGGCATTTTCGTCATCAAATTGTTCAAGACAATTAAAATGCGCTCTTTCATAATCTTCTCTCTCTCTCTCTCCCACCCCCTTCTCCCTCTGTGTCGTGTCTGACGGGTTTCACTTGCATAGCTAGCAAAGCTAAAGGTACTTTTTTCTTTTTTGGATCCCCCAAATCTAGGGTTCATTCGATCCCTAAATATGGGTTAAAACATTGAAGCTTTACCTTGCTTGGTGAAGTCTTCATCTGTTTGTTTAGTTCTATGTTCAATGCTTTACATTTAATATGTATTCTTTTTTTGATGATTTTGCCTTTGTAGGTATTGTTCTAAAGACGATTATACTTTGGGTTTTATTTTTTGGGGTTAATTTTGTTGTGTTGGCTTTGGATTAGAAAAATTGTCGGTTCTTTTCTGAGTCAAGTGTGGTTGACTCTTTAAGTTTTAGTATTTCTGGGTTTATGTTTGTGTGTTTGTGAAAAGTGCGGGAAAGAAAAAGGAAGTGTGAACTTTCAAGTTTTTGGTGCGTTACAGTTGGTTATCAAATTATTGCTTAATTCTTGAGATTTTCTATGGTTATTGTGTAGGAATTGAAGCTTCTTGGCGTTGACTGGTTAATATTTGCTTACTCTTTTCTAATTGTTATTGTTAGGCCAATCTTGAACAAAATCAATTGATGAATTATTATATTTGCCTTCGTTTTCCTTTTATTTTTGCTTAGTCTTTGCCCTCTGTCTATGCCTCTTTTGTGTTATTAAACAATTCTTTACAAATTACGTTTCCTCTCTTATTAGAGTTTGCAAGATGGGGAGCATGGATAGCTTTTGGCAGCTGGGGGATTATCTTCGGGGACAATCAAAAGCCTTAGAGGATAACCAATGGCTGATGGTTGCCTCTAAACTGGCTGAGCAGACGAGGACAAAGGGTGAACGCCTGAGCAATCTTGATCTTTCGAAGGGTTCAGCCGAAATAAGGACAAGGGATAAATTTGGTTTCCGGGAAGACAACAAATTTGAGAACCTTAACTTCAATATGTTAAACTTGGACTCCAAGATTGGAGATAATGTAAGCAAAAGCTCATTCCGAAATGGTACCTACAATATAAATGCTGTTTACCCGAAAAATAATAGCAATAGCCTGGAAAACCTGGCTGGCAACAAATATAGCGGCAATAATCATAGCAACAAAGATGTCAATAATAACAGCAGCACCAGCAATAACAACAGCAATGAGAACAGTGCAAACAATGCTGTTGACAAACGGTTCAAGACATTGCCTGCAGCTGAGACACTCCCGAGAAATGAGGTGCTTGGGGGATACATTTTTGTTTGTAACAATGATACAATGCAGGAAGATCTAAAGCGGCAGCTATTTGGTAATTGTCATTTTCTCTTGCCAACCTTTTTCTTTCATTCTTTCTGTTTTAGTGTTCTGGAAATAAGTTATTCTGTCTGTTTGAAGACTTCCATTCTCATTAATGTAATCATCACTTAAGTGATTTCTATTATTAACATCTTAGGTGGGATTTCTTACATGTTGCTGTTTTCTCATTTGATAGGTTTACCACCAAGATATAGGGACTCTGTTCGGGCAATAACACCTGGCTTACCTCTATTTCTCTATAACTATACTACTCATCAGTTGCATGGTATTTTTGAGGTTTGTTCACCTACTTCATACTCGTAACTTAACATTCCTTTAAATCCCTCTATATTGATTGATGCTGCTGTTCTATTAGGAGTTCATTTGTTTCTCTGAATGTTTGCATGTTGTGCACTTTTGCTGGACGAGGAATAATTAGGGAACAAATTATGATTATGTTATTTATTTTCAATTGGTTGTCCAACAGCCAATAAGATTCATCAATGTAATCTTTTGATGTATGGTCTATTATAAGACTGTTCTCTCCTTCGCTCCACCTCCACCTCAGTCCCAAAGGGGAAAAAAAGGGCCTTGGATGTTTGATGTTTATAGTACTGTAGCAAATCATTTCAACATCTTTTGTTTTCCTCTCT
The DNA here is from genome assembly GCA_025698465.1 of Gossypium longicalyx. Lineage (NCBI taxonomy): Eukaryota > Viridiplantae > Streptophyta > Magnoliopsida > Malvales > Malvaceae > Gossypium > Gossypium longicalyx. The sequence goes on from CM047005.1 coordinate 5,258,048, forward strand.
TGTGTCATTGATGTTTTCTTCTATACATACAGGCAGCAACTTTTGGGGGTTCTAACATCGATCCAACTGCTTGGGAAGACAAAAAATGCAAAGGCGAGTCAAGGTTTCCTGCTCAGGTAAAGTTTGTGTTTATAATTTGCAGTAACTTACTTGCTTATTCCCTTGTAAGAGTGCATGAGCTCTAATTCTTTTAAATTTGTTCCCCAAATAAATAGGTGAGAATCCGTATTAGGAAACTCTGCAAGGCATTGGAAGAGGATGCGTTTAGACCAGTCTTGCACCACTATGATGGCCCCAAGTTTCGTCTCGAGCTTTCAGTTCCTGAGGTACTGCAAGCAATTATAATTTTTTCTTCTGGTCTCTTATTTCATGCGAACTTTCTGGTAATCAAAATATTGGATCCTTTTAACTGAAGCTCAGGAGCTTCATATCATTCTTTTGCAGACGTTGGATCTATTAGACCTTTGTGAACAAGCAGGCTCTCCATAAGCCAAAAGTTATCTGAGTGCAAATGTGCTAGGGTTAAGGGCTTAAGGCTGCCTGCTTTTCACAGATGTTCCATAGAGCGCAAGCTGTGGGTTAAAGACCAGTTGGTGAATCAACATAGGAAAAGTGGGAAATGGCGTTAGCCAGCTGAATAAAATTGCGTTTGTGTCTTGTGAAAGATACTTTTGTAAACTTTTGCATTATATTCTTATGTGTTAAAAATCCTATATAGATAGACTTGCAAAATGTGAAAGAGAATGACTACTATGTGTAATGTTTAAAGTCCTCAAGAAATGAAGACCTTGAATTTGATGTCTGTTTTGAGCTTTATAACTGTCTCCTGTCTCCTTTTAGGCAGCTGGGCCTCAGTGGAGTTGTAGAAGAGAATACTTTATCAGAGAGCAAAGTATAGGGGATAATTTAATCCTAATGCAGGGACCTCTCAATGACAACTGGAGTCACGAGCTTAAGAGCGGGTAAGTGAATCAACAAGCAGGAGCTGGGACTGTCGAACCAAGCTTCCTTTTTTTCCCACTTTATGAACTAGTTTTCGTTGCCATAATTGATCCATTGTGCTTGGAGCTATCGAATCGAATGGTAATAACTCTGGAGGAAAATTGGATTCTTACAGCAAGGCAATTCAAAGTTCTAACATAAATAACTTGTAGAAAGCAAAAGAGCTTTCATTCACATCTCTATTAAACTCTCTTTTTTCCCACTCTCAATTAACTCTTAAATTCAATCAAATCATAACATATAAATAACCACACCCAAAAGCTTGCAATAATTATATATATAAAAAAGAACACTACGTTAATAATTTCTTGAAGGGTCAGTTCTTTTCCTTGGTCTTCTGTAGCATCTGGGGTTGGTGGTCGATTATTTGAATGTTTCCTGTGAAGGGAAAAAAATTTACATGATGTTAAAGCTCTGAAAAATAAAAAATTAGGACAAGAAAAACGACGCAGTCTATTAAAACGACAACGTCTGGGTGCTTTAAGACAGTGAAAGTATTTTACCAGATTTTTCCTTGAACTTAGCCTGAAACTACGAAAAAGCTTATCAGCCAACGGCAAAACGAAGTGGCGCCAAACGGTAACCATAAAACTACAAAGAAATTAAAAAAAAAGAAAATCTTCGGAAAATTACCTTAAAAGATTTTTTAAAAAAGAAATTCAATCTCTTACTTAACGCTAAGCTCATGTCATTCGCTTGGCCTGTTTGAAAAAAATAATGGCTTCTTTGGTTCTCTCTTCTTTCTGTTTCCCTTCTCAAAAGTCTTGTTCTTTTACGTCTTCTTCTCTCCGATTCAGAATCAGAGCTCCGACTGATTCTAGGTTCGGTTGTCCTTTATTTGTCGGATTCGGATCGGTCAAGAAGAGAAATGGAAGAATCGAGGTGTCGGTTGACTCCACAGCTCATCCGCTTGTGTTTCGTGACCTCGACGCCGACGATTTCCGGCACCCGCTCGATAAACAGGTCCGGTTTTCTATGAAAATTTTAATAAATTTTCTTTTATACACAATTAAAGAGATATATATTGTTTGGATTTTGGATGCAGAATACGTTGCTATTGAGAGCGATTCCAGGCCTTAACGAAATAGGAAGAGCTATACTCGGTAACTTCAATTGTTGTTTTTTCTATTTACTTTTTGTAATTTGATTTCCTTTTCTTTTTCCAAAATTAGTTAGTTAAAAACAAAATTAAAATCTGATTAAAACCAGGGAAATTAGTTAGATGTAACGTCAATTCGAAGATTAGTGCTTCATATACATGTGATTTTGTCATCTATTTAGTTCTTCGAAGCCATTGATTTCTCTATTTTGAAAGCAAAAAGCCAGTAGTAGGAAAATCGAATACCTAATGTCCAAAATGCAGCATTACTGTAAATTGCGTGAGTTTTCGATGTTAAAGAAGCCTTAACTTGAATCTTTATAGCAGGAACCGTGACTGAGCAAATCATGCTTCTTGAGAATATAGGAACCTCAATCCTTGTTTCGAAAGATCAGGTTATTTGATGCTTAGAGTGTTTTTTATTTGAAGTTGTTTTCCTGGTTGTATCCCATGTAAATTGCATCAAATTATTCCAATTTTTTTCCTTGTATCAGCTTCCGGAACTTCATAAAATGATGATTGAGGCTGCGGGAATATTGAATATTGAACCTCCTGATCTCTATGTTCGACAAAGTCCTGTTCCTAATGCTTATACATTGGCTATAAGTGGTAAAAAACCATTTGTTATTATCCATACTAGTCTTGTGGAGCTTCTGACACGAAAAGAATTACAGGTCTTCACTTCTTTCTCACTTCCTTTCCATCATAAGCCAAAACTTATTTTCCCCTCTTTTTTTTTTTGTTATTTCCTTTTAGTGTCTTGACTGCTGCTCCAATCCTATTTATATATGTGATGATAAAAGTCTAAATCGAATTGTATGTGCTTTATCATCCATAGCAGTATTGTGATTTGAATGATAAAATGTCATTAATTTTCTTTTTTCTGTGCTACTTCAAGGTAGGCTGTTTTGGCTCATGAGTTAGGTCATCTCAAATGCGATCATGGTGTATGGCTTACATTTGCAAATCTTCTCACTCTTGGATCCTATCGTTTACCTGGTATGTATTTTGGTTCTATCCATCAGTTGGAGCAACTTAGCTACTTGGTACATTCTTAGTTCAATGACAGCACATTTTATTATTTTGTAATATAAGTATCTTGTAATACCTCTTCTATATAATCCACATCTATTATGTCATAGTTAGCCTTGATAATCGATGAATATACCAAATCATTTTAATCAATTAATTATTGGAGTATATAAGAGCTGTTAATCCTTGAAATGTTATCTTTTTATTATTTTGAAAAATAGAATTATATTTTAATATTATACATCTTTTTAATATTTTTGTTCTTATACTGTACATTATCATTAATTATATCTAATATCCTTTATGTGCAATGTTTAGTTAAAAGTTCAAACTAGTATGTATGGGAAAACAAGATCTTAGGCAAGACTGTACAAGCTAATGGACTTCTAGAAGCGATTCTTAGTTAATCCCATTGCACTTTACCTTTAGAAGAGTACTTTATGTATCGTTGTGGGTGCATATATATTAAGTTATTAACAGGATACATATACATTGGCCTGCTTGTCATTTGCTAGCATGCATCTTATAGTAGTTGTCTTTACAGGAAATAGAATAACGTTTCCAATCTACTGAAGTAGAAAAAAGGGAATTTAGATGGCATGTTATCCTCCAAAATATATATATATTTTTCTGAACCACCTTTGGTTTTGGTTATAGTACTCTACTGCAGTTATTAAACAACACGGTTTTGAATACCTTAGTTTCTCACAGGACTTGGTGGCTTTATAGCTCAGAGGTTAGAGGAACAGTTAATCCGCTGGCTTAGGGCAGCAGAGCTAACTTGTGATCGTGCAGCCCTTCTTGTTGCACAAGATCCCAAGGTTTGCCAAAACGTCTCCGAGCTAATATAATCTGTGATCAAATAGTTGAGATTTCATTATCTAATTCTAATTGTGATGCACATACAAGAGGTTGCCATCTCTGTTTTGATGAAATTAACTGGTGGCTGCCCATCAATGGCTGATCAGCTAAATGTTGATGCATTTTTGGAGCAAGCTCACTCTTATGAAAAGGCTTCTTCAAGCCCAATCGGGTGGTATATAAGGTGAGGAATGGTTTTGGTGAAGCATTCAAAACTCACATATTGCTTTTCCCTTTGATTGTCTAATTACCTCATGATTTTTAGAAATGCCCAAACACGGCAACTTTCACATCCACTGCCTGTTCTACGAGCTCGTGAGATTGACGAGTGGTCAAGAAGTCGTGAATACAGAAGTCTTCTTGAACGTGCAACACAGATGAGCATGTAGAAGAGGTTTAGCACTGCTCTGAACCTGGAGAAAGTCATAGTTTAAAACAGCTTTAATAGGTATGATTTTAATGGTTATTTTCAAATTTCCATAACCTTTTTACATGCAATATATATCCATTTTCTTTCCATGGGTAACAGTACAGTCATATTTTCCTAATAATTAGGAGTTTGTACATGCCATTAACAATTTCGCATTCCTTGTATGTGTTTCAGTTTATTACATTTTTTTTATATTGATGGTGACATGGAAATCACAACTTTTGCTTTCCTTGTATTGATCAATTGGATTTTATTTGGGATTCTTTTCAGATATCGGCTTTGCCTTACGATATATTGCCAGGCAGTGGAGAGCACAGAAATGGAGGCAACATTTGTAAAAAGCATCTATAGCTAACATTTGTCCATAAAGATGATAGTTTAAATTGTGGGAAGAACATATTTGGATTTTCTGAAACCACGATAGAGAAAATTCTGGGAAGTTACAGAAACATAGGTTTGATACTCATAGGAACAGAACACTGTATCCTGCTGTTCAACACGATAAAATCGGATATAGCAATCTCTTAATCCTGTAGTAAAATACAATGCTTGCTTAATTAATATGTTTCAATGGTAGTGTGCTCCGAAATTCACTGTTCCCAACAAGGATTAGCACTGTTGAAGATGCAGCAGCCTCCCAAGATTGTTCAGTCTCCAAGAGTAAGATTGAATAAAAATATCTTAAATCCCATGGCCATGATTTTATCAGTAAGCATCGATCTGGTTTTAATGGGTAAATCTTTACTTGGATTAGTGTCTGGCTTGTTTTATTGCTAAAGAAACTGATATGGGTTGCACGTGAATCAGCTACAAAACTTTCCGGGCTGAACTACTGATCCGGCACGAACTTCCACCATAAACTCACCTCACAGGTATTTTATCAGTCTGTGCCAGCTGAAACACCTTAGACAATCTCCACTGCAGCCATTGTTATGAACTATTGTTAGTACCTTACAAACAGTTAGAGATTGGTACATTATTTCCTCTGTTTATGGTGATATGGCTGGTCGGTTTAATCGATTATTGCTATATAATCGAATCAACTGTACCGAGTGAATACTCATCCTCTAACAATGTTGAGCAGCTAGACCGGTAGAGTGGGTGAATGTGAGTGCATAATTCATGAAAGCCAATCCATATTCCAAATATATACTAAACCTGGCAAGAAAACCTTATCTCAAGGATTTGATCACACTGGAAAAACAAAATTTAATGTGATAAAGTAGCCGCCATTGATTATATTTAATGTGATGAAGGAGCCGCCATTGACTATTATTCTATGAAAGCTGTTGAGTGTTAAAAGCTAAATGACATGGAAGATAAACAAGTTGTCATTTTCAATTATATATATAGGGAGAAGGAACGTAACGTGAAGGGAGTTAGATTTGAGGGGAAGAAGTAGAAGTATTGGTTACTTTGGTTAAAATACAAGGATTAAAGATACAGTTGGGTCTAAATGAATATTTTTGTAGTAATTTACTTTAAAAATATAAAATTATAAAAAAAAAATGTCAGTTAATGGTTGCTTGTTAGACTCGCAATTGAATCTTTCTACTACTGAATATTCGTATATATCCTCCACATTCTGGGAAGGCATTTCATCATTTTTTGACTATTGCCTATTTAAGTTTTGAGTTCATCAAACTGCAGCAATAGTCATATTTTGGTAAGATATGTTTGTGTGTGTTTTTATGGTGCTCATGAATTTTCAATAATGGAAAGAAACAATTGTTATATGGGGATACAATCCTGCTTTTTTTTCTTTTTTTTCTTTTTTCAGTATCACTATTATTTGTTTTACAAACGAGATTTTCATTTGCAGAAATAGGAGGAATGGAGGTGTTAAGAGCTTTTGTGAACAGTCCCATTGGCCCTAAAACAACTCATTTCTGGGGCCCTGTTTTCAACTGGAGCCTCCCTATTGCAGTATTTGCTAAAAACTCAAATCCATTTCAACATAGTTCACTGCTGTTTTATGTCATTTCTATGAGATTAATCCAAGTACTCTTGTGTCTATCGCTTTCTTTCTTTTAAAGGCATTTTTAGACACAAAGAAACCCCCAGAAGTGATATCAGGCAACATGACTGCAGGTCAGCCAATCTCTAAGTTTGACCCCTCTTTTTATTCTTAATTCAAACTTACTCCTACCATATCCAACTCTAATCCCAGTAATATAGATATACGTTGCTAAATTAAAGTAATTAATATGTTTTGAAGTAATGTGCGGCTACTCAGCACTATTCATGAGGTTTGCATGGGTGGTACAGCCACGCAACCTCCATCTTCTTGTCTGCCATGCCTGTAATGAAACTGTGCAGCTTTATCAGCTCTCCCGTTGGATCAAGGCTCAACAGTAAGCCTTCGTAATATTAAGCACTATAAGAGAAACACAACTCAAAATTTATATAAATAAAATTAAGTTGTTATCTACAGGAATTCACAGAAGAAAGATGAAACTGAGGCACCAAACAACAACAAAGATGACTAGTACTACAATGATCATTACACCTTGATCTTCAATAAAGCCTCTATTGTAAAATTTGCTTCTTTCTCAACAAGATGAAGTATAATTTTCTATAAAGCTTGAGTAAACAAAGCTTAATCCCAACATAAATTATAAATATCTTTTTGTTTAGCTTATCTGCGCTACTTAACCTTTGATTCGCATGGTTATGGTTTGTTTAATATTTTAGCTTAAAGATGAACTGCATTCATTGATTTGTAAACTTTTACAAAGAAAGGAGAAAAAGTCTCAATACATTGAAACTAAACTCAAAGATATACAAATTAAAGAAAGAGTACCTTCATCGAAAGTGAAACCATATTAACCCTAAGGAAAAAACATTAAAAGAAAGCCACCAAATCCACCACTCAAGCTACGTATAAATCCAACTGGAAGATAATTAAAAAATTATTATTTTTATAAAAATAAATTATATTATTACTCTTTTAAAAAAGTTCACACATATCATGATGTGACCATCTAATTTTTAACATTACTTATTTACAAATTTATATTAAAAATATATTTATAAAATATTTATTCATTTAGTTTTTACATAAATTTTAATATAATTTTTTTTTCTCTTACCCATATCATGCCACATAATCTAATTTTTAAAAATTCCGTAGGAAATGAATAGTTGCAATTAATGAAGAAATAATAATTTCAATTACATTAATAAATAAATAGAAAAAGCAGATTATGATAAACTTTTGATGCAATAAAGGTATTTAAAAAGTTTTATATAAAAATAAAATACTTCTAATTTAATATTTATTATTTGTAAATAAATAATTATTTTTCAAATGGCTAGTTAATTTGTGATAAACCCAGTGGGAAGTAGTTTCTTGGTACTTTGAGTAGCTTCAAAATCTACTGGTCAAAACACACAAAAACGCCCAAAGATTTTTTTGCTTCCCTCCAATTCAATCCACTTAATCTCAAACCTCAGACCCCATTCTCCTTCTCTTATCCCTAAATCCTTCTTCCAATTCTAATATCTTCAAAAAGTTAAAATCCTATCTTTTACTTTTACTTCTCTCAAGAGACTTTCTTAATGGAGCTCACTTGTTTGCATAACAAATTCAATTTTCCTTCTTTACCTCACCTTTCACGTGCATTCTTCAAGAACCCTAACCCCAGAATCTTCCCTCGAAAAATAAACATTCTTTTTCTAGCTTCGGCTTCGGATACTGTTGTGGCTAGTCCAATAAAGGAACTTGGCAGCAAGAAAGATGATGAATTTGGGGACTTGAAATCTTGGATGCACAGAAATGGCTTGCCCCGTTGTAAAGTTGTGCTCAATGAGAGCACTTCACACGATGAGAAGCATATGCCTGTACATTATGTCGCTGCCAGTGAGGATCTTCGGGTAATTAAAATAGCTTAATTTTTTTTGGTTTTTTTTCTTTGTTTTTATTAATGGGGTTTTGTAAAATTCGCGTTTCCTGTTCTGGGTTTTGTAGGCAGGTGATGTGGCGTTTTCGGTGCCCAATTCATTGGTTGTTACGCTTGAGAGAGTGCTGGGAAACGAGACTGTTGGTAATTTGCACTATATAAATTGTTGAACATTTTATAAAGCACTGAATGTTCTTTTCAATATTGGAAACTTGGTTCATATATAGACATTGTTTTGTTTTTCTTTTCTCTCAACTTGTAAAGCTGATTATGGCCCTGGATGATAGTCTGGACCGTTGTTACAACAGTTTCCATGTAAATTTCTCAAAACAAGAAATTATAAAGTAGGATTTAATTGTTTTGCGAGCTTACGTGTCTTTGCAGTACTTGTGGAACATCTATGCATTTATGTTTATATTTAACTGTAGATTTAAATTGAGTGGAAAAGGGAGAACACAAACTGCTGCAAATTTCTTTTCTTTTTTCAACTTGATTTGGTTTTGTAATTATGTTTACTTGCCTACAGCTGAACTTTTGACAACGAACAAGTTGTCCGAATTGGCATGCTTAGCTTTATATTTAATGTATGAGAAGAAGCAAGGAAAGAAATCATTTTGGTATCCCTATATTAGAGAGCTCGATCGCCAACGAGGAAGGGGCCAGCTGGCTGTGGAATCTCCCCTTCTATGGTCAGAAGAAGAATTGGCTTACCTAACTGGTAGCCCCACTAAGGTACCAAGGACGAAACAAATTTCTTTTATCCGCTTTCCCTTTTCTATACCCGATTTACTGTTTCATGACTGTGTTCTATATTGTGCATAAGTTAGGCCGAAGTTCTTGAAAGGGCTGAAGGAATAAAAAGAGAGTATAATGAGCTTGATACTGTCTGGTTTATGGCTGGGTCTCTCTTTCAGGTATTGTATTTCATCCTTTTTTCGTTTTTCATTTCTGAATCTTAGAGCTCAGAGCGTGATCGTAAATGTTTTCTTATTTCTTTGCATTGCAGCAATATCCATATGATATACCTACTGAGGCTTTTCCATTTGAGATTTTCAAACAAGCTTTTGTTGCTGTTCAGTCTTGTGTGGTGCATTTACAGGTAATTTTCTCTCTAGCTGGTTATAAACTTTTCCAATTTTCCCTAATTTTCGAGAAATATGTTTTCAACCCTTGTGCACATGACTGACTTATTCTCTGGCAGTAGTCTTTTTGGTTCGCATTTTATAAAATTTTAAAAACTTGATTGGTTAAACCTTCTTGATAGCTTTGGTATACCAAAACCCTCATTTTTTTCTCCTTTCTTGAAAATTTTGAAACAATATGTTTGAATGATAAACTGAAAACTTGTTTTTACTCAGAAAGTACCTTTGGCTCAGAGATTTGCATTGGTTCCTCTTGGACCCCCATTGCTAGCTTACAGAAGCAATTGCAAGGCAATGTTAAGTGCTGTTAATGGTGCTGTTGAACTAGTGGTTGATCGCGCATGTAAGGCTGGGGAACCCATTGTTGTCTGGTATAAATATAAACATATAATGTCTTATTATTTGTCCATAACATTGATTTCTCTCTGTCATGCTTTAGCATCAAAGCAATGAAACTTTATCGCTCAGAACAAAAGTTGACATTGGTGAATTTGTTGTCTATTCAGGTGTGGACCACAGCCTAATTCAAAACTGCTCATCAACTACGGATTTGTTGATGATGATAATTCTTATGATCGCCTGGTTGTTGAGGTAAAATCTGGATTTTCTAACTTGTATATGCAATTTCATAGTTTTCTTTGTCAACCATGCTAATATGCTTAATGAATGAAAAGATATTTATGCTTCTGTGCTTGAATGTCTAATATATGTTGAAAAATTGATTTATTGAAGTGATGGGATATGGCATTGATGAGATTGAGATTTTGTGTTTTTCTCATTCAGCCATGTTGATATTTTTATTTACTGTATGTTCAGGCAGCTTTGAATACCGAAGATCCTCAATATCAGGACAAAAGACTGGTTGTTCAAAGAAACGGCAAACTATCAGTTCAAGTTTTTCATGTATTAGCTCAAACCTCGTACTAATTGGATTATATTGTAGGATGTTATCCTTCTGATCTTACTTTGTACCTGTTGCAGGTTTATGCAGGGAAGGAAAAAGAAGCTGTTTTCGATATGCTTCCATATTTGCGATTGGGCTATGTTTCAGATCCTTCTGAGATGCAATCTGTTCTTTCTTCTCAAGGTCCAGTGTGCCCAGTAAGTTTGTTTATTGCAAACTGCTATTTGTTTGCATACTTTATTAACTGCATCACTAAATCGTAATTGAATCTAAGATTTATGTCCTACTCAAATTGAAATCCAGCTAATTCAGTTAGATGACTGAACAAAAGTGATTGAGAAAGTTCATTACTTGTAGAAAAAAAGGTTTTCAGCAGTGGCCCTTTCTTCCTTTGAAAAATTGTTTCTAGTTGCACCTTTTATAGACCAATTAAAATCCCGATATCATTTTAGAACCAGTGAAATTCCTTTTTCCTCCACTAAAATTCTGGTGACATACTTTTCATAATAGGTGAGTCCCTGTATGGAACGAGCAGTGCTAGACCAGCTTGCTGATTACTTCAATAGACGTCTGGCCGGCTACCTTACTACACTGAACGAAGATGAGTCATTGGTAATTTTTGTTCTCTTGATCAAGTTGACAATTAGATCTGAACTTATGGAATGTTAGTTTTGATTAACATATTTTTTTGTTATGTTAGTTGTCAGATCCTAACTTGAATCCCAGGAGACGAGTTGCCACTGAGCTAGTTAGGTTGGAGAAGAAAATTCTCCATGCTTGTCTGCAAGCAACAACTGAACTGATAGATGAGTTACCTGATCACACTGTGTCTCCATGCCCTGCACCTTATGCCCCGTTGTTGAAATGAAAGGTATCTCCACTCACCCTCTGTACTTCTAATTCATTTTCTTGTTAATTTGGAATGAACTTTCTTCAGAATTAATTGTCTCAATTGTAACATAGCAAAACAGTGTATATTCTGGCAGCCTATATTGCTCAGATGAAATCTTAAAAAGGACATTCCAAATACATGGAAGTCTTGAAAAGAATTCGATTATACCCATATTAGACATGTACACGTGTCCAACACTTGCACTAGAGTCCGAGTAACATGGCCACCAGCCAACTAAAAATTGAATCTACTAGCACCCTTTGGCCTTTGTCATCTGTCCCCGTATAACCAATCGCATTTCATGATTCTTCCAGCCTTTATAAATCCATTGTCTATATGAACTTGATTCAACTAAACCAAAAAATAATGTTCAAAAAATGGGGGTGCTTGAAAAGTTCTAGACTCTTTTACAATGTACTAAAAAAAATGTAAAGAAGCATCTTAATCCTAGAGCAACAAGGACAATCTATTAACAATGGCAAGTGTCCAAATACTTATGCAGAGACATTTTCACATTGGGTACTACATATTTCTTGGGATGTTTGGCAGCTAGGTTTAAGAATTGGCACCTCGAACAGAACATGGGAAGTTTGTTGCTGTATGAAATAGGGTTTTAGAAGAGAGTATCATGGATTTTCTTTTCCGAGCTATCGGATGCCATGGTGTGCCTTTAATGAATGGTTCTTCAGCATACATATTAACTTCAAGAGTGTCTTCTAGCTGTAGTCTTGCAGAGAAGAGAAAGAGTCCAAGAATCTTCACCTAACGGTTGCATAGAATAATTCCGGCCACTAATGTTGGCCAGTTCTTGTAACTGTAGATTTAGATGACCCTTTTTTTTAATCAGATTTCTTTCACTTGTTGAATTTACCCTCACTTCTAACTCAATTTGTATTAGAGCTGACTCTAACTTGGCAATTTGTATACTCGTGTTATGTTTATGTCTATTTTTTTTCAAAAAAAAAATATTGTATCTTGTTTTAATTCATATAATTTGCAGTCTTAAATTTGACACCTCTCTATCTCTCCCACATTTCTTCAGTTTCTAGGATCAATCTGCTGAAACCTTCTAACAGTAAAACAAGCATGAAGTTTCTTACTGATGCCTTTTTCAGCTTACAATATTCAATAATAGATAGACTGGAAACAAACATTTAGTTGAAAAAAAGTCAGTTTAATTATAACCTTATGTTTAGTTCAGTTGATTCATAGAGACTACAAGCTTGTTTATATTATAACCAATGACTTGAATACCCAATAAAATGAGTTAATAGATAGGCTGGTTTATACCTTTTCTCATACAAAGGTTTATATGCTTATATGCAATCTAAAATTGGCTTTTCTTTGTCTAAAACTTCAGATTTCATCATATCAGCTACTTAGAAACATAAAAGTTTATTTTCCACGTACAGGTTTATTTCATTATATAATTGTTATATATGAACCAGACAGCAAGATGCAGATATTGCTGATCTTTCTTCTTTTGTAAGTTGCTTCCTATATAGATTCAGGTTGTTGGTCTTGAGATCATTTCAGGACCCAACTCTTCCTGTCAGAGACAACCATATCAAGCCATTGAGGCCATGGCTGGATTTACAGTAGTCTGGTTCAGGTTCAGGTTCAGGTTCGGCCTCTGCCTGCTAACTGTGGTTTTCATAGTCAGGCCCGAACCTCCAAAACAGAAATACTGTCTCTTTAACCCCTTTTTGTTTGATCCTTGCTTCTCAATTGTACTTGGTTTTTCATCATCAGTACTTGGAATGTAGCAAGATGGTCCACCAATATCCTCAGTGAAAATGCCCTTTTGTTTATCCAATGAGCTCGGAGAAGAAAGGGATGACCTCGAGAACGAACTTGATCGAGATCTTCCCTGAATCGTTAACTGCGGCATGTCTTGCATAACACCTTTCATAATCCCTGATGCAAGTTTTTTCTTTGCAATTGGACTGGATTGATTACTCCTCACGGATAGTGTTCTCTTGTTGTTAGGAAGTGATGATGAAGGCTTTGAAAATCTTTGTCGAAGTGGGATTGGAGTTTCTTCAGAGCAACCTTCAATTGATTTCTTCAATCTTTTCGGTTTTTTCCCTTTCATATGAGGCCAACGGAGAACACTTTTCAATCTCTGTGCTGCCTTATTCTTCGAACTCGGTTTTATATCGACTGATGATTTCCTGTTTTCATCACCAGAATCATAATCAATTGAGGATGAATGACTTCTTCCTCCGCTACTGGGATCATTAGCATCATAAGCATCCCATGTAGTCTCAACACCGGTATGCAAGAAGATTTCGGTGTCCGATATTCGGAAAGAAGTTCCGGGACTGCTTCCATGCTGCATTTTTAAGTGTGAAGCAATGGCTCTTCTCGCAGTGTGGTCCTTACAACCAAACATTCCCCCGGCTGAAATCAAGTGTCGGATAAGCATATCTGATGAAGCGGAACGCGGCCTTTGTCGAAGTAGATCGAGTGGAGTCATTCCATTCGCATCACTGGTGTTCACTTTAATTGATGGTGCAGACATAAGGAGTTGAACCAGGTCAGTGTGGACATTCCCAATGATAGCCAAGTGAAGTGCAGTCCTTCCATCATTGTTTTTAGCATTAACAATGTCTTCCATGTTGAACTTCTTTTCGTGTACCAGTCGCTTCATAAGATTGATCTGTAGGTCAACTCTTCTAAAAGTTGGGGTCTGAAAACCAGACACCGCAAAATGGAGAAATGTTTCCCCGGCATTGTTTCTTACGTAGATCAACGAGGGAGACACACGAATCAAAGCCTCAACAACAGCTGCTTGGCCCCTGTAAGCAGCGATATGCAACGCGGTGTTGCCTTGATCATCTACGGAGTCGATGATATCGAAAGATGAAACTAGGTTTTCAACCACCTATAAAATGAAACAATGCTTGCATTAGTCAAGGTAATGAAACTTAACCACTAACATAAACATAGAATACTTGAGCCTAACCTCGACTTGGCCTCGGCCAGCGGCAGCATGTAATACGGTCGAACCACGCTTATCTCTATAAGCCAATACATCTTTGTAGTAGCCATGAAGAAGCTCCATTAAAATCTTTAAATTTCCTCCTCTAGCAGCAGCATGAACAGCTTTGTTTGTGATCTCCCACTTATAAACAGAAGGTATTTCCCCGATGTTCTCTTTGAACCCTTCTGCATTTGCTGTCATAAACCTCGGTGAGACTGCAAAGTCGTATATAAGCGTGAAAACCTCAGAGTTTTTGCCCCTGGCAGCAGCATAAAGAATATCAGTAACACCATACTCTCCTTCTCCGAAAACAAGTAGAGGATTCCTTTGAAGAAGTTCTTGAATGAAACCCAAGTCTCCGGCTGAGGCAGCCGTGTACATAAGCCATCCACCGTAGCCACACCTGATAAGGGAATTCTTTGTTTTCTTCGATTCACATTCGATAAAAAGCTTCCTAGCAACCTCAGAACGACACTTAGCAACATCATCGAACTGTTCTTCATCATCCCATACAGTCTCGAGCCGGCGGATCCTCCTCAAAGAGGTCAGCTTGATGAGATGATTCCCATCTATCCGTAGAAGCTCTCTGACCAAGTCGTAATGGCCATTAGCTGCTGCCCAATCAATGGGAGAAGCATACCACCATTGGTCTCCGGTGCTTTCCCAGCGAAGAGGGAAGTATGTAGGAAGCATTATGAAGATTAACAAAGCAAAGGCCCTACTGGACTCAATGCAACAAAGCAAGAGCTCAAATAGGGAAAATGGCTTAACTAATCACTGTAAGAAACTAAAGCTTCATTAATGAAAATATTCAAGCAGTTGAACTACCAGCATAAAAAACCATTGAAACACCCTGAAAAGAAAATGAAGTAGATCAAGAAAGCATGTGCAGTGAATAAATGCTTTCTTTCTAGTCTTGATAGCCAAGAGTTTGAGAGTTAATGATAAATAACATCAACTATAAGATGGTGTGTGAAAGGGAATATCCAGTGATCAGTCTCACAAAAAGGTGAAGAACATGAAAAGATGGTATGTTCCTCAATTGGAATAATAAACTGTTCCAAGATCATATCGGTTAATCTTCAAATATTATGAAGTGGGTAAATTGTGCTTCCTTGGATCTAAGATTTAGTTAATTACCATTTGTGTAATGGTCCATCAAGTTTATTGATTAATTTGGTAGTTAATGTAGTTAATCTTCTAACACACATTTGGCCTAATGTTGATTCAAGTCAACAGGGCAACCCCTACCACTACCACTATGTTAGTGCTATCTTCTCCTCCTATGATATTGACAGTTGAGGAACTTAATTGTAAATTTCTAACCTGATCTCTTGAGAAACTTGGAAGTATTGAAGAATGATATTATTGTAATTATATTTGTATATATTTTCCCAGATCTGCTAACAGAAGAAGTTCAGGTTTTGAAGGTTTGGTTTATGAGAAACCATGTCAAGTTTGAAAATTTTACATCATAAAGAGTGAAAGGCTTCAAAAATGTCACCTTCTGCTGTAAATTTTGGATTCCAAGACCTTTGTTTTAAGTTTAGACTTTAAAAAAGTTAACATGCAAGATCAAATTCAAGATTGAAACTAGAATAATTTGTTACTTCAAAGATAAGAATTAAGACATGGTGAGGTGGAACCATATCCAACTACTCAAAAATACTAGGATTTCACAGCTTCGAAAGCAAAGAATGCCATGTGAAAAGCAGCTTTTTAACAATATATATATAGTTTTAATGGCTACTAATACATTGAAAAAGGCTGAAAATAAAAGGAGTGGGGTTCCCTGCTTTATCAACAATAATGCATGTGATATGTCAAATCCCTTGCTGTGCTTTTGTATCATTTTCATGCTTCCCACCATTGTTGTTTTGTTCTTAAATTATCTTCTTACAGGTCTCTTTCTTACCTTCAATGGCCATTATTATGAAACTCATCTTCACATTGCCAGAAAACACACCAATTGGTCTCTCAAATCTCCTTTGGGATTTTAAAAACTTATTGGATGTCTCATTGCATACATAAAGTAAAGGAAGTTGCGGATTCTGACTTCCACTTCAAGTTACAATGGCAAATATTAGAGACTTGGGACCCAACTGACTGATGCAATGAACCTTTCAATTGCACATGGAAAGCAGCCGTACATGATAAATGTGTTGATTTGAGTAGAGGAGACAGAGAGGAATGCAACAACAACCAATTGATTCCTTGAAATGTGGGGTATATTTAACGTAGAGAGTAGATTTTATGTGATTTGATCTGTAACTCTTTATCTCATAATTTCCAATCTTTTGTTTTTAGCTCAATGTAATGTAAATAGAAGAAGTACCACTAGCAGCTATGCAACAATCCTCTTCAGACATGTGTGTTCTTTTTTTAATGATGAGGATTATCGGACTGCGACTGATATTTAATTAGATTATCTAACGTTATAGACTAGTGGTATCATCCCTTATCCAGACGCACTTTTTCATTGCTATTCTCATATGATCTTTAGAACTGCTCCGTCCTTGATTTTATATTGGTCCCGACCAACTACTGTTGCCGACTTGACTTCTTCGGCTGAGAGAATTGATGGTTTTGGAGCAGCGTTGGCTGCCCCTTGAGAGCCCTTCTTGGTTTTGCGTGCCCGGTCGGCAGCCTACATTTGTTGCATTTGCTTGGCCCTATCCTAACTGCCTCCTCTAGTCCTTGCCAATAATCACACTTCTCAACGATCTCATCCGATCAGATTTTTATGCATCTCAGTAAAATTTATGTCAATAATTGTATAATGGAAAAAAAAAAGGTTAAAATAAGAAATTTTCTTTTTGGGGTGGGGGGGAGGAGTTCAAACAATAAGAAATGGTTTTGTTTTTAGATTTGGAATAAAATTGAATGGAGATCAATTGATTTTTATTGGACTGGACCAAAATTGGGCTTGTTTAGGCTCATGAATTTTGAACCGAAATATGAAGATTGCTCAGTCTCAATTGCTCATGTAGTCATATCCAATAATGGAATGTACCCAATGTCAAAAAGTTGGGCTGAATATGGCTGAGTCCCTTCATCACCACGACTCCAATAATCTAGGGGATAGACGTAGCATACATGATAATAGAGCACAGATCTTTTGGTTCCAACTTTATCTAATATTCTTTCAAAAATTAACATATAATGATATAATTTTATCTGATAATATATATATAGAAAATTAAAATTTATTTCTACCAAAAATCTTCATAATTGATTAAACCCCCCCAAAAAATTTCAATTTCTACCATGGATCTGCTATCAGGTCAATTACCTATCCAACATTTTCACTATCCATTATTATTATTCATACAAGTTTTAATCAATCGTTAAGAATGACAAGCAGAATTCATGATTTTACTGTACACGTGTAATCGTTGTTATAGGTGATATTTTTCATCTTGGTCAGCTGCATCTTTACAGTTTTCATTAAAAGTTGATTAAGCACCTTTTCTCTTACCATCTCTTGGCACAAACGTCACCAGCCTCAAATCACTTGCCTTAAAAAGTTGAGAACTTACGCTAACAATCAAAATAAAAATCCAATTTAAACAAAATAAAAACTGTTTCAAAAGATGCATACGGGTTCACTGATATATGTCCCGTGCAATTCTATTATTTCCAAGAAAATCTCTTCAGTTTCCTAAAAGCTTCAAGAAAGAGGCTAAAAATTCCATGATGTAAAGACTGTTACACCAAAATCACTCAGTTAACAGAAGCCATGTGTCTGATCAAGTCAATCACTCGGGTACTACAATTAAAAAAAGAAAGAAAGCCATTAGACAAGCAGCAAAGGAAAAGCCATAAACGAGTTTGATATTTGAAAGTATTATCGAGCTATAAAAATAAGGATATGTATAGTTTATACCTGTAACCCCACTCGTTATCATACCAAGCAACAAGCTTCACAAATTTGTCGCTCAAAGCAATTCCAGCCTTGGCATCGAAAATGCTAGACCTGTTAAAACAAAACAGAACCACAGAATCTTAGTCCCGGTTGCAGTTCCTGAAGTTATTAGATACGTAAAACTCCCACGTCCGAGAAAAAGTATCAACATTACAAAAGGCAAAAGGGATGTAGCTTCGCACCTGGAATCTCCAACAAAGTCTGTTGAGACTAAATCTTCATCCACGTAACCAAGAATTCCCTTCAAGTTGGTTTCAGATTCTTTCCTACACAAACAAAAGACGTGCAAGAACTTGTGTTATATAATTTGTCTAATAATGAAAATACCTTAAGGGCAACTTAAGGTGTGAACCCTAAAGGTTGAAATGCCATTATCATTATAAGTTAAAAACATTCTAATCCTTACTTGATGGCAGCCTTAATATCTTCATAACTAGCAGCCTTTTCAAGTCTCAGTGTTAAGTCAACCACAGAGACATCAACAGTGGGAACACGGAAAGCCATTCCAGTGAGCTTGCCATTCAATGCTGGCAAAACTTTGCCAACAGCCTATACAATTACAAAGTAACACCACAATCAATCATCACAATTCAATTCCAGCAACTAATCATATAATAGATACCTTATGCTGATAATCACTCATTCATTCAAAGGTAAAATACAGGTACTAGCATGTGAAAATCTAACAACCAAAATATACCTTGGCAGCTCCAGTGCTGCTGGGAATGATATTGAAGGAGGCAGCTCTACCACCTCTCCAGTCCTTCATTGATGGACCATCAACGGTCTTTTGGGTTGCTAAATTAAAAAGACCAGTTTAATTCAACAATACACAAGTTTGCAACAAGAAGCAATAATACATCATAAGTACTTGCCAGTAATCGAATGGACAGTGGTCATAAGACCCTCAACAATGCCAAACTTGTCGTGGATGACCTGTCACCATGTTTACAGATCAAGTAACACATTGACGATAAAAGTTTATCCAATGCTTCTAAAGAATAAGAGAAATCATTATTACCTTAGCCAATGGAGCAAGGCAATTGGTAGTGCAACTAGCATTGGAGACAATGTTGAGGTCAGACTTGTATTCCTTCTCATTGACACCCACAACAAACATGGGGGCATCCTTACTGGGAGCAGAGATGACCACCTTTTTTGCACCACCCTGAAAAACATTTTGGATAAGAATACCAAACATGAAAATATGAAGAAAAAAATCAGTTCAAAACACAGAACTTTAATTGGGTCGGATAAACAATAGACATGTTAGTTCCAGTAAATTTTCTCATATAGCCAAGCCATCAAATATACATATTATCAAGGTATTATCACGAACCTTCAAGTGAGCAGCAGCTTTGTCCTTGTCAGTGAAAACACCGGTAGACTCAACAACATAATCAGCTCCGGTTTCACCCCATGGGATTTCCTCAGGGTTTCTAACATCAATTGAAAACAAATCAATAAAATAGTTTATATGTGACAAAAATCACAATGATATTTAAGTAAATTACAAAATCTCTGTTAAAAAGAACACATAATACCACCTGATGCCAAAAACAGTGACAGGCCTTTCGCCAAAGAGCAAGGTCTTTGAGTCCTTCACCTTAAGTTCATGGTGCTTCCATTGACCGTGAACACTGTCGTACTTAAACATGTAGGTCTGTACAATACGATCACCAAATTGAATCGATAAGCAAACTATTAAGTTAAACTTCAAACAATAAACAATAAGATTCTCTGCCTTTAAAATTTAAAACAAGTAAAATAGTTAACAGATCATCTTTAAATAATCTGTAATAAATTGAATTTAAATTACTTCCAGTTATAACATATTATGTCTGTTAGGTAAGCGAGAAAATGTAAGATTCAAATCAAGAAAATTAAAGTCGATCATCACTTCTCCAGATCAGCTCTTCATCTACTAAAAGAAATTCAACACGAGATTTAATCCAAAGGACCGATCAACTAACATGCAAGCAAGCAAATACAAAGGAAAGTACAAATGTGCGTAAACGAACCATGTAATCGGTGGTGATGAAAGGATCGTTAACAGCAACGAGCTCAATATCATTGCTTTGGAGAGCAACTCTCGCAACCAAACGTCCAATCCTTCCGAATCCTTCACGAAACACCAAAAAAGAAATCAGATCACAATTTTGTAAAAGGAAATGAAATCAAAATAAAATCCAAAAAAGAATAAAAAATAAATACCATTGATTCCGATCTTGATCTTTGCCATGACGGAGAAACGAAATCAAACCTTAATGAAGACGATAAAAGGAGTAGAGAGATCGGAGAGTGAAGCGCTAAGTGAGTGATAACTGTAGGATACGAAGAGAAGGGTAGTTTATTTATGCGAGGACTTTAACCTAAATGAAGGAACAACTGATTGACGGAAATTTTTAGTGGAAAGTAGCGACCACAAAAATTAGTAACCGTCGATTGATTCGTTGGAAATGGTAAAAAACTGAAAATAATAGGTAAAGATACCCCTTCAGTCCCTCTCAATTTTGAAATTGAGTAAATTGGCCCCTTCTCAAATAAATCGGATCAATTTAATCCCTTTCAATTTTAAAAGTTAGTAACTAAGGATAATTAATTATGGTATTAATGTCTTTCATCAATTGTACATAATTTTTTAATGGTATAACAACAAATTCAACCTTTAATCGTTTCATGTTTTGTCAATTTGGTTTTGATTATAAAAAGTTCAACAAATGTAACCTCAATATTTACACATTTACACAAATGTTGCAAGCTAAATTTTTTAAATTGGGACC
Source organism: Gossypium longicalyx (assembly GCA_025698465.1). Lineage (NCBI taxonomy): Eukaryota > Viridiplantae > Streptophyta > Magnoliopsida > Malvales > Malvaceae > Gossypium > Gossypium longicalyx. The sequence continues at coordinate 5,279,006 of CM047005.1, forward strand.
ACATTAACAGAATCTCTAAACTTTGACAGAAAACATTAACGTTGAGACTAATTGTCCTTAATTGCTCACTTTCAAAATTGAAAGGGATTAAATTGCTTAAAATTTTTTAGATGGACCAATTTGCTCAATATCAAAATTGAGATGGACTGGAGAGGTCTTTTTACCAAAATAGTATTAGTGCAGGATCACATTTGGAAGTTTATAAATATAAGGGTAAACTACACTTAAGATCACTAAACTATTAGTAAGTTTGTGTTTTGATCACTCGAGTTCAAAAAGTTATAAAATTGTCACTAAACTATTTGAAAGTTTACATTTAAGTTGATGGTTGTTAAAATTGTTGTTTAATGGCCTTATATGTTTACACCGCATACACCAATTAAAAGCTCTCATTCTTTTTCTCTTCCACAATTTGTTTTTCACAAAATAGCTTTGAAGGTCATAAATCTGTCAACCAAGATTTAAATAACTTTCTTCACCAATCTCCAACACTAATTGTCAAATCAAATTAAATCTAAAGTATGTTCTTTAACTTGCCGATGAGAACTGATCATCATATCGATCGTTGAATCGTCACTTAAAACTTGCAAGCCAGACTTTCTTTTAAAAAAAATAATAACCCATTTGTTTAAATAAAAATGATCGAATAGTTTAATGACCATTTTGTAATTTTTTGAAATTAAATGATCAAAGCATGAACTTATTAATAATTTAGTAACATTGAGTGTAATTTACCCTAAATATAAATATTCCAAAAAATAAAAAGTCACAAAACTGTTTAAGGGCTGGGTGGCAAGTGCAATTCAAAATACTCCAACCGACTCATCCAAGTTTAGATAAGGGATTCTGACTTTGGTTTGATCTAGCTTAAGGGTGAATTTGGGACGACGTTGCGGTGCGGTGCGTTTAGCTTACTTTTTGTCTCACGCTATAGTATCGCTACAGTATTTAATTTCATCGCCACCGCTATTTTTACACTAACTATAGATAAACACACCGCCCATCTAAATTCATCCTAAATCGACTTAGATTCTGCCTCAAATTAATATTTCAGAACATATTTCTTATTTATTTTTCTCTAACATCTCTTATTTTTTTACTTTTTTTATATATTATTTTATTAAGAATCTGCCTCATATTATCTTTTATTAAAGAGGTTTTGAGGGTGTTACATTACTATTTTATTAATTTTTATTTTACAATATGAAAACAAAAATTAAATTATAAAAGAAACTTAAAGATAATTAAAAGTTATTTTTTAAATCAATAGATTTTAACTCAATTAATTTAATATTCAATTTGATTTTAATTCGATGTTTTAGATATTAAAATATATAATATTTAAGCATAAATTTCTTTTAATCCAACACCATCTTGCTCTATGATAAGATCTTAACTCATTATCCTTACAATCATGCCAAAATATTTGCACAGCTAAGTATTTATTACTTTCAGCATTTAGATTGTATAAATTTAATTGCTGAATTAATTAATTATTTTAATACTTATATTGATTTATTTTATTTGAAATTATTAATATAAATGTAATTTAATAGTAAAAGAAATCTTCAAAACCGCCCCGAGTTTTTTACATATTACTCTATTGAAGGGAGTTGGGTCTCGAACCCTCAACGAAAGGTATTATCTCCCTCGGAGGATTTTGGCTCCTGCACTTTGCGGAGAGTCCAATCGGATTTACGGAATTTAGGAAACGTCTCGATTGATATAAATACGATCTACAAGCTCACGGGAGAAGTCTCAATATTATTAGAGATATTAATTAAGTCTTTGTAGATGGTTTAAGTGTCAGAAAATTGTTTTAGGGGCCAAAGATGAATAATAAATTATTGAGAGGTTAAAATACATTTTTACTATTATATTAATATGTAATTTCATAAAAATTAAGGACTTAAATGAGAAATCTACCAATTTTTAGGACCAAAGCCTCTGTCTGCTTCTTTTGCCTTCGTCCTTGTATGGAACCTTTTGGTTAACCTTTTGTTTTTTCTTTTTTAATCAAATATTCATTTCACTCCATGAGGGAAAAATGAATAATAGATAGAGGAGGACAATATCATAAACACAATCACACAAACTCAATAGAGCATTTGAGGTCCTTAATTCCATACAAGACAGAATCCCAAAAGACAAGTAAAACCTGAAACTCTGTGAGGGAGAAAACAAGCCACCATTACTAGAAATTAGGCATCCTTGCCGATAAGTGGGAACAAGGAGAGACTCGAGCATGTACTTATGACCCTCTCAATTGACAGCACTCTCAAGCATCAAAGAAGCATAACCTTAAATAGTGAATCTCTATGCAAATCCTTGTCGTGGTGGCAACATAAACATCTTTGACTCAAATCAAATTATTTTACTGAGGATTAGACAAATCGAGTCACTATGAGACTTTAATTCTATAGCTATCAACAAGTGAAGCCAAAGCACTGTCCAACACGTGAACCCCAAAAAACTTTATTATTCCAAAATATCATCCTCATTTGAGTTGAAAAATGGTCGATGGCCGACACCATAAACGATAACAGGAGTGGCGAAGATGGGTGGCAACCGACTGTTCAATGAAACTTTGGAATGCTCTAAATCTCATGCTCAGATCCTGTTGTTCGGGATATTTGGATGGAGATCCGAATGGTCAATATTCTCGGTCGGATACGAGGGACATGTGGCAAGTTTCTCAAGGTGGTCAAACGACAAGTGACATTGAATCTAATAAGGCTAGTAAAACACTTTTGAAACAAAACATGGAGAAAAGTGATATGATAATAGTTTAAGCAGAGGAGAGGGGAGGATAGGAGTGCAAACAACACCTTTCAAGATGGTGCCAATGACCGACGACAACAAAAATAAAGGGTGGTGGATAAGGGTTTTTTTTTTAGTGAAAGGTATTGGAGCTTTGAGCATGAATAATATTTACTTTTATTATTCATATATTGTCAAAGTAAATCATTAACGTTTTTGCCTTTTATCAATTTTGTTTATTATTTTTTTCCTCTTAAAATTGATACTCAATATTATAAAAGAGTTAAATTTGATCATTAATCTCTCATAAAAAATTAAATTATTTTTTAATTAGAAATATTGACTAATACATTAAAGTTTTGTATTTTTATATATTTTTTATCATTATAATATTTTGAAATGTATTTATATATATTTTTGAATTTTTTAATATTCTAACACAATCTTTTTTATAATCTTATGTATTTATATACATATATATATATATATATGAAATTTTAACACAATCTTTTTTATTTGCGAAAACTGAATAGATAGTCACCCAACTATAAATAATTCTCACATTAGGCACTTGAAATAAAAAGTTTATAATTTAAGTATTTACGGTACATAATTCTACTATTTTTGGCACTCTCGTTAAAATTACAAATGACAAGCTAACGTTACAGTTAAAAAAATTAGTATAATAACAAATTTAACCTTAAACTTTTATATATTATATCAATTTAGTCACAACTTTAAAAAACTAACTCTCAAAATTTATAAATGTTCTCAATTTGATCCTAATTCTAAAAAATTCAAAAAAATATAAAAATATAAAAATATTTTAAAAAAGATTATAATAAATTTAAAAATATATAAAAATGAAAAAATATTGTTGACAAAGACAATAAATAATAATATATAAAATTTCACAAGACATAAAAATAAATATTTTAAAAATATAATAAATTTAAATTAAATATTAAATAAATAAAATTATATTACTATTAAATAAAAAATTCCCACCCCATCCCTCTCTGCCGCTGCTACAAATTAAGCAATATAAAGTTAGCTTTTGCATCAGCTAATTCGACTGGCTTTAACTATCCATAATAGAAGAGGGCTCCTGTGGCCACTAGAATGGCCTTGATTGATTCTAGATACAAAAATTATCAGCATGATTGTTTGGGGATGGTGGAGTCGTGGAGACAACATTCAACTCTGGAACAGTGGTTCTGACACTGTTCACCAATTTCACCATATCCATGAGTGACAAAAATTGGTCCATTGCCATCGTTGTTCAAATCCAGATGGGGGGAGAGGAACTGGGATTGGGGTGGGGGAGGGGTAGGGATGATGGTGGAGGTGGGGGGATGGGGACGGTGGTGGGGGTAGGTTCGGTGGAGGAGACGGAGAGGGACGGGTGGGGATTTTTATTTTATTTAATATTAATATAATTATATTTATTTAATATAATTATTTTTAAAATATTTTTTTATTTTTAAAATTTATTATTATATTTTTTAAAAATATTTATGTATTTATATATATTTTTAAAATTTTTAAAATTATCATCAAATTAAAAATATTTGTAAAATTTAAAAGTTAATTTTTTAAAATTTTAACTAAATCGATATATTATGTAAATGTTAGGAGTTAAATTTATTCTTATGTTAATTTTTTTAGTAGTCGCATTAGCTTGCTGATTATATTTTTAATGTAAATGTTTAAATTATAATTTTTTTTATTTTATATAATTAAAATATTTTTTATAATTAAATAATTATTTGTAATTTTTTTAAAAATAAAATTTAATAACACATAAAATCTTAACTCGACCACTAATATTAAAACTTTTCCCTAACAAATAATTATTATCCTTAGCAAAAGTAGCTCAGAAATGGCTTTTAGTGGCAATAGGCTTTGTATTTTTAAAGCAGACAGACAAGGCGACAATTCTTTTACCCTGCGCACGTTAGGCTCAATGTCTTACTTCACAAAAGGAACACGTCAAGCCTCCATTCTATTTTTTTATTCACCAGCGCATGTTAGCGTCAACCCTTTCGTTTTCTCTCTGTCAAATTTCAAACGGCTAAACGTGAATCCCTTTATCCCCTCCAACCTGTCCCATCCCAAATTTTTAAACAAAGCCCCCCAAAGATTCTCAAAATTAAAATTTGGCCCCTTAAAAATTAAAAGCCCCACCATTTCTAAATTTCCATTTTTGAAACTTTCTCGTTTCTCAAATGAAAAGGATTTTCCGAGAAAAGAAAGAGGGCGATGACAATGGACAGAGAGAAGGAGAGAGAGTTAGAGCTCGAAAGCGCAATGTACACGAATTGCTTGCTTTTAGGTTTGGATCCGTCTATAATTGGTCTCGGAACATCCAATGGTACCCCTCGGGTGGGACTCTTCCGTCACTCCAACCCTAAATTAGGCGAACAGCTTCTTTACTTCATCCTTTCTTCTCTTCGTGGCCCCGCTCAATCCGCCAGAGTAATATCATTGTTTCCGGTTCGGTTTACTTTTGATCTGGTCCGTATTGGTTCTGAGTTTAGTTTTGCTTTTGGATCTTTCAGGATTTCGATAGAGTTTGGCCGATTTTTGACTCAGCGCAATCTCGTGATTTTCGAAAGGTTGATTTTTCGATTTATTTCATTTTCATTTTATTATTTATCTGAAGTACTATTTACTTATTGGTAATTTAGGTTGTGCAAGGGATAATTAGTGAGCTGGAAGCTCAAGGAGCTCTACCAAGGAGTAATTCGAGGGTTTCTTCGCTTGCTACTTGCTGTGGACCAAGGTTAGCTAGCTAATTTCTGTTTGGTTGCTAAGAAAATTCAAGAAAGTTAATTGGAAAAGTGTATAATTGGTTCTATTTTCACTAGGCTCGTTACAGTGAATATTTTACAATGGCACTGAGTGTTAGTGTAGAGTTGTCTGAATTGTTTTATGTGCAAGTAATGAAATTTCTTAATTCGTCATTACATTAGGTCTTCTTATGTGTTTGGTTGTAGATTTGTTGAACTTTTGTGGCAGCTTTCATTGCACGCATTGAGAGAGGTTCATAGACGGACTTTTGCTTCAGATGTTGCTTCTAACCCATTGCCTGCACCATTGACTGATGTTGCATTTTCTCATGCTGCTACGCTACTTCCTGTAACCAAGGTAATGCTGTTCTGTTGACTATTCATATAAAGTACAATTATATCCTTTTTTTCCCTTAAGTTGTACTTCATTGTTCTGTGTTTCTAGGTTTTCTCTTATCATGGTTCACTTCAAGTAGAGTTTCAACATTAGTTTCAAAATTGCTTCTCTTGAATTCCATAGCAGTAAAGTAACATAGTTATTACTAAACAGGCTAGAATTGCACTTGAAAGGAGGAGATTTCTGAAAAATGCAGAAACAGCAGTGCAGAGACAGGCAATGTGGTCAAATTTGGCTCATGAAATGACTGCAGAGTTCCGTGGTCTTTGTGCTGAGGAGGTAAGTAAATAATAATCAGTCGTTTGAGCTCTTCCTGAGTATTTATGTCAAATTATCAAAATAGTTGGTGTGGTTTAGGTAGAAAACAGCAATGAGTTAGTAGAATTAGACTGAAAAATGAGTAAGAAGTTGGAACTCTTGAAAATGTAGGGTTATAAATAAGCTGTATGGGTTCACAGCCACAACATTATTATTTTCCTTTGAATTAATAAGCTTCAGAAACTGGAGGTTTTTATGACCCTATGTTTTCAAGAGTTCCAACTTCTATCATACATGTTTTCCGGTCTTGATTCTATTGATTTACTGCTGTTTTCTCCCTAAACCCCACTGATGACCCCTTGCTCTTTTTTTCCTTTTTGTTAGGGATGACATTGACTTAGTAAATTTAACTAATATCTTGGAAAACCTTGATCACTCATTTGAACTCTTTTTTAGTTTTAATGTCAAATTATCAATACAATTCCCTTGCTCCTTTTTCCTTTTTGTTAAGGGATGATTTTACTTAATATCTTTTAACTAATGCCTTCGGAAACCTGGATCTTAGGCTTATTTGCAGCAAGAGCTGGAAAAACTTCATGACTTGAGGAACAAAGTGAAGTTGGAAGGTGAGCCCTGGGATGATCTTGTCTCTACTTCAAGTCAGAATTCTCATTTGGTTTCAAAGGCCACTCACTTGTGGGACTCTATATTGTCTCGTAAAAGTAAGTAAGATGGAATCAACCATGTTCATTTTTCTCTTCGTTAGATTGTTCGATTTTCATAATCTTGATATAATCAAACAATATGTCCAGGTCAGCATGAAGTTCTTGCTTCAGGTCCCATTGAGGATTTGATTGCTCACCGGGAACATAGGTAATTTGGCACCACATTTCATTATGGTCCTTTTAGACGGTGCATATGACACTTTTTATTCTTTTTTTTATAATACTATCTTCCAGGTACCGCATCTCCGGGTCGTCTTTGCTTGCAGCTATGGATCAGAGTTCTCAAGTTCCTTGCACAGATGTTTTATCTGTCCAGTCTGGTGATTTGGATAACAAAGAGCAGAATGATGGATATCACACACAGGTCATTGAAGAGAGACTTTCTCGAGTAGATGATAGAAGTGGAAGAGTCCACCAGACTGTAGATGTGGCAGAAATTATCAGACGTTGGACGCATGCTTTACAACGGATTCATAAACAGTCACTTCAGCTGGTATGCTGTTTTATTTTTATTTATATAAATTTTTTAAGTGAGATGCGTTCGCTTGTGCTAATACTTGGCCATCAGTTATATAGTCAACTTCTGAATAGCATTATGTCTATATAGTACTAATTATGAATATGGTAAATTTTATTGACCAAATACTTATTTTTCAACATTAAGTTTTAAGTGGCAGTGGTGAAATATTCGCTGTGTTCTATTTCTATGCACAGAATCTTTTTTAGGTATAAGCAAAACCCTTCATTTAATATTTTTCATCTTTTGGAGATGTTAACTAGATATGTTTATGGTATGTGGGAAATAAGCAATTTTTGGTTTGCAATTTCTAAATCATTTAAAAGTAATTTGTGGATTTAAAATTTTGCTTCACAGTTTCATGCAACCATGGCTTACATGTTTCTAATCGTAAGTGTTGAAGTAAGGTGCCAGTATGCAATAACTGTATTGCCATTGCTTTGCAGGCAAAGGCTAATGATGGAGAGGGTCCTGATATTTTACGAAGTGCACACGATGGCGGGACAAGTGGCCATGCTGAGTCATTAGCTGCAACTCTTACTGAGCATCAGCAACACCTGGCTAGCTTTCAGGTACAAAATAGCTATGATACATTGAGTAGCTATTTACTTACTCTAAGTACTGGAAATTGAAGCACAGTTTTGAGCAATTCTTGTTTTTTTCTAATTTGATTAACGTCGGGGGCAATTGTACATATCTTGTGTATCTTATCCTCATCGAGTAGGATTTTCAGCTTACTTAATTGTTGGGCTGAAGGTCTTAGAAACACAAATAATACTTGGCAAGTAAGTAGGTTTTTGAAGTCTTTGAAAGTTCTTAATTGACTCTTTGCTTGGTATTTGGTATAGAATTTAGCAGACACAGAGATGAACACCCCCCCCCCCTCTTTTTGACAGCCCAGAATTGGCAAATTCTCTTGGCAATCACTAAAGTATGGTCAAATCTTGATGATAGAACCCTAAGAATCTGGCAACTATTTAGCTTATAAAAGTTTTTAGTTTAATTATTTGGAGATTGAGAGACGAAAGAATGGGAATATGAGTTTTGTTCTCGTTTTCTTCACTTCGCTTCATACATGCACGCTTGTGGGTTTTCAAGTACATTTACACGTGCCTCTCCTAAACCATAAATTGCTGTTATGGCTTTTATATCTAAAGGGTCTTTTTCACACCTACATGTGGACTCAAGATGCTACTATTATTAATTCCTAATACATTTAAAATGCAGGTGCTTATTAACCAACTAAAAGAAGTTGCTCCATCAATTCAAAAGTCAATATCAGAGTGCACAGAGAAATTAAATGGCATTTCCTCCAACTTACCTTCAATGGCCAAACATCGTGGTCAAACCACCTCACCTATACTAGCTCAGAGCAGTAGAAGGACCTTGGTAAATGTTCAAACACTATTTGATTGTAATGCAAATATTGAAAATATTTTGGAACTTTAGAATATTTGTGTATGTAGAACTTATGACTCATTCTAAGATCTCTTTTTCTGGATCATTCAGGAAAGTAGCTCTGATGATGTTGGTGACATTACTTCAAAAATGTCTGCTGTTCAGCTTGAGAAGAATTCAGCTAGTCCTCCTGCTTTAAAGCTCCCACAGTTATTTAGTTTAACTCCAAATTCATCTGGAAAGGTTGGAAGCATGCAAAAGCGACATACATTAGCTCCTCAGACCAACCAAATTGACACTTTGTCTGAAAGTAGCTCTATGGAACAGCCTCTAGCAAACAATCACCTAGATAACCCACCCCAAGGTTTGTTGCTTTTCATGCTCCATTTGTCCCCCTACATGTTATTGGTTTAATGCCTTTGTTTTTACGAGTTGAAAGAGAAGTAATTTAATTCCTTTAGCTGAAGAATTTGATTCTTGATTTTGTGTGCAGATAGTGATAATTCTTATGTTCAGAATCTAAAGAGATCTGTTAGGCAAGCTGCACTGTCAGTGCCATCCTGCAATTCAGAGCTATCACAGTACAGTCAATCTGATGAAAGTTCTGAACATTTCTTTGTACCTGTTTTGTCAACTAATCATTCTTGTGTGGGACCAGAAAATAAACTAGGCTCGATAAGGACTAAGAGATTATTTTCAACACAAACAGAAAATTCCTTTCTCAACAGCCATCCCAGTGATGGTCACATTAGGAGTAACTATGATGACTTACCAAACATGTTGAACAATCTGGATTCTCTTGATAATCATGATCAAGATAGTGGATTCCTCTCAGCTGCTGCTTCAAGTTCTGCAGCTTCTGATTGGCAAAGGTCACTTTTTGATTTGGAAGAAGCGCAGGATCAGGTGTTCTCTCCTCCTTTGCTGATGGACACGTCCCTGTTTGTTGATTCTTATGAAGATTTGCTTGGTATGTAGGCCCTTTGGTAATAGGATTCTTTGTATTAATGTTTTACTTCGTTTATCCACTAATTATCTCATGTACCAAATCAATGCAAGATTCTAGTGCCGAAACTGAGAATTTTACCATGGTTTTTGACTTATGAGCAGAGTTCTATTTGTTGTTGCTTTCTACCTGCAGAGTTATATTTGTTCTTGCTTTCTACCTCATGGGATTGTTGCTTATTTGGAGGTTTGTTTGTGCAGCTCCACTTTCAGAAACAGAAGCGGCCTTGATGGAGCACTGAGGTGGAGTTTGGACAATTATGTTTGGATGGTTTCGCTTTTGGTCCTTGGTTGGGACATGCAGCACTCTCACATTGATTTTTGTTGCTTGACACGATACTTGTATGTACTTTAAGGGACGGATCTACAACGAGGGCAGCTACCCCCACTGAAATCTTGAAGGCTTCTTGGTATTATTTTGTAAGGTAACACAAGCTTAACAAAAGTTTTTATTTTGCCGACACTGAGATCATAATGTTAATATCTTCTTTAATTTGATTATTATTCATACTGTGTGTATTGAATGTTAAAAGACTTCTTTGGTACAGATGAGTACTGTGGTAAGATTCCCCCTTTGAAGTTTCTTGATTATTTTTTGCTACAATATGAAGATAAAATCGAGACGAGCAAAAGTATTCTTTAAATTCATTATATATTTTTTCTCCGAGTACTTTGATTTGTGCGGAAGGTTATAGTGGTGACAACCATTGCTTATGAAGGAGGTTTATTGACTTCGTATGTTTTATTAGATTTGTTTTGAGAAATGTGCAAATGGATTGGGGATAGAGTGTGTTGTACATAGGCTTTAGCTTTGCTTAGAAATGATCTCTTAGGGGTGGTTGTGGTTTTAGATTTGATATATTGACCTTTTCTTTTCTTCTTGTTCGGTGCTTGACGATGTAGACAAACTTTCATTCATTATAGTCATACAAGTCTGACGTGTGATGAGTGATTGTGATTGTGATTCTTTACCTCATTGGATTTTAAATGCTTAATTTATTTCCAAGTAGCTAAAAAAAATTCACTACTGCCTTTATGCCTACCTGTGTACTTTTTTTTTTTTTTTTTTTGATGGTTTTAGAATTTAAGTTTAAGGAGTTTAATTTTGATTAATAAAGAAAGGTATTGCATTTGGAGCTTGATTTAATTTAAAGGTGTTCAGCAGCTAGTAAAATTTTAAAATTCCTTGCTCAAGCTGAAATCAACCAAGCTTGATAAGCCATTTCATATTAATTTTTTTAAATATTAATATTAATATTTTTGTGATAAATTTTAAATAAAATAATGTCATTATTTTTAGTTAGTAATTCGGCTTAGATGGACCTGTCTTGAATTGAAGAAAATACTGTGTTTCAAGGCTTGTCAAGTCAAATGAGTAGTCTACAATTTCACTTAAATCCAAAAAAAAAGAAGTTAAATCTTGATTAAATTCATTGTCGCTTCACCTAAATGTCTTTAATTACTGGGGTCATTTGGTGATAGAAAGTAATTACTTTGCTGGCTTATATATAATTATTAATGATGATAAATCAATATTAAAATTCACGATATACTCTTGCTAAAAAGCAAAAACAAATTAATTACAAAATATAATTAGGATCACTATTCTATGTACTGATAATAAAATAGAAAATTTTCTTAAGTGATATTATAATATTATTGTGAGTTCCTATTTTTTAAAATTTTTATACTAAAAGACGTGCCAATGCATTATATATTTCTAAAAAAAAAAAAAAAACTAATAAATATAGTTTTTATACACGCGCCAGAACACGCACGTGGGGTCGTTTGCCTGACCACAACGGAAAACCGTGTTAAACCTAAGATGTCGATATGGTAATCTATGAAGCTTTGGGGGCTGACAAGACAGTAGGCTGTGATAATGGATCTGTCCTATGTCTTCAAAAATACCACTCGCTTTTAAGTAGTGCGTGAGAACCACCGCCTCAATAAAACTTTTTTCATTTCTCATTCTTAACCTTCGGTTCTTTTTCCCCTAAAGCTGATAAAGGCGGGTTTTCTTCAAAAGTTTGAAGGGTGATTTAGTCAATTGAATTCCATCTTCATCCGTAGGATATCAAAAGCGAAATATTTCTGAGGAAGTCCGAAGATTAGAAAAAAAGAAGAAAAAGATCAAATCTAAAAAAAAGGAAATGGGATTAATTAGAACATTTATTTTCCTTAGAAAAACAAAATATCAACCACAACAACAAACCAAGGTCGATCGATGAGTTTTTTCCCCCTAAATCCATTACTTCTCTTTAAGTTCTAAAATGTCTCCCTTTCTCTTTCTGAGAAAGAAAAGAGTGTTTGTAAGTGTAGGATTTTACCTTCATTTTCTTTTTTTATTCTTCGTTTGGGACCAAAGTTCTCTTTCTTTCTCATGTTGTTTTGTTAATTTTGTAGGTTGCTTTTGGTGGACAATGCTGATTGGGCTTTTAAGATCAAACCCAGATCTTTATCTTTTGATCTAGCTGAATGCTTTTTTTTTCTTCTAATCTTTGAAAGCTAACGAAAATTAGTTTCAAGGAGACAACAGGTGAATATTCTTTGTTCCTTTCCTTCTAAAGTAATTCAGCTAGAGAAATTAAAGCTTTTGGAGTTGAATTTATGGTTTGAATGGGGATAATAATTGGGTTTTCTTTTTCTATCTTTTACTGGTTTAGGTGTATGGATTTTAGGGGATATAAGTCTAAAACAATGCATGCTTTGCCACTGAAGTGGAGAAAAGAAGATGAACTTTGTTGAGATTTTCTATGTTAATTGGGGCCTTTTGTCATAGTTGATTGATGTACTCTAGTTTGGGCTGGTTTTCTGTGTTTTAGATATTTTTTTCCAACAAATGAACTGGGTTGATGTTGCTGTTCAAAGAAACAAGGAATATCTCTGCTAGTGAAAATGGATTTGCAATTTTATTGGTGAATGGATTCATCAATGGCTTTCAGTTCATGACTTGATGGTTTTCGGTATCCATGCTTTCCTTTCTGGGTATTTGATGGTGCATTTGCTTTAAAGGGTTTTCTTTTCACATCTGGTCGATTTGCGTGTGAGAAGAGATTCCTGTTTAAGATGATCAAACAAATACTTAATAGGCTCCCTCGGAAACCATCTAAGTCAAGTGATAATCGTGAGGGAGGAACCTCTACCTCATCATCAAATGCTTACACCAGTTCAAGAAACAGCGATTTAGCGAGTAATCATTATGCAAACTCAAGCGGTGCATCATTTTCTGGCTTTCATTCTACAAATTCTGGGCTGAATCAAGGGAATAAGATTTCTCAAGTGGTGAATGCAAAGCTGAATGGGAACACTGTTGCTGCTTCTTTTGAGGCATTGCCTAATTTTAGAGATGTTCCGAATTCCGAGAAGCAGAACTTGTTTATCAGAAAATTGAACATATGTTGCATTGTGTTTGACTTCACTGACCCCACAAAAAACGTCAAAGAGAAGGATATCAAGCGGCAGACTTTGCTAGAGATTGTGGATTATGTTTCATCTGCTAATGGGAAATTTTCGGAGATCGTTATGCAAGAAATTGTCAAGATGGTGTCTGTAAATTTGTTTAGAGCACTTACTTCTGCACCACGTGAGAACAAGGTTCTATTAGCGTTTGATTTGGAAGAGGAGGAGCCCTCAATGGATTCTGCATGGCCTCATCTACAAGTTGTTTATGAATTTCTTTTAAGGTTTGTGGCATCACCTGAGACGGATGCAAAATTGGCCAAGCGATATATCAATCATTCTTTTGTTCTAAGGTTGTTAGATCTTTTCGATTCAGAGGACCCCAGAGAAAGGGAGTACCTGAAAACTGTTCTGCATCGCATCTATGGGAAATTTATGGTCCATCGTCCGTTCATCAGGAAAGCAATCAACAACATCTTTTACCGATTCATTTTTGAAACCGAAAAACACAATGGAATTGCAGAGCTATTAGAAATACTTGGAAGTATAATCAATGGGTTCGCTTTGCCACTGAAAGAAGAACATAAGCTCTTTCTTGTTCGTGCCTTGATACCACTTCACAAACCAAAGTGCATACCCATGTACCATCAGCAGTTATCTTACTGCATTACTCAGTTTGTGGAGAAAGACTGCAAGCTTGCTGATACTGTTATTCGAGGCTTGCTAAAGTATTGGCCAATTACAAATAGCTCAAAAGAAGTCATGTTCTTGGGTGAACTGGAGGAAGTTTTAGAAGCCACACAACTTGCTGAGTTTCAACGCTGCATGGTACCCTTATTCCGCCAGATAGGCCGTTGCTTGAGTAGCTCGCATTTTCAGGTAGGAATTTCGTCAGTCCACTACTTACAACTTTTTTTTTTTTTTTTTGCGGAAGTCCCTTGACAAAGCATAACTATGTAAGCATATCAAAAGTTAAAAAAGAGAGGCAGTCTTATTTGTTTACATGAAATGACTTCATTAAAAGTAATGGCAGCTTGTTGACATGATTTTCTTTAGTTCTTGTTATATTCCTTTGATTATCCCTTCACCTGTTAGCACGATAAAATCTTCTTTTTTCTCATCTTTTGCTGGCGTACTTTACAATTGTAATTTACTGGTTATCTGAAAGAGTCCTTGAAGAAACTGATGCATTATGATAAGCTGTAATCTTTGACTGCTTATAACCGTGCAAGATGAATTCTTCGTACTGTTGAAATAATGGTTTGTGTAATTAGCTCTCTTGTCAAACCTACCATATAGTTGTTTATGATTAATAGGTGTTCTCTAGTAGAACAGTTCTGCATCACTTTACCTGGATGTAACTGTGGTTACAAGATTTGTATGTGTTCAGTAAGTTTAATTATAGCGTGTTTGCATCCACGTAAAAATCTGTAAATCTTTTTGCTGATGTCCTTTATAATTTAGTTGGTTTGCTATGTGCTGACAAGAGGATGGATTTGAACTTAGGTTTGATTTATAGCAATCAAGGGAATATCTCCATGGTGTCTGGTTTTTTATATGAATGAAATGCTGTTGTCTGAAAATGTCAAGATGTTCTTCCTAAGTACTTAAAACTTTTCAATCATGGTTGTAGATATCTATGTTGCTTAGGTTCGTGTGTGATTGTCGGATATGGGTATGCATTTGACACGGGCATGTTCAATTTTTTCTCTAAGATTTCTATGCATTTGGAGGGTCATTGGAGGATCATATCCCCATGCATACAACCAAGTATATGTCGAACATGGATGTTAGATTGGGAACTAGTGTCGAGTCGGTTATGCTACTAACGAATATATACGCTTAAATTTATGTATAGAACTAGCATTTTTTAAGTTGTAAAGGTGAAGTGCTTATTTCTTGTAGTCTTTCTATTTCCTTACTAGCTTAAAAAACTTGAATACTTTCTTTGCAGGTGGCAGAGAGGGCTTTGTTCTTATGGAACAATGATCATATTGAAACCCTAATAAAACAGAATCAAAACGTTATACTTCCCATTATCTTCCCTTCCTTGGAAAAGAATGCTAGAAGCCACTGGAATCCAGCTGTGCAGAGCTTGACTCTAAACGTCCGCAAGATTTTTTCGGATACCGACCCTGAGCTCTTTGAGGAGTGCTTGCATAAGTTTGAGGAAGACCAAGCGCAAGAGAACGAGGTCAAATCGAAACGCGAAGCCACATGGAAACGATTAGAAGAGATTGCTGCAATGAAAGCTGCGAGTAATGAACCCGTGCTCGTGTCCCCGAAAGCAACTACTCGCAACCCGTCTTGCTAGGACAAGAGATTGCCGTTTTAGCTACCTGACATTTTCATGTCAAGAACGGTTCTGGGAACCATAGGTCGGTGGACATGATGGTTTCAAGAACAAAAATGAAGATGAAGCCGAGTTTTCCATCATATCAAGTGTTCACTCACACCTTCTGAAAATCTGGTTTGCTGGATTTTTTGATGTGTCACTTGGATTCATCAACATGTAGGGGGTAAAATCTAAAACCCCCTTTGCTCATATATGCATAAAATGTGTATATATAATGGATTTGGAGACAGAAAACCAATGAATTTGGCTTGTAAAGTAGACTTCTTTTCCATTCATAATCTTTTTTAAGGATGGGTTCCACATGTTTTAGATCATTTTACTTATTTATGTTTGTTTCCTCCTAATTTTTTCTCTCTTCAAAAGCACTTTGATGATGGCTGCATATGTAAATATTTGAAGGGCTATTCAAATAATAGAAGGCTTCTTCTTTCTTTTTTAAATTATAATTTATACCAGTACCGACTGCGTTTGATATATTTAATATAGTGATGATACCAATTTATTTAAAAAAATACTTAAAAATCAAAACATGGAATAAAAATAACAATTGTAAGGTTATAATAGCAATTTAATTTTTTTTTAAAAATGAAATTATATCAAATTGTTAATAAACTCTTATTTTTATTGGTGAGAAAAACCACAATTAAGATTAGTTTTCTTCTTATTTCCTATATTTTTTTCTACTAATCATTTTATTATTTATATATTGTATATAATATAAATTATAGCCTATAATGTTGTACCATTGATGATGCTGATTTATGTGTTTATTTAAATTTTTAAGCACCATTTCTCCTCTTTAATGGGTTAAAATTTTAAAATAATGCTAATAGTCATACTTTATTATCCAATGAAAAGTTTATTTATTTATTTATTTATTTATTTTCATTGTTTTTTGAACTCGTCTTCAATTTTGATAGAAAAAAAACTTTTAAATGTAAAGAAAAAAAAGTTATTGCATTTATTTGTGTTATTAATATATTCAGTAATATTTTCAAAACTTTAAAGATCAATCATAAATTAAAAAATGGGCAAAAAAACAAATACTAAAATAATGGGTTTAATCAATATGTCTTTTCTTCTCTCTTAGTCATCTTTTCTATTAACATTTTCCAAGAAAATCTTATCAAATTTCATACATTTTAGTGTTTACAATCAAATTACAAAATCCACCTTTCCAGTTGTTGTACTTTCAACTTCTAAGGACAATTTTGTCATAAGAGTACAACTTATGATTTAAATTTTCTCATGGTTTCACTAGAATAATCATACGGTATAGCAACCTAGCACTAAAAATAAAGTTAAATTTTAAAAAATTAAAGCAGCTTAAAAAAGTTGCTGCTTACTTGCATGTGATTTGCCATTGAAAAAAAAATTTTAAATTTCAAGCAACAATTAGCCATTTGAAGCCCAATGCTTGAGCAATTCCCAAGTTTAGAAACCCTAATAACCTAATTCACATGTGAATTTTCAATCAATAACTAATCATTTCAAGTTTCAAACTTTCCCTCTCCTAAACCATGAATTTACCTCAGCCTTAAACCCAGTCTCCACAACTCAGAAGCTAAAAGAGAAAAGAAAAGAAAAAAAATTTCAAGTATTTGAGTCTTATTTTCCGGTTTCTGCAAATTCGTCAAGAAGAACCGGATTTTTTTTCCCATCAAAGAGTGGATCTTTAAGGGAAATGCCAAGCATAGCTGTAAAATTATACAGTGTATTCTTCAAGTTCCTCTTGAAGCACCGTTTGCAGAATCGTATCCAAACCCATGTCGACGAATCATCAAACCCGTACGGTGTCACGACCCGACCCGAAGAATCAGTTTCCGCCGCCAACCCTTCTTTCACTGACGGTATCGCCACTAAAGACATCCACATCGACCCTTCCACGGCCCTTTCGGTTCGGATATTCCTCCCTGAATCGTCCCTTTCCCCACCCGAACCCAAATCCAAGCCCGGATCATCTCAACAGGATGAGTCCGACTCCCTTAATCACCGTAGGAATAGTTATCCTAATATCGGAGCCCCGACTAATGATTCTAGAAGGAGCAGTCTTGAAGGGTCGAATTTAAGATCCGACAATAATGTCTACCGAGGTTATTCACCATTACCTCAAAATTGTCGAAGATTGCCTATAATGTTACAGTTCCACGGCGGCGGTTGGGTGAGTGGGAGTAATGACTCGGTAGCTAACGATATATTTTGTCGGAGGATAGCGAAACTATGCGATGTTATAATCGTGGCGGTCGGTTACAGGTTGGCGCCGGAGAATAAGTATCCGGCGGCTTTTGAGGATGGATTGAAGGTGTTGTATTGGTTAGCAAAGCAAGCGAATTTAGCTGAGTGTAGTAAGTCTATGGGGAGTGGGGCGCTTGGGGTTGGAGCAGAGTTTACCAAGACTCAAGTTCAAAGACATCTTGTGGATGCTTTTGGGGCTTCTATGGTTGAGCCATGGTTGGCTGCTCATGGAGATCCATCAAGGTTGTTTTCTTTTTTTAATAAAAAGTTTTCATTTTGATTCTAGTTGTTTTCATTAATGAGTTCATTTGGTTGAAAAAGTAGTGGGCAGTTAACCTCCAAGCATCCTTTAAAAACTTAGAAAAATCTGACGATATCTGTCTCGGGCACGAATGTGATGCTTTGATCTTTGTTTTTAGTTGATGTATGCTGTGAATCTGTGATCTTTTATTGTCATTGTTGTTTTTTTGTTAGATTTGTTGTGTTTATTCATCAATTTGGTTAAAAGGATAGGGATTAGATAGTGAAATCTGATCACGGAAATTTGACTCTATAAGCTTAAAATCGTTCAATGCCGATATATGAAATGTAGTTAAATTTTCAATCTTTAATTGGTTTTATATTTGTTGCGATGATTCGGGTGTAGATTCGACATACATTCATCGCTTTCTTTTATTCGGTTGAGATGGTTGGGACTAGGAAGTACATCTTGATTAGGGAAATGTGATTTGTTGTAAGCCTGAATTTGTAAGATTTGGTTAGATAGATACAGGTAGAATGCATACTTGTAAATGAGGTTTCGGTTGTAAAACTTTTCGAAAGTAATTTAGCTTGATAACATAACTTGTGATTGTGCTCTCGAGTATCATTTAAATTTGGCAATAAGTCTTTGATATCTGAAGTGTGTCTCGAGCCCAATTGCTCTTTCCGGTTGGTTGTAGAGGCTTTTGAAGTTGTTGTTCTGTGTTCTATAACCGTGCAATATTCTCCTCTTCTATCTTTTATAAAAAAATTATTTTGCCTGATCTTTAATTGTGATATTGTTGAAACAGATGTGTGCTGCTTGGAGTGAGTTGTGGAGCTAACATTGCGGATTATGTGGCACGCAAAGCCGTCGAGGCTGGAAGGCTTCTGGATCCTGTCAAGGTTGTAGCACAGGTCTTAATGTACCCATTCTTCATAGGAAATGTTCCGACACGATCCGAAATAAATTTGGCAAACTCCTACTTCTATGACAAGTCAATGTGCTTACTTGCATGGAAACTCTTTCTCCCCGAGGAAGAGTTCAGCCTCGACCACCCCGCTGCCAATCCACTCGTCCCAGACAGGGGCCCCCCTTTGAAGTTCATGCCCCCGACACTAACAGTTGTAGCGGAACATGACTGGATGAGAGACCGAGCTATTGCTTACTCAGAGGCTCTTCGCAAGGTAAATGTCGATGCACCTGTTCTCGAGTATAAAGATGCAGTTCACGAATTTGCAACCCTTGACATGCTTCTAAATACACCTCAGGCTCAGGCCTGTGCCGAGGACATTGCCATCTGGGTTAAGAAGTACATCTCATTGCGAGGTCACGAGTTCTCGTATTAGGTAGGAAGTTCTAAACGTAGAAAAAAAAAGACTCGGGGCCAAGCATCATTTCCGTTTTTGGTCAAAAAAGGAAAATGATGCAAGGATGCCATACAAAGGATGGGGATAATATAGTGCATTCTTTGTTTTTCACTAATTCATCATCTAGTAATGTTTATCCCAAATCCTGTTTTGTTCTTTTTGTATGATAATAGATTAGTGCACTGTGAATTAGAATGTACACTATTTTTCATCCTAAAATTTTATTCAATGAACCACTCTGTTAAAATAGCAATGGCAACCGCCTATGTTACCCGGATTTCGATTTGGGTTGAGTGTCGGACATAAGAAACACTTTTAAATATGGGAAAAATTGAAAGAGACTATCAAAAACATTTTTGAAACACGTATTAGTGATTGGTGTTTGGGAGACAATGGATGATTCTTTAAGAATAAGGACATCAAACTAATCCTACAACATTGTGACTTTACCAATGCTGAAAATAAGTTTAAAAACTCCTCGCTGGCAGTACCTTGTATACATTCCAATGCTTAGTTGTTTTTGTTTTGCCCAATGTCTTTTCCATTGTTGACAAGACAATAATTTTATTTCAGTCCCTTCGTTGGTTTTCCGCAAAATAAACTCCCAATTTTCATTTAAATACCATTTGCAAGTCAGTAGAAACCCTGGGCATCATTGCATCATTTCATATTCAAAAGCTTTGCCTGCCTTGGAGAGGCTAAAGATGGATGCACGGACCGTGACGCATCCCGTGTCATGATCCTACGGAAGAGCCATGTATCTCGAGGCGGTTTTGTTGACAAAATCTTGAAGCCCCCAGTGAGCTAAAACGGACAATACTATAAACATTGGTGTGAATCGTGATATTCTTGTTGATACGCCCCTATAAAGGAAGCATCTTTGAGGGAGAGTTGAAAACGTAGAGGACAAACGACAAGGATTCAAACCTCCTCCACAATCTGATGGAACAATCACCCCCTAAATCACCTATGTGTTTGCCATGTATGTTACCAAAAGCTGGTTGAAGTTACCAAGTTATTTTCATTAGAGGAAAGATTTGGCAATGGCAGACTTCTTATCCTATTCAAAGCATGTTGAAATAGCTGTATGAATATCAAACTTGAACTAAATGACAGTTTAAAGTTGGAGACTTGGGACACTTTATTTTCTACTCAAGCTTTGATGGGGACATCTTAATAACATTATCCATCTAGTTCAGCTACTGTTTGATACTGTATTTCTACCATTTGAAAGCAACTGAGTTTCTCAAAATTTGATAATACTAGAAGATGCTGCTATCAACAACTAACAAAATGCTAAACTCAACCAATCCAATAAGCTTTTCATATATGATGGATGAAATCTTAAAAGATGAAAGAAAGAACTAACTACAAAGTTTGATTATTGTGAGTTACTGGCCGGTCTCACCTATGAATGTTAATGGCTCGAGAAGCCATTGCTCTCAAATTTGCTCTAGCTAAAGAAAGAGGGGTTGGGATTCTTGTTTGCTGACGAATCCGCCGAAAAGACTCCATGGATTGTTCTCTTTGCAACCTTAAAGCTAATGCAACATCCTCACTTTGGTTTGGTGTCCCTCTTCTTGTCCTCGTGCTTACTAACGGCGAAAGATCCTCACTCTGCTGCCTAAAAGCCAAAGCTGCATCTCTGGTAGAGATGACCATTGGAGGTCTAACACTTCGAGCCCTTCTGTTACTTCGCCTTCCACTCTCTGGACTTCCACGCTCAACTTCCTGACTATTTAAGGCTCCGGCAGCAGACTTCCTTGCTTCAGAAACCTCGTTGGGAAACAAAAGCTGTATTGTATTCCAAAGAACTGTGTTCACAGTGCAAGATCTTCCATTACTGCATATGCAAAGAGGAATTATATAAGCGCCAAGGTTCATTAAAATGATGTTGATTTATAGCTGGGAATCGGGGCCCTGGACGGATTTTACCTTACTATCTGCCTGCATTTTGGGCATCTTTTCCCACATTTATCTGCAGCGGATCTCAAACATTTCTTACAGAAACTATAATTAAAGAGAAAAGGATTTCACTAAAGAGACAAAAGTCAATCAAAAAACCATTCCAGATATCGGATTTTGGTTTTCTGGATTAGATTATGAAATTGGGTCTTATTTTTACCTGTGTCCACAAGGAGTGGTACTTGGTTCATAGCAGATATCCAAACAAATCTACCAAGAAAATATCAATAAGATAAAAAAAAGATCAATCCATCATCTTTAATCAATCAAAGCTGAACAAGTTGAACAATATAGAAAAGTATCTAAAGATTCTTACAGCACAAGAAAGCTCCTCTAAGTTTATCCATACACTGAAGAGCTGGACTTGGACTGGAGCAAGAAACATCAGGGGTCTGTTCTAATGGTTCATTTACTTCTGTGTTCCTCTCAGCTTTCACATCAATTTTTTGTTCCACTGACTCCTCCTTACACTCTAAGCAACATACATAATTCAATAAAAACCCAGTTTTCTTTTACGTTCTCAACAAAGATTCTAAGAAGCAAAAGATCAAATTAAACACCTTGTTGTGAATTTTCTTCTTCATCAAGCTTTAATGGAGCAACAGGAGTTGAAATGGGACTCCTTCTCTGAACCCTACGTTTCCTGGGAATTGATATTACTAATAAATAAAATAAAAAAGCAAACAAAGGGACTGATTTATAATATTTTGGGATTATCTATTTATCAAATTACCTTCTTGAATTGGTGGATGGTGGGGTTTTAAATACAAAATCAGAGCGTTTCTTGTGTTTAGATTGTCGATCTGGAGTGTCTTCGACGACGAGAGTAGCGACGATTAGGGCTTCCTCGTCCCACCCAGCCATGGCAGCCGCGGATTTGAATCTGGGACTAAACAATAAAGCATCAACATTTTGGGTATTTTCATTAGGGTTTGCCTGCTGCGAATCTTGTGATGTTTGTTTTGGTTCTTCTATCGCCATTTTCTTGGATTTTTTTTCTGGGTTTAATCAGAAAGAAACAGAAACGGTTTCCTTCCATGGAAGCTTTATTTTTGGGGGGGGGAGGGAGATTATGGTCAAAAATTTTGAATTTCGTTTTGAGCTGTTGGCTTTTGTAACGGCTATAATTTCGAGCATTAATTAACGGATTTTGTCAAAGGGCCTTGGGCCAATATTGGCCCATAAAAGAAAAGTCGATTGAGCACAAAGTTATTTGACATAAATATCAAAGTTATACATAATTTTTAACCTAATATATAATTTAATACATAAATTTTGAGTTGATGTAATTATATACATAAAAATTTGATTGTGGTGTAGATATATCCATTAAATTTTAATTTTGATTCAATTGCATACATTTAAAGAAATAAAGACATCAATTTATTTTTATATTGGATAAGTATAATTATTTTGATATATAATATGTAATGAAGATATATCGATAGCGATGTTAATTGTACGTGAAAATTGAACCAAATCAATATTTCCTATATAAAAAGACATAAGATTAAAGTTCATGGTATAACATTGCATGTTGGACCAAAATTTATATATAGTTCTGAAGCTTTTCCCTTAAAACATATACATATTTTTAATTGTACAATAAAACAAGAAAAGATAATTATACTTTATAGATTAATTATGGAGATTTTCTTTAAACAAAGAATAAACAAATTAAATCATAATTAATCTATACAATGCCTTTCTTTGCGCATCACCTAACACTGCTTGAATAATTAGGGGCAAAATCATAAATTTTTTTAAAGGGGTTAAAATTAAATTGTAATTTTTACAATAAAAAAATGCAATTTCACCATTTTAATAGACTATATCTTTATAATTTGTAAAGGATTAAATTAAATTTTTATATTTTAAGGGGCCAAAATATAATTTTACCTTTACTAATTTTAAATTTTAAAAATTCTAAATGAGTTGTATTAAAAAAAATTATTTTAGGGGACTAGGACTCTGACAGCCCCTAAATTCGCTATTATGAATAATAATACAATTGAAACCTGTAAATTTAAGTTTTTTTTAAAGTTATTTTTTCTCCAATTAAATGAAATGTACAACAATTTTTTAACATTATTTGTAAAATTAAAAATTCAACCATAAATAATGATCCAATAACACATAAATGTTAAAATAATAATAATCTTTTCATCCATCGTTATGATGTCAAACAATGCTATTTCAGTATATATCTGTATTATATTCTATAGCTTGTAGTTTCTCAACCCCCAACAAAGCCAGCACTGGCCTCAAATATATAAACTTGTTCGTAATGGATAATCGTGCAATTATAAGGAATATTTATTCCTTCATGCATGAACAAATCACATATATATTGTGAGTCATGCATGTAGAAAGGGATATATATATATATATATACACTAAAATTTTGTCACTATGTGAATAAAAAACTATATTATAAAAAAAAATTAAAAAAAAAATTATGCAACAATTAAATCATAAATGGAATATTAAAGTTTCCTCAATTTTTGTTCTTAGACATTTGTTTTAAGAAAAACTCCATTATAATAATATCGAATTTACTTTTTTATACTATATGTTTTTCGGGTGCAAAAGTAAATGTCGAGTGAAAATATATATACACATGTTAGAGTTGTTTAACTTTTAAAAATTGTGCATAACCGCAAATCTTTTATATTGTTATTTTTTAACAATAGTGAATTTTTTTTTCTCTTTTTGTAATTTTTATCGATAAGAGTTTTCCACTTAAAATCTATGTGTTCTTATTTTTCTTTCTTATTACTTTTCCTTGAAGGGCTGATATTATCATATTGATGTACAAATATACCATCATAAAAACTATTAAAAATAGAAAATTAGTGCATTTATAGCTTTGTAATTAATAAAAAAAAAAGAGCATTAACAATTTTAAGTCGATGCTTATGGATGTTTAATTTTGAATAAACTTTGTAATTAATTAAAAAAATTATAAAATTATTAAAATGTAAGATTACTTATTATATTATCTTATTTGGTTTGTTCGATTGAAATGTTAAATTTTGATGATTGATTAACATGATTTAAAAATACATTTTATTAAATTATTCTCATAGAATTTATTTATTTTAATTGTGTACTATACAAAAGTTGAAGCATATAATATTTTATTTTATGTATTTCTCTAAGAAATTAATTTTATATCACCTTTTTCAAATAAATAAGTTGAAATTGAAAAAAAAAGAAAGAAAAGCCATTAGGACTTCTCTTTTAATCAAAATGATAGAGAAAGGAAAGAAGAATTTTATTATTATTATTAAAACATGTTATTTGACATGATTTCCAGGCAAATTTGATCGAATGATAAAAATAATATTATTATTAATAAAATTTAATTTTTCTCGACTTATAATAATAAATATATATATAGTTAAAATATTATTTTAAGAACACATCAAAAAATTGGGGAATTTAATTCATTAGTTATTATTATTCAATTTTAGTTTAAGTAAATAATTTAAAATCATTAAAAATAGTGTAAAATTATAAATAAAAAAATGTCATAATACCTAAAGAAAAAGAAGATATTGAGATTACTCACATACATTCTGAAACAGTGTCCCCGATCTCTTAAGGTGAATTTTTTTTTTTTATTTAGGTTTCTTTATAATTTATAATAATGGTAAAATTGTAATTTAGTCCCTTAAAAATGATAAAAATTAATGTAATTTTATAGATTATTAAAATGATAAAATTATATTTTTATTATCATAAAAATATACAATTTAATTCCAACTCCCTCAAAATAAATTTCTTACCTTACCCCTATTCCGAAATCTTTAATATTATTGAAAATGTGACTTAAGTTAATGCTTGAAATTGAAATTAATTTAAAAATATTACATTTCTTAAACTAAACTTAACCCTAGAAGGCCCATTGAATTAATGCTTTGTTAAAAACATATAAACATGAGAAACACGAGTGAGTTGATTGATTAATTAAATTTATTTTTTAAGTTTATAAGCATGAATAAGTAGAACGGTTTCACCAGGTAAATCCATGGCAGGAATCTCAGCCCAAGGCAGTTAAATATCAAGTGATAGGACAAGAATATATACTGGACTGGAATGAAAAATATAATATTACCAAATACAAATATCTAAATACGAGGAAAATGAAGAATCTTTTTTGATTCTCCTCCACAGAGGAAAAAAGTGACTTTAACGACAAAACTGGCCAGCATTAGTGGCCAAAGAATCGCATCAAATGATTTAAATTTTCTTTTATGTAAACTCCAAAATCAGTAGGAAGATAGACGTTAGTTGCAGGAATAAATTTTCTTACTTCATTTTTACGTAAAAACCAAAACCAAATTGGACCATTTCCACTGTCTCATGCAAACCCTTCATGTCTTAAATTTTGCCTTTCAAATTCAATCATGAATTACAACACCACCTTCCCTTTTTATGATTTTGCTCGTTTGAGTTTTCAAAATGGGAAGACAACCTTGTTGTGATAAAGTTGGATTAAAGCGAGGTCAATGGACAATCGAAGAAGATCATAAGCTCACCAATTTCATACTCAACAATGGTATTATCTGTTGGCGAAAGGTTCCCAAGCTTGCAGGTAAATTTGTTAAATTATGATCATATTCATATGCTTTAAAGTTAATGACCGTATGGTGATGTTGTAGGGCTGTTAAGATGTGGAAAAAGTTGCAGATTAAGATGGATAAATTATCTAAGACCTGGCCTTAAGAGAGGGTCTTTTACAGATTCTGAAGAACATCAGATTATTCAACTTCATTCACGTCTCGGGAATAGGTAAACATCTTTGAACTCGAGTGTGATTGTTTTCTAATTTTCATGTATTTAGAAGGAACATATCCAATAACGATGTTTCAATACACATTGAACCAGTTAATTATTTGTTTCTTGTAACACAAGAAAGAATATTTTCCAGGTGGTCCAAGATTGCTTCACATTTCCCTGGCCGTACAGACAATGAAATCAAGAATCATTGGAATACTCGAATCAAGAAGAGGCTAAAGCAGCTCGGTTTAGACTCACAAAAACCTTTTGAGATTGAGAAATCCCAGAAAATTTATGGTAATAAAAACAACATGAATTCAGACTCTAGTTCATCAAATAAACAAGAAGCAATTAGCTTAGAATCAAGGCCAGAGGATGATCATGGCACGAAAATTTGTCCAAAAAAAGCTGAAACACCAGAAGAAATGAAAGCAACTGTGGATGAAACAAATGATCCATTGAACAACTACCAGATGTTATGTGGAAGCTCTGATTTAGATTGGTTGAAGGAATCCAACAATGTTTCAATAGGTGAAACAGCATGTGTTGAAGAAGAATATTGTGTTGATGGTGTGGATTCATTTCTTTCATGGGATAGCTTTGTTCATGTGGAAGATAAATTCTTTCCTTCTTGGGAAATAGGCAATTGAACATAGTTTCTTTCTTAAAATCCTTTTAGTTTAGCAATAAAGGAAGTTCAGGAAAAAAAAAAAAAAGAAGAAGTGTTTCAGATTTTGATGATGTCTGCAACATTTTTTTAAATATTATATTTAATATTTTTAGTTTCGCACTATTTAACAATTTTTTAATAACTCTTAATGTACATAAAGATTTTAAATAAAATTAAATATATTTGTACGAGCCCAAATTTGTCCAGCCCTTCAAAGAAATCCAAACACATACATAAATTAAACACAAAATTACAAACCCAAAATCAATGACCCAAAATTAACAAAAAATCTAGTAGTCCAAAAGCCTACTACCTAAACCTATTTTCAGAAAAGGATAAAACCCTAGCCCCCTAACAACAAGTGGAGCCGCAACCTATCACTGTCAGAGCTTGAAGCTGCCGCCGGCCACCATCACTCTGCCACCGTCGCCTCCTACAAGGAAAAGAAAGAAAAGACAGGAGCAGTTAAAATAGTAAAAATAATATTTGTAAATCAGCTTTAAAAAGCCCAAATCATGAATGTAAATGGGGATTTTTTTTTTTTTGGAATAGAAAAAAAAAAAAAGAGGCAGATTCAAACAAAAAAACCAAGCAAGCAGATCAAAAAACAAATTCATTGTGCAAAGGTTTTTTTAGTTTACTTTTCTCTTTATTTTTTTCGATTATATATATGTATATTTCTTTAACTTTCCTTTTTTAAAAAAGATAGCACATATATACCAACATATATAAAAAAAATAAAAGAAAATATAAAAAACAAAAAAAATACCTTTTTTATTTTCTGGCCACTGTGTGCGGTGGCCGACGACGGCGGTCGACGCGGTGGTGACTAGCCGGAACCCAAGACCGGCGAAGGCGTGCTGCAGAGAAAAAAGGGAGCCCTCCTTTTGTTTTTTGAAGAGAATGAAGTAAAAATAATTTAGTTTTTATACCCACATAAAACGGCGTCGTTTTGAGCTTGGAGTTCAGACGCCAAAACGACGTCGTTTTATCCCTTTGCCCATGCACCAACCCGATTCGACCCGACCCGCCAGCAGGATCCACGTGTTTTTGGAAAAGGGAGAATTTGCGCGCGTGGTCCTTCCTCCTTTTTATTACTTTGTAATCATTTTTTTTTAATTTTGACCTCGAATTTTGCCTGGATTCTAGTTCGGTCCCTACTGAAACTGTGCGTTTTGGGGGAAAGGGGATTATTTCCCTTTTGGTCCCCCCATGTTATGCGCGTGTTCGGATAGGTCCTCCCCTTTCTTTTTATTTTGAATTTCCCCCCAAACTTTCGGTTTTAAATTCAATTTAATCCTTTTTCGTTATTTTGATATTTTATTATTAAAATTAAGTGATTTTATCATTTACTTATTATTATTATTATTATTATTATTATTATTATTATTATTATCATTATACTTGTACTTATATTTATTTTATTCTAATGCCATTTTTATTACTATTCCCATTATTATTATTATTTTTTATATTATTATTATAATCTCGTTTCATTATTGTCATTCTTATTAATACATTATTACTATTATTTTTATTTTTATTTTTATTTTTATTACTATTACTTTTTATTATTACTACTACTGTTATTTTTATTAACATATTATTTTTATCATATTATTATTTCCTATTTTTTTATATATTATTATTAATGTACTATTATTTTCTATTTATTACTATTATATTTATTACTATTATTTTTTTCTTTAGTACTATCACTATTATTATATTATTTGTCTTATTAATGTACTGTTATTATTTCCTACTTAGCTATTATTACTATTATTATTTTTACTATTATAATTATTATTAATTTATTATTATTCTCTTACATTGTTTGTTCGTTTTATTCCTCCATTTATGTTCTCATCATTCTTATTATGCATTTATTTTTATTCTGTTATGTTCGTTGATATCGAAATTCATATTTGTTTGTTTATTCTTCGTTATTCCATTTTACCACGAATTTATATTAATTACCCGACAAAAATAATT
The DNA here is from genome assembly GCA_025698465.1 of Gossypium longicalyx. NCBI lineage: Eukaryota > Viridiplantae > Streptophyta > Magnoliopsida > Malvales > Malvaceae > Gossypium > Gossypium longicalyx. The sequence continues at coordinate 5,307,877 of CM047005.1, forward strand.
CTTTCATAAAAGCGATATTCCGTATTTGGAAATTTGAGAAAATTGTGCCCTAATTTACTGGATTTCGATTTTTCTCATTTAACCTAAACAACAGAATATTCTTTTAAAATCACTACGAGTTTTGAATAAAATGCTTATTCTCGGAGATACGAGGTGTTATGCCCTAACTTATTGGATATGACATCTTGTTACCTCGAGATAAGATTTTTTTTTTGCAAATAAAGGCAATATTCGGTGTTTGAGAATTCGAGAAAACGTGCCCTAACTTACTGGGTTTTGATTTTTCTCGTTTACTCTAAATAATCGAATACCCTTTTAAAAAGTTAAAATACACGAATTTTAAATAAAAGGCAAGCTCATTTCTTAAAAGTTCGGGATGTCGTGTCCTAACTTACTGGATGTGTCATTTTATCACTTTGAGATGAGAAGGTCTTTAACGTTTGTTTTTTTTTTTTTTTTTTTTACAAAGGAGGAATTGTGTTTCAAAGTCATTCAAGTTTTCAATTTTCGACACTTAGACACTAATTAATCAACTAGGTACCAATTTTTGGGCGTGACGAGGGTGCTGATCCTTCCTCATGCGTAACTGACTCCCGAACCCGTTTTTTCTGAATTTCGCGGACCAAAATCGTTGTTTAAATAAATCAAAATATTTATTAAAAACAACCATTTTTACGAGGTGACCCGATCACACCTCATCAAAAAGGATTGGTGGCGACTCCCGTTCTTTCATTTTAGTTTCCAAAGTCGACCCCATTTTTTCAAACTTTAAAATGGTTTCGACAGTATGTATTTAGTATACATAATTCAATACAAGTCCATACGATTACCTAATTTTCAATTAGATTTGATCATGGGTTAGTTCATCTGTCCAGATTTAAAGGCTTGTTCGAAAAGTGAAAACATTTAAATAAAAATATTAGTCGAAAAATGAGCTTAAACAAAAAAATAAAATTTACTTTTTGAAAAGATTGAGCCTTGGATAAGAATTTTTTTGACCTAGGCTTGGCTCGACTCAGCTTGAAATGCAAACTTTTTTTTCTACTACTGTTTGGTGTTGCTTTGTTATTGTTTTGCTAGTATTTTGCTATTATATATTGTTATTATTTTGATGTTATTATCTGGATATTGTATAACTCTTGTTTTATTATTAATTTTACTACTATTTTTGAATTATTTGTTTGCTAAGTTGCAATTATATTAGTGTTATTAAAGATAAATATTTTTTTAATTTGTTAGAAATATTTATTTTAATATTTTTAGTGTATTTGATGTATTATATTTATTAAAAAATAATTTAAAAAATTTTAACACCGGCGAGCAAGGTCAAGCTTGGGTTTAGTGTTTTTTATCTGAGTCAGACTTAAGAATAATTTTAGACTCATTTTTTAAGCCGAATCAATATTCTAACTTAAAAAATAAAACTAAAAATTTAATATTAGCCTAATTCAAACTCGATCCAACTCATAATAAGTCTATTTTTTTTTCTTTTTTTTTTCTTTTAAATTGTGAATGTGTTTGTACTGTCACACGTCATTCTGAAAAATGTCCAGGTTTATTCCATTTTACTTGACTTTACAAAAGATACCATGAAAATGAAAAAAAGGGCATAATAAAGAATATTCAGTTAGATGTCCCTGTGTGTCTGCAAAGATTTTGTCACCTTTTAAAGTTTTTTTTTTTTTTTTTTTTTTTTTTTTTTTAATTTTCACTTTTCTTATTATAAATAGTGGCAGAGCATAGTAAATGACATTTAAAATGATAAATTTTTAATTTAAATTTTTTAAAATTTATAAAATTTTAAATTAATAGTAATGATAAATTTATACTTTAGCTTTCTAAATGATAAAAAATTAATTTAATTTTTTAAAAATTATAAAGATATAAATTATTAAAATGATTAAATTATATGTTTACTATAATAAAAATATATAATTTAATTCCCTTATCCTCAACAAAATGTTTTGACTCTCCCATTGAATATAAAGGCTTGTTTTAAAATTTTAAAATTTTAAAATAACTATTTATTTTCTCATCATTTTGCTATCATTTTTATTATTTTGGTATTCTTTTTTTAAATTTAATTAAATTATTTTCTAATGAAAAGCTTACATAACTATTTAAACAACGAAATACACTATTTGAGCTTATTGGATTTAATTTCAAGTTTATATAAAATTTTGGGGCGATCTAATCATGAACACCTTTAAAATTAATGCTTAATTCTATTTTTCCGTCTAATGATATAACATCCAAATCAAGATTAGCCAAATTATATTTTAAATTTTTTATTTAAAGAAATACCCAAATTTATTTTATTGAGTTTGATGCAAATTAAAATTTTTTTCCCAAGTTAAAATCAAATAATTATAATTGTTACACAGTTTTACCCTTCCATAGCTTTTTTTTTCCTCAAGAAAAAGAAAAAAAAAATCAAGAGCACTGATTTTGCTAAATCAACAATGTTGACATGCTGTTTCAAATTCCACTGTTCACCTTCATTTTTGTTATTTGCCAAGATGACACGTGTTGATCTTTAGAGAGGATATGTGTTGATATGCATAAAGTCTATTTGAATATAGTACGTCATATTAAAGGACTGTACTTTATAAATATGAAAAAAGACTTTCGTCAAGGACAAAGAAAAACAAACACTCTAACAAAATTAAAAAATTTTAGGGTCCGTTTGTTTCACAGAAAATGTTTTCTACATTTTTCTGTATTTGTTTCACATAAAACAACTTGGTTAATAGAAAATAACTTACAGATCAACCAAAAATAAGTTGTTTTTCTTGTAAAATGACTTACTATTTTAAAAAGCGTAAGTCATTTTCTAAAAAAGAACTCCTCTCTAGGTAATTTTATTTTTATATAAAAATTAACTTAAAGAAATCTTAATATTATTATATTGATAATAAATTTTATTTTTATTTTTATTTTTTAAAATATTTAAAATTACTAAAATATTATAATTTTAAATATGATTAAACATACATATTTAATTATTGATATTTAATCATATAATAAATTATTAATACAATTAATATAATTTATTATTTTAATAAATTATTTAATATTTCAATTTTATTTTAATAATAAATTTTAAATAATATTCTTCACATATTATTGAAAACATTCAATTTAATGTTTTAATAATAAATATTCTCTATAATTATAAATATATTAATAATAAGTATAAAGGTTAAAATATTCCATAAGTCTATGTACTCTTCACAATTTTGAAACTTAATCCCTGTATTTTTATTTTTAATAATTTAGTCTTTCTACTTTTCATATTTAAAAATCAAGTCCAATTATTAACATTGTTAAATTTATTTGTCAATTTTGTTTATATCACATTTTTAAATAAAAAATACTCACTTGGTAATCATGTAACTAAAAAATGACATTATAATAAACTTGAATTTAACAAAATATTTTTAATATATGAAAAACAATGTAAAATATAAATTTATTTTATGAAAACAACTTTTATGAAATATTTTCAATAAATCTACAAACAATAGAAAATATTTTACATAAATTCATTTAAATACCAGAAAATATTAATTTTTTTATAAAAGAAGGTCATTTTCTATAAATTATTTTTCAGAAGTCATTTTTAGCGAAACAAACGGACGGTTAGACAATTAATTTAAATTTATGGTCTTAATATATTTTTATATTATTACCCTTTTAATATATATAGACATACATAAAAATACAATGGTAATTTTGTATAAGCAACACATGAAACGGAATGAGCAATTATCATCCTTTACATCCACCCATTCAGAAATCGATTTGGTATCATTAATCCTGGTTTAAGCAACGTCTATTAATTGAACTCTAAATTGATAATTATTTGATTTTATATTTTAAATAAACTAAATTTAAATATTTTATTTTAAGTTTTATATTATTAAAATGACCTAACAAGGATTCAAATTTTCTACTTTTTATTTTATATTAAACAGGATATAGGAGTATTATATATGTATATTTTGAATTTGAGTTATTAAAAATTAAATTAAACTTTTATTTTTATTAAATATTTATTTAATATTAATGTAATGTGTAAAAATATATTTTCTAAGTACTTCAAAGATAGAAAATTCATTAAAAAAAAAAGAAAAAAATCAGTCAATTTTCACAAATATCTTTTTTTTTTCCCAATAAATAATAAGGCTTCTCAAAATTTATGTTTTCTTTTTTATTAAATTGATCTCTGATCAAACAAAGGTAAAGGAAAAATAGGAGGAAAATGGGAGATCAATCAACCAGAGGAGAAGAATTCGAGAAAAACGCAGAGAAAAAGCTAAACAGCTGGAGCTTTTTTGGCTCGAAATATGAAGATGCCGCCGATCTCTTTGATAAAGCGGCCAATTTCTTCAAGCTCGCCAAATCCTGTATTTCTTTCCTTTTTCCTTAATCTTTTATTTTTTAAAGAGTATATATTTTCTGTTTGTTTCTCGAGAAAATCTGGATTAAAATATATGAATGAAAATTCGAGATCAACTTATTAATTTTGCTGACACAGAAATCGTAATCTAAAATTCATGATTATATGTTTGTTTGTTGGGCAAATGTCGGAAGGAAAAAAAGTGGTGGAAATATTAATGTTGCTAATGATGCGATCATAATTAGAAAACTATTTTTTATCGCGATCAAAGACTTTTATTATTCTTCTTGTTTCTAACTTATAATGGTTATTTCCTCTTTCAATTTATTGATTATTGTTGCTGGTTAACCCCACTTGCGTTAAAGAATTATTATTGTTGTTTTGATTCTGTCAGAGAATGTGAAATTTGATGTTTCTTTAAAATCAGCTTATTGATTAATTAATTTATAATTTAATAGATATTTGATATATGATTAAATTGATTTTTTTTTTCAATAAAGCTTTTAATTTTACTCTATATTTTTATTTTCTCAAGGGGACAGAGCTGGATCAATTTATGTAAAGTTAGCAAATTGTCATTTGAAAGTAAGCAGTTGGGCAAAATAGCATTCAATTCATAGTGATTAAACTGTCTTGTACGATTGAACTTGACCCTTCTATTTGTTTCCTTTTTTCTATTTGTAGTTAGAAAGCAACCATGAAGCCGCTCAAGCTTTTGTTAGTGCTGCTCATTGCTATAAGAAAACATCGACAAAGGGTAAGTGAATTGTGCATAGATAGTTTCACTGTGAAAATTGTTACCCATTCCTAAATTGTGATTCCTATACAGAGGCAATATCGTGCTTGCAGCAAGCAGTGAACATGTTTTGTGATATTGGAAGGCTCAGTATGGCTGCAAGGTATTATAAGGTATTGTTTCTTCATTCATATGCAAGAGTGATCTTATAGCGAGCACTTTTCATTTTCTTTTGTTTTGTTTTGATTGAATTTTTATATATGTTAGCCTGAGTGTTGGATGTAGAAATACGTTTTTTCATGTATTTAGAAGGTCATGTCCAATATCCATGTCCGTAGACTTGTCTCATACAGATGTTGAACACAGATGCTTCAAGAACAACAAAGAATCGAGTGACATATTTTTATTGTTTCCAGTCTTCATTCACATTGTTGCCAGTGGTGTTAAGCCTTCTAGGCATTCATGTTTTTCTGTACTACCGTTAGTGATTTTCCACAATATCCACAACTTTGCATCATGATGTTACTTGTAGTTATTCATAGACACATTGGTGCTTCTTTCATGTGCAGGAAATTGCTGAATTATACGAGTCTGATCAAAACATTGAGCAGGCCATCGATCATTACGAAAAGGCTGCAGATTTCTTCCAAAGTGAAGAAGTATCTACTTCTGCCAACCAGTGCAAGCAGAAAGTTGCACAATTTGCTGCTCAGATAGAACAGTAAGCATACTCGATTTCATAGATGTTGTTCGGGAAACTATTTTTTGCTATCTACTACTAAATATGATTTGTAATAATTGTTGGTGTATTACTTTACTTGCTAACACAGTTGCATAAATACAGCGCCCCTTGTAAAATTCAAGATATATTTTATAACTCTGTTATGATATTTCTCCAGATACCAGAAAGCCATTGAGATCTACGAAGAGATAGCACGGCAGTCACTTACCAATAACTTGCTGAAATATGGAGTTAAAGGGCATCTTCTTAATGCTGGCCTTTGTCAACTCTGCAAAGGCGATGTCGTTGCTATCACCAATGCATTAGAGCGATATCAGGTTGACCTTTTCCCATTGTGAAACGTTTACATTTGGTTATATTGAACTTATATCTGCATTTGCTTTCTTCAGGATCTGGATCCAACTTTTTCTGGAACACGAGAGTATAGGTTATTAGCTGTAAGTTATTGTAAGGAAACCGTTTATTTATTTTGTTCTAATTTATTTTTCTATCACAAAAGGAATTTATCGGATTCCTTTTGGTTCTTTTGATCCTTCATGTGCATTGGCTGATGGTTTATCCGGTTACCACCATACATCCAAACCAAAAAACTTGTCAACTATACAATTCATTTACTTCAAATGGTAGTAATTTTAAGAATCCGGCATCGTAACAAGCTTATGCTTTCCATGACAGGACATTGCTTCTGCTCTGGACGAGGAAGATGTCACGAAGTTTACAGATGTTGTCAAGGAATTTGACAGCATGACCCCATTGGTATGTCGATCTCAATTAGAACTGCTTCTCGGATGAAATTACAATCATAATGTGTTTTCTCTATACACAATATGCATTGCAGGATTCATGGAAGACAACCCTTTTACTTCGAGTGAAGGAAAAACTGAAAGCTAAAGAGCTGGAGGAAGATGATCTTACCTAAAATAGCTTCATGTCATAAACGCCATTGTTATTGTTTTCCGGTATTTTAACAGTGATTGCTTCATATTAAGAGTCGGGGTCCGGTTATACTGTTATACTTGCTTACAAGTATTGGTTTAGGAGATTTTACTTTAGAACTGCGCTGGTTATTGGGTACAAATGAGTTTGTAATTGGAATACTTATGTTTTTAAATGAAGTTGAAATAATTGAATACAAGTCTTAAGCGCGATTTGTTAGAGATGTAAAAAGAGCTGGGGTGATCCATGGGTTTCTGAAATGCTTCCTGATTGCCCATGTTTCAACTCTTAACTTGGACCATACATCCGAATTCCGTTTCTAATGCATTTTCAGACATAAGGATATGACTTTGAAATTATATTTTAAATATGTAAAAAAAAATTATAAAATTTAATCGTATTTGTTTAAAAAATATATCAATATTTTACATTTGCACTCGAATTTGAGTATATAAATTGTCACTGCCTTGTAACAATATGAAAGACTATCAAAAATTATTCATGAGTAAATATATTTAATTTCTTTAAAAATATTTTCCTTATATTTTGAATAAATATTTTCTAAAATCTACCCATAGTTATAATGATTATTCCATCTGTTTCGGTGAATCGAAGTTATAGTTGCCGAAAATAATTGAATTTTACAAACTAGTTTCGATAATGGTCAGCTAATGGCAGCACTTAGCTAAATTGGATGATTGCTTTGTTTCCAAAAGTTAATGCAATGAATTATATAATTCTTTTACGACTAACATGAAGGTTGCTGTGGTGTAGTGGTTATCACGTTAGTCTTACACACTAAAGGTCCCCAGTTCGATCCTGGGCAGCAACATGGTTTTTAAGAGTAAATTATCAAAATAATAGCTTGGCACAAATACATTCAATTGAAACCAATGACTTTGTTTGTATATAGGTTTACATATGGGATATAATATCAATTTGCATTTTTTGTTAATTTTCCTTTCGATTACTTAACCTTAAATTAAATTGTGCTTTGGATATTTCTTAGGTTGTATTAGCAGAATGCTTAAAAGGATTTGGTACTTGGTCAGCTATTATATTTTTATCTTCGTATATTTTTGTTTCAGTGGCAAAGTCAGGGGGCTAGCATGGGACCGGCCTCCCTAAAATGTAAAATTACATTTTAGGCTTTTAAAATTTTTAAAAATTTTAAATTAATAAAGATAAAATTACACTTTGGCTTCCCTTAAAATTATAAAAATTCGATTTAATCCTTTACAAATTATAAAGATATAAACTATAAAAAATTAAAATTTCATCTGGCCCCCCCTAAAAAATTTTTCTGACTTCGCCCCTGTTTTGTTTGTTAGTAGTGCAATTTTGGAGCCTTGTATGGGGTGCTATTTCAATATATTTTTGTTCTGACAATTATAAGAGTTTATCATGAAATTAGACCTTTGATTTTCTTGTACATTATTTTGATATATATATATATATGTGTGTGTTTTCTTTTCATCAGGATGGTTGCACATGACATAGAGTTGTTGACTGTTGAGAGTGGCCATGCAGAAATGCTTTTACATGAAGAGCGTCAAATGGGGGGAAAATAAAGAGAAAAGCAGAAGAGACTGAAAAAAAAAAGAAAAAAAAAGTTAAAAGAACATAAAAGGAAAAAATTTAAATTGCTCAAAACGAAAAAATACGGAGACCAGTTGTATAAATTAACCTAAATTTTTTGTTTGAAATGATGATTTAACGTACTACATCAGCTTACCGTTACATTATTAATAGCAATTAATGGCTCAGTGATTAAAATGTTACAACGCGATAACGTAAGTGACTAAAAAGTAACATTTCAAATATAAGTGATTAAAATTAACTTGAGGTAAACAAAAGTGACTATTTTGATAGTTTACCCTTATTAGTATTGGTTACAACATATTTGTCTTGAAAATTTTTAGCTAAAGGATATTTGTCTTGAAAATTTTAGCTAATTATTATTAGTATTGGTTACAACATATTTGTCTTGAAAATTTTTAGCTAATTATTAAGTATTGGTTATTCAACTCTAAAAAGTTATAAAATAGTCATTTTATTATTCGAAAGGTTTCATTTAAGTCGTCAGACTTTTAAAATTGTTATTGTATAGTCTTCTCTGTTTGCATCATTTTCACCAATAAAAAACTCTCCGCTTTTTCTTCTACAATTTGATTTTTTTTCATGAAATAATTTTGAAAGTCATAAATTTGTAAATCAAAATCCAAACAATTTTCGTCTTCGATCTTCGACATTGACCATTAAATTAACTTGGATTTAAAGTATATTCTTCTACTTGTCAATAGATACTGATTCTTGGTACCGGTCATCGAATCATCATTTGGAGCTCACTAGTCAAGCTTTTAAAGAAAAACTTAACAATTTAATGACTTAAATAAATTTTTAAAAAAATTTAATGATCAAAACGTAAATTTACTAATAATTTAATTACATTAAATATAATTTACCCTTTTTATTATTCTCATTGTTACGGGGATTTAAATAAAAGCACCTATAAAATCCTGTATGCCATCCTTGAGAACTATAAATTTTGCCCCTTAAAAATTTTACAAGGACTAATTGGGAACTATTAGATAAACCGTGGATCTCATATAATTAAAGAACCAAATACTCTTTACCAAATATTGATGGATGTATTTTATTTTTCCCCACCTGCCTGATAGATAATGTATATCTATTCTTGATTTATAAAAGAATTTGTTTAACTACGGTAATGTGTGTAATTTAAATGATTGATTTAATTTAACAATTACATTATAAAAAAAGATAATATATTTTAATGTACTCAAATCTATATATTCCTACATTAATAATAATGTTCATAACTATTTTTAAAACATGTTAAAAAATCCGAATAACATAAATGATTATTTTGATGGTGCATGTTTCCTAGAATTAGATGGGTAGATGGAAATAAAACTTGCAAGAATTCCTAAGAATCCAAACACCACTGATGTTCCAACTTCTGGTTGTTCAACATGCTACATCCATGAAAAATTCACCCACTTCCTCTCTCATGTTCCCATATATCCTAAAAACCCATAATTCATTTTTTTAAAGGAAATTTAAAAAATTATAATTAAATCCGATCATTTGTACTAATAAATATTAAATGGAGTGATAAGACACATTTTACCTCCTTACTTAAAAAAACAAAAGAAAACCAAATTGAGACCAAAGCTGAAACTTGGGAACATGTTAGTGGATTATGTCCAAATTCAAACTGACTAATCATTTGGGCTCTCTTAATTAAAAAATCCCAATGATAAGTGGACGTTGTAAACAAGTGACCCCACAGCCTCCAGCATGAAAAAGGTTGCTTGCACTTGCTGATGGCTAGGCAGCTTTGGAGCTTTCTTCTAGACATGGAAGAAAGTTGACCCCACTTTGAAACACAATCCAAAAACATTGTTCTTCATTCCTCTCTTTATCATCTCCTTATGATCCTACCTTTATTCATTTGAATTTCAAATCCATTTGTTTTTTTTCTTTTTGAGAAAGAACACATAGAATAATATATATTGCAGAAAATTTGAGGTTTGGAAAAACATTTGCCAACAGACATGGGAGACTCAGCTTGTCTCATGCAACCATTTTCTTACACTGCAGGCATTCCCAATGAATCCAAGGAGGTCAGTTGAGGTTCCTCCCTGTACTGGTCCTACTTCAAATAATGAATTCATTCAAACACACCATATGGATGGTATTAATTAATATAATCATGGTTTGAACTTGCTTTTGTTATGGAACTTTTGAGTTTCTGAAAATGGGTATAATTTTAGATTATTGAAAGTTTTGAGTTTGAAACTTGTAGAAATGCGAAAACTATGCAGGGCAACCCAGTTGCTGTTTTTGGACAGTCAATATCTTTTGGGAGATTTATGTCAGATCAGTCCTTAGCTTGGGAGAAATGGTCAACTTTTTCTCACAAAAAATATGTAGAAGAGGCTCAGAGATATGCTAGACCCGGTTCAGTTGCTCAAAAGAAAGCTTTCTTTGAAGCTCATTACAAGACCCTTGCAGCTAGGAAAGCACTGCTTGAGCAAGCCAAAGCTAATGAAGGTATGGTTCAGGATATTGGAACCCAAGTTTCAGAGATAATGAACTCAAGCTCTCAAATGGCAGCCCTTGGCCATGAAGAAACTGGCTCCATTTATGATGGTAAAGAGAATAATAACTCAGATTTAGTCGAGCTTGAAAGCAGCATAGTGGAAGGAGCTGACTCAGTTGGTGAACACAATGTTCTTTTGGAAATTTATTTGAAGAATGAAGCTGAAATTAAAGATTTGGAGCTTAGTGAAGCAACCCATGTGGAGAATCTCGAGAAGAAGGTTAACCAGTCGAGAAAGCTTGAGGAAGTAATGGAATTGGAGCTCAGTGAAGAAACCCAGATGGAGAAACCTCTAGTTAAGGTGTCGAGTTATGGAAGAAGAACCAAAGTGCCATCTTCACCTGCTATTCGTCCCAACAAAGGGAATAATGTCACTCCAATGTCCAACAAGTCTGCAATGGAGATTTCTGATAGAAAGAGATCAACTCCAAAATCAAGTCATAAGTTTATCAACTCCACCCCTGCAAAAGAAATCAGTAGATTAACTTCCACCATTATTAGAAAGATAGATGGTTCAAGAATTGCTTCCAATTCTAAACCATCTAAAGAATGCCCCACGCCTCTAAGGACTTCAAACATAGTATCATTTTTTCCCTGCAACTTTGTCATTGTGTTATTCTAGTTCTTGCCATGGATGATAACTTGGGGTTTTTTTTTTATATGCTCTGCAGGCCTCTACAAGTGGAAGACCAAAGCAGTCCTTAGCCACTCCATGGTTGGAAAATAGAAGGTATCAGACATATATATGACTCAGAAAAATGCTAGTTAAATTGAAACTACTAAGAAATGTTTCCACGTGTATGCATTACAGTGCTAGAACGCCCTTTAATTCCTCAGCCAGTGTGAGCAGAACATCTCGTGGAAAATGGAACCTTCTTCCAACAGAGTAAGGAACTTCCTTTTATTTAATTTTTCACTACTGTGAACCAGAAAAGAAGTAAAAAAATTTCATAGTGATCAAGAATATTGTAAGAGACTGTTTTTATGAATTTTTTGAAGTATTAGAATGGCACGTCCATGTCGGATGCAAATCCAGATATAGGGATGACCATTGATAAACTAGAAAGTTTTGAACATGCCCTTGTCAGTTACATATCTTACCCGACACTTGCATCCGAATAACATACGTAAGTGTTAACAATGGTGCCTGCAGGAAAAAATCCAAGTCCCCTGCTATATTTGCACCTTTCAGTTTGAGAACTGAAGAGAGAGCTGCAAGAAGAAAACAGGCATGGCTCTCAATACAACCACCAGTTTAACATTTGTGTTGTTACCATATGTATGTATTCACTCACTCAAATTTACTTCATATTTCCCTTTTCAGAGGCTTGAAGAGAAATTCAATGCAAGTCAAGAACAAAAAGTAGAACAGCAAACGACACTCAAGGTAACTTGTGTGCTTAAATCCTGAACCGAGCATTGTTTGTTCTATCTTTCATAGGATCAAAAATCAAAACCACCTTGTCCTGTTCTATAGAGCTAATTAAACAGGGGGTTCTGTATTATATTTTTCTCTCTATATAAACATTTGCAGAAAAAAGCTGAAACAGAATTGAAGAAACTACGTCGAGGCTAGACCAATTCCAGATTTTTCTAAAGAAAGAAGAACAATTAAAGATGAAATGCAAAAGGTATACAAATCTAGTTTTATCTCTGATGATACTAAAAATACACTTACACTTGAATTCGAGTATATTATATAGTTTCTCGTCTTCATCTTCATAGGTTCCATTGACACGACCAGAATCAGCTGGCGTAGGAAGAAAATCCACTCCCAGGAAAGCAAATAATCATTTCCACATCAAAAGTCTTCAGTTAAGAAGCAAATTTCAGTTGCAATGGCTGCTAATCACATTTGATAAGATTAAACACAAATTTGGATGCCTAAAATTGGATGGAAATAGAAGGCTGTCCGGAAATTCCCTTTTAATTCTTTTTAATTCATGTTTGTATGCACCTTTTGTTTGGGTATTTAATAGAGCATTGTTTTATTTAGAAAAAAGGCAAAATACAAACAAAAGCCAATACATGGAAAGATAGAGAGTCTGCCAATCACAGTTCTCTCAATAAACACCACCCTTCATCTTCCTCAATGTCTAGCATGAAATCCACATCACAATAACTCGTATCGTCGTCGTCGTCGTCATCGTTCTGCTTGTCATGCAGAGACCAAAACTTAGCCAGAAAATCATCGTTGTCTTTAAGAACGCATGTACCAACATCCTCATAGACATAATCATGATCATTGACATGATTACCAATCTCATCATCATCATCATCATCATTAAAACTATACAAATATTCCAATACTCCAGTGGCAGATAACCCGGAAAATTTGAAACCGGCCAAATTACATGTCCTAAACTTTTGAGTACCCTTTGACTTGTCCTTGGACTTACTTACCGGAATCAAATGACACTCAACACAATGTAACCTCCCACATTTTCCACTAAACTTGGAATGGTTGCTGGCCGATCCAGAAACCGGGAGGGAATCGAGTGTCTGTACACTTCGGGTTTTGGGTTTCGGGTTCCAAGGAGATAGGTGGACTGGATAAGTCCGAACCACGCCTTGTTGGGGAGCCTCCCTCTTCATTAGGGGGCCTGAGAAATGAATGATGAGTGTGATGAATGAGGTTGGTTATCTTACTAATTATCAATTTATTTATAGAACAGAGAAGTGGGTCCGTGTCCATATATGCTTGGGAAGCAAGGAGTTTTTTTTGTTTTGACTGGTCATGATTCTTGTTAGCCAAGGAGTTCATTTGCTTGGTAACAACGAAAACATGTCAATGATTTTTCCCTGCTTTAGCTGTTGAGTGTTGACCAGCTAGAAATCTTATCCTTTCTCTAGGGTTGAGCAAAACTTATTTAGTTTTTTTTTTTCTAATAACGTAATTTAGTTTTCCGAATTTAAGTGACTTGAATTTATAAAAAAAAATACAAAAATAATTAAAAATAATCTTTAAAAATATTTATAAAAGAATTTTTTTAATTTTTTAAATATACATTCAAAAAATTAAAAATTATTAAAAATTTACTAAAAATCATTTAAAAAAATACTAAATTATAATTTTTTTAAAATTATAAAATAATAATCTTGAGACCATAAACTTTTATTTTGTTTTCAAATATACATGGTACCTATGTAATTATGTTTTTTAATTTGGAATTTAGTTATATTGTCAATAAGATTTATGACAGTTTTAATCTTTTTATTTTATTTAAAACAAATTTATTTGACTTAACTCGAATTCACTCTAACTTTATTTGAAAAAAAAATTCAACCATTCACTCGATTAACTTAAAATATTTTCACATGATTCAATTAAATGCTCACTTCTACTTTTTTTTTTTTTGTCATCACCAAAAAAATCAAAAATCAATTTAAATTATAATGTTTGGTTTAATTTTCAACCTTATAAAATCATAACTATTTGAAATTATTAGAATTTTATTTTTATAATATAAAAAATATTTTTTTCTTAAATTAACAAAACAACTAAAAAAAACTATATAAAAAATATAATTCAAACTTTTTTAAAAAAATTATGAAATTGAATCCATAATAAAATTTAAGATTAGGTTATTTAGGATATTCAATTGGGTATTTAAAAAATTTAGAATCACAGGCACCCAACAAAATTGAATTATTATTATACCTTGTGAAAATCAAATTAAGTAAAAATACTAAGAGTCAAATTACATTGTCTTTTCTACTCAAAATTAGTAAATTAATTTTTATATATTAGATTAAAGTGTAAATAGATCTTTTAAGTTAAAACTTTTACCCATTTGTATTGTTAAAAATTAGCGTGGTTGATGAAATAATCAGATAGTAGCATATGACGTATTATGTATACTTCATGTTAATGTACAAAAACTAATTTTTAAAAGCAAAATTGGATAAAAATTTTAATAGAAAGACTAATTTACTTTTTTATCTAATGTATAGGGACTAATTTGTTCATTTTTTAAATAGTAAAAATAAAATAAAATTTGAATCCTAATACATGTGCTGCATGTACTTTCCAATTTTGTTACCATACATCATCAGCAGTGTGCCCATATTCAGCTTCTAGTAGTGTAAATCTATATCAACAAACTTTCCAATTCGATCACAATTAAAGTTATACAGCAAAGTTAATAAAGTACAGATGTTCTGCAAACTTGCATAATTTGTTTGTTTCACAACGAATTCAGATGTATGGCCTTCTTTCTATATACAACAGGGAAAGAAAAACAAATAAAAAAGATATATTATGACATTGTAATTGTTTTTCCTGCATATAGAATTACATTGTTTACTACTATGTGAGTTACCAAGGCTTACACATTTTCCGAGGCGGTTTCATCGAGATACTTGACAAGTGGCTCCTTGCCCTCTCGTTCGAGTTTAGAACTAAAGGTTGCTTTCTTAGCAGGATACAACAAATAATGTTGACACATGAAAATAATGTCGAAGAATATGGATACCTGAAAAAGAGTTACACCACAATTAATCATGACAAAGAACATACAAGAATTACATAACCAGATTTAAAATGCAGTGACATTGACAAAATTTTGAAGCAATAAATCCAATTTGCAAGCTCAGTTCAACTTTTTACTTCTTGCTTGCTGTATTCCGCTTGGGTCATTACACGCAAGACTTCCGTATGCATTTTTCGAAGAATACTCGTTAAAAACCGGGGAGAATTTACGCTAAGGAAAGTGGCAAATCCTCTTTATCACATATAAACCGGCAAAAGATCACCGAGCACCAAGACAGTAGCATTGATGGAGTAAATAATGAAAGCAAATAAGGTGGGAGAATATCACATACCAAAGAAAGCAATGTTTTCCCTATATTTCCATAAAAGTTCACCCAAGAATCTGAAAAAGAAATTAATCTCACAATTAATATTATTATATGAAGCATAATGTTGGACCATGAGATTGATCAGTGAAGAAGAACCATACTTTGATCTATAGACTGTACAGCCATCTGTGCGTAATTTGCCAATCCTCCAACAAAATCAAGCAATATGTTTCCGATGCTGAACCCATCTGTACTCTTTCGTGCAAAGTTCATGACTGCCTGAAATTCAGCGATATAAAACTTTGTAAGCATAAAAATCAAGCAACTTCCTATGTTAGGAGTGCAGCCAAGGACACTATGCAACCATGTTGGTTTTTAGAAGAGACTAGTTAAATAATGGGCACCAACATCGTGCCCTCATGTGATTCAAGGAAACCAAGAAGCTTTTCTTTTTCAAAATCATTCTTATTCTTTCTTTCTTTCCTCATTTTCCTCCATAAGATCTGAAATTTAACTGCTTGAGGAAAAGTACTACCTTTTGTGCTAATAGACGTTTTCCATAATTGAGCCAATAATGCATCATCAATCAGCTTTCATCAACACGAAAATCTAATAAATGATTCGAAACATATCAAACAGGATGATATCTAACCTGGGGAATATATTTGATCACCGTCATGAAAACTTGTATCGAGCTGCAACAAAATTTAAACAGTAGTTTACATTGGAGCTACCATGTCGTTTACTTTCGGTTTCTCACATGCAAAAAAAGGGTTAAAAACGAACTTACTTAAAGATGGAGATTAACCAAAGCCATGATTGGCTAGGCAATGCTATGAAGAAACAAATGGCGACGATTAACCACACAGCAATGACGATTCCCACAGAAATCTTAGATACCTTTTGCGTCCCACGCTGCATAAAACCGAACCAATGAAACATTGGTATTCAACTTACAAAGCCTAGGATAAGCACTCACCCAAGCAACAAAGAAACTAGTGAAACTTACATCAAAAATCACAATTTGAAACAAAGTAATAGCCGTCAACAAAACAGCATGGATTGAGAACGCGACATCATTAGCAGCTACTGGGATCATCTGCCTCAAGCACAAAGTCGATAAACCAAAAGAGAAATGAATAAATATATGAAATCCATATAAATTTCAGTGAAAAAAATTCATAAATCCCCATTAACAAGGGGCATTAATTCATGATAATTTCTTGGGTTTTGGTGATACTAAGCTAAAATCCCAAACTTATACAAATGAACTACCAGAAATGAAGTTTGTTTTCAATTGTTTTACTAGTTTGCTCTACAAATACAACTAATTCACCAAATAAAACATAATAAAATAATGAAGGGGGGGGGGGAGGGGGGAAGAGAGGAAAAGGGAATAATTGGAAAGAAACCTCTCCAGAGCCATATTTCTCAAAGTATTGCCTCTGAATAACAGGGCTGAAGTAGAGGCAAACGTTGTAGATCATATAAGAGGAGTGTTTTGTCAAATTCAGCAGCACGAAATCAAAGTTCAACCCAACAACGCTGTGATTTGGAACAAACAAAAGCAAAAACTTGGAGGATCAGGGAAAAGAATTTGAAACTATAAAATTGGGATTTCAAGGAATTATAATGAGTACCTTTTTCTTCGAAAATTTAAGATGACTTGAGGGTAGAAACTAATGGACCACGAAAAAAAGGCTAGCCAACCAAAAGTTTCGTACGTGATTTCCAGTGGAATTGAATTCCAAGAAGCCATTTTTTTTTTCTGATTTTCCCGGTTGGATTGGAGAAAATCAGAGATGGAAATTTTAAAAACCCAAAGAAGTTATGTTTTTTCTGTATCGGGTCCTTCTTTTGGGATATATTCGTTCTTTGGGTTATCCACCTCTATAATCGATGTGTTCGATTTTATTTTCTCTCTCCTTTTTTTTTTTAAACCCCAATTCTATTTGAGCATTTTATCTAAAAAAGTCATTTTATAAATTTAATTACGAAAATAGGCTGTTTATTGGGTTATTTATTAGATTAGGCCATTTTCTACGAAAACGCGTCCACGTCAGCACGGTTTAGCATCCACGTCAGCAAAACGCTCCTCCAAAGAAGCGTTTTGCCCGTGTAACGATAAAAAATTTGACCGTTGACTTCTAACGGTCCAAAAAAAATAAACTATAAAAAGCCCCCCAAATCATTTTTCACACAAATCTCTCACAATTTCTATAATTCTCTCAAAATTCCTTTCCCTTCATTTATTTTTCACACAATTCTCTCATAATTCTCAACATTCTTTCAATATTTCCTTCAAAAATTTATCAAATTTCATTGAAATTTTCTCAAAATTCTATCAAATTTCTATCAAAATTCTATCAAATTTCTTTGTTTAAAATTTTTTTGAATTTAATTTTTTAAATTAAAAAAATCTGATCGTATTAGCAATGGCCGAAGAATTAATCCGTCTCGATAATAAGCACATCTCCGTTGATCAAATGACAATGGTAAGTGATAATTTTAAATTTTCAATACTATTCGATATTTTTTAAAATTAAATTTACAATACTATTTGATATTTTATTCATTTATACAATTATAATTAAAATTTTAATATTGCTTCATTTTTTTTTCATTTATGATGTTTGCCTTAATTAATTTATACAATTTTAATTAATTTTTGTTTTATAAATTTTTATAATAGTTTGTAGATCAGGTGTTGCAATGCTATATCCGTAATATTTTTGGCCCTCTATCGCCGTTGATCGAGAATTATTTGCAGGAAGCGGGATTTTGGCACGTGGCCACGATAGGCTTGGGGTGCAAGTTGGACCCAAAACTAGTCAGTGCATTGATAGAGAGATGGAGACCCGAGACGCACACTTTTCATCTTTCATGCGGAGAGTGTACTATCACTCTAGAAGACGTGCATTTGCAATTGGGATTGCCGTTGGATGGGTACGCAGTCACCGGGTCCGCATCATCTACTAATTAGGGAGCCATATGCTACGAGCTTTTGGGTGTTATACCAGATAATATTAACAGAGGTCGGATCGAGATGGGCTAGTTACGGGACACATTCCCGGAGCCGGATAATGATTCGACTGAACTCGAAAGAATACGATATGCTCGGGCATACATTCTTGAGATGATTGGAGGTTATCTGATGCCGGACTTGTCACAAAACCTCGTACATCTGAGATGGCTACTGAAACTCGTAGATTTTAGAGCAGCCGGCGAATTGAGTTGGGGGTCTGCCGTGTTGGCAACATTGTATAAGGAAATGTGAGGGGTGACGCGATCGAATAAAGCCAAAATAGGAGGTTGTCTATCACTACTGCAATTATGGGCACGATTTCGCTTTTCATTTTTACATCCTCGAGTGGACCACCCATATACATTTCCACTCATAACGAGGTAAATTTTATATTAGATTTTACAATTATTACGTAGATTTAGAATATAATTGTATGCTAAAAATTTATTTAATTAGGTAAAACTATTCGGCGAGTTATGTCGGAATACCTACCTCTTTCGAAGATATACGGCTTCTATTAGACCAACGATCGGAAGCAGAAGTAAGTATTAAATAAAATATATATACATAATAAAATAGTCGTTTCGTATTTAGTATTTAGTATTTAGTATTTAGTATTATGTATTATGTATATAAGTAATATTTTTATCATGTTCATATAGTTTTAATGAACACCATACGAGTATCCAGTAATTCGGACAGTAATTTCGGATGAATTCCTTCAAAATCCAAACGTTTGGCATGTGAAGGTCCCATTGGTGAACTATGCTACCGTGGAGATGCACCAATCAGATAGAGTATTGTGGCAATTTAGATTCCGACAACCGATTCCTGTGGCACCCGAGGTGTTTGATGATGAGCACAAAGTCAACTTACGGCAATTGCATACGGATTGGCCGAGATTCTGGTCACACTATATCAAAATATGGGAAAATTGGTATGATTATATACCTACTGGAGAATCGATCATCGTTCCAAAATTAGCATGCGTACCGGAATACATGCCATGGTTTAGGATTTCTGGCAAGCCATATTTATTGTCAGAAGATGAGAGGCGACAATAAATTCGTGCCCAAAGGGAACGAGGGGGCCTTTTAAATCCAAGAAGAATGGACGACGACGCAGGCCCATCAACAGTGCCCACACAATCACCAGGCCCAACAGTTCAACCGGCGACACCTATATCACAGCCTTTTCAGATTATGCCAGGTGCGTATCCTACCCCTTATATGTATCCTAACCCTTATATGTTTCCTTTTCCTAGTCCTATGGTAGGTTGGAATCTATAGCCCAGTTCATCTCCGTTCCCGATTACTCCGAGTCAACCGCCGATTTATAGGCCGCCGTCACATGAGGGATCGCATGAGGCGCCATCGGGGAGCTCTTCTTTCTACTAATCCCCATCACCTTACGGGATTCAAACACCTCCGTCATGGGTGATGCAAACACCGCCGCAGTTATTATTCTATCAAGGTGGGTCACCCTCCTAACACCCACAAGCAAATCCCCTGCCGGAGGAACCACAACCTCCGCTGGAAGCTGATCGATGGAGGAATCTAGCACAGACCCATCGACGACCCCTATATAGCACTGATTTTGACTGCCACGGATATTAATTTTATTTAATATATTTGTACAAACTTTTTTATATTGTTTCATTTAATAAAATAAAAATTCTTTTGAATAAGACAATTGTAATACAACATAGTTTCATTTAATAAAATATAAATAATACAATATAGTTTTTTACGACAACTATCAACTATTTCGATTTGGACATAATCTACTTGTATGGCCTAGGTTCCTACACCATCCGCACAACTTTTGTTGATTGGTTGTTTCTCGGATATCCATATTGGTACGTATTCTAGTCGAGCAAGGTCGACCCTTTGGTTTGCGACGCAATTCTCTATCCAGCAACAGCTTAAACTGAGCAAGTGATACAGGCGGTCACTTACGTTCATCTAAGACAGGTGGGAATATGTGTCTCCACACGTTTTACATGGTTTCTAGTTTGTACACTTCATCGACATAGCTCATGGGATCTAGACGGTGATTTTGACAAGTTGCAATTACATGAGCGCATGGGTAACGAAATGCGTCAAACCTCCCACAGTCGCAAGTCCTATTTCTCAAGTGTACACGATATTGCCCGCCAATAATACCTTCATGCGGTCTGCCAAACTCCGTCACACGAAACCATAGGTTGTCTCGATCGTGACAGATTGTGTGCATGGTGTTTGCCTGTAACAGCCCGATTTAAACCCTAATCGGAATGGTGGTTTCGGGACCACGAATCTGAGTCAAAAAAATATTTTTAAATTATTTTTCGTGTTTATTTTGTGTGAATTTACATATGTGAAATTTTCGTGATTTAATTTTATCGTTTGGGTATCCGATTAAATGAAAGGACTTAATCGCATAAATTAAAAATTAGCTAGTTTTAATTGTAAGGACTGTTTTGGTAATGGCTTTTTAAATGGAAGCCCTTAAGTTGTAAATAGTCCATGTCTTTATAAGTGGTACGGTGGTAGGTAAAAATTTAATAGTTTTTATATTATTTTATTTAAGTTATACATATATGTAAAATTAAGCTTTATTTTATAATAAGATATTATGTGTATATATGTATATTTATATTATAATGCATGAAATTGAAAGCCAACTCATGTCCATTATCTTATGTAAGAGACGAAAAAGGGCTTATAACATAAAGCTTGGTTATAATTTTAAAAGGGGTAATTTAGGAAACCAAGTAATAAATTATATAATATATGTTATATCATAAAATTTTCCCAAGTGCTCATATACCTCCATTGCCGAAACTTAAGCAAGAAAGAAAACAAAACAAAAAGTTAGGGTTCAATTATATTCAGGCTTGATTAAGGTATGTGTTTAGCTCGGTTTTTGATAATTTTTATGTTTTTGAGATCGTTGCTTCGAGTACTACAAAATCCATGCTTAAATTTTGAATTTTGATGAATATTTTAAGTTATGCCATTGATGAGAGCTTGTGATTTTATTTATTTGATGATGAAATATGAAAGATATGTGTTGGGTTAACATATTTTGTATTGGAATTTTTTACGATTTTGAGTAATTAGGACTTAATTGCAAAAATAAAAAGTTGAGGGACTAAATTATGAAATTTATGGAAAATATGGATTTGTATGTATATAGGGAGCATTCGGCCTAATTAGAATGTAGCCAAATTTTGTGTATTTTGTGTTTTGTGTAATAGGGACTAAATTGTAAAAATTGTCAATGTTAGGGGTAAAATGGTAATTTACCTATTTATGTGTTTTTAGACTAAATTGAATGAAAATATGTTTGAATGAGCTTAATTTGAATATTTTTAGATCAAGAACTAAAGAAATCGGATTTGGATCGGGGAAAAACGAAAGTTGTCGACTAGCTGTCCGATTCCATTTTGTACTGTCCGAGGTAAGTTTATAAGCAAATAAACGTACTTAGTTTTAATTAAATGCTAAATATATATGCTGAAATGAAATATGTAAATTTATATATGCTATAGCCGAATGTGAATAAGTTTGGCTACTATATTTCTGAATTTGTTCCGACGGAGTTACGACGTCCGAAAGCCCCGTATGAACCTTAGGAATAGTTAAGATACATATGTCATGACATAGGATTCTGATATATGTGTGCGAGTAAGACCATGGCATCGATATGTGGTTCCGATATGTGTTTACGAGTAAGACCCTGTCTGGGACAGTGGCATCTGTATATGACTACATGTAAGACCACGTCTGGGACGTTGGCAGTGTACAACTTGTGTGATTATCCGAGTGTCCTATCCAATTCCGAATGGTTCATCGGGCAGAGGTATACTGAGAACAAATGTGTAAAACAAACTATAGATCAGGTAAGAATTTATTTGTTATTTATTTGAACAAAGGTAAGTAAACACCTTGGTTATTTGTTACAAATCTTGTAAGTAAAAACAAATTTAGAAAAAAAATATGTGTATTTGATATGTGCATCTATTTGTGATTGACTAGTAAGCATGTTATAATAGTTCTTACGTGTATGTGATTAAGTGATGAGGTACATATTCAGTTATATGGTTAATATATGCAAGTGGAAGTATAATAAATCACATGAGTTCTGTGTTTGTGCATGCGAACTAAATATGTATTGTATATTCGGATATGAAGATTAAAAGTCAATTTATATGAATTTTGGTGATATAAATGTTCTATCAAGGTGATAACATAAATATATATAAAAGAGAAATATTTATTATATGTTTAAATACATAGAATGAATATATGTATTTATAAACGATTGAATATATATGTGGTATGATAAAATAATTTGGTTCTGTTTAGTTATATTGACTAATTTAATTTATTGTTTGTTTGCTTATAGCTTACTAAGCTATCATAGCTTACTGTGTATATTGTTTTTTATTTTTATAGATTAGAAGTCAAGCTGGAAGCTCGGGGACTGTCAGCCAAGCTCATCATACTATCAGCTATTTTGGTATCTTTTAGCTAAACTTAAATTATGGCATGTATAGGCTAACTTTGAGATTGAATATTTTGGGAAATGTTGTAAATTAGCCATGCGAAAATGGCTTAATTATCTTGCTTGACTTGTTTTTAGTTTAGTTGTGGTTGAAGTTTATTTTAATTGAGATGCGATATGCCATGAATATATATATGTGTAAACTGTGCTTAGTGATCATATGTCAAAGCTTAGTCCTTGATCTTGAATGTGATAGTATAAAATCGACTATAAGCTTGCTAAAGTGTTATGTATGTGTTTATAATACTATACGACATGTATGTGAATTCATTTACTATGTTTAGTCACAATCTACATTTTTTTTTTTATTTAGACTGTATTAACAAATTCGAATGTTGGTAAGGTACTAATGAAAGCTAGTAAACGTATGAGACTCCCAATATAAGGATTCGGCCATAAAATAGTTTGGGTACGTTGTGTGTGTTTTAATATGTTTAGGTTATTTAATAATATGTATATTAAGTGCAGCATTATTTTATAGATGGGTAGTAGTGATCTAGTTTATTTAATTCGATTATTAAGTGGCAGGTAATGTATGTGGTTCACGTTTAGCCTAGTGTATTAATTGTTGTATACATATATATATATTCGGCTGGTAGAATAACATGAATAATCGGTCATGTAGTACATTGTTAAGATTATGAAATTATTATTATAAATCGTGAAGCCAGATTGTAAAGAGGATAGAAAATATATGATATTAATCTTGTAGCACAATTATGCATTAGTAAAATATATGATATTAACCTTGTAGCACAATTATGCATTAAACTATGTCATATGCATATGACACTTTGACTTGTTATTTATTTTATTTTATTTTATTTTTTTTAATGCTTTGAATATCTGTCAAGTGTTTATGAATATAGAAGCATATTACATTTTTTATATGATTATAGAAATTGATAAATAAATGTTAAAAGTGAGTGCATATTGCGATATATCTATACATACATATATGTGTAAATATTTATTTTATTACATTAGAATGACGTATTTATCATGTAAACCTATGAAGTGAAATGTTCTCTTTAAGAAATGTGTTATTTTAGTATTTAAATTTTAAATACTCTCAAGGCATGTGTTTTCGATTAATTATATAATTCATATGTAATTGTTTAAGAATGTACTTTAGTTTGTAATAATTTTAATTAACCTTTGAGGCTTACATTTGTGAATAATTATACATATATATATATATGCATGTGTTCATTTGAGATTGTGTTTTAACTCAGTAATGCCTTACGACCCTGTCCGGCGACGGATACAGGTTAGGGGTGTTACATCGTCCGCGCCTTCGCCTTGTTAATTTCTTGCAATACCTGTGCGCACTATACACGGCCTCCTTGCATTTGACCTTTATAACTCGCTGCTCGCTTCGAAAATAGTGCTGCTAAACGAAAATATGTCTCTCGAACAACCGATGTTATCGGCAAATGACGTGTTCCTTTTAGAACAGAATTTATGCATTCAGCCAGGTTTGAGGTCATATGACCATATCGTAGGCCGCTGTCGTATGCTTGTGTCCATTGTTTGAAAGGTATATTACAGAGGTAGTCTACTCCTTCTTCGTTAACTGAATGCAAAACCGCCAACATCTCATGAAAACGGTCCTTACTTATCTCATACCCTGCCAATATAAGTTGATAGCGAAAATTACATACCACTTTTCCATTTAAAATAAATTCAATATTACAAACAAAATTATATTAACAAATATTAAATACCCATGTTGGTCACTTATCGTTTTTCACTTGTAAAACGAAATTGCCCGTAGTAGTTAGACGCAACGTGTCTTAGATAATATCGATGGTGTGTGCGATGCCACAGGCTTCCCTGTCGCTCAATTGCGGCTAGTATTTCGGTGCCCCGATCTGATATGACGCAGATATTGGGTTGGGGGCAGACATGCCTCCTTAACCTAGAAAGAAAGAAATCTCAATCATCAGCTGGCTCCCCCGGTGTTATTGCAAACGCAATTGGAAGGATTCTCTCATTGCCATCCTGTGTCAGAGCTAGCAATAGCCGATGGGTATATCTACCGTACATAAATGTATCGTTAATTTGTACCAATGGCTTGCAATATAGAAATGCGTCTCGGTATTACTTAAAGCTCCAGAACAGACTCTTAAATACTTGGCATCAACGGAGTTTCAAGGTCTGTTACGCAACCTGGGACATATCTCTCCCGCACCTGACACCACTGCCACACTTTATTATATGAAACGTCCCCACCACCATGAATCTTTTCCAACGCCTTCTGCTTAGCTATCCAAGTATTACGGTAAGAGGGCGTCTACCTTAACTGGCTATGAATATTGGCAATTAAGACCGACACTGAAGTTCTGGGATCTACCTTCACCTTCGGTAGTATTAAGGTAGCTAACATATCTGAATTCATATTGGGACGATCTTCCGAAACACCTGTCAATGAAGTATGTTAAAAAATGCAACAGTATGTAATAACAGTACTATTAAAAAAATCTAAATAGTTAGTGATATTGTACCGGCAACACATGTATGTGGACCTTTGTACTTTTTTATCTCCCACAAGCCTGTCTTTTTCCTCAACGAGGCCATGATTTTCCATGAACATGTACCATTTTGCACTGCACACTTAGCCTCAAACTTATCGGATTTGGATTTAACCACGTTGTAGTTAACCCCATTCATAATGATATGTTGTTTTAATGCACCAAAAAAAAACTATCTTTATTGGAAAACTCCTTACCAACTTCCAATTCACCCGAATTCAATGAGGAACTTGTACGGTCACGCCTTCTGTATGGTAAATCTGGAAACTCTAACATATCATTTTGAGATAGATCGACATTATGCATGTGGGCTGGAGGCAAGTACGCCCTGAATCGCGGATCTTCTTCTTCATCATCTGAACCTCTTTCAACATCTTCAGGTATGGTTGGAATGAGCTCTGGTTCAGAAAATAATGCAACTTCTGCACCATCGGGGCCGGCCTCTCCAGGTGGATCCACATCAGACTCATCATCTGACCCATCATGTGCAGCGTAGAAGGTCCCCTCGCCGGTGGACATTGTAGGGAGTACATCATACCTCCTTATGGACATTTCACAACGTCTCCAATTAGATGTGAATTGCCAATCGCTAGAAGTTGATGTCATTCCCCAGCATGTATTTTCAGCATCAAACATCGACCTACTGAGGTGCATGTCTCATCCACTAACAGAGTGTCATGCAGGGGTTGGGTATTCCATACTGGTACTAAACACGAGCGCTTCCGTGTTTTGCCACCCTCTAACGGAGTGTTGGGCACGGGTCGTGTATTCTTCTCGACCAGCAGTAAATATTGAAGCTGCAAATGCATCATTTGGTGATGAAAATTGTACATATAACTCAAGATAAGGTGATCCACTAGCGAGATGAGTCTGCACCATTGCCTCCAAGCTATGAGCGCCTTTGATGTCGAATAAGTCATATGTCATAGGATCAACTGAAGCAACTTTCATTGGCATCGTTCCGAATATTTTATGTCTAATTCTTTTACGAAGTTCTGTCAAATCCATGTTCTGGTTAAAAACCAATCTTGCTGTGTTCTCTGATAAAAAAACAACACTGTTCTCAGTGTTACAGACCTCACAATTATAGTAAATAAAAGCACTAATACGTTCACTCATCTTCAATTTCCTTTCTTCTTAGCCTCTCTAATTTTTTTTGTTGTAAGTTATACAACCTGAGAATAAAATTTGGCTCATTTATAGTCTCATTTTTCTATGAACTACTGTAGCAAAAGAGCGTAAGAGCATCCACGTGGGAGCTTTTTTCAGAAATTTTGCTGACAGTGCATACTGCTTGAAGCGTTTTCGACACTATTTGTTCAGAAACGTCTACTTAGAATTATTTTTCTACGAACTATAGTGTAGCAAAAGAGAGTCCACGTGGGAGCTTTTTTTAGAAATTTTGCTGACAGTGCATCCTGCTTGAAGCGTTTTCGACACGAGGTATTCAGAAATGTCTACTCAAAATTATTTTTCTACGAACTACTGTAGAAAAAGAACGTCCACGTGGGAGTTTTTTTTAGAAATTTTGCTGACAGTGCATCCTGCTTGAAGCGTTTTCGACACGAGGTGTTCAGAAACGTCTACTCAAAATTATTTTTGCAAAAACCCTAAACCCTAAGATAAAAAAAATTATATTGCTTATATGTTTTTCTAATACCCTAAACACAAATTTATTTAAAAAACTAAACCTTAATTTAATCAATTAACCCTAATACCCTAAACTCTAATTTAGTATTTAGTATTTAAAATTAATAGTTAATTTAATGAATTATCCCCAAAATCTTAAACCCTAATTTAATTAATTTTATCTCGAAACCCTAAACTTAGCATAGCGCCAGTATGTATATATGCTGCAATCATGTTATCTTTGAGAATTTCTTTTTTGTGTATGTATATTGGAAATAATAATTAAAAAAATCAGAAATGAGCTTGTTCCAAGGTAAAAGAAACTTAGCCGGTGGATCAAAAATAAAATGATCTAAGCCATTGATAAGGGAAAAAAACCTAAACGCTAAAGTAATCTAATTATCAAGTTGTTGTTTACACGTTAAGAGTTATTTAAGAGTTTTTTACTAAAATATTATAAGAAATAAAATATTAAAATAATATGTTTAAACCATTATGTATCAATTAACCATAAATTAATCAATTAATCCTAAATTTAATTAATTAACCCTAATACCCTAAACTCTAATTTAGTATTTAGTATTTAAAATTAATAGTTAATTTAAACCTTAATTCAGTTAAATTTTTTTTCTTGAAACCCTTAAACCCTAAAAAACCCTAACCATAATTCCTAAAAAACTAACCCTAAATCAATTAAACCTTAAAAAACCCTAACCACTGGGGGAGCGTTTTGCTGACACATACTCTGTAAGCGCACTGACGTTGACGTGTTTTCGTGAAAAATAGCCTAATCCGGTAAATAACCCAATAAACGGTCTGTTTCTGTAATTAAATTTATAAAATGGTCTTTTTAGGTAAAATGCCCATTCTATTTTCTATAATATAAAAATAAATATTTTGTCAATAATTTTAAAACATTATGCATTGAAAATATATATTATTTTATACATTAGAGGCCCTTTTTTTGGGTCAACAGGTCGAAAAATATTATTTTTATTTCATTTTTTGAAATAGAATTTAAAGATTTTTTTTTAATCGGGTTGTAAAACTCCATGAAATCAAATAATTGACTTTAAAAAATAAATAAAATTTTAATAACTAAAATTTAAATTTAAATTTTTATATTTTTCATGTCGGTCTATATTCAGAATTTATAATTACCTCTCTTAATATTATCATCTTTAATATTTGAACCTAATCCTCCTGTATAATATGTTTTACTATTATACACAACTATTTCACGCAACTATTTATTTAATAAATTTAAATATAAAATTTCTCAGTTAATTCGGTTAGAGGTCAATTAATAATTTTTTTAAAGTTTGGTTATCAATTAATTCGGTTTAAAATTAAATAATTAACCGAACATAATAATTAATAATACAAATTATATGTAGTTTTAATTCGGATAATTCGGTCAAACATTATCAATTTATTTTTTATATATTTTATACTTGTTTTAAAAAAATAAACATATAAATTTTGATTAATTTGATTAACTAACCGAATTAACTGAAATATTTCGATTCAATTAATTTAAAAAAATTAAGTTCAGTTAACTGTTAAAAAATAAATAATTCAATTAATGCAGTTAATATTTACTATAGATATGTTTATTTAAGATTTTTAATACTTTTAATGCTATTTTACTATTTAAAATAATTCAAATTTTATTTACCTAGATCAAATAAAACACAAATATGTAATTAAAAAGAATTTATTATATCCTTTCAAATTTCCTATGCGGTAAAGGCAAACAAAATGGAAAAATAATAATAATAATAATAAATAAATAAACACTCGCCAAAGTCTTGTTATTATTATTATTCAAGACTGTTCACACATTCTATGCCGCGGCTATTCGCAAGCAAATTACATTTTAATCATATATATGTGTATATATATAATAATAATAAAAAGCGTAGATCCACCGGCCATGCATGTGGCGTGTTAAACCTTAGAAGTAAAAGAGTCCGAGTCCGGCAACAGCGGTAACAGCACCAACGAAGCTGGAGGCTTTGAGAGAAACGGCACTAGATGGTGATGGAGCGAGAGCACCGCCGTTTGGTGTAGGAGGGGAACTGCTAGTGCTAATGGAGGAGGAGGGAGATGAGGCGGGAGATGTTGAAGGCGATGAAGAAGAAGAGGTCTTGGGCACATCCGCCGCATAAGCCCCAACAACGGCAATGAGAACAAGGGCGACGACGAGCATAACTTGGCGAGCCATCTTTATTTGCTGGGTTAAAAATTAAAAATAAAGGAAATATAAGTAAATGTTTATTAGTATGATTCAAGGGAAATGCAGTAATATATTCTCTAATGTAAATAGAGAAACACTGCAAAACGGTTGAATGCTTTGAAAAGAAGGCAGAGGCCGAGGGTTTATATAGGGAATGCGAATGTCGTCGTGGCTTCTATTTTGGTAAATCAACCATTTGGTCTACCGATTTTCGTGGGGTTTTTATTTATTTATTTAAATTAGTTGATAAATAAGGGGTAGTGATATATTTTTCCCTATTTTTAGATTAATTGGGTGTTAGTGTTCTATATTTTTACATTATTTTCAACTTCTTTCGTTAAATTTGAAAAATATATTTTATGAGTAAATATATATATATATATATATATTTGAGCTATGTGAGTAAATATATTAAAAACTATTCTATGTTAATATTTATAATATTGTATAATTAAATATAAATATAAATGTGTCGATTGAGTGTTAACTCGATTGACATAAATATTATTGTCAATGTAGGAGGACGTGACTTCTAGTGCACTGAAGCGCATTATCTTCTAATTATGTGATGGAAAAAGACTATGAATTATTTTAGACATTGTGTAAATATATATATGAGTTAATTATAAAAATATTAATATAAAAATTTAATTATAAGTAATTGGAATCTATGAGCGAAACGAAATGAAACCAATGCATGAAAAAAATTAAATTATGCTATTAGTCTCTATATTTAGTAAAAGTTATGGATTTAATCCCTATACTTTTATTTGGTTATTTTTAATTCTTATACTTTTTAAATTTTAAAATTTTAGTCCTCACGAAACAATAATTGTTAAATTCATTAAGTAAAGTTCTATTATTTTTAAAATCTCATGCGTCAAACATATTATCATATGTTTAATATCATGTCAGCTTATTATTTTCACACATTATTTACTAAAAATCCAATTAACAGATTACCGACTATTATTTGTGTTAAGACTGGAATTTCAAAATCCGAAAAGTATAGAGACATAGAATGATCCAATTGGAGAAAATGATCTAAACCTACAACAATACACATACTATTAGACTAGTAATTAAGTTTAAACTAACAAATTTAACTACTATTATATGAGCTAGGACTAAAATTTAACAATTCAAAAAATACAAGAACTAAAATTGATTAAATAAAAGTACATAGATTAAATCTACAATTTTTACAAAATATATGAACTAATAGTAAAATTTAACCCGTGAACAAAACAAAAGAATTTGTCACTGAACCTTAGAAAGTTATATTCTATAGTTAAATATTAAATTTATAGAAATCAATTTGTTATTTGAAATTATAAATTATATTATACACTATTTAAGAGCATCATCGATATATTACACTCATTCTTTTATAAAATAATATCATATTTAAATATATTTTTTATATTTATATATATTATTTACTTTCTTTTATGTAAGTATAGCATCATGATTCTTAATATTTATTTTTTGATGTCATGCTTAAAATTAGGTATAATTCCTCTCCAATTCTTAAATAAAAAGGATATTACGCTTTAGTGCACTTGAACTCGCGTCTTTTTACACTAACAACAATGATGATGCCAATCGAGATAAGACTCAATCGCTTGATATCTACATATTTAAATATATGTGATTCAATATAGTATTTTTCAAATCACTACAGGAAAATAGGGCTTTAGCGGCGTTTTTAGCGGCGTTTTATCAAAAAACGCCGCAAAAATTATAAAACACGGAGCAATAGCGGCGTTTTACCAAAAATGCCGCTAAAAACAGAGCATTAGCGGCGGCTAAAAACCAGAGCATTAGCGGCGTTTTTCCGCTAAAAACCAGAGCATTAGCGGCGGTTTTGGTAAAACGCTGCTAAAAACCAGAGCATTAGCGGCGCTTTTGATAAAACGCCGCTAAAAACCAGAGCATTAGCGGCGCTTTTGATAAAACGCCGCTAAAAGTCATATAATCCCTAAAACCCTAAACCCCAAAAAAATAATAAACACTAATCTATAACCCCTAAAACACTAAACCCCTAAATCTTAAAAATCCCTAAACACTAAACTATAACCCCTAAAACCCTAAACTCCAAAAAACATCATATGGATATTGATGTGTATATACATAGATATTAATGTAAAAGCTTATGTTCATAATAAATTATGGAATTAAAATTGAATGGGGTTTGAAACGATATCACATACAATTAAAGAATTTCAATTTGAAAGTGTGTAGCTTAAAACTGAATGGGGTTTGAAAGGGAAGAAAAAGGTCTAAACCTTTGAAACATGAACTACAATTGAACAACATTGGTGTGTTGGCATACAAATTAGACTGACATGTTTGATGGTATTGGGATGTCACCCAACTGTTGACTGAGTCTTAGCAATTAACATTCAACGCCAATTGTGAATTGTGAATTTATTTAAATTTTCATTTATGGATGTAATTTAATTATGATTTTAGGATTGTTTTAGCAAAAATTAATAACTAATATTATTATCTAAACATGAATTATCATCAAATTAACTCTAAAACTCGAATTAAATACTAAAAAATATCAAACTCGGGTACCAAATCATACATTAAACCAAAAGAAAATATAAATTATTATTTTGGTTTTTATCTTTTCAAATAAGTAAAAAGGAAATCAATAGCTTCAACTTCAATAGTATATTCAAATCGAGCAAAAGTGACAAATAAAAAAGTCAACATTTTTATTTATAAAATCTAATACTAAAAACAAAAATTTAAATTAGTATTTTAGGCTTTGTCTACAGAGGAAATTCATATATTCATAATTACATCATCAAATAAATTTTACTAATTCAATAAATTAATATTTTAAGTTTTGTCGTCTAAAAAGGAAATTCATATATTCAAACATTTTCTTTTATTCAATGAAAAACTCAGCAAAAAGTAAACAATAGTGGCGTTTTTATATGAAAATGCCGTAAAAATATTTTCCTTCAAACATCACGCGTTTTATCCCCAAAATTTTCCCCGTTAAACCCTTAATTTTTCCCCGTTGGTGCCTCTTATTCTTTCTTCCATTTCAGGTGCCTTAGGAATCGCTCCTCCCTCCTACCACATCCATTCACTCTCCCTACTATGCTGTTCGTCTCTCTCTTTAACCGCCCAGACCTACAACCTTGTTAATGCGCCTCTGCTATGTTCCGCTTCCTTGTCCCTGTCTCAACCCAACTCTCCCGACTCCACCCAGTCCGGCTCGGAGGTGCCACAGAAGGGACAGTCCACTACCGCTGGTCGTTACGACGAGGAGAGGGTTTTGGTAAGCGAGGTTCTTGTCAGGAACAAAGATGGAGAGGAGTTAGAGCGAAAAGACCTCGAAATGGAAGCCCTTACCGCGTTGAAAGCTTGCCGAGCCAACTCTGCTTTGACGGTGCGGGAGGTTCAGGAAGATGTCCACCGGATTATGGTCTGACAGTAAGATTTTCTTTTTTCTACTTTTTCAGTTGCCATAAAGACTTATTTTAGTTGCTAGGGTAGTACAAAGCTTTTGTTGAAAACTTGAAACCAATGGAATACATTTGTTTTTTCCTTTACAGGGTTTTGATGCTAATTGATTTTAAATGCATCAGATGACATGCTTTTTCTCTTTTTTCTTTTCGGTAATAGTTTGCAAGTAAAGAAATTTTCAGAGCTTTTCTATGCATTTATTTGTCTATTATCGTTTGATTGTAAACATTTTAGATGCTGGTAAAGTTGATTTGGTAATGAATGTTGTTGAACGTCGAAGTGGTAGTTTTTCTGCTGGTGGTGGAATATCAAGCGGGTAAGTCTTGCTAGTTTAAATTGCAATTCTACATGTTCTACCTAATTTAGTTACTAAAGTCTGGACTTATTTATCTGTGGTATATCTTAAATTATATTTATGCAAGTGGTCTGTACTTTTGCAGGATTACAAGTGGCCCTTTATCAGGACTTATTGGAAGGTAACATAGCGTATCTAGTTCCTGGCTGATTCATTATGTGCCATTCATCTTACTCCTTTTGCGGTTCCATTTGATTTGTGCATACAAATGTTATGTTTCATCTCACTGACCTGTTTATGTCGCTTTGAGCCTTTAGCATTGCTTGATTTCTGTCATATTGTTCTTGGGACTAAAGGGAGAGGAATTTGAGTCTTCTATATATATATCTGATGCAATGTTTTATGCTGTTTATCTTGTCTCATTTGTTATGTCCTATGTGCAGCTTTGCATATTCTCATAGAAATTTGTTTGGAAGAAACCAAAAGCTTAATATTTCCTTAGAGAGGGGCCAAATCGACTCTATATTCCGCATTAACTATACAGACCCATGGATTGAAGGAGATGATAAGAGGACATCTAGAACAATAATTATCCAGGTGGGTTTTGCTTTTACTTTTTAAATAATTGGAAGGTTGATTTCTACATTGAGCTCTCTCTCTCTCTTTTTTAAAGAATTCAAGAACCCCAGGGACACTTGTGCATGGTAACCAACATGACAATGGTAGTCTGAGCATTGGCCGTGTAACAGCTGGTATTGAGTTTAGTCGACCACTGATGCCAAAATGGAGTGGGACAGCAGGTCTTATTTTTCAGGTATGGAATGTTACTTCACTCCATAGGTTCTTTCTTTTTTGGTCAGCAAGGAGTTTATTCTGTTTTTAATTTGATATTTTGGGGGATTATGGGTTATGTTTCGGTTATATGATTTATTTATAATATATAAACATGCAGCATGCTGGTTGCATAAGCCCTTGAATTTATGCTAAAAGTGGAATTTATTATAATTTTATTGATTATTTTGAAAAATCTATAGCCAGGAAAAAAAAGAGAGAAATAAATATGTATAAATTATGTAAGTTTTTTGTGTAGCATTTTAAAAACTTCAAAGCTCACAGATGATTTTTATACTCTATATGAGTTCATTGATTCTATGTTTTTGCAATTTTAGGTATGATCATGGGTGCAGCAACTTCAACTGAAAAGTACTTGTGCAGGTCTGGAGTAGGTCAACCAAGAAGCTCTACTGGAATTAAACTGACAAGTAATTGTAGTATGCTTGTAGTTAAAGTTTCTTATAGTGAACATCATGTTGTTTATTCGGTAGAAGTTTCAAAGATTTTACTTTTTAGAAGAAAGTGTATTGTAGTCATTAGATTGGATTTTCGAAGATTGATTATGAACATTTTGATCAAATGAAAAGTTCTCTCATTAATGTTTTTGAACTCAAAAACAATTTAAAATGTGTCCATTGTTAGGTTATTTAAATTTTGTATGATCATTTAAGGTAAGAATATGAATATGAAATGATTAAAAAGGAAGTTGAAATATATATGGTCTTTAGTGGCGTTTTTCAGGAAAGCGTCGCTAAATATCATGTCTTTAGTGGCGTTTTTGGGAAAAACGCCGCTAAAGGTCATGATCTTTAGCGGCCTTTTTGGGGAAAGCGCCGCTAAAGGTCATGATCTTTAGCGGCGTTTTTGGGGAAAGCGCCCCTAAAGGTCATGACCTTTAGCGGCGTTTTTGGGGAAAGCGCCGCTAAAAGTCATGACCTTTAGCGGCGTTTTTTAGAAACGCCGCAAAATTTAGCGGCGTCATCTATAGTGGCGATGTTTGCGGCGCTTATAAAAACGCCGCAAATTGTTTTAATGGCGCTTATAAGCGCCGCTATAAGCCTAAAAAAACGCCGCTAAAAACTAGTTTTGCTGTAGTGAATGGAAAAGTATTTTCACTAAAACGAAAACCAAATTGATAGTAAGGTAAAAATTATATATTAGAGTGTGTTGGGATTTCTTAAAAATAAAAGAAAGTTAAGTAAATGAAAGGAAATGATAAAACAAATGTGATTAAGCAAAAAGGGAATTGGGAATCTCTTGTTTTCTTTTATTTTTTAATACCTCAATTTGAGGGAAAGAAACATAAAACAAATTAGATGATGTAAAAAATTAATTTTGTTCTTTAAAGATTTTATTATTAACAATTTATTTTTAATTTTGCAAAATTTTTTTTAAAAAGAACTCTTTTATCGTATCAAATGTATTTAATATTTTTTTCTATAATTAGGCATATATTTATTAAATTTGTATTTAAAAAATTAACAATCTCGTCATTAATTTTTATCTTTTATGAAGAATATTGGTATTTTTCTATAATATTTAATTTAATTTAATTTTGTTATTAATTATTTATATTAAGAAATTTTTCAAAAAAAATTATATATTTCATTTCCTTTTCACAATATATCCAAACAACCGTTATAAATTTTAACTATCCGAATAAGAAATATGTACTTTCCTTTTTTTAACATTCCCCCTACTTTCTTTCCTTTTTTTTAATTATATCGGTAGGTAAAGTATACTTCACTAAGCTATTAGTAAGTTAATGTTTTAATCACTCAACTTTAAAAAGTTACTAGATGGTTACTAAATTATTCAAAAAAATTTATTTAAGTCACTTAAATGTTAAAATCATAGTTGTATGATCTTTTTTATTCATACCATTTACACCAATTGAAAGTTCTCACTTCCCTTCTCTCCTACAGTTTTTTTTTTTTTACGAAGTAACTTTGAACATCATGAATCTACGAATCAAATTCAAACAATTTTTTTCTCCGATTTTCGACACTGACCATCAGATCGATTTAAGACCAAGGTATGTTTTATTCGTCAATGGATACTAATCTACCCTATCGATCATCAAATTATCGCTAAGAGCTTGTTAGCCAAACTTCAAAAAGGAAAGGAAAAAAAAAACTTTAATAACCCAATAACTTAAATAAAAACCTTCAAATAATTCAATAACTTAAATGAAAATTTTTGAATAATTCAATGATCGTTTTGTAATTTTTAAATTAATTGACCAAAATATAAACTTATTAATAATTTAATGACTTAGATGTTATTTATTGTAATTATATTTATCCAAATATAATGTTAGCTTTCCCTTACCTTAAAAAAAAACTATCCAACTGAGGAGAAAGGATATTCTTTTCCCTTCATTTTCTTTTGTAACATAGGGTTAGTTTTATCCAATTTTTTATAACAAAAATAAAAAACCAAAAATAAAATTATCAATTAAATTAAAAGCTTATGGGATCTAATGCTATAACAGAGACGTACCATAATGAGAATTGAGACCTTTTCACCTAAAGCTTTTAGAAATTCCCATTACTCTTGAAAATGTTAATTTTAATTAAATCTCTTTTGAAAAATTTTTCAAAATTAAAAACTTTAAAATTTATTATTAATTCCTCCCAAAAAAAAAATTAAATTAATATCCATCCGCCACTAATGTACTGTGTGAAACCAAATCAAGCTTAAACTAATTCAATCGGTAAAAAACCGATATACAACAGGAAAAGAAGCCGAAAATCCTTTTTATTTTTATTTTTTTCCAAAAACATTTATATTTGTTTAACAAAAAATAATTTTTTAGAAGATTTAAAATTCATCTCACATCAGTCTTACTACTTTTTAGTGCTTCGATTTGGAGAACGGCAGCCATTTACAAATAATGAAGAACTGAATGAACACGCACTAATAGAAATAACAGTGACAATCTTTCATTTACTAATCCAATATGACGTGAAAAATCAGGATTTAAATTCACAGGTTTAAACGCCAGCTATATAGCTCTAAATTATACACATTTTTATACAAAAATCTCATTGCCGATGTCCTTCCGGCAATTGAACCACCTTGTGAAACGGTACCGTCCGCTGAGGCAAAGCTCCATCTTCCTCGTCATCGTCGAATTCCAGTAAATACCTAGACAAATAACCCACATTTAATTAACTAATAATAACAATAACGAACAGTCCGAAATGAAAAGTTAATGCTCGGATACGTGGAGAAGATCGATAAAACAAGGAAGAACATTATTAGGCAGACAACAAGTGACCTATTTATCTGCTACATTAGGGCAAGAATTGAGGATGTCACTTACTCATCTGATTTCCTCTGGAAAGACAGAAATGGTTGACAGCCCCCCATCGACACACACAAGAAATTAGTAGTCAGTTCAATATATAAAAAGTAAAATAAAAACCGGAGCAAATGACCCAGAATCAATTTTCGGGCACTGATGAGTGGTGCATGGAATCATCACCTTTCGAGGAGTGCTGATAACAGTTGCCTTATACAGTGCAGTTGTTCCAGGATAAACGGCCAAAACTTGTCTCCCAGCAGGGAATTCTGGAGTACTAGCCGGGTCGTTCCGCTTCGGGAATGGTATAATGCAAGATGCAGGCAGCTTGTACTTCCTGAAGTTGCAATAACAAAAACCGAATATTATTTTTACTTTTTTCAAGTGTTCTTGAAATCTATGCTGCTCTGACTTGTCATTTTTAATCATTTTTCTTTAAGTAACTATGTCCGACACCCTTATCCGACACATCCAAATATGGGTAATATAACTCAAAATTACAGTTAAAGCATGCTGTCATCACAAATAATTGAGCCACCATTTCTTATGTTTTAAAATATAAAAAGGTCGAAAAAATGAACTCTAGTAGTATACAAGTAAATTCCTAACTGATTTCCAATTTCAGTCTTAATTTACAGAAACAATAAAAAATGATAGAGTCCCTTCTTACCAGTGAGTAACAAACTCGAACAAGCATAATATAGAAAACTATTTCGATGCAACTTAACTTAAAAAGAACTAAAGCATAAAAGCGTACTTTTGGCCACTGCCCTCTTCCTCATCACCCGGCTCCTCGTCGAGTACTTCAAATCTGCGAATGGGAAATGAAACCTTAACCAAGAACAAAGAAGACTCCAAATGGAAACATCTTACAGGAACCGTACTTACTCTTTTGTTTTCTCGTCAAAATTTATCACTTTTACGACAAACCACTCATCCTTCTCAGCATCCGAGGTGACTCTTGCAGCTACCTGAGTATATGAATGCAATAAATTAGGTCTACGAACAAATATTAATACAAATCTGGTTTTTTATGTTTGCTACATCGTCTAAGAACTTACCTGTTCATCTTTGAGACTAACAAATGCCTCGATATGACTCCGCATTGAAGGAGAAAGGCGAGAAATATCTGAATCAGACTTCATTCTTTTCCTTTTCTGATCATTACCATCTGCAGTTTGTTTAATGTCAGCCACATAAATAGGGAAGTTCCGATACTCTTATACTAATATCCAAAATCCACAAAAAGAAATGAGTTTTCCTTTTTGGAATATCTCATACATTCAATGTTCGAGTTTTGGAAGAACACAAAGAACATAAACACTTCATAATTTCAACAATCACCAAATAATTCGGGACCTGTAGTCATATCACTTCAAGAACCTTCATGCCATCAACCAAGCAAATGTATGTTTCATTAAACAACTCACCTATTGTACTTTCCGATAGGACAAAGAAACGACATAACATGGAGAAAATCAAATCATACAAGATTACAGCATTATCTTAACATATTTTTCATTATTATATAACCACGGTTAAAGGGTAAGTCAAGTGCTTGGTTGCCTTTTCTTTTTTCGCGATAAAAAGCGAAATGTAAAAGAAAAAAGGTGTGAATATCTAAAAAGCAAAGCACCAATCAAACCAAGCTTAAATGTTGTCATGCAAAGGGAGAAACGAATATAGAGGTTAAAGCAATCAAAATGTCTGATATAGACATATTTGGTAGTAGCACGTACCCATCTTTCTTCGTTGTTGTCCTGGAGGTCCAGATGGCAAGAAAGTATCAAGTTGACTTAGTAACAAGTTCGAAATCCTGTATCAGTGCCGTAGCAATGGGTTTGTCAAAAACAACAGAAAGGGTACTGGAAAACATAAAAGGCTACACAGAAAGTTCGTTGCTACACTGGCCCCAAATACCAATAGAGAAAGAATTGTGAATTTGCAGTAGCCCGGGTTTACTAGAAAATGTGGAGGGAGAAAGAGAGAGAAGGAAAAAGCAAATTGTACAAGACTTCCTTAGAGATAATGAGCATACGTTACTTCTCTTTCCGAAAGATCTCTAGCTTGAATATATAAACTTTTCAGCCTCGATAAAGAATTATCGCCGGGTTTCTCAACTACCTCAGGAGCTGCATATACATAGAAGTTCTAGATTAGTTATAAACGGTCACTATCAGTAATAGTTAAACAAGAATAAGGCCAAAGAAGGTTAAAGAAGAAGAAGGAAAACGATTCTCGAATCTTAAACAATACAATTTAATCATTTATGTCCTATACTTTAAGCAAATTTTCTCTCCATTAAAGGTGTAGTAGATCACTTCATGCAAGACAACAATTCAAAAAGCAATTATATAAAGTATTTGCAGGAATCTCTAAGCTTCAAATCTGGAACTTTTTCACGAGGTGGGTTCGGATCAAGGATGCACAAAACCAAACCACAAACTTGACAATGCATCTCGTAATTTCTGTTATGACTTTTAAATGATAATAAGTAATGGATCTCGGAATTCCTGCTATGCTTCTTCTATACTCCTGATTAGGCCATCCGCATCCAAAAAACTGCTGATCAAACTTAAACCATATCAAATTGACTACAACATATTTAGTGGTCTAATCCATACAGTTAGTTGTTAATTTTTAGAATATTCTGATTTCTGATATCTTTTGTGCAAACAATCTCAAAGTTACAATATGAATTATGTGATAATAATGAAATTCTGAACTAAAACAACTCAACGAATAATCATGAGGCTCACTAATTAAAAGGTAAATCATACATGAAGATTTGACCATTAATCGCATACAAATTGACCACTCCATACTACATAACGAATAATGCGCGAAAAACAACACAACTTTGTTTCTCCATGAAAATTAAGCCCCATAAGCAGCCATGTTGGCTGAATATCATATTTTTTTATCCTAGAAGCAAATCCTTAACACCAAAGTTACATGACACAGATAACCACACTTAGCATTAAACCTTAATTTAGATCATAAAAACCTTGTAAACTACTTCACCATAAAACAAATGCAGCTAAGTTTTAAAGCAAAAGTCAATAGTCAAACTGTCCTATCTTTTGTTATTAAGATTATCTCTAATTTCCTTTTCTCCTAAAAACGAATATATATATATATATATATATTCATGGATTAAGCGATCAGCAATAATGTGCAAAAATGTAAGCTTATTTATCCAATAAAATCCATTATCAACAAAATTTAAGATCTTTTAAACCAAACCCACCTCCAAAATCAATTTTTTGAATGAAACAATAAATACCTAGAGAACCAAAACAATAATATATTGTAATAATAATCTAAAACAAAATCCATTAATACTAGGGACCAAATGAAACAACCCAGATCATGAAATTTGAAGCTAAACAAATAAAATAGGGTTGAGAAATTTTACTAGCTTGAAGCTTCTTGTGAAGCTTGTTGATTTCGACAAGCACCTCTTCTTGTTCTTTCCTTAACCGATCGAGTTCCCTCGAGTTTTCCAAGATTGAAGCAATGTCCGGAGACGACATCGTTTCCTGTTTCCTCTCTTCGTCGGAAATACAATGTTGCCGGTTTTGCCAGATTACTTTCAAGTTCGAAGCTTGGATTTTTTTTTCTTTAATGAATCAAATCCTTAATTTGATCAAAAAGTAACTATATTTTTTTTCAAATGAAGTTTGAATAAAATATTTATAACTCAATAATAATTGATATAATAGAAAAATAGACGGTGATAGGGGTCTTCTTTTACCTCAGGAAAAAGGAAATAATAATAATATCAAACTCATAATTTAAAAAAAAAAAATAGAAGTTAATGGTGGATAAAATTTTGACCTTTTTGTACTTTTCGT
The DNA here is from genome assembly GCA_025698465.1 of Gossypium longicalyx. Taxonomy (NCBI): domain Eukaryota; kingdom Viridiplantae; phylum Streptophyta; class Magnoliopsida; order Malvales; family Malvaceae; genus Gossypium; species Gossypium longicalyx. Next base: position 5,349,382 of record CM047005.1, read on the forward strand.
TATGGTCATGCCCTAATTATTGACACGTGGGAGAAAATATAAATGGTTTTTTATGTCTAGATTTCCATCTTTGCCACTTGTTAGATTCAAATGCCAATACTAAATAAATAAATAAAAGATTCAAATACCATTCTTCTCTGGTTTTTTTCTGGCCTCGCTTGAATTGAAGTGTGGGCAAAATGGGAAAAGAATCTTACGGTCCAAAAATAAAATGGAAATGTGTTATAAACAAGGGCGTAAAAGCAACATAATACCTCAAAATTTCCTGTCATGGTTGAATTGAGTAATTTAGTGAATTTAATTTAATTATTGTGATATTTAATTTAAATAGCTTAAAATTTTAATTAATATTGAGAGGACCTCAAATTTATTCTAAAATAATTTTTTAAAATGTCATTTATAAAAATAAACAGACTTTTCAACCATGACTAGTATTATGCTTGAAATTTTTGTTCTCGATTTTATGGTCGAATTTTATATCTCAATTCCTTGAAGAGCAGAATACTTCACTCACGTAAGGAATGGAAGTATTTGCTCTTGATGGTATTTCAATCCATGCTTTGTAAATAAAGTGGGTACCACTAAATAGAAGCAAGGGATAAAACTCTAGCATGGATACAATAAACTATTGTTGGAATCGACTAGTTGTACAATAGGCAGCACTTATGAAACTTCTTTCAAGAAAGCTGAACTCCTCAACAATTAATATTAAGATTTTTGTCCTAATATTAATTTACCAGTACAATTCTTATGCATTCTTATGCTCTCTCTCAAGCTCAAACTGAAAATGGATCTTTCAATTTAGCAAGCTTGCTCGACTAAACAAGATTACACCCTAATTGAGATCATTCAGCGCGATAATTCTATATTCAAATCGTGTTCATATATTTTATGGTATTTGTTCGCACACACAATACAAGAATGAAACTTTAACATTTGACATAGAATAGGAGTTCATATGATCGGAAACTGACGTAGGAGAGCAGTGCAGCAGTGCCGGTGGGATGAACAACTTCAAGAGCCTCAAACAGCCATGAAAGAGATTCAAGGAGCTCGAGAACTTTGACTTTGTCATTGGGGTACTTCACCTCTGCAACATCCTCCTCATAACTGGTCTAACCATGAACTTATGCTTTCCTGGGAATCAAATTGTAGATCCTGCAAAACATATGGATGAGAAAATTTCGAGATTTTTATGATAATCATATGATGAACTCTTTGAAAGGCTAACTTACAGATAGTGGCACATCTGGTGGTGTATCAAATTCCAAGTTCTCAAGCTCGGAAACTCCGCAAGTGCATGCATCTTTGTTTCCGGCCGACATCTCCATCGTGCCAGGATCATGAACGGCATACGAGACTCGATCCTTTACCGAATTCTTTACCTGCAGGGAAGAATTATCCAAGCAATTCATCTCGGAATTTACAGCAGCCTGAGATTCCCCAGACAACCATAATGGATACTCCAAATGATCCTCACATTCAACACCATGGATCGGTAGATTAGATCCTTCTGCAGCAAATTTTGATTCCTGTTCCACAGTATCCAGCTTCGGTGAGGATCGAATGAATTCAAGTGACAAAATTTCTTCCTTTCAATTCATAAACAGCAGAACTCCAAGTACCTGGTGCACCTTTTCGTCAATGTCATCTTCATATATCATTGATTTCCATGGCCGAGGTGGACTCGGAGTCATCGTTTTCGGGGTCCTTGGACTTGCACGAATCATCGAGTTATCCGAATCTTCCATCCTAGTAACGCCATCATTCTTATCAGTCTGTTTTCGCTGTTGATATGAAATTTTAGAAACCACATATTCCCCACCAACTTCTACTTCTTCAGCCCCTAAATGGTACTGATGCATCACCCAATTCGACTTTTCGGGCTTGTGAGCTCGGTTCGAACGTTTGTAGAGAACCATGATCTTCTTCCAGCCCTTGCGAACTCCATTTTCTATGACAGGTTTGGTCTTTCCGGTCTTATGCCATCGAACATGCTCCTCGATCGTACTATGTCGGTTCTGGATCCTGCGGCGCTTTCGCTGACCAGTAGCATAAGCATTGATGGTTTGATGAAAGAAGTGGATACTACTCCCATCTTTCTTTACACCTGCAAAAAAAAAAAATTAAAATTATCATCAGAATCAAATTTTTACACCATTATAAGACTCGAATATGTCGGGCATAGACCCTTACCAGGGAGATTTTGAGGATGAGTGTAGCAGATTCCTTGATCCTCGTTCAGTGTGGGGATAAACTCGTCGATAAAGGGGTGTGGTTTTAAGTCTCCGATGCCGCATTTGGCAGCTAAATGCTCTAAAAGCTCGATATCGGAGGGATCAAATTTCACTCCAATTGGAAGGCCAAGCCACTGAGGCGAAACCTACATTAAGAAGAAAAAAAAAATAGCTTCAAGGTGGACGTTACTGAGGCCAAAAATTCATGCTATGAAACACTCGAAGTGTCGAACTTACATCACTATTATCAATACGGTAATGACAGTTCGGACATTCACGATTTGCTCCACAGTCAGTGTCAGTGATTTGAATGGCGTTTTTTACTTTCTTTGCAATTGATCTACTGTCAATGAGCCAGCTTCTGCTGCAAATTACAATGGTTTTTTGTCAATAAAGATGCAATGAAATATGGAAGAATTTTCCATTAAAATCGTATCAATCTGTAAGAAATGAATCATGGGATGTTTCATTACGGTTGAATTGAAAAAGGGTTTCTTTTTAACTGAATTATGGAAGATCTTTTCCATTAAAATATATCAACCTCAACAATGCAGCTCATAAAAGATGATGAAACTCTAGCATATAATAACCCCCGTACACATTCAAACTCAAGTGAAAACAAAAAAAAAAAGAAAAGAAGAAGAAGAAGAAGAGGAGGAAGACAAAAACAGAACTTTATTAGAACCAAAAAGAGAAAAGAAATTATTTTCTTTGGGAATTGGATTTTCAAGTTAAATTCCATGAATTTATATAAAGAAAAACACCCAGAAACCAAAATCATCCCCATGTCAAAGAAAATTGAAGAGAGATTACTTTTAATCTCACATAATCGAAATTAATTAATTAATTGGATTTTCTTAATTAATTTCTTAACCTTACCTCGCCATGAACATGAACAAAAGAAATACAGAGTAAGAAGAACAGAGTGTGAGCGAAGCTTTTAAGCTCTCTCTTCTTTGTCCTTTTGCTTTTCTTTCTACAATAGGCTATTACTTGAGTGAACTCGAGGCAGAGACAGAGCGGGAAACGGTTGCTTCGGAACGGGATAAGAGATTCGGAAGCTGAACCTCAGCTTCGGGGAAAGACATATGTAGGTCCCACCGTTGACTGAACCTAGATCCAAACCATTCTATTAACGACACGAAGCTAATGTCCGAAGACTACTTGGCAGGTTCGAAATGGAAAGCAGGTGTTTCATGGCATTTTTGGTAATTAACTTGAATTTCCTACTTGCATCCCAAGTTTTAGGATAATGCGAACGTTGGTCGGTTGGAACACTTTGAATTTATCAGCTTCCCAATTCCATTTATAAAAAACAATTAAAAATTTTAAGAAAATCACATATTAGTACTTTTTTTTTCCCTTTTACCTTTTTTTATTTGATTGAAATTCCACTGATGCTTACGCGGTTAGCATTATATTATCATTATTACGACAACATTGTTATGTCATCCATTCTTGATTGTTTGAAGTCATCAGTGTGATAATTATGTATTTTCATATTTATTTTATACTATTTTTTTATATATAGAAAAATATATTAATCGACCAATGATTTGCCCGGTTAAATGAGTATATTACACCTGGATCAATAGAGATTGAGCAGCAACTTGTGATTCCTCATTTCTGTTCAAAGAGATGTTTACAACACTGGTTTCTAAGAAAGGAAAAATAATCACAAGAATCAAAAGAAATCAATCTCTAAATAATTACCAGAAGGCTTCACATCTAAACCCGGAACCATGTTATTCGTCGGAGCTTTTGCCACGTTGGTTCCGGCAAAAAAATCCGTCATGGACGGCTTTGGCACCTCTGGCGGATTAGCACATCGAATGAGTGCCCAATTCACACTCTGAAAGAACGGATGCTGTTTAACTTCAGTAGCCCCACGCCTATATGCAAGCCGATGCTGTGGTTCCTTTACAAGTAAGCCTCGGATTAAGTCCTTCGCTGCAAAGCTCACATTTGGATACTCTGGAAATCTCAATGGCTGGCCGATCACGTTAAACAGAGTTGCCCGGTTCTCGGCTCCCTTAAACGGGGTTTTTCCGAACAAAAGTTCGTATAGAAAGATCCCAAACGTCCACCAATCGACAGCACTTCCATGGCCTTGGCCTTTAATGATTTCAGGTGCCAAGTACTCGTGAGTGCCAACAAAGGACATTGATCGAGCATTGGTAGGTTCTGCAATGAGCTCAGGAAGAGGGCTAACTTGCTGATTCGTTTCACTCTTTATTTTGCTCTTCTTTTCTTTCTTGGACTTGCTCGGAAAAAGACGCGGTCCGAAACATGCTGGTTGGATACAATCTGGCTGCATTACACAGGTTGGCTGGAGGCATGCAGGCTGAGCACAGTACACTGAATGTTTCGACGCCAGAGTCGAGTTTGAAGATTTAACCAGTGTCGGCGAGACAGAACATCTTAGTGAGAGATCGAAATCCGAAAGCATTATGTGTCCATCTTCTCGAACCAAAACATTCTCTGGCTTAAGGTCTCTGTAAATAATCCCAAGCATGTGCAGATACTCCAAAGCAAGGAGAACTTCGGCCACATAAAATCTGCAAAGCAACAGAGGAAGATCAATGCCAATAATATGGATGATCTTTTTGCTGCAATCCGTTCATCGTACCGGACCTAGTTATCATCCAATATGTTGAAGAACACAACTGATTCAAATTGCATGTCGTAAAAACTAGATGAGTGGGATAAGAACATGAATGCTTCCTAAAACATCTGATATGAAGAAACCTGAACTAACAAAACATCAATCAGGGATCACAGCAAACAAACCTGGAGAAGATGTTATCGATAAAAGTTGACTATAATTGAGACTTAAAGGAAAGGAGGGATATAAACAGCCTAATAACTCCAAGAACAGCCAAAAGGTGCGTTTAGAGCCGCCAACTAGAGATGATAATGTTATGGATTCAGATTTGAGCAAAGCCACTAGATACAAGTTATTCCATTTTCCACATAGGAGGTTTCTTGTTCTTATCGTGGTAAAACCAAAATTGTAACATGATTTCCCTAGCAGTGTTGTATTGTATTAAGGACAACTGTGTCGGACACAAGTACATAAAGGGAAAAAAAAAGGTAGTTTCCTAATCTTACTGTAGTAACAACAAAATTGCAACACTGAATTTCCTATAAGTGTTGTATTGTAAACCTGATGGGACAATAGAGTTAACAGGAAATGGATCCACAGGTTTCCATGAAAAACCTTAAATGCATGCAGCAGTTATGTTAGAAAATGCAGTAATGCAAACTTGAATATTATGCTGCTTCCATTCTTCACATAACCTGATAAGGATATAGGGATATCACCATACTCAAAGTGGACAGTTGTCCATGTTCGAAACTTCCACCCAAGTCCGAGTAACATAGCTTGAGCATAAAGAGTAATGAATAAAGGAGACATACCCGGACAAGGGTACAGATATATGACCTCCAAGAGTCCTCCAAAGACGGGAAAAATTAACTCTGAAAAAGCATTTGAAGAGCGACAGCTAACCTGGCAGCTTGCTCTGAAAAGTACTTTCCAGGTTGCCTTTGCCTGAGAGCATGCAAGTCTCCTCCGGGACAAAACTCCATAACCAAGCAAGAAAGCTTCTCTGTCTCAAAATGTGTATACAAGGTGGGGAGGAAAGGATGATCCAAAGATTGGAGAATCTCCCTCTCTGTTTGGGCTCTAAGAAGCTTTTTTCGACTTGCCAAAAGAGCCTTATCCATAACTTTCATGGCGAAATAAGTATTGGTGCCAGTCAATTCAGATTGATAAACACTCCCTATATCCCCACATCCCAGTTTCCTCAACACCCTAAAGTGCTTAAAGCCCAACTCTCCTTTCCGTGATCTAACAGCTTGAATTGCAGCCCATCTTATATCATTTGCTTGGTGGGGCTTGTAAATGGCACTGATTGAACAACTTGAGCTGCTTTCTTCACTAATATCACTGCAATTGCTCCCCCCATTGATGCTCGTCTTCCTACTCACTTCACCGCTTTCATCACTGCTTGCACATTCACTAACTTCAGTATTGGTAAAACTTTGTTTAGCTTCGGCATACAGAGATCTGGTGCACATACTACTCGAACGACTCACACAAATGCTAGGTTCTGATTGAGATACAATGTGGTTGTTCAACTGAATAGCAGTGGGTACAAGCTTTTCATCAACGGGATGTTTGAAGGAAGACTTGCTTGCAATTGTTGAAATCTTTCCCACCGATTCGGATTTCACCTTGCTCGAATCATAATAGTGTACACCAGGCACAGTTTTTTCAGATTGCAATGAACGAAAGGAGTTAGAACTCTTATGATCATCAATGGGATATTTGAAGGAAGATTTGCTTCTCACTGATTCAGATTTCACCTTACTCAAATCATAATAGTGTGCACCAGGCACAGGTTTTTCATATTCCAACGAAGCGATGGAATCAGAAGTTTTATGATCATCGATGGGATGCTTTGAGGAAGACTTGCTTGCAGTTGTCAGAATCTTTCCCACCGATTCGGATTTTACCTTACTAGAATCATAATAGTGTACACCAGACACAGTTTGTTCGTATTCCAATGAAGCAATGGAATTGGAACTCTTATGGTCATCAATGGGATGTTTGAAGGAAGATTTGCTTGCCACTGCCAAAATCTTTCCCGTCAATTCGGATTTCATCTTGCTTGAATCATAATAGTGTTTTGCCATATTAGGCATTTCTTCACAGACCAAGTTGTCATAGGCTGTTTTGCATGAATGCTTTTGAGAGCCAATTGAACCATCATGATGTTGAACGGTCCTTACACCATGATATGCAGAAGAAAGCCCTTCATTTTCAGATTGTTTCGGTAATGGAGGCCGAGAAGGCCGCCTAGGTATCCCGGATGTCGAAGGAGGGTCATTGTTTCCTATACCAGAACCTAGATTCTGATTCTTTGATGAAGAATAAGCAAGGGATTCCATTGACAATTCAACAACACCTATCACTGCCAAACCAAAGTGAAATTCAGCAACGTTCAACTTTTTTTTTCCTCTACATGATAACTCTTTGATAAAGCCATTAATTGCAGAATCAACCAACTTAATATCCCAAATGCACACAAAAACTGTTACAAAATACAAAATAATCGAATGCTAAGAGAATCAGTTCAAAACCAAGAAATGAAAATTTAAAACAGCAGTCTTAAATTCAAAACAAAATATAATCAACTAGCACATCTTACGATTAAAGAAAAGACCAAATATGATTACAGATATACTAAGAAATCAAAAAACTGTATTTACACAATCTTAATATATATATAATCCTTGGTTACTAAGAAAATGCATGAAAAACGAAACAAGCTTAGTGTGTCTGCGTGTGTGTATGTAATCTTGATCGATAAAGAAAAAGAAAAGAACTCATCATCGAAAAAGAAAATTTAAAGAGGCCAAAAGCAAGTTACCTGATCATAGAACAGATAAAAGAATGCAGGACAAGGTGGTATCTTTCATGAAATGAAAAACCCAGAAATTACTAAGGAGACAAAAGCTCTTCTTTGAAGAGAAAAGTGAAAAGAGCTTTCCTCTATTGTTTGGGGGGTTGATTTTGCCTATTACAGATCCGATCCAAACAAGAGAAAAGAAAGGAAGCAAAAAAAAAAAATTAGGAGAAAGAATCAGAAAACAATGATAACAACTTCGTTTTAAACGAAATCTTAATTTATGGATGGAAGTTGATGTTCTATGTTATTTTCTGTCGCTTTTTGAAAAAAGAAAAGAAAAAACAAAGCTAAACTTAACAATTAACGAAGACTAAAGCCGTCCTTTATCCTTGGATTGGTCTTCCTCTCAACTCAAGTCTCAGGCATAAATAAATAAAATATAAAACTCTAACTCTTTTTTTTCTTTTTTTTCCTTTCTTTCTTTTACTTTGTTTTTTTTCCCTTTTTGCTTTCCTTCCTCACTTTTCTTGCTCTTGTTTTGTTCTTTGGCCACCCTACTTTTTGATAATCTCCCTCCTCCTACCAGCGTTCGGTTTTTATTTTTTTATTTTTTTTATATATCTTATGCTTATTCATTCATTATATTCGATTTTTTGTAATTATTTTTAATTAATATATTTATGTATTTAGTGTACAAATATAAATTATTAAAATACTTTTTGCATTCATATTGTATTGTGTGTTATGTTTAAAATTATCATGTATTATCTTTTAAGGAAGCCATATATGCTTTTTATTATTACTGATTTAAGTATTTTTTTCAAATAAAATATTTTCAAAACTGAGTTTTTACTTTGAAATTAATAATAAAATAATATGCTTTAGTTTTCATCGTTTTTAAAAGCATTTCTTAAAATTACTCAAAACCCCTTACTCTTATAAAGCAACAAATATTAATATAAATATATTTCTAATGAAATAATATTATAATAAGATTTAAACTCATGTCATTTTATTATTTCACGTGATAATTTATTTTTTAAAACACATTAAAATTTATAAAATTATTATTAAAAGGAGATTGTTATAGTTATAAATGATTTATTAACTAGTACACTTTATCCCTTCAGACTTCAACTTGACCAAAAATTCAATATCATACGAGCTAAAATATTCATAATTGACTAAAATTCATTTTTATAAAAAAATACATGTAGCACAATTAAAATATAAAAATACATTAAAGAAATAAATTAGCAAATCAAACCCAAAAATTTATATACTTTAACTTGAGAAAAAATAAAAAATAAATATATTGATAATAATGGATAAAAAGTCAACATAATTGAGATAGGTGTTGGAATTTTCCCTAAAAAAATTAATGCGTTCAACAATACATTTATAAATGATTACAATGCTTACTCTTAAACCTTGATTTATAAATTCCTTTTGTTTGGTCAAAATAAATTTTGAATATTTTATAAAGAGATAATATTGTTTTACAGAAGATTATTCAAGTACTCAATAATTCATTTTCAATCAATCTTGATTATCAAAAGCAGTAGTCAACAATAAGATTCTCTCTTTTCTTTTCTTTTCTTTTTTTTTTGTAAAAATTCGAATGAAAATTACAATTTATTTATTTTACATGGGTATCTTTTACCGGGTATTTATAAACAATATAGGTTTTTTTAATGCAATAATTTTATTATATTTTAAATGGATTTTCCTTTTTTTCTTTTGGCGGGAACGAGGATCACATAACATGATCGCTTTAGGGGCACCCTCTCATGAATTCAGTAATTAACGCCGTTAATCACCGGTGGTAAATCTGCCTTTTCACGTTTGACCCCATCTTCTTTATTATTGCCTAAAGAAAAGAGGGAATATCTATGTCTTTTAATTTTGATAGGATTAAGGAGTTCCTTTAAGACGAATGGAGGCACCCTGCCACGCTGGAGGGCCCCACAATTTGCTTTTCTGTTGTATGGCTGGCTTTGGCATTGTGTGGGGCCCCCTTAAGGGTCTTTTCGAGAATTCGCAGGGTACTTATGTTAGACAAAGGGTAGACTGGTAACCTTAAATCCCGCTCTAATTATAAGACCTTTTTCTCTTTTAAGGGTATCCCTTGAATTAACTAAACCATCGTCTTTGACCACATAAATTTATGATGATCCCACGGTGAAGAGGGAATTTCTCTAAAATCGAACGGTCCCTAGCCTGGTGAGATTGAAGGGATGTCTGATATTGCCAACTGACTCTGTCATGCTTTCTGATTTTGACACGTGTATTTATTAGGTAATAACTAATCATTTCGGTCTGCCACTTCCAAATGGAGAGGCTGATGAATATTTAAATTGTTAATATATAAAACATAGTAAATTATAAAAATACCTTATAAATATATGAATTATTTCACCTGATCATACAGAACATAGATTGTAAGTGAAAATTATTATTTCTCAAAGTTTATGTCTAACCCAAAAAAAAAAAAAAAGTATGTTACAATTTTAAGGAACATCCGAACATATACAAAGAAGAATGTCATAATTGCAATCATTTTCTAAAACCCTTTAAATATCATTATTTTTTATGAAAAAATAATTATTTTAAATTTTTTCTTCTATATGAAATGTGAACAAAATTTATGGAAATAAATTAGGTTGAACAGCTTCAGAAGACACATAGGACAGCGGTATCTGTATCCCCTCGTTCAGCCCTTCAAGTACGGCAGCTAAGCGGCTTCAGTCTTTTAAAGTTTTTAAAGTTTTTTTTAAGGTTGAACATTTGACTGAGTGGACCCAAATTAAATAAAAATATTTTGAATTAATTAAATTATCGAGTTTATTTTATCATCTTATTTTAATATAAAAAAATTTAAAATTGAGTCGAGTAAAATAAAATTTAAATTGAGTTAAATTAAAAAGTTAAATATATTAAATTAAATTTTTATTAGAATATAATTAATTTCATAGTAAATTACATATATTTTACGCAGAATAATAAAGAATTTAGTTTACATCTACAAATCTTTATATAAAAAAACCTTAGATTAACTAAATAAACAATAAAAATAAATAAACTCAACCCTTTCTCTTTCAAATTAGGCCTTATTTTGATTTTCATAACCCACTATGATTATTTCAAATCACTAAATGATAAAATATTCTTTAAATAAAAGTGTTCCTTACATAAACAGATATTCAAGCAAATAATCCTCCCAAAAACCTCTGTTTAAGTTGGTAACTTTTAAGTTATATTGTCTAAATAAATAGATAAATAATAATAATTAATCTGTCATCATTTTAGGTATTATAAAATTATTTAAACTTTTATGTAGAATTCGAAGAATTACGATTACGAAAAAATACAAATACTCAATTTCAAGTTAAAAGCTATTATCGTCAATTAATCTGTTAGTCGATTCCCTTCACGAAACATATATTTGAGCTAAAATTTTCAATTACAAACAACTAATCTTTTTATGCTCGTAGAATAGTATTATCACGACTCATATCACCCTTCATACAAATAAAATCCAAAATTATTAAACTACCCATTTTAAGAATCACTCTTCTCACCTTTATCTTCCTTAATAACATTAATCCATCGTAAATACTCCTTAATTCAACTTCAATATTACTACAATTTCCATATTATACCTTCTTATCTCACGAAGACAATTTCCATAGCTATTTTTGTTGCATATTACAATTGAATAATTACCATAAATATGAAGTCAAAATCTACCAACTAAAAAATAGTGATGTGCTGGAATGCTGCAATCATAATGTTGGAACAAGCTAAACTACCGTATTTGCACAATCTTCTTCGGTAACGTGATATTCCCCGAAACTTTGGTATGGGATGTTTAAATTATAAATGGAGGATTGCAAGATTCATATTTTTAATTTGTGATGTGATAGTAACTTTTATAATTTAAGTGTTCTTTTAAGCAATTAATAAAGATTTTGAATTAATAAAATATTATCATAGCTCTTTTCAATAAGTATATAAACTAACATTTAAATTTAGTGTGAATATGATTTTTTGCATATACTTATAAATGCTCATTTTTTTTTATAAATATATATATTGACATTTAAATTTAAATGTAAATATGATTTTTTGTTGATCCATTAATGTTTTTCTGAAAATATTTGTTGACAATAAATCACACATTAATGACATTTGTAATTACATTAATAATATTTTATTTTCAAGGTAGATTATATTATAGTTTATTTTAAAACAAAGTTGTTCTTATCTTAGTCACTTTAATTTTTTTTGTCAATTTAATTATTCTAATTAAGATAATTATTTGAATTTGTCGCGGTTGTTAAAAATCTATTAATCCACAAACGGATTGCTAACGTGGCATTTTTTGTTTTTACTAAAGCTAAAGATATCTCTATAATTAGTCCAAAGCTGTTATTTATTTATTTATTTGCAATATGAAAATTTTAATGATGGCATTATCAATATTTAAATCTTTAAGAATAGGGAATTCAATGATGGCGACGACCAACCGTGACCATACCCACACCCTTTCCGATGAGCCTACTTGTTAGCATAACATTATCTACCACCTTACTGCCACCGATTACCATAACCAAAATAAAGTTTTTGAATGAAGCAAAAAATATTAACGCATCATTTATTAAAAAAACGAAAATCTTTCATATAAAATAACTAATTAAACTTATTTTTTATATATTGTTAAATAGATCTACAAATTTTTTATCATAACCTTATATCAAAGAACTCTTTGATTAAAAGATACTAGAATGAATAATAAAACAACCACCGACCATCAAAATTGTTAAGAGATTGTACAAAATTGACCAAACAAGCTACCGGAAATATTACTCTTTTACTTGGAAAAAAAAAAAAAAGTTTCTAAACTCAAATATGCTCCTTAAAGTATAGGCGTAAAGCGGTTTTTTTCTTCTTTTTCTTTGACATTTTTTTAATTGAATTTCGATATTAGGATTTTCATTATTCGATTTGTTCTTAAGGGGTATGAAAAAAAAAAGAGGTAAAATAATAACATTGACTAAGCCTAACTTTAGCTAATTCACTTGTTTCATAAGATTAAAACAAGTTCAAAACTCAAGATTTGAGTTCCTTTTTTCTCTTAAATTTTCCGCAATCAAACAGAAAAAAAAAATTCAATATTAAAAATAGATCACGAATAAATTTCAAATGTTTCAACATTGAAAAAGTGGCTGATGCTGTTATGTTTGCGGACAAACTCATCAAAAAAGGTGAGGGTTATAGTCATGGTTAATTGTTGCCATCATTAGTATTCAAATATTAATGGTATCACCATTGAAATATTCATATTTCAAACAAAACCTTAAAAATATATTTTAGACTAATTATAAAGTAGTACTTAATTTTAGTTAAAAGTAAAAAAAAAAAATCACACCAACAATCTATTAGTGAATTATCGAAAATTTTAAAAGTAATAATTAATTTGAACGTGACCGAAATAAAAGCAAAACTATTTTAAAATGGTATCCTATATAATTTACCTTTTATTTTTATTTTATCATAACAAGATTTTATTCTCAACACTCACTAATTAATCAACACTCAAAAGAATCACCAATAAAGTAAATATCAATGATTTTTGTTTCTTATATATATTGAGGCAATGAGGCTAATAAATGCCCATAAGAAAAGGTTGGTCGATTACATATTTAAAATTAGGTTAAAATGTGATGTTAGTCTACGTATTTTTGATAAAAAAGTGAAATTTAAATTTTGTATTTAAAAAATTAAAATTTATTTATTTTATCTCAAAATTTAAGTTTGATCATTAAAATTATAAGTATTTATTTTAAAAAATTGTCAATTTAAAATTTTGATTAAATTACCCTTAATAATGTGATATATATTTGACATAAAATAAATACATTAAATTAATAAAATTTGACAAAAACTACTATTAATATTAACAGTTAAATTAAGATTTTTAAATTGAAAAGTAAGAGGATAAAATTTCACAAATTTTAACCTTAAAAGTTACCCCATCTAACTTGAAAACTATTTTTGGTAATTAAGTATTAATTCTACCAGTGTTTTTATTTTTTATTTTTCAGCGAGAAACCGCCGGTAAACTGCGAAAAAAGAAATTTGAAATTTCCCGCCAGCTCAAACCACGGCCAAACATTCCCTCGCGCGTAATCCAAATGAAATATATAAAACATTTCAATCTCCAAATAATTTCATTTTTCTTTTTAATACCGTCTTCTTTAGATCTCTCTTCGACCTTGTGATTTCTGCAGAAAAGAAGAAGAAGATATGCGAACCGATTCGTCAACTTTCCAATATTTTTTCCACGGTATCAGATCCAGAGAACTCAGTAGCTTTAGAGGTAAGGCTTATTTTTCTCTATTTTTCGTATCTAGAATTTCTTTTAAAAGAATTCTATCTAAGATTATTTCAATTTTTTGGAAAAAAATCAGTTAGAAAACGAGCATGGATTGACGAATTAGCTTCGGGTTTTACTGAAATCGGAGCGATTGAAAACAATGTTTTAGAAACGCCTCCTTTGGCCGTCTCCTTTTGTAAGGTACTCTTTTTTTTTGTCAGTTTATTAAAACTGTACAAATAATATTTAATTTACGGAGTATATGTTTTTTTCCCCATGTAAAAAGAGTGTAAGTGATTTTAGTAAAAATTATTGTATTGTGAATGAAATCTCTAATTTCAGGCAAGTAAAAATTCCCATATTTTCGCTGTATCTGATGAGGCTGGATATGTAAACCTGTTTGATTCTCGGCGGGAGCTTTATTCTGCTGCATCTTACCATGAAAATGCAGGTTAGATTGTCAGGATTTTCATTAAAATCCGATTTATTTTGTCTTCATATACCACTTTTACTTTCAGTTCTAATAATGGTGTTTTTTTTCACCTGATAAATTTTGTATAGAAAAAGCAAGAATCGATGATTGGCTAGCACATCAAAATGCCATATTTGATGTATGTTGGATCAAGGTAGGTCACATTTTTTTATTCTTTCTACGCAATTATGAATTGAACATAAGCTAGTAGCTTCAGCTTGAAACGTCAAATGAAGATATTTTCCATGTTAGATCGGCAGTCCTATAAATACATATCTTAGAACTATCATATGTCGTCAGGCTTTAGACTCCTGAGGATAGTTCTTGTGCTTGCATTGAAAATTGTTGGTTGTAAAACATCCGTGGAATGATTGATCCCAATCTTTTGGACATAATCATCAAGAATAGAGGAGTGCTGTATATGCCTATACTGCTCTTGCTTTTCATTACACTCATGTCAAATGTATATTTTCGAAAATTAATATAACCTTTCAAGAATATATTCACTCACTCATATTTGACACTACGTCCAAATCCGAGTAACATCAGTTCGTATCTATTGAACCTATTTTTGGTTGAACCGAAGAGATAATTACCATACAAAATATTCTAGCCAATGCTTTTATGCTTTTTTTATGCTAATATTCTGATATTTCTTGCAGGAAGATACCCACATTTTAACAGCTTCAGGGGATCAAACTGTAAGTAGCCATGTGTAGAAAACAGTTTATTTTATTGGTTCAACGAGAAAGAAACAAAGAAACCAAATGAACTAATTTTCCTCTTGAACATTGTGCAGATAAAGCTATGGGATGCTCAGGATAAGAAATGCGCTGGAGTCTTGATGGGGCATACGGGAAGTGTTAAATGTTTGAGTTCTCATCCAACCAATTCCGGTAGCTCTCTTCAACATATTTCTTTTCCTTGTTTGTTCAGAAAGAGCTGGCCATTTACCATTGATTGTCCAACAGATCTTGTTCTCTCTGGGTCGAGAGATGGGTCCTTTGCCATTTGGGATCTAAGATGCAAGAGTAACTCGAAAAGTAGATGTGATGAAGTCTGCCATCCGTAAGTTGTTGCAACTTATTTTCTCATACATGGTCTAGGACTATGTTATTTGTGTGAGAGTATTTATATGATTTTTTAAAAGTATTTTCATATACGCAAAAGATTCTTGGAGATCATATCTTTGTATCTATGGATCAAACATGATTGTCGGATATGGATACTTTAAAAATGAAATTGAGCCTAGGAGTTTATATTTGTGATATTAGGAAATAATACCTCCATTCGTTGTTATTTTCACCTGATTCAGATCAACTTCCATGGTGAAAGTAGCTCATCTTTCATCTCAAGCAAGGCGGGGGAGGCGTGGCAAGGTTTGCTCACTGCTGAGGTTTATTCAATATACTGTAAGCAATTTTTAATGCTTTATTTATATCTTTTCAGGCTGCTGCTGCCAGCATTACATCAGTTATTTATCTCAAAGATGAGATTTCCATTGCCACATCTGGAGCAGCAGACAGGTACGTTAGAAGCTTAGTGACCTCACTAAGATCAAGTTTTGAGTTCTTGTGCATATGCTATATCATGCTTACTTAATATCGTCCCCTGCTTAATCCTGGTGGTTATTTCAGTGTTGTGAAGTTCTGGGATACCAGAAATCTGAAATCTAATGTTACTCAGGCATGTCCACATCCAGAATCTTCAGCTCAAAAGGTTGGATTTTCTATCCCGCAATATATTTCAAAAACAGTATTTTACTAAATAAGAAAATTCACTCTCATACATGAAAGGAATATTGGTGTCCAACCCAGCAATCTACTGCTAATTGTCCATTGAAGATTGTACAGGCTCGATTCTATTTGAAAAAAATTGAATTTTGAGTTAATTATTCGAGTCATTCGAATAAGTAATTCGAGTTATCGAGTTAAATTTTATAATTCGAATAACTTGAATAATTCAAATAATAGATTGGTGTAAATATCTTTTTACTTCTAGTTAATTTTGAAAATTAATAAATTAGTCTATCTTAACAAAAATAATTCAAAATAATTTTAAAAATTTTAAAATAATTAAAAATTAAAATATTTATAAAATTTCAAAATTTTATATATTTTAAAATATTATAAAAATCTTTAAAAAATTCTAAAAAATATATAAAAAAAGTTAAATTTTAAAAATATTCTAATATAATAATTTTGAGATTTAAATAAGTTAATTAATTATTTATGTTTATCATATTAAAATATCTTATTTTTTTATTATTTTGGTTTGAAAAAGTTTTGAAATATATATGGTTTTAAATTTACATGCTCTAACATGAAATTAGTTATATTATAATAAGATTTTGATTTAACATGTTTAATTTTTTAATTTAATTTAAACAATTTCATTCGATTTACTTTGACTCAAATTTCATTTCACTCGATTTGATTCAAAAAAATTTTAAATTGAGTTAGTATGATAAAATAGTATTTGTCAATTTGATTACTTTGAAAATTTTTCACTCATTCAACTCGATTCGATCAAACATTCTCCCCTAAATATGGATTTATAGCTGCTCTACATCTACTCTCATTTTTGAATCATGCTCAACATTCATATCTAATGTTATATGGGTATAAGGATACGGTTCTTCAAATGCATAAAAGAACTAATAAGAAATTGAACATAGTGTCAGATACATTCTTATATTCAACTCACACTTAAATTTGAGCAACATAGATTCATAGATAGGGTTTTAACTGGAGTTATTCATATTGAACATGTTAATGGTACCATTTCAGGGTATATCTAGCTTGTCCCAGGATTTGAAAGGAGTATTTCTCACAGCATCTTGCATGGATAACAGGTAATGAATCTGACAAGCATCTTTAAGTCTGATTGCACTTACCGTACAGCCAGAATTTGTTTAATCTGGCTTTGCACTAACTAAAAACATCATTACATTAATTGTCATGTCTAATTCGGCTGCAATTTTCTTTCTTTTTTACCAGGATATATTTGTATAATGTACTTCAGCTTGATAAGGGCCCGATTCACACTTTCTCTGGATGCCAAATAGAATCTTTTTATGTAAAGGTACGTTCTACTTAATTTTATGTACTGTTCATCTATGTTTGAAGTATCCATGTTTGGTCCCAGCGCATAATCGGGTATCAGCATGGTGATATGATCTTAACAAAATCCTCAAAATAAGTGGAAAGAAAATTGAACATGCAATTGCAGATGATTTCTTTTGTTTGATTGCTAATTTCTCCTATACTTTGAATATATGTGCAATTGCAGGCTGCAATCAGTCCAGATGGAGATCACGTATTAAGTGGTTCAAGTGATGGAGATGCTTACATATGGAAGGTTGGGTTCTTAAAATGAAAATATATGTTTGGAATAAATATTTCTTGTTTTTATCTCAGTACATAATATAGCTAGCAATGGAAAGCAGGTAAACAGGCCTCTAGCGGAGCCTATCATCTTGAAAGGTCATAAAGGAGAAGTTACGGCAGTAGATTGGTAATTTCCTTTCATTGCAACCATTGTTATTGTTGTCTTTTTATTATGTCTTTATGTTATTGGTTAGGGATCAAAATTTGTGATGAATGCACATAAAAATTTATCTATTTGAATACATTAGTAAAATTAGAATTATTATGGATAATATTTGTAATTTTAAAAGATAAATTTGTATAAAATTTAAATTCTTTAGACTCTCATTTTGTAAATAGATTTTAATCTCGGTTGTCGATATCATTTAAATTGTATCATTAAATCTGTGAGAGTTCAAAGGTTTTTCTTGTGTTTCATTTTTTTTGTAATTTTTTTATTTGTTTGTTGCTTTTTCAAGTCTGCTTTTACTTTATTTTGATGGTTTAGAGAATTTATTTTATGAAATTTAACTTCTAAAAATTAAGTTAATTTAGGCAGATATGAAATTAAATTTTTGCTTAAAGCTGCATGGTTTATGAAACTCAAGTTTAGCTCCATATTGCTAGAATGTTAGTTTTAAATGTTATATCTTTCGTTTCTTCATATTCTGCAGGTGCCCATCTGAGGTTGGGAAGATAGCAACCTCTGCAGATGATTTCACGGTCAGTGTTGAGCTTGTTATATTTGCGTCTAAAATCTGTGTGGAAATTTCAAAAAGAAAAAAACTTGCATGTTTTAAGCATGTTTGTATACGATATTCACACTTGAATTTGAATGGCATGTGCTGAGATTGAACATTATTTGGAAATTTTTATGCTTCTCAATTCTAACCAGATCTGCGTACAATTTTCAGGTTCGACTATGGAACATTGAACCCAGATACTGCTCGAGCACAAGATTGCCATCTTCCGTCCGAAGAAGAGTAATGGCAGTTCCAAGCGCAAAAAGTAGTAAGCTATTGGTGAATGAGACTGTAGAACCAATGGATCAAATAAAGCAACCTGGTACTGGTAGTTCATATTCTTCAGATGAAGCACTCCAAATTTACTCATCTAGTCCTGCCACTGCATCTTTACTTAGAACTCCTGAAGCCCAGAAGAAAAAGTTCCCATCAGCTTCAGACTCAAATGAAACCTTTGAGAAAACACCTGAAGCTGCAATGAGAAGTCCAACTTCGGTGCTGAATCCTCCTTCCTCGTTGAAACGGAAAACCATCCGCGATTACTTTCTAGCCATTCAATGAAACTTGTCGCCACATTGAACCAGACTGTATAAAAGTACTTGAAATTCAGATGGGCAACTCAAGTTCCTTCTAAATTCTAACCCATAGATTTAATAGTTGCTCAGACTATGTATATGATAATATACACATGTAATCTTGAGAGGTCACTAAACAGCCAACTGTAAAAACACATGGGTGTTTATTTGTGTTTGACACATTCAAGTATCAATATAGGGTATGTATATGATTATTTAAATATATCACGGATAAAATTGATGAAAACAGATAATAAAACTCATTATCAGTCAGTATACACGTCTGTATTGATAAGTTCAGCAAATAACATCGATAACAATGGCAATACTCTTATCTAATATGTTACAAAAGTAGAACATGTGATTTACACCAATATACGTGATACCAACATGCACTACATGAAATCAACAGTCAATGGAAGAAGTTGAAAAAGTTGTAGAAGCTGTAAGAAAAGAGTAATTCAGCTCAAAAATTAGGAAATTTCTCATTCCATGACTGCAATAATCAATCCGGTAGCAAGATGAAACCGAATGTTAATGTAAACTTTGTGAAACAAGTCAAGAACTACTAACCTCAAGAGGAGAGCATGCTCGTAGTTCGTCTATTGAATAATGTAAAGCTCTTGTTTAGCGATAAAGTAGCGACCGATGACATTTCCTGGTTCCATTATAAATTGTTCCTGAAATGTACCCATTCGCTTACTAGGGATATCGATAGAAAGATCTTTAAAGTTAGGCATGCCCTCTACTTGTAAACCATCCCCACAAATTAGAAACTGATTTCCAATAATGAAGGATCCTGAGACACGGATTGCTACTCCGTCTTGACCATGAGCACGACATTGAAGTTTTTCTACAACATGTACAAGCTTTTCAGGGGGCCAGTCACCTGCTAATGTTCCCCGGATACTGGACAGCTTTGCATGGATATCATTTGGACCAACAAACTGCTTCCCCGAGAAACTGAATATAATAAAAAGGAAATTCCTATTAGTAATGAAAACCATAAAGCCACAGCAGGCTGCCCAAAAAAATTAAACCGTATTCAAACATGTTCCATAACTAAAATACTTTTGCCATATGAACACTCAACTGTAAAGCTTTTAAATGGTATCTTCTTCTGCAGAAATATTTTTGATCGAGATTACTCTAATGGGGTATTTATAACCATAGTTATACATTTATGGGAAGAATAAAAGTAAATTAACTAAGAACCATAATGTTATTGAAACCTGAAGAGAGCTAAAAAGCATGAAATATGTAAGCATGAGGATTATTCTACTGATTTACCAAGAAAACAATGATAGAAAATCTATCAATTGCTAGTTCACTACCTAAAAGTCGAATCTTCATTGTATAGAGTCCTTGCATGCTGCCAGTTTTCGTCCGGTCCATCAAATAGTAAGTAATAGTGTAATGTCAACATCTGATCATGCAAATATTAGTGTTAGTATCCATTAAAAAAAATAAAAAAGATAAACAATACACAAATTCCAAGTTCCAGTAACTTTTCAATGTTAAATAAAATATTTTACCTTGAATGCTTAACCATATTATAACCAGACAACCTGTTTTATTATCTTACCTCCAAAGTTTTGAAAAAGATGCTCAATACGGATATTAGACAGTGAAAGTAAATGGATGGAAACTAACAGAGAATTCTTTAACAGATATTTGATCTGCCAACCGCCACACTGTATGATTGATATTCTAACTTTGACCATCTAACCAGCAGCAGCATTTGAGGTTCTATATGCCCCTAAAGTAAGAACCTTGAAATGCTATACTATTATGTAACAATATGGACAATATTTCAAGTTTAAATATCTCGAACTTCGTGCCTACGTCCTATGCCACAATGAAAATACCAAACATGTGTTTAACTTTTGGAATATAATCTAAAATACGAGTTCATATACTCACATCAGCCAAATCTTTCATTCTTTGAGTTGGATCAAAAACACTTCGAACAAATGCTGCTAGGTCTACTGTATCATGCTCATGCTTTTTGATAAATGGATGGGAAAGAAGCTGCAATTAGACAATATCAATTCAACAAATTGTTAAGCTCAAATTGTCACATGTTATGTTGTTCCAACTTTCCATTCTTCTTTTAAGTACCTACGTCTGCCAATTGAATCTAACACATACTCGACCGGACATAGGTACAGGGATATGATCCTCCAGGCTCTAAGGACTCTCCAAATACATGGAAATCTTAGAAAAATTGAACATACCCATGTCAGATACATAACCATGTTTGGTCTGAGTAACATAGGTCATATATTCATCGAGTATAAGTTACCTGCTCAGCTGTTGGTCTGGCATCTGCATCCTTCTGCAGGCAAGCATCGATAAATGAACAGAACTCTGGTGAAAATTTATGTTTTGGCGGTGATGGGGATGGATCATCCAAGATCTTCCATGAAATTCAGAAATTCTAATGTCAGATTAAATGAACTAAAAAATAATATAAGTTTCAAGCAACATTCAATGTCAAGTTCTGTATTAAAGGCACTGGTATATTACCTGCAACATGAGATTAACAGGTCCTTCATTAGCCATATATGGAAATTCTCCAGTTCCGCACTCAAAGAGAGCAAGACCAAGGCTCCATATATCAGCAGGATAAGAATAACTCTCATTTCGAATTCGCTCGGGTGACATGTATGTAACAGTTCCGACAAAGGTAGCACACTGGTAACAAGTCCAAAGCAGTTGTTAGACATTTATTATATAGTTTAATAACTGATTATCATCTTTGAGAGCAACTCCAGCAAAGACATCTCTTTAATAAACTAAAATAATAAAACGTAATGATAGCAAAGAAAAAAATCAAGCATGAACTGATTAATATCTAATCACTAACCATTGCCATTGAATTATCTAGGCCAGCACTTATGCCAAAATCTGTTATTTTGGGCTCCCCTTTAAGATTTACGAGCAAATTTGCAGGCTTGATGTCTCTGTGAACCAAATGCCTAACTCCATGCAAGTAGCTTAGTCCCTAGATAATATGAAATGTGGTTTCAATTTAAAAATATGTAGCATATATAGGCCGATCCCGGAACAAGATGAGATATTATTACCTGCAGGAGCTTCTGAAACATAGGTGAAAGGACTGGTTCTGGTATACTTTTCTTCAATCTTAAGATATCTGCCAGTGACCCTCCATCCATGTATTCTAAAGCTATGCTTATTTGTCCCGAGTCTGGGGAATAGAAAGCTCCATGGAATTCCACCAGACCCTCAGAACAGGGTGCTTCACAAAGTGTCCGTATTTCTGTCAAAAGTTGTTGTCTTTTCTCCTAATATGCAAAAATGTAACTCGGATATAAACCAAATCTATAAACCCCATGGTGCTCTTCATGATTGAAATAAATCTAGCCGACTTTTAAACGAAAAACAAGCATATCTTTGCAACAAAATTACCTTCTCAAATATATTAATTTTCTTCAATGCAAGAATTCTATGAGATGGAATATGCATAGCTCTTTGAACAACACTGCTTGCACCACTACCTATTGCCCCGAATATCCGCATCTCATGAGATGCACACCGATACGTCTTTTCACCTTGATCCGTTTCGTCCACAGGTGAAGATGTGCATTTTTGCAATCCAAGCTCATTAATGTTATACACTCCATATGATCTACTCAACAAGTTGACAGTTCCACCATCCGACAGCTTCAAAGAAATCCCAAAACAGAAACATTTTATGTAAGAATCATCATAAGGATAAAAATTAGCTTCATAATCACATAAAACTCATTGATGGCGAAGTTTACCATGTAAGAATCATAAGGATCAAGTGTTGATCCAGCCGAGAATCCCTTTTCGGCATCAAACAGAGGCGCTAGCTTCTTCCTTAACTCTTCTAATCCCGACATTATAACTCACTATGACAGTAAATTCGACAATGATGCATTCGTTCTCACACTGTCCAAATGCAGAACCAATCTCATTATCTCATAAAAATCTTGTAATAACATGTCTTTAACAAACAAAAATTCCCTAACAATAAAGAAAAAGGAAATAATTGAACAGATTTTACTGCACACGCACAAGGAATTTCAAAGTAACCAACCGTGATTCACTAATCTAACGAAATTAAGGGATAATTGTTCTGTAATTATCATTGCCCATCGAATGAAACAACGATCCAATTCAAATTCCCATGAAATCAGAAAGGGGGAAAAAAGAAAAAGAAAAACTTGTAAGCTTTCTTCTAAAAAACAGTGGATATTGAATTAAAAAAACGGAAGAACTATAACAGAATTGGAAACTTGTATAAGAATAGCATTAAAAATTCAAATTGAAAAACTTTAAAATCAGCAAAAAAGTAGAGAATTATCATCAGAGGATATAGTTACTTGTTTAAGTTTCTATCTTCCCAATCCGACGCAGGAGTTCAGTTCGATGCAGTTATCTTGTTTGCAGTAGTTATCTTTTGACTAATTTACAGACAACCACCATGAAAATTGTAATAATTGTTCCCAAATCTCGATTATAGTGTTGAATCTCGGCCCAATGATCTAGACTCAGTTCTAGCCCACCAGTTTCAGAAGTCACTAAAGAGGAAATTGTCGCAACTGTGTTTTAGATGGGGCCCTGAAGGCTCCTGGGCCTGATGGTTTCTGTGGTGCATTTTTTCAGCAGTTTTGGGATATTATTAAGGAGAGCATTTGTTGTACGGTGAAGAACTTTTTCCAAAATGGCAGTATGCTTCGAGAACTAAATCAGACTAGTATCGTGCTTATTCCAAAAGTGAAACGACTTGAAGATGTAACTCAAGTCAGTCCTATCAATTGCTGCAATTTTGCTTATAAAATCATATAGAAAGTAATGACAAACAGACTGAAAGAGGTTATGGGGGAGGTGTATCACTTCGAACCAAAGTGCTTTTGTGGAGAAAAGAATTGTTCATGATAATATCCTAGTTGCTAATGAAACCTTTCATCATCTGAAAATTAAGAAGAGCGGTTGATATGGATAAAGCATATGACAGGGTGGAGGGGTTTTTTTAGAAGCTATAATGATTAAAATGGGGTTGGATCTTATTGTTTGGAGTGCTTGCCATTTGTTTCCTACAATCTTCTTGTTAATGATAAATTCATACATGTATGGATGGTTTGAAACTTATTAAAATTCATTCATAAAAGTGGCTAATTTTTAAATTTAGAAAATTAATAAATTTGCGATGATTTTTTTGGATGTGATCAATGCATTTCTGAGTTGAGGTGTCTTCATAGTATTCGAAGATCTATTTTTTAGTTTCGAAACGCACTTTGAATCACTCAATTTCAAGCTCAGGAGCTCAAATTATGACAATTTTAGTGAAAACTGCGTGAATAAAATTTTTGGAGGGGATTACTACGAGAAATTATGAATTTCGAGCTTTTAATTCAAGTTTAAATAATATTGAGTTCAATTTTTAGGTTTAATATATGAGTCAAATATTGTATTTATTAGGTTTTATTATTTTATTATTTATTTATTCTGAATTTTAAATATATTTTTAAGTATTTTAAGTTGTTTAGCAATTGTATGTTTATTAGTCAAAGAATAAAATTTAATTTTAGACTAATTAGAGTTTCATTTGAAATTAATTATTTAGCCTATATAAATGCCTCTTCATTGTTCATTAGATACACAATTGTTTTCATTCATAAAGTTTTCAATTCTAGGAGTTATTTCTAGTGATTATTAGAAGTAGTTTTCTTTTTTATTTTCTTCAAGGGGTCGTGGGAACCGTTAATTGAGTTTGTTGGGATTTATATATTAAAGGGTTCAATTAGACACTTACCCATCTATCCATCGGTTTATTCGATTCATCTTCCACTTTTAGTTTTTTTGTTTATTTATTTATTGTTTTGAATATTTACTCTTTGTTCTTAAATATCTTGTTTTAGTTATTTTTTATTTCATTATTTTTCTAAATTTATTTGATATTTTTTTTCAAGTTAGATCCAAATGAATCGAACAACTTGAATATGATCCTTTTTCGCTTCTACCCTTTATCATAAACAATTTGTTACTTTCTTCCTACCTAGAGGTATTAGGCAAGGGGACCCTCTATCCCCTTACCTGTTCTTGTTGTCATTAATGTCTTGTCTAGGCTTGTAAACAAATTTATTGAGCCTGATAGTCTTAGAGGTCTTAAGTTAGGAAAGGAAAGTCCCATTCTGTCCCATTTTGTCACATTTACTCTTTGCTGACAACTCATTGTTCTTTATTAAAGTTGATGCAATAAATTGTAAAGAGATGAAGAAAATTTTGCAGGTCTTATTGCAAAGCTTCAAGAAAACAAGTTAACTTTCAGAAGTCTAGTGCCATCTTTAGTTCCAATACCACTGATGCAATAAGAAAGGAAGTGGCTGATGGATTGTAGGTTAAAGTTACAACAAATCTTGGATCTTATCTTGGGGTTTCATCTCTCTAGGGCAAGATAAAATGCAAAGCTATGGAGTTTTTAAAAGAGAGGTTCAAGGGGAAATTACAAATCTGGAAGCAACAATTGTTGTCTCAAAGTGGAAAGGAAGTCTTGATCAAGGCAGATGCTAGTGATGTTCCAATATATGTTATGCAATGGGATTAATGCTGAGATTGCAAAATTTTGGAAGGGACAAAGTCAAGAACAAAAGAAAATACATTGATTTAATTGGTTAGAGTTAACTGTGAGAAAAGGAAAGGAAGGTCTAGGCTTTAAAGATTTCAATCTGTTGAACAAGGCTCTACTCGCCAAACAATGCTAGAGGCTTCTTCAACGACCTAATTTGTACTAGGTAAATATCTTTAAGGGTAGGTACTTTCCTAATGGTTCTTTTATAAAAGCTCGAAAAGGATCTAGAACTTCATAGGTTTGGGATAACCTACTTGAGAGTAGAGATTTTCTTAAGGAAAATATTATTTGGCATGATTTTGATGGAAAGGAGGTGAACATTTAGAGAGATTTCCTCAAAGAATCGAGGTCATTGAGTTTAGGGATATTTCTGGGCTTAATCGTGTAAGTAAAGTATGTGAAATTATTGCAAGAGTTGTTAAGGAGATCCATGTAATACCTTTTACTCGACCTGATTACCGGGTTCGAGCAACAGGATGCCACATTTGTTACCGGAGTAACTACGAATAATTTCACAGCAAAACCATCATTTCACATAATCTGTCATGCAATCAACAACAATACAACATTTAATATCGTGAACATTATTTTCTAGGTCTTATATAGGCATATGAATGCTTTAAAGTTAACCCGAGATCGAATAGGGACCTTTTTGCAACATTATTAAAATATCAAATAAAAAATATATCATAAATAAATTCTAAAATATTCAATCATGTCATAAGCACTCAAATACAATGATACACAAATAAATCTAAACCTTGATCGAGCTTACGAAAGCTCTTTTTGTGATCAGGGCACGAATTAGGGCCAAATTGTAAAATTTTAAAAGTTGGACTTGACGTCATGACGTCGCCAAATAGTTTGTCACGTCACGACGTCAAACCATATGACATTGTGACGTCACAAACTATTGAATGATGTTGCAACGATGGATATTCCACATCATGACGAGAACCCTGTTTTTGGTAAAATTTGACAATTTGATATATATATTTCATGTCAAACCAAACCAATAGTTCATTTGGTGCATAAATGAACACTTAAACCTTCAAAAAGTCAATCCAAAAAATATACCAAGGCAACCATTTAACCATTCGCAAGATCATCCAAGTCATTACACATCAATTAGACACTTTGTTAAACCATAACAGCCTATGAAATCATCAACTATTCAAACATTTGATACCCCTCAATTGCATCATCTAACTCAACCATTTCATTCTCAATTCGGTTATTCATATATTTCAAATATAGCTAAATATGTTACCAATATGCACATTTATATACATAACCTATAACTGTAACGACCCAAAATCCGTGGGCACCGGAAAAGTATATTATTGGGCCTTCGACTTAGTGAACCGAGTTTAAAAATAATTATTAGGAGTAATAATGAGTTTAGTGGTTTGTGTAACTAAAATTTGATTAAGTGGATTTAGTTTAATTTAGAGTAATTAGTAAAAAAGATTTAATTGAATAAGGGTAAAAGTTTAATTATAGATTAAAGAAAAACTAGAAGGACTAAAGAGGAAATTAAACTATTTCCTATAGTTGAGGTGGTTTAACGTGGAAAAATATCAAAGATTTTATTGATTAATATATATATTTGTTTAATAATTAAGTATTATATTATATTATATATATAAGAAACAAATGAGTTAAAAGAAACAGAAATGAAAACGAAAACAGAGAAGAAACAGGGGAGAAAGAAGAAAAAGGAAAATTTAGGTTTCAAGGTTCAAAATTAAATTGGTAAGTCAATTTAATCCTTTTTCTTGTAATTTTTAAGTTTTTGGAGTTCTAGAACAAAATATGTCATGATTTATATTGAAAATTTGAAAGATAGTAGATTTCTAAACATGAGTTATGTTGAACAAATGATGGAATTGGTGGTTTATTTGATAGAAATTTTAATTGGAATTGAATAAAGGATTGAATTGTAAACTAAGCTATAAGTTTTGAGTTTTAGGGATTAAATTAAAATAAATTCGAAATTATGAAAATATGATAAAAATTAAATAGTTAAATGTGAGTTTGGCAAGAAATGGAGTAGTAAAAAGGTATGAATTGAGAAAGAAAAATATATAGGTTTAGTTAGGATTAAATTAGAATTAAAGTAAAAGTTAAATAAAAATTTCAGCATTTAAATTGTGTTATGCTAATAATTGTGAAATTATTTTAATTGTTCGTAGCCAATATCGAGCCTGAAGCATCGACCCAAAAAGGAAAAGGAAAGATCATCGAGGATTAAATTTGAAGAAAATTTCAGTTTGTATCACTATAACTCAAGCTTTATAATTATTATGTGTTTAATTTAATATGCATGTGTGGTAAGTATTTTAAGGTAAGTATTTAATGAACTGATAAAATTCGTGATTGGGTATTAAAAATGAGACTAATACTGAACTGAATTATGGGATACTGAATATTATTTTGAATACTGAATTGAACTGTGAAATTATTGAATATTGTTACGTATATTGCATTGAACTGTAAAATTTCTGATGAAACGAACTACTGTATTATTGTGAAAAATTGATCGAAATAATAAATTATAATTAATATTTAATCGAAATGGAAATTGTACTGAAATGTGAATTAAATACCCTATTAACTAGTCAGGCTAGTCGGATATAGTTGGCATGCCATAGGATATGAAAGAGTACTGGTTTTTGCCGGCTTACTGATCAGGCATTTATGTGCCGACTACTGTTACTGTTACCATTACTGTTACCGAATCGACACTTTGTGTGTCAAATACTGTTACCGTTACTATTACAGATTCAACACTTTGTGTGTTGAATACTATTACTATTACTGTACTGCTACCGTTACTGATTACTGTTTAGGTACTATGTATCATTAAGACACAATGTGCCGTACTGGTGTGTTGGTTGGAATCTGTGTATCCGCCGAGTCCAAGTCAAGTTAATAGGGACAAATGAAATAAATTTACTGATAAAACTAGATTTGGATGATATACATATGTGAAAGGTGATAATTGAAATAAAGAAATAAGAATGGTATAAATATATAATCAAATGATAACATAAAAAGATTGAACTGTTCATTAAGTGTTAATAATTGTAATGTAAAAGAACATGCGAGATTTAATGTATTTATTTATAAATTGAATTATAGTGGTACCACTGAGTATATTCATACTCAGTGTACGGTTGTTTCCTTGCGCAGGTTGTAGAAGTCAAGTATTGAATCAGCATCCAAGCCAGACCCGACTTCAGCAAACTTTTGGTGATGCATAATTTCTTTTGGTAATGTGGCATGTACATAGGATGTGTATAAATGTTATTATGTTTTGAATGTAAATGGTTAAAAATGTTAGCAATACAAGTCTAACAATTATAATGAAAGAAGTTTATCCATTTTAATTTAATTAATATATTGATAAATTTAAATTGATATTATATTAATTGAGTTTGATTAGAAAGTATTTTGAATAGAAAATGAGTATGTGAAATGAGTTGGTTGAATTGGTTATATTTGAAATAGATACGGTTTTAACTGCAGGGGATTTTATGTAAAAATAAGCAGAAATACTGTCGAAATTTATAAAAAAAAAATTCCGGAGTACTTGAATGAGTCTCGTTTCACTTTTAATACATGTTTAGACTTCGAAAGTTCATTATAAGGACTTAGTTATTAAATTATACTATGAATGTTATTTTATTTGTGAATTATTCGTAAGTTGTCTGATGTGTCAGGTAATGCCTCGTAACTCTGTTCCGGCGACGATTCAGGGTTAGGGGTGTTACAATAACCATTCACTTTCAAACTTTGTTTAAGGTCCAAAATCAAGCATATTCAAGGATCAAACTCAAGAACATTCAAAATAAGCACATACACAACACAACTCCTATATACACGCCATATAATTGCATTCGGATCATTTAAAAATCTACTGAATCGAAAATTGGATAGTGTGAGCTCTGAGACGATCCGATTGACGCGTTTCGCAAAATGATCATACAAAAACAAAAAATGAAATAGAGTAAGCATATCAAATGCTTAGTAAATTCATAATAAATTAACTTAACTTACCCTGTCATTATAACAATTTAAGTAATTGAAACACAAAGGCACAACATGACATATCATTGGCATCCTTATTTATATATTCATAAACCATTCCACAAGACAACCTGTACGTTAGTACTTCACATAACAAGATCATGAGATTTAAATTTATATATATGTACAACCAAATTACTTTACGTCATACTATTCAGTCTTGTTCGATACTAAAACACATCAATGAAATTCACATTCAATCATTTCATTACCATATAATTTTTGTTTTTTTTTTTGGAGAACTCTAGCAATTTAAATTCGGAAACACGAGACTAATTTACTTTCACAAATTGTAGAGTTGGTTTACTTATACAAGCTTTATTCAATACTGCTCACTCAAGCTGTTAAGAATTCACAACATGTGCTGGATCTCAGCCATCTATAAGGAATAATTCGATTTTCTCACACAAGTTGTGATATTTGGGTAGCTCACACAAGCTGTAGGTCAGGTTTACTTTTGCAAACTTTATTCGATACTGCTTACTCAAGCTGTCGAGAAATCGCAACACATCCTAGATCTTAGTCATTGATAAAGAAACCTCTGACCAACACTCTATTTCTTTTTAAACCTTAATGGCATTCCATTCATATCCTAGTCGTTTACGAAGTGCACACAGGTACTGTTATCATTTCTATATCATTTCAAACATTGAAATTATATACCCACTTTTCACATTTCGAATTACAATCCATATACATTCTTAACCCTGTAACATCATCATATACATACTACTCAATTATATATCAATTTCAAATTTAATCATTATCGTGTATCTATTCATAATAGTCATTTATTTCATGTTTACGATTTAGTCCATTTGATGTCAAAAGGCATTATTTACCTAACAATTCGAACTAATATATAAAACAATATAATACAAACATAACATGAACTAATAAATTAAGTCCCATATGAACTTACCTGACAAAAACAACAACAAATGAAACAACGAGGACTAATCTACAATTTTGCCTTTTCTTCAATTATATTTCGATTAGTTCAAATCCTGACCTATAATAATTAATTTCAATTTATCAATTATAAATATCTTTTAACAGCCTATTATAAACATGTATCGACTCAATTTTATTTTGGATGTCCCCTAAAGTATTACATTTTATTCAATTTAGTCCCTAAAACCCAAATAACTATATCTTTCACATTTAAGCTTTGTTTTTCAATCCGATTTCAATTTCATCATTCAATAACCCTATATTATCTATAATTACATAAATTATATAAATTTTTAAATATTTACACTTTAGTCCTTAAGTTAAAAATTAACAATTTTTACTTTACAAAATAGTCCTTTTTCATATCTAAGCTTAAAATCTAACAATTTAGCATCAAAAGTTTCAAGATTCAACAGTGATAACTTTTATAAATTTTAGCAGTTTTACAAATTTTTACCCGAGCTAGCTAAATCAAGCTCTTGGACCTTAAAGATATAAAAATTTCAAGAAAATGACTAAATTAAACTAACCAATTGGAGATGCTAAGCTTGAAATCCTTAGGCCAAAACTTTGGTTCCTTTAGCTAATGCAAACGGTGGAGGAGAAAGAAAGATAAAAATGGCTTTTGTTTTCATATTTTAAATATATAATATTTATTTAATTAAAAATATTTTTTAATATAAAAGAAAAGAAACATCCACCAACGGTCCCAATATATTTAAAAATGGACTATTTTCCATTTAAAACCTTGTTAAATTATCACTTAAGCTTTTTAATAAATAAAAATTTTAGCAATTAATTTTTGTCACTTTTACGATTTAGTCTTTATACCTTAATTAGTCACTAATTCGATAAAATTACTTATTCAAAATTCAATTCACCTATATAATAATTACACAAATATTTAATAAAAATATTAAATTTTGAATAAGTAATTTTAAATGGAAAATAGGCCATTTTAAAATATATTAACGATTTTATATGACATAATTTAAAGTGACCTTTTAAAGAACTGGATATTGCAAAAAATAAGTTTTTAAAAATATTAGTTTTGAGATTTTCAAAAATTTTATAGAAGATTTACTGTTTACTCTCTCTCTCTTTTCTAGTTTTACTTTTTTTTTTCTTTTTAGTTTTTACTTTTAAAAGTTATGTGGCAACGTTTCACTTTTTATTAAATTTTTTATTTTAAATTATGTCACATGAGATTTGACATTATTTAATTATTAAATTGAATTTTAATAATAGAATGACATAATTGATATAACTTCAATCATTTGAGATGTAATGAGAATGTTTTCATGTTTACGAACCAATTTAAAATAATGGTTATAGTTTGATGACGATTGGTGTGTATAAAAATAATTGACATTTTTTTCGCCTTAACAAAACTCATATTATTACTGAATAAAAGAAACATATATCATCTTTAGTACCAAACATAAACACAAAAAATAAGAATCTTTTAGAGAAGTGTAACATATTCTCTCTAAGATTTCGATTAAGAAATCACACTCAATGGGGTGCTTGTAATTCATCTCAACTCAGAATATGAACTAGAGAGGATGAGATTAATCCACCCAGTTGGAAAGGCACATCCTCCTCCTGAATTGAGATGCAACCTAATCTGCAGTTCTGTTGGCTTCTCTTCATAAACAAAACGTGTACTATCAAACCTTTGTATCATACCCAACATATTCTTTACAGTTGGACAAATACACCAATAACCCTATCCTTTAGTAATAATGATCTCTTTGTACAAAACTTTAGAGTTCATTTCAACTTTTATATTTCTGAGTCTCTTGTTGTCAGCAAGTAACAAACCTTCATGCATAGCAAGAGCCTCAACTTTAAGGGTAGAGCTAGCCAAGAAACTTCTTCCCTTCTCAGCAACTAAAGCACCCATAGAATCTTTAATGACCACCCCAATTCCAACTTCCTTCGACAATAAATTGAAGGCACCATCACAATTAACAATCCAATAACCAACCGTAGGCGCAATCCATCTTACTTGCTTACATCCATCCTTCCCTCCTCTAAAAGATTCTTATTTTTTGTGTTGGTTATGTTTAGTACTAGAGATGATATCAGTTTCTTTTATTCAATAATAATATGATTTTTGTTGAGGTAAAAAAAAAGCCAATTATTTTTATATGAACCAATCTTCATCAAACTATGTAACACCCCTAATCCCGTCCCGTTGCCGGAACAAGATCACAGAGTATTACCAGTTATTTTAGTACATTTACACTAAAACATAATTAAATGCAACACTAAATAGCTAATCATATATTTAATGGACCCACAGTACTTATTAAGTATAATTAAAACAAACCGAGGCTCGATTGGAAGCTCGAAAATTTTTTCGTGCAATTATAAAATTTCTTCTTTTGAATAGTACCACACGCCCGTGTGGCTAACTTAACACGCCCGTGTAGCTTAGCTCGTGTGCAACACTGAATTTTAAACACGGCCATGACCCACGCCCGTGTAGCCTGCCCGTGTACTAAACTGACTTTAAGACACGGCTGTGGCAACCTAGGCACATGCCCGTGGACTAACTTGATGGTAACTATTTAGGTGTAGGGGACACACGGCCTAACAACACGCCCATGTGCAAGCCGTGTGTCTCAGACGGCTTGGTCACACACCTGTGTGACAAACCATGCGGACTTGAAATGAACCTTATATTTTAATACCAACATTTATAGCAAACAAGCCTAACTACATCATCACATCAAAAACATAGAACATGACATGAAAAAAAAATTAAACTTATAAACCATAATGAATAAAGGCCACATCTCATGGCCATATACAATAGCTTGATGTAGGCCAATACGTTTGGCCAAATCATAATAATAATACATGACATGAAACGAACTTCCTATACATACCACTCACTCGATATTTCAAATATTTGAATTAATTCTCCCAAAAGTGATAGCTTGATAGTGTGGTTCTGCCTCCGACGATCTCCAACCCCGAGCCGACCTGCCAATACTAAAGAAATTGAGAGGAGGGGTAAGATTTATGCTTAGTAAGTCCATATGAAATTAATAAGCAATTACTAACATGCTTTTCAAGATAAAACACTATAATTGTACAATTACTCATGTTCAGGTTAAGCTATTTTATCAAGTTACAGTTACTAAATCATTTATATCTGGAGCTACAAAACTACAAATTTAGTTTTGTTAATTTTCCTTGAAACTAGACTCATATACCTTTATTCCATAAAATTTTCAAAATTTTTGGTTTAGCCAATTAGTACAGTTTATTCATTAAAATTTTCCCTGTTTCGTTGTCCAACAGTTCTGACATCTCTTCACTAAAAATTATTTATCTTATAGTTCGGAACTCGGATGATGTTCCGTCCATTCCTCCTGAAAGTAGACTCATTTAGAATTCTAGTCATATAAATTATAACTCATTATTAATTTTTTACCATTTCTAATGATTTTCCTAACTCAAAACAGGGGATTTCTAAAATCATTCTGCCTCTATCTCACAAACATTTAAATATCTCATAATATAGAAATATTTTGCTTATACCGTTTCTTTTATAAGAAACTACACTCGACAAGCTTTAATTCCATATTTTATTCAGTCTTTAATTCAATTTTCACAATTTTTGATGTATTTTTAAAATTGGACTACTGCGACTGTCCAAACTATTCCAGTGCAATATAATCATAATCACCATAGGATTGTCATAAAAATTATTCACATAAGCATCAATCATTCATTTGCATTCTCATCACAAGCCCATTTGATTTCACATGTTAAATACATGTTCATGGGTTTCGAGTACTTACCTATGCTATCTCTTAGCACAACTGTTCATTCAAACATAACAATCATATGCATCATATTAGTATCATATATACATAATCAAGTCTATCATGGCAAGAGCTTTTAGTTCATTTCTCGTAAATATTATTCAACTATCACATTTCATTCACTAATCCATTATATTCCAAGCCCAATATCAGTCAATATTTTTCAGTATCCATCGATTATTCAATAACAGTCAATTGTTCAGTAACAGTCAGTCTTGCAGTAACAGTCGATTATTCAATACCTTTATTTACCCCTATTAACATGACTCGGACCTGGACGGATACACAGATCCAACCCACACACCAGGATAGCATACAGTGTTTCATCAGTCGAAGCTGGAATACACCGTATCGGTAACAATAACGGTAACAGTAACAGTAGCGGTACACAGAGTATCTCATCGGAACAAATCTGAAACAGTAACATCCGAAACAGTCGCAGTGGTCAACACTTATAGTGTCTCATCAACACACAGTCGAAATATCCCTGAACACTTCTAATCCTATTGCATGCCAATTGTATCCGACTAGCCCGACATTGTTAATAGGGTATTCAATTACGTTTCATTTTTCAAATAACAGTCAATGTACATTTCAAATCAATATTCATACAATAATAATAACACTTGTCTTCATTTTCATTTATCATGTACTTTAGATAATTATCAAGACAAATACATATTAAATTTAGTTATAGAAATACAAATTTATTCATTTCATTTAAAATATTATATTCAATGCAATCATTGCAAGATATATTTTATGTAAAACAATAATAACATGAATAATAGGCTTATTAAATCACACGAACTTACCTCGGATCCAGAAACAACAATTTACCATTCTAGTCCACAACTTGGTATTTTCCCGATTTTAGCCTGAATTTCAATTTTCCTTGCTTTATCATTAAAAATATAGCCTAATTAGGATTCACATTATTCAAATTGACCAAAATCATATTTTGAAAAAATTATAATTTTGCCCCTAAACTTTGTCAAAATTACAATTTTACCTTTAGGCTCGTAAATTAAACTTCATCATATTTTATTATATTCTATGACATGCTGATCATTTTTTTCCTTCTATAGCAACATCAAATTCGCACTCTAACATGTACTTATGAACATTAGGTATTTTTTACCGATTATGTCATTTTACTCGTTTCACGTAAAATCGCTTAGCAAAGGTTGTTTAACACAATTTCAAGCTTCATATTCTACCATAAAACATCAAAATAAACACATTTCACCTATGGGTATTTTTCCAAATATAAACCCTAGGTTAAATTATTGCTAGCATAAGCTTAATCAAGTTACCGAGATTTCAAAAATGTAAAGAACTTTTAAAACGGGGCTAGGGATCACTTACAATCGAGCTTGGGAGTTTGAAAAAACCCTAAAAATGGCTACTGCTGGTAGAAACGGTTGAATGAAGAAGATGATAGCTAATTTGGCTTATTTCCCTTTTTAATTCTTTTAATTATTAGTTTACCAAAATTCCTCTAACTTAAAAATATTTTATTACACCCATTTCATGTCTATTTTTGTCCAAAATTAAATAATGGTCTAATTATCATTTAAGGACCTCCCATTAAAATTTCATAACAATTAGACACTCCTACCATGTAGAACTCAACTTTTGCACTTTTACAATTT
The DNA here is from genome assembly GCA_025698465.1 of Gossypium longicalyx. NCBI lineage: Eukaryota > Viridiplantae > Streptophyta > Magnoliopsida > Malvales > Malvaceae > Gossypium > Gossypium longicalyx. The sequence goes on from CM047005.1 coordinate 5,385,738, forward strand.
AGTCCTTTTAACCAAATTGAGTGCCCAAACGTCGAAATTTTTGAACTAAATTTTCATAAAATTATTTCGTGAAATCGTAGACCATAAAAATATAATAAAAGTAAAATTTTCTTCGTCGGATTTGTGGTCCCGAAACCACTGTTCCGACTAGGCCCAAAATCTAGATGTTACAAAGTATGTTTCATGTAATGGTTATATTAACCAATTTAATAATGACAGAGCTTTGATAGTTTGGGATGTAATTAGAACGTTTAGAAGTTCAAAAACTAATTTCAAACAAGGGTTTTTAAGGGTGCTTGGTACAATTAGCTCTTAAATTAATATTTTAAATAGGCATTTTTTTCAAAACTCATTTTTCAAGTTTAATATTTTTATTTCAACCCTTTTAAATATTATGCTAATTTTCAAGTTTAAGTGAATAGCTTAATTCTTAAATAAGTCTAGTTCAAATATGTATAAGAAAATTATCTCATATGTAATTTATGAAAATTTTTTGGACTCACAAACAAATTTAAAATATGACATATGTCTTATAATATAATATGTGTTTATTTATTTATATATTTAGTTTTTTTAAAATATTTTATATTTATAAAACACATGTAATATTTTTAATTTGTTTGTGAAACAAGTTTATAAAATAAATAAAAAAAACTTCACAAACCGTATATTTATGTTTTTGACTAAGGACAACATTTGTTTTAAAGGTATATAGACACATTCAATATATATATATATATATATATATATTATTCACATTTGTTTTAAACATTTTGAAATATGGTAATTATGTATTGAATAACTTTAAACCGATAGAAAAATGATATAATAAATCTAAACTTATTTATAATATAAACATGCTAAAAATGTTTGATTGCCTGTTTATAAAATAAAAATATTTAAAATTATTAAATATTAAATATTAAATTAAAAATAATATAAATATTTTTAAAAATAAATTAAAAAATATATGAGTGAGCTTAAACTACATTTAGGTTAACTATTTACAAATATGGATGAGCTTAGGTAAGATTTTAAGCTCATGTTTTGGCCTAAGTCGAGGTTGAGTAAGCATAAAATATATTATGTCATGCTTAAGTCTGACCCAAACCCAATCCTATCTGACCCATGAACACCTCTAAACAAATCTAACAGAATTCGAATTACTATTTTATTAGAAAAATTAATTTAACTTAACTATAAATTGCATCTTAAATTAATATTTAATAACATTAAATACTGTCATTAAGGATAGCTAAAGACAATTTTATAGTATAAAACTATTTTTAGTAAATTCTAAATGTATTTATTGTTTTTCTTAGAATTAAAGCATATTCTTTTATATTTTTTAATGAAAATTAATCTTTTTTATATTTATAATTATCTTTATTTTCAAAGTTTTAACTTAAAATATTATTTAAAAATGTAACATATTTTATGATTAATGCCATTATTTGGATTTGAATCTCCCCATTTTTATTTTCTTAAGCAATCATTGCATTATTGCGTAAATGTTATGATAGAAAAAAAATACTTTATGCAATTGAATTATTTGATTACGAAATTAGAGCAATCAATTGAGATTTTTGTGGCTTAATTTCGGAAAAGAAAATATGTACAAACTTATTATTAGCGTGTCCAGTCCTTTTACTATTTAAATAATATTATATATATTGATTGAGTCTTAACTCGATTGATATGAATGTTAAGATACATTATCCTCCTATTAATGAATTAGATAATGACTATTATATCAAAAAGAGTATATATTATCAGAACCTATAATAAAATTTTAAAAAGAATGTTATATATAATTAAATAATAGAAATATCCTACCGAAAATCCACTTTATGGACAAATCTATATTATAGATTATACCTTGCAAATGGAGAATATGGCCGTAAAGCGCATGCATTTCAAAAAAAAGAAAGAAAGAAAAAGTAGAGGTAGTGAGATATCCAATCCAATGTATCATAATCATAATCATCATAGCCCATAATCTAATTTAGATTATCATCATCTTCAATCATTGGTTACACTAACTCCATCTTTTAATTTAAATAAACTTGTTTATACCTTCATATTATTTCGACTATCACAATTAATTATACATTATATACGCAGGTCACTAGTAAAAAATAGACACATGTTTTACGTATGTACGTAAATTATATGTATTTTATAAAAAAAAGTAAGACGTAACATTTCCAACTTCTCTTTATTTATTCATATTAAAAGTTCTCTTTTATATATATATATATATATGGATGTGTGTTTAAAAATAATATCCAATAAATAATGAAATATGTAGTTTGAAATTAATTAATTATAATAACACATAAAATATGTATAAGATAAAAATAAAAAAAATAGATTAAATTGTGAGTAAACGAAATTTAAACATATAAATAAATCGAATTAACAATATTAAATGCACTACAATTGTTTGTTACGATGTTGTCATCAATCGTTCAATTAACAACATTACTAACAATGTATAAAATAAATTAAAATGACGCTTTGGTTAGGTAATAAATTTAAAGTTTTACTAATTTATTTGACATGGGTCCCAATCTCACCATATGTATATGCATATCTTTTTATTGTTTTTTTTTAAATGAAAAGACTAAAATACTCTCGAATAATATAAATTATCTTAATTACAGAAGGACATTTTCATAATTTTCCTAACCAAATTGGTACTCTGTTGACTCATAACACCAGTTCAGTCCGGGGTTTTATTAATAGTATAAATATAAAACTGGTAAAGATAATAAATCGCACATATAAAATGTACAAAAAAAAAACATAAAAATAAAATTTTGATTGAGTGACAAATTTAAGGTTTTACTCATCAAATTGGCGTGGGTTCTAATTTTACCATATACATATTTTTCTTGATTTTTGTTAAAATGAAAAGATTAAAATACCATTAAATAATAATTTATTTTAATTATGGAAAGACATTTTTGTAATTTCTTAACCGAATTAATATTCGATTAACATGTCACACCAAATTTTATTAATAATATAGATATTATTCTTCGAATGTTTATTAAGTTAAGAATTGAAGTGTGTTGTAGAATCTAAATTATGATCCTAGCTCCTCTTATATGCTTAAACTTATCTTTACTTTCATCAATGATATATTTATTTTAGGTTTAATATTTGATGAATTGTGAATGTAGAATTTTATACATATGTAATGAATTAATATAATTTTATTTTTTTAAAATTAACAATTGATTATAAGTACAATAGTGGAATGATTATAATGTTTAGATATTTTATTTTAATTATTTTAATTAAATATTTTATATAAAAATAATAAAAAAATGAAAATATTATTATATTAATATCTATTACTTTATTAAAAACGAATTTTTAAACAATTTTTTTAATTGAATTGTTATTGAGTTGACTTATGACATATTGACATCAATTCTATTAAACACATTATATATAGTATAAATAAAATTAAGTAAACTTAAGTTTAAAATTTTTGATGATGTATAAAATTATACATTACTAGCATATTGAATATAAATCATTTAGTAATCACAAGAGTTAAGTGAGGTGTTAAGAGTTTTTTCTACCTTAATTAGTGATTGAGAGTTTAATTCTTGTTCTCGGTATGAAGTAGTTTTAAAACTCGTGGTCAGCATTTATTCATTAATGAATTTATAGAATGTAAAAAATTAATCACTGAACTCACTCCGGTAGACACATTAAAAAATAAAAAAAATATAAAACATTTAATTTAATATATATCCTTACTTAATTATTTGATCATGCCCTTAAATATCATTTGGCAATAAGCAATATCCACTACGTTCTCAATTTTTGCAATTTAGTATAGGACGAAAACATTGACTGTTGAATAATATATATGTACGATATTCAGACGTATAATCTAGAAATGAATAGCTATGAATATGATACAATGCATTTTCGACCGACATAAACCATTAACAATATTAAAAGACAGGCCACTCCTTTTATTTCTTTTCTATCCATTTATTTATGGATTAACATAGACATGTCACCTGCCAAGAATAAACCTTTTCTTTTATTTCTCAATTTTTAAGGTATAATATTGTGGATAATTATGTGATAATTTATTTTTAATATTTTTCATCTTGATTTTATAATTTATATTTAAGTTTGTGATTGTCTCTTTTCCTTCTTTCAAAGTAATGGAGTAAGACATTAATTTCTCAAAAGGATCAATTCTTTTGATTGCATGATAGACTTCCTTGAAAAATATTAGCACACATGTAAAAGAGGTGGTCTACCATCTGAGCTATAGCCTTTGTATTTGTGATACATATTTTTATCATATTATGTAGATAATTTCTTGTCAAGATAAATATTATATGATCCAACATCGTAATCATACCCTTTTTTGGTTGGTATGTTGTTTTTAAAATATAATGCGAATAATTATATGATGATTGTGTAGTTTTTAATTTCACAAGTTCAACAAACCATCCAATGTAGTTAATTTTTTTTTTGCAACATTAGATGTCCTTATAATTGATATTTGGGTAAACTATTAAAATAATCACTTTTGTTTGTCACAAGTTACATTTTAGTCACTGAACCATTAATTGTCATTAATAGTGTAACGATAAGCTGACGTGACACATTAAATCATCATTTCAAACAAAAATTTTAGGTTAAATTATACAATTGATCCCTATATTTTTTTTTTATTTTGAGCAATTTAATTCTTTTCTTTTATGTTCTTTTAACTTTCTTTTTTTCCCTTTATTTTCCATTCTCTTCTGCTTTTTCCTTTGTTTTCCTCCCTTCTCCATTTCTTTTAATGTAGTTTTTCTAAGTAATCAAAGATATTTGGCTTTAACAAATAAAGAAATAAAAAGAAAAAATTAAATTGTTCAAAAAAATAAAAGTACAGGGACTAATTTTAACAGATGAGAAACATAGAAAAACTATGTTAAAAGAAATGGAGAAGGGAGGAAAATAGAAGGAGAAGCAGAAGAGAATAGAAAATAAAGAAAAAAAAAGTTAAAAAAACATAAAAGAAAAAATTAAATTGCTCAAAACGAAAAAATATAGGGACCAATTGTATAATTTAACTTAAAATTTTCATTTAAAATAATGATTTAACGTGTCACGTTAGCTTACATTATACTATTAACGACAATTAACAGCTCAGTAACTAAAATGTTACAACATAATAATATAAGTAACTAAAACGTAACATTTTAAACATAAATGACTAAAATGTACCTTGAAGCAAACAAAATTAACTATTTTAATAGTTTATCTTAATATTTTAATTTGAATTTGAAAGCTCAAAAGATAGAAATTTAATTACATTAGTAAAGTAAAAAGAATAGGTAGAAGATGCTATCATTTTGGAAGATATTTTCATTATATGCCATTAAACTATGACTTTGCCTAAGCAAATATATATCTCATGGTGGTGGTGGAAACAAAATATAATAAATATATTTATTAAATTTTTATATAAGAATTAAATGAATTTTTAGTTGAAATTATAAAATTAAATGTTTAAAATTTATTATATTACGAGTTTAAATTTTATTATTGATGAGTTTTTATTAATTTTATATAAATAAACATAAAAAACCAAAATTATTTTTATAATAATATAAATTTTTATATAAAATAATATTTTAATAATTTTCTAACTTTATTGATATATGATTAACTGTCGACACAAAGTCAATTAATTAAATGCTTAATATAAGTATAGACACATTAGCATATTTTCTAGCTTTGCATCATATTGTATGGAGTCATATACAAAGATAGGCGAATGTAGGGGAGTGGATAGAGGTCAAAATTTTTCTTTTTAGCATTTTAAAAAATAAAGATAAAATCATATTTTGACCCCTTTAAAAATAATAGAATTTTAATTTAATTATTTAAAATTATATTTTTACTATCGTAAAAATTACATTATAATTTTTGTAATTTTTACCTCTCTAAAAATATTTTCTAACTTCACTCATAAAGAATAATTGGAAAGAATCTGTTTAACCAACCCTATTGATTATTAAGTTGACAAGTGTTTGTTTATCGTTTATAAAAGAAAAAAAAAAGTTAACAAGTGTTTATTGGATGATTAGTTGACATCAAATTACAAGTTATATATATATATATATGACAGTTTGTGATAATTTGCTAATCTGGTTTTGACAAGTGCTATTTGTTGTAGCCGCAACGATGAAACTTTAGCATTTATATATATATATACATACATTTTATTTGTTCTAGGGAGACAGAGATGCGAGTATTTGATTTCAGTACACAGTTTCTTGAACAGTGGTTTAATTTCATATTATTATTATTATAAGTACAGTGTCAAGGTGATCCCTTGGTAGCCTTAGCTCCCATTATTACCCCTCTCTTTTGCCTTTTTTTTAAACATTATTCCTCACTCAAAATGCTCTTTGCCTATGCTTCTTTTTCTTCAATCTTCCTTACCTTTTCTCACTTTGTTTATTTGCAGGCCTCTCTCTCCCTTTCCTGGAACTAGGGTTTCATCTTTTCTATGGTGCCATTGTCCTTTTTCTTTTTCATTGGGACAAAGTGACGAACAAGGCAAAAGGACAGAGATTTCTTGAAAGAACCCTAATATATAAATAGGTAACTTCAGCTACAAAACACCCTAATTTAGCTTAATGCTTTTTATATTTATACAGATTCTTCTTCTGGTTTTTCACCCTTTCCTTTTGTTTCATTTGAAGATATTTAATTGTGTCATGCTTGCTTATTATATGGTGATGATTAAGCTATTTCCCACAAAGAATTTGAAAACTAAGTTTATGTGTGAATATATGTTTCTTTCACATGAAAAAAATGATCTATCATATTATTAGAAATTTGGAATATTGGGAAATTTTTGTGGTCCTCATGGGATATGGGATGAAAGGGTTTTGTTTCAATTTATGCAACATGTTTGACCAAATTCAAGAAAGAACCATAGAATCTGTGCATGTTAATGTAATGATGCATTTTTTTGTTTTCTTGGTTTATTTTTTGACTTTTTCTTGGGGGACTACAATTTTTAAGAAGAAAATGTTTCTGACAGTATGGTATTTAAATTCAATAAAAGCTGCTTGGCAGGTGAGAAAAATCAAAAGTTGTTTGAAAAGAAAATGGAAGAGAGCCAGAAAGGGTTTTTCTTAAGCAATTTCTTGTCCTTAACCTACTATTGTTAGAAGGCCCCCCCTTTTTTTCCGGTTTAAAAATATGAAAAGATAATATGTGAAAACATAAGTTAATGAAAAGAAGAGATAGAATTATGGTTGAAACAGACAAATTATAATGCTTTGATTTATGCTATGGAAATCGCAGGCAGAGAAAAATGGCTTCTTCCAGCCATTCATCAAATTTTCCATGTGCTGCCTGCAAGTTCTTGAGGAGAAAATGCATGCCAGATTGTGTTTTTGCACCCTATTTTCCACCTGAAGAACCCCAGAAATTTATCAATGTTCACAAAATATTTGGTGCAAGCAATGTTAGCAAACTGATCAATGAAGTATCAACCCATCAAAGAGAAGATGCAGTGAACTCCCTTGCATATGAAGCTGAAGCAAGGTTGAAAGATCCTGTTTATGGCTGTGTTGGAGCCATTTCCATTCTCCAAAGACAAGTTTTGAGACTCCAAAGGGAATTGGATGCCATACATGCTGATTTAATCCGATATGCCACCGCCACCTGCAACTGCAATGAAATGCCACCGCCAATGGGAAGAACTTGTTTTCATCATAATTCTTCTGGTAATATTTACTACCCTAATCCTCACTGGAATGAACCTTATGAAGGCAATGGAAGATCAGATGGTGGAAGCCTTTGATGGTTGAATTGAAGTATCTTGTAATTAAATAAAGAAAAAACTATGCTAGCTTTAGGGTTTTCTAGTTATGGAATCTCATAAGGTGATAATTGTGTGATATTATGGTATTTTCATGATCTCCATATATATATATATATGTCATTTCATGCACTGTCTTTGCTATATTTATTCAATGATTCTATACCTGAAGTTATGATGAGAAGGTTTTGAAGCCAGCATTAAGGTTTATTTTGGCATGAGTTTAAGCAGTCTAGATATAGAAAACCAAACCCAGATTAATGTAAAAATTTCCCATATTATTTGTTGCCATTAACAATAGTTTTATAAGGCACTGATCATTTCATGTTCAGTGCTCTACTCTTGAAGCTACCACCAACCTTCCATAGTTTATATGTGGGCGTGCAGCTTATATAAAGTAAGGGGTTCTTAATCATCTGTATTGGTTTTAATTTATAATTAAATGATAGAGATGCAATCATTTTGATGCTCTAACATCATGTTTGCATTATTACCACCTTCCAAACTTTTCTGATGATCATTACAATTTCATCTTTGATCTACTTTCTGAATTTTCTCCTTTTTTTTTTTTTCCTTTCCTTGACAGTATACAGCAACACAAACCAAATTTCAACTGTGCTGTGATTATATACATGATTTTGAGGTGATAAAACACTATATATATATATATATATAATCTTCAGCAAAAAACTAAAGTGATTTTTCTTTTATTTTCCCAAGAGAAACTTCATAAGATTATCTATTTATTTACTTGTTTTCAAATAATTTTGCAAGTCTACTAGTCATCAGCAAGGCATCTGGATTTATATATCAACAAATGAAACTTCTTGGTAGTTGGTAATATGTGAAATGAAAAAAAATGCTTACAAATCATTTAATATTTAATATTTTAAATGTGTTTATTGATATTTAATTATATCAAATATTAAGTAATATTTGATAATTAACTTAATATTTATTTTTTATCAAATAACATAATTATATTTAAAACTTAATTTTTATTAATTTATTAAACAATTTTCTAATATAAATTTAATAAAAAATTAACATTTAATTTTTCAATAACATAATTTTCAGAACATGATTCTTCAAAGTACAGACAAAGTAACAATGTAAATATCTTGACCCCTTAATTACTATAATGTATGTATACTATTATTTAACAATTTAATTAAATTAATGTGACCTATTAATAAATTTTAATTTAATTGTGAAATTATTAAATATTTTTTATTTTAGTTTAAACTTAAAAATTTTATATTAATTTTATTATTTTAATTAAAATTATATTTATTTTTTATATTTTTTAAATAAATTTATTACATCAATGTACCATACTAACATATAATATGGTTGAACCTAACATGATTACAAATAAACAAACAAACAAAAACTAGGGTGCATGAAAGGAATCAGAACCATTATAAAAATTTAAAAGATACGTATTGATTGGTTTTGTCAGTATGGAGAGTAGTAGGGCTAAGTAAAAAAAAAGTTGGAGGGTTAGAAATTTATATTTTATTATTTTAATAATTTATATATTTTTATAATTTTTGAAAGATTAAATTAATTTTTTATTATTTGGGACTAAAGTATAATTTTATTATTATTGATTTAAAATTTTATATAATATAAAAATATCTAAATGGAATTTTTTTCATTTTGGAAGGCTCTAAACCCTGTCATCTCCTCCTAGCTTTGCCACTGAATAGTAGTAAGAACAAAATACTTGGTAATTAATTTCTAACTTGGATATAAAATTGGGTTGACACTTGTAAGTGAAACTAATATGAATTAACTTAGTGTTCATGTTTATTAAAATTTTTAAATTTATATTTATATTTGTTGGTTTTAAATTGGGTTAATATAATTTTTAGCCTCTGAATTTCATATTTAAGTCAAATGTGATTACAATGTGGTATATATATATATTTTTAAATTTACTTTGGTACTTGAATTTGATAATTAGATCCATTTTAGTCGTTGAAACTTGAAAAAATATAAAAGTTTGATGATGTAACACTTTCAGATTGTGCCACATCATCACTCGAAAATTTTAAAAAATTATATAAATTTTTAGGTGATAATGTAGTACAATCCTAAAGTGTTACATACAATGTTCTAATTACCAAACTAGTGGTTGAACCGGTTAGACTACTGATTTTCTACTCAAACGATTTGATCGATTCAACTGTTAGACCAAAAATAATTAAATAAATAGCTAAAAATTCATAATTTTTTAAAAATTATTAAACCGATTCAATCTATTCAACTACCGGTTTTTGTATCGTTTTTAATTTTTACAAGTTTCAAGTCATTTTTTATTCAATCGATTCAATCTCTTTATTTGGAATAATATACCAATCAATTCTCAATCCAATTGGTCCAACCGTTTAATTTAATCATATTCTAAGAATATTAGTTACATCATCAAATCTTTGATAAAATCTAAATCTATATATCAAAATAAATCTAGTTTTCAAATTCAAGTAACAAAGTTAAAAATAAAATTCAAATATCAAAATAGATCTAATTGCGAAATGATGGTGAAAAATTATATTATCCATTTCAAATTATATGCGAGAAGAATCAACCAGTAGGCCATCAATTCGTGTACCTCTCTTGGGCCACTAACAATTCTAAATCTGCCAAATTCATGGACCTATTAGCCCAAAAAGCCTGCCAGATATTGTATGTATGGTTCTTCACATCTAGTAGGAGCCTAGGAGGGCTTCCCTGCAATGCAAAGCAAGGTCTCTTTTCAGCAACGTACCCTTCATATCAAATTCTGATTTCGGGTTGATTGTGCTCTTTGCTGCTTTGGGTAAGAGTTTCTAGTTTCCCGCTAACTTTGATGGCTTGAATTTGAGTAAATTTTTAGGTTTCCTAATAAAATTAGTGATATTTGTAATGATGCGTAGTCTTCAATTTGGTTTCTTCATGGTTCAGCAGTGAGCTTAAGGGGACATTATAGCACTTTTTGTTTTGTTTATTTGCTGCTGAAGATACCTTGCTCTTTCTCTATCTTTTTCTTCTTCATGACTCGAGCTTCGCTCAATGCCTTAAACCAGAGCCTAGTAAACTCAGCCAATTTCTATGGAAACTTCATATCAAAATTACCCTTTTCTTCATCCTCAGCTTCTTCACTTCAAACCATTGAAAACTCTCAGTGTAAACCGCTCTTAAATCCACTTTACAATCTTCTTCCTGAAACCCGAAACCCTAATAAAATAGTAGACCTCATTTCATCCTCTCTCAAACAAAACAATTCTCAATTAACCCTTCTCCAAAGTCACATAAAACCCCTTATTCCTCATTTGGGCTGTCATGAAATCACAAGGGTATTATTAAGATTCCAGTCTGACTGTTCTTCAGCTCTAACTTTCTTCAACTGGGTTAAAAACGATCTGGGTATTAAACTTTCTTCACATAACTACTGTTACATTGTTCATATATTGGCTTGGTCTAAAAATTTCTCTTTGGCAATGAACTTGTTATGTGAATTGATTGATTTTGTTAAAGACTGTTCAAATTGTGAAGATCTTTTTGAAAGTTTGGTGAGCTGTAGTAAAGATTGTAACTTTGATCCTGTTGTTTTTGATATGCTTATTAAGGGTTATGTGAGAAAGGGTATGGTTAAAGAAGGGATGAGAACCTTTACGAACATTTTGGAAGTCGGCTATTTGCCCTCTGTGATCACTTGCAATTGTCTTTTGAATGGATTGTTGAGGTTGAATTTTATTTATCAGTGTTGGTTAGTGTATGAAGAGATGGGGAGAGTCAGGATTCGACCAAATTCGTACACTTTTAATATATTGACTAATGTTTTTTGCAAAGATGGGAATGTTGATAAGGTTAATGAGTTCTTGGAGAGGATGGAAGAAGAAGGGTTTGATCCTGATTTGGTGACCTATAATACACTGATTAGTAGCTATTGTAGGAAAGAGAGACTCAATGATGCGTTCTATTTGTATCGGATTATGTATCGGAGAGGTGTTGTGCCAGATTTGGTTTCATATACCGCACTGATGAACGGTCTTTGTAAAGAAGGGAGGGTGAGAGAGGCACATCAGTTATTCCATAGAATGGTTCATCGAGGATTGAATCCGGACATTGTGTCATATAATACTCTTATTTCTGGTTATTGCAAGGAGGGGAGGATGCAAGATTCTAAGTATTTGGTGCATGAGATGATAGGAAATGGGATTTCCCCTGATAGTTTTACTTGTCGAGTTCTCGTAGAAGGATATGGAAAACAGGGAAGGTTGGTTTCAGCTTTGAATTTGGTTGTAGAGCTAAGGAGATTTGGGGTTTCCATATCATCCGGCATATATGATTTTTTGATTGTTTCTTTATGTCGTGAGGATCGACCATTCGCTGCAAAGAATATCCTTGGGAGAATCTCTCAGGATGGTTATGTCCCTAAACCAGATATCTATAACGAATTGATCGAAACATTCTGCAGATGCAATAATGTGGCCGATGCATTGCTCGTAAAAGCTGAGATGGTTCGTAAGAGAATAAAAGTCAATCTTGTTGCATACAGAGCTCTCATATGCTCATCATGTAGAATAGGTAAAACTCACGAAGCAGAATCCTTGATGGAAGAAATGCTTAAATCTGATATCCTTCCCGATCCACACATATGCAGGGTGCTTATCCAGTGCTACTGCGACCAAATGGATATTGATAAAGCAGAGTCGATATTGAGCTTCTTTGCCAAGAAATTCCGGATTTTCGATACCGAAAGCTACAATGTTCTTGTGAGTACACATACAGAGAGTGGTGATATGGAGAAGTTAATGGAGCTTCAAGATAGAATGATGAAACTAGGGTTTGCACCTAATAGCTTGACATGCAAATATGTAATCCATGGTTTATTGAAAGCCAAGAGATTGTATAAGCAGAAGTTGCTTGGTTCTTAGCTGCAATAACCAGCCGGTTGCTTATAATTTCAATGTACAAATATTTCATTTCATCCTCAATCTTTTTACCTTTTAGAGAAGAGTTATTGAATAATAAATTTAAATTTAAAAAAATCATTAGTGAATCAAGTTGGTCTTCTTCAAGAACTAACTCATACAAGTCTATTGAGATGGATGAATAATTCGACCCTTAAATAGATCAGTTTTTTAACTGAGGAAATATTGCATGGTTATATACCTAATTTCCTATCTAAAAATGAGCCCAAACTCCCAACAAAAATTGGAATCAGTTCCCAATCATTTTTCATGTAATAAAATCTTAATGTATTGTTCTTTTTTCCTATTCTTTTAATCCATTTAGTCCTACAAAATTAATTTCAAAAGACAACACAATTTGCTACTGAAGTGAAACGGTTAAACCTTGGTGGCAACTAGACTTCAACAAATTGAATACTTTACCTTACTGTAAAAAACCAGAGACAGCCCCCTATATTTAACATGCTTTGCCTTTAGGTGACTACTCTGGAGATGGACTATGTTCTGAAACTTCAGCTAAATACTTCTGCTCCACAAAACTCTTTAATCAGAATTCTCAGATTCCCCATCATCTGACGCAACTTCTTGGGAGATGCTGCATGCTAATTTTTCTTCTGTCTGGATATCATCAGCTTCCAAAGGCTCCTTTGGTGCGGAAGAAGTTTCTTTGCTAATCGGATCATTGATTGAATTGCTAGATGTCAACCATGAAAACTGCAAATTGTGACCCTGCCAGCATTTACTATTTGCATATGCCTTTTCTGCCGAGCGGCATGTGCTGTAAGTTATATGAGCTGAGCAATCATTCAATGTCTCAGATACCATAACATCATCTTCATTTGCTACATCTTCCAGCTCCACAGAGAAAAGATCACCATATTGTGAGAAGTGCTCCTTCAAAACATCGACCTAATAATTGTTTCATTGACGACAATGAAAAACAGAAGAGCCAATCGAGTTTTATGCCTTTAAGCGAAGAACTTTGGAATAATTTACAAATAACTAGACATACTAATAAGTTATGCTACTATATGACTAATCATTTTTCTTTTCAAGTACTTGAGCCTAACACCTATATCCAACACATACACACATAGGTATAGGGATATGATCTGCCTAGGCTTTTCCGAATACATGAAAAACTTGGAGAAATTGAATATATCCATGCCGGACACATGCATCCCTAACATCTGAGCACAAGAGACATAGATTGTTTGCAAAATGTGCTTATTTCATCTTTTCATTTTCAATATATAAAAGATGATGAATCATTGTAAATTTCATCCTCACAAAAGATGGAGCCAGAAAACAATATCCTCAGACGAGGAAAAGGAGAGAGCAACTCACATGTGCAAAATCAGAAGGCAATGGTGAAATAACTCTAAAAGCAGTAGGTCTGTTATCCAATTTGTATTTATTCAACACAAATGGATGGATGCCTACAGGTGCTGATTGACAAGACTGCCACTTTGATTTAGGACTGTGGGACAGAATATTCTTTGTTGATTTGTCCATATCTGTCACCCCCATTGTGCATGGTGTTGCGGCAGAAGCACAAGGTCTAGAGGATCTTGGAGTTGAAGCTTTTGCAGGATCAGCCGCAATGTCCACCTTTTGCCTCTTGGCAGCTTGTTCAGTATCACCTTTGACACCACTAGACTGCAAAAGGTGGAAATAAACAAATGTTAAACCTGCCTTAATATGGGATCATATGCCACATTTATAGTTTAAAAACCTAATGTTCTGTTTCAACATTCTCTCTCAACTTGAATCAGCATGTACATGTAGTCGAACTATTGGAAAATAAAAGGCATGCATGTTTGATGCCCATTGGGCAACAGCCAATAGCATTCTGATTGATTTCAAAAATACTATGAACATGCAACTTCTGAACCTGATTAATACACATTAGGTTCTTGAGATGTAAAATTACTCAAAATACTGCATAATTAGGAATATAGTATATAAAAGTAAACTAAGTTCCCAGTACTTGTTTCTCAAGTTTGTCCAACTGGCGCCGGAAGTCCTTCCGTTTCTGTTCCAGCAGTTCCTGCTTCTTGCGTAGTTCCTCTTTCATCTGCTCCAAAGTCTCTAATTTTTTCCGCGGTGCAGGAGGAACCATGAGACCATTCATGCTATGAGGCTTGGGGGAATTCAGAGAAGGCAGATCAACACCATGGATAACATTGCTCTTCTGAGGAATAGGTTGAAAATTATCTTTTCCTCTATTAGCAGCAGGCTGAGCTGGAATAAGAAAAGCTGTTAGACCACGTGAAGTTACGGACACACCACTGCCACTGTTTATGCTACCATCAGGTATTCTATCCCGATTTGCCCACCAGAGCTTAATAAAGCGGTTACCCATTACAGCATCGGGTGCCTTCAGAGCAGCTTCTGCCTCTTCCTTCCTTGAAAACTGTACAAAGGCCCGTTCACTATTTAGTGGAATATAAATGTCAATAACCTCTCCAAACTTACGAAAATGAGAAAGAAGGGCCTCTCTTTTGTTGCTTTTCTGGGGAATCCCATTGACAAACAGTGTACGCAGTGCCTTTTGAGTTGGTTTTCTGTTATTACATAAACTATCAGGCTGTGACTTCAATGATGAATCCACAACTTTGGATTCATCATCCTCACTGCTGATCCACTTCAAATGACTCGAAGTACCTTGAGAGGTAGGAAAGGCTTGTTGTTCTACCTTGGTTTCATTCTCAAGACAGTCCAAGGGTGTGAGGTCAATTTTATCTTTTGTATTTATTCTACTTCTTGAGCTACCAGTTCTACCCCAAACAGACAAATTTGTGCCCTCTGACCCAGTGCTTTTAATTGGCAATATATCATCAGTACTATCACATAACCTACCATGATGATGATCAGAGGTATCATCATTTAGCAAGGATTCTGTTTCATCAATCGTAGGTGAATGTAGTCCTGAGAGTGCAGCTGATGCTTCCAGGCCATTGTTATTCCACAAGGGTTGATCAGGATCATACAAATCAGCACCACTTGCACTGGTAGAACAAGTATCATTCATACCTAAGGCTTCCTCAGTCATTCCAGGCTTGCAGCTTTTGCTGTGTAGATCCGTGCTGTTCATCAAAGTGGTCGAAGGAGGAACACCTGAAGGTAGTGCTCCAGGTCCAGCACGTGTTGGCAATAATTTTGCAGTTGGAACTGCAACAGGAAGGTTAAACTGTGACAGACTCTGCAAATCAGAAAAGTTACTGTTACTTAGAACACATGGTGAATGCTAGCTGTTTAAGAATCAAAGCCAAGTAAGGAACTTCCCTACTTGGATTTCAGAATGGTGTATATATTATGAATAAGATGATATGTTAAATGACACCATTAATTGGAAAAGAACCCACTCCACCAGTCAATATAGAATGTGGAGCAAATACCAATGATGTTAGAGAAGTACAACTGCAGAGATCCCTATTAACCTGGTACACTTCAATGCTTAAGTGATCTATAAGCATGAAGTTTCTTGGCATAACACCACCATATTATTCAGGGGGCTTCCCTTGAAAAAGATATTTAAAGACCAATGGCATGGAAGCTAATCTAGCAGAAAGAGTAGAAGCAGATGATGTATGCAGCATGCATGTTATTTTCGTTGGTTAAGGAATGGTTGAAAATTAAATAGAAGATAAGAAAAAGTAGAAGGGAAAATAAGTATGACAGCAAATACAGTTACTAGGTGCTATGCAAAAATATTAGAAAGTAACATGAGAATATTTTGCAGAATTAGAATATTTAGACTAAAACATAACAACAAAGCAAAAGGTTAAACCCTGCCTCTGGTGGCACTGCAGCAATGTAATGCCATGGAACATGACAATCAAAAACATTTTCAACACATTGTTCACCCTAAGGTTTTTGTTGACAACCAGAGTATGGCAACCTACCAGGCTGGTCATCAGTGAAACTAAATTGCCACATGACAGTTTTTTTAGTTATTTGGTGAAGGCTCACTTTGTAAGCGATCACATTAACAAAATGCATACCTGAACATCTTCAACAACAATACGATTGACACCATGCTCCATTGGGCACATATCTCCTCTTAGACAAAATCCACGCTCCTCAAAGTCTCTACAACATTGGCGAGGAATGCACCTATTCAACGAAGAATTCGTCAGTGGCCTGAGAACCCCTTGTAAACCAAGAGGATGGAGTGTATCTAGGCTACCATTAGGTATTCCCGGCATAAGCCCAAAGGTGCTCCATGATGGGCTTTGTGCAATTGAAACATTTTGTAATCCCCTTCTTGCGAAGAGACCTGGAGCAACAGAACCTGGCTGAACCATTTGAGAAGCAATATCAACAAAGTTGAACCTAGAATCATGTTGATTCCAAGAAGAGTTATCCCTTCCTCTTCCCCTACCAGGACCAGAATCTCTGTTGAATGTTTGGTTTGACCTAATTCTCTGGTTCAGATCCAAATCTCCTCGAGGAAGTGATGCAAATCCAGGGTGTTTTCTATCAAACTTAGATGTCAAGTCATTTTCCGGAGGCAAACCATTAGAATTTTTCCAGGATTCACCTGCTAGAGATTCATTTTCTCTGACTGGATGCCCATTTTCAAAAGGTTTCTTGTGCTTTCTGTATGGTCTTGTAAATAGTGGGTCCATAGAATCTCTCTCTAATGATTGAGGATGTCTATCTCGCCTGCGATGCTTATGGTTGCGATCATCATCATCCTCATCACTGACCTCTTTCTCCTCTGGATCACTGATGCAATCAGGAAGAGAACCACCACCAAGTTTAGGTGATGAAACTTTCAGCTCCATTGGATCCTTTTGAAATAAATAATAAATCTGTGTTCTTTTAGAGCATGCAAAGCTCTAAACTCTAACCTGATGCAGTAGTCAAACAACTTGAGAAGCAATTTGAACGAAAACCTAAGAACTGGGAAAGGGTTAAGGTAGGTAAAACAACAAAAAACAGTATTGAAGAAAGCAATTCATACAAAATGCAAATTAAATTTGCAGATGTTAAGGACATTTACATGAATAGATCTATAGCATCACAGACAACAGAACATAATCTATTACAACCATTAGAACGGTAGTAACCAGCTTAAGAGCTCATATATATAACCCAACATGCATTACACCAATACTGGTTCAACAAGCAGACATCAAAATGCTACAGAAGTTGAATCCATAAACAATCTCTTTCAACTTATCAATCTATAGCTTTGATTGAACCGTGTTTGTTCCTTAAGAAGATTAATCTGTTTTTAAGTTTTAAAACAAATTCTGATGCACTTACATTACAAACCACATGTCCAAACGAAATTCATATAACTCAAGAACCAAGAAACAAAGAATCAATTTGACCAGCAAGGCCAATAAGATAGCTTCTATAGAGGCTGACTGCATTTCCAATGCCTCTTAATGAGGTTCCTGATATTGCAATAACTCCATTTTCCAGCCCAAGTATCAACTAAGAAATATTACATTCAGTGCAAAGAAACTGCCATAGGACCATATCCAATACTAGAAGCTAGTTTTCAATTTCAAACCCAAATGTTTCGGAACTCAAAAAGGAAGGATATATAGCTGTATCACCATAGTTGGACACTGGCAAGTTGGTATGTCTGACATCTAACAGTACTTTTTAGTCTCCATCGAAAGGGTGTCATTACTGGCTTCGGAGATGAATCTCTTTGTGTAATATTTTCAAAAAAATATGATTCATATGAAGTATAAACTCCAAGAAAACCTTATGCTCACTAAAGCCAACTCATTCAAATGCCCAAAACTCATGCTAACATGAATACCAAAGAACATCCTCAATAAACCAAATACCTTTACCAAAAAAAAAAAAAATCTATTTGAAGATATGTGGTTTTAAGCTCCTTAAAGCAGACCTTTATGGTCAACAAAACCGAGTCATTCAAATGCCTAAAACTCAGACTAACATAAATACCAAAGAACAGCTGACTAAACCAAATGCCTAAAACTCAGACTAACATAAATACCAAAGAACAGCTGACTAAACCAAATGCCTTTAACAAAAACACTATTTGAAGATCGAAATGGTCTTCAGGCTCTTTAAACTCATACTAGAACTGAAGTTAAAGAAAATGGTTGCAATTCGTCAATAACTTCTTTTTAGCTCAAAATTCTTCGAAGTTATCAAATTAGCATTCAGTCATATACTGAATTTAATTTCGAAACCTCAAAAAGAAAAACTTAACCAAATAATATGCCACTGATCGTGCTTGATCGTGCAACAGTAAAAAATCATTCAATAATCCACACACCAGTGAAAATTCAATCCTACAAAATAACAGTCAGCTCCAACACAAATATCATGGCCCAAAAACAAAAAATTTTAAAAAAAAATGAGCTCTATAATAGACATCCAGCAATCAGTTACTGCAACAACATCGATTAGTTAATTACAAAAATTTCACTATAATTTCCAACTTAAAGTACAATAATGCTGAAAACGACGAAAATTTTAGCGTAAATTTAATCGATAATCAAAGAACAATATCTAAAGATGCAAAAACTAACCCAAAAACTACTAAAAATATATTAAAACTGAGCTCTTAAACCTATGGATTTCCACACTTACAATTTTAGAAATTCAGACGAAATTCGAAAAATTAGAAGAAAAAAAATTCTAGTTTTCACAAATAAATAAATTATATAAATTAGGGAGCAAAAGAAATTACAGAATATTCTAGAAAAGAACGGAAGGAGCGATGTCTTCGGAGATATGTTCTGATTCCCGATTGAATCCGACACCCGACGCAGAAATGAGAGAAGGTAATTTCGGGGACGGTGGAGGGGTATTTCGGGAATAGAAAGAAAAAAGAAAATACGGAGAGAAGGGAGTGGAGGGCAGGATTGTAATAAATATATAATCAAGGGGTAGAGGGGTTTATGAGAATAATTTTGGAGGCTTTGCCGAAGGTGTGGGAGGAGGGATTGAATTTCTGAAAAATACTTATTTTTAAAAAAAGTTACCGGATTAGGTTTTTTGTTTTTTTTAATGATGGGATTAGATTGGAATAATTAAAACATTCCTAGCTGGAAGTGTTTTAAACTAATTTATAGAAAAAAGCTTTCACTTGAAAGTACTTTTTGTCACATCAGTTAAACTGGAAATATTTTCCTGTCGTTTTATAGTTTTAGGTTTAGGTTTTTTTGTTTAGAGTAGGGTTAAGGTTTTGTGGTTTTTAAGATTTTTAGTTTAGGATTTTTAGTTTTTTTTATATTTTTTAAGTTTATTTGATATTTCGTATTGAAGAGAACGCGTCATTTGTTGATAATCTCAATTGTTAAAGAAATATATTTTTGTTTAGCTAATTTTTTTTCAAAGCAAGCTCAAAAATATGTTGAACAGATGAAGAGCAACCATGTTTAGAGTGAGGACGAACTGAAAGAAATTAGTAAGGCTACAACACGAGCAAACTGTATGCATCCAGTGTGTTACTCGTGCGATGACTTATTGTTTCAAGTTACGAAGTTTAACAAACTAGACCAAGGTATCGCCGGGGGAGCGTACCGTGTACACTTGAGAGAACAGACCTGCAACTATAGGAGATTTGACGTACTTTGTTTTCCATGTGTTCATGCAATTTCAACATGTAGCAATCAACGTTTAGATCACATGAGTTTTGTGGATGAAATGTACAAACTAGAACACATGTATAACGTGTGAAGAAACGTATTTCCACCGGTTCCAAATGAAGGTATGTGGTCGCCGATATCGAGCACTCCATTCAACTTGTTACTCAACAAATCATTGCGTCACAAACTAAAAGGTCGATCGACATCGACACGGATACGCGACAACATGGATATTCAGGAGAAGACAAACCAATCGAGGCTATGCGGGTGGTGTAGGAACCTAAGGTATACAATTTCGTCATGTCTACATCGACGTGATGATATATTGGCAACACCTCGTTAACACATTTATTAATTTTTTAACTGCAATTTATTTGTTGATTTTTTTCATTCATACTCAAAGTTTGTTGTAATTTGTAAACATGCATTTTTATTATATTATACAAATCAATAAAATATACAACTTTGTTCCATTGTTTCAGTGCAGACTTAATTTAATAATATGAAATGATAATGACAATCAATTTTGATGCAAAAACAATATTTATTTATAAACATAAGGATGTAAACATTGATATAATAAAAACATTTCATATTTATTTAAAAATTTACACGAGAAGTACAAAAAAATAAATCAATCCAATCCCCGGTCAGAATGTGTGCCACATCGGGGTGGCCGAAGGATGCAAGTCAAATTCCTTCTTGGTTCAACCTCCAGTACAAGTTATGGTCTCAACCTTTCATCTTTTTCGTCTTCATCCATAGTTGATTGCAATCTGTTACTCCTTGATTGCATTGTGTATTGTTCTAGGAATAGGTGATTGCGAAAATGGTCTACCTTAGTAGAACAATTATCCCAAAGGTGTTTACGACATTATTGGCATAGAGGTATAACTATATTGTGTCTCATACACCAATGACATAATGATAGGACTTCCGGTCGGTGCCTTAAACATAGATGGACTATATGTTTTCAGCTACATCGTTGTCATCTGAAACGTCGATGGCATCGGCGTGTAATATGCCGAAGACGGAGATCCATAAATAAAACCTGGCATCAAAGTAGAAACAGAAAAATGTGGTGCAATATGCGGTGCTTTTGTAAAAATGACGGGGTTAGTATAAGCACTAGAATAAGTCAAGTCATACTAATCGGGGGTGGTGCGATCATTGATGTCGGTTCTTGAATAGGTGTATATGATGGACCCGCCTTGGCAGCTCTGCCAGACCTTGGATGCCTAGGCACCCGTCGTGAACTCCTCATATGTGGTTGCCTACCCCTCGCCTCTTTACTTAGCAGATATAGCTTGCCATGGACCATAAACCATGACATGTACTCCAGATAGTAGGCTAACTCCGGAGCGACAATAGCCTCGCAAGTAGGTAAAAACTTGTACCTATTATTCCAAATGTTGATATATTGAGGGTGGAATGTAAGTCAATGCTCATCCGTTCTCTCTCTCCCACAAGTTGATATGATGCAGATCTTCGATGTCTTAGGCTGCTGGTGGAATTGTTTACCTGAACTTGAATTGCCGCAACACTCTATCTAACTCGTGCATCTCCACAACTATCTCAGTCATTGATATAGTTTAAATTATATTGTTGAATTAGAAGGAACTCTATAAATAAAAGTATTTCTCTCATTTGTAATCATTTAATTAAAAAATAATTAATCACTCTGAAAACGTTTACTCAAACACATTGTGTGGAAATTTTCTTGTGCATTTTTCTTTTCGTTTGTTGCTTGTTTCATTAGTGTGTTGGCTTTCCCGAAGTTTTGTTGCCTTGGAGAATAATCAACTGCTTTTAATTGATATGTATACAAAATAAAAATAAAAATAAATAAATACAACATAACTTTTTTAATCGCAAAGATAAAAATTCTAAATCTTCAATAATTCAATCTTTTGTATCAAAAACTAACCAATGGTTTAATGTTGAGAATTTAGACTTTTTTCTCAAATTAGATCACAAACCAAAAAATTTCTTTTTAAATTTTTTAATCTATAACCGAAATTAACTCTACTCCATTATTATTCAATATATATTTAATCGACATTTATAAGATGATTTAATGATAATAATAAATTGAATCTTAATCTTAGAGTCAGACACTCAAAACACTATTTTATTATACAGCCTTCTTTTATATCATTAATATTTACATTTTTTTTGGTAAAAAATAATAGCTTAAAACGTAAATATCAATCGGTTAAATTTTAACTTGATATCGACCAAACTAAATCAGCGGATAAATTATCCTTTCACCGTAATCGAGAGATCTTCGTATGCTTACAAACTTAAACTTCCAAAAGCAACACATTTGACCATAATTCCGACAACTCCATTATAAATTCTTGAAATATGGTAAATCCTTACTCTCCAAAATTTGTCCAAATTTATTCTTAAAATCCCTCTACATATAAAATGATTTCGACACAAGTTATACCCAATATGTGCTTTATAATTATCTAAAAAGAATAACTGACATATTTCTATTCATAAATAATAATTTAATAATTTTAAGCAAACTTACCTAAAATTTTCCATCCGACCCAACCGAATATGTATCCGGCCATAAATCTTGTTAGAACTCCATTAACATTTTCTAGGAACTTATTCCAAGTTCGTAAAAAAAAAAAAATTCAAAAGCAGATTTGTTTAAATTCGATTAACATCCCAAGAATCACGTGTTTTTTTTTTTTTTTTGGGGGGGCGGTCATTGTTGACAAAATGAAAGGTTCACAATTCAATTCAAATTATTGAAGTATACACAAATGTTATTTAAAAAGAAAACCCCGACAGTCAAACAAGAAAGGTGAAAAAGAGGGGCAAGTGGAAAACCTGAAAGCAATTAAGAGGGGGTGAAATAGGCCCTTGAGCTCCAAACAAGTACAATGAGAATCAAGTGATAATTCCTATACATGACTGAATCAAAGATACCACAGGTTTACCTGCCAATCCAAGCTCTCGGTGGCTGTATATCACTATCATTCATTAGCTTATCCAACACCACATTGAGGTCAACTGACTGGCCATTCTCCGTCAACTTTCTTACTGTTGCTCTAACATGGTCTCTAGGAAATCCCATGCTGGTTACCTTGTCCACCACATCATCAATGGGAACCCTGTTTCCAGGTCCAGACGAAGCTGATTCACCACCACCCCCGGATACAGTAGGTAATGCATGTGGTAGTACCCTAGCTGTCAGAAGCTGAGGATAACCACTTCCGGTAGAAGAGGGGAGCTGCTGCAATTTCATTGGGGAGGCACTGCCATACTGTGGAGGTGATCCACCATAAGCATACTGTTCACTAGGCCCAGATTGTGGGACATATCCAGTAGAAAATCCTAGACCAGGCCTTCTGGATGGTGGCTCATGCATTTGAGGTGGAGTCCCAAAATACTGTTGGGAGGAAGGAGGGCCACTGGGTTGCTGAGAGGATGGCTGGCGCAGGTTTGGTGGATAGGTCTGAGAAGGAACATAAGCTGCCTCATCAGGATGGTGGCCCATGGAAGGTTGGCCCTGAAGGGGCTGTGGTGGTTGAGAGTACTGCAGTGGAGGGGCCGGTTGATATGGCTGATGAGTCGGTGCTGCAAGAGGGGGCTGTTGCTGCTGTGTAGGAGGCATTGGGAAGTGTTGACCTGGAGCCTCCTGAGTTTGGCCAGGCGGTGTATAGTAAGCATCTCGCTGAGGGACAGAAGGAACTTGCTGAGTAGGAGGCATCGGGAATTGCTGACTTGGAATCTCCTGAGTTTGGGCAGGGGGAGTATAGTAAGCATCTCGTTGAGCGACAGGAGGAACTTGGCTCTGAGGGAATTGGTCTGGATGCTGGATTGGAGGTGGCAAATTTTGCTGGGGAAGAGCTGGAGGAGGAACAGTAGGAGGTGGAGGAGGAGGAACAGTAGGAGGTGGAGGAGGAAAAGAGGCAGCCAATGGAAGCTGTTGATGAGATTGAAAAGGAGCAGATGCAGCTTGTTGCATGGAACCTATATGTGCAGTGTTATGAGTTTCCGATGGCTGGTCCATCTTGGTCTCCTGCAGCTTTGCATGCTGTAAAAGAGCTTCAACACTCTCCTGCTTTTCTTTTACAACATGCACCTCTGTTTGCACCTGCACATGGGTGGTCAAAACAAGAAATAATCACTCAAACCAGTGATCAAATTACTCCTCTTAGCAAGTTTCTTAAGTGCCATGAATAATCAGACAGATATATTTCCTACGGAGTCACAAGAAGATCTTGCTGGTGAATAACATATCCCTAGGATTTAGTGAAAGTGGTCGAGAAATCCACCTTAGCTTTGGAATCTTGATATGATTTCTTGATAATGGATGAAGACATAGAGCGATATAGACAATCAGGCTCCAATTTAAAGAGACCAAGAACATAACACAAAATCAAGTGTTTAGATGGTGTGACAACTTCATATAATATATCAAGGATACCTATGCAATTTACTTATTTGACTGCTAAGTCAATAACGGCCACTTGAGCTAACAAAATACACTATGTAGATCTATTTCTGACAGCTCTTAAAATCATCATCAATCACAGCTGTGGGACTTGAGCTAACAAGTTAAACAATTTACATCTAATTCTTCCGTTACATACCAACGGCAGCCACAACAAAACCAAATACCGTAAAAGATTGTTTAAGAAAATATCTCTTTTACTTTTCCGGAAAAAAGAAAATACCTTTTTTAAAATGTTCTCCAGCTGTCTCATTTTCCCATCAATGCTTCCATGATTGTTTCCTACAGACATCTTTAAATCATCCACAGAAGTCTCAAGGTTACTGGTTCTACTCTCCAGCTGTGTAAGTCGGTCACCAACACCTTCGAACATGTGCATCAAATTATCAGTATGTTTCTTCATGGTTCGATCAATTGCTGCCACTAAAGATGTGTCAAAGCCTTTTTGGTCCTTTTCTAAAATGTCTTTTACAGGTTCAATAGAGTCAAGAGAACCATACTTCTGCCCAAAGCAAGGAAAAAGACAGGTAAACAATAATGCTGTAGAAGAAACCCAACTGTATCTCTTAACTACTAAGAAATTAAGTCGATACCAATAAAAGTTTACTAATCTAACCATAACGAAAAAGAAAAAGTCATTAACCAAAAAAATAGCAATCTCAAAAAACTCACATGTAGTAAGGTTAACTGTCAAAAATTAATTCCAAACCCAGAAGATTATTAATCAAACTACATTTCATTGAATAAATCCCAAAAATTATAAAAATACTCCAAGTAGTACATAGTAAGGTTAACTTCTAAAAAATTATCACCAGATACATAAGATCATTACTCAAAATACATTTTATAAAATAATCCCCCAAAACTAAAAAAATTGAAGGAAAAAAAAGATTACAAGCAACTTTAATTGAATCAATTTGAAAATATACATATATATCTATTGATCAAACAATAACACAAAATAAAACTAAAAAATCAATTTCTCGTAAAACCCAAACTTTAAATAACAAAAAAGTAGAAAAAATAGGAGGTTAAAGATTTACCTTAATTTTAGCATCAATTGAACTGCAAGACCTGGAATTATTATTAACTCCCGGGGCATCAAGGCTAGCTGAAACAGGTCGGAGTGGCTGGAAATCATAGCTGGGAAGGATCTCTTCTTTTTTATTAATCCCGTTATTACCAGAACTAAACCCAGAGCCTTGATTGTGAATATCTTCATTTTGAGGGTGATTAATCAGATTGACGAAATCTTTGCTGGAATTTTCGGGAGGTGAAGAAGATGAGGATGTTAAGTCCATTATTTGCTCTTCCAAGAACTGCAATGCATTCATTAAGAAGTTCTTCAATTATTTGGTTTTGGTTTTTTCCTCTTTTTTAAGGGTTGAATTAATCCAGTTTTTATACTGTTTAAATAGAATTATCTCCGATACATGGTAAATTTTCACTAGTAAATTTAGCAAAATAACACATTTCTGTAAGGAATAATAAAAAAAATACTAAAAAAATTAATATAACAAAGAGAACATATGTTAGATTCTTATTCCAGTTAATAGAAATTTAAAACTCCAAGAGTGCATAGAAAATGGAGTTTATTAAATATAATACAAAAAACAGTGAATTAATACATCCATTAAAAAAAAAAGAGAGAGAAAACCCCAAACATGCCTATAAATATTATTGGGTAAAAAAAATAGATATTGTTAATTTGTGACCAAGAAAAAAAATTAGCCTATCTAAGAAACATTTATTAAGAAAATAAAAACTAAAAAGCAGAAAGCGTGTGACCCGCTTGTGAAGTTGAAAATTTGTATGTCAATGTATCAAAAATGATCTGTAAAGAAACATCATTCACATCTCCTGATCCTAGATTACAGCACTAGGATCATTCATGAATTTCTCCTTAGTCATTGCAATTCTTAAATAATGGCTTTATGATTCCATGAATGGATAATAAGTGAGAGATGGAAAAGTCAGTTCATTTATGAGATTCTTTTTCGTTCTTTATAAATAGGTAAAAACTAGACCCATATAATCAGGCAGCTAATCAGTCAAGCAAAATGTTCAGTGTCAGTCCTGCTTTTGTTTCAATAGCTAGAACCATTTCTCTTATGGCTGAACAGTTTAGCAAAACACTCTGTTCTGCTTTTGCTTCGTTAAAGAGAACCATTTCTCTGGAGGTTAAAAGTGTAGGAAAATGTTTCAGTTTTTCTTTTGCTTGAAACACTAGAACCAGCTACCAAACACAGCTAAAATGTTGGACACTGATTAATCATTTTCTCCTATGCTTTTATAGTTTGTCCTTGCCAATGACATTCTGTGTTAATGACAAAAAGAAAGGAAAAAGACGACCTTGAAATCATGAAATTTTGTGTTCAAGTGACTTTGATTCAAATTTATGTTGAACTTATAATGTTGTCTCGTTCATTTATTTGACTTCACTCTTTAAGTTGCGTTGACTCTTCATTTCTAAGCATCGGTGACTGATGCATCTCAAAGAACAGGCAAAAGGATATGATACTGTTAGGACCATCCAGAGACAAGGAAATTGGAGAATTTTTAAATAAATGCATGTATGAGACATTTAAATCCAAGCAATGTTGATTAATTATGTAGTTTTTATACATGAAGATCTTGATTATAATTGTCACTTCTCTAAAAATTTTGTCAATTCTCACCACTTAGAGCCTAAGACAAAGTCATTTTCACTACTTTGATTGCTCGGTCGCGGTAATATCACTAATTGTATCCTATCTCCATAGACTAGTGAAACTTTCAACTCCGACATTAAGTTATTACATTTTAGCATCATGATCGAGTTCTTTTCCATCTTCTGACAAATTTGAATGTTAGAAATTTTTATTATAATATCTTATAAGTTACAAGTCAATTTGCATTATACAATAACTTAATATTACGTTTTTATTGAATTTGGTCATTATATTTTATGTATTTATTTTAATTTGAAACAGAAACATTAAAATCGAGAATAAACTAACAACCCAAAAACTCTACATTCGCATTCAATCAAACTCAGGTTCAAGAACAACGTGAAAAAAAAAATCTCAATCATATTCTGCTAATAAGGAATCAAAACCCTAACCCTAAAATTGGGAAAGGTGGTAAACGATAACTTAGAACCCTAATTCCCACCCCTTCTTTTATCAAGGGGTCGAGAGAACAAATTAAAACCACAAAAATAAAAATCAGATATGATAAAATGAAGAGAGCATTTATGGCAATCGAAGTACCTGACGGCGCCGGTTGGAAGAAGATGAACGAGGATCGCACTTTCGAGAAGAAATAAGATTTTTATTTTTTACTTTTTGCTATTTTTTAGTTTTTCTATTCCTTCATTTTTGCAGTGTTTTCTACGAAAGAAAGACCGAAGGAGATAGGAAGCAGCAGTACATTAGTAGTCTTTTTCTTATGCCATAATCCATGATTTAGATTTATTAAAAAGAAAATTCACGTCAAGATTCGGTTCGACCCAGCCCCGATCAAATTTAGTTTCTTTAACAGTGTCAAAATATGTGACACGTTCGACTAATAAATTCGCTTAATAAATATATAAATTATTAAAATAATAAAATTATATTTTTATTATCATAAAAATTATATTTTAATTTTAATTTTTTTTAAATTTAATTTCACCCTAATCATTTTCCTTAATTAATTTAAAAATTCAAAAAATATATATTATAGAAATTTAAAAATTGAATATGAATAAAATTCGAAAAATAAAAAAATAGTTTAGATTTCAAAATTTTGGAAAAGGGAAAAAATATTACAAAAATTCAAACAAATGGCTGGCATTCGATCGTTATTGATCAACATCGATAATTTCTTTTTTTTTTTAAATTCAACTATATTTTTATTTTAATTTTTAATATTTTCTCATTTTTTAATTTTTTGAAATCTTAGCTAATTTTTTTTTGAATTATATATATTAATTTTTAAATTTTATAATATATATTTCTTATTTTTTTCTGAAATTTTTAAGTTTTTTTTTTAATTTTTTAGAATTATTAAAGTGGAAGGCACCTATTTTGTCTACATGTCACATTCTAATTTGACCACTTCACTTAATTTATCTAAAACAAACGACATTAACTGTCTGTTTGTAGGGATTAATTTATTCAATAAATTTTAACTTTAAAAACTAATTTGATCTAAAAAATATCCAGTGTCTAAATTCTGAAGTCATTCTATATATTAAGCCTAACAAATATTTGTTTATAGATATTTATTTGCTCATGTTATTTGATAGCATGGACTTATAACCAATTAAAAACTTTAAAATATATAAAATTTTAAAAAAGTATTATTGTTGAAAGTTTGTTTTAATAAGGTATAAATTTAGTGTATATTATATAATAAGATATACAAACATTTTAAGTAACAATGTAATGTGTCATTTTAATATTGTGACAAATGTCACGTGTAATTTACTAATATTTATATTATTAATATAATATTAATTAAATTGATGTTACAGGTTAATCATATATTAATTTAATTAAAAAATAATTAATATATTTTTATTAAATTACTATTATTATTTTGATAGCTTTTTATTTTTTTATATTTTTATATAATTTTTAAATAATAAAAAAAATTAAAATTAACATATAATATTTCGATTACAAATAATAGGAGTCGTGCCAGCAACGAGTTGAAGATTTGCTTCGGCTACAAATACATCATGGATGCTATGTGGGGGTAAATTTGAGATTTACATGACAAGGGTGATTGGAAGAAAACTGTATTTAGATGGACTAACTCAACATCAAATTTTATGGTTAAGATTGTATCACGGGCCTCACAAAGGTGCTGCCTAATAGAATGGGCTTATATACCCCAAGAATTCCTTATTCTTTCCGATGTGGGATCAACGTACCTTCGAGGATATATCTACCAATCACTTTCCATTCCTAACAGGATGTGTGTTTGACGTGACATTCTTCCCACCCAATCACTTTCCATTCCTAAAAGATATATCTAATAGGATTAATTCACATTGTCTACTTCCTTCGTCATGGGCTCCTCTATCACAAATGGTCCACTTGGCCTACCCACTTGTTGGGGTGCTTCGCATGAAATCAAGCAGTCAAAGGTCGCCTACTCCCTTCATAATGGGTTCCATCACAATTGATCAACTCAACCTATCCATCTGTTGGGGCGCTTCGCGTGTAATCCAACAATTAATACACCTTTAGATAACAGGTTTTTAGTTTAACGAGAACCGACCTTCGAGAATTGAGAACCTCTATCATGTGATAAAATTGAAATTATGCATGCTAGATTTTGTGCTACATAATGTTTCAATAATCAGAGCGTAGCTCATGATTTGTAAAATAAAAATTAATATTTACTCCAACTCAAACATAAATCCTTGAGTTTAAAGTCAAAGATCCTAATATTACGAGTTTTTAGTATTAACTCCAATTCAAACAACCACAAATGCAGGAGAAATTATAAAAACTACTATATATATAATTTTTTTCTTACGAATTCCTTAAAAATTACCATGTATTAATCTAATCAAGGGAGAAAATCCCAGCTAAATTCTGATGTTAATTTTCCCACCCTAAACTAAAATACCCTTTTTTTTTTCCGAGAAAATAATTCTGAAAACTTTCAAACTTTACAAAATCCTAAGTACAATTGTACATATATTTTTATTTTTATTTTTAACAAAGAAAAAGATTAAATACCAGTGAAGGAAACCCTCCCAAAACCCCAATGGCCAATCTGATACAGCTCTAACCAAACACTCTCGGCTTCAAATCTGGCACCAAATTTCCCCATTTCTTCTTCTTCTTCTTCAAATCCTGCTGGAAATTCCCAGATTTCCTGTTCTACCCTTACCCTCCCTCTGAAATTCCCGTCACCTTCATTAACAGTACCACTAGTTTTCTTGCGTTTTCTCTTCATTTTCCCGAACCCCAAACACCTCCTCCCCATTTTCCACGGTAGCTTAATCAATGCAAGTGTCAAAAAGTTGAGCAAAGCACAAGGGCAACAACAGATTGCGACACAATCGGCGATTACACCAGCGGTGCATGATCCACAATACTTGCCTGAACACTCCATCAAATCCCCACCTTCTTTTTCTCCTTCATCAATGGCGTTCTTCTTTTTCCTTGCAGATCTTCCTTTTCCTTTATGTGAATTCCCCTCCATTTGAATTTCTTCAATCATTTCTCTCTTTCTCTCTCTCTCTCTAATATCTGACGCATTGAATATAATCTGTACAATGTTGAGATGAAAGTTTTTAGAGCTTCATTTTTTTAAAAAATGCTATAAAGTTATATGTACAGTGAACTGAGTCCCCTCCCCCCTTCTTACATGCATTTTTATCTCTGTAATAATTCAGCAACACTTGTAGATAACCGGAAACCTCACGCGCAGAAGGGGGGGTGAGGATGAAGAACCAATGCAGATTTGACATAGATGGAGAGTGTGTGAGAATTTGGATTGGGCGCGTGGAAGTTTGATATGCAATTTTTGTAAAATTTTCTGAGATTACCTAAACCTCCCTGTTTTTAGCAGGTTAACAACAATGGAAAGTTTCTTAAATTACAATAAAATGCCAACTTATTTCCTTTTCTTTTTTTAAATAAAATTTCCTTGTAACCAAGTTTGTCTTGTGATTTAAAGCTTTTTTAGCTTAAATAGTAAAAATGGTAGATATAATACTATTAACGAAAAAATAATTAAAATATGATCCCAAAAATAATTTAAAAAATATGTAACACGAACAAGAAAATTAATGAAAAAAATTAAGGAAAAAGGAAGGAAGGCGTGGGGTGCTTGAAAATGGAAATATGACTGAGACGAGACACCGGAGACAGTAATACCCCGTTCAATAATATTTTTCTTTCCATTTCCTATTACTACTGATAACTATCGTAATAAATTACATAAATAAATAAGCAAATGTTCGGCGTACCTATTTTAGTTTTCAAACAAGGGTAAATTTACCTCCTGATCACTTTAAAGTAAAGTCGGTTCAATTTTGGTTTTTTTAATTTTTTTAATTTAATTACTCTAAATAAAATAATTATGCAAATTAGCCATTAAAATTTTTATTTTCTTTTAACGGGATACTAATGTAGCATATTTCACATTAAGTAATTAGCACATCACATTAAATACAAGATAAGTTTTATTTAATTACGAACACTATATATGTTAAACTTTTTAATCTTCAATAATCACATTAAATTATAATTAAATTTATTATTGGATAAATTCAACCATTAACGTTATATTTTCAATCAACAAAACTTAAAAGCTTCACTTAAAAGTACATAAAGTTCCGTGTCACAAGACCCACAACATGGATACTTTCCATTATTTCATATTGGAATAAAGCAATATTTTTTTTTTTTTTTTTTTTAAACTTTGGTCCCAGCAATGTTGTGATACCAAAATCTGAAAAATGTTGATAAGTTATAGAAATAATATAAACGAAAAATGGATTTAGTTTTTTTTCAAACTCGAAGAATTGTAAATTTAGATTTGGCTTCTCCATATTTAATTTTTAAGATTAAATTTTGTTTAAAATTAAATTTAAAAAAAAATGCACTAAAAGAATGCTAAAACAAATTTATTATCAGTATTTATATTAAAAACAATACCATAAATATAATAAATTTTTTTATTATATTAGAAAACACAAATAAATATATAAATATTTTATTGTATTAAATATAATATTTAATATTTTGAGTTGAGTTATTTAGTTGTGTAATTTTTTTTAGGTTTTGGATAATAAGTTTAATTGTTATTGGATGAGTGATTTAATATAAATATAAATATATACAATTACTATTTAACATATATAATTAATATAGTATTGTTTTATAACATAATATTTAGGCTAAGCTTGGGCCAATAAATTTTACTCAAAGCCCAACCTATATAGAAAAAAAAGCTTAAAATTTTATTAAACCCATTTTCCAAACGAGCTTTTAGGTTTGGGTGAGTAACTCAACTCATGAGTAAGTGTACTCAAGATACGACGATGATATATATATTAGAACATTGAACATTATTTATGATTATATTTAAGAAAAATATTATTAATATATTATTTATTTTTATAATTTAACATAAATATATTAGGGTGTGTTTGATAAACTGAAAATGTAAGTGCTAAATTTATATTAAAAAATCGATTGGTAAATTTAAAAAATATTTAGTTCTAAATTTTAATCTTACTAATATAATATTTTATATTATTTCGAATAGTTTTAGATGAAAAATAAATATGATAATTTGAATATCTCATTTTTAAAAAATATATTTTATTTTAATTTTTTAATAAAATAAAATCAATTTAATATTTTTTTTACATAAGCAGATACCTACTTACCTATTTTATTCAACACTTTATTGTTGAAAATATTATATTAAATAAAAATTAAAATAATTATCAAATATATTTAAAATATTAAATATTAAAAAATTATTTTCAATAAAATAAAAAACTTTAATAATTTATCAAATACACCAAAATGTGACAGTCTTCACTTTAATGTTATTCTATTTATCTTTAATTAATGTTATAGGATTAATTAATCAAATTCACAAAATTATTATTCATTTTCTTAACTTTTTTTTAAATTAAAATCATAAAACAAACAAAGTAATAATGTTTGTGATATACTGAAATTATTTTGTAACTCTTAAAAATCAAATAAAATCAAATATATTTAATATTTTTACTTTTACTTTTTTGAAATACCAACATTTGTTTAATGTTTTATCAATGAAAAAGGAAATTTAAAAGACAGAAGAAAAACGTACATGGTCTCTATAAAATCCAGCTAAGAATTATTTAATAATTATTTTAGAAATATATTCTTATTGAACTCGAAAAGAATAATGCATTTATCAACTTTTCTTTCTATATTTATCATTTTTAATCCATGCCACTACATGCGCTTATTAACAATTTTCCCCCTAAAATTATTTTATTTTTTTATTGTTTATTTAAGCTCATAAAAAAAAAACGAAAGATGATGAATCGTTCACAAAACTCGCAATTTAAAAAAAAAAAAAAGAGAAAAGAAAATAACATTAAAATTTTAAAATAATTATTATAAGTGTTAGAAGGAACCGTAGTTTTACCATTAAAAAACACATTTATCTGTAAAAGCAAAAATAATAATTTTAGTAAATAAAAAAACTGAAATAATATTCAAAAAGTTAAATTTCAAAATATAGAGTATAATCGAGTATATAAATAACATTTAAATATAATATACGAAGTTAAATATAATCAAATTTGATCGAAAATTTTAATTTATAAAATGAAAAATCTAATAAGATGCAAATCACACTCGAGATTTTTTTTTTTATATATGCATTATGATTGATTTCATGATGAAATATATGTTAAGTAAAAACAAAAACATGAACTTACCTTTGGTTGGATTAGCTGCTTCTGTTTTTAGCTTTCGAGGGGAAACAATGGTGACGAATTTTCTTTTAAAAGAAAAAAAAAAAAAAGCTTTTGATATGATCTCAAAATCAGAATGAGCTTTTAAGCTCTTTGGTTTTCTAGCATTTCCTGAACATGAGAATCAGAGCTCCACTCTCTCCCTCTTTTCCTGAATTTCAGGTATTTTTAAAAGGATTAAAAAGGAATAGTTAATTTTTAAGAAGGATAAAAAAAAGTATCCATTTAACAAAACAATAGGCAAATTAAATTGTCTCTACGTCATATATTATATTTTTATTGATATTTTTTAAATTTATTTTTAAAATTCGTAATTACCTTTTTTTTTAATAATATCATTTCTAAATTTCGAAATATTATCTCTAATATATTAATGCTCTAAAAACTCTTTCTAGAAAATAGTGAAAGAAATATTGGAAATAAGCAATAATGAAACTATAATGTATTCAATGAATATATGCGTTATGATCGGATTGGGTTTTTTTTTTTTTTTTTTAAGAAGAAAGACAGTTACATGATTAATTCAATGCATTTAACATGTGTTACAAGAATAAACAAGTTAATATATAATCAAATGATTCGGTTATATAATTATATTGTGTTTGTTTATTTTTCTTCTGACATATATTAAAAATATTTTATCAATATAATATTAGTTAAAAGATATAATTCGTATTATATAAAAAAATTGGTATTTTAATGTATTTATAATAATTACTTATTTTTTGGTCGTATTATATTTAATTAATGTAATTATATAATAATAAGGTTTCTTAGATCCTTGAATTATTGAGTAATAGTGGGGAAAGCGTATAATAAAAGAATTTGATAAGTCCCAATGACAGCAAATATAGGGAATTGTCCCACTTTTTTCACTCTTCTTTATTTAAGCTCTTTCCCCACTTCTAACAGTTATTACTTTTTGCTTTTAGGGGAATTGGCCAGGGCAGGTGGAGTACAAGTTATGATGGTTGGGTGAATTGCTCAGGCTCTAAGCCTCGGAGGATTGAAGTAAAGATATATCTAAAAAAATAATGTTTGATTTTTACATGTGCCTAGTCTTAAATGAGGTTTTTGACTTGTGCTTGACTCATTTAATTCGAATCAGTTTATTTTTTTTATTTTTTTACTATTTCGTTATTATTTTATTGTTATTTCATTGTTATTTTATTTATTATTTTGTTGTTATCGTTTAAATATTATATAACTATTATTTTATTGTTAATTTTGTTACTATTTTAGAGGCATTTGGTTGTTAAGTTGCAACTATTTTAGTGTTATTTAAGTATCTCTTCTAATATGTTTTTAATTTATTGGAAAAC
This sequence comes from Gossypium longicalyx, assembly GCA_025698465.1. Lineage (NCBI taxonomy): Eukaryota > Viridiplantae > Streptophyta > Magnoliopsida > Malvales > Malvaceae > Gossypium > Gossypium longicalyx. Next base: position 5,421,435 of record CM047005.1, read on the forward strand.
ATTTGTTTTAATATTTTTAATGTATTAAATGTATTATATTTTTTAAAATTTTTTTATATAAAAAATAATAATAATCTTACTTCTTCTTCTTTTTTAACATGGGCGGGTCATATCAAGCTCGAATTTAGCATTTTTAATCTAGTTTAAATTTAGACAAAATTTTAAGCTCATTTTTCGACCCGAATCCAAGCTTGAAAAATAAACTTAAAATTTTATATCGATCCAACATATGATCAAATCTAGTGTAGAATATATTAACATATTATTTAATAATTATTTTGTAAGGTGAGCTTAATTAAATGATGCACATTCATTTAAATTTGTATTGTAACATGTTTATCGTATCCATTGCATTTAAATAAAATTTAAATGTAATAGTTTAAGTTAAAGTAAATAGTGAGACTAACGTGACATATTATTTAAAAGTTTATTTAAAGTTAAGTGTAATAATAAAATATATTACACTTTTGAAAAGAGAATTCATATTCAAGCTTTAAAGACGACATTATTAGGAAAGATAATTACGAACCTTGAATATGAACCATAAAATTAACATAAAAAAATAATTCTTTTATCATAATTTTAAACTAATGGTACGTGAGGTTCACATATTTGAACCGGGATGGTGGATGCATGTAGAAATCACGTGGAGGATCGCTCAATTCCCCAAGCCTAGATGGAGAATGTGGTGTCTTCGGATGATGCTAGCTAACTGGTTTAGAGAGTTTGTTTGGGGGAGAAGTGTTTTAGCTATGGTTTTCTATTTCTACTTTCATTGTTTGTTTTCTTTCTCTAGGACATTTTTTCATTTTGTTCTTTTGAAGACAAAAGTCAACGTTGCAAAAACACTTTTCTAACCTTTTTCCCCAAAGAAACTCCATGAAATCCAGCATCATGCGGAAACACCAAATTCCTCATCATAAGTCAATTGGATGATCATAGCAGTTTTAAGTAACGTTTTAATTTTTTTGTCCCATAGACATAATTTTTCAGCAATAAAATCATCTTAAACAACACATCTGAATTATCCAAAAACTATTGAAAATTCAATATACAAAAATTGAAAGCAAAGAAATTTGAAAATATATTTCTTGAAATTCAATTTTACGATTTTATAATTTTCTAGCCACTTTCCCATTAATTTATTTTTTGGTCAATTACACCATTAGTCATTAAATTAAGAGTAAATTTTTATTTTGGTAACTTAACTAAAAAAAGTTACAATTTGGTCATTGAACTATTTAAATGTTTTCATTTAAGTCACTGAACTATTCAAAATTTCATTTAAGTTATTGGGCTATTAAATTTTTTTTTAAAGTTTCGCCATCAAGCTCCAAGTAATGATCTAAGTCAATCAGACGATCAGTGTCAGAAATTGAAGAAAAAATTATTTGAATTTTAGTTCGTAGATTTATGACATCTAAAGTTGTTTCATAAAAAAACTGTAAAACATAGGAGAAAGAAAGCTTTGGATTGGTGCAAACAATGCAAATAGAGAAAGACATAGCATCGATTTTAACAATCCAATGACTTGAACGAAAACTTTTGAATAATTTAATGATCAAATTTTTTATTTTTTTAATTAAGTGACCAAAACAAAAAATTTACCCATAATTTAGTAACTAATAGTATAGTTTACCAAACAACTTTGTTTAAAAAAATATTATAAAAGTATCTTCCAACCCAAAAAGCCCATTTTGAACAAAAAAATCCAAAAAGCACATTAAAAAAACTTATAAAATTCATTCCCAAATTATTCTTGAATCAAACAGTTAAAACTTAAAACCCTAAGGTAATGTTTCGTTTAATGTAATAGCCATTACAAGTCTATTCTGTAGGCCCACACAAACAACTGTTTGGTTCAATAAAATACCTTATTATAGTTGTATTCCATTTCGGGCTTATGCAGTGAAATTTGTTGATTTCTATTCTCTCTCCTTTCCACCGATTATTGATTCGGTGTTGGAAGAACTCTATTTTACTATCACCAAATTCTCACCTTAAAAACACTCAAACAAGAGTCATTCTTTGTTAATTACAGCTTTATTCCATTATAATTCTATTTTATTACAACCATATTTCATTATAATAAACCAAATCTCTCATTGACGGTATCAATTTTCCCACTACGGTTTTTCTTTGTTATTTTTTTTTCATTTAAGGTAAACAAAAAAGAAAGAACGAAAGAAATTAATGATACGAAGGCAACGATAAAGAGCGCCTTTTTATAATTTCTGAGAACCCTTGTATGAGGAAAGCTTTTCTTTGAGTAGAGGTAGCAAACTCTGATTCTTTTGAATTCTCAATTTCCTTTTTTGGGGTTTCTTTTGCACTGGGATTTTCATTTTTAGTTTTTAATACTATTCCATTCTAATTTTTTTTTAATTATTAAGAAAGGTAATTTACATCTTCTTGTGTGGACAACTTGTCAGCTCAGCTTCATACCTTACAATGACTGAAAAAATTGGCCATATTAATCTGTAGCACAGTTTGCCTCCCGTCAGATCTGTCTAAATTGTATGTTTTATTGTCGATTGCACAGCTTCCCTATACTACTAATCACCCCCAACGCAATCCAAGCTTTCAGAGAAGAATTGATACATGTTATAATGGGCACAATCAGTCTCAACAATGACCTGTCGAAAACCAGCAGATCAGGCAGCCAGCAACCCCTCTCTAATAGCATGTAATTTCGCTTGCAGCATCGAGCTCATCCTCAAATACCCGCTGAATCCCGTAAACTAGTTACCACGGTGATCCGGTATGATATGCTTCATTCGAAATCGGGTATATCACTCCATCACAATTGAGCTTAACCCATCCAATATCTGGAGCTAGCAAGTGAGCATTCAAACCCAAACTGTCAGCACCAACATACGTATATTGGTCTGCATTCAAAACATCTGTGGACAAAGCACGACAATAAGAAATAATTTCCTCAGGCAACACGTTCTCTTCAGAGAAAAACCAATTTGTTACGAGTATGCCATAGACACCAAGCCAACATACCGAAGAGTAAGCTCCATTCCAAACCAGGCGTCACAATGTTAAGGCAATTTCGAATGTTGCAACTATCCAATCAGTAGACCTCGATGCAGGAAAGCCGGCCACGCAATGAGCAAGACCCGAAATCTAATAGCCTATGCAAACTCAGTCACGTAAAACGTGCAATATCATTTCTAACTCGCAGCCATAAGCCGGACAAGTTGGATCCCATGCAACACTTCTTTTTAAACATTCTACATTGATTAGCCATAAAAATTGTCTGACACGTTAAAGACCCTTAAACATGAATCATTGACAACAAATTTTATATTCCTACTAAATGAGTGTTTTTCTTTAAAATCTCAAACTGACAAATTTAATATAGTTAATGGTTAAATTTAAAATTTAAAAATTAAAAAGAATTTAATTCATAAAAATAAAAGTATAGAGTTTAAGTTCTAAATTTGTGAAGAGTACTAAAATCTATAGTAAATTTTAACCTTCTCAAAAAGTATGTATTTTTTAAAAGTTTAATTAAAATTTTAAGCTATACAACAAAAACTTTGATATTTTTTTTGAATATTAATCTCATTATAAGTTTTTATAAATTTGCTATTTTTGATACAACGTATTACCCCTTTTCAACCTTTAAATAGGAGAATAATACGTTTCGACGGACTCGAATCCACGGCCTCTTGCACTAACAACAATACCGATACAAATCAAGCTAAAATTTAAACTTTAATTTTTTGGTTTTCAACTTTTAAAAGTAGTTTTATTCAGCCATTTTCAAAATCCTTGTTTCAGTAAAAAATTCTAAATCTTATTACCATCAAATCTTATATTAGATTTAAGCCTCTCTTGCCCCTACCCTTGATATTTTTTTTATCAAGTTATTTTTTTATTAAATAAACGAAATTGAGTGATTTCTAAGAACTTTTTCCTTAAATCTTAATCACCATCAAAATTTAAAGATAACATTTTATCAAATTTTGAATTTAACATTCATTTGCTTAGCTTAAAAATTAGGTTATATACACAAATAGACTCAACAACACATGTTAAGCCCACAGTTTAACTGAGATTACCTTCAAACTGTTAATCCAATATTAAACCAATAAGCTTTTCTTTAAAATCATTCATCTCTCGCATAAATATATGTGTGTGCATACATATCAGAGAGGGAGAGAGAGAGAGAGAGAGAAAGATTGTAATTATATTACAATATGGTGTCAATAAATACAACAAAGTCAACTGAGATCCAAGCAATGGCAAGCAACTGAGATCCAGCTTAAGAGACTGCCATGGATATGGTGTACACTAAGGGAAAAAAAAACACAAACAAATACACTTCTATTTACCTAAAGAAAAAAAAATATGAACCCTAACATCGATGAAGAAATTATCTGGCAATTTAAGTATCAAACATCTTCACCATTGTTTCACCTTCACTCTTTGTTGTTGGCCAATGCATTTAATTGTTTCTCTAACTGCAAGGTCACACCACAACGTAAAATTAACTTGGTTTTCAGACAAATGGACAAAAAAGAACAAATCTAATTTGCAAGCAAAACAAGTGATTGTGAACTCCTGTGATTGGCTGACCAAGGGGAGTTCACCCCTTAGAACCCCACTCGAGTTTGAGTCTCTTGGGGAGCAAGTGGTATTATTTAGGCAGCCCCCTTTGGACATAATGTGTGCATGTATGGTATGGCTATGTCTCTAAACATGTATTCGATCTGAGCAGTCTAAAAAAAATAAGAGTCGTTCCAACATAGATGCATGAAATATCAATATCCTCAGAATTCAATAATAATGCACAAATATATATTCAATAACATCGCACGAACCTGAGCGTTCTTCATTTTCTGTCTCTGCAATTCCTCAACTAGGTTCCCGATACTGACAACATAGATGAAGTTTCAGTAAAATGTACATGATAAAGAAAGGAAGTCTGCACCGTTTTGCATTTCACCTCTTACCTCTGTTGCAGTTGAAGCACACGAAATTGCAGTTCTTTCTCCCTCGAAGAAGAGTGCGCTATCTGCATGTACAATTAGTTAAATCATTCACTAAAATCTTTTAACGAAGTATAGGCCTATATGACAAAGTTTGTCTCAACATGAGATATCCAACATTGGGATAAACCAGAAACACTTAAAAGAAAGCATAAATAGAGAGGGTAACTGACACCACGGAATATTCCATCAAGAAGGTCAAATGATTACAGAGAAGTTAGGACTGATACCTGCAAAAGGTCATTGATGCCCACTTCTGTAAAATCCCCAATTTTACCTGTACAAGGAAGAGAAGGAAAATTTAACATCAAATAATTTCTTGTGGTCATGCAGCAGAAAAGCTGTCCATCAAAATATAGAGGCTTTACCAGAAGTTTGCTCCAAATGTTTGATCAGTCTAACAATTTCTTCCTGTTGGCAATCATCAAAAACAGAACTTGTTTCAAGACTGGCAATCTCTATGACATGAGATAGGACATGCAAAAACAAACGTACCCTTTGTATGGTGTTCTGTTGCAAAATGCATTGTAGAGATGGGAGAACAGCACTAGGTGAATGGTTTAGAGATGCTGGATTGGTTGAACCTCCAGTAACCGGGTTAAGTATGCAGTTTGTAGGTCCCTGAATGAGAGAAAATAATGGCAATGGTTACAAAGCCATTGCCTAAAAGATAAATTGATAAGTTCAATTCTTATCATTCTTCAACGGTGAAACATGAGATAATATAGACAGTCATACATGACAGTTTGTACGCTGCAATGAGGAAGTAAAAGCCAAAATGTTTTCATGGATAACAATCCAGATATTAGAGGATAAACTTAACATAGAGCAATGACATCTAACACGAAAAATACGTTTGAAATTAGGATGGATGCATCAAGCAGATGAAATGCATAATCAATTACAACCACATGTAAAGAAACCAAAAAGATATGAAACCAAAGCATTCAGTGGAACCACTTAGAATATAGCCCTTTAGCAGAAGTGTAATTTACTTGGTGTGGGGTTCATAAGTAATATATGACAGCATTATGTGTATGTCATTTTTTTTTTTCAAAATAAAAGAAAGAAAAAAAATTGATGTATGTCATTCTGTTGACGCAGCATTTACATGATGCCTAACAAATGGTGTCCAACTATGCAGATATTTATCGTTACAGATAAATTTCACAGTAATATATTATAACAAACAGGAATATATAATATAGACACACCATATATGCAGCAACTCCTAACAGCAGAAAGATGCATGTAATTGCATAACATCAAAAGACAGTACCCAATAGATTGAAAAGTTTCTTTGAATGGATAAGGTAAACATATCATTATATTGCAGATGTACCTTGGGACTGAGTTCGGCTGAAGTCACTTTAAAGCGCCCCCGCCGAACAACTGCTCCCTCTGATGCATCCTCTGCATAAAGGGCCAAAGAAATCAAACCGAGGTCAATAGAGTACAAACAAGTAGCATCACTTCTAAGTAGAAATAGAAGAAAAAACCAGGAAATACCTGGCGAAGGACTATTTGTTTCTCTCCTCTGGCGATACAACAACGGACCACTGTAGTTGTGTTCAGATTGAAATTTGGGCTGTGGAAAGTCCCTTCAAAACATTTTTGGTAAACCCAATTTAATATAGATTTATGAATCACTTTTTCCAGTTAAAGTAAACGGCAATGATAAAAGCAATAATATTCCTTTTTAATTACAGAACAGCGGAGTCAACGACCAAGTCAAGAAGACAGTCCCTATGTCATGTGTAGCAGATCATACATCTAGGACTTCTCTTCAACTCGAAATCCACAGAATATAGAAACTCATCATATCAGAGCTTGATAATGGGAAAACAATCTTCCTATATATATATTTAGAAAAGTCACTTCAGTTATTTTATCATGTTTGGTGATAACAGCTTTGCAGCTAGGGATAACTTCGCTCGGATGAAGCTTACCTGTCCCCATTTCCTGTAACCTTTTTAGGAGATAAGGCATTATCAGGTATTAGTGGACCGCTCAAGAACTTTTTGTGCTCTGGAATGACTTGATGAAGTAACGAGCTACTTTGCCCGGAGTTCTCACCCCCGTTTCTACTAGCATCTTGCTCCATAGCTCTTGATGACTTTATAACAAATGGCTCACTTCCTGATTGGTTAACACCTTTCCGATTAGGACTGTTTACATCCTCATCATCTTCACCAATGTCAAAACAGCCTCTGAACCAATTAAATAGTTGCATGAATAAAAAAAGAAGCTAAATTACCAAAAACAATTCGACTGCCAACCTTTCTTTCTCCAAAATAGTAATTAGTTGAAGAGATACGATAAATGTTTTTAAAATATAGAAAGAAGATACTATTAAAATCACATAACTTAAAAGATGAAGGATTAAACTTGTGAGAACTTACTGTTTTCTGCATTAAAAAAAACACCTACAATTCACAATCTCTTTGAACATAACAAATGTGAATAATGATAGCCTACTAAATATGTTATAACAATGAATTCTTTGCAATAGAAAGTCAAGCAAGCATAAAAATGTCATACTTGAGTGCTTGAAGAGGTTTAATGGGAAACGAAGCAAGGGAACTCTTTAGATCACGAAGATCATTAAGCCCATCCTGAAACAAGTTAAAGGAGGATATTAATCTTGAAGTACCAGCTTAATCATTAGGTCTAAAAGTTCAATTACAGTGAAATAATTTGGGGTTACTGGTACCTCCTGGCTACTTGAAGCAATGGAATTACTAGCCATTTCAGAAGACATTCTCTCTGGTGATAATCCAACAACACCATTGCTGTTTCTTTGATTCCTGCTGCCATCTCGATCTTCTGCATTTGGCACATCATCATAATCATGAATCTGCAAGTAAAACAGTCAGCATTTCTGATGAGATAAAAATAATAGAGCAGGTCTTGAAGTACATCCACATAAATAATGTTACACATCCAACCTAAAACCAACTGGCAAAAGATGGGAGGGGCGCAACATAATGATAGAACCATAGGAAGCCCAAGACTCAAGAGATGCAGGTTAACACCACTGAACAAATAATAAGTTGAGCTGGACAATTGAAACTACTTACAAGTGCAGCCTGACTTTTCAAGTCCTCCAGGTTGAAATTCCAGGCACTAATTCCTCTTATATACTCTTTCTGCAAGGTGAAAGGGTTCATATTTAAAGTGATACCATGTAATCATAAATTTTTTATATACCATGGTTATTCATTAGTGAAAGAAAAACTAGCTGCAATAGGAATTGATAGCAATTGGATCTCTCAAAACACAACCTAAAATTACTAGTAAGATTTGAAGGAAAGAACCTAGCACTACTTTTTGTTGAGAAATGTAAAAGAGCTACATTATTCACCTGTGATAATTGCTCCTTGTCCTCATAGAGAGCCTTGTTCTCTACAAGAAGATCAGCTTCTTTTGTCTGAGACATAAAAACCAGATCAGAGTGTCGCATTTATTCCCCATCTTAAACAGAGATCACAAATTCAATAAAAACAGTAAGCAAGAGACCTTTAGCACCCTAAACCGTTCACCTAATGAAGCAAAACCATCAAGAATGGTTCGAGCTAGATAATCATAAGAGCGTGCATTTTTAAAGAACTGGTGCTTCAAAAGCTTCTCCGAAGTCGGACGTTTCTTTGGGTCTTTCACCAAGCAAGCAGCTACCATCTCCTTGAAAGACTAGAGAATAATAACACTATTAGAACGATGCTGTAGATACCATCAAGTGATACCAGACAGTAAGACAGAATAGAATAGCACAAACCTTTGAGAACCTCTTGTCCCTTTCATAATCTAGACCAGGAGGAGCATTTTGCAAGGTCATTAACAAAACCTGCGGCAAGAATGGGAGTAAACAATCAAACCAAGAACTAAAAATAAATGCAACAGCAAGATAAATACAATAATAAACTGATATAACTATCAGAAAACTAAGAGATTACTTTCATCGGTGGATACTTGGAAAATGGGGCATGGCCATGAGCAAGTTCGAGTGCTGTTATTCCAAAAGACCAGATGTCGGCTCTGTAAACGGGAAAGAACAAGAAACATAATGGTTCAAAAGGTATAAAAGCAAAAGAATGAAAGGAAATGAAGTGAAAAGAAAAGTAAATATTTGTATCAGCGAGATAATCAACTCACTTGAAGTCATAACCATGCAATTGCTGCATAACTTCTGGAGCCATCCTGAAATAAAGCAACAATAAGGAGACACATTATGGTCATTACCAACTCTCAAAAATTGAATTTACATGATAGAAGTACCGATATAAAGTAAACACTGAGATGGTTGGAAGGCCAAGGGAACAAATACCAGCAAGGAGTTCCAACAAAAGTATTTCTGGAACGCTGTCTGTCTCCAGCATCAAACATGCTTGCTGACACTCCAAAGTCTGCCAACTTGACAGCACCATCAGAATCAATTAAGATATTCCCAGCCTGCAAACATAAGTCATGAACGTAGATAAGAATAAAGACAAAAATCTCCAAAATGAGGGTAAAAGGAATTAGGACAAAATATCAGGCAGTAAGCTGTTGGCATATTGCCAAAGAAACAAGAAAAAGTCACGTTGAACTACTAGACTAAGAGAATATTAGCATAAAGTTTGTGTGCGGAACAAAGCTATATTTCCAGCATTTATCATATATAGTTAATTACATTATAAGAAGAACCATAAGTTTCTTCATGTGATTGTTACAAAATATAGCTGAAGCAATATCTTACAGATGAGATAGTCAATAACTAATAAGCTTGGCCCCTGAAAACAAACTAATTGCATAAATAAACAAGAAAACACATGGCATACAAATAAAACAAGAAAGGGCAATTAAAAACCTTCACGTCTCTGTGAATGTGCCCATGGGCATGAAGATAAACAAGAGCTTTAAGGACTTCACGCAATAAAGTAGCAATAACAGGCTCTTCAAAACCTTCTGGATAAGCGGATTTCATTATATGCAAGCAGGATCCCCCAGCCATGTATGGCATCACAATCCAAAGGCTGTGACCAGTGGTGAACGAGCAAAGTGCCCATAGTAAATTTGGGTGATCAATCAAGCTCATGGTATTTACCTCTCTTCGGATGCCATCCTGCATCATTCATGAACAGATATCATGTGTTGACACCAACTCTTGATGTGACGGAGTTGCTGGGACTCATAAGAGAAGGTACAAGTAAACATGACTTCTCAGCAACAAACTGTGAAAGATCATACTTACCAGATCACTATTGCACTTTTCCAAATCAAGAACCTTGATAGCAACAATCTCATTAAGTGGAATGCATAAAGCCCTGTACACAGTGGCACTAACACCTTCTCCAATTTCTTCATATAATTTGTAATCTTTTGGATTGACTGGATATCGTTTCTCCAAAGTATGCTCCATGGTTCCCTTTTACTGCATACTATTGCCACTCTCTTTACTTCTAGATGTTCCGATTACCAAAGACACACTTTTAGCTAAAGATTGGACTGTCATTCTAATGCGGGACTTCTTCCAATTTGGTAGCATCTTCTCTTTTTTTAATGCACGAGAGTATACAAGTAAACTGACTTCATCAAGGTCCCAGACCTTTTCCTTGCGTGCAGATACAGTTTAAACTTTAAACCTCAAAATCCTAGTTAACAACAGAGAAGATATTGCATTACACCAAGTATCCAGTGATTGAACTATTGGAACTAGCAGTGGATTGTCAACCAAGTGCAGTCAACAAAGCTTACAATAACAGTCATTTACCCCAGATGACAGAAGCCTAAACGTTAGCAAATGTTGTATGGCACAAAACTAATAAATGCACTCGAAAACTAAGAAAAGATTTGCGCAAACTAACCAAGAAACAAAAAAAATAGAGCTAACAAGAAGCCTGTTACAAGAAAGGTGATATCAGGTATTTTTAACCTATACAAAACCAAGAAAAAAAGTGTTATTTCTTACTTTAAAAAAAAAACACAAATTTCTTTTCGAAACAATTAAAACAAATACAAAAAAGAAAAGCAAAGCCAAAGTTTAAGTAAAATGTATTAGAGGCTCTTGAAACATGTATAACAAAACAAAAATTGAAAAAAGAAAAAGAAAACAGACTGATTAATTTCTTTCAATTCTTTTAGCTTCTGTATAGCAATCTAGATTCAACTTTATTTTTAAAAAATCAATAAAAAGGCATTTTCTTTTATATAATTCTTATTTAATTAAAAAATAAACTTAAAGACAGTCTTAATTCTAAGTAAATTAACTATGATATAACATAACATTCATGAAATCGCTTCAAAGTTTCCACAACTCCTCAACAAAACAACTAAAACTATAGTCAAATTTCACGAATTCCAAACAACCTCCGAAACAACAAAAAATAATAACAAAAACTTCATGATTAAAAAAAAAAAAGGAAGCTAAAATTACCATAGATTTATACAAACCTGGTATTTCAGTGGATTGAAATCAAAGCTGAATCTGAAAATCTGATAGCCCCACCTCCTCCTCCAAACCACTTCACGAGACTTTGTTTAAAAGCTTCTTCAGTTTCAAATTTCGATTTTTTTTGTTGAAGACAGATTCTAAAGATGACAAATAGCGATGATAATAATTGGTGGACAGATATTATAATAATCAAATAAAAAATTCCAGTCGAGTTTCAGGTCCTTGGATCAAATCTTACAACTTCCGCAGTATGCAAATAAAATACTCTTAACTTTTTCTTTTTTTTTTTAAGCTTTGGTTTTAGCAAAGTAAAATGAAGGTGGAAAAGTAAAATCTATATATATATATATATATATAGTTGAAACTGAGAAGAGATTTTTATGAGTTATCTTATCTTCTCTTCCTTTAGTAGGTGAAAATATCGTATCTTCTTTAGCTTATTAACATACGTTGATGGACAGTAATAAATTAAATTGCGTAAATTTTGGCGCATTCATGTGAAATAATATTTTTTTATTTAGTAATCTTTTCATATTTTAATTATTTTATTTTTACTGTAAATCATCTCATCTTATCGTGTCTTAATTAAATTTATTATGTTTCCTTTCATCCTAATACTTAACTTTCAAAAGTGAGATTGAAGTATCATTTTAAAATTTAAGAACAAATATTTTTTTTCTCTTTCTTAATGATATAAAATTAAATTTTTACTTTTTTGAGTTAAAAATATGTGTATTAATAATTAGGGTAGATTAATAAAATAGTCATTTTTGTTTCATTTAGATTATATTTTAGTCATTTATATTTGAAATGTTACGTTTTAGTCAGTTATTTTGACGTGTTGTAACATTTTAATCATTAAGTTGTTAATTGTCATTAACGGTATAACGGTAAATTGACGTGACACGTTAAATAATCATTTCAAATAAAAAAAATACAATTTTTTCTTTTACGTTCTTTTTAACTTTCCTTTTTTTCTTTTCATTTTCTTCTGCTTCTCCCTTTATTTTCCTCACTTCTTCATCTCTTTTAACGTAAAAAGAAAAAAATTAAATTGCTTAAAACAAAAATATATATATGGGGCAATTGTATAATTTAATCTAAAAATTTTATTTGAAATGATGATTTAATCTGTCACGTCAGCTTACCGTTACACCGTTAATGTTACAACATAATAACGTAAGAGACTAAAACGTAACATTTTAAATATAAGTGATTAAAATGTAACCTAAGGAAAACAAAAGTGACTACTTCGATATTTTACCCTAATAATTATTGTGGTTTGCCAATTGATTATTAATTCGATTGGCATGGGTATTATTGTCAATGTAGGAAGATATGGGTTCGAGTGCGCTGAGCTGCATCCTTATTTATGAGTTGAGGAGAGTTATAAGTAATTCTAAACATTATCTTAAAAATAACAGATATGATCAAAACTTATAAAAATTGGTTCAAAAATAATAATTACCCCTAGGATTAGAGTTTTTTCTTTCTTTCTTGATATGGTAAAATTCAAGAAATATATATTCTCATCTTCAACATCCAAATCATAATTTTAGTACAAAATTTTCTGTTGGATCATAAAGCAAAGAGATATCATTGAATAAAAACATTTTTCCAGTTTTGTTTTCAGTTTTTAATTACCATTTTAACAAACAAAAAAATTCAAATTGATCCTTTTCAATATATACATATTTTTTTTATTTTGCCATTTTCACGCCCAAGAGGGCATCAATAATTCCGTTGAACTATAAATAATTGGCATAGAAATACAATCTCAGCTCATATTTCATTGCTTGAAATTTTGCTATTTAAACTTTTTAGTCAAAAAAATCGTTCATTTCTTCAATCTTATATACCTTTCAAAATAGGAAAATAAAAAGGGTAAATTATACAAATGGTCACCCAACATGCCCATGTTCTTGTTTTAGTCACTCAATTTTAAAATCTTCAATTGAGGCACTAAATTTTGTATTCATTTCTGTTTTTCTAACTGGTATAATAACATATTTAGTCCTCAATACTTACATACTCTATAAAATTATCCTAATTCTAAATAATTCAATAAATTTAACCCTTCATGTTTATAAATTCTACCAATTTAATCATCAAACTTCTTAATGAAAACTTTTAACTTTAAAAATTAAAGCATTCCACGTCTATAAATTTATAAAACTCAAAAAGGAAAAAAGAAATTCTCCAATTGTGCAAATCTCCACTCAACTTTTTAACAATACCTCTTATTAATGAAGAATTTTGGGGAATGGCATATTTTTTCTTTAAAATTTTATAATCTAAAATTATTCAACAGCAAATTATAATAATAAGCACTAATCAATCGTAAAAGGTAAGTTACAAAGTCTCCGCCACACAAAACATAAAATTAAGGTAATTAAGTTTTTTTTTCAATACAATTAATCTTAATTTGAATTTTAATTTAACTTGTTATAAAATTTATTTTCATTTATGGTTTTTGAATATTAGATTTGAGATTAAAAAAAAAGTACAGATAGTAAATTAAAGATTAGTATCGAGTTTAGTATTTCCACAAGTAAAAAAAAAAAAAAGATAATTATATAAATATATTTAATAAAATAAAAAATAAAAGTAAATTAAACATGCGATAGTTTTTTGAACCTCACTTATAAAAATTAAACTTTCACTATCCATATATGTGATGATAATCCCTGAATCAAACAAAATTCTTTTGATTAGCATATTTGGTAGAATTGGACAAGTTTCTCTTTTCCTTTTGGATTTTACAAATTTATAGACGTAGAATACTTATATCTTAAAAGCTAAAAGTTTTGGTTAAGAAATTTAAGGATCAAATTGATAGAATATATAAGTATTTAAAGACCAAATATGTTATTATACCAGTTAAAAAAATGTCACACTATTATTTTCAATATCAATTCAAAGGTGAGTAATCAAAATAAGAATAAATATTTAGTGCTTAAATTAAATGTTTTTAAAATTAGATGACGAAAACAGAAATACATATATAATTGGATGATTATTTGTATAATTTAGCCAAAAAAATCAATAATTCTATTTCAGAAAACTAAAATATGAAAATTTTATTCAGAATGTCACTATTATTTCACATGCTTCATCATCAAACTTTTTTCTTTAAAAAAGAAAAAAAATAGTTTATTAATCACAGGAATCTTCATTTCAAGGCTAAAAAGGTGGTTGTTTGATATTTTTCTTCTCTATAAGAACTCTAGGCTTACCATATATATCACGTTATTAACCTATCAAAAGACGAGATTATCCTTTTAGGTTTGGTTTCTAATTTCTATGTGTGTGGCCAAGCCACTAGATTCAACTTTTGTATATTTCACTGATTTAAATTAATGTCGAGTAATAATAATAAAAATATTTAAAATTAATTAAGAAATATAAAAATATATTTTATTTTATTAAATTTTAAATAACAGTAATTACCATCATTAGAACTTAAAAGGAAATCGAAAAAAAGAAAAGAAATTCAAATCAGATTAATTTACCAAATTTTATCCATGCATTTAAATTGGTTGCCATTGTCGTTTAGTGCAGTTTTTCTAAAATTTACCAAATTTTATACGTGCAATTATCCGAGGAAGGTTTTATTTTATGGATGCCAGCAAATCAAATATTTATATTTTCTCTAGGACTTGAATCTGAAAATAAATTTAAATACTATTATCTAAATTCGAATTTAAATTAAATTAACTATTCGTTAAATATTCGGATCCTTTGATAAATATAAAAATATTATTCATATGCACTCTGAATATAAATTTAAATATTATCCGAAATTACATTAATCATTCCAATCCTTAATTTGTAAATATTTAAGTCTTAAATATGATATCAATAATAACTTAAGCAACACAAATTATTTTAATACTATTCTGTATAAAAAAAATGTCTAATTAAAAAACATACAGTGAAAAAAGAATACACCATACCCATTCATTCATCAAAATAAGCAATGAAATTCGGTGAACGATTCCACCGCATCGATTAATCAACACTTATGAGAAGCAAAATCGGCGCGAAACTATAAAGAACGTAGAATTATGACAGTTCAACATAACGCAATTTAAGGTTTAAATAAGGGAAAATTATTTTAGAAGATATGATTTTTACTTTTTAGTCCTTACACCAATTGAGTTTATAACTAGAGTTTTTTATTTTTATTCTTCATAATGTTAGAATTATTAGTGTATTTTAATCACTAATGTTATCAAAATTTAATATTTGGGTCTCTCATTAAATCACCAACGATTATTTTTTATTGAGATAATAATAAATTTAGTCTTTTAATGTTTACAGATTCTATAGTTCAGTCTTAAATTCAACAAATTTAGCTTTCAACTTTACACATTCTATCAATTTTGTCTTGCTTCTTAAAAATTTAAAAAAATTAAAAATTTATTTTTCAATAAAAATATATAAAATATTTATGAATAAATGAATATTCAATATTTATGAATAAATGAATATTCTTTTCTAACACAAAATCTATTTTAAAAATAATAATTTTATAAATAAAATAATTTAAGAGAAAAAAAAACTATAAAGAAGACCTATGCAGATTCACTTGTTCATTTTGAGTTGAAAACTACAGTAAGTCAAAAATGATGAAAATTGATGTTTTTAAGTTGTCCAAAGCAGGTTTTTTCGCTTTGAATTATATTTGAGGGTGAGTATGATTGGATATATATATATATATATATATGAGAATAAGATCTTAAAAACTCACTAGGTGAAAAACTATGCCGGCAACTATACAACCAATTCTTAATTTGATTGCATGAAAATAGAAGATGTGGAAATTGATGAGTTTTAAATAAAATTTATTTGTGTTAGTGATTGGGGATGAAAGTAGTGCTCGACATTTGACAAATTTGAAGAGAACTGAAGAGCTAGACATATAATAAAATTTATTATTTATAAAATAAACTTAAAAAAAAAAGCTTGAAGCTGATTTGTGTTGTGGGTTTCTTTCTATAAATATATATTATTTATAAAATATTATTTTAATAAATAAATTACATGTAAAAAAATGATAAAAATGGTTGTTTATTTATTTATAATTTTATACGTTTTCTTTTTCGAAAAATAAAATTTTAAATTTAAAAAAATGGTAAATAATAACAAAGACAAAACACTAACTAGGAGAAACTATGCCCGATGAAGACTGCTCGGATAGGTCCCTGAACTCTCGAACAATAAAATCTGCTGCAGATCAGCTGGAGCCCTCCCTAGAAAATGGAAATCAATCGGATTGCAGTTCGTACTTCTCGCTAGAGAATCCGCAGGCAGGTTGCCTTCACCATAACCATGCTAGATCACCACATTCCATTGTCTGGTAAGGAAACCTCGAATTCGCTGGACCAAGACAACCACGACATTCCTAAAGCCCCGTTCTCGTAACAGTCGCAACCCATCTAGGGTCGACCAGATTGTGTAAAATTGAAGACTAAATTTGTTGAATTTTTTCAAATTACGACTAAATTGATTGAATCTATAAACATTAAAGAGCCAAATTTATTATGCCAATAGAAAGGTCATTGATAGTGATTTAACTGATGAGTAAGCAAAATATTAAATTTTGATAATGTTAGTGACTAAAATAGAAAGTTTTAAACTTAGAGTTACCAAAACAGAAACACACTAATAGTTGGGTGGCTATTTTTATAATTTACCCGCTGATGGCATATGTACATTGTACAACAGGACCATTTCCAGTGGAATGGTTATAATAAATAATGGCATTTCATTGTATATACACGTACCTAATGTTACACACCACAGCAAAAAGACATTTCATGTCTCATCTGGCGTTGGCTCGAGAATTACCGGGATCTTCTCCTTATGATCACCACGCAACACCTCGACGGTAACCTGTGAGAAATAAGATAATGGAAAAAATCTAAACTTCAAAAACATCTGAAGAATATTCTAGGAATATACAGGCAGTATTTGATTATATACCTTATCACCAACTTTACATTGATCAAGAATTCTGTACAAGTCGCTGCCATTGGTGACCTTCTTTCCGTTAACAGAAGTTATTATATCACCCAATACGAGTCTACCATAAGCATCACGCTTTGTTGGTCGCAGACCCTGTTATATGCTAAAGGTTAGCTGTCAATAGAAAATATGAAAAGCTTCATCGGTTCATTGAAATGTAACAATCTTCAAAAAGGAAAGGTGAAAGTCTGATGCAGAAATAATATACCGCCTTGCCGGCTGGACCATTCGCAGGAGCATCTAAGACAAGCACACCACTTACTCCCAACTGCTCGACGGATTGGTCAGGTGCAAATTTAATCCCTAAAATAGGTCTTGTCACCTTCCCAAACTTCACCAACTGATCAACGATGCCACTAACCTGGACATGTAGGAATAACGAGATGAATTTGGAAAGAAAACGAAACAATATAAATTCTTCCATCTCAAACGAATCAAGGTCTATGTAATACTCACTGTGTCAACTGGAATCGAGAATCCAACACCGGAATTTGCACCAGAAGGAGAATATATAGCGGTGTTTATCCCGATAAGGTTTCCTGAACTATCTAGGAGTGGCCCTCCACTATTACCAGGATTAATAGCAGCATCTGTCTGTATAACATCTTGAATTGGGCGACCGGTAGCCGCAGAACTGATCTCTCTGCGAAGCCCACTATAGGTAAATATAAAAGAAGCATTAGCAACTGTAATTCATATAAAAAAGAGCAATAGGAGAAAACTTAAATATGATATATCAGTCAAAAATCGTTGGTCTTTGATACCTGATAACACCAGTTGTAAGAGTGTGATCAAGTCCAAACTGCAAGGACACGAAAAAGAAAAATCAGAAATCCACTCAAACAAGTAATCAAAGAGCTAAAAGAATAGGAGTAAAAGCACACGATCATTAACTCTTGATCAGGCACTTAAAATCATAGTGAGGGCAGCACTCTTATTAATCAAATTCATCTATGTTGCTTCGACACTTTTATTTCTCTTTAAGTGTTTGTGTCTTGATGCATATCCGTACTTGGGTACGGAGATATGACTCTCCAAAGACATGGAAAAGCTTAAAAAAATTTCAAATGCCCGTGTTGGACACATACTTATATCCGACACTTTATTATGCAAGCATATCGAAAAGCAACCTCTTTTCCATGCCAATCCTATTAAACATCATAATAAATGTGTTCGAAGAGAATGGATAAACGGAAATATGATGTATCGGAAAACAAAAAATAAGATATATGATGAAGGAAATGTATATGATATTTAACGACCTGCATATATAAGTATGTTCATATCCTTGATATCACTACATACAGTCTCCATTGAAGTGAAACAAATAAAGTACTCACCACACAGGTATAGGTCATAATTCTACAAGTATAAACATGTACTCACCGGGTTACCGATAGCATATACTTTCTGGCCAACAAGTAAATCTGCAGAGACACCAATAGGTATAGGTCTTAGTTTGTCTTTGGGGGCATCAACACGCAATACAGCTACGTCCTTGTCTTGGTCGAATCCAACAACTTTTGCATCATACGTCGTCTGGTCCGCAAAAGTAACCCTGCAAATAATGAGCACCAATATAAGATTTCGTATATCAAGAACAAGAAGCTTTAAAACATCTTTATCCTTTATATCCATATTGCCAAAGGTCAGGTAGTTAACGCCTCTAACTCCTGTTTCTTCATATATGATTACTTTCAAGATTTAGAAACAATCAAAATAGCAACTCAACCAAGCTCAATACCTCCAAATAAATGGCGTATTTATTTCCTCAAATTTATTTAATGCACTATCCCGTTGCTCTAACAAAACAAAAAGATACCAAGAACCAGATGTTTATTCGTCATGCATCGCATTCTACTCCTATGTTAATCTAAGTCATGAATGAGTGCTAGAAACAAATATGTTTCTAACATGAGTATATTCAAAATTTCCAACTTTTTTCACATAATTGGAGGATCATACCCTATAACAACATCCAAATGGCATCGGATACAGGTAATTTAAGGAAATGAAGAGTCCAGATAAACATAAATT
Organism: Gossypium longicalyx; assembly: GCA_025698465.1. Classification (NCBI taxonomy): domain Eukaryota; kingdom Viridiplantae; phylum Streptophyta; class Magnoliopsida; order Malvales; family Malvaceae; genus Gossypium; species Gossypium longicalyx. The sequence goes on from CM047005.1 coordinate 5,440,935, forward strand.
AGCCCTAAACGATCTTTTCATATTTTTCCATGCTTAGATAACCAAATAGATTATATAGTTTCATGCTTTTCCAATACATTCATTCCAAACACTGCAAATAACATCCATATTCCATAATGATGTGAATTGATATCATCTAAAAATATTTCCATTTCCATTCTGAGGTTATTCAATCCCAATCATTTACAAGAATAACAGGAAATAATAAAAACTAATAAAAGAACTAACTTGAGATCAGAAGCACCACGGATCACATGATAATTGGTAACAATGTGACCATCTGTGTCCCAAACGAAACCCGACCCCGATCCTTGTGGCACCTCCAGCACATCCAACGTAAAAGCATCCTGCCTGAAAAAAGAAGCCCGTTACCCAAAAAAAAAAGGGGAAATACAAACTACGCAGCAGCAAATTGAATAAGAAAGCTCAAAAATGAATGACGGAAAATTCAAAATTGAATTAACCTGACGGCGAGATTGGTGATATAAACAACAGAGGGAGTGTTCTCTTGAAAAAGACGAACCGTAGCCAACTCATCGGACTGTAATTTCCGGGGAGGGGTCACCACAAAGGCCGAGGCGGCTCCCACATCGGTTACGAATAGCGAGAAAGATAGAGCAAGCGAAGTGCAGAGAATAAAGAAGGAATCGAAAGCTGAAGAAACGATGCAATTATTACTAGAATTATTGTTAGAACTGTTTTTGGATTGATTGAAAATGAGACTGTGGAGAGAAGGGAGAGAGAGTTTCCTGGTTGGAAAGAGAAAAGAAGGTTTAGAAGTGGATGTGAGAGAGAGGGGAGGAAGCTTTGGATTTCTGTTTGGGGAGCGAGAAAATGGGGAGGAAAGTGTGGACAGGAGTGAATAAGCTGCCATCTCTTTGCTGACTGGTTTAGACAACTCACTGCAATTTTATTATGGTTATTCTTTGAAAAATTTTCCATGGCTGAACCAAAGAGTACTGAATTTTAAGGGGACTTTTTTTGACCACAAAGAAAGTATTTTATTGTGTACTCGCTTAATAGATTTTTTTTATTTTTAATTAATATTTAAAAGTAATTTAAATATTAATTTGAATCTAAAATCTAATAAGTCACTTTCTTTTCTTGAACATTCTTCTATTAAAAAGTACTAAATCCACATTCACTTATTCGATTTTTAAATATTAAAAAGAAAGTATTTTATTGTGTACTCGCTTAATAGATTTTTTTATTTTTAATTAATATTTAAAAGTAATTTAAATATTAATTTGAATTTAAAATCTAATAAGTCTCTTTCTTTTCTTGAACATTCTTCTATTAAAAAGTACTAAATCCACATTCACTTATTCGATTTTTAAATATTAAAAAGAAAGTATTTTATTGTGTACTCGCTTAATAGATTTTTTTTATTTTTAATTAATATTTAAAAGTAATTTAAATATTAATTTGAATCTAAAATCTAATAAGTCTCTTTCTTTTCTTGAACATTCTTCTATTAAAAAGTACTAAATCCACATTCACTTATTCGATTTTTAATTTTTAGTAATCCGTTATTGAATGACTAATGAAATAACTGTGTCAGTTTTTTAAATTTACATAATAGTAAATTTAGTTTATAATATTTATACATTGAATTAATTTAAGTTTAATTTTAAAAAAATTAATCATCAATGTATATTGCCTACTTTATTCTATTTTTTACATGAAAATATAATTTAATACATGTAAATTAGAAATAAAACAAAAATATTATTAAACTAGACAATTTTAAAATACATTGATTTTTTTGTACTAATTCATTATTTGTTAGGTTAAGTTGAGCGCCATTAATTAAGCACTCAGCTTATTTTTGTAAGTTGTTAGACTAACAATTGAGTTGAATTAATAAAGTAGGTATTTTTTTTTTTATTTTCAAGCAATTAAATTGGTAATTTTTCAAATTTTAGGTTGTTTTATTTCTTTCTTTCTTTTTTTACTTAATCAAACACATGGATAATGAAAGAAAAGGTTACAACGAAAAGTAAAAATGTAAAAGATAAAATTACATAATGTGTAAATGTTGAGAGTCTAATTTTTAAAATCAAAACTAAATTGACATAATGCATAAATGACAAATAACTTAATAGCTTCGAGTGGTACTGATTCATTGTTTGTTAGGATAACTTGACCGTCATTGAATAAGCAAATCAAAGCTTTTTTTTTACTTACAATTGGGTTGAATTAATGAAGTAGATTTTTTTTCAAGCAATTAAATTGTCTATTTTCCAAATTTTGGGTTATTTTATTTCTTTTTTTTTTTTACTGAATCAAACACATGGAAAACGTCAGAAATGGTTACAATGAAAAGTAAAACTATAAAAGATCAAATTACACAATGTATAAACGTCGAGGGTTCAATTTTTAGAATCAAAACTAAATTGGAACAATGTACAAATGTCAAGAGTTAAAATTGTTATTACATCAATTTTAAAAGCTACCACATCAACTTCCCATTAGTCAATTAACCGCCCGTAACAAAAAAAGAAAAATCAAATAGTTGGGTGACTATTTTGTAACTTTTCATAATTAAGTGATAAAAAAGAAACTTCCTAATAATTAGATGACCACATGTGTAGTTTACCCTTAAATTTAAAATTAATTATAAATACCATTTTAGTTTGAAGAATTTTAAATCTATCTCAAATTCATCTTTCAACTTAAAATTAAATTAAAAAATTTTAATATTTTATATTGCTATTGTTTTCATGTAAATTATATATTTATTAAATATAAATATGTTTATACTTCTATGTCTTAATTCAATTGGAAATTATTAAAATTATTTTATTTTTATAAAGAGTGAATATTATTTTAAAAATATTTTATTTTTTATATTTTTATATAAAATGCAGAAAATATATCATCACAATTGAACACATATTTAATATTTATATTCATATTTACAAATTATTCCTATAATATTTATGGATAAAGATACTTTATATCAAATTTTTTTATAATTAAAGGCAGGAGTCTAGATATTAGGAATTAAATCCAAACTTTCAGACCATAATATAAATGTTTTTTTGCTACTAAACTAAATGATTGTTGATTACTCTATATCAAATTTTAATTATTTTATCTTTTAGAAAACTCTTTAAATGCATGCATGTTTCAAGGTGAACAAAGTTTGAGAAAATTCGAGATAAAGACATGTCCACCCAACAACTAGTTGCTAGGATGATAGGTCAGTGATACGATATTTAATTTAAAGGAACAAAGTTCGTATCTCATTAATTATAAAGAATAAAAGAATAAGTGATTATGTAATTTTTAATAATTTCGATTATAATTTTACTTATACAATAATTAAATCGATTAATCACTCTAAAAAATCGATTAATATATTAATTCAAATAAAAAGATTAGACCGATTTTAGATCAAATCATTCAAAATCGAGATTAGAATCGATAATTTCATGTTTTTAGTCTAAAACCGAAAGAAAAATAAATCAAATCCACCCATATAATTAACCTAAATAAAAAGATATAATTTATGCTTATGTCATTATTTAAAACTTCTTTTTCCGATTTTTTTTTTTAATTTCTGGACCAATTTGACCATAAGGCCGGTTACAAAAACATTGCTATGAACTTGTATTTCACTCACAAACATAATTGAAGTCACAAAAACATTTCTGTTGCCTTTAATGGTTACACCCTAAAAATGAGTTTCAACTCAAACTAGAAGAAACAAAACATATTGAAGACCCAGTAAACCTATGATTTATCTGCCATTGAGTGCAATCTGAAACTCAAGTGTTGGATGGTTTCAATATGGAGCCATTTTCTTAGCTTCATTTTCTGATACCATCCAAGTCAAGTTCGAAGAAGCGAACCGACTCCAATTTTTTCGTTAAAATCAGCTCTTTCATGTCTCCGTGTTTTGTTTAAGGAATTCAAGGTCTTTCATTTGCATTTGTACAGCTTCCTTTGATAATGGCTTTGGTTCTGGAACGTTGTCTGCATCATCACCACCTTCTGCTACTTTGATTGCTTTGTCCTTTATGATTCTTTGTATCATTGATCGCTTGACGGTAGGGAAAACTGCACATAGCATGATATTTAGCAAGCTCTCGTCTTCCTCTTCTATCGGGTCTCTCCCAAAGCAACAGACGTAAATGGCATCAACAGCCTTTTCGGCTCTAATCTCCATGGGAAGAGTTGGGGCATCCGCATTCAGCTTAGCTCGCCTCTGTAGCAATATAAGTACTAAATACATATTATATATAAATACACGCACAAATGTGTGTGTGTGTGTTTGTCAAACAAGCTGAAATAAGCATTAAAAACTCCATGGACAACATAAAATTGGAAACATAAACAACCATGCACCCACATAGAGCAGAGATTATCGAGCAGTTAATTATTCACTCATCTCTTACTCACAGTTAAAAGCTATTGAACTATGTTTACTCTGACTCTTTATTTTGCTTGAAGTATCATTGTCCCACACATACTTAGACATTGGTGTAAAGATATGAAATTTCGAGGATACTCCAACTACATAAAAAGAAATTGAACATACTCATGTTTGATACATATTCATATCCAAAACTATACCAAGTCCGAGCAACATAGCTATTGAATGCCATCGCTCTAAACTATCTTGATCATTTGTTTAGTGAAATGGAGACCAACTAAAGCCTATTTATCATGACAATGAAAATCTATAGCACCATAAAAGCACTATCCCAACATCCACAAAATCTAGCTGGTCGGCCAGATTGTGTTTTGTAGCACATAAATTCCTTTGATCTTTTGAACTTACTTAAAACCTCCCTTCCTATCATAATATGGTACTTAAACCATGTTACATTGACTCGAGACAAGGTATCAGACACGGATGCAAATTTTTTAAGTTAACTTGAGGATATCCTTTTGAATAGTCAAATATGTGACACAATTTGTATTATCCAGACATAGGAGTAAGATAATGATCTTCCAAAATATATAGAGAAAAAGTTAGCATATCTGTAGCAGCTACATACACATATCGGATGCTCCCTTGAATATAGGTAACTAGGACACAAGCAGATGGCATCCTTAGCCTAGCTTGGTTCCTTCAAACCTTATAATTCCTTCAAAATTTCAAGGTTTTAACAATTTATTTAATTCAAAAGTGGTAAACAAACTATTTTGGCATATTATCCCGATCCCCTGACTTGAAGTTCTTGACTTTGTCACTAGTTACATGTTAGGGTGAAGTGAAGGCTTTATCCAACATAGGCAATAACTAGAAGTGCTTGGCATGAAATGAACCTACGGACTCTTCATTTATTTTTTAAGTATCCATGTCCGACACAAGACACATTGATATGTAGAAATGGGATAGTGTGAATGAGATGAACTGACCTCTCTTGCTTCATTCATCATTGCAATAAAATTCTGCTCTTCGAATTCGATATCATTGGAAATCCGAAGCCTTGCCATCCCCTCCAATATCTCCTCAGATTTAAGAAGACCAGCACCCACAGCTGCTAGCCAACATGATAGCAGAACATACAAAGGATCCCCTGCCTATCCAAAACCACAAAATCCAAGTCGAATGTCTTCATTAATTCATGTTAGAATACCGTGTTAAAAGATAAGAACACGAGAGCAGACAAGATAAAAATAACACAAAACAATGCATGATCACCCAAAAGACTACGTTATTAATATTATGAAAAGGCGTTTTGTTCTATAACATAATCTTATCCATTTACATTTATTAATCTAACAATTACTAACACCAAACATATGTAAAACAGAAAAACAAATTAATAAAATTTGTGTTATGAACATTTCATTTAACTACAATTATCCTACCAGAAAGAAGAAAAAATTACCCGGCCTCTCCTTTCTTGGAACTCGTAAAAGGCTCTAGAATCAGTAACAGTACATTTCTTACCCACCCTTCTTCTAAACTCAGCAAAATCAATGATATCCCCACCAACACCGCCTTCATCACTGAAAATCCTAGCGACAAGGCCGACTATAGGGAGAGAGCCAATGACTTTGTTCGCGAAACCAGAGATGGAGTTTGGGTTTTCCATGTAAGCTTTGATAGCCAAGCCGTAGGCGCCATCTAAGGAGCTTGAGTGTTTTCTTCGCCTTTGTGGTTGTTGGCTTTTCGGGTTGCTGTAATGTTGACGGAAATGGAGGAGCGAAGGTAAAATTTGGTTGCATGAAGAGAGAATTTTGTGAGTGTGAAGAGATGACGGCAATGGCTTAGCTGCCGCCATTGATGTTTTGTTGGAGTTAGGAATTTGGATTGCCGTGTTTTTAGCCGCACGTTTATATATATATATATATATATGTTATCCATTGATCTTTTTTTTTTCCTTAATTATTTGTTGTTTAAAGATTATACTTAAAAAGTAATTAGTTTTATATTTGATTAAAGACGGTATTTCTAAGGCTAAATTGTTCAAATAAGAGTACGTTTATACGAAGAATTAAAATTTTAAAATGAGAATTTTTAAATTTAGGAGGTTAGAATTTTTAATAATTTTATTTGGATAAATAATTAATTTAGAAAAAAATTATTAGAGTTTTATAAATTAAAAAATAAAAATAATTATATTAAAAATAAATAATATAAAATATATTCAATATGAATATCATTATATTTGTAAAATTTTATAAGTAGTTTTAATAAAACAAAATTTAAAAATATGTATTATAATTAAATAAAATGTTTTTTGAAGTTTAAGTTTTTATCTTATGGTGGAATCATTTGTATTAAATTAAAAGTCTCTTTGGATAATACAGAGTAATTATTAAGGTAATAATTATAAAAAAAATTGTAATTCTCTAGACGTGTTTGGCTAACACAATGTAATTACATCATAATTTTTTATATCATATTTTATAGTACAAATTATAATTACATAGTTACATACTTTATATTTGTAAAAATATTCATTAGTATAAAAAATTATAAGTATGATAAAAAAAATCTAAATAAGTAACAAAATTAAAATCAAATCATTATATGCAAATTTATTTAATTTTTTTAGTGCTTCTTTGTTAGGTGATTCCCTCTTTAATACTTAACATATGCTCTTTATTCTCATTAATTAGTCCTTAAGAGTTCATCATCTAAATTTGAATATGCATTATTATGATTACCAAGATCTCCTTCTTCTATAGTCTTTGAAGTACGGATTTTTTTAGTTTCACTTATGATTGAATTTATGAAATATACAACATATTAATACGATCCAATCTTATTTTTTTATGTTATACTAAGGTATTTTGTTAATATGAGAAATATTTTTTAGAGCAATAAATGTCAATCTCAACTACATTTTGTTGTCTTGAATGTCTCAAATTAAAAAGTTCGCAAGTTATCTATGTTGTTTGTGTTTAGCACCATTCTCTCAAATGATATCATATCTCACGATATGGTGCAATAATTTTTTTAATATTTACATAATTAACATCGACCTTATAATATTTGGATTCACCGTCCAAATAACTTGTAACTTTAATTATGAAGAACTTGTATAAATTTAATTTAAAAAAAAACAACCTAATTCTAGGTTATACCCCTTATTATAGTATGTAAGTTAAGTAAAATAAAATATAAAATTTATAATATAAAACATTTATAAATAATATTTTATTAAATTATTCAATAAATTTCATAACACTTATTATAAATAATATAATTTTTTTATCATGACTTTAGAAAATTATTTTTAATAAATAAATTATGATAAAAAAATTATATTTTTTAAATAAGTATATTATTTTTATAATATATAACTTAAGCACATATATTTTATGTTGATATTTCTTGGCTATAAATTTTTATAAAATAAATATATTATAACACTTATAACATGTAAATTAATTTTTATAATAAACTTTATGTCTACAACTTTAGAATGTTTTTAGGATTTAAGTAATATATATATTTTGTTATAACTTTATAAAATGCATGATTTATTTTTATAATATGATTTTTTTAAGATTTATAATATAATAAAATTTTTGTCATAATTATCCAAAACCTTATACATATTCATGCTCACAATATATATTTTTTTATAACTTATATAAATATATATATATATTTAAACTGGGTTTGAGTGTAATTACCTATGTAATCACACCAAATTTCACCCTCCCCTAAAAATTAGAAAGTGTAATTAAAGTGTTCAAATTAAACTCAATTCGGTGAGACCCGCCAATTATAATAGTTAACCAAACATGTCATGATTGTGTAATTACAAATAATTACACCCAAATTTAATTACTAGGTGACTTTACGAACATTAACTAAATAAAATTATAAGGAATTTTAAAAAATCACTTTAGGTGAAATTTAGAAAAGGAAATTGAGCTATTAAAATACCCTCTTGAAATTACTTACAAATTCAAAAATTCTTCAATATATTTACCCAAACAAATAGATTTATTTTTAGAATTTTAAAAATATTAATATAAATGAAATTCCTCTTACAAATTTCTCTCCAAAACACACCCTAAGAACTTATATGGACATTTGTAGTGTAGACACCAAATAATTTTATAATGTTAAAAAAAATTGTTGTGTGACATTTTTAGAGATGATGTGTAAATTTTCTTAAAACTAAACAATTTTAACATGGAATTTATATAAAATAAAAATAAATATTTTTAATTTAAAAAGAGAATTTATTTTATTTGAATTAAAACTCAAATTTCCCAAATTTGAGAAGAACCCTAATCTTGGTTGCCTTTGTAGCTTGAAGCATTCATTGTGAATCCAACAACAAATTGTCTCATAGCCCCTAACATTTTTCACATAATTTTCTATCAATCTTTTTCTGCAACCTCAAAGTAAGAGAAGAGCAAAAATGGTGAAAGTGAAAATATATGATTGCTATGAGATATGACAAATTTTCTACGAGACACTTGTTAGTTATTGTTTACCAATTGTGTACGAGTTCTACACTAACCTTCCAGAAGCAAGTGAAAATACAAGTTTTGTAATAAAGAAGAAATTGCATTTTGATCCTTAGACTATTAGGAAATAAAAACTTCCAATGGTTGAGCATTGTGTGTGTACTAAGTTAATTAATTATGAGGTAAATATGAATGTGGTTTATGATGTGCTGACTCAAGGGTGTGGGGTGGTATTTACGTATGCCAATAATACAATCCACTCAACAAATCTTTTTCTAGAGGTAAAGATATAACTACAGTTCATTAATCATCACATATTTCTGTCAAAGCAAAATAATGAGTTGAAACGTTGAGTTTACCCTCTACTTTTTTTGTATTTTGGTTGGACGTATATAGACATTGGACAGTTAATGAGCAAATGCATATTCATGCAAAGTCTGTGCAAACACTTTAGTTTACTTGTCTGATTACTGAGTTGTATTTTGAAGCCAAAGTCTAATTATGGCCTAATGAAGCTATGACTCGTCCTAACAAATCAATTGACAAACATATTATTTATAATATCATCCAATGTGATCTCAAAAATATTAATACAAAGACATTAAATCAATTACACCAATGGTTGAAAAAATGGTGAAGAAGTTTGTATTGAGGTTTTGGCTATTGAAGCATCACAACCTTTGTCATTTGAACAAGTTCCCCTAGACTTATCTTCAAATCCATGACTACCTTAATAAAGTTAAATTTGTCATATATTATGGATACCCTACAAAATTTAAAAAAAAAATCGAGATTTTCGATGCTCATCGCACAGAGAATGAGAAGAAGGGTGAGTTTGGATGGACAATGCGTTTACCTGCGATTATTGTAAAAATAGCAGTGGCGATAAGATTAGATACTATAGCGATACTGTAGCGTGAGACAAAAAATAAGCTAAACGCATCATACCGCACCGCACTGCTGCCCAAAACTCAACCGAAGATCCACAATTTCATTGTCAAATGGTAAAAATTTCGAGAAAAGATTCCACAAATGATCTAGTGTTGGATGTCTTCTCCCTTTGGACCGGATAGAGAGTACCCATCACCCGATGTACCTACACATGAGGATGATGATAAAGATGTTGGTCCAATCTTACTTGAATTGTTTACAAATTTATGTGATGATTTTTCTTTTGTTTTGTAAAACCATGTTTCTGCCATGTTTCTTAGTACTTTGGATAGAAGATGTTAAATAAGTTGAGAACTTATTGTTTATTCCAAAATTTATATCATTGAAAAAATAAATTCCATAATTGTACTCATATATTATTCACATGTTAAGATAGTAAATTTGATCGAATAAAATTTAAATTAAAAGGAGTAGATTATTGATTTTCTTTAAATAACCATTCGGATAATAAAAATGTCGTCCGGACGGTTATCAAGCTATCAAGGGGAAAGAATAATGAAATCATGATTTTGGTATAAAAAATTTCGAAGAATTTAACAAAATTTATAAAGTTACACCAAATTCCTGAAGCTTTATACTAACTTTTTTAAAGCTATACCAAAATTTCTGTAGTTTTCTTATTAATCAACATAATATTCTAGTGTACCAAAATTTTTAAGGGTTTATTAATTTTTTTCAATATTCCATACTCGATGAACTCAATATTTTGATATATCGAAATTTCTGAACTTATACCAAAAGACTATATAAAAAATTATAAGATTTTATCAAAATTTCTAATAATTTACCAAAATTTCTAAAAGTATACCTATATTTCTAAAGTTTTCCTTTGTGGCTTGGACTCAATATTTTAGAATACTAAAATTCTTAAAATTATACCAAAATTTCTAATGTTATACAAAAATTTATAATGATTAAGCAAAATTTATAAGAATTTATTAATATTTCTAAAGTTAGTTAAGCTGCTGTTATAATTTTCAAGATAATTAATAATTTTTATAGTTTATATATACATTTAAAATTTTTAGATTATTATTTATAAAACGATTGACTGAGTTGATGTCACGAGTCAACTCGACATTAATTTAGCTGTGAAATTATTAAAATATTCTTATTTTAAAGGACATCATAATCTTTTCTTACTTTTATATAATCTTCAAATATAACAATTGAAAAAGATTATTTCAAAATCGAACACAAAACTGATAAATTTATATAAAAAACTTGTCACTCCACTAATAATATTTGTTGATATATTTTTTATAAATATATATTTAATATAAATTATTTTTGTTCAACCACATGATGGGTGTGATAAAATCTATAAGTTATTGTTTCTTTACCCCTTCAACCAAAATTTTACTTTAATATTTTTGTACATTTAAATGTTATTACACAAATTGCTCCATCCACATTGTTTTTATATCTATACTTATACTGTCGTTTAAGTGTGTACTTGAGTTTGTATCAAGGTATTCAATATAGTATCAGTGAGCGTACAATTTTTCTATTAATACTGATATGTACCAATATCATTATATTTTGATGTACCGTTTCAGATTCATCAATATTTAAAAGAAATATATATAATATAATATATATTTAAATAAATATGTAGACAACAATTCGTATATTAAAATATTATTTGAAGAACTATATATAGGATTTATATAATTTATTTAAATAATAATTATTTAAAGAAAAGTAAATCTATATATTTCAATTAACAATTTCCATTTAAAATTGAAATTTGTAATATATTAAAATAAAATTGTGTTTAAATTATTTAAAATTTGTTTTGTAGATAAAAATAAAAATAGAAAAAATAAAGTTGCGACAATTTGAGCTTGTGTACTTTATTATATATATAATTTGATTGAATCGGTGCAATAAATTAACTCGATATCAATTCAAGATTGATGACAATATAAATAATTTAATTTAATTTTTTAATTTTAATAACGTACATATTTCATATGTTATTATTAATTAGTTTCAAATAATAAATTTAATTATTTATTGTATGTTGTTTTTAAATTTACATTTATATTATAAATTTATAGTTTTTAGATGTATTTCTAATAAATTTCAGAACTTTTAATAACTTTTTATTTTTTAAAAAGTTTTAACCGTTACATTATCTTTTATCTTGCCACTCAATCCAAATTAAAGAGGTCAGAAACTTTAGGAAAAAAAATTAATTTTAAGAACTTAGCTGATTATTAATTTTCAATATAAATCTCAATTATACGTTTGTTTTTTTATTATTAAGAACTCAATTGAATTTATTTATTTATTTTACTATTGTTTTTTTTTTTAACCATTTAAGCCAAATATTAAAGAACGGAAAGAAACTTTATTTGCGCTTGCGTTCCAGCATTAGTTATACAAAATCCCTTATATTTGGACATTCTTGCCGGCCTTTTCACTTGGCCTAAAATTCCTCCAAACACGTTTTTTGGTTATACGTTATTCTCATCCACTTTCTCAAAGGAAATGGGCGCTTACTGTGATGAAAATCTCTCTTTCTCTCCGGCTTGTAATTTGTCTCCATCTCACGACCTCCGGCTTTCCAAACACGTCCATGACAACGTTCACGGCAACATTTATCTCGATCCTGTATTTCATCTTCTCTCTCCCATTTTTCCTTTTTCTTTTACTTTTTTTTTCTCTCATTTTCAATGTTTGCTTTAGCGAAGTGCCCTAAATGTAAGTAGAAAAATTCGACAGAAATGTTTTGTTTGATTCTTAATTTGGAATTGTTATTTTTTTCACTGTTTCCATATGCTAAATCAGAACTCACAGTAATATGAGTATTATTGTGCTTTTATTTTTGTTTTTCTTTCTTCGTTGACTGGAGACTGAGAGCGAAGACTACAACAGTAGCTGAGTTTTGCTCTTTTGATTTTTGTGTGTGATTATTGTAATTATTATTTTTTATTTTCTGTCCGGTCGCAGCTCTCTTTGAAGTTTATTGACACCGAGCAATTTCAAAGGTAAGTGTGTACTTTTATTTTATTATTGGTTTAGCTTCAATTCAGATCTCATTTATTGTTTTTTCGATTTTTATGATACAGGCTCCGTGAGCTGAAACAACTTGGTAAAGTTAATTTTCATGTTCTTTTTCCACTTTTTTTTTTTTTTCTGTGAGAATGGGTGTTTAAGAACTGTGAATTGTCTTGAAATATATGCGGTTGAGATGGTTGATTTATTATCAAGCATGCAATATATATCACTGTCGTGACAAGTTTTTATAGGATATATTTGAAATGGTTACGAATTTATATCCCTGTTACATGCAAAAGTAGGAACTTTTATGATCTTTCAACTATTTATCTATGTTTTTATATGGGATGATGAATATATCACATGCTTCAGAAAAGGATAAACGTGGTGATAAATATCGATTCACTATAAAATTGATTTGAGAACTGGCCGCTTGGCCTCTATCCTATAGTAAAAGTAACTGTTTTTTACATTTATTTATTAGCAAACAGCAGTGATATTATGCTTTATTTTGTTGTTTTCTTGTCAGTTGCATTTACTGCTGTTGGTAAAATAGGATTCTCTTCATAGGATCTTAGTTTCTTCACTTGTATTAGACTCAACAATGGCTTGCATTGCATTGGTGTTGATTTTACCTAAATTTATACAAGGTTTCTTTTATTTAGTTTGCTATAATTCACTGAGCTCACATGTATGCCCGTAACTTGCTGATTGGCTAACTATTAATATGTTTCAGGATTGGCACACCTGGTTTATCCAGGGGCTGTACATTCCAGGTTTGAGCATTCTCTTGGTGTGTATTGGCTTGCGGGTGAAGCTATCCAAAAGCTCAAAACTTATCAGGTATAGAGCTGTTTTTCTCTTGTTATAATCTACCATGTTTTATTTATATATACTAAGATCCTTTTGTGTAGGGTTTGGAGCTTGGTATTGATCGATTTGATGTTCAAGCAGTGAAAGTTGCAGGTAAAAGCTTGCGTTCCTGAAAGGTGCTTCTCATTTCAATTGAATCGGGTCTTTATAGATTTTGTTCCTCCAATTTCAGGACTTCTACATGATGTAGGCCACGGACCTTTTAGCCACTTGTTTGAACGGGAATTTCTCCCCAAAGTTCTTAATAGCTTCAAATGGTAAATGTTGAATATTTTTAAATGATGCATTATTAACTTCTAAGTTCTAATCTTAAAAAAATTGATCACCCAGTGATTCCTCGTGTATGTACCAGTCTGATGACTTTTCTTACTTTTCTTTTTGGCTTAGGTAATGTTAGGGGTTGAAAAATATGGTTTTCATCCATTTAACATCATATCTGTATTTTCTAGGGCTCATGAGCAAATGTCAGCAGATCTGATTGATCATATTGTTGATGTGCACCATATCGATGTTGAATCTGAGATGATTAAAAGAGTCAAGGTAAGCTGATTTTATTAGGAGTTTGTTCATACACGATCTTTTTGCCTTTCCTGGTCCTGATGTTGCAAATATTCCCAAATAAACCTAGAAGTGTGAGGAGCTAGATACTAATAAATCCTATGTTTTTGAATTCTGAGCCATACTTAACCTTATGATTTCTTTCTTTAATTCTCTATTTGTAGCTAGTAAGCAGAACCAGAAACTTTCCTGACGTCTACCTGTTTATTTTCTTCCTCCTTATATCCTAATAATTTCTGCTTCCAACTTTTGCTTTGCTCTGATCCTTATGTTTATGATAAGAATTAATTTTCATCCATGTTCGTTTATTTATTTTCCAGGAAATGATACTAGCTAGCTCTGAGTATGCACTGCCAAAAGTAAGTGTTTTGTTTCTAACACCCATTTTGTAGGGCACATGTTGATCACTGGATTTTTTATATTTTGCTCCAGTATTAAGTACAGACATTCTTTGTTTCTTTGCTTTATCTAACACATACACTATTTTGTGCTTACTTTGAAGAGTGCAAAGGAGAAGCAATTCTTATATGATATTGTTGCAAATGGTCGGAATGGAATTGATGTGGATAAGTAAGTGAAACTTAATTATTTGTCTACATTGTCCTTCCAGTTTGAATAAAAGAATTTAACAGCATGAAATTTTACTTGTGTAGGTTTGATTACATTGTCCGCGACAGTCGAGCTTGTGGCCTAGGATGCAGCTTTGATTTCCACAGGTTTTTGTTAAATCTTCCTAGGCATTTAGCTTATAGTTTCCATTATCAATAAATGTATTAAAAAGCAAAAGAATAAAAGTTAGAAGATTTCTTTTGCCAGCATTATATACATGCTACACCACCTGCAGGTTAATGGAGACTATGCGAGTTTTGGGTGATGAGATCTGCTATCGTGCTAAAGACTGTTAGTATCATCTGTTTCATTTACTTGCAAAATACATGTTTAGTTCTTTTAGTGTTTTTTTACTCCTTAATAATGGTAATGGGTGCTCTTGCTAGATCTTAGCATCCACAAGTTATTTGCTACTCGTGCTGATCTTTATCGAACCGTGTACACCCACTCTAAAGTGAAGGTATTCACAGAGTTAACTCTGGGTTCTATATTGTCTCATTCAAACGTCTTTTGTACATTGTTGTTTTTTCTCCTCTTTTTCTTTTGTGTAATTAGTTTTGTAGGCGTCTTATCTGAAGTGGCGAGGTCTGGTTTCATTTTTATTGCAGGCTGTTGAGCTAATGGTAGTAGATGCTCTTTTAAAAGCTAATAGTTATCTAGAAATCTCTTCTTCCATTCAGGATCCTTCTGAGTACTGGAAGGTTGGACAACATGCTTGCCATTCTATTGAGTTGCTAAAAATTTGGAGTCCAAATGTATAACATGCTTTGCATTCTATTCTTTATTTGAATCCAGCTAGATGACACAATAATCAAAACTATCGAGACAGCACCAGATGAAGAACTCCGAGAATCTAGAGATTTGATTCTGCGCATTCGTAGGAGAAATTTGTATCAGGTGGAAAACCTTTGCATACTTTCACTTCATTTTTGTGTTTTGATCATGGTAGCATGCAAACAAACATGCTATTCTTGTTTTTTCTTTTTTTTTTTTAAATATGTGAAAGACGAAACTTACTGTATACTGTGTTATTTTCTGTGGCAGTTCTGTAACGAGTATTCAGTTCCAAAAGACCAATTGGAACATTTCAAAGATGTCACTGCACAAGACATCGCTTGTTCCCAGGTCTGTTGTGATTTTTTTTTTTCCATTGGCATTTGCATGATCTTATGCATCTGTTCTTAGCTAAACAATTGAATAGTCTCCAATACTGATACAAGGCAATTTTATTTTAATAGAAAAATGGTGGAGTACTGCTGCAAGAAGATGATATTGCTGTTAGCAATGTCAGAATTGATTTGACTCGTGGAAGGCAAAATCCTCTCGAAAGGTATCATGAGCCGTTTATGCTCAATTTGAATAGGCAAATATTTTCCTTGTTTTTCTAGGTTTCATCTTTGACAATTGTCTTTGATACTTTTTTTTCTTTTTCATTTTTGTTTCATTTCCACTCTTGCAGCATCAACTTTTTCAAGGTACTGAAAATCACTTACCTTGATTTTATTTTTTATTTTTCCTGTCTGGCTTTGTGGCCTAAAATGTAAGGTACTCACCTTATCCTTTTACTTGCTCTACATTCATGCCTAGACTTAAACATTGAATTTCATTCTGCTACTGGAAGAAGAAAACCTAGGCTGGATGGTTATTGACATTTGAAATGATTCAATTTCACTTCCCTAACCGAAGAAGAAAATGCTAGGCTGGATGGTTATTGACAATTGAGATTTCTATTTGGTTTCTGTCAATAATGGGTTTCCTTTTTATTTTCCTGTTATTTTTCCATAATATTTTGATTGTTGGATAGTAGTAAATACACAGGAGATACTATTAGCATATGTGATAAAATTGTGCTGCCTTTTCAATGGCGATGCAAACATAAAAGTTTGACCTATATTAGCTACTTAAGAGAGGAAATTCCGCATTATGTTGCTCTGATTCTTCATTTTGCTCAAGTACCCGTGTCTGGTGTATATCTGGATATGCAGTATAGAATATGATCCTCCAAAGACTCTCATAATGCATAGAATTCTTAAAAAAGAATTAAACATACTTGTGTCAGACATAAACTTGTGTTCAGGTGTCTACACTTACTCGAGCCTGAGTAACATAGATTCCTAAATTATGTAGTCTGGATCCTGATACTTGTTAGGCATTTTGAGTCGTTTCCTTTGTATGTACAAGTTTCTGACAGGATTAATTATCTGGCCAGGATTATGAGAGTCAGGAGAAGTTTCCCATACCACATGAACGCATCAGTCACTTGCTGCCCACATCTTATCAGGATATGATAGTGAGAGTGTATTCGAAGAAACCTGAATTGGTTGGTGACTTCAAATGAAATTATTATTTCCTTGTTATATTTCTCTTTTCCATTATGTTTGTAACCATAGTTTGTTCCTTTTGATTGTACTCATGAACAGGTAGCAGCTGTCTCTGAGGCATTCGAAAATTTTCAACTAAAAATCTACGGAGTTAAAGCTCAAGTGCATGCTACACCTGAGAAGAAGAAACGGCGCTTTTAAGGCCGCATGGTGTTGATTGTTTCTCCTTGTTACTCCTTTTTTGTCCAAAATATATATAGATTATATTTTCATTTGCCACTCGGAAAGTAAATGCAGTTCAAAAGTTATACTACTAGATTGTTGTTATGATAAAAGCCATTCTAGTTTTCACTCAACTTGAAAGAGAGAATCATAGTGTCATCAAATGAACCGTTTTGTATAGTTGGTCATTTGCTTTTTGGCGTTTTGGGTGAGAAATATCAGTTTTTTCTTTTGAACTGAATTTATAATTGCCTTGAAAAAGTGCAAGTTTTTGAGCTATCAAACTTGCTGCTTCCAATATGATGCTTTTATTGAGGTCTACAGGGTTTATGGAGTGTTGTATATTTTACGCACTGCACTTTATAAATGAAGTTCTCACATTGCACCTTTAGCATATGACTATTTTTTTGGCTGAGCACTTTGAGCTTGACAAATATAAGCACAACATCCAGTTGATAGAGTGAAAGTTCAAGGCAGGTTGAAATTGCCAATATCTGATAAATTTCAGTGAATGGCATGGCGCACTTTAGAGAAGTAGGTTTCTTCCTTTTGCCAGGTAAGAGCATACAAATGATGCTTTTATTAAGGTCTACAGGGTTTATGGAGTGTTGTATATTTTACGCATTGTACTTTATAAATGAAGTTCTCACATTGCACCTTTAGCATATGACTATTTTTTTGGTTGAGCACTTTGAGCTTGACAAATATAAGCACAACTTCCAGTTGATAGAGTGAAAGTTCAAGGCAGGTTGAAAATGCCAATATCTGATAAATTTCAGTGAATGGCATGGCGCACTTTAGAGAAGTAGGTTTCTTCCTTTTGCCAGGTAAGAGCATACAAATGATGCTTTTATTAAGGTCTACAGGGTTTATGGAGTGTTGTATATTTTACGCATTGTACTTTATAAATGAAGTTCTCACATTGCACCTTTAGCATATGACTATTTTTTTGGTTGAGCACTTTGAGCTTGACAAATATAAGCACAACATCCGGTTGATAGAGTGAAAGTTCAAGGCAGGTTGAAAATGCCAATATCTGATAAATTTCAGTGAATGGCATGGCGCACTTTAGAGAAGTAGGTTTCTTCCTTTTGCCAGGTAAGAGCATACAAATGTTGACAGAATGGCGCACTCTTGATCTAATTCTACGTTAATTTTCTTCATGATGTATGCAGAGAAAACTCCGAGCGGTAATTGTTACAATTCTGGATAGCAACATGGTACCAATCTTGGTTTGATATACTTGTATTGCTTCAGTAGATTGAAACACTGAGTTCTGCCATCAAAGGAACTCGACAAGAGCATGTATATGGTAAGTACTTAGATTCAAGATGGGTATAATATATAAGTTTGGCCTGACTAGGAATATTTTCAAAATTTTAAATCAAATCTTATACCTATGTTCGAATATGTCGACACAAGTGTTGGATAGAAGTCCTTTGGAAAACCAAAGGTTTTGGATACATAGGGTACTACTATTATTATGTTATTTTATTGAGTATATGTTCAGTTCTTTTTTTTCTTATTCATTTTGATTACATGATCGTGTGTTCTTGTTTTGGGCAAAGTATTACATATATGTCTAGTAAAAGGAGTCATGGAAAGTTTGACGCTTGGGGAAACGATAAGGCTGTGGAGCCACCCTGGTAGGCGGTGGCTGGGCTCTAATTAATTTCCCAGTTACCCCGAGGAAAATTGGTGAGACAATTAGGGGCCTTTTCCCTGGCCCTGTGAATCTATGATTCCCCTTCCAGCCCCCTTCATAAAAAAAAAAAAAAACCCTACTGTTTCTTTTTGATGTTTTGCTTAATTAGGTTGCATTAAGTCAATAAAGGTGAAACTTCACGTGCTTCATGAGGTTTGAGCTTTCCATAATTAGTGATAAAACTCATGGGAAAGATAATGGTTTAGGGGTCACTTTCCATTTTTAATTTTCTTTGTTTTATCTCGATCTGCCGCACTTGTTATTACATCCTTAAAGGGCTTAAGCTATATTTCCTGTAGACAATGGTAAAATCAGATCCGTTTTTACCAATTTTACCCTGAATATATGGAATTTTTTTTTAAAGGTAGAGACGGTTTCAGTAAATATATTGATTGGGTTGGTGTCATTTATCAATTAAATTCTAAATTTATTTTTTATTTTTTAAATATATTTTATATAAAATACAAGTACATAAGAATTTGAATCTAAAAGGTTATAATTTTCAATATATTAATTTTATCATTTAAAATATGATCTTATTTGTTATTTATATATTTTTATAGATATATTTATTATATAAATTTTAGTGAGACATAGTTTAGTATTTATTACATTTCTTTGTCGGTCTTGACTTTGTTGAAATCATCATTATATTTTAAACGATGATTTCTTTTTTGAACAAAATATTTAATTACTCTAATGACTTATTTTCTATCAAGAGAAGAAAATTTTTGCTTATTTTAAAAGGGTTTTATTTTTATAAGAATTTTTAAATTTTTATTAACTATTTTTTATTTTATGTTTATTTATTATAAAAATTTTCTTTTATGACCTTGCTAATCAAACAAAGCATTAAATTATAACAAAAGTAAATTTATTTCATAAAAGAAATTATAACAAATTAATAAACCAATTAAGATTCGATATTTTGTAAAATCCATTAAAATATGAGGTGAAATCCACATATATAAAGTGATAGATACTTATATATTATAATCTTTAAATGTTATTGGATAATTGCGGTATTCTAAATGAAAGAAGGTAAAATTAATCCAGGCAACCATACTTGCTAGAGACTATAGATTGTTTAACTATCCTATTAATATTAATAAAATAATTGATTGAGTTGATATCAAGAATTAATTCGACACGAGATAATTAGACACCAATTTAAATAGGAAAATTACAAAAATATCCTATAATTAGAATAAATAACATTATTCAGGAGATTTTAGTTTATTTTACTTTTAAAAAACTAATAAAAAATTTAGATATGATTGGATTTGATCCCGTGATATTGGCATTAATAAAGTCTTAATTTATTAAAATTTTATTTTAATATGATATTCTTAATTTGTGTTCTAAATACGTAGTTTTCACACATATACACAAAGAATTAGAGATGAGATTATCATTTAATTTTATTTTATTTTTACAAGAAGAGTTATTTATTTTTCTTTTTAAAAAATCATTTTTAGATTAAATAATTTTAGTTTTTTAATTTATAAATCTCAAAGACACATTGTTGAAAAAAATAATCACAAACTTCAAATATGAACTATAAAATAGACATAAAAATACTAAAAAATTAAAAAAAAATCTTTTAAATACATCCAAACAATTCTAACATAATCATCAAATTTTAATTTAATTTTGAAATTTACAAATTAAAATCAATTAGAGCTATAAATGAAGAGAGTATTGGACTAACAATTCAAATTTATTCATTTATATTTGTTTATTAAACTAATTAAACAAACATAAATAAGACTTTCAGTTATGTTGTTTTAAAACTTAAATAAATCATATACAGCTTTCAATTATAATATAGTTAACAAAATTACTCGTGTGTTTCTTTTATTTATTTATGATATGAAAATGGATATGTTGAATTAAATTTAATTTGTTTATAAACCTTTAATTGAGTTAACATCTTGAATTAATTGAGCACCAATTTAATTAAAAAATAATTAAAATAATTTATTATTTTTTTACAAAATTATATTATTAAAAAGATATTTTTATCTTTTAAAAATATTTAAATAAAATGAATAAAATCCTATGTATGATTATATTTAAATTTAAGATACTTCTTTTTTTTTTCTTTTTCTTTTTTAAATTCACTATCACTTATTTAATTCAACAATATCTCTTCAAGATTTAAATTTAAATCGAAAAATAAAGCACGCTTAAACGCATTTAAACCTACATTTTTCTAGATGTAATAATGGTTCCAATTGAACTAACGCTTAATCAATCAACTTTACCATTTTAGTCAAAATTTTAGTAAAATTTAGCGTAAACTACACCCATGGTCTAATTTTTTTTAAAATTTAGTCACTCTA
This sequence comes from Gossypium longicalyx, assembly GCA_025698465.1. Classification (NCBI taxonomy): domain Eukaryota; kingdom Viridiplantae; phylum Streptophyta; class Magnoliopsida; order Malvales; family Malvaceae; genus Gossypium; species Gossypium longicalyx. Next base: position 5,462,423 of record CM047005.1, read on the forward strand.
AATAAAATAATTGTGTGAACTGTCATTGAATTTAAAATTTTCGTTTTCTTTTAACAAATTGCTAATGTGGCACATTAGCACAATAAGTAACTGACACGTGGCATTTTTTGGTAGACTTTTAGCTAAAGTTTAGTGACCTCCGTATAATTAGTCAAAAAAAAATTCCCCTAAATTTTATAGGGAGATTCCTAAACTTTAATCAAAAGTCAACAAAAAAATGTTATATGCCAATTACTTAATGGGCTAATGTGCAATGTTAGCAATCCATTAAAAGAAAACGAAATTTTTAAATGTAGTGGCAATTCGTACAATTATCTTATTTAGAGTGACTAAATTGAAAAAAAAATTGGAGTGACCAAAATAGGATTGACCCTTTTTTAGAGTGACCATAGGTGTATTTTACCCTAAATTTTAATATATATATATAAAAAATAAGTTACAACTTAACTTGTATAACCGTTACGTATACCATCTTTGAAGGGGCAGTTTAGTTTCACTTACAAGCACAACCAAACAAAAACAATTTAAGGGTACACTTGACCGTGAATCCCACACCATTAATTACTAGTTTTTAGTAAGTTTTAAACAGAGACCCAGAACCAGAAATAGCTCAAACCAAGTGAACAAAAGCCAAGAAAAAGGTTTCCAAAGTCCTTTTGTTTGTACTTTAAGAGTGAAGTTTGTGATTTTGGTTGAGAAGATGAAGGAGAGAAGCGAGAGTGGTGGTGGAGGGTACGTAAGAGCTGATCAGATAGATTTGAAGAGCTTGGATGAGCAACTTCAAAGGCATCACAGTAGAGCATGGTCGTTGGAGAATAACAGGAATGGGAAAGAGGAAGGTGGGTTTGGCATCGGCGGAAGTGTTGGTGGTGGCGGACAATGGTTAAGGCCAAGCAACACTGTAAGAAGACAAGAATGGGAGATTGATCCTTCTAAGCTTATCATCAAAAGTGTCATTGCTCGTGGTACTTTTGGTACTGTTCACCGTGGTATTTATGATGGCCAAGATGTTGCTGGTATTTCACTTCTTCCGCCCATTTTTCTCTTCAACATATATGGCTGAGTCTTGTTTAAAACACTAAGCTTTCCTCAAAATGACATTTTTTCTTCTTGTTGATCTAGAAACTAAAGCTTGTCACTCGTTTCTCTGTGAGAAACCCATTTTGAAATGAACTTTCTATGCATGATAAAATGTTACATAGGTATGTGCATTATGTTTATGGCTTCCTGATTTGAAGGTCAAACAGTCCAAAATTTAAGGGTGTTTTGTAGCTTTAAAGTGTTAGTGAATCTAATATTTTAATGTTTCTATGTTCTTCAGCTTCTGTCTTGTTAATCTTTATTGCAACTATTCCATTTATGTTGAGGAAAAATGCAGGTAAAGGGGAAAAGAAATCAAAACTTTGAAACTTCCATTTTAATAAGTTTTTTCCCCCTTGTTAATAGTAAGCAACAAGAAAGATCTATATGTTTGGGTTTATGAGATGGGAAATAATTCAGAAATGTAGTAAACAAATCTTTCTGATTTTCACAAAGTAGTTTGTGATCAAAGCTTGTGGATCTAACTCCTGGAAATCCGTGATTCATGGGAGTTTTTCTTTTTAGGTGGAAGTTAGTTGCACTGCTGCAGTGACTTAAATGATTTTAATTCTTTATTTATTTATTATCTCTAAACTTTCATGTGTCTTTATTTATTGTTGCTATGCACCCATCTTTTATCTCTACTTTTTGGAGATAAAAAAGCTACAACATTAAAAGAGCCTCTCTCATTGAGATTACCAAAAGCTGCCAAATGGACCTTATCTCATCTACTAGGAAAAAAAAATAACACCCAAGGGTGTAGGTAGTGGCCCTGATCCCACTTTTGTACTCCAAAATTTTATGGATTTTTCATGTCAAAAAGTGATAAAAGAACTCAAATTTTGATCCTTAAAAGAATTTATAATTTAATTACTTTTTTGATGTTTACCCCTAAATTACCACCCAAGTATTCTTCTATGAGCTTACATGGACTTAACTGTTGCATTAATCCATGAAGGTATTTGGGACCCATATTTGATTGATCATGGGAAAGATTTCTTTGGTATTTCTTTCATGATTCTCTGTTGTGTTTAATGTAAAATTATGTTTGGAAAATAGAATAAGAAGTTTAACTTTTGCTTTTGTATTTTCTAAATGTTTGTTTCTTGTATCATTGCTTAGTTAAACTTCTCGACTGGGGAGAAGAGGGCCATAGATCAGAGGCTGAAATAGCTTCACTTAGAGCAGCTTTTACACAAGAAGTTGTTGTATGGCACAAGCTTGATCATCCTAATGTAACAAAGGTATTCTTTCTTACATTACCTTTCTCATGTTTTCCCTTTATTTTTCGACATCTCTGAAATAGAGAAAAAATAACAAATTAGTATGTTACTCTCGACTCTTCGTTTTTTTTTGAAATAACTGTCTTTGACACTCATGTTTGAACATGCCTGTGTCGAACATATGCACACATCCTACACTCATATCCAAGTCCAAATAATATAAAACCCACTATGTTAGGCGTAAATGAAAGACACGAGTATATTCAATATTTTAAAAGTTTGTCCATGAGGGTTTATGGAGTGATATATACCTCCATCACCATGTCCAAATTTATGTCAGACACATTCTAAAAGAAAAATATAAGAGTCCGTACAACTCTACTTATTTCATCTACTTGTTTAAACTTAAGAGCATAAACATTTAGTAATTTTTTCCTCAAGGGTTGAAGCAACACCAAGTTCTAACAAGTTTAGGAATTTTATTTCCCCCAAAATTCTCTTGATTTTAGGATATTACTATCTCTTATTCTACTCATTTATGTATGTCAACTTGCTAATTAGGATGTTGACAAATGAGGGTATTATGCAATATCTTACGCTGACTGGAATAATTACAATGTAATATGGGCATTTGGTCATTACAACGTCTGAGGCCAGTCAAAGGCTCATTAAATGATTACTATGCTACTCTAACACGATTCAAGTGTCAGATATGGATGTGTCCTATATATATATAAAATTTCTAGTTTTTTTCATGCATTTGAAGGATCTTTGCAGGGTTATATTTTTTATAGCCATGACAGGGTATAAGTTGGATATTGATACTTCAAGCAAAATGAAGACTCAAAGTAACATAAGGTGATTATATTCATGTTTAATCTGTGTGCTAAATATCTCATGCAGTTTATAGGGGCGACAATGGGGTCATCAGAGCTGAACTTACAAACGGAAAATGGTCATATAGGCATGCCAAGTAATGTTTGTTGTGTTGTTGTTGAATATTGTCCTGGAGGTGCACTGAAATCTTACCTGATAAAGAATCGAAGAAGGAAGTTGGCCTTTAAAGTAGTTGTTCAGTTGGCACTCGATCTTGCACGAGGGTCAGATTCCAGAGCCTTATCGATATCGATTTTATTCTTATAAATCTACAAATATATGGATCATATTCAGTGTGTATATTGTAGTGAACATTAAGTTCCCAGATCATTTCGTGCTAACATTTGTTGTTTGATGTACTTTGTTAGGTTGAGTTATCTTCACTCTAAGAAGATTGTCCATAGAGATGTCAAAACTGAAAACATGCTTCTGGACAAGACACGGACTCTGAAAATTGCTGATTTTGGTGTTGCCCGACTAGAGGCATCGAATCCAAATGACATGACTGGAGAGACTGGAACACTTGGTTACATGGCACCAGAGGTATACTTACAGCCAATATGCTTTCTTTGAGATTTGCAGTTATTCTAGCTTGTGAATGGCTTGTTTTGGATTACGGTTTCCTCAAGATTTTGAAAGGGATTTTGAACTTTTCTAATTTGAATTTATGGACTGAGGGAAACGTGTATCATATATGAAAGAATATGTTATTCTAACTCAGATGAGTGTTGGACTTGAGTGATGGATATAAATACTTAAAGAAAAATGAAAAGTCGGGCAACATAAATGGCAGCAAGATAGTTCAGGCTTTTTTATTTCTTCCTTGAATTATCAAAATGCAGGGTCTTCAATCTGAATTATGGGCAAGATGGTTAACCCTAAACCCTAGAAACTATTTAATTTTCTTTTAGGTGTTTGGACTGGGGAGGGGAAAAGAAGAAAATTAATTTAGGTCGAGTTTTGCTACTTTTGTGTTCTCAAAACTTTATGTTCATGCGGACAGACATTGTTAATTTAGCTATGGTTGAATGGAGATTATATGCCGATTACTTTTCAGCATTATCTAATCTTTATGTTCTTACATTGATGAATTTTGAGATTCGAGCAGGTCCTTAATGGCAATCCTTACAATAGAAAGTGTGATGTGTATAGTTTTGGTATATGTTTGTGGGAGATATACTGCTGTGACATGCCATATCCGGATCTTAGCTTCTCAGAAGTCACATCTGCTGTTGTCCGCCAGGTAAATTAGTCTATCCATAGTAATTTTCTTGGCTGCAAAAACCTGTATCAGGTAAGAGTGCCGGATATGGATATGTGTCCAGGTATGTTTAATTATTTTTTTCCCTAAGTTATTCCATGTATTTGAAGGTTCTTGGATAGTTATATCCTGCACCTATATCTAGATACATGTCAAACACGTATACTAAAAATGAGAGTCGGAGCAACAAAGGAACAAACTATAAACTGAGATGATTCTATGACAATTATATTACCTGGACTTCTTATTTTCTAGAGTATTCGGATATCGGTATAAAAGTATGATCATACAAATTTATACAAAGACTGAAAAAATTAAACATTACCTGAATTCGATATCATTCCGAGTGTGGATAACATAGCTCATGGGAATACCCCTTTGTACTTTTTTCCTACTCCTGAAAGTTATAAAGATATTTGAGAAATTATCTAAGCTAAAAGACGGATGATGACATTAAACTTTTTAAACTACAGAATCTGAGGCCAGAGATACCTCGTTGCTGTCCAAGTTCGCTTGCAAATGTGATGAAAAGATGCTGGGATGCAAACCCCGACAGACGGCCAGAGATGGATGAAGTGGTGTCAATGTTAGAGGGTATAGACACATCCAAGGGAGGAGGGATGATCCCACATGATCAACCTCAGGGTTGTTTGTGTTTTAGGAGATATAGGGGACCTTGACATTTTTACCCTTTCCCCATTGACTTGAATTAAAAGAAGCTTTCAGGGATAGTTCCAATTTATTAATATTATATATATAGGAGGAACTGTGGTGTTTATTATTTAGTAAAAAATCTTTGATGTGTAGTTCCTCCATCCCAACTTCCAGTAATCCAGCCTCCACGGTCCTCTGGTTCAGCTAATCATGTGATAATCAAGTGCCTTGTGTTGACACCAGCGGCAGGCAATAAAATTGATAATATATACACACATATTTATATACATATTAGAGGACAAAAGTACCTAATGATGACAATGAATAATAACACTCTTGAATATTATATTTGAATCTGTTTTAAATTTGATCCGAACAATAGTAGTGTTAGATATCCAAATCTATTATTTGGATTATCTTTATTTAATACAAATATTATTGGATATCAGATATCATTTTCTTTCCACTGTTCAACCTTCTTTATATATCCTCCTATTTTCCAACTCTATCAAACACACCAAAAAAGTTAGTTTAACATTAACATTCAAAATTGCCAATCCATGGAATGGTTCACACTCACAAACATTCTAACTCATGATAAATACATTTGCCACCAAAAAGAAAAAATTGAAATCAATCCCAGAACAGCAAGATGCAATAAAACATTCAAAACAGGTAAGATTTGAAGTTTGCACATCTTTACTTACTCCTGAATTTAGGAACAAAATTTCGAGGTCCTAATCGATACAATAACAAATATGGTCATATCCTTACTTCAATGCCTTCCTTCAACAAGTGTGCTTTTACAGACTGAATGGGCACCTAAAACCCAATGAACCGAAGGAATGTAATCAAAATTTAATCTCATTCATCAAACTGGAAAACCCTGAAACTGTAAAAAATAATAATAATAATTACCTCCTTCCGATGGAAAATGCCAGCAGCAAGAGCAGCTGATGCATTTGTTTTCATGAATACCTCTGAGAAGTGTTCAACAGCACCAGCACCGCTACTTGCAATTACAGGGATGCTGACAGCATCAGATATCAGCTTTATTAAATCAATATCAAACCCTTTTCCTTGACCTGTAAAGTCAGCAAGTAGGCATTAAAACAAACATAAGAAGAATAAACCAAATCTCTACTAGGTTAAACAGAATATCACAAGTATATAATAATAAATCTCCTACCATTTAATCAGAGAAAAGCTGGCATACTCCGATAGCATATTGTCAATAGCACTTAACCACTGGTTGTAAATGTAAATAAAAGACTATTGACATAATTTTCAAAACAGAGAGTGATTATCTGAAATGTTAATGTTGTGTTGTCAACAATTACTTATTAAGGCGAATTATGAGTGACGAGGAAGTTATTTATACCGTCGCAATCAATGCAGTTCAATAGTATTTCTCCAGCTCCCAGTTCTTCAACAACTTTCGCAAGCTCGTAAGCTCCAATTGATCGCCCTTCTCGCCCACCATTAACCTTAGGAACATAAAGCCATTTAAACTACACTTAAATTAAAAGACTTTTGAAATATATGCAACAAACTAATGATTACTTAATCATTATGTTTTGTTTATAAACATATTAAGCAACTAAACAATCTTCAGGAATGTAACGTGATTCATGTTGTTACAGTTAAAATGCAAAATGATAATATTTTATCTGGGGATATGGTTGAGGCAGGCAGTGGCTATTGTGATGCAAAGGATAAATTCTCAATTTCTTGGTTTTAGTAATTGGATACCATTAAAGACAACATTTCAGGTGCAGTACAAAATGACATGTAAGCTTTGCATATTGAGCTTTGCAAGATATTTCTTTGTTGGTGTGCTTGAACTTGCACTTGAACCTTAGAATAGTGTCAGTTTGTGTGTACCTTAGATGCTATTGTTCGTTATAGCATTGCATTATTTAGTTTGCACCTTCAAGCTAATTGCCTTTTCCTATCTCGGCATTTCTTTTGTTATGCTTGCACATTCAGATTTCACTGAATATTCAGGATTTTATATGATCATCACAAGCTTAACACATAGGCCTCCATTTTTTCTTTTTCTTTCTTTCCCTCGACTCTCTTCATTCTTCACTGTGTTAAGACTTTTCATTTTCCTGAAAGTGTCTAACACATAATCAAATATGCGTATGAGGTGTGATCTTCCAGATGTTCTGTGGAACATAGAACAAAGAGAGATTACTTGTATTGGACACATCTTATCAGACATTTATCCCTGAGCCTGATTAACATAGGTTCTCCATGCTCATGGTCAAGATCTGATCTGATGCCACATCTTCATGTGTTTTCTGTCTTCCTTTTTCTTATCCTCTTTAAGCCCATACACAATCCTTTTTTTTTGGGGGGGTTGGGGGCCGGGGGGTTTGGGCTACTTAAGCCAATGGTCGCCCACTGATCGGCAAAAACATAATTGTGATGACGTGAATGGGTATAAGATGCATTTGAATCCTAGGTTTTAAGTACGCTTTTTGATTGGTTATTAGTGTTTGATGAGCTTTTTTTGGTTTTACAAGAGGTATTTGCTTGCTTTGAATAAGATTTAATTTTTATGATTGGTTAATGCATACATCTAGTTTAAAAAGTTCGTCTAGATAAATGCTTTATCAAAGACCATGCAAAAAGGTAGGGAGCAAGGAAACCTACCGTACACTGATACCAAGCATATTCTTCTCCATTTGGACCTAAACACAAGAAAAGACATGTTCTAATCAACGATTCTTGTGAAATCTAAAAAAAGGGTAAACATTCTCAGGAAATGTCTCTAGAAAATTTTTTATCTTCTGTTCACACACAGCAAGATTTTCAATGGAAAAAATGCAAACTCTCAGACATTGGTAAAACCAAAAACAGTAAAATCCTTATTACCTGGTTTTGGGACCCGTATAGTCTTGAACTGCACATCATTAGGACCTTGAACATACACCCTACGAGGATCAATGCTTACAACCACTGCCTGCCAAATAAACATTCAATTAACTCAAAAAAATTCACTCTGGATACTGCATATGTAATCAAGTGGCCAAAATGATAAATCAAAATTTGGCTTACAAGTAATAGCAAAAATTAGCATCATGGGTATAGGGTATGTATAACCTTCTAAAGATCCTCTAAATACATAGAAACAAATCAAAAATACCTGTTTTGGACATGAGTATGTATTTGACACACCCGAGTCGGGTAATATGGTTTAAAACTCTCATCAAACCATCTACAACTTGTAAGTTTTCATTTGTTCTTTAACATTTATTTTTCCTCTAAATTTTTTTTTTTTTTTTTGTCATTTTATAGCAAATGACAAGTAACAAGCAGGAAAAACTTCAGAATGAGACCATGGAAGATTAGCAAAATATACATGGATGCATATTTGTGTCAGTGCCAACACATCAAAAACAAGATCAGCAATCACCTGATTTCCATAAACTTTAGAAATTTGCTCTAAGCTGCTCTTTCCTGTCTTTACCTGAAAGAAGCATTTGCAGAACTATTAGTAGTTACACCTATGCTTGTATAACCGTCTTAACTCCACATGTTATAAGTTGTAAAGTTTTAATGAGGTTGTATTGCATACTTTGGTTTTTATATATTCTTCTGCTGCATAAACTGCATCACTTCCAATTGATATTTTATCAGCCCCGGACCTAAAATACTCTGAAGCAACTTCCAAACTAGAATAGTACCTGAAAATCAATATACATTTATATACAAAATTGTGCCAGTTAATTACACAAAGATCACTGAAACCAGTATCAGGAAATGCCTCATAAATCATTTGAACAGAGATTAAGTCTTAATTGTAAGATATATGAAAACTAGATTACTGTAGAAAATAGAGGCAGACCTGCCATTTGCATCAGTAAAATCCCGTATACCACCTCCAACTGTTAGTGGGACAAAAACATTTTCTGATGTGTGCCTTAATACCTGCAAAGCATGGAAATTGATATAAATATACACATTTTAAATATATAAACACTAAAGACTAAATTAAAAATGCCATGTCAAAATATGTTTATAATTAAAAGTGAAAAACCTGCAACATTGGTAAATCGCCTAATGGGAAATCACGGAATCCAGTAATGTTCAAAAAGCTGACCTGAAATTTGAAATACAGAAGAATCAATAATTCAGAGTATAAAAGAAACTCCAGAGAGGCTAAATGACTACTGATATTGCAATATAAACAGAAAAATTCTCAAAGCTATAAGCATACCTCATCGGCCCCGTCTTCGTAATACTGTCCAGCAAGCTCTACTGGCTTACCAAGGTTTCTCACCTATAAGTTATTGATGAGTTAAAACAGCATCCAAATCCAAGTATTAATATATAGGAGATCAAGAAGAAAACTATCAAACAAACATAATTTAACTCTAATATACTCTCATATCTAAGGGCACATCCATTTTTGTCATTTATGGTATCATGATGCATTGGTAGGCAAAATTAAAAATTTAATTTAGGCCTCAACCAATCCAAAACTAAGATCAACGAGATCATGGAATTAGAGCAATGTATGATCTCTCACTCACCTCATTCTCTTTTGTCTGCTCTCTTACATCATACTGGTCTCCTTTAGTTACAACAAGATCCCCTTTATCATTTGTTCTAACATCAAGACAAGCGACTACCTGAATGAAACAATATCTCAGGTAAGAGCCATATGAACCACAAAATCAAACAGAAAATGTCAATAGTTCTAATCTAAAGCTATGTAATTAAAATCTATCCAAAAGTGAAGCAGGTGCATAGAAAATAAAATAAAATAAAAATGCAAAATAGTTCGAGATTCAGAAGCTATTACCCTCTTAGCAAGTTTTGAAGCTTTCCCCTGAGTAGGCTTCTGAGTCAAGCAAATCATTCAGATTGTTAAATGGATGAGTAAAGGTTGATAAAAATTGCTAGATGAACTAAACCAATGACACAAAGACTACCTTTGACCCTTGTGATTTAGGATTTAGGAACCTTCTCAATACAGAAAGACCAACATCTGAAACAATTTTATCAATGAATCAATTGTCAATGAACAGGTAAGCTCTTATTGTCTGACATTTGTTCATGACAACAAGGAGGAGGAGGAGGAGGAGGAGAAACTTGTTCAACAATCAGATAGACCAAATAATTACGTTGGAAAAAATATGAACCAACTTCCTAAGTCAGGACAAACACCTTAAAAATTCTGCTTTTGATGATCATCATGTACTCATGTTGATATCATAAATAGGATTATATTATTATTATTTCACAAACACAGAAACCTAGGAGATGCCAATCTTAGAGGGAAACATTGTTAAATAGAGATATGCATGTGAACAAGCCATTCCCAGGCCAACAAGAAGAAACTTGCACAATATGAAATTTGAAACATGCAATGAAAAAATAACTACTAAGAGCACAAATATCTTGCCTCCACTCTTCTCTGGATGGAACTGAACTGCATGCACATTTCCCCTTCTAATAGATGCTATAAAATCATCACCGTAATTGCATGTAGATGAAACCCATTCTTTATTATCATTGGACTACAAAGAAAATGAGAAAATAGGTTACCAAAGATCACTAGGTATGATTATTAGAAGCTTTTGCAATAGGCACATTAATGAGCAAGTTTTACAAAATAATGACGAGGCAGACAAAAAAGAGAATACCGGCGTGGCACGATAAGAGTGAACAAAGTAGACATGGCGATCTCCAATGTCGTCCAAAATTTCAGAGTCTTTTGCAATTTGCAAGGCATTCCAGCCAATATGGGGCACTCTAAAACCATTCAAAGAGTTAAACCGCCCAACCACACCAGGGATCAAGCCGAGACCATTCACTGAAACAAATGCACCATGGAATCAAGCTGAAAAGTTAAAAACTAGAAAATAAATGAAAACATACTGCAAAGAAAATATCCAAAAAAATTTCATTTGCAAAAGGAAGACTAATTGTTTTTCCTTTTTTATCCTGCCAATCCTTCTTCTTCATGTGCTACATAATCTAACATAACATACATCCAGGAAAGTAGTCATGACATATTTTCTACCAGCGAAGAAACTTTATCAAGTCCTAATCATTAAAATCATATATACATAGGTCTTTCAAAATTTTACAAAAAAAAATGGAGTTGTTTGAAAATTGACCTGGTCCATTCTCTTCACTAGACTCAAAAAGTAGTTGAAGTCCAAGACAAATGCCTAGAAATGGGCGATCGTTTTCTATATAGGTACATAGTGCTTCAGCCATCCTGCAGAAAATGACAAATGGAAACTTCCAAGCTGACAATTTTCACTAAGTTATTAAAATTGAGTTAAATAGAAGAGATAATTAGTTATCATTAGAAAGTTTGAACGAATAAAATTTTCAGTCAACTACAAAGTGGTATATTGTTCGAATTTTTCTTTGAATTTTATTAGTGATACTAAATAGATTAATTGCAGTTTTACAAGCCACTGGCAAAATAATATAAAGACACATGGTTTGCCAATCAACTTTCAAAAGCTCAAGGATCATCCAATCAGATTTGATCTCTGAATAGTTATACATCTCTAGTTACAATAATTTGTAAGGGAAAAAAAGGAAAAAAAAAAAAAAAAAGAACAAGTTACTAGACTCTCTCACTTATCACTACAAAAGGAGTGTCCCCAAAGCCATTTGACACACGCAACTAAGAAAAATAATTAAAGAATCGAAATCACTGAAAATTACACAAATTCAAGGATGATGATCAGAATAAGGCCTTTATAACTCCCACAACAAATCCAACAGAATTGGAAAAGAAGAAGATACTGACGAACAAATTCTGCAGAGCTCCCACAAGAAAACAGAAGCAAGTTCTAAAGAATGCAGTCTCTAAAAGGAAGACCAAAGTCTCTAGAGCTCCCACAATAAATTGCTTTCTCATTTTGTCCGACTAATAAGATCAAATCACTTTATTCAAGAAAAAAGTCATGAAGACCTTTGAAACAAGCTTCTAGAAAACAAGGAGAAAAAGAATTTTCGTATTCAAGAATTTGCAAAGAATATGATCATATTTCTAATTAGAAAAATTTATTATTTTGACTCCAGCTTCTTTCCACCTTGATTTCAACTCAAAATTTATATGCACAAGACAACTGGAGTAAAAGAAATGCGAATATCAGTATCATGACAACTGAAATTATCAACCATTTCTAAGCTTAGACCTATGATCTAAGATAACCATATGATTCTGGTTTTGACAATTTTCTTAACTGAATTCTTCAAATAGATGAAGTAAAAAAGAAGAAGAGACAAAACCCTGAAGCCTCATACATAGGTTTCTTAGAAATCAGCCTAAAGTTCTTGACATGGCACGTTCGCGGACCAAGAAGTATGCTAATGCAAGAAATTTTCTAATATTAGTTCTTCCACGTCCAAAATCCATGTATGGACAAATAGTTCAAATAGTAAGTTAAAATGACCAAAAAGGAACTGCTCTCAATAATTATTTTCATAAACGAAAGTAATAAAAACTAATACCCGGTCTTGGTCAATACATCCATGGCAGAAGCAAATGCCCCGACACCAGGAAAGATAAGGCGGTCTGCGTTCAAAATGTCTTTCGGAGTTCGCACCTACATTTGAATTCAAAAGAAATAACACACCTATTACTTATTATGCATACTTCTTTGAAATGCAATTGAAACTCAATTGATACAAATCATAACATTCTTAAAATCATGCCACTACATACTTCATACAGAGGAAAAAAGAAAATTATAACAAAAACTCCCTATGAAATTTCATTTTTGTAGGAAACAGTTAGTAATGCTTAGCAAATATAAAAAGATAACATATTTTACTCGGACTCAAAATAATTGTCCCATTCGTGTATGTATCCAATATGAGTATACTAAGTTTTTTTCCTAGTCTTTGAATATATTGGAGGAATCATACCCTATACCCATGTCTATGTGTGATTGTATTACATGAGTACTTTAGGAAAAGTGTGACTATCGGACATGAAGATCACAAGAACTATCAAAATGAAACAATCTTTTTTATAGTTCAGCACCTATGTTTCTACTCTCTATCTAATAAAAATTTTATATTAGATTCTTATTCTAAATATAGACGCTACTCTGACAAAATTGAATGTAAACATTTAATCAATCTGAATAAAGTCTTGAACTTTTCAATAAATAAAAATAGTAATCAATTACAGAAAAAGAAAAGTAAGCTAAAATGACTTACATCCTCTATCTCGTAGCCAAGATATCGAATCGCATTCCTTACACTCCTAACATTTCCAGCTCCATAATCAAGCAACGTCACAACCGAACCTAAAAGAAAACCAATTTTTTTTTTTAAATAGCACTTGGAGAACTAGAACTAGAACTATCGCCAAATTCATGAAAGGAAGTACCAGAACTGGAACCAGATGAAGCGCGGATTACAAGTTTTCTAGGAGATTTTGATTTTAGAGTATTGTTGTGATAGTTTTGGCGGAGTGTTATGATAGAAGATTGCGAAAGAGAAGAAAATGACAATGATTTTGACGCGGAGCTCGTAAAGGAAGCACATGCCACCCCCTCCATTGCAAAAAGTGCACTTCAGCAAAGCAACTGTTTATGAATTGTTTAAGGCCTTGGAGGTGTTGAATTGAAAGACAAATTGACCGTGTCTACAACACCATCTTCAGGTAAGTGAAGATGTTTGCAGGAGAAATTTCGAGGAAGAGGCCGTCAAAGAAGACTCCAATGGCGGCAGCAGCAACGGTGGCCGAGATTTTTTTTTATGTTTTCCTTTTGGGAGGACGGCGATTGACGGTGAGGGAGTTCTTTGAGGTCCACGAGCGGAAAAAAGGAGCAAAGGAGGAGTTAATTTTAGGGTTAAACTTGGGTTTGTCGTTTTATCGGAAAGCTGTGAAAGTTTTAGTGGCTAAAAACAAGATCCAGTCATTTTGGAAACAGTTGAGTTGATAGATTATTCGATTAGAGTTAAAAGAAAAAAAAACTCGCTATTGCCTACTGAGAGAACAACGATGCTATGGTTGCTAAAAGGATGGGATTTAACTCACGTGCGATAGACTATGGTGTATAGGTCTTACGGGCTAAAAGTTCAATCTCGATAATTGTATAGGTTATGAGTTGAATATATAACATTTTTAGTTAACGCTTATCAAGTACTTGTGTAATTGATATTGATAAAAATATATAATGAGAGATTTAACCATTGTTTCAATAAATTTTAGTGATACTAATTGAATCAATATTTTATAATTTTTCATGTATTTGGACCATTATTATACATTCATATGTTATAATTTTAGTATTTAGATTTTTTTTTTATCAAAGCAATCTATTAATATAAAAAATTTTGTCATAGAGGTCCATCCTCACGTCTTTACCCAAGCTATAGTGACGTAGCCTTCTTGCTACTTCACTCGAAAGGTTCAACCTTTGAGCCTTCATCTGAGCATTATATTTTTGAGACCCACAAAATTTGTCAAAAATATATTAAAAAGATTTTTGATGATACACATCAATGTGTTACATCCAATAATTCACTTATCTTATTCATTCAAATCAAATTTGACAACATTTTAAACTAACACTTATCACATTATCATAATATTTATACTCAATAGTTGGAGGGCCTGAGGCCTACATCTTACCCCTCCCTATCTATAAATGCTTTGATAAAAAAATAAAAATCTTTTTAATTTCTCAAATCTAACAATTTTTCACATATTTTATAATGTGAATCACTCTCATTTTTACAATTTTCTGTATTTCTATTATGAGAACCTATCACTATATCTTATCAATATATTGTGTATTCAACTAAGTTCTAAAAAATTGTGACAATTTATTTGAAGCATTGATGAAAATTTCATCATCAAATTTTGGTCAGTGTTCGAAATCTAAAAATTCACCCCCATATAAACTATTGATTCAATTGATACCTCATTTAATTAATCTTTTTCTCACTATTCCTCCAGGGTTGAAACTTTTTTATTTCTTTTTTTCCCTCGATCCTTTCACCATTTTCTCCTATTTGATGGTCTCTTTTCCCTGCGGTAACCAAATCATTTCCAACCCAACGCTATGAACGGTTTGCGTCTTTCGCCCACGCTAAATTTCGTTTCTCAAGAAACCTAGGTTGTATGCCCTGCCCCTTCCCCACTCTCCACCATTCTTTACTCCAATCATTTTTGTTCAAATAGGATGATTTTTTCGCTAATTAGAAAAATAAATATGAAATTAAAAATATTTTAAAACAACACATCAGTAACAGCTGTCTATTTTTTATTTGCTTAAAATGCCACATTTTAAATTTATGGGCCAAATTTCAAGTACTAATTTCAATATCAATATCAAAATTTGGTACACCATAGTATAGCAACCCTTTTTAAGTTAATAAACAATATTAAAAATTCAATAAGTATTTTTTTTTATTTTTAGAATATAATATAAGGTATTGATATAGTAGTGAAAGAGTTGGTTGTTATCAAGTTTTTTATCGAGATGTTGAACCCTCTACAAGTTCAATATCATTTTTTATAGGGATTTTGTCTTTTAACTCTATTAAAAACTCAAGCAAGCTTATTGAATGACCTTATCAAGAATCTAAGTAAATTCATAAAAAGACTTTGCCAAAAGTTTAAGTATCTAAATAAGGAGAAATTATTTTATGGACCATTTCCACCACATTATTCATGGTCACTTTTCAATTATTTAATGACATATCAACAATTTTTTCCATGTCATTGATACATAATTTTGGTCAATTTTTTACCCCCAACCCTAAGCCTTGAATCATGAACCTCAAACATAAACCAAAATCTCGAACATTAAACCTTAAACTCCAAACCCAAACCTTGAACCCTAAATCTGAATTTAGTGTTCATGGTTTAGAGTTTGGGTTCAAGTTTGTGGTTCGAGTTCAAGTTTTGGATTTAAGTTTCAAGGTTTAAGTTTAAAGTTCAGGTTCGAGGTTTTGAATTTAATGTTCAAGGTTCTAAGTCCAGAGTTTGGGGTTCAGGGTAAAAAAATTATCAAATTTACGTGTTAATAAAATGAAAAAAATTGTTGAAATGTCATTAAATAATTGAAAAGAAACTATGAATAATGCGGTGGGAAAGGTTCAAATTCACACAGTGAGAGAGTATTGTAAGGTGATTGAATTAACTCAAGTGGTAGTATCATCACCCATGCATGCTCTATATGCTATAAGGCATAAGTTTGAGTCGAATGGCTACAAATAATTATGCTTAATTCGTATTTAAACACTTGAGTTCTAAACAAAATCATTATATGCAAAAGTTCAACCTCTCGTCAAACTTGTGAGACAAAGCATATGCTTACAACAATACGAAACGAATTAATTAAATGAATAATATTTGATGCATCATTGGTACATGAGTTTCATGCACCATCCATGAATAATAACACGCAGTGGTGAATCCAGGAGGCGGGTACGGCCCCGACTTCCCCTTAAAATGGAAAATTTTATGATTAGGGCTTTTTATAGTTCATAAAAAAATTAAATTAGTAATGGTTAAATTACAATTTGGCCTCCAAAATGATAAAATTTGGATTTAATCATTTATAAATTATAAAAATATAAACTATTAAAATGATAAAATTATATTTTTACTATTTTAAAAATATACAATTTAATTTCAATACCAAAAAAAATTTATTGACTTTTGTTCTTGATAACATGACATCTCACAATTAAAAACAACAAAAAATAGAGACAATTTATAAATAATTACTAATAACTTTATTTAAACATAATTAAATAATCATAACAATTATAAATAAATATTAATATCTTTGGAATTTAATCACTTGAGATTAGTATCTAAGATCTCAATTTTAAAATTTATATATAATTAATTATTATTTAATTATATCTAAATTTATTTGATAATATAATATATTATTATTTACGAAATTTATGGAGTGAAATAGCATAAATATTCTTCCATAATTGAATGGCCTTACCCTCTCCCTCCTTAATAGAAAAATATGACACGTGTGTGATTGTAGTTAAAAGTACGCACGAGTTAATTTGGTATATCATGTACTGTTATTGTTAGTTGGCAAAGCTGTCGAACGGGAAACTCCTAAATTTTCGTCGTTTCTGTTAAAAATTAATTAATAAAAAGGCCTGTTCAGTGAAAATGACGGAACACCGAGAATCTCTCCCATGATAGAAAATTCTTAATTTTCATGCTTTCTCGAGAAAGCGAGAGAAAATCTTTTTTTTCTCTCCCTTCTCGTAACCCTTAACAGAAACTTCTTAACCGTTTCTTCGCTTCTCCACAAAATGCCGCCTCAAAATAAGGCGGAGGAGGCAGCGGTCTGCTCCGATGACAACATCCAAGTTGCCAAGTTCGCGAATGGAGGCTGTTGTTTTTGGATGCCTTGTAACTCTGCCGTCGGACCAATCTGGTGGCAGCATTTAGCGGTGTACGACAACGACACCGACTCCGAATCGTCCATGCCATCAAGCGACAACGAGGCATGGTGGACGCTAGGGTGGAGGAGATTCCGAGAATGGTCAGAGTTGGTGGCCGGCCCGAAGTGGAAGACGTTTGTGCGACGGTTCAAAAATAACAGAATCGGTAATGGAGGAGGGAAATTCCATTACGATCCGTTGAGTTACGCCCTTAATTTCGACGAAGGGCTGGGAGGAAACGGCAACTACGACGACGATTATTTCAAGAGAAACTTCTCTTACAGGTACGCCACGTTACCTCTCTCCACCAAACCCTCCTTGGATTTCGACAAAGAAGAGCCGTTACTCGTTACGTGATTTGCTGAAAGTCCATGGCTTCTATTCTTTTATCTAACATAACATTCACGTGTCCAGGCAAAAAAAAAAAAACCATAACATTCACGTCCACGAGAAAGCGGTCGGTGGTTTGCTCAGAGGCGGTTAACATTAAAAATTACATTTTTTTTAATGGTTTTTGTTGAGTATTATTTTTACTGATATAAGTTTAATTGTTTGGTAACTTTTACGTTTAGAAATAATTCAGACATTCGGAAAAAGAAAAAGAAAAAAAAATCTGAGTTATGAAATAGAAAGAATCATGTAATAATTTAACGCATTACAATCTATCATTTTTATGAATTTAAAAAAAAAAAATCACTTACATTTCCGTGTTTGTTTGTATAAAAAAAAAGTCTTGCGTTGTCATTTGTTAAAACCAATATTTTTTTCCCTTATTAGTCGTATAACTATAAACATATAAACATATAATTCATCATATTTACATGTTTTTTATTAGTAATGAGGTATTATATAAGGAAAGCTGACATTTCAAGTTTTTCAAAACTTTTAAGTAGGAGTTTTATTATATATAGATAATTTTTAGATTTATTTTAATTTAAATCTTGGATAGTTGATTATATTGTTTTAATTTAAATTTTGATATAATTATTCAAATGAATTGATTGTAATCGTAAATATATATATATATATATATATATATGTAATTGTATGTATCCATGTTGTCATGAAGGATAACTGTTAAGTCTCTTGTGGACGTAATTTCTCATTCTCAATTTATAATGTAAAAAAAAAAAACTATTTCATTTTGTTTTAGCCTAGTAAAATTGATATTTTATGTGATGGGACTTAAAGACCTACACATATAATTGTGTATGATGGGTCTTGAATTTGAATACTCAAAAAGTTAAAATTAACTTATAAATCTAGTTTAGTAGATACAAATAATTTATAAATCTAGTTTGTTAGTTTGAAGTTAATATTTAAATTTATATTATTTAAAAGAATAGAATGTTAAATGATTAAGTATTAAATAAATAACAGCATAAACTTTTGTAAACAATTTTTAAAAATATAATATGGACGAGATACAATGAGTTTAAATTAATTATTTACAAATATGAATAAGTTTGAGTAAATTTTGAAACACATATTTCAAGATGAGGGAAGTTTAGAAACTTTGAGGAATGTTTAAAGGTGAAGCCATGAATATACTATTAAGGGGCCAAAATAAAGTTCCAAAAGTTTTGAGGGTCAAAAGCAAAAAAAAAAAAAAGGCTTAAAAGGACTTGAATTGAATAATTCATAATGTTAGCTTTGATTTTTAAATATTTTGATATAACAAAATACTTCCTTAATCACAAGAGAAGCAAACACAAGATGAGTTGGTTCAGTCCAAACAACATAATCTTCATGAACCAACTTAAGTGGAAAAGGAAGTTAGTCACTCAAGGGAACTCTCACATGTCAAAGATGGACACATAATTGATGATCCGTAAAGGAAAATTACTAGATTTTCAATTAAAAATGCTTGTAATTATATCTTTTTTCGCATAAAGCTTAAAAACATAAATTAAGCTTTCAATGATGAATTATGGATCTTAGGTATCGAAACATATAAAGTCAGTAAACCACCATATAAAGTCAGTAAACCACCAACTTCATAGATGTCAGAACTTATAAGAAAAAGTATTGATGCCAATATAAGTATTGAAACATAACCTTTTATGTTCTAATGTCATGGGACTAGAGCTTTAATCTGGCAGACCACGCCGTCTTAGGCAATTCTTTCGCTTCAAATCCGCCTAAGTCAGCATAACTTATAAAAGGAAAAAATTCACAAGGGAAATTCTCTAAGACATTGAAGTAAAGTGGAAGCAAACTCGAAAGAGAAAGAAGCCATAAAAAAATAGCACATATAAAGTGTTTGAGTAAATACTCTTAAATATATTTCAAAATTATGAATGAAATGATTGCAAATGAAGGGGAAGACCTTTATTTATAGTTGCGCTCCCTCAAATCCAACGTACAAATCGAATTACATCAATGACTGAGATTAGTTCCCATCTACAATAGAGAATCATAAGAGATTTCAACTTTATACATCTTTACCCTTTAGGATTTACAATAATTACTCTGGTAACTTTAGTTTTATTAGAGTGTTTCATTGGGCCACCAATGCTTCAAGTAGATAGGCTTCTTCATGTGTTCAACGAATCAGGCCAGTTCAAGTGGGTCAAAGACTTTGATTCGCAGCCCATGACACTAGAACATAGCAAGTCGGTGAGCTTTTCAGGGTAACAAATGTATTAGACCATAGTTGTAGAGGTATTGAACCTTAACTAAGGTTGGGTTTGGATGCGTGGTGCGTTTACCTACAATTAATGTAAATACACCGCACCCCACCGCCCATCCAAACCCACCCTAAGAGGTATTGAAACATGACCTCTAAGTTCTAATACATAAGGAGCTAATGGTCACATTTTTCAAAGCCAAGTATTGGTACCCAAAAGTCATGTAAAAGTTGAAAGATAATTTTGTAAAAGTAAAACCTTATCTTTAAAAGGTTTTTCAAATTAGTAAACTTGAGAAATCTTTAGTGGCAAAATAATAGACGTAAGCAATTGGGGTCGAACCACTTTAATTTTAGTGTCATTTTTATTTACTCATCTTTATCAAAATTTGTTAATCACCAATTCACACCCTCTTGGTGCGTTTGAGCTTTAGACACTACTAAAATGAACTAAAATTGCTATATTACCCGTAGCTAAAGGAGGGGATTGATTGCTCTCTCAGCTACACCCCTGAATATATTAATATCATGCATTAGTTTAGCCCGTTCAAATCATGTCAGGTAATTATGTTTTTAAATAAGTGAAATAATGTTTATAGACAATTTTTTAAAAACTAATTATTGCTTAGAATAATTTAAATGAAAGGAATGTGTTAACATGAAGCAACTATTTTGTAGAATCTATTATCCAACGTTGGCTTAATGGCATAGTTCAATTTTGAGAACTTTAATATTTCAAGTTAGTAGTCTCGTAAAGAAGAAGAAGAAATATGAGAGATGAAAAAGGGTTAAGATAGTTAGACGCCTCGTCTAGTGTGGAGGTGTCTATGGGTTAGGTCAGTCCGGGTTCTATCAAAATTTTAGGCTTGTTTGTTCGGCCCGACTTGAAAAATAGACTTAAATTTTGTTCAATCTCAGTCCGAATAAAAATGCTAAAGCTTGGGGGCCCGACTCGGCCTGTATTAATTTTTTATTTTTTATATAATTTTTAAAAAAATATAATATATATAAAAAATATTAAAATAAATATTTATCAGCAACTTGAAAATAAATTTAAAAAAAATGTGTACTCAAAATAACGCTTAATTAAGTGCAACTTAATAAGTAAATACCTCTAAAATAGTAACAAAATTTACAATAAAATAAGAGTTATATAATATCTAAACAATAACAACAAAATAGTAATAACATAATATTGAAATGATAGCAAAATAGTGAGAAAACAATAAGAAAACAGCAACAAAATAATAAAAAAAACAACAAGAAGAAAAAAACAAAAAAACAATAACAATTTTTTTGTGCAAATTTGGGCCGGGCTCGAGGGTCAAAAATGCTTTGTCCAAGGCTTAACTTATTTTTTAAATGGACTTTTTTTTTTCAAATTTATTTTTTAAGCTTATATTGTTATCTAAATTATCTATTTTTTAAGCAAATTAGACAATGGACAGATGTAGTCCGGTTACGAGGTTATTTTCTCCAAAGCTATATAAGTTGAACAAAATGTGTGGGGGTAATAATGGTCAATGCTTTCACACTTATCATTGCCATCATAAGATAGCCTCCACAAATTGCGAAGCAGGCTTGTCCAGTTTGTTGCATAATTGAGAAAATTCTACAGTTCGAGATTGATGATTATATATTTATCAATCATGCTTCACAATTTGTATACATATTTGGAAAATTAGTATGGCTAATGGGTATACTTTGGTGAAATCTTTTATAAAACTTTTCACATCCACTAATTATAAAATAGAGTTAAATTAATAAAAAGCATAAACCAACTATATATCACATATAGTAAAGACATATAATATAATATGATTAGAGATTCAGACATAACAATTGAAAATGAAAATATTTAAATTGAATTATTTAAATTAAAATTTTAACTTTTATCAATAATATAAAAATTTTATTTAAAAAGAACATAAATTTAAAACATCCTTAAAAGTTTTCCAAGAACAAATAAAATCATATCAATATATTCATAGATTAGATCCTGAATAATTAAGATAATTAAAGTTACGTACATAAAATATTAAATTTCTCTTTCCTTGGATACAAAGGATGGAAAATGTAGTAGCATTGAATCACACAAATATTCATTATCTCATGTATTTTTATAATTTAATTAGACGTTGAATTTGAGAAGTGGACATCAGATGAACATTATGAAAATATTGTATTTAATATAGCAATTGTGCTATAAAATATTTGCTGAAACTACATGCTATATAGAAAATTATAATAACTGTAATAGTTAATTTTTTTGACCCAAATCACTCAAACAAAATAAAACCTAAATAAATAATAAAAAGTCCAGCACATTAATAGTCCACTTACAAATCAACTCAATCACTAACTCAAACCCAGACCAATATCAGACAGCCCAAACAATTAAAACCTAACAAACCCAACAAGCTCAAACCAACTCTAGCCCACCACTAGCTATCAACATTTTCAGTAAAAAAAATTAATAAACCCTAGCCGCATGCCTTCAGCCGCCACTGCTCTTCCATGCTTCTCTGACACCTGCAAAGTAAGAGGAACACGCAAGCAAGAAGAAACAACGAAGAAAAAGACAAAAAATAGCAGAAAACAAAACAAAATAGACAAAAACGAATCTTGTATCCGGCTATAAAGCCCGAAACTTCATCTTTGTAATTTTTTTATGCACACTAGCAAATCAGAAAAGAAATAAAACTGAAGTTTTAAAAGGTTTTACTTTGTTCTTTTTTCTTTCTTTCGTTTTCTATTTATCTTTGTTTTTTTTATGTTTATTCATTTATTTTCCTTTTTTTAAAAAAAAAAATCTATTCTAATAAACAAGGGGGCATAGATTAAAAAGGAAAAAGGCGTACCTGGGTTGCGCTCCTCCGCCGTATGCGGTGGTCATCGCCGTCGTCGGCCGGCAACCATGATGAACAGACGGTGGCCCGGATTGTGGGGGGTTTTTGAGAGGAGAGGAGAGTTTTTTTTTTTTTTTAGTGTGAGGTTCAAGTGATTTTTTTAAAAAAAAATTGGGCTTAAAAAGCCCCCTGAAACGGTACCATTTCATTAGGCCCCCCATACGCCCAAAACGGCGTCGTTTTGAGGGCTCAACCCGAACCCGACCCGCATAAGCGCCAGGATCAGCGTGTTTTCAATTATTGAGATATTTGTGCGTTAGGTCCCTCAGCTTTTGTGTGCGCTACAATTTGTCCCTTTCTTTTACTTTAGTTATTTTTATAAATCTGGCCGCATAATTTATTTTTTATTACATTTTGGTCCCGTTTGAAACGGTGCGCATACCAATCAGTCCCCCACTGTTTAGGCGCGTCTCATTTCAGTCCTCGATGGCCTATTTTCTATTATTTACAATTTGTACCTTAAATTTCAATTCAATTTCAACCTAGTCCTAGCCTATTTAATTTATTTATTTATTTTGGCTTTTTAGGAACTGTTTATTATTATTTATTTTAAATTTGTTTACCTTATATTATTTATATTAAACCATTTTATTATTAGTTAGTTTAACCCTTTTTTTACGTTTTATGCATTTTAAATTATTATAGATTTTAAATATTTTACATATATTATTTATTTTAACTACTATACATATAACTTATTTTGAAATATTTTTATACGTTATTTATTTTAAACTATTATATATGTATTATCTATTTTAAGTTTCTTTTCATGCGTTATTTAATTACACTATTTTATATGAGAACTATTTTAAATTATTTTATTATTTGTTGTAAACCTCTTATTATTATTTATCTTAAGATTTCATACATTACTTATATTAAACTGTTTTTTTATATTGTTTATATATATTATTTATTTTAAATTTGTTTTTCACGTATTATTTTTTTTAGACTTTTTATGTGTTCTTTTAAATTGTTATATATATTATTTATTTTAAGACTGCATTATTTTATTTTTAAATTACTTTATGTATTAATTATTTTAGATTGTATTATAGTATTCACTTTAAAATTTTTTTATAATATCTATTTTAAACTCATTTTTTTATGTATTACTTAGTTAAAATTGTTTCATTATTTATTTTAAATGGTTTTATGTTATTTATTTCATTCTCTTGATTATTATTGTTGGTATTTAAGTGACGTGTGCCATGTGATTATTGCCATTGTGTGTTTTATAATTCGTTCATCCGTATTTTCATATAATTGTTATTCACTTGTATAATATTGTATCCATGCATTATTATTCCATGCACATTACTATATTCTTATTTCATGTCATCGTGTCGTGTATTAAGCTTCAACATGCTTATCCAATATGCATCATTTATTTTACTCCAAACAAAATAAATACGTCGTTTAAATATCATACTCGCTATATTTCAAAAACAAAAATTTTGAAATAAGGCAATGTTTCGCGTTTTAGAACATCGAGGAATTGTGCCCTAACTTACGGAGTTTCAGTTTTCTCGTTGATCCTAAATAGCCAAATATCCTTTCGAGTTTTAAAATACACGGAATTCCAATAAAAATTAAAGGCAAACACATTCTTGAGGGTACAAAGTGTCGCGTACTAACTCACAGGATATGACATTTTATTACTTCGAGACGAGAGAGTCTTTAACACTCTTTTCGGTTTAAATCAAGCGTTTTTAAAATCGACGTTAATAAAAAATGATCGTATTTTAAATCCATTCCTGATTTTTAACTTTCGGCATTAAGACATTAACTAATCAATTCGGTACCAATTTTGGGCGTGACGAGGGTGCTAATCATTCCTCGCACGTAACTGACTCCCGAACCCGTTCTCTCGAGTTTCGTAGTCTAAAAACACCGTTTTAATAAACTAAAACGTTTTATTAAAGCAAAGATGATCGGATCACACCTAATAAAGATCGGTGGCGACTCCTATTTTTTGTTTCTGTTTTTACTTTCAAAACCAAGTCGACCCCCCGTTTTAATTTTCAAATAAAGTCGATTCCCATGTTCAAAAAAATGGTTTCGACAGCTTGGCGACTTCACTAGGAAATTTGAGAGTCGAGCCATAAATTGATTAATTTTTGTCCTTTGTCGAAATTTGAAAATTCATTTTAAATTTACAATCCCTTCGTTGCATTTCATTTTTGTGGTTTTCGTCATTTTGTATGATTAGCTTATGGTTCGAGTTTCTTAGTATACTTTTGCGCATCATATTACATAATTGGACGATTTTACCCCTTTAAGTGGGAGTGAGAAGCTATTCCTTCGTGAGGTCTTCACCTTCGTATAGGATAGTGGATCGCTTTTGGGATACATCTGTACCTACGTCTTTGTGAGATTTTAATCTCCGTATAGCCGTAGGGAAATGTATTCCCCTAAACTGAACTCGGTCCGTATAAGCCTATAATGGGTGAGGATCGAGGAATCTGTCGGTTCAGGTATCTTTACTTTAGAACCGAACCACATGTAATGAGCGCTAAGAACCTACCCTAGGTAGAGCCAAGTCAAACCCTAGTGGTCACCCAGATAGGTGTTCTATTTTACTGTTTATTTCTTCTGTACTGACGTAGTTTGTTTTGTTTTGTCTATGATTGCATTGCATTACATCATCATAGAAAGGAGGTGTTGATTCATATTCGATTGCTAAATAGAAGAGCTTGTCATGGGAAAATGGATTTTTTGATAAAGTGGATTATAATACAGTTGTCAGAATATGATCCAAGTAAACACAACGAAAGAAGGCTGATAGTTTGCGTAGTAATACAAAACTTTGTTTCATTGCCCAAGGATTTAAGCCGACAAAGATTATTCGAGAGCCGTCACGTCTTGACTTTATTAAAGGAGCTGACGAGTATCACGGGGATAAGTGAACAATGAGTCGCGACCTGGATCAAGCAAAAAGGAGTTAATAGGGAAATCTTTTGGAAAATTCGTAAGACTCGACCATAACATCCGGATATGAAGAGGAAGATAGATGTCTTCGCTTGGAATATAAGGGCAATGCCGCATATATAATCCGTTTTATGTAAAGGAATTTGTTTTCTAAAAAAGTTGTTCTAATGAAATTGAATTCAGAATCAACGCCTTTCTTTCTTTTGCATTCATTCCATGCATTGGCATTACATTGCATTATTTGCATTAGACTTTCCCTAAAGCACTCTAATTAGGTAAAATTATTCGAGAGCCGTCACGTCTTGACTTTCTTAAAGGAGCTGACGAGTATCACGGGGATAAGTGAGCAATGAGTCGCGGCCTGGATCAAGCAAAAAGGAGTTAATAGGGATATCTTTTGGAAAATTCGTAAGACTAGACTATAACATCTGGATATGAAGAGGAAGATAGGTGTCTTCGCTTGGAATATGAGGGCAAGGTCGCATATGTAATCCGTTTTATGTAAAGGAATTTGTTTTCTAAAAAAGTTGTTCTAATGAAATTGAATTTAGAATCAACGCATTTCTTTCTTTTGCATTCATTCCATGCATTTGCATTGCATTGCATTATTTGTATTAGACTTTCCTTAAAGCACTCTAATTAGGTAAAATTATTTCAGTTAATCTGAAAACCGACAAGAGTCAACCAACCGAATACCGCTACAATACCTGTCGCAAAATCAAAGTAATGGATCAGAGATTAGAAAGATTAGAACAAATGCAAAGGGATATGCAAGAGTAATTACAAGCGCAGATGCAAGAGCAGTTAGCTAAAATCTAACAAGATATGAGGGAACAAATGCAAGAATCCCAAAATAATATGATAGGCCAGTTGGCGCAGTTGCTAGCTAAAGAACGCAAAAAAGAGAATAACACTGCAGAGAACAATAATGAAGATCCTGCCTATCCTCCAAGTTTTGCCCCGATCAATGCCCAACCACAACCAGACGCATATCCACAAGGGGCATCCGTTGCTATCAAACACCAACAATATCTGTAACACCCCTTACCCGTATTCATTACCGGAATAGGTACGAGGCATTACCGAAGTTTACTGAACATTTTTAGATAATTCTGAGTCATTTATTATTCATATTTTGAAAATAATCATAACGTCTCTCTATTGGGCCCTCGAAGCCCCAAACATACAATAGAAACCAACCGGAATTAAATTGGGATCATAAAAAAAAATTTCGCAAAATCTTAAATTTTATTTTCATCTAAGTACTTACCATTTCAATGCTCCTTATAATTAAACATGTTACCATTCAATCAATAGCTTAACACTTGTCTAAGCGTCAAACAACATCATTGTTAGTATACTTGCACATATTTCATATAAATTCAATATTGATATACTTATTTTCTCGACATGTCACACTTGAGTTTAATAATTGTCTTTACTTACATAATTTCCTTGTATCAACATATCAAAGATAATCATATATGTACATGTCATGAAACATATCATTCTCTTACCGTTTCTTCATAAGTATATATCAATCGTTTCATTATATCAATATTTCATGCTCCATCATTTCCATATATTTTATGTATATTTATTCTGATAAAGTTTATATCAAACTTAACATAAATTATATTCCATGTACTTATTCTTATTTCGTTTATCTATCTTCATAATTATTTCATACAACTATTTTGTACATATATTTCTATATGACCAGTTCTTATAAATATTTCACACAACCATTTCATATAACCATTCGTCATCTGATACATATTACCTGAATACCAATTGTTCAATAGATGTCATAGCGTCTCCCATCCATAGTCTTATTTATCTTTGACATGATTTTTCTCTCTCCTCCAGCATCTATTTCTTGAATCCAACTTGATATTCTTGCTCCCCATCATCTCCTTGCTATATTTCTCTCTTGATGGCTATGGAAATTCTTTCAATTTTTAGGTGAAAATAATGAATTTTTGGTAGAAGGACTAAATTGTAAAGATAGAAAACTTCTTTTCTTCTTCTTCTTATACGTGGGTTTGCATGGGAAAGGAAAGGTGATGATAATTCTTTATCTTTCCTTCCTTTTATACTAAATAAATAATAATAAAATAATAATGAAATAATAATAAAATAATAAAATATCTTATTAAAATAATATATATCTAATTAAATAATCATAAAATATCATCAACATCATCATTACTTTCTAGATTTCTCTCTCTTCCAATTGACCATTTTGCCCTTTATTATCTTTTAAAATTGCATCCTTGAGTCATCATTTAATTTGGTAAAATTTCAATTTAGTCCCTCATAGTTCTTCACCTATTCAATTTGGTCCTAATCCATCTGTAATAGCCTAAATTTTCAGTGGTGTCGGAATAGTGATTCGAGATCATTAAATCCGACAAATGAGTAGAAAATATTATTAATTTAGTGAATATAAGTTAAATGTGAAGTTAGAAATTTTTTGAAATAGCGAATAGTGTACTAGAAATAAATATTAAAATAATTAGAATCAGAAACGAGGTATCGAGACTTTAAAAATTTTAAACCGAGCCATAAATATTTTTATAAATATTTATGGAGTGTTAATAAGTTAGTATTAAAGTTTCGTCAAGAAATTTTAAAGTTCCGATAGTTAATTGAATAAAAAGGACTAAATTATAACAAATGTAAAATTATGGGAAATGATTAAATGGCTTAAATGATAAAAGAAAGAGGGTTTAAAAGGAAAATAGACCCAAAATGTTTTGGGCTGGACGGCAAGGGGCATGAAATCAGCAGGAAAATTGATGAATTAAGGGCAAAATTAGAATATTGCAAAATTTACTTAATAAAGGTAGGACTAAAGTGGAATTATCTAGATTTCTCTTTATTTTTCTGCATTCTAATCAGCAAAAACACCATAGAAGGGTTTCCTTAAGCTGGTTTTTCATATTTTTACTGCAAGTAAGTTCAATTCTTGATTATTTCTTGAAATTTTTGTGTTTTTATGACTTTTACAACTAGGTCCACTTGTTGAATTCATTAGTTTTTGATTTTATGAAAGAAATTGGAAGTTGCTATGAATATGTGATGGAAGTATATGATGATTTAGCATGGAATTAGAGCTTTAAATTGTTTATATGCTGATTTTATTGAAAGAATTGAATAGAAAGTGAATGTTTGGGACCTAATGGTGAAAGAGTTTGAAGTTAGGGTTTTATGTGAAAATTCTGAATTTAAATAATTGTGAGATAACTTATAATTTCTAGATAAAGCATTAATTTGGAAAAATTATCTTCATTGAGGGGTTAATTGAGTAAGGACTGAATTGTATGAACTGTGAAATTTGGGGCAAAAATCAAAATCAACATTTGCACTAAAACAGTTTTGGACAGCAGCAGTAGTCTAACTTTGAAAAATCACCAAAAATTGTAGAAATCGAATTATGGAATTAATAAAATATTAAATTAAAGCTTATTGAGTCTAGTTTCTTATAGAAGAAACGGTGTAAGCAATGGAACTGTAAATCATGAGATATAATAGATTTTGTAAGACAATGTCAGAATGAATTCGGGTTCCCCTGTTCTGAATTTGAAAAATCATAAAAAATTGAATAAAAATAATTAGGGGCTTAAATTTATATGTTTATAATCCTGAATGAGTCTATTTTCAAGAGAAATAAACGGAAAAATCATTTGAATCCTGTACGAGAAGATAATTAATTTTTAGTGAAGAAGGGTCGGAACTGTCAAACAGCAGAACAGGGGAGACTTCAATGAATAAAATGTATTAATTGGCCCAACCAAAAATTATAAAATTTTTATGATAAGAAGATATGTGAGTCTAGTTTCAGGAAAAATTAGCGGATCTTAATTTTGAGTTCTGTAGCTAAAGATAAAAATAATTTAGTGACTATGATACGGATGGACAGCATTGGAATATACATAAGTAAATAATGAAATTATAGATAATATTACTTATAAGCGGGTTGAAGATGAAGTCAATACTAATAAGTGAATGATTTTACAATGATAGATCGAGAACCCGAAACAAGTCGAGGAAAAGAAAAAGTAGCTGATTAGTCCCTGAACTTTCACAAATTTTACAAATCGACCCAGGTAAGTTCATATGGTTGAAGTTTAATGATTATATGTTAATTTTATGAATTATATAATGTATGATGAAATATATTTATTGATGAATAGAGAATAAAATAACAACCCGAAAATTGAATAAATGATAAAATTGAGCGGAACGTCGGATTTGAGTACTTCTGATCAGTGATAAGTGACAAGTGATAAGTGATAAGTGGTAGCTTTAGCTACACTTATCTGATCAGCGACAAGTGATAAGTGATAAGTGGTAGCTTTAGCTACACTTATCTGATCGGTGACAAGTGATAAGTGATAAGTGGTAGCTTTAGCTACACTTATCCGATCACGACAAGTGATAAGTGATAAGTGGTAGCTTTAGCTACACTTATCCGATTAGTGACAAGTGATAAGTGATAAGTGATAGTTTTAGCTACACTTATTTGATCGATGACAAGTGATAAATGTGATCGAGTGTAAGGCCAGTGGGGGACTATGACTTCAAAAAGTGATAAGTGATCATACGCAAGACCATAGTTATACTATGGCAAAGTGAAAGTGAAGTACTCAATCTTCGTAACCGTTCCTAATTTGGTTAAAGAATGATATGTGACAAATGGGCCCAAAAGAATTAAAGGAAATGAATAAGTGGTAGTAAGTTTATACAAAGGAACTCACCAATGATTGTGGTTGACAGTGAACTTAATAATTGTGTATATTGTATAAGTGTATAAATATTTGGTAAGATTTATGTTTTACGCCTATGAACTTACTAAGCTTCTATAAGCTTACTTGAGTGTATTCAATGTCTCTTGTAGATTGACGTGGAAGTATACGGAGGATCGGATCAACACAAAGAATCACACTATCCAGATTATCTCCGGTAGCTTTTGTAAATTTTCTTTTTGATTTATATGGCATGTATAAGGTTTGATGATTATATAAATGTTAAGACTTGTTTAATGAATATACATTAAAGAAAAAAAATGATAAATATGTTAAATAGTATGATTATAGTAGAAGTATAATTTGGTATCAAGTTGATTGAAATGAATTGGTTGGTTGGATTAGTCTCGGTTTTAAAATTTGCAGGGAAGGTTAGATATTTATAAAGGGGTTATATTGAACAAAAAAAAACTTTGGGATTTTGCGAAAATTTTTCTATGGTTTCGATTTAATTCTGGTTTGGTCTCGAAGTATGTTTTGGGCTTTGGAGGCCCATCTAAAGGACGTCATGACATGTTTTAGTAAATGAATAGTATTTAACTTGTATTAACGAAAAATTAATCTGGTAAACTCTGGTAATGCCACGTACCCTATTTCGGCTATGAATACGGGTAAGGGGTGTTACACCATCCATTTTCCTTAGTTTCTAGATTATTCCACTCTTAAAATATTTACACTATTAGTCCTTTAACTTTTTCATATTTACACTTTAACCCCTCAAATTTTAAGTATTTATTCTTGTGCAACAAAACTTTTTTCACTTTTACAATTTAGTCCTTTCTTGAATTAATATATCATAATATAATTCTCAATATTGACATAACTCAAAATTACCCTTTTTGTCACTTTATTTTCTTATTTTACTATATTACGGATAATATTTTACTGTAAAAATTTCGGGGTATTACAATATCAGTTCGGTACTTCGGTACCATTGAACTACCTGACAAGCTCAGGTTCCAATCCGGGGGATAATCTGACCAATCCTGTAGTTCTTGATCTAGACGAAATGGCAGAAATAGAAAAAGTAAGGGTGGAACTGCCAAAACAACTTGAAGATTGGTACAGGTGGTTAGAAGAAAAACACAAAGCAATGGAGAATGTTGATTACCATTGTGGGGTTGACGCCAATGATCCGAGTTTGGTCCCAGATCTAGTACTCCCGCCGAAATTCAAGACTCCAGAATTTGAAAAGTATAATGAGACTAGCTGTCTAGAAGCTCACATCACTATGTTCTGTCGAAGGATGACAGGATACTTCAATAATGATCAACTGTTAATCCACTACTTCCAAGACAGTCTGATCAGGTCAGCTGCCAAATGGTACAACCAACTGAGCCGTGCCAAAATTCACTCATGGAAGGACTTGGCACAGGCTTTCATAAAGCAATATGGTCACGTAACAGACATGACCCTTGACAGAATCACATTGCATAATGGAAAAGAAACAAAGTGAGAGCTTTAGACAATATGCCCAAAGATGGAGAGAAATAGTGACACAAGTCCAGCCACCTCTTCTGGAGAAAGAAACTACGATGCTTTTTGTCAATACTCTTAAAGCCTCGTTCATTACCCATATTGGGAAGCGCCACCATGAGCTTCTCAGATATAGTAATGTCTGGTGAGATAATTGAAAATGCAATAAAGAGCAGTAAGATAGACGTGGGAGAAAGCGTCAAGAGGTCAACCCCAAGGAGAAATAAAAATGAAGTGAATAATATGAGTAAAGGGTATTCAAATCGTTTACTGTAGGCCAGTCGAGGGCCGTGACTGCTAGCTATCAAGGACCCTCTAGGCAAGAATTTAACCCGAGGCCAAATACATAAAAACTCTAGTTCACACCCATCCCGATGACGTATAAAGAGCTGTATCAGAATCTGTTCGATGCGCATGTGGTATCCCCATTCTACTCGGAACCCGTGCAACCTCCATTCCCAAAATGGTATGATGCGAATGCTCAATGCGAATACCATGTAGGAATAACATGCCACTCAATTGAGAACTGCACCACATTTAAAAAGTTAATTGAAAGATTCATCAAGATGGGAATCGTAAAATTCGACGACCCATCAGTATCTAATATGGCAGGGAATCCATTACCCAGTCATTCAGACCTAGGGGTAAATGTGATAATTCAGAGTCGGGGATGCGATAATTCAGAGTCGGGGAAAAGACCAAAAGGGATGAGGAGCTACTGTGAGTTTCACGCCAAAGAAGGTCATAAAATACAGGAGTGCGCTGAATTCAAAGCTTTGTTACAGAGCCTAATGGATAATAAAGAGTTAGAATTCCTTGAAAAAGTCAATGGCCTGAAAGAAATGTTGGGAATCTGAACATTAACTCAGTATCCGAAGAGAGAGCCAAGGAAGAGAAATTATCGGGCATTTGCCCTTACATACTTGGAAGTGTTTTAAACAATAGGAATGTGGAAGAGATCCCTGTATTTTTTAGAGCTAATTCAGAGTAATGTCCAAAACACGCTTGTTGCTCTAAGCCTAGGAGCAATAAGCTTCCTTTTGTGAGATAGGCTTATGTCCAACATCTTTATTTCAATAGAATGTATTTTTATTTCTCACTTCAAGCAAATATTCTTTGATTATTTTCATTTCATTCATGATCATACTATACAAATAAATATTCTTGGATTCTTTTGTTTTTTTTTATCTTCCTTCGTCCCTATAACAGGTCTCCAGATATCAATGATATGAGTGATACTGTTATTGACTCAGAACCTCCTTTTGAGCAAGATACGTGTCCAGAGAAACCTCAGGACTTTGAAGATGACCGGGGCTATAGTTTATCTCCTGGTTTGTTAAGGATGGTAGAACAAGATGAGTAACAGATCTCACCTTACCAAGAATTGGTGGAATCCATAGCTTTTCTCTATATGGGGCATGGATGTCATTAGGCCGATCTCACCAAAAGCTTCTAGCGGGCATTGATTTATCTGTGTAGTTGTCCATTACTTCACTAAGCGGGTGGAAGCTGCTTCATACCCTAAAAGTCAACATTCAAAATAAAAAGAGAAAAAAAGATCATATATTGATATGAAATGCCAGAAAAGATTGTATCTGACAATACGCTGGACTTAAACCACAATGCTATATCAGAAGTTTACAGCCAGTTCAAGATCAAACACCACAACTCGTCACTGTGTCACCCAAAAAGTGAATGACGCAGTCAAGGTAGCCAATAAGAACATTAAGAAGATCGTGGGGAAAATGTCTAACCTACAAATATTGGCATGAGAAGTCGAACATCGATCAAAACCTTTACCGATGCAAATGACCCAAAAAAAGGAAAAAGAAAAAAAATGATACGAGCTTACAAAAAATGTTCGCCCTAGAAAAATCCATGATGGGGACCTGATATCAAAGAAGATCCTTCCCATACAAAAGGACTTCAAAAGAAGGTGGCTGCCAAACTGAGAAGGACTTTTTGTGATAAAGAGGGCCTTATCTAGAAAAGTATCACTTATTGACCAAAATGGATAACAAGGACTTGCCTAATCCTATGAGTTCAAATCACAAAATACTTCGTTTAAAAAAAAAGAAAAGGCCAAGGCAAAAAATCGTAAAAGGGCGCCTAGTGACCAAAGGGGTTTTGAGTTGAAAACCTAGGAATAGGCAATTTAAATTTTGATCGAAAGTGGGGCATGCGGTAGCCTTGCTATGCTTGAATTAACAATGAGGAGGGATGCTACATCTTGGGGCATCAACAAAGTATTCTGGATCTTCAAAACACATAGCAAGTTCAAAAAAGTCCTCGAGAAGTTTTGTGCGGCGAAGCTCATGTTACGATATCTGGGGCACCTATTTTCATCTTATTCATTTCGTATTCTAGCAAAATTTTCTATTATGATAAATTCATTTTGAACTTCGCTCTCAACAAAATTCTATCTTGTCTGTTGTGATATTTTTTTTCAAGCATTTTTACATTAAAATAACGATTAATGGACTAATAATATTCAAAAAAGGAGTTTTGCATATTACTTTGAAATGCTTCTAAATGATACAAGGACCTAAAACGGGACTAATTAGTTTGAATTACCCAAATTCAAAGGTTGGAAATATTGGGGAAAGAATAGCCCAAATTGTGATTATCCTTCAGGTTTTCTGGCAAAGATACCAGCTGAAGAAAAAGGACAAAGTAATACGTCAATGATAAAACCTTGATGAACAACGAACAATGTCAACCCAAGCATTAAAAGGGGGATCATTCTAAAAAAAAATAGCTTTTTTGCATTCATGTAAACATCATTCATACACATCTAGCTAGGAGCATTTGATTCATTCTGATCATGACATCCTAATCATTTGGCATAAATAGTCCCATGAAATAGATTCAACAGGTCATGTTCTCCAAAGAATGGCGTAACAGACCAGAGAAATAAAAAATCCTATACCTCTGAAGTTGCAGCAGGTCGGATCAAATCTACCATGGCGAATATTATCTCCCTGAAGTTGCAATGGAGCAGATCGAAGCTACTAACATTATCCCCCTGAAATTGTAGTGGAGCAGGTTGAAGTTACAAGTCCTATCCCTCTGAAGTTGTAGTGGAGCAGACTAAAGATAGCGAATCTTATCTCTCTGAAATTGCAGTAGAGCAGATTAAAGCTATAAATCCTATACCTCTGAAGTTGCAGCAGGACGGATAAAATCTACCATGGCGAATCTTATCTCCCTAAAGTTGCAGTGGAGCAGATCGAAGCCACTAACCTTATCTCCCTGACGTTGTAGTGGAGTAGATTGAAGTTACAGATCTTATCTCCCTGAAGTTGCAGTAGAATAGATCGAAGATAGCAAACCTTATCCCCCTAAAGTTGCAGTGGGGCAGGTTGAAGTACAAGTCTTATCTCCCTGAAGTTGCAGTAGAGCATACTGAAGATAGCAAATCTTGTTTCCCTGAAGTTGCAGTGGAACAGATTAAACCTACGAGTTACAAGTCCTATACCTCTGAAGTTGCAGTAGGTCGAATCAAATCTATCATGGTGACTCTTATCTCCCTGAAGTTAAAGTGGAGCAGATGGAAGTCATTAACCTTATCTCCCTGAAGTTGCAGTGGAGCAGGTTGAAGTTACAAGTCTTAACTCCATGAAGTTGCAGTGGGGCAGACTGAAGATAGCAAATCTTTTTCCCTAAAGTTGCAGTGGAACAGATTAAAGCTACGAGTTACAATTCCTATACCTCTAAAGTTGCAGTAGGTCGAATCAAATCTATCATGGCGAATCTTATCTCCCTGAAGTTGCAGTGGAATAGATGGAAGTCATGAACCTTATCTCCTTGAAGTTGCAGTGGAGCAGGTTGAAGTTACAAGTCTTATCTCCTTGAAGTTCCAGCGGAGTAGATCGAAGCTACAAATCTCTTCTCCCTGAAATTACATTGGAGTGGAACGAAACAATAATTCTTATACCCCTAAAGATGGAGAGGGATGGAATGAGGCTATTTGAAGAATAGAAGAAGTCAAGATTCGACAAGACTAGGCAAATTTGGCTCTTTTAAGGTCTTTGCTCCATTCTCGTTACACGACAATGAGCAAAAAGGGGCAGCTGTAATAGCCTATTTTGGCCCATCACCCAAACAAAATAAAACCCAAATAAATAATAAAAAGTCCAGCACATTAATAGTCCACTTACAAATCAAACCCAATCACTAACCCAAACCCAAAGCAATATCAGACAGCCCAAACAATTAAAACTTAACAAACCCAACAAGCCCAAACCAACCCTAGCCCACTAGCTATCAACATTTCCAGTAAAAAAAAACCCTAGCCGCATGCCTTAAGCTGCCGCTCCTCCCATGCGCACCGCACGCCAACCACCGCTCCTTCACGCTTCTTTGACACCTGCAAAGTAAGAGGAACACGCAAGCAAGAAGAAACAACGAAGAAAAAGACAAAAAATAGCAGAAAACAAAATAAAAATGGACAAAAACGAATCTTGTATCCGGCTATAAAGCCCGAAACTTCATCTTTGTAATTTTTTTACGCACACTAGCAAATCAGAAAAGAAATAAAACTGAAGTTTTAAAAGGTTTTGCTTTGTTCTTTTTTCATTCTTTCGTTTTTTGTTTATCTTTGTTTTTTTATGTTTATTCATTTAGTTTCCTTTTTTTTTAAAAATCTATTCTAATAAACAAGAGGGCATAGATTAAAAAGAAAAAAGGCGTACCTGGGTTGCGCTTTTCCGCCATACATGGTGGTCACTGCCGTTGTCGGCCGACAGCTATGATGAACAGACGGTGGCCCTATAGGTCGGATGTGTGGGGGGGTTTTGAGAGGAGAGGAGAGTTTTTTTTTTTTTTTAGTGTGAGGTTAAAGTGATTTTTTTTTTTAAATTTTGGGCTTAAATAGCCCCCTGAAACGGTACTGTTTCATTAGGCCCCCTATACGCCCAAAACGACATCGTTTTGGGAGGCCAACCCGAACTCGACCCGCATAAGCGCCAGGATCCGCGTGTTTTCAATTATTGAAATATTTGTGCGCTAGGTCCTTCCGCTTTTGTGTGCGCTACAATTTGGCTATTTCATTTACTTTAGTTATTTTTATAAATCTGGCCGCATAATTTATTTTTGATTACATTTTGGTCCCGTTTGAAACGGTGCGCATAAGGGCTGAGAATATTTTACCAATCAGTCCCTCACTGTTTAGGCGCGTCTCATTTCAGTCCTCGATGGCCTATTTTCTATTATTTACAATTTGTACCTTAAATTTCAATTCAATTTTAACCTAGTCCTAGTCCTAGCCTATTTAATTTATTTATTTATTTTGGCTTTTTAGGAACTGTTTATTATTATTTATTTTAAATTTGTTCACCTTATATTATTTATATTAAACCATTTTATTATTAGTTAGTTTAACCCTTTTTTTACGTTTTATGTATTTTAAATTATTATAGATTTTAAATATTTTACATATATTATTTATTTTAACTACTATACATATAACTTATTTTGAAATATTTTTATACGTTATTTATTTTAAACTATTATATATGTATTATCTATTTTAAGTTTCTTTTCATACGTTATTTAATTACACTATTTTATATGAAAATTATTTTAAATTCTTTTATTATTTGTTGTAAACCTCTTATTATTATTTATTTTAAGAATTCATACATTACTTATATTAAACTATTTTTTTATATTATTTATATATATTATTTATTTTAAATTTATTTTTCACGTATTATTTATTTTAGAATTTCTATGTGTTCTTTTAAATTGTTATATATATTATTTATTTTAAGATTGCGTTATTTTATTTTTAAATTACTTTATGTATTAATTATTTTAGATTGTATTATAGTATTCACTTTAAATTTTTTTTATAATATCTATTTTAAACTCATTTTTTTTATGTATTACTTATTTAAAATTGTTTCATTATTTATTTTAAATGGTTTTATGTTATTTATTTCATTCGCTTGATTATTATTGTTGGTATTTAAGTGACGTATGCCATGTGATTATTGCCATTGTGTGTTTTATAATTTGTTCATCCGTATTTTCATATCATTGTTATTCACTTGTATAATATTGTATCCATACATTATTGTTCCATGCACATTACTATATTCTTATTTCATGTCATCGTGTCGTGTATTAAGCTTCAACATGCTTATCTAATATGGATTATTTTATTTTACTCCAAGCAAAATAAATACGTCGTTTAAATATCATTCTCGCTATATTTCAAAAACAAAAATTTCGAAATAAGGCAATGTTTCGCGTTTTGGAACATCGAGGAATTGTGCCCTAACTTACGGGGTTTCGGTTTTCTCGTTGATCCTAAATAGCCAAATATCCTTTCGAGTTTTAAAATACACGGAATTCCAATAAAAATTAAAGGCAAACTTATTCTCGAGGGTGCAAAGTATCGCGTCCTAACTCACGGGATGTGACGTTTTATTACTTCGAGACGAGAGAGTCTTTAACACTCTTTTCGGTCTAACTCAAGCGTTTTTAAAATCGACGTTAATAAAAGAGGATCGTATTTTAAATCCATTCCCAATTTTCAACTTTCGATATTAAGACACTAACTAATCAATTCAGTACTAATTTTGAGCATGATGAGGGTGCTAATCATTCCTCGCACGTAACCGACTCCCGAACACACTCTCTCGAGTTTCGTAGACCAAAAACACTGTTTTAATAAACTAAAACGTTTTATTAAAGCAAAGGTGATTCGATCACACCTAATAAAGATCGGTGGCGACTCCTATTTTTCGTTTTTGCTTTCAAAACCAAGTCGACCCCCAGTTTTAATTTTCAAATAAAGTCGATTCCCGTGTTCAAAAAATTGGTTTCAACAATAACAAAATCATTATCCACATATTTATAATAAAATTATGATCATTCATGTCACATGGCCAAAATTAGAATATTCTATGAAAGAAAGATGCTACTCACATCATAAACTCAATTTTTTTTTTACTCAGTACAAACCCACGCGCATGCATAAAAAATCCAATATAGATTATTATAGTTAAATAGAAATCACAAGGATCAATAATTTAATTCATAGGCATACGAAATTTGAAACCTAAAACTGAAACTCAAAATTTTAATTTAGCTTGTAATCTCCCCTCCGCTCTGATTCTCTTTATAAAGAATTATCAAATATGAGGACCTTACAACCTGAGCAATTCGTTGGTTTAGAGAGAAATTGAGAGGAAGGAAATATGGTGTGGGGATCATGGAGGAAATATTACAAGGATATAGTGACATTCACAGCAATGGTGACAATGGAATGTGTAATAGTGGGGATAAACACACTGTTTAAAGCAGCTACGTTGCAGGGCATGAGCTACCATGTTTTTTTGGTCTACGATTACGCCGTTGCTGCTCTTCTTCTTCTTCCTACTCCTTTCTTCTCTTACAGGTCCTTCCTTTATTTCTCACCACGGATCTACACTCAAATCGTTACAACATGCAAATCCACACTGTGTTTTCATTTCTGTTTTTTCTTGCAGCTCAAGAGTGCTACCTCCACTCAGCTTGCGTATACTATGCAAAATTGGACTTCTCGGGTTTATAGGGTAAAACTTGTGGTGACTCAGAAACAAGAAGCATGATATTTAGCAAATGTTTCCCAACTAATTTTGCTTCATTATATAGAAAGATCTTGATTTTCTTTTCAATTTCATCAGTTTTTATCTGTAATATTGCTGAAATTGGTTTCAGAATTTCATGTCAGATAATGGGGTACACGGGCATCATTTATGGTTCTCCTACTCTTTCTTCTGCAATCGGCAATCTCACACCAGGTTTTACCTTCATCCTAGCTATCCTCTTCAGGTAATTTTTTTACTCCGAAAACGCACATTAATGCAATCGTTGCCACGGCTACTTAAATTCCATACCTGATTTTTTAGAATGGAGAAGCTGGTACTGAAACGAAGAAGCAGTCAGGCCAAAGTAATGGGCACCATAATATCAATTACAGGTGCATTTGTAGTGACTCTATATAAGGGTCCGGCCATTGTCAAAGCTTCAATGTCTCTTCATCAACCTCTCAACTCTTCAAGCACAAATTGTGTCATTGGTGGTGTTTTCCTCACTGTTCAGAATATTCTGATTCCATTCTGGTACATTGTTCTTGTAAGAGTTCGTCTACCAATTTTACAAATATATCTCGCTTGGTGCATCCATTGTTGGAAATTTGAAGAAATAAATCGATTATCTGATGTTTTGCAGACACA
This sequence comes from Gossypium longicalyx, assembly GCA_025698465.1. Taxonomy (NCBI): domain Eukaryota; kingdom Viridiplantae; phylum Streptophyta; class Magnoliopsida; order Malvales; family Malvaceae; genus Gossypium; species Gossypium longicalyx. The sequence goes on from CM047005.1 coordinate 5,502,927, forward strand.
AATCATGGAAGAGTATCCAGCAGAACTAACCGTAGTGTTCTTTTACAATTTATGTGCGTGCTTCATAGCTCTCGTTGTTGGTTTAGTTGTTGAAAGAAATGCAAGTGCTTGGAGAATAAGGCCAGATATTGCATTAGCCTCGGTTATTTGCTCGGTAAGAACAAGGGATCGGATTTAAATTACCGTTGTTGCGAGAATATCCGCCACAGATAGCAAATTCTTTGAAAACTTTGCCTGTATCCTCTCTTTCAGGGAGTCTTCTGTTCTTGTTTGAGCAATACAGTTCATTCATGGGCTCTGCGGTTGAAGGGACCAGTTTTCGTGTCAATGTTTAAACCATTTTCCATCGTCATGGCTTTTACCATGGGTATCGTCTTCCTGGCTGAAACACCTCATATTGGGAGGTATACACAACGCACTGCTTTTGCTTCTAGCAAAGATTTAAGTTATGGTCATGGATTTGTTTCCATCACTTTGAATTTACAAATTTGCTAACATATACTACAATCAACTGCAATGGATATTAGGGTAAAATACCTACAACAGAAAAACCTAAACCATAAAATGACAATCATAACATTGCGTACTGACTACTATTTAGATTGTAACTTTAATATCTTTGTTAAAGCTAATGGACTGTTTCTTTTATACTTGTGCAGTCTTATCGGAGCAACAACAATATCGATTGGATTTTATACGCTGATGTGGGGTAAGGTGAAAGAAGCAACGGCTGAGGACAATGGCAGTGGCTCCACCATAGATTCATCATCTTCCCACATGGACCCCCTGCTTCAAAGCTATAAAAATGGTCAAGTGTAGGAACAAATGCATTGGAAATGGATAATTTTCTCAGTTCTGAAGGTCTGTCTTCCTCAGACAACCCTGTTTGAGTTCATGTTGAAATAAGGATTTCCTATGTGATAAGCAAATATTGAAGCTCCAGTTGAAGAGAAAACAGCTTATACTACACTAGATTGGACCAACCAGGCAATATGACGAAGAGATCAATATCACGTGGACGGAGCAAGTTAAAAATGCTAACAATTGGAATTTAGAGTTTAGACAAGTGCATATTAAGAAAAATAAAATTGGGTACATGTATAGTTTGGTATAATTCGAATATCGTATATGTAATACCGCTACTTGATTACTGGTGGCTCTAGAATTAGTTAAAAAGGGTGAAAAATAAGATGAGCAACAAAATGGTACAAAATGCTTTCCTGAACCATTCTAGTTAAAAAGACCATCTCTAAACCTCCTTCCAATATAAACTAGAATCAAGACCTGCAATCTATCTTCCAGATAAAAAACCATAACTACACTCACAAATGCCAAACTCAATCATGTTTGGTATACGGCATAAGCAAAAATAGGATCCACATAGACTATCGTCTAGTGTTTCCCTCCAACCTTAATTCAAGTCTTGAGATCATCAGACATTGCAGAAGATATATGATGTGTAGTTAGAATATCTAAAGTTGCAGCTTTTGCAGCCTTGGCATGTAGCACTACTATCTGCGTCGCAAAGTTGAGAATCAGCTAAACAAAAAATCATACATTCATCAACTGTGTGTGTGAGTGTGCGCGCGCGCGCGAGAGAGAGAGAGAGAGGGAGGGAGGAAACCTGCTGATATTCCAGGTCAAATCTCAAATATTCATCATTGCAGTTATCAACCATATTGGCTAAGCTCTTTAGATTCTTCACGGGTTTTCCATTGAAAGCAAGAACCTAGATAAATGAAATTAAAAGAAAAATGTTAGCATGTGTTCTTTAAATTTTTTATACACTTTACATCACTGGCAATGACAGGAAATGCTCCCTGACCTGAGTATTGACAATATCCTCATATCCAATATTGATGTCAGCCACAAGCACCTGAGAATAAAGAAAACATTGGAAGCATAAGGTCTAAAATGCATGAATAAAAAAGAAAGCCAAATCATTGTGTTACATCGGGCTGTTATATCAGAATGAAAAACATGAGAAACAACATAGACCTGTGAAATAACAACAAGCTGTTCATCTGTAGACTCGGCCATTGCATGTAGATGCTTATCCAATAGCTTGACAGGTGCATCGAATTCATAATCCTTCCCATACTGTAAATGAGAGAAACAGGGAAGTTAGAAGTATAAGCAAACCCGAACAGTGACAGACCTTTTAATTAGCAACAGTTATAGGAAACGAAAAAAAGTAAGTTTTAGACCCACAAAACAGGATCACTTATCTTTCTTAATGAGTAATAAAGAAAATGACTAGAACAAAAGTTTAGCAAGTATTAAGATTCTATACAATTTCTGCAAAATAATGGTATTCCATAGCTATAAGACAATATACAAAGTGTTTTATAAATGTTAACAAATATAAACAAGATATATATTTATGCATGTTCAAGACTAGAACAAAAGTTCAGAGAGAGTTAATATTCTTTCCAAAATCTGAGCAATGGTTAGGACAATTCTACATTAAACAGTCATTGAATGATTCACAAGGAATGGTGAATCATTCCAATAATGCAAACCTCTTTTTTTTAAAAACACACTAATAGAGACCTCAAATTTCACTAATGGGGCCCTTTTCCTAGCAATCAAGTTTACAACAATGCAATAAACACAATAAACAAAAAACTAAAACAGCGAGTTTATTAACAAATTGCCAACAATTGCTATATTAACAAGTTCAAGGAAAGAAACACACAACACAGCGAGAGATGGATGACTACAAACCTCAGAACGCAAGTATGGAACAGTTACAGCAGTAAAAACAAATCCAGCAATAATGTAATAAGAAGGAGGTGTCCCACAGGTGTGCGCGGGGATGAGCCTCTTGTGAGTCGCAAGTTTTATATCAAATTCAAGTATCTTCGAATCACGGAGAACTTTAACTAGTGCAGTATCCCCAGTATACTTCTGAGAAACAAGATAGCTGAAGCCTATGCGCTCCCCATGCCTGAATGGAACTTTTTTTTCCCAGTTCAAGGGAAAATGAAAAACAAGAAAGAAAGGTCAGCAGATTGTTTCCTTACATAAAATAGGACAATAATGCCAGAACACTTGACTGAATTAAACATTAAAAGACAATTTGAGCCAAATATGTGAGTCATCTAGGGGGCTTTCAATCTTGTAGTAATTTATGAGTTGACTAAGCATCATACAACAGTCATCAATCAACCACAGCCCACAGCAGATAGAAAAGCAACTAAAACCCAACTAAAAAAGCTTTCATCCTTATGGAAACTGCAAAAGTCACGAAAAAATAAGGCAATGAATTGAATACCAAAAGAGAGCAGATGAATAATTCAGAAATTCTGGTTTTAAACTCTTTTGTGCCAAAATCATATGAATCATGCTTGCTAAGAAAATCTCGCATTGAAGGTTTACAACCCTTTTAAGGCACAAATGTATTGTATGTAAGCAAATCTACATTAAAACTACCTCCACCACGAATGAACACTGCTTTTACTGCCTAGTTCTTAATCTCATAAATGAACCACTGATTAAACTAAACAATATCTCCATAGAACATTTTCATGTAGATAAAGAAACCACACAGCCAGATTATCATTCTCAGCTCAGAGGGAAATCCTACAGAAACATCTGCATCTAATCTTTCAACTGAAACGAAAGCAATACTCGACACTTTCAGTTGCTAATTCTAGAAAAAGTAAAAAAGATATTGTGTCTCCAAGAACAGTATGGTGCTGATGCAGAAATTACTGGGCAATAAACAAAGTATGCATGTATGCATATATAGGCCATGCACACAAACATTCATAGGTGAATAAATGACATCCTAATAACATTCATAGGTGAATAAATGACACCCAACTAACATATGGGGCGTGGGGGGGTAACTTACCTGTTCCATCATTAGCAACTTTTACCCCATCAAAACTAAGAATAACATCAGATGGCTTCAGAAGATGAGATTCTGGAGCAGTGGGCTCAATTCTCCTAATACGGACCCCCTTTTGATCTGATTTCATCCCCATTGCCAGGCGCAAATCAGGATTTTCCATCTTTTGCCACTCAACACCAAGGATTGGGAAGCCTAAAATAGAAATGATGAAGAGGACAGGAATAAGAATTCAAGCACAATACCAGATATAAGAAAAACCTCTTTCTAATTCCAAAATAGAAATGACTGAACTTGAATAAAATAGTAATGCCAAGAAAAATACCTGTATACGCCCCATTCTTTTCGTAATCCTGAATGAAGTGCATTATAACCGGTGTAGGTATGACATACCCAATATTTTCTGCATCCTCATGCTTCAAAGATTGGAATGCGATACCGACACAGTTGCCCTTATCATTAAAAGCAGGCCCGCCAGAATTTCCAGAGTTTATAGCTGCATCTATCTGCAAAACCATATCAATTGCAATAGATCAATACACATGTCAAACAAGCATGTTGAACCACTAGAAGCGGGAACTAATTTCACAACCTGTAATCCCAAAAGTTCAGTTGATCCATGAACGTAAGAGAGTATCTCGATTCGTGATACAACACCACTAGTAACAGAGATCGTGTCACCTCCAATGGGGTAGCCCACAACAGTTACAGCATCTTGGAGTGCAGGCAAATCTCCAAACTCAACAGGTGAAACACCTTCCCAGAACTCATCATCACTAACTGTTAACATTGCTACAACATCCAAAAACCCTCAGTTAATAACAAAGTTACCATAAATTAAGAAAACAAGTTAGGATGAGTTATTTCCGCATATACATGTTCCACATTAAAGAGTACAAGAGCTACTGCAATCCACTCTAAACATGCAAAATCAATGAATCATCCTCTGCCTTTTTCCTACAATAAAATCGCATTACTGAAATTTGCTAAACCCAAGAAGGACAAGAGAATAATGCAAAAAAGAAGAAAAAAATTCCAAGCACTCGAAACGATTTTCCTGAAAAAAAAATGCAAACTTTAATACCTTAAGCCTGTCACTCAATACGAATAACCAAATACCATTTTCTACCCATTCCTATAGTCCTCGAAACTAAACCACCTAACTTCCTTTAAACCCCAAAAAAAAAACCCAAAAAGATGAAAATTCCCACAAAATCAAAACTTTTCCTTACCAATATCACACTCAGTCCCAATAGCCAAAACAGTAGCCAGGTACTTGGTATCAGACCCCCTTTTCTTTAACTTCACTTGAGTATAATGTTCCACTGAATGAGCATTTGTTAACACTCTTTTCCCTCCAATTATAAATCCACTACTACTTGAAGAATACTGTCTTTTCCTCTGCCATGGCAGTGAATAGTTTGGCTCAGTGTGGACGCAAAAAACTTTCACCACTGCAGCCATCGCTGGCACTACCCTTGCCGCCACACTCTCCCATTTCGCCACTGGCTGCGGTGGAGGCTCCAGTACCACTGCCCCATTTTGATACGGTCTCCGCTCCGGGGACGCCGCCGCATGCGGCTCCGTATCCTCCATGTGCCCCACCTCAGACTTCCTCGGTCTCCCTCGGCCCCGTCTTGCCGGTGCTGGGTTGTTGGCGTCATTTTTGGTGGCGGCGGCGGTCGGTACGGAATCGTTTGCAGCGCTAAAGACGTCATTTTGGGCGGCAACGTAGTCGGTTTGAGTGGCGTTGGAGGCACTCGTATGTTGGAAGTCCATGGTTTCGGTGGTAGATGCAGGGGCTTTAGGTTTCCGACCTCGTTTTCTAGTTTCCCCCATCGGAATATGTCCTTCAGGGGATTTAGGGTTTCAAATTAGGGATTTCGAATACGAAGATTGTTAATTTTGGGGTATGGGGTTCTTTGCTTTCGGCTTCTTTGAAACAGAGGCAATTGCGTAGGGAAATGAAAGTTTCGAAATGTGCGAGTCGATGGAGCGAAAGAGATAGTATATTTGGGCCCATACTGGGCTTATATGGGTTTGAAATATGGGTTCAAGGCCCAATTGGAGCATTTTGTTTTAGTTGTGCCAAGTTGGGCTTTATTTTGTTATCGGCTGTTAAATCGTGTATTTTGCCGTGTGATGTTGGAGTACTATCGTGGCTTGTTTGTATAATGTACGAAGTTTTCCTGTATTAATCATACGAAATTAATATATGTTACTTAAATTTGAGTGTGAAAGTTTAACATAAGTATATGTATCCAATATAAATATAATATATTTTCTAAGTTTTTTTCAATTATATTCATATATCAAATACAAATGTCGGACACGAATACTTTAAAAAAAAAATGAAGTCCGAACAATATAATTTATTCTATTTTCTTCTCAAAACCTCAAATAAGAAATCATTCCAAGCATCAATCGGACCGGGCAAACACCAATGGACACAGTCATTATATCCATTCATCCATTTATTTCCCCAGAATTCACCAGGGTGACCATCAGGTCTCATCAACATTGCCCTTGTCACATCCAATGCTGCAAACTTCGTTCCTTTCTTATTTCCTTCTATATTTGCCTTTTCAATCTCTTCCATTTGCAAGCTCCTCAGTTCCCATTCACTACTTGTCAACTTAATCTCTCTTTCACTCAAAGGGCTTGTCCTATTGCATCTTCCTCCTGTATCCCATGTCCCGTTCTCGAAATGAGCCGGCGAAAACGTCCGGACGAGGGTCACCCTCGCTTTGCACTCCCTGCAGCGGTTGATATGGTTTAATGCCGATCGAAAAGCCATCCTGAGGGCGAACCCGACACCGAAATCGGTCACATTCGGATGATCGCAGTACACACATCCGACAACACCAGTGTCGTTGTGTAGGTAAATCGTTCGGAAAAACCAATGTGCGTCCGAGATGATGATATAGTCTAGAACAGGAAGATCTGTGGTCCATTTCTTATCAATTTTATGAAGGTGCAAATCAAAAATACCAGATGATGAACCATTGATCACTCGTTCTTCACCGTCTACTAGGAATTTCGTCCAAAGGATCATGAGAGTGAAATCATGACCGGGAAAGTACCATACCCGTTTCCGGTCTTCGGAATCTTTGTAATGATCCACCGGAGTTTCTACCTGTAAAAGATTTGCAATTTAAGCAACTCAAACCGTAAATTATATTTAATTTATCAAAAGATAAATTACTCCGTACCATGCCACAGATAAAAAAACAATGCCCTGTTATGATGAAAAGCAATATTATTCGGTTTTGAGTAAATGTTGGAGAAGAATATGTGTACGACATGAATGTACTAACCATTGAGAGGAGACAAAGGAGGGAGTCCATGTGGTTCCTGGCAACTGAGTCACCTATGAATCCAAGTTTCTTCCCTTGAACAAATTCCAGGAAAGTCTTAGGATCAAACCTGGGAAGCTGACACTGATGAGGTTTCCATCTCCATTTCAGAAACTCTGTGTCTTTTCTTCCATGGTGGAAACAGTTCTTTGAAGTAGGAATCGTTGAACAACTCCAGTTCGTATATAAAGAACCTTGCAGGTCAGGCACCCATTCTCCCTTAAACAAGTCACACTTGAGAATCTCATCATCGTCATCACCTAAAATACCCCAAAAAGAAAAAGAAAAATCAAACAAATTTCTCATTTGGTGAAACTGAAAGAAGAAGAGAAATGGACTGAATTACCATGAGAGGTAGAATTGGGCAAAGCAAGTGTTTGATGAAGGTCAGATTTGGAGATGGGGTTGAAAGGGTTTGGAGAACAGAGGATGAAGACTATGAATATGATGGTTAGAAGAAGACAAGATAAGAAAAATGGAGGGAGCTTCCCAAGTTTAGGCATGATCATCATCTCTCTCTATTTTTGTTATGGTTTAATGTATTTTTATCTTGAACAAAAAAATAAAGAAGATGAAGAAGAAGAAGAAGAAGAAGAGGAGGAGATTTTTTTTACTTTTTTATTTTTCCGTATAATACCAAATTAATCAGACAAAAGACCCTCTCTTTTTTTTTAGATTTTTTGAGGTTTTTTTTTTTTAACGAGATTTTATGAGTTGAAAGGTCCAAAAAAAAAAAAAAAAAAACGGGAGTCAAAATATTCTTTTTCCCCTTTCCTTACTTAAAAGAAGAAATTGTCCTAATCAGATTTTGATTTTGAGAAAGGTGGTATGAAATTGTAACTTATTAATTCATTTTTCGAGGAGGGATAGGGAAAAGGAATAGGGAAATTTATATTGTATTAAAAATATTTTTATATATTAATATCTAATTTTTATTATGTGATTGTTCATAGTCACTTTTCAACCTATAAATAAGAGGATAAAACATTTCAGCGTACTTGAAATCACATCCTTTTACATTGACAAAAATACTCTTACCAATTAAATTAAGACTAAATCTACATATATATTTTAAAATTTAATTCAATTGGCTTTTATATTAGTTATAATTGTTTGTGATTATACAGTCATTTGCAATGTGTAAAGACTATTTAAGAAAATTTTCATTAATTAGGTACACTCCTTAGTGGATGTATAAGAAAAAAAAAACAAAAAATAAAATTTTATCATAGTAATATAACTATAAAAACTATTTATTTTAAAAAATAATCAGCTTTAATTTCTTTGAGAAAAATCAAAATCGTAGTTTTGAAAATTAAATTTGAAGTTTGTGATGGCTATCTCTAAGAATTATTTTAATGAATACAGTGAATTTTATTTTTTTTTATACTCATTTTTTTTATTCATTTGTTTTTATTTAAGGTGAAAAGAAAGGGATGGATTTGAATTATTAGTGATGTAAGGTCCCGACTATGGGGTCAAATGATCAGATACAATGAGCCAAAATTATCATTCACTCAAGAATCGTCATATCCTTACCGACATTTTCTTTATGGAAAATTATTTACACAGATCATACTATATATTTTTAGGGTAAAATATTTTATTAAAAAAAGAGAGTAAAATATGTAATTTATATTGTAGAGTTTCGGGGCACAAAGTTGGTGCACATAAGACCCAAATCTATTTTCCAGTGGAAAATTCATTTTCGACAAAGTTGGAAAAAGATTTAATGGAAGATTGTTTTCAATATTAAATTAGTGTATGTAGACGACCAAAGTTTGCGAGGAAAATGATTGAATTTTGTACATTGAGGAGGCTTGTCTGCTGCTGTTAGGGTTAAGCTCCTGGGGAATGGAGGTAGAGGATGAGAAATTGCAAGGGTTTTAGGGGACAGTGACAATTTTAAAGGCTGTTTCACATGGAGAGGGTGGACACAATTTAATTAAATTTATCTACCATAGGCAAAGGCATTAAACAAAGGGAATAAAGTCTATCTATTCTAGTGGCAGCAGTAGCCTTTGCCCTCTCCAAATGGCAAACTGTGCTTGTTAATAGCAGGTGAGGTGAGCTACTTGTACTGTAAAGACAGTAACCAATAGTGGCATCATCCCAACTAGCTTGATTTATACCCTCACTTATAAAACAACTCATATTTGAGTTGGAATTTTAAAGTATGTAACATTTTTTAAAAAAAATTATTAAATAACTCATAAATCCAACATGCACCCGACATATTTCCAGAAAGCAAACATGAATTATTTTGTGCCCAAAAGTGACTGATGAGTAAATATTTATGGAAACAATGGAATTGGCAAGTGTAGCCTTCATTTCCTCCTAACTTCATATAAAATCGCCTAACTTTTGATGCTCCTAACGTGTTACTGTTGTTTTATATTTTGCAGCTGAAATGAAAAAAAAAATTAAATGTTTACTTTTTCATTTTATTTTTAAAATGGATAAACTACAAAAATAGTCACTTTTGTTTGTCTTATATTATATTTTAGTCACTTATGTTTGAAATGTTACGTTTTAGTCACTTACGTTATCATTTTGTTGTGAATTGGTCACTATATTGTTAAGCTCCATTACCTCTCTAATGGCAATCCTACGTGCCAATCTAAATGAGTTTTAAATGCAAACTTAGATGTCCAATTGGGACTAGAATATGTTTTTAATTAAATAAATTTAATTAATTATACCTTAAACTGGAAAAGAAACATCTTTCATCTTCTTTTTCTTTTAGTTTTTTTTTCCATTTTGACAAAAAAAAAACTATTTTCATCCTAGTTAGATATCTAAGTTGGCATTTAAAACTCATTTGGACTACCACATAGGAGAGCTTAATGGCAGAGTGACTACTTCATAACAAAACGATAACATAAGTGACTAAAACGTATCATTTTAAATATAAATAACTAAAATATAATTTGAAGTAAACAAAAATAATTATTTTTATAGTTTACCTTTTTAAACCATCTAAACTCACTGTATTTTGTTATATGGATGTAAAAATGAAAAAAAAAAACCCTTAAAAAATGAGTCATCTCATAATGGGGTAGCTAGGGGTTGGCAAGTCTCAACTTTCTTTTAAAAATTTAAATTAAAAAAAAAGTAAAAATACATTTTAACTTTCTAAAAGTTTTAAAATTTATAAAGATATTAGAATGATAAAATTATATTTTTATTATTATAAAAATTATAATTTAATTTTAACCCCTAAAATTTTTTTTAACTTTGCATCTACCTTGATAAATCAGATTCAGAGAAAGTAGAAGAGAAATCTGGAAGAGGAGCTTGTGGTTTCTCCTTGAAGGAATTGCAGCAAGAAAAATACAGTGCAGAAATCTATGCATCACTCACCAACCTGCCATTATCCATTGATCATTAGCAAGAATTTAAATTGAGTCACAAATTAATCTACTGTCATGCTGTGTGTTTATCATTTGTGATTATAAAAGTGATGAATACTTTTGCAATCAATTATGATAAATACCGATGATGTAAAAAAACCATGATTACAAAATAAAGCTGCAGATTTTATGTTGGAAATTCTCGAAAGCAAAGCATGGAGAGTATTAAATTCGCTTAATGAAAAATTTAATCACTAATATTGATATTTTGTCAAAATAATCTTAATTATATTTTTGAACTTCTTTTGACCAACAATTTTTTTTAATTTATTTTTTTAACAAATTAAATGAAAGTACCATTAAAAAATTTATTACAATGATATAAAATTTTATGTGTGAAATATATTTTATTTAGATATAATTTATTATTTAAATAATCTAACAAAATAATTACATGTAAAAAATAATAAAATAAATAATACATTAAATTAAAAAACTCTTAATTTAAAGAAAATAAATAATACATTAAATAAGCCGTCTTAAATTTGATAAAAAAAAGCATAAAGAGTTTTATGAAATTGGGTTTGAAGTCCATAATCAATGGGCCATTTGTCTTGTTCTTTCTCTTTTCGTGTTTCCCCCCAAGGCCCAAATCAGCTTTTGTCATATGCTCATGTTCCCTGTTACTTTGAAAAGACCACTACCACTAACCCTTGACACTTACAGTTGTACTTCAAAGCTTCTTAATCACTCTTTCGAAATTCTTTAAAGACGTTTTTTCTTTTTTGGTTTATTTCATCTTCAATATCTGTAAATTCAAGATTTTGGGTCATCAATGGAGGAAGAGAAAGATGCTTTTTATGTTGTTAAGAAGGGAGATGTTATTGGCATTTACAAAAGTTTAAGGGATCTAATAGCAGAAGCTGGAATTTCAGTAAATTTCCCCCTTTTTCGTTTCACTTATTTACGTAATTACGTTCTAGCAATGTTTTTTTTTTTTTTTTTACTTCACTTTTTTAAGGCGATTCTTTTTTTTGCCAAAATTTTTAAGGCGAATTTGCTAGTGGGTCTTTTTGCTTTTCTTAATCAAATTATATATATTTTCCAATTCTGGGTTTGCTTTACCTTGACGAGATACTCAATACTTCATTTCAGTCAAATGATAGAATTTCTTGTACTTACGTTAATCCTTCTTCAATGCTGTTATTTTGTGCGGGTTTAGCTAATCTGTTTTGACTTTAGCTGTTGAATAAGGTACAAAGACACGTGCTTTGAATAGTATAAAAGGTGTTCAAATTTTGCTTAGCAGGCATATGATCCTTCCTTGAGGGTATATAAAGGATACGGCTTGTCAAAGCAGGCTGAGGTGTATCTTGGTTCATGTGGGCTAAAAAATGCTGCCTATTCCATTAGTGCCTCTGAAGTTAATGATAACACCTTTGGCAAACTTGTTCCTTGCCCTCCTCAGGTTGATTTTCCTACCTCCTCTTCATGAATTTATATAAATATGTATTGTATTCTGCGATATTTTCCCGTGTTTATATAAATTTTGACACGGTAATAATTCGTGTTATGTAGATTTGTACATGTTCTAATATTTGTGTATTCGTGTTGTGTTATTTTTCTTGTGTCATGTTCGTCTTGCATGTAAAGTTTCCAGGTATAACGTGAGGGTTTCTTTTGATACACCTTTTTGATTATCATATTTCATTTTACTGTCTGTTTGTACAACTCTATAAGTGTATATGAGGAATATATCACTTACGATACTACAAGTAACCTATTAGAATTCAAAATTATGTAGGGTCCAGGTAAAAAATTATGTGGAGCCTGCACTTATAAGTGGTGGACTCTGACATAATTCTTGAATGTGATTGGATAATTGTAGTATTGTAGTGAAAAGAATTGTAGGTGAAAATCGCGTGTATATCTGCATGCTATGTTCTTATATGAGATGATATGTTGTTCTTACTTGGCATAACTTGTGTCATAATAGGGGAATCTTCATTAAAAATGCTATTTTGCTTTCAGCAACCAACTTCTTTCAGAGGAAACACATCCAACAGGGACCCTTCACCAAATAGATTGCATCAAATACTTGGAAAGGTTCTTTCCTGAAACTTAAAGAATATTAAACTGTGATTCTGTGGCAATAACTCGTTATGTCCAACATGTCTAGATCAAAGAATTAGGCACAAACATATGGCAATCTTTAGATGATTGAGTAGTCTAAATTTCAAGTGGTTTTGTATGGGATTCAGCTTTCAAAATAAAGAAATAGTTACAAGTATGGAGGTTGAGTAATTTCTTATAGTTACTTAACTGAAAGAGAAGCAAGACTGATGCCTAACAGCATTTCTGTTTTTCTACTAAGTTGACCGGTTTTTTACTCTAATTTCAGGATCTGGTTGGATCATCGTCACTTTACACTGATCCTAGGATAAATCATATGAACTTTACTAATCAAGTGATGCCTTCAACTCAAATGATGCCCTCAAATTCTGTGAGTTATTGGTATCATTGTGGAATTAAAATGTTTCTATTTCATTAAATTGATGCTGTTATCAGCACCAAGACAACGATTAGACTACAATTGTATGGGATTCTGTACTTTGGTTTTTTAACAAAGGATGCAATTTATGTCAATATCTAGCCGTACTATATCATTGAGTTTGATGGGGCCTCTAAAGGAAATCCTGGACCAGCTGGTGCAGGAGCCGTTTTACGAACTGAAGATGGAAGAGTGGTATGATGTCACTTGAATTATATGCAACACTTTTAGGGTATGAATCATTCTTTTTTTAATGGCCTAGCTGTGTTTAACCTTGAAATATAATAGGTCTGTCGATTGCGTGAAGGCGTCGGCATTGCCACGAACAATGTGGCTGAATATCGAGCTGCCATTTTGGGGATGAAATATGCTCTTAGAAAGGGGTTCAAACATGTTCGTGTACAAGGAGACTCTAACCTCGTCTGTATGCAGGTTGAGAGTTTTACTGTTTTTTACTACATTCTAGTATTCTCTCTGTTTTCGTGATTTTCTTTATTTTGTTCACATCATTCTTTTGTAATTTCCTCGTGTAACAGGTTCAGGGTCGGTGGAAAATTAAAAGTCAGAATTTGGTTGAGTTAAATAAAGTGGCAAAGGATCTCAAGGATAAGTTCATATCATTCCAGATCAATCATGTTGACAGGGTACAGGCTGATAATAAATTCTTACTTTTCACTCTTCATTTTCCTTTTAAGTGCCATTGTCTGATGCTCGTATGCACAACATATTTGGACATGGGCATGGAGTATGATTCTCCAAATACATGGAAAAACTTGGAAAATATTGAACAAATCAGTGTTGGGTAACAGCATGTCAATGCCAGTTTTAGTCTAGATTTTATAAATAGCAATGAAGCAATATGAAAGTTATGGGGATATATAATGAATTTAGGATTCTTTTGTCATATTTGGCTTAGTTCTTCTATAACTTAGATTCTGGCCATTAGAAGTTGCATGCGTCTATAATATAAGAAAACCTTACCCCATGACAATTTTCTGGTCATCTATGTTTTCAGATGCGTTAGAAGTACAGATGTGGTTAGTTTTGTGATTGTGGTTTTGTTGTATTCTTTTTCAAACAATTCTTGGAATTCTCTCTTTTAATGTCAACTCGGATAATTGATTCTTGTTCTCCGGCTTTGGGATGCAAATGACATTGTTTTATTTCAAGGAATTTAACTCCGAAGCTGATGCTCTCGCAAACCAAGCTGTTAATCTCATGAGTAAGGGCCTCCAAGCTCATCAAACCTTTTATTTGCGGCTTTCTGAAGTTTGCGACACTTTAGTCTTGGTGCCAGTATAATATTAGATTGATTTTGTTGCAATGCAGATGGTCAGGTTCAAGAGGACTGGCTTTTGAAGTAAACCCAAGTTTAGGCCAACACTATGGAAGATGCCAAAGAAGTACTCGAGGTTTTAACTTGTTCATCACATTTGTCAATGCCCTAGCTTGCACAGACATGTTTTTCGTTCATTAGCCATTAATGTAGTTTTTATGATGGCTGACAAGGTTACTAAATCATATTCAACCTTTCAGTTAAGCTTTGTTAGTTTGGCCAGGATAAAAATCAAACTAACCTTTTAAGCCAACTTTTGTCCATGTTTATCATGAAATGTGAATTATTCTCGGTTACAATGAGCATTTGATCTAGTCCATGAAATCTGTAAGAGAGTGTGAATGTGATGTGTTAATCAAAGAGAGGGCATTAATGAATTAGAGATAATATGAAGATGAAATGTAAGGTAAGCATCATTGAGTTAGAATTCTGAGGTTCTTCATTTAAGACGAATTAAATGAATATTAAATTCCTACCTCCAAGATTTTGATATTCTTTACCAAAATAAACTGCCCTTAGGGTTAGGCTTTCAACTGGGCTTTGGTCAACGGGTTAAGTCTACTTCTTACTAAAAAATCACATTTCACAATAAGCATAATTAAGATATTTTTTAATTAATGATAAGCAAGTGCTTTCTAATTGTAGAAATTTTTCACATCTTAAATAAATATTTCACATGTTAATTTGGCTTAAGTAATTTATTTCCTAAACTATCTAAATTATACCCAGGTTAACCCTAGTTAATTTCAATAAATTGGTAATTTATGGATTAAGCCTCAGTGATTTCAAAGAAAAATTAAGAGATTATCTATGTCTAATCTTTCAATTGGTTTCTTATCTTCTAAAGATATTTCTTAAAGCATATATGCATATAGTCTGGATTCTTTTTCTTGGTCAGCAATTTAAGCTCTTTTTAGATGGACGGTTAAATTAAAATTAATAATTGAATATATGTTTGGATTCAAATGCAATAACAGTGGCCAGATGAGAATTGAAAATGACAAGGACATTATAATAAAATATATATTTAAATATAATAGATAACTAAAATTAATTAAAATTATATTTACATTAATTAATAAAAATATAATTTAAAACTATATGTTAAATAATAATTAAATATATTTTAAGTAATAAATATATATATCAAAGCTATATTTATGTTAAATAATAATCATTAAAACGTATAAAATAATATTTATATTTAGAAAAACTATATTTATTTTCAAATAATAATCATTAAAAGTTATTAACATAATATTTATATTAAAATAAATTAATAAAATAAATATTAAAATGTTAAGAAATTATTAATTAAAAATATTTAGGTCCTTGTAGCACGTTTTTTTTATCTCTCTTTTTTTTTTTTTTTTATCTTGTTCTTTATTTTTGTCTTTTTATTTGATTTGGTCTTGGGTGTTGTAGATGACAGACCGTCGATGGAGGAGGAACTTGTGGGATTGTCAACAGAAGACGATGAAGATGAGGCATGGGAAATCCAAGAGGAGCCAGATTTAGGGATGTCCCAAACTATGAATGTTGCCTAGTGGGAAGTTTTTTTATTGCTAGTGTTGTTAGTTTTCAGTCAATGAGGAGTGCTCTAGCAAATCAGTGGCGATCTCTAATCTAGGCTGACAAACAATTTCCTTTTAGATTCTTTTACGAGATCGATATAGATTGTGTGCTAGAAGGGGGATTGTGGACCTTCAATACCCATTTGCTATTGGTTCATAAATTGGTTGAGGGGGAAGATCTGATATTAGTTCCCTTGTTCTTCTGTGATTTTTGGGTATATTTGCTCTTGGAAGCAATGGCCCAACAATTCTGTAATTTTATTGGCCTGTTTATCGATTATGATGCAAACACCATTACTAGGGGTTTTAGGAATTACATGAGGATTCGAGTGATGGTGGACGCTCGGGTCCCTCTCAAAGACAGAAGAAACTTGCATTGGCACACGCAAATAAGATTTATGCCCGGTTACAAAAACGAGCGCTTGTCCTTATTTTGCTTCCTGTGTGGGAGATTTGTGTTCCTTTTCTACCTTACGTTTGAGGAAGTGTCATAGAGAAATATTTGTAAATCATAAGTTTATATAGGATTTTGTTAACATTAGTTAAGGGTAATTAAAATACTATGTTGATGATAAAGAATAAAATAAAATAAAAAGCTATTTAGAAAAGATTGGGTGTTAATTGAAGTTTGTAAATTATTTAATTATTATTTTTATATAATAGTTTAACTTAATTGTAATTATTTTTACCGAATTGCATCTTCCCCTTAAATATTCATAGCTATTAGCTTTAGACCTTATCATTTCTCATTTCAAATTATTTACTTTCACAACATCAATTTATTAATTTAAAACTATCTTTCATAAATTCATTTATATTAGTATAAAATTAAAATAATTATACACACATTTATAATTTTTATACAATTAATATTTTAATAAATTAATTTTAATATTTCATATTTTAATCACATATATAATCAACATTGAGTTTTAAGTAAATTAAAATTTTTTTTGAATCAAAAAAATTATTTTTTATTTGATGTAAAAAGGTTTCAATATTTAATATATATTAAAGATAGAGAAGGGATTGTATGAAATTGTGATTCCATGTTATCCCTATCCCTTTCAAATAGAAGAATGACAAATCATTTTTTCTTCCTAATTTTTAGCATTTTTAGTTGGATTTGAATTTTTTAAGGAGGAAAAGGCTGAGAATCAGTAGAAAAAATCTGATTTTGTCATTATCCTATTGAAAAGAAATAAAAGATGACGTGAAATTATAGTTTCATACAATTATCTTAACAAAAGTTACGAAATTATATAAAATTAACCCCTCCTCCCTTTATATATGATAATAGAAACAATATATATGTTCCATTAAATCAACCTATCTACACTGAAAATTTATACAAATTTACATCTAGAAGTCAATCAACTGGCCATTAGATTGTGTAGCATGAAAAGTAAAATTCAAGGAAAACCTAACTTCATTAATTTTCATAATCAATAAGGTAGCCAAATATTTAATGTAAAGCAGTTGCTTTAGCAAAGATAATCACCAAATTTTGAATATAAATAATTGAAATCTCTTCAATTGATTATAGCAAAAAAACCATGGCTCCCAAGCTTTCTCATCGTATAATCTCAGAAGCTTTGTTGCTGCTTATAATACAGTCTTTATTTGTTAATTCCGCATCTCATTTCAGATCTCTCCAATTATTTGAAGGAGCTCAAAAAGGATACACATTCAAAGGACTTAATCACGTCAAGCAATACTTGAATGCCTTTGGGTATTATTATTCCATTAACGATGCCAATTTTACTGATCATTTCGATAGCTTGTTAGAATCTGCACTTAAAGCTTACCAACAATACTATCGTCTCGAGGTAACAGGAAAAATCAACTCTGATACCATAAAGAAAATGTCAACCCCTAGATGTGGAGTTCGAGATGTTTTCAACGACTCAAATGATGGTTTCAAGTTTCGTATGGTAGCTAACTATACCTTTTTTAATGGGATGCCTCGATGGAACAAACGCCAATTGACCTACAAGTTACGTTCTAGTGCATATGTGATTAGTGATCGACAATTAAGGCCTATCATCGCTAGGGCATTTGGTAAATGGGCTGATGTTTCCAATTTCACATTCCGGGAAGCGTGGGTATTCAATCCATCAGATATTGTGGTGGGGTTTCATCGTCGTTTTCATTGGGACAACTACCCATTTGATGGCCCCGGAAATGTTTTGGCTCATGCTTTTGCACCCGAAGATGGGAGGCTTCATTATGATGCCGATGAGAATTGGAGTACTAATAATCTTACAAGACTAGATCAAATCGATATAGAATCTGTATCTATTCATGAAATAGGACATATTTTAGGACTTGGGCATAGTCGGGACCCAAATGCAATTATGTACCCATATTATAGGCCTGGAACCATCAAAAGGAATCTAGGCCAAGATGATATTGATGGCATACGAGCTCTGTACTTCGGTCGGTAACAAAATGAACTTATATATTTTGATGCAAATTATTGTTGTTTATGAATAGAATGGGGTGAAATTTTACTTGTTATCAAAAAAATGTTTTACTATTTAAAATTTTAATTTTTTTTGAAAGAAAAATATTTTTAAATATTAATTAAATTTTATTAAAATAAATTTTAAAATTCTACATAAATTTTAATTTAATGAGTCGAAAATTTTAGTTTACTACAATTATAAAAATCAACTTTCAACTTATTCATTCCTTACCCTCCTCAGGTTTATTCTCTAACCTCCACTTGATGAATTTATTTTATTATTGTCTTCTGCTATATTTTCCTGTGATTATATAAATTTTGAAATGGTAATAATTTGTGTTATATAATTTTTTATATATTCTAACATTTGTGTATTCATGTTGTGTTGTGTCTTTTTTTTTTTTTCTTTTATCGTGTTCATCTTGCATGTAAAATTGATAGGAATAATGGGAGGGTTTCTTTTGATATACTTTTTTGATTTACCATATTTCATTTTACCGTCTATTCGTATAATTCTATAAAGAAGTGTTTGGTTTATTGAATATTACATTACGGTTTGAAATGTTATATTTCGAAATGAGATAATGATATTTAGATTCTCAACATTTCGACCATCATATAATTTCACATTCCTAAACATTGTCAAGATACCATAATATATGATGTAATCTCATTATGATCTTTTCTTTAGGTTATAAAAAATTTCAGACAAAATATAAAATTTAGACAAAATTATATTTTATCTCCATATTGCCTTGTGGTTTATTATATTGATTGTTAAGGATTTATTATTATTTTTTTAGAAACTATAAAATGCTTTAGGAAAATATTTTTGTTTTTTTGAATTTTGAATTTTGACATTGGATTATGAATTTGTTTGATTGATTTTTTTTTTCTTTTATGAAATTATTTGATTAATCTTAGTTATTAATTTGTTTATGGTTTTATCTTTTGGAAATAAAATTCTTCATTTTTTTTCTTAGATAAAAAATTACAAATAATATTATAATAGCTTATATTACAAGAAAAAAAATCATATTGCCATAAACATTAATAATTAAAAAAATCAGATTTTTTCAAAAAAAAGAAAAAGAAAAAGAAAGAACACAACCTTTTTAAATTTGTTGAACCCCAAACCTTTTTAAATATGGAATTGTTCCCAAAAGTATTCTTGTTTGGAACAATATTTACCAAAATTAGTATTGATAGAACAATTAATAATAATAATAATAATAAAATCATCTACAGCCTCTAAAGGAAATTCTAGATCAACTGGTGCAGGAATTGTTTTACGAACTGAAGTTCAATGCTTTGGCTTGTACAGACATGTTTGTGTTCAGGAGCCATTAATGTGGCTAGCTAACATGGTTAGTACTGGATCATATTCAACCTTTAAATTAAGCTTTGTTTGCTGGCCAGGATAGAAAAAAATATGAAACTAACCTTTTGAGCCATCTTTGTCCATGCATGTTTATGATGAAATGTGATTTATTCTCAGTTGTGGGGGCTTAAGCTATGGTGCAAAAGATGGCAGATGTGTACATGGAATCTCGAGAAAATCTATTTGATTTTGGTTTTGAACAAAGGAATTACAAGGCAATGAAATCAAAGAGAGGGAATGAATGAATAACAGATAACGTACGTCATGGATATATAAAATGTAAGGTAAGCGTCATTGCGGGCTTTTTTTATGTATATAATATAAAAAATATAAAAATATTTAAAATGATATACCACCCTGATTAGTTACGGTAATAGAAAGTTTGAGGTTATAAAAGGTGATGCATAAGCGGCATCACTCTTAAATTTTGACACAAACAACTAACAGTTTAAAAAAAAATAACTTTTTAATGATGCAATCTTGTTGATAGGCAGGACCAAAATATTTTTCTCATACATTTTTTATGGGTGGTTAGCAATCACCCTCCACCAACCCAGACATCCCATTCATATAATTAATTGGGATAGTGTACTATTTTAAATATTTATATATATTTTTATATTATATATATATATATAAAATTCATTATGTAATCCTTCCTGAAAGACGAATTAAATAAATATTAAAATCATAACCCCAAATTGTTAATTTTCTTTACCAATAATTAGGTGCCCCTACTGTCATTAGCCGTTAGCCACTTCAAATTCCTTAACTTAAATTAAGAGTGATACGTTTATTATGGGGGAATGTATTTAGCATGATTTTAATGTTATTAAATGGATTAATTTAGCCTTTCTACTATAATATCAAATTTTAATATAGTTAATATTTGTTATTTAAAAATAATATGAAAATTACATTTTTAAGTTATAGTTGATAAAATCTCAACTTTACTTGTGAAAGCTATGTGTTCTTAAGTTATATTTTAAAATTTTTTAAATAAATATGATATGTGGCAAAATTTTAATCCCACTTATGGAATTAAAAACTTCCACCACATGTATACAAAATAATAAACCTAATAAATACCTTTTAATAAACATTAAAGTTCTAATATATATCTAATTTACTTTTATTTTAATGGATATTCACTCAATTATAAAATATTAATCACAATTCTAAAATTCTTATTTTAAATGTTTGATTTGAAATTATTTATTTTATCGAAATAAGCAACTCCATCAATTTATTAATTAAAAATTATCTTTCATAAATCCTTTTTTTTACATTAAAACTTGAGTAAATTAAAAATGTTTATTTATTTGATGTAAAAAAGTTTCATCATTCCATCTTTTTTACATCAACGTATATATTATTTTTGTTATTATTCAGAGAAATGACAACTTTGTTATGAATATCTTATTAAGTGGATGTTCATTAATATTAAAATAATTTTGATGTATTTTAAATTCTAATAGTCATAGATCTCTATTTCGTTTATATTTATTATGCCTATAAACAGAGAGTTTGGAGAAATTTTGTAAATATTTTGATTGATTAATAAAATATGCTCTCTATTTTGCTCACTCATTTTCTTTGTTTTTTACTCTCTATCTATTTATTTTATACCAAAATTCACTTATATTAATATAAAATAAAATAAATTTATAATTTTCACAACTTTTGTCTATAATTATAATATCATACATGTATAAATTATATAAAATTATTTTATTTTATATTAACATAAATGAATTCCTCATCTCTCTGGATAATAACAAAAATAATATATATATATATATATATATATATATATATCTTTAGTTAAATGAATATACTATATTATCCAAATTTACATCTAGAAGTAAGTCAACCGGTCATTAAATTTTGTAGCATGAAAAGTAAAATTCAATGCAAACCTAACTTCATTAATTTAATCAATAAGTTAACAAAATATTTAATGTAGATATAGTTGTTTTATCAAAAATAGGCACCGAATTTGAATATAAATAATTGAAATTTCTTCAATTAATCATAGCAAATAAAACCATGGCTCCCAAGCTTGCAATCTCAGCTTTGTTGCTTCTTCTTGTAATAATACAAGCTTTATTTGTTAAATCCGAACCCCAAATTTTCAAATCTCTCCGATTATTGGAGGGAGCTCGAAAAGGATATACATTCGAAAGGGTTAATCAAGTCAAGCAATATTTGAAAGTTTTTGGATATTATTCCATTAATGGTGGTAGCCTCACCGATTCTTTTGATGACGTGTTAGAATCCGCACTTAAATCTTACCAACAACACTATCGTCTCAAGGTAACAGGAAGAATCGACTCTAATACCTTGAAAAAAATGTCAACCCCTCGATGTGGCGTTCAAGATATTTTTAACGACTCAAATGATGATGTCAAGTTTAGCATGATAGCTAATTATAGCTTTTTCAATGGGATGCCTCGATGGAACAAGCGTCAATTGACTTATATGTTCCGTTCTAGTGCATTTGTGATTAGTGATCAACAATTAAGGCCTATCATCATCAGGGCATTCAACACATGGGCTGTTGTTTCTAATTTCACATTTCGAGAAGCCAATCCATCAGATATCGTGATGGGGTTTCATCGTGGTTTTCATGGGGACAACTACCCGTTCGATGGCCCGGGAAATGTTTTAGCTCATGCGTTTGCACCACGAAACGGAAGGCTTCATTACGATGCCGACGAGAATTGGAGTACTAATAATGTTATACGACTAAACCAAATCGATTTAGAAACCATAGCTATTCATGAAATAGGACATATTTTAGGACTTGGGCATAGTCAGGACCCAAATGCTATTATGTACGCATATTATAGGCCTGGAACCATCAAAAGGAATCTAGGCCAAGATGATATTGATGGCATACGAGCTTTGTACTCCAACTAATAATAAATTATAGTAGTTTATGAATCAAATCGATTGAACCAGAATAATAAAAATTTTACTTGCCGAAGTCCGAAAATTTATTTTACTATTTGAAATCTTTGTAAATTTAATCTTACCCGAACTATGATTATCAACCTCTGAAATTTTAACCCATAATTAAAATCTAAATCCTAAAAACTTTGAAAATTTTAAAAAAATCAAGAGTTGATATTTGGCCGTGATTCCAAAATATATGACGGACCCTCCCCTTCCCTACTTTTCAGCTACGTAGTTCTTTTAAAATATAAGTGTAAATTTACTAATCTTTAATGACAAATATCAATTAAAGTAATAACAATAAATTTCAAGTTCTGCCTAAAGTGTAGTTATCAATTAATTTGCCTATTAATCTTTTACTATTTGAATGATTTTATATAAAAGTACTTATGTTTGGTCAAATTAGCCTTAAAGGTCAATTTTTTTTTAAAAAATATATAAAAGAATTATGATCTTTTTAAAATAAAAACAAAGTCTGGGGTTTGATCCAAAAGCTTAGAAGAAATGATGAAACAATTGTTTCTTAGAGAAAGATAGCTAATGGGTTTTGACTTGGGATGAGGAATTTTTTTTTATTACAAAAATCGGATATTTTTAGAAAAAAAAGGTTTGCCAGAATCTTGAAAAGCTCAGAGAAGTATGGAAAACTTTAACTTTTTCGGTGATGCTTTGAATTTTTCTGATCATTGGATTTACAAATTGAAGAACAAATGTAGAGACAAGAACTTCTATTTTTTTTATTTTTTATTTGTAAAAACATAATATATATATCTTTTATGTTAAAAAGGTGGAGGGTCGACGCTCCAACACGTGAATCTGAATTTTGAAGTGATAGTGTAATTCTATTTTTGATCCTTCTCATTTTGTTTCTTGTGCGGTTTGATACCCAAGTCAATTTGATCATCATTTAATTTCAAATGCATTTCAATTTAATCACTTTTTTTATTTTATTTCGTCTAAATCTAAATGTTTTATGCTGTAGGATTTCAATTATTAATACTATTACATGTGTTTGATTTTTGGTTTAGTAAAAATAATTAATTTTACTGTGTATGTATATTTGTTTTGCTTAATTGCGATAAAATATATTTTAAAGTATATGGAAGCATAATTTTTAATTTGTTCTTAAGCATGATCATCTGAGTAATTGAGATTTTTCTTTGAGTTTTGACTATATTTTAATTTATATTATATTAATTACGTGTAAATATGATTTTAAAATTAAGTTTGATAATATTAATTTATTATTATTTTATACACGGATAAAAAAAAACTAATATAAATATAATTTTATTTCATATCACATTTAATTTGTTTTTCATGTTACCTCAAACAGCATTCTCTCCCACAAAGTTCTAAACATGCTTAGGAATTAGTTGATTAAAGTGTTTCGGAAAATTCATTTTATTTTTTTTGGGTCCAAACTTAAAATGATATATCAGCAATAAAATGAAAATTAAAAAAAAAATTTGTTTGGTGGATTAGTTTGGGGTAATTCTTGTTCATTATCTGGTTAAAACAATCAATGCGTCCAAACACAACAGGTCAGAAATACTGTTCAATGTATGTATATATTTTAATAATTCAATACAATTCTTTAGTTTTCTCTGTCGCTCAAAATTTTAACAATTTCAGAGCTGATCTCTAGCTTGGCCGTTACCATAACACCCCTAATCTCTCTCTCTCTCTCTCGATCAGGTGATTTAAATTTCTTATTTTATTCTTTAATTCTTCACTCATTTTGCTGTTACCTCAAATGTATTATCTTATTTCAGATCTGTTTTGTTATTTGTAATATAAGTTCGATTTAGATCGATAGTTTCTAGACTGAAGATCTTATGACATGAACGCATTTTGGAATTTTTGAATTCTGGGTTGTATTGATTTGGATTAATTATTCTGCAAAATAAATTGGGTTCTTTGGAAAAGGTAATCTTTTTTATTGTTATGATTTCTGGGATTGATCTAGTTAGACTGAAGATCATGATGAAATTAAACCATTTTCTATTTTTTGTTTATGGGTTGTTTTGATTTGAATTTTATTATGCACTAAAACAATTTTCTTCTAATGATCTTTCTGTTGTTATGATTTTCGGGATTGATTACCTTTTGTGGGTATCTCTTGGATTTTTGTATCTTTCCCTATGAATTTCTCGAAAAATTGTTTCATTTTCGTTTGGGATTATAATTCCTTTCTAGAGAGTATCGTTTGTTGCATCTTCAACATTTCTATGAAGCCATATTGTAGATTTTGTTATTTAAGAGAGTTAAAAATTTCAACTTCTAATTCTTGAACATTATTGCTTTTGCTTAAAGAAAAAGCAATAGGCCTTAGTAACTTTTGATTTAGTTGACACAAATGTTATGGTATTCGATTGCTGTTGCGTGTAAAAAAAAGTATTGAGATTTACGTTAAAAAGACTTGGATAGTGTAGATATTGTTGATTAATATATATTTGATATGATTTTGGATATTGAGATTTGAAGATATAAAAGAGCTGCGAATTGGAGTTTAAAAGATGCCTGCACAGAAAATCGAGACAGGTCATGAGGATGCACTCCATGATGTTGCCATGGATTATTATGGAAAACGATTGGCGACTGCTTCATCTGATACTACCATTAAGATCATTGGCATAACTGGATCTAGTTCACAGCAACTTGCTGTTCTACATGGCCATAAAGGACCTGTTTGGGGGGTTGCTTGGGCACATCCCAAGTTTGGATCAATCCTTGCATCGTGTTCTTACGATGCCCAGGTGATAATCTGGAAGGAAAATAATCAAAACGAGTGGCTGCAGGCCCATGTTTTTAATGATCATAAGTCATCTGTGAACTCCATCGCATGGGCACCCCATGAGCTTGGCCTCTGTTTGGCCTGCGGGTCTTCTGATGGGAATATATCAGTCTTTACCGCTAGGGATGATGGTAGTTGGGATACCACCAGGATAGAGCAAGCTCACCCTGTTGGAGTAACCTCAGTCTCGTGGGCACCATCAACCGCACTCGGCGCTTTCATTGGATCTGGTCTACTGGATCCTGTTCAGAAGCTGGCCTCTGGTGGATGTGACAATATGGTCAAAGTATGGACGCTGTATAATGGGAGTTGGAAGATGGACTACAGCCCTGCCCTCCAGATGCACACTGATTGGGTGCGGGATGTTGCTTGGGCACCCAACTTGGGGCTCCCAAAATCCACCATTGCAAGTGCTTCTCAGGATGGGAAAGTTATTATATGGACTTGCGGTAAAGAAGGGGAACAATGGAAGGGTACGATTTTGAAGGATTTCAAGACCCCAGTTTGGAGGGTCTCATGGTCGCTGACTGGAAACTTATTGTCGGTTGCCGATGCCAATAACAATGTTACATTGTGGAAAGAAACGGTTGATGACGAGTGGCAAGAAGTGAATGCTATTGAGCCATGAAGTTCTTTTTGTTTATCCTCTTTTCTATTTTCTCTCTCTATTAATAATTTTTTTAGGTCTCCTCTGTTTCAAGCCCCTCGGTATTTTTGTTCGAATACTGGGAGTTGCATTGGATAGTTATGCTGAGTTGAAAGAAAGAACAGATGATTAATCATATAACGTTCCCTTCAATGAAATCTTATCCATTGTCGCATCATTTTTAACCGTATTAGCTTCAAAATCATTACTTGCTGTACAAGTATGCTTTTATTTATTGTGATATTTACACTTTAAGCATCCACAGCTGGACTTAAAATTGAAACTATCTTGGATTAAGCTTGGTCTTGGGTTGGGTTTCTTAATATGATGATCATTTTCTTAGCTTAACTAAAATTGACGGTTTGTTCTTTTTTAACTGTTGGATAATATCTGAATTCAAATTGACTATAAATTTATTTTATTTTTATAACAAATTCAAATGTTTTAGTTTTTTTTTTTTTTTAAATAATTTTTTGTGAATGATAGCTTTAGATGTTCAAATCCGAATCAGTATCTAGAATTGTTTATTTATTAAATTTAATTATTTCTGATTTGCAAGTGTCAACAATAAATCCCTTTGAATCCAAAACAAAAACGCCAATTCCAATTTTTCAGTTTTTATCAACCGTGAAGGAAGGGAACTTTTTCCTCTTTATCTATTTTCACCCTCACTTCTATTTACTCACTTTGATGAACATTTTATTTATGTTGGTTGATTGCTCAAAGACCTGTATAAAATTTCAAGATTTAGATAAAAATATTACACCCAAATAATAAATTTGGACAAACTATTAAGCTTCGATTTTTAAATTTATAATGTATTAATTTTCATTTATTTTATGTTACTTATACGTATAAAAATTAAATTTACTATACTATATATAAATATTAAAAATTACATATATATGAACTTGATTATGTTTAAAAATTTAATAAAAGAAAAAATCTATAATGCTAGTAGAATATACATAATATTAATAAACCTAAACAGGATTAGTTGTTTATAAATATATAGGAGGAATTTAAGCAAAAGTACTTTTAAGAAAAAAACTATTTACTTTCTAATTTTAAGACTTGCATAATTAATCAATTCGATTTAAGATTCCATATTAATCAGGATATTTATATCTTTTATCAAGTATAGAGTTAGAGGTGAAAATTGGAAACAGAAGCTATCAAAACTGAAGGGAAAGAAGACATGTTGGCCCGTCAATGAGAAACTTTGTTAACAAGTAACAATTGAAAAAGAATCCATTTTCTTCCCTTTTTACCCCACAAAATATCATGCAAAACCCTATCTACACAATAATGGCTGATATGAACTTTTACAAAATATGCTTACATTTCCTAACCATTCATCATCCTTCACTACTAGTATGACCAATTAGCATCAAACTATGAACATTCAAGAAACATGTTTCAGTTTTGAAGGCCTTTTCACCGTTGGGTTAAAGCAAGGGCTGCTGCAAGAAAAGCATGAAGGTTAAGCCATCTTCGAAAGTTCCAAGGAAAGAGTGAGTGGTTGTAAAATGTGAAAGATAAAAGATTCAGGAGGTTTTTACCATTTATGCCGGTCTGAGAAAGAATACTGAATTACTGCGAAGCAGATAAAAATTTATGGAACCGTTGTACTCTTGCTTGATTATTGTATGAAGATCTGCATTGCGGTGACTTTCTTCTCCTACGGAAAAAGAAATCTTCGGTGTCCAACACATAAGAGATCTGCAACATTGTTCACAGATCATATATGTACAACGACCCAATGTAAACATTTAGTACGTAAGATATTTATTAGTGATACTCCAACCTCCATGGTATGCCAACTAGGCACCTCAAGTTAAAATGGTGTAAACACTTTTATATACAATCTTAAAGAAAGCTAAAAGGATTAAACCAGATACTAATACCAGAAAGATACCTTGTATGAGTTGCAAGCTATCTTATTCTCTAAACCATTAACCAGTTCAACACCTTCCATGGCCATGCAAGTAGCAGCAAATTCATCTAGACTTGCAAACTTTTTCTTGTTTCTGCAAATATCAGTAAAGAAGAGCAGATTAAACACCGGTTATTTAAAGCATAATCAAAATATTTTCTTTGTTACAATCACCTAATGTTAACACTTGAGAGGCTAGTTGAGCCTAGCATTTACATGCTAGAGAACCACGAAACCCATTGATACTAATGCTATCAGTACGAAACCTAATAATCTTAATGTTATAGTTGTTACCTCCTTAGCGTAATGCCATGTGGCTCATTTTTCCCAGGATAGACTGACAGAAAATCGTTGTGCAAAGAAGCAGAAAAATAAGGTTCCATTGCAACAGCAAATGCCTCAGGCTTTTCAATGACATTGTCCATCAGCTGAATAGACAACCGAGATGGCGAAGATGACTGCAAAAAGGAACCAAAGTAAGAACATTAGATGTGTTAACATAAATATACACAGATAGAAAGGTAGTAGGGCATTCATGTGCCTTGTTTCCTTTCTTTTCAATTTTCTTTGGAAAGGGGTCATAGTCAAGGAACATGCAAAACTTACAGATTTCAATCGATATATATTATCCTCATGAAGGAGGACACGTGCATTCTCATAATACACTGAATCCATTGTCTTCCTATGTTTCCGAGATTTTTCATAATCAAACAATTGAAGAAGCTTATTATCCATCTCATCTGTCGCAACAGCTTGAAGCTGTAACGAAAACTATAATTCAGACAGATGCAAGAAAAATGAGTAGAATATGGAGAAAGACCATCAAAGAAAGCAAACCTGCTTAACCAATTTATATATTAACTTGTCCAATGTAAATAACTCATATGACTGGTTTCCAATTATAGCTCGACATTCATCCTCAAACTTCGCATTGTCAGCAGATCCATCAAGCAGACGGTACAGTGCACTCGTAAATCTGTGCAGCACAAAGAGAGAATTTTCACATTAGCATGCATCAAAGGTTCACATTGTTCAGCACTGAAATTGATATGTAAATCACCTGGCATAAAAATCTGAAGAACTAGCATCTTTTGAACTTTTACACTTTATTTCAGCCGCTGTTGATTTTGTTTTTGCTGACAGTATTCTTTCATACAGGATCTACACAGAAATTAAAAGATTGAAGAATACTTATTAAAATGTAAAAAGAAAAATTAGAAGAAATAGCTAACAAGCTTTAGAAAATTCTACATACTCGATGAAGTCGGAAAAGAACATAGAAATCATCATTTGCATAGAAAACACAAGAACTGTTTCGATCTTCTTCAGGTAAAACTGCAGGTACATGCTTTGCAAGAGGCTTCACCGTAAAAAGAAAATGCTCTGAAAATGACGACATGCCATCTCCTCCCACATGTGCATCAGTCATCCCTTCAGCCTCACCTTCACTCTCAGCTTTGCCATCAACTTCATCGCGGCCCATATCTTCCTCTTCTTCATGCTCTTCACGAGAGCATTCATCACCTGCAGATTCATTGCCTGATGCATTGTCACCAGCTTCAGAGGCATTTCCACTATCCTCATCATCAGCATCTGCATCATTTTCTCCTCCAGCATCTCCAGGATGCAACTCTTTCGCAGTTCCAGGCCAGTACTGTCTGTTTTCAATACCATGCTTGGCCTTTGGCACAGCCTTTAGACCAGCATCACTGTAGGCAATAGAATAATCCTGAAAATCACCACTTGGTGATAATTCACCTTCTTCTTTTTCAATTTTGGATGGACCAGTAGATTCTTCGTGATATCTACTAGCAGAAAAGCCATCTGTTGGCTCTCCATTTACTAATAAAGCATGCTTTGTTACACGAGCACCCTGAAGAACCAAGAAAATTTACATAAGTATATAAGAACCCCCTTGCTTTTTACCTCAACAAGTAAGAGATGAGGAGAATTTAAGTAAGGAAAGGAAGGTCAAAAAATGCCAAATATTTTGACAGAACCAATTAGTAACATAAGCTTAAGCCATGCTAACTGCTAATTGGAATACAGTAGCAGGTATGCATAAACCCATACCTCTGATGAATGTAGAAGATCAACATTAACTTCAGATTCATGACCCTTACCAGCAGCAACGCCAGTAGGTCTAGAAGCTGCTGCACCACAACATTGAAATTAAAACTAGGTATAGTCACATGGTTTTGGAAAGAAAGGTATAAAAAAGAGTAAAAGTAATACTAGAAACACCTAGATCAATAAACAACAAAATCATGAGATTGCAATGTTTCCTGAAGTACACACCTGAAGCCCCGTCAGTGTTGTTTCTGCTTTGATTATTTTCTGCTTCAATTGCAAGTATGTTAACTCCAGACCTTTTATCAGCTGCACATTTGATCTCTTTCTCTAGCTTTGAGTCATCCCTATAGACACGACCAGATGGTTCTTCTTCGGCTAAAGTTCCACCATTTGTCAAACCATTTCTGCAAGAATTAGGTAGCTCTGGTGAACTGTTCTCATCTCCGTCACTAGCACCCTTCTGTGGCTCAGAATTAACATTAGCATCAGCTCTAGGACTTCCATCACATTCAGCAATGCTTGACCCAGTGCAGTTTACAGTAGGATTCTGAGCTTTACCATCATCATCACTACCCTCTTTGCCATTAGGTCGAGGAGGAACACTCAACATTGGCTCCAAGAATGTGGTCCAGAGCCTCATGACTTTATCCAACAGTTCTTTGGTTGAGCACATCTCTTCACATGAATACTCTATAAGTTTATAAAGGTCTTCATGGATGCCAACATCCAAATAGTCATATTCGAGGTGTGGAGCCAGGGGTTGTCTGTGACCAGCAATGCTCGCCATGAGAACATCATCCTCATTCTGGTTCTTCTCTTTCAACTCCTTGATTTCAGCCACTAAAGCTGCAATTACAAAGAAATATCAATTAGGCCACACAAGCAAAGTATTAAGGATGTTGAAGAGAATAAATGAACACAATATATTAGAACATATCGTTGAGAATCATCTTCAATCTTTCAACCAAATTTTACAACAAAGGAAAATACAGCATTTTGCATCTTGGGTATGAAAATTCCAGTATTCCGCTTACATTTTGCACTCAGGTTCTTTGAATCCTGCTGCTTGAAATAGAAGCTGCGATGATCAAGTGATTTGTAATGGTTTTTCAAATAAATTTCAGCCCAAACC
This sequence comes from Gossypium longicalyx, assembly GCA_025698465.1. Classification (NCBI taxonomy): domain Eukaryota; kingdom Viridiplantae; phylum Streptophyta; class Magnoliopsida; order Malvales; family Malvaceae; genus Gossypium; species Gossypium longicalyx. Next base: position 5,534,343 of record CM047005.1, read on the forward strand.
TTGTTAAAATCTAAACGGCACTTTGTCCACTCTTCTTGCTTCTGCTTCAGACGAGTTAAAATGACAGGTAACGCAAGAGCAGGATTTTTACGTAATATTTCCATTACATCAAGACCATGGTCACCGTATAAACGCTCAATGCACCTTAAATTTAGAACTGCAGTAAGTAGTCCAGATAAGGCCAAAAGTAAAATAGAAGAAAAATGTTCACATAGCAGTGATTGAGACATAAATTGATAACCTAGTAACAGATACAAACCAGTAAAGTGGTCTTCTATGCGAACCAGAGAATCCACATTGATTTTATTTTCATTAATGCCATTCAGCAAGTCCTCAGCACGCTTGGCAGTTGAGCTCACAGATTCTAACAACATATCCAGCTCAAATCTAAGACCAACAAACAAAAAGTCTATTATGCCTGGGAGTTAATATCTAGAATAATTTCTGAGGACAAAAAGAAACAGAATAATGAATCAGTGCACATCAACTTTTTCTCCTGAAAACTCATTCTCCTTCACATGCAGTGCATAAATTTGTAATAGAAATAATAAAATACACAAACCATGAAAGAGATAGATAAAATAACCACCATAGTACTGGGACAAATAGAGGACCAGTAATTTTTACCTATCATCCTCACATCTGAACAAACTCTCTTCATACTGATTTCTGCGCATGTGCTTAAAAGAATAATCCTCACTTCCAGAGGTCACAGATACCCAATAATCATTCAGCACTTGAGCACCAAGCTCTGATCTCTGACTAGCTGAAGGTATTGGATACTGAGAGACAGAAAGACAAATGAATGCCAAAATCAGTGCCAAACCATGCATAAAAAAAAATAAACAAAAGTTCATACATCATCAGGTAGAAGCCGATAGCTTGGGGTACAACGTTGGCAGGTAGAAAGGTCAAGCTCCTGTATGGACTTTGCCATATACTTCTCCCTGCATCTCTCCCTTTCCTTAGCTCCCTCCAATTCACGTCTTTGCTCTCTATCTTTTTCCTCTAACTTCCATGGCCTGGATGCATGCCCATCACCACTAAGTGATTCTGCAATCAAGAGGTAAACAATCATTGCAATTTACAGAATTTTATATTGAAAGAAAATAATTCACAGTTGCATTATATATGAGTGGATTATGCACGTATAAGGAAATAACAAAAACAACCTAGAAATTAAGAAGATGTATAACAAAATGACAAAGGAAACCAGTTACATACTTTTACTGATAACACCAGCAAGAAGCCCATCTGCAGGAGACATTTCAAATTAGAAACAGCCATACAGATCATATAAAAACAATTTAAAATGAAACTTTAGCAGTTACCAGTATTCTCACAACGCTCCAAGAACTGATTGAACTCATTCATAAGATCTGGATGCTTTCCAAGTAAATCGGTCACCTGAAATAGGCAGAAGCAATCCATCTAATTAAGCTACCAAGGTAGAAGGTTAAACATGTGCTTGATATTCCTAGAAAGTAGACTGAACGATGAGTCAGAGATAACTGCTCGAGATGGTGTAAAACATACCAAATTTTGCAAATCATTTCTTTTGATTATTCCATTGCTGTAAATGTTAAGACACTTTAAGAATGCCTGATAGTCATCTGAGCTGCATAGCCTCTCCTTAACTCTCTCACAGAATATGAACCCCTGGTTGCACATGCCTGAGATTTGAATAGAAAAACCTAAATCTTAAAAGCATTCCTTGTGAAGGATAAGAAAACGTGCATTGACCCAAATCTAATTACACAAACAACGCAAAATATCAGAAAACTTCTAAAGGCAGGCAGAAAAGGCTAGTTAACAATAATTTGGATAACAAACTCGAAAGACTACCAAAAAGTTTTCCCTTGGGTTAAAAGACAGATGTCATTTCCCTATATTTTAATAATCCACCAGCAGAGCACATAAAAAAAATATATTAACAGCTAAGTTCGCTAAAAACATCAAGGTGCAAACTCATGGTAGACTAGCTAGCCTAGTAATGCTTTTCCCAGCCAGAGATCACTTCAAAATCAGAGGATACGTGCCCACACAGCTTCCTTACAGTAAAAACAAGTTGAAAATTGCAACCATCATGATGTAACCATATCTCACATTTGCATTTATGCATAAATGAAACTTCAAGTTCATTCTCATCAGTAAATCGCAATAGTAATTGACAGGCTTTATTAGTAATATATAGAAAAAGAACAACAAAATTGTCACCTTAAAATAAACACCATAAAGAGATCTATATATCTATGATATGTTAGAAAAAACAAAAGTGATACCACGCATATTTTGAACAAATAAAACCTGTCAAAGGTTGCGGACTCACTTTTAAAAGTATCTCTATCATCATAAGAGGCAAATCCTTCAATCTTCCTTCCATATCTCTTTTTATCATGAATACGCTGCAAATTAAAATCCCTATTGTTGTCATGCTTGGAATCATCCAGATCACGAGTTCTCCTATCCCTATTTTCTTTTTCCAAACGCTTTCTCTGCTCCTTCTGCATTTTCATCATAGTTTTGTCATCATCCAGTTCAGGATGATCAACACTGATACCATGATCAGCATGGGAGGTAATAATCCTATCCCTTCGACGCTGAAAAAACAATTTGATCATTATTTCATATAATAAACGGATTAAAAATAGCAATTTACAAGAAAATAATTTTTAACAAACAAGAGAGAATAGATACCTTGTCCATTTGTATCTGCCGCAAGGTGGCTGTAGCAGAGCTTCTCTCATTATAGCGCTGAGCTGAATTTTGACCATACGGAACTTGTTGCGTCAAAGGTGCTGCTGAAGGATCTGGTAAAAATCTTTTGAACTCCTCAAGTAGATCTGGGTGGTCCTCAAAAAGAGAAGCAACCTGAAACCATTTAAACATACAATGAATATTATCTGGGAGAGAGAGAGAGGTTAAGATCCAGTAAGTATCAAAGAGCCAATGAACATGCATAACAACCAAGACAAGGCATATTACCTCACAATAGACCTCATTTATGTCCTTGTGCTCCTTCCGGTACATATTCAAGATATCAAGGAATGATTTATAAACACGCTCATCATTTTGAAAACGTTTCTGCATGGTAAAATGGATAAATTAGATAGCTAAACACAGACATTGGTAAGGGACAAGGTACTGGCACGATGGCTTCACCTTTATTTTATTTACAAAACTGATGGCTTCTTCAAATTGAACTGTCTTTTTTGCTGGAGCCTCATCTTCATCAAGGGTTATTTCATAACCCTTTGGCAGGAAGGTATTAAATCCATAAATCAAGTTGTTATGCCCTTTGAATAATTCTTTAACTCGGGCAATGACACCGGCTGTGTCAGTCCTGCAAAAGACAAAAGATTTATTAAGCATTTAGTAGTTTAAAGCAACAATTCATCGTCCATTGGCAGAACTTGGCATTTCAAAAACAGGATACCTTTGAGCCTTGAAATCCTTCATGACTTCAAGGAACATGTCATACTTCTCTTTTTGATCCTGAAACATCTCCCTCACTTCCTTTAGATATGTTAAGGCATCATTGGTAGTCAGTTTCTGTGATATACCTCCTCCTACACCTGCCCCTCCCATTCCTCCACCTCCCGCTCCCCCTCCTCCACCTTCACCCCCACCACCACCTCCTCCGCCTTCACCCCCAACTCCGCTCGGCATTTGGTTTTGCCCATGGCTTCATGGTTAGAAATAATTAAAAGAAAGACAAAATCAGAACCACGGCCATTTAACCAACACTAATCAAAAGCTAATACTAAACCTAATATACTTTCAACAGATGATTACTCTTAAAAAGTGCCAACAATTCCATTCAATTAGAAGTGAATTTACTAGATACCGCAAAACCAAGTGGTAAATCCTACTTAAAGTAATGACCCCATAATCACAAAAAAAGAAGAAAAGAAAAAAAACCCACATGATTCAGCCAAAAAATGACAAATCAAAAACATAAACAACAAATCACTCAATCCAAGTTATAAACAAAAATTCATGATAAACCTCATCAAACAAAACCATTAAAGCTGACAACAATAACCGACCAGTAATCAGAACAAAAACAACCAATAATACCAAAAAGAAAAAAGGCAAACTTTCATATAAGAACAAAACCAGCCAGCAGCCATACAAACCCTCAAGGGAAAAAAAAAACTTACGATTCAGGCCTTGAAGAACCAAATGGACGTTTAAAATGCGAACCAGAATATAAATCATCTTTTACCCGCTTCATCCTCTAAACCAAACAAAAAACAAAAACAAAGTGAATTGTTATTTTATAACAGGATTAATCTATGAAGAAATAAAAAGAAACCCATTTGAAGAACTGGGTTAAAGAAACTTACTTCCTCTGTAACAGATCTTAAAGGAAAAAGAAAAAGACAGAAATACAATCCAGTAGCTTTTTCTTATGATCCTTTTTTATGTTTCTCTTTCTTTTTCTTTTTCTTTTTTTTTTTTTTTCTAATCTTCGGTTGTGTGAAGAGAAGGAATTGGAGAAGCAGAATATATGCGAAGGAAAAGAGAGAAAAAGAGAAAAACTTTGGTACGTGAGAGAAAGAAAGAGAGAGAGAGTCAAAATCCGAATGACAAAAATAAAAATAAATTTGTTTTTCAAAAACTGGTGCAGAGAATAGGAGATTGCATGTTTGAGTTTATTTACAAACTCCTTTTGCCTCTCATCATATTTATACTCATATGAGATAAGCTATGCATCTTTAAACAAGCGATATATTTACTGAGATTTTAAATTTATTTATATTTTAATTTACATTATATAAAACCTAATAAATAAAAAACGAATTGCGTCGAGATTAAATTTACTTTATTTAAATTATTTTATAAGTTTAATATTTAGTAAAATTATTCAAATTAAATTCTATCAAATATCAAGCAAATCTTTGAATTTGTTCTTATGGTACAGCATTTTATAATGAATGTACTTTGCGAAGGTTGTCTTTTTGTTCTTTCTTTGCAGTTCCCAATAGAAATATCAATGGTGCATGTAGGTTGTTTCTTTTAACTCTATGATTTATAAATATAATATATAGATTAAATCTATCATGTTAATCCTAGTAATATGATTTTATCACCCACAAAAATTACCAATTTTAGTTTCGTAACTGATTTTGGTGAATTAGGGTTTGGGAGAGGTTGATTTAGTTGCCACCTAAGACTTCTCTTTCGCTTTTAATTCATTGCAAACAAACCCTTTTCTTCATTTTATGTAATTTATTTGTAATTATATCAGGGTTTTTTTTAAATTGTTGTATTTATCTTGGTGTTCCCAAATAATACTTGTTCCCTTCAACAGATTTTGGGAGAATTTTTCCCCTTATTTTCAAACTATTACTTTATTTCTTAAAATATTTCATATTTTCTTCTATAATTATATATATATGGTAGATATTTATTTATTTGATAAAAAAAAGAGAGAAGGAAAGCAACATAGAACTTAACTGGCTATCACACGAGACATCACCAGTAATCATCTGCATGTGAAGAGCGTTTAATTTCATTCGATAAAGAGCTAAACGTATATAGTCTGAGCTGTCTCTGCATGTAATCTTAAAATGTCCATCTGACACCCTATTTATTTTATAATATCCATGCAACACCAAATCTATCAACTCCGCGTCAGTAATTTCACAACTGAATAACTGAACATATGTTAGATATTTATTACGGTTAATATTTAATGTTAGTGTATAAAAGTTGATTAATGCACTATATATATATATTTATAATAGCATATTGAAAATTTAACGAGAAGAGGTTAAGTGGATAAGAGAATCTCTACTCTTAGCTCGCTACATTATCGTCTCTATATATATTTACAAATGAGTATGTTGGTCAACGTGATCGATTGTCTGGTTCTGAATTAACTTCAAGATAAATATTAAAAGAGTTTGATGATCGTTCGAGTTCATCTTGACTCGAAATGTGACAATATATGTTTAGATTTTTCATACGATGGCCAATTTCGTTAAAAAAATTATATAATTAGGGGGTGTTTAGTTCAAGAGATTTAATATAGTCTCTAGAAACTTAGTTTACTAATTTATCATTATTATGTGATTTTTTTTAAACTGCATTCTTTTGCTTTTTTTGAACAATTTCATTTTAGGTTATGATTATATTTACTCTTTTTTACACAATGCTTAGAATTACCCATAGCCCCTCCCCAATTCATAAATAGGAGGATAATACGCTTCAGCGCACTCAAACTCACGTCCTTCTGCATTGACAATAATATTCATACCAATCAAACTAAAACTAAATTGGCATGACTCAATCAATTATTTATTTTAATTAATTTAATAATTTTTATTGTGAAAGTAAAATAAAAAATTTCACACACAAAAAAAGTGTTCCATATATACACATATCTATATTAAAACTTGCAATATCCTTTGAATGATAAATTTTGAATAGAATTACACACTAACATTCGTAATAGAATTATTTATCTCTTAGAAGGAAAAAAAAATATTTTTTAATTATATTTATACTATATTTGCATAAAAAATAAAATTATCCAAAATTTCAAGTTGGACCAAAATGTAAAATTAGATATATATTTTTTTTAATTTTACAACCTTAACATTATTGAAAATATAAGATTAATGACTATAGAACATGTTTAAATTGTTTGATAACCATATTACCGAAAATCATCAACACAAAGAATACAAAATTCTACTACCCAAATGCCCCTGATGATAGAACAAGCCCATTCAAACTTAAATAGAAAATGACATATCCATACTCTTCAAATATATATTTTTATTTTAATAATTTTTAACTTAATATTTTTTTTATTTAGTTTCTCTCTTGGATGAATAATATGATTCATCTAGAGGCATTCATTATCTCGGTTTTATTTGGTAATTGGTTGATTGTTGATTGCAGAGATTGGTTTGACCAACTAATTTTATTAACTGTATATTTAAAAGTGTTTGATAAATTTTAGTTGGAAGTTGATACGTGTAAAATGATGAATAAGGGTATAACACATTTTATTGTTAAGTATTTATTTGTTTATAATATTTTAGTTTTTATTGAGTGAAATTATTGAAATAAGCCCGTATTATCAATGAATTAAAGCATCCATTATGAAAATTAATTAGTGAATGTTTTTGAATATTTAAATAAACAAATTTCTTAAGTTCTTATTTGTAAATATTAAACATTGTAGAAATTGATAAATATTAATAGTATATCAATATAATTGTAAACTATATTCTTAGTGGTAATTATGTCACGTTCTTAGCATGTAAATTAGTGATAATTATGTCATACTCAAAATAAATTTGTCAAGTAGTATATTTCAATTAATATAAACTTGTATAAGAAATCATTTTGCACAAATAAATTGAAAATGAATTAAGAGTACATAAATATTCAATGATGAATGGGCTCGATTGAAAATTTCTCTGTGGCAATGTTGAATTTTGTAGATTCACAGTGGAGTTTTTTTTTTTTTAGATTTACTTTGAACTTTGGAGGTAAAAATAAACAAGAGAACAGAGGCTATTGATATATTAGTATACCAATTAGGTTTGAGAGCATGTGACAAAATAAGTATTTTTTGAGCAAGTATAGTCAGATATGTCATTCCACATATCTCATTCTCAAACAATTGTTAAAAAAATTTACCTATCCCAATGTTTTTTGTTTCAAAGGTTTTAGTTCAACAAATTATTGTAAATTCTTATTCAACAAACACCACAATTAGAGGGTTTAACTATTTAATTTTCTGTTTGTACTCAAATCAACTAAAAAATGTCAAAATTTCATTTATCAAACACCGTATTGAAGAGAAGTTGAGGATGAAAGTGGTTCTTGAAAATGAATTTAGGATTTGAGAAACTTCAATTTGCATTCAATTGCATTCTTATGAAGCACACGCAATTAAATTGATCTGGAATTTTTGTTAGCTTTTTTTGAAAATTGAGAGGTAGCTCAATTTAACAAATTAGAGAGAGAAGGAAAAAGAAAATAAGTGTTAGGCTTTTATTTTTCTTATTGTACTCTTTTATACTTTTCAAACAATGGATACTTCCATAAATTATTGGAGAATTATTAGAAAATAAATTACATTGAAAATTCAACTTTTTTTTTAATAAAAAAATTTGCTCTCAGGATATATATAAATAAATTGAAAAAAAGTTAAAATCTAATATTTTTTAAGATAATATACAAAATACAATTACAAGTACAATTTATGTACCATAAACTAAAATTATAAAACTTAAACATGGAATTAGATAAAGAAAAACTTCCATATAACATTGGGTTATGAACATTCAAATCTTCACTTTAATCTTATTTATATGAATTTTTTTTGTCTTTGTCTTTTCTTGAATTGTATAGCGTGAACAATACCATATTACCATGGGCGAATCCAAGGGGCTTTGGACCCCATTGAATGAAATAGTTATATTCTGGTTTTGGACCTTCGTAAAGATTAACAATTCAATTTAATCCTTTTAATATAAAATTTTCGTATTCGGTATTTACTAATTCATATACTTCGTTCATTCGAGATATTTTTCAAATATAGCTATAGATAAGCTCAAACTATATTGCAGTGGGCACTGGGCAGCCCCAGCAAAAAGGGAAATAAACATGCAAACTGATAAATCGAAAGTCCTGCCCAAAATAATAATAAATAAATCAGAAGTTTAAACAAATTTACTTAATTATTGGATTTCATCAAATTTTATGATGAAGTGAAGTGAATTACATATACGTGATATTCTAAATTAAGTTTATCAAAATATTACACATCTCAGCTATTTAAAATGTGAATTTAACATTTTAGTATCAAAATTAAAAGATTAATTCCTATTAGACTTTAATTTAAAGCTTTTAAATATTTGGTACAATACACGCAATTTGCGGGTGAAATTTTTAGAATGTTAGCAAAGATCAAGGACTCGAGATTGTAAATGTCCAGATTTGAGTATCAAACATACGTTAATGGCATTTCCCTTCCTATTTATTATGGATTTTAATATCTGTGTGAGATTGTAATTCGTCTTGTATTTTTATTATATAGTTCTAAAATATTTATATTTTTTGACATAAATTGAATAGTTAATTTTTTTAAAACTTATATCAAATTTGATGTGCATAATTTACATGAATAAAATATAAAATATAATGTTCGAATTATTAAAATATTAATTATATAAAAAATTATGAAAAAATTTAAAATCATTTAATTTTATTTTGATATAAATGAATATTTTCCTTATATAAATTTTCTAAAAATATTTTTTTGAAGGAAAAAAAACTAACTAAAAAAGAAATATCTTAAACCAACTAATGGGCTGGGCTACCCATTCGGCGTGTATGAATCAGGTCTTGAACATAGAAATTGTGAGTTCAAGCCTTCTTAGGTTGGCTTAATAAAAAAAATGTTTTTATTTAATTTGAACATAAAATTTTAAAATATTAATAAAAATTTTTGAAACGGTAAATAAAAATTGTTTAAAATTAGAGTGCTTTAAATTAATATCCTATAAAAGATGTATAAAATTAAAAACATTTTAAAAATAATATAATTTATTTTGTAAAACAATAATATTTTAGCTAATTGACTCATAACACCAATTAAATTAAAGACTTAATACATAATATATATATATGGAAATACGGCACACATATTTAAGCATATTGAAATTTATATAAAACAAATATAAATTTTATAAATATAAAAAATTTAAATGCTATTATATACATTTTAAAAATACACCCATATACCGTGAAATGAAATTAAAAGATAAATAATCAATGGGTTAAAAAAAAGGGTTAATCATTGGACTTTTTTCAATGGATATTTTGAAAAACCAAAAAAGGACAAGGGTCACCCAATTTTTAAATATTTTCATTTGGACACTAAAAAAAATTATTTTAAGTATTATTGTTAAAAATTATTTTTATCTTGGTCACCTGTTATTAATTCAATGTTATTGTACATTAATTTTAATCATCTAATTTTAATAATTTTTTATTTTGGTCACTTATTTCTTTTTTAAATTAATTTTATTCTTTAATAAAATTAAATTTTTACTGGAAATTAAGTTAATCAGCGGCATAGATGAAATCTAAACTTTCCCATGTAATTTATTTCCCTGTAGAAACTCAGGTTTTTCTAACCAAGTTTTTTTTTTATTGCTGAAAAAATTAAATTAAAATTTAAAAGAAAGAAAAAAGAAAAAAGAAAATATAGAATTTAGTTAATTCCCCGTAAAACCTCAATTTTTTCCTTTTATGAAAATAAAAATTTATGAGAAAAAGAATAAAAGAAATTAAAAAGATAAAATGATTTTTCCTGATTCAATTGTTTTTTTCTAAAAGAAAAAAGATGCAATACCTTCCACTTTAATTTCATAAAAGATAATAATTGGAATATTACAAATGGAAGGAAACAAAGATTTGGGTAGATCCAAATCTCATCAACTTGATTGGCTGTCTGCAGAGGAGAATACCCTTTGGATTTTGAAAAATTAACTTTTAAATATTCTAAGTATCAAAATATTTCCTACTACCAAGCATCTCAATCTGAGAATTTAAATTTTAAAATTCAAAAAATTGAGAAATAAATATTAAATTTATAATTTATAATAAAATTTGATTTTTTATTTTAAAAAATTATAAATATTAGCTATTATAAAAAATGATTAAATTGATAGTCAAAATATATTTGAATACGATTTATACATAATTTATATAGGATGAGAAATTTAAACCTAAAATTTTAAAATTTGTAAAGGCTCGCTATTATTGTTAAATCATTACCCTGTTGAATAATTGGTATTTTAGATTTAAAAAAATGATAGATTTAATGTGCTTTTAGATGAGTAATGTGTTTATATCTGATAAAATTAAAAATAATGATAACAGTAAGATTAATTACTTTAACTGTAAGGTAAAAAATTCTATTGCACCATAGTCATCGTCTATCCAAAAACATAATAAAGGGTAAAATTTTGACTAAGATGGATGAAAAAGTTTTTGTTTTTTTTAAAATGTGATTAATAAATAAGTTTTTGAAATAAATAAATTATTATACCTAAAATTAACAGATTTTAAAAAATTTACTAATTAAATCAATATTCTAAGAAATTTTTATATCAGCTTAACCAACCTTTTAATATCAGGCACAATAAAAGTAAGAAGCAAGGAATATTATGTGTCATACACTTATAGTTTCTTGGTCAACAAAATCTTAATTAATTCTCTGGTTAAAATATTAAAATTGCTTTTTCTGTCACTTATACATGAAGTATAACTTTTTATAAGTATTTAAATAAATTAAAAAAAATTGATTTAAGTAAAAATTAAAACTTTATTTTGTAGTATTTTAACCTAATTCATTTGAATAATAGTAAAACAAAATGAAAATGTTATTATCAAAGCACAATCATAATCAAACTGACCTTCCTTTTTTTTTCCTTTTTTTTGTCTAAAACAAAGAGTACTCCCAAGAAAAAATAATAGAAAATGATATTGGTAGTATTAGGGAAAATAATAAAATCAATCATGGTGTTTGGTAATTACTCACAGACATATCCAAGTCAATGATCTTTCAGAATTCACTTGTTGGCTCTTCCTCTTTAGACCATTCAACGCATTTCACGCCCATTTTTTGCTTCCTTCCAAGCGATCTCGAATCAGAAGAAATAGCAAAATTTATCACATGAAATCCAGTGTTGTTTTTGTGATCTAAGTCAAATAAAACTCTGGGTTTTTTTTTTCTTTTTGTGTGTGATAAACCATGAAGGGATCTTTTTCCAGGAGGTTAAAGATCTTAAGCTTTGTTTTATCATGGATGCTTTTGCTAGCCCTTGTTTTCCCAGCTACGGCGCAAGATGATTTGAAGTGCCTGGAAGGTGTCAAGAATTCTCTAGAAGACCCAGATGGGAGGTTGAGTTCATGGACTTTCAACAACAATTCTGTTGGTTTTGTATGCAAATTTGTCGGCGTTCAATGTTGGAATGAACAAGAAAACCGCCTGTTAGGTCTCGAACTTCGAGACATGAAACTGTCGGGAGAGTTACCTCAATCTTTAGAGTACTGTCGGAGTTTGCAGACCTTAGATCTGTCGGCTAACAAGCTTTCTGGTACGATCCCTCCACAGATATGTTCTTGGTTGCCTTATTTAGTAACCCTTGATTTGTCTAGCAATGATCTGCATGGTTCGGTCCCACCGGAGTTATCAAATTGTGCTTATCTGAACAATCTGATACTGTCAAACAATAGGCTTTCAGGTTCAATTCCATACCAATTATCAGGTTTAAATAGGCTGAAAAGGTTTTCTGTAGCAAATAATGATCTCTCGGGTGCTATTCCTTCATCTTTTGAGAATCGTGATAAGGCAGATTTTGCTGGGAACAGTGGTCTTTGTGGGGATCCTCTTGGAAAGTGTGGGGGTTTGAGTAAGAGGAATTTAGCCATTATAATTGCTGCTGGTGTTTTTGGTGCTGCTGCTTCAATGTTGTTGGGATTTGGGGTTTGGTGGTGGTTCCATTTGAGAGGGGCAGGGATGGAGAAGAAAGGGTTTATTGAAAGGGGAGATGACAGTAGTTGGGCTGAGAGGCTGAGGGCTCATAAATTGACTCAAGTTTCATTGTTCCAGAAGCCACTTGTGAAGCTTAAATTGGCTGATCTAATGGCTGCAACAAACAATTTCAGTCCAGAGAGTATCATAGTTTCCACTAGGACTGGAACTACCTATAAGGCAATGCTTCCTGATGGATCAGCCCTTGCAATCAAGAGGCTAACGACTTGCAAGCTTGGCGAGAGGCAGTTTCGGTGGGAGATGAATAGATTAGGCCAACTTAGGCATCCAAATTTGACACCTCTTTTGGGATTTTGTGTTGTGGAGGAGGAGAAATTACTCGTTTATAAGCACATGTCAAATGGGACGCTATATTCCTTGCTACATGAGAACACTGCCACTATAGCTTGGTCGATTAGGTTTCAGATAGCTTTGGGTGCAGCCAGAGGTCTAGCTTGGCTGCACCATGGGTGCCAGCCTCCAATTCTGCAGCAGAACATATGTTCCAATGTGATTCTCATGGATGAGGACTTTGATGCTAGGATAATGGACTTTGGATTGGCAAACCTTATGACTTCTTCAGATGTTTATGAAACTAGTTTTGCCAAAAGGGATATAGGTGAATTCGGTTACATAGCTCCAGAGAGTTCAAGCACAACGGTTGCTTCGATGAAATCCGATGTGTACGGATTCGGTGTCGTGCTTCTCGAATTGGTAACCAGACAAAAACCCCTAGAAGTTAATGCAGGTGAAGAAGGATTCAAAGGTGGTTTGGTGGATTGGGTAAACCATCTCTCAAACACAGGGAGAATCAAAGATGCCATTGACAAAGATCTGTATGGGAAGGGGCATGATGAACAAATTGTGCAGGTCCTCAAAATTGGATGCAACTGTGTGGTTGCTCATCCAAAGAAGAGATGGTCCATGTTCAAGGTTTATCAGTCATTGCGAACCATGGCTGAGGAAAATGGTTTATCAGAAGAGTTTGATGATTTCCCTCTGATTTTCACAGACCAAGATGATGAATCAATATAGATTGGGAGTAATGTTAATTGCTTTTTATTTATGTCAGTTATAAATAGTTGTATAATATCAATAAACATGTTAAACAACCGTAGGTTCTTAGATCTTGAAAGGATCTATTTATTTTGCACCTTGCCTTTTTTTTTCTCCTAATGAAATTAATGCTGATTGCTTGAACATATTATTCATGTATTTATGCTTGTCCTGTTGTCTTGTTTTGTACATCTTTTCTCTTTGGAGACTGATGGTGATATGAGTATATTAATATATTTCGGTCCCTTGTGTTACTCGGGATCAGGTTAGTGACGGCTAAGCGATATTCCTAGTTCTTTTTGTTGTTGTTGGGAATTGGATTCGAGTATATTTCAGATAGGGATATATTTATGAGTAATCATTTTATTCATAATTAAAAAAAAAACTTTAATTCACAATAAAAAATAAAAAATTTATTGATGGAATCCTAGCTCTGTGTTGTTACCCGTATAAAAGGACATAAGTTCAAGTGCATTAAAGTGTATTATCTTGTAATGGGTAGTTCCGTAACAATTTTTTAAATTCACTTGTGAAATCTTTTTTTATTTCATTGAGTGTGTATAGAACAATTAAATATGATTTTGGTTAAAATGATAAAGTTAAAATATGATGTTTTAAGTTCAAATAGTATATATCTGTTATTTTGTAAAAGTAATGTGTTTTTTTATAATTTCACAATTGAGTTGAAAGTTAATTGAGAGGTGACACAAATTTAAGAATTTACATATAATATTAGATTATGACACACTTAAAAATAAATTATCTAATAATTATATTTATTAAAAGTTTATATAAAAATATTCACAAAATCTTTTTTATGAATATAAAAAAATTATATTTATTATGTCATATATTCGAATGTTAGTATAATTGAAAATTTATTGATTTTATATAAAAATAAAAAATAATTTCATAAAATATAACCTACTTTATATTATATATATAAAGATATTTAGCAATTTCTTCATTCGCTTAAATCAGGTTTCAAAAAGATTTTCTAAAATATCTTAACATAAATTAAAATTGTCTGAAAAGTAATTTGATTGATAAAGAAATTGGATATATTTTTGGGTGTTTTCCGGTGATGTGGGATATGGAAATTGGAAGGCACGTTGGTCGAATTTATCTTTGAAAAATTAGACAAACATATTTTGTTTGAATAAAATGATCATTCTATATAATATTTTTAAAAGAAAAAAAAGCATGTTGAATTCAATTTTAAATAATTTGAGATAAAATATTGTAAAAAAAATTGTTTGATTATTTTAATGAAATTTGAGTTTAGATATCTCCAATTGGATACACTTAAAAAGTAAAAAAGAGAAAACCAATATCTCTTTTGGCTCTAGACGCTGTCCAACACGCCATTTAGGTTGCCTACCATCACGTGTCACATACCACCACCGTCCGATCAGTTAATCGACAGTGCATACAGTTCACGTGGGCCCCCAGACCCATTTGGAAAAACCGGTTTTCACACCATCGGTAGACTTTTCAAAGCTCAAGTCTTCGGCCGAGTTCGAAGCTGTCGCTTAAGACTTGAAACAGTGTTTTTATTTTCCTTGCAAAAATTAAAATAAAAGTAATTAATACTCTCTGCTATTGTTTTGGAATTTTCACTCGAGACTAATGCTATTACGCTAACAGTCAAAAACTGAAGCCCATCATTTGGAATATAAAAAAGTTACCATCTTTATGTAGTTTTTTCTTTCTGTGAATTTCACATAAAGAAAAAGAAGAAAAAATGGGTAGTTGTGTTTCAAAGCAAGGAAGCTTTGGGGGATTGTCAAAGAAGAAGAAAAGGAGGATTCTGTGCAGAAGAAAGACCATTAAAAGGAGGGTTTCTTCTCGCAAGCTTGAAAATGGGGAATTTGCTGCTGGTTCTAAGGATTTTTCTCGTGCTAGTTCTACCGTCCAAGGTTAATTGTTTTTCTTGATTACCTTTTTTTTTTTTTCTTTATCTGTTTTTGCTTTGAGTTGTTGAATCTTGTTGTTTGGTTTTTGATTTCTTGGATTGATTGAGGGAAAAAAAAGCGAATTTTATTTGATTTAGGTTTTTTATTGAATCATAAATGAATGATGATTTTAGTCTTGGAATTGTATGATCTTAATGGAGAGGGGGCATGGAAAAATTGAGTTCATATTATAGGATTATTCTGGGCTTTGAGTTTTAAAGTTGATTGATGCATTTTTTTTTTTATTTGTATTTTACTGGCTTTCATGAATTTGATCTTGATTTTTGGTTTGGTTGCTAGTGACAGGAAGTGCAGACTTGGCATGGCGTGATTGCTTTTCAGTATTTGAATCTGAATTGGATGAAGATTTTTATAGCCTCCATGATGGTATGTGTTTATTTTATGATCAATTGAATCTCTCTTTCTTTTTCTTTTGGTGAAAGAATTAAGCATGATAATGATTTAACTTCATAAGCTCATTGCGTGTTGTTTGCAGAGGTAGTATCTGTGACCGGCTCTGAAAATGCATCTGCCTTGAGTGTATCGTCTCCTAGAGATTTGAGTCTAATTAACAATGTTAATTCTCAATCGAAGGCGAATGATAATCAGACTGAGGGGAGTGCTGTATTTGTGGATGATATTTCTAGTGAAAGTATTCGTGGGGATGAAAAGCAAGCTGCACATCATGTCGAACTTCTTCCAAATACTTGCTTGCCTTGTCTTCAGTCGACTGCCCCTTCATTTGAGAGAAAAAGATCGTTTAACCCAAGTACTCTTGGTTCAAAGAAGAAAGCACCTCTGAAACTATCCTTTAAATGGAGGGACGGACATGCCAATCCGACATTAGGTGAATGCTATGCTACCAGTTTTTTTCCTTATCATCCTTGAATATCTTCTTTATTTGTCATATGCCATATATTTACATGTGCATGATCTTATTTCATCTTAGTTTCTCCGAAGGTGGGTTTCCAAAGACCGGTAGCTGGTACCTCAGTCCCACACTGTCCGAAAGAGAAAAGCATGCCTGATTGTTGGTCTCCTCTCGAGCCAAGTTCTTTCAAGGTCCGTGGCCAGAACTACTTTAGGTGAGAGGGCTTTTTCTTAATTGGTTCAACTTTTCTTCATAAATGTATTTGCAACTTGCCAGCTTTACTGATTTCAATGATGCTTTCTGTTGACTCTCTTGGAAGGGACAAAAAGAAGGAATTTGCTTCAAACTCTGCAGCATTTCATCCCTTTGGAGTTGACCTCTTCTTATCTCCACGCAAAATTGATCACATTGCTCGTTTTGTGGAACTTCCGGTTTTTAATTTATCTGAAGAAATCCCTGCTATTCTTGTTGTAAATATTCAGGTGCATATACCTTTTTCATCTCTTCCTTTTTCTCGTAGAACTCACTTCATATGGTTATGTGCATGTTTTCTAAGACCTTACTATAGATGTTGATGCAAAATATTTTCTTCCAAGCTTTAGATCGAATTGTTATTTTTCAATTGTAACTTACATTCTTTGCTTGAAACTGAAATATGGACATAAGTATGCTCAATGTGTTTATAGGTTCAAATCTCTTTGTGTTGTCATTGAACCTTTTTTAATAAAGACATTTTCTTTCGGCCTGCAGATTCCATTGTACCCTATTACAATCTTTCAAAGTGAAAACGATGGAGAAGGAATGAATTTGGTGTTGTACTTTAAACTATCAGAAAGTTACTCAAAAGAGCTCCCACTTCAGTTCCGAGAAAATATTATAGTAAGATAAACACATCTATTGCTTTCTGCTTCTATGTTAAACATTTAATTATTAGAAGTCCCTTGTTCTGGGCATCCCTTTGTTGTTTATCTTAATTCATTAACATTTCTCGTTCATTCTTTTACCGTCAGCGGTTTATCAATGATGAGGTAGAGCGAGTTAAAGGATTCCCCGTAGATACTATTGCACCTTTTAGGGAAAGACTGAAAATGATTGGCCGAGTGGCAAATGTTATGGATCTTCATTTAAGCACAGCTGAGAAGAAGCTTATGAATGCTTATAATGAAAAGCCGGTTCTCTCGCGACCTCAGCATGAATTTTACTTGGTATCTTCTTTTTTTTCCCTCATGATCTTTCTATTGAATTATTTTAGTTTTAATTAATTTATGACCTAATTATGCATATGATTCTGATGGATTAAAACTCTTTCAGGGCGAGAACTACTTTGAGATTGATTTAGATTTGCATAGATTTAGCTACATATCTAGAAAAGGTTTCGAGGCGTTTCAGGACAGATATAAGTTGTGTATACTGGATTTTGGCTTGACAATTCAGGTAAAAATTTTAATTACATAGACTGCTTTCAACGTTTTGAGATTTCACTTGGACATGCATATGATGTAATTGCAACACTTCTGAACAGGGAAATAAACCTGAAGATTTACCGGAGAACATGCTATGCTGCATACGATTGAATCAAATCAACCACATTAATTATGGTCAACTGCAGTTATAGGCAAGAACTCTTATTTTTACTAGGGCAAATGCTTGAATGCTGTTTTCACCATCAACCCAAAGTTGATCAACAATACAAATAATTTCTTTATTATTTCTTTTAAAGCCTTCTTCCTCATTCCATTACAACCTAGATTTCGTCTTGTTTTTCAGGTTACAAATAAAAAATCTTACAAGTTGTATCATCCCATTTTTACAGTCACTGTTAAACTTTCATTTTTTTTTTCTTTTTGGTATATAAATATTCAGATGTAAAGTTCTGATCAAGGTGGAAAGAAAAAGGAATAAAAGGAAAGACCATATGCTATGCATATTTATTCATCCATGGCTCTTGATTGTTGTTTCAATCTATGTTTTCCTTTCTTCATTTAACCAATATTGCAAAAGATATATTGGCATTGAAATTCTTAAGTGCTAATTCTTTCTATTAAGATCATCAATATGATTGTTGGTCTATCATTCATAGTGGGGCAAAGCATTTGGAAGCTTTATAACAACATTTGTTTGTTTTAGAACAGAATGTTGTGAGATGTTCAATTACAGTTACCTAACAATCACAATTCGTTACCAAGTACTTCCTGAACAATGCTTTCATGGTTCGGTTTGATGTTTTTGTTGGAGAACACCTTGATCCAAAACTGTATCAAAGCAATGCTTTTGATGGCTCATGCATCTGGAAACACAACAGCATTTTCTGTTTCCGTAACAGATTATTTTAGGCTGATCAAATGAACTGATTGCACAAATCATGCAGCAATTTGGGAGTAATTCCTTTTTTGTAAATACCAAACATTCATTCTCTCCTCAGCTGCTGCTGCACTAGGCAGTCGTGTGCTGGATGCCACCTTGTAAGAGGGATTAAATGAACCAACTAGATTAATCACACACGTAAAAATCATTCCTGTTTAATCTGGATGGTAAGTTATTTTCACCAGCTAATCCAGATGATAGTAGAGATGATGTATAATAACCAATAAACATCCTCAATATAATATATGAAACTTCACAGATTCAAGTCCTCAAAAATGTGTGTGCATCGAGCATAACTCAAAAATGTGTCTGTATATACAGCTATTAAAAGCTCTAACCATTGATCTTTGGGAAACAGCCAGGGAAACGACTTTCTAGGAGGAGCATACCTTACAACTCTTCCTACAATATCCGTAATAGTCTTCAGAACCAATCATGTAACTAGGGTTCTTTTCACACTCACCCGCTGAAGCCCAGGTAGCACAATTCTCATTCTCATCAACACAATCTCTATTTACAGACTGCCTCTTTACAGTATCGAATGACCTAACATGGATCCATTTTGTTGCAGACCATTTCTCACCCTTTATCACTGGGCAACTTCCATGCAAACTGTCGGAATCAGTTGTTGCATCAAGATGAAGACTGAAGAATAGTAATGCATCACCTTTTCTGGGTTTCACTGCAAGGACGAACAGTACAATTTTGTGATGATTATATGGTTGGATTTCTAAGGTGGCAATTTTATCCGAGAACAATTAAATAAGAAGCTATGAACATATACAGCAGGTTCATAGTAATATCTGCAGAATTCATTGGAATACAGATCACAAGCCAATCATACAAACAAAAGTGGCAAACTTAATTTCACTTGTTCATTAAAGTGAGATTTTATCAGCTAGAATCAAATGAAAATTCTTCCAACAGATCGGTATGGTCTAGCATATTAATATCCGAGAAAAGTAAAAAGACAACACAGTAAGCATTTCACAAAATCTCCAATGGAAATCATAGTATTACCTGCATATCCATTTTTTGCACAATCTGACCAGCTATCATCCTTTGGCTGAGAAAGTTTTCCCTGCAGAAGGCAGACTAGTAAGTGATGAACAAAATAAAATGGAAATGTAAGCATTTAACAATGATAGAATAGGAAGAGAGCAAACATGAATAAAAGGACCTCTGCATTTGGAAACACAGTTTCCCCACCACTCTCAACATCAGACAAATACATCAGTACAGTGGCTATACGGTGACCGCCCAGCTCTTGATTAGCCTTGTCATGAAAATAATCGAAATGTGGCTCATACTTTTGACCATTCTCGTAATGTAGTATTTGCATGGACTCCCCATTCTCTGGTTGGTGTGCCATATTAAAATAAGATGAGAAAACACCATTCAACGCAGATTAAGAAATTATAGGGTAACAACAAGCAAGAAATGATATATACCTACTGGAAGGAAGGTCCATGCAGCAATCCTAGCTTCGATATCAGCAACTACTTCATCCTTCACATGAGAAATAAAGGACACCACATAAGCATTTGAACTTCAAGAATCAGCATATACAATGCTTTCCAAACACGGTCCACAAAAATAAACAATCCGAGTCATCACAATTAGTATTGAGTGAACGATCTCTAAACTTAATGAAACAAATAACTAATACTAAGCAGTACACATTTGGACCTGAACTCCAGTGAAGGAAAAGGTGCAAACTAAAGAAGGATTGAAGCAGTAACGCATTCCCCAGTGAGCAACAAGACACCAGAGGAAGAAATAAGAAGTAAATCAGTTATCAGGAGTCCTACTCGAGATCTCTGATACAGCATTAAGGGAAAGTAATTATCCCAAAAGCTTAAGCCAATACCAAAGAGCACAACTATCATCTTTAACTTTCGATGCATTCAGTGAGGAAACGGATTCTTTAGGTAAAGAGCTTGCCCTAGATTAAGTGTGAATGAATCATTAGGGGAAAGGAGTAAAAGACACCTAGAACATCATCTGCCATAAACTACCATCGAAAATTTGGTTATTTGTGAAGAATAAGTGAACTGCCTTCACCGCTGTAATATTTCTATCTTCCATTAACAGAATTCCAGCTAATTTCACAGATTTAAACTAAAAAAAGGGGCAATTTAATTATATACCTGAGCTTTCTGAAGAAACATGCCAGAGCTGGTTCGAACTTCACTCTCAATGCTATCACCTGATTCATTATCCGCCACCATTGACTTCTCTAATTTATCCTTAGCCTGAAATTCACACATTTTAACAAAAAAAGGGGAGGGGATTAACATCAAAAATCGAAATTATCAACAAACTAGTTAAAAAAAATGTTGCTTACCAGAGTAATAAGGTGATCGCATTCCTCACTTGATAAAAATCCTTTGTAAAGGAAAGCCCTGAAAAAAAAAAAAACATAAAGTTCACAATTTTGAGTAAATTAAACAGGAAAAAGTAATAAAATGCGAAAAAGAAGAAGAGAGAAATTAAAGTGACCTAGGGTGCCATGAGAGTTGAGTAACACGAGTGGGATCAAATGGAACCGAAGAAGTTCCTCTCTTCATTTCAAGCACCGATCCATTGATCTCAGCTGAAACCAAACAGAGATGAAGCAAAATAAGAAGCAAGAAACCTAGAAAATACCAATGATCCATTAAAAGGGCAAAAAAAATCCTTTGTTTGGATCCAATCGGTAATAGAATAACAGAGATGATAGGTCTTCGAATACTTCTGCCTTGGAGTTTGGTGGGATTGTGTACTGTTTTTTAGTCGAAATGTCAAAAAGCGAAAATGGAAAACGTGTCCAGTAGAGGAACTATAAAACCAAAAACGATGCGTTTACCCCTTTTCTAGCCAATATAAATGCAAAGACATAATTGCAACTGTGGTCTCCAAACTATGAGGTTTATTTTATTGCAACTGTGGTCTCGAAACTATAAGTTATATTCTTAAATTATTAATATTATATTAATTAGATTTTTTTATTATTAAAATTATTAATTTAATTATTAAATAAATCGTTAAATTTTATGTAACTAAATTTAGAACAAAATAATAATAAATAGAATGATGTTGCATAAATTTTTAAAGTAAAAAAACATAAAGTAAAACTGAAAATAAATAGTGAATGATAAAACTTATATAAAAACTTGAAAAATTTCGTAACTAAAATTTTTACAATATCTATGTTTACAATATATTTTTTTTAAATTTTAATTTTAAATTATGTCACAAAAAATTAATTTTAACAGTTAATTTTAATAACTAAATAATCAACTAATATAATATCGATAGTTTAAAAATGTGATGATTTAAGTATGTTTAGAGTAAAATCATAATTGAATAACATTATTTTCTATTGTATTATTTTTATCCAAACAAAATTTACTTTAATAACCTTGAATTTCTCACCCAATTACCATATATATTAGGTATTATATTTTAATCATCAATATACACCAAACTGTCCAACTATTATTATTTGAAGGTGATGATTTAGGTATACAACAATTTATAGGACAAAATATATCTCATTGTTCAGCCAAAAAACACCCTAAGCTATGAAACTAAAGGACAAAATAGCGTGAACAAAATATAGTTTCTAGCAGCCCATGACCTTATTAGGAGAAAGCTTTGGTTTTTCAACCACAGTGCCATCATTTCCAGCCAAAGCCCTGTACTTATCTTTTCTGGTAAAACTTGTACATTCATATGATAAGCTTGCAGCAATCATTCTTTGAATATAATTGGCAACTTCATGGCTTGATTTCCCACCACTACAAGTTAAAGCATATGGCACCTTGTTCAAGAATGTTACTTCATAAGCTGGGCTAGGGTTCATGAAGAAGTAAAATGGGTCCATCCCTTTCCACCCCCTAGCTGTTGTTCCATGGAACATGCTCATTCGGTTCGCCATTGCGATCGGAACTAGTTCGTCGGTTAACTCCGAAAATAAAGCCGAAAACCTTAGTAAAAACGGTTCCCTACATGTTGTTCCTTCGGGGCAAATAACTAGGTCGCCTTCTTGTAATAGCTTTCTAATCATGGAAGCATCAGTGGCGCGATCACGGCTGAGACGGACGGTCTTAATAGGTGAGATGATTTCGGATAATCTCGATACGGAGTATGTCACGGCGGGTATCGGCCGGCCTAAAGCTGTGGAGAGGAAGATAGGGTCAAGTAGGGTTCTATGAGAGCATATGAAAAGGACTCCGGTTTGACCTATTGATTTTTTAGCCGGTGGGGGTGGGTTGCCTTTGATGTAAACTCGTACACCAAGTGCCCAAAACGCATAATAGACTAACGGCATGGGAAGTAGTGAGCCGGCGGCTATGCGGAGGCAGGCAAGGAGGAAGCCTACGGGGATCCAAAGGATGATAAGAAGTGCAATGAATGGGGTTGGTTTTTGAACAAGTCGGCCATCGTGGAAAACTACTGGTTTTGGTAGTTTGTTGAGGCTTACCGGATCAACTTCAGGCTTTGCTGGAACCACATAACTTTCCTGTAAACCAAATTAAAAGCCTTTTTAATCTAAAATGCAGAAGAAAGGTTAAAAATAAGTGTAATACCTGGTAAGAAAAGGGGAAAGAAAATTAACCTTGCACAATTTCATGAAAGGATAATCAGTCTTTCGATCCCCAAGACCAATATCGGGAATAGGCTCATCTTTGAAAGCATTCTCAAGTGCATCAGCCTTATTTGTTCCCACAAGAACCCCAGGATTCTTCACTAAACCAGTGGCTCTACCTTTAAACACATGGATTTCAGTTCCAATAACCAAATCAGCTCCCAAATAATCCTTCAAAAAGGGATCCACCATAACCCTTGGGTTGGCCGTAAGCACACATCTTTTCCCACATGAAGAGAACACCCTCCAAGTCTCGGGATGCAAATCGGTGGAGTAAAACTTGGGCAAAACAGCTCGAGCCACGGATTCGATATCCGACACTTTCATTCCCACGAAGGTTGCAAATATTAGGACTTGAATACCCGCCGATTCTGAGATGAAATAGTAAAGGATCCCTGCTATGGGGGAAGCTAAAAGCAAGAAGAGAAGCCTTAATATCCCACCAACTTCAAAGGCAATTAATGCAAAGTAAGGGAAAGAGCTTCGTCCTCTTAGCAGGGTTCCATCCATGTCCGCCACAACCGTGTCTTTTTCACGCCCAATTGATGCACAGTGAGCTACTCTTGGAAATATAAAAGTTAGGGCTTCCTTTGGTTTCGCCATTGTTAGGCTTTTACAACTAACTTTTTTTGGCTTGAAGGTTTGTGTTTAGTTTTGCTTCAATGTTCGTTTGCTTTGAGTTATATATGGAGAAAAAAGTTCATGAAGTGTATAACAAACGCTTTGGTGGGGGGGGGCACCGAGATTTCCAAAAGATTTTCCTTGAAGACAACGATTATAATTTTTGGGGGTACATTACGTGAATTAATTTTTCTTACTATGAGCATTAAAAAATAATAATCCATAAAGGCTTTGGTTGAATTAACTGAAAAATTATGTTGGTTACTCATTACCCCAACCAAACTTGCAACATTTAATAAGGTTTTACAAGTAATATTATAAATTTTGAGTAATTTTTATTTATTTAATCTAAAATAATCAATAACCAAAATTTTAAAAATAGTCTTTTAATAATTAAACTATTCTTTTATCAATTAATTAATGGAATCGAGTTCAATTCCATAATAACCTATCATTCATCACGTTTACATATACACTTTGTTTTCCCTTCTATTCTCAATCGTTAACTTCATAACATAAGCAATACAAAATGTATTTAAAAAATAAATTGAGCCATAATTTAATTGATATCGGTATTGTTTTCAGTACAAGGGAATATAAATTTAAGTGTACTAAAGCACATTATAACATTATCCTCTTATTTATGGTTTAAGAATGGACTATATTTATAATTTTAAATCATAATACAAGAAGTAACTAAATAAAATATATTTAAAAGTAAGTAAATGATAAAAATGGGTATGAAAAAATGTATTGATTTTTAACCTTACATGAATGACGGGTTAAATTAATCCTCTTTGTTTTACCCGCTATTTAGTTTGTCATCTTTCTTCAGTGTATACTTAATGTTGCATTTGATGTTCCCATTTTTTTTCTTTTTATATATTTTTTGTCCATAATATTCCTTTCCTCTTTCCATTTTCATTATAAAATTAGTATTGTTATCATGCTTTCGATTGGGTTAAGTATTTATTTATTTAAATTATAGAGTAAATTATAAAATATGTTTTAATTTTTTTATATATTTTATAAATTTGAAATTTAATTTCATTATTTTTTTAGAAATATATTCTCTTTATTTTTAAATTTTAAAAATTTAAGTTTAATTATTACCGCTATTAAAATTTTTTCATTAAATTTACTAGTGTGACATTTTAAAATAAAAAATATATATCACTTGCTAGCGATCTAACAAAAAAAAATTGCATTGAAAATGCTTATGTGAATTTTTTTTTTTATTAAAAACAGTCATTCGAACTCGTTATGATGAAATAATTTTTTTGTTGTTGGAATAATGTTCTATTAAAAATGACATAGCATTATAATTGAAATATGTAGCACTATTAACTATTTAGACTAACTAATAACATTATAAAAATAAATAGATCAAATTATGTCAAAAACTAAAGTATATGTCTTTAATTTCAGTTTCAACATAGTATAAGAACCAAAATTAACACTCGACCCTCATCTTATAATGTAAAAAAAAAAAAGAAAGAAAGAAAAGCAAGACATACTCAAAATATGTGTCACCCTCTTTTCAAACCAACAATATTTAAAAATAATTTTGAAAATAATAAATAATTGTTAAAATATTATGGCTCTGTTTGGTCTCAATAAACAAAGGTTTTTTTTTTTTTTTGAAAATGGAAAACATTCAAGAAAATATGTTTGTTGGAAAATTTTAAAAATGATTATTGAACAATGTAAATATGTTTAAATTAAAAAAATACTAAAAAGTAATTTCCATTAAAAATACTTCATAAAAGTAAAAATTATAAAAACAATGGTTTTTATTTTTTAACTTTAAATAAATTCAGATATGATCAGAATATATAATATGATTATTCAAAATAAATTGATTCTAGTTCAAACTCATATAAACGCAAAAATATTTTTCTAATAAATTTTCATCTATTAAATGTGGTGCTTTAGTTCAAATCCATAAAAATGTAAAATTGTTTTATTTTATTTGTCATGTTTCTACTTTCTATTATAGAAAAATATTTACTAAACATGTTTTCATTATTGAAAACAAAATTTTATTTTTATTTATCACATGTGTTTTTTAATTTTTTTTAAAAAATAAAAAAAATATTTTTAGAAATCAAACAAAACCTTAACTAGAAATATGTTATACCCTACTTCAACATCGACACATGGCAAGACATGAAGCTCGCTGGAAGCTGTCCGCATCCAACCTGTAATAGCCTAAATTTTCAGTGGTGTCAGAATAGTGATTCGAGATCATTAAATCCGACAAATGAGTAGAAAATATTATTAATTTAGTGAATATAAGTTAAATGTGAAGTTAGAAATTTTTTGAAATAGCGAATAGTGTACTAGAAATAAATATTAAAATAATTAGAATCAGAAACGAGGTATCGAGACTTTAAAAATTTTAAACCGAGCCATAAATATTTTTATAAATATTTATGGAGTGTTAATAAGTTAGTATTAAAGTTTCGTCAAGAAATTTTAAAGTTTCGATAGTTAATTGAATAAAAAGGACTAAATTATAACAAATGTAAAATTATGGGAAATGATTAAATGGCTTAAATGATAAAAGAAAGAGGGTTTAAAAGGAAAATAGACCCAAAATGTTTTGGGCTGGACGGCAAGGGGCATGAAATCAGCAGGAAAATTGATGAATTAAGGGCAAAATTGGAATATTGCAAAATTTACTTAATAAAGCTAGGACTAAAGTGGAATTATCTAGATTTCTCTTTATTTTTTCTGCATTCTCATCAGCAAAAACACCATAGAAGGGTTTCCTTAAGCTGGGTTTTTCATATTTTTACTTCAAATCGAGAACCCAAAACAAGTCGAGGAAAAGAAAAAGTAGCTGATTAGTCCCTGAACTTTCACAAATTTTGCAAATCGACCCAGGTAAGTTCATATGGTTGAAGTTTAATGATTATATGTTAATTTTATGAATAATATAATGTATGATGAAATATATTTATTGATGAATAGAGAATAAAATAACAACCCGAAAATCGAATAAATGATCAAATTGAGCGGAACGTCGGATTTGAGTACTTCTGATCAGTGATAAGTGACAAGTGATAAGTGGTAGCTTTAGCTACACTTATCTGATCAGCGACAAGTGATAAGTGATAAGTGGTAGCTTTAGTTACACTTATCTGATCGGTGACAAGTGATAAGTGATAAGTGATAGTTTTAGCTACACTTATCTGATCAGTGACAAGTGATAAATGTGATCAGTGTAAGACCGTGGCAGGACTATGACTTCAAAAAGTGATAAGTGATCATACGCAAGACCATAGTTATACTATGGCAAAGTGAAAGTGAAGTACTCAATTTTCTGTAACCGTTCCCTAATTTGGTTAAAGAATGATATGTGACAAATGGGCCCAAAAGAATTAAAGGAAATGAATAAGTGGTAGTAAGTTTATACAAGGAACTCACCAATGATTGTGGTTGACATGTGTGAACTTAATAATTGTGTATATTGTATAAGTGTATAAATATTTGGTAAGATTTATGTTTTACGCCTATGAACTTACTAAGCTTCTATAAGCTTACTTGAGTGTATTCAATGTCTCTTGTAGATTGACGTGGAAGTATACGGAGGATCGGATCAACACGAAGAATCACACTATCCAGATTATCTCCAGTAGCTTTTGTAAATTTTCTTTTTGATTTATATGGCATGTATAAGGTTTGATGATTATATAAATGCTAAGACTTGTTTAATGAATATACATTAAAGAAAAAAAATGATAAATATGTTAAATAGTATGATTATAGTAGAAGTATAATTTGGTATCAAATTGATTGAAATGAATTGGTTGGTTGGATTAGTCTCGGTTTTAAAATTTACAGGGAAGGTTAGATATTTATAAAGGGTTATATTGAACAAAAAAAACTTTGGGATTTTGCAAAAAATTTTCTATGGTTTCGATTTAATTCTGGTTTGGTCTCGAAGTATGTTTTGAGCTTTGGAGGCCCATCTAAAGGACGTCATGACATGTTTTAGTAAATGAATAGTATTTAACTTGTATTAACGAAAAATTAATCTGGTAAACTCTGATAATGCCATGTACCCTATTTCGGCTATGAATACGGGTAAGGGGTGTTACACAACCCTTTACTAGAAATTATTTATAGCAACCCTTTGCTTAGGATGACCCATAGATACCCCCTTGCGCACCTTAATTGAACTAGCCTGGAGACGACTAATTACGCATCCTTATGGGACTACTAAGGGATCACCAATATGTAACAACCTCGTACAACTCCCAAGGACGAGAATGTCAGAGCAAGACTAGATAGTACATTATAAGGTGACAACTGACCTATTATAGCCTTGCCACCTAGTTGGCACACACTGCCTTACAGAGCACCTACGAGATAAGGGATGACCCCTTTATAAGCCCTAGCGCACAAGAGACCTGGGATTAACTCTTTCCCCCTTAAAAACCCTTGACAACAACTTTAGTTTTCTCCTTCATCAACTCCATTATTTTGATTCTTCGTCTATTATAAGTAAATCAATACCTTTCTCCATCACTCTTTCATCTTTTTTTGAAATCTCTGGTCAACAATACATAATAGACATTTAATACATTTAAATTTGTATATAAGTTGATAAATGTGTTTTTAATTTTAAATTTGCCACCTCTATATAGGTTGATAAACACAATTAATTGGCTACTGTAAAATTTAATGGCGTTATTTATAGCGACGTTTTTTGCGGCATTTATAGACTTAAAAGAACATCGCTAAAAACCTATTTTACTGTAGTGATTTCAAAAGTTAATATTTATGTGTCACCACAAAAAGATAAGTTAAGATTTATGTGTAATTTATGTATCACCAGAAAAAAGAAAAGTTAGGATTTATTTAAAAAGCTTAAAATATTAGGCAGGCTATACATAAATGCACTAATTAGGTACTGCATGCCTTAACTATCACAATGTAAGAATCAATATCAGTTAATTATCATAATATAAGAATTAAAGTCGTCTCCAACATAACTTTTGTGATATATATATATATATATATATATATATATATATATATATTTGTTATCATTAGAATATTAAAGAAAAAAGATGACAAAGTTTGTATCTATATCATTTGAATGTTAGACTAGAACTTTAATCATTTTTGTAAGTGGGGTGTTCAAACAGTTAACTAAACTAAACTAGTATTAATTAAATTAACAGAACTTTTTGAATAAAACAAGTATAAAGCATATCAAAAAAATAAATTGATAATGTTCATTTGACCGTATTATATGAATTAACTTAATTAACCGAATTAGTAATAGCATAATACATATAATATATAATATTATTTATTAAGTTTGGTTAATTCGGTTAATTATCTGATTTAGAACCGAATTAACCGTTAACCAAAAATTTAAAAAAACTTTTAATCGACTTCCGACCAAACTAGATCGATTAACATATTATTTAGATTTAAATTTATATTATTTGTAATTAAATTTAAACAAAAACAATTTTAGGGTTTTTACCTAAATAATTAAAAAAATAAATGTCGAAATAGGTTGTCAACTGGATTATATACAAAAATGATATATTTTTTGGTCGCGCCTATTTGACAAGCGCAACCACTTTTTTTTTACTATTTTTTTTGTTTTTTAATTATTATTTTATTGGTGGCGCTTTTCTCATAAGTGCTACTGCTTGTATTTTTTTCCTAAATCAATATATGACCCGTGTAGAGATACGAAAATGGTATAAGGGTAGATGGCGCCTATTTGGTAGGCTCGACTGGTGGAGTCTATTTGACAGGTGCGACTAGTTGAACAAAATAACTATAATTTTTTTTTTAAATTTACATTACTAAAAACTCACATAACACAACAATTTATAATAAATTACTAACAAAATATTTAACAAAATAATTTTACACTACTAAAAACTCACCAAATACTAAACTAAACACAACAATTTAGAACATAATCTTAAATTACTAATAAATTAATTTTAAAATAATTACAAACACAACAATTTATAACATAATCCTAAATTACTAACAAATTAATTTTAAAATAATTATAAAAGAACAAAAAATTTACATTCATACAAAATATTAACCTAAAACCATAAACACTAAACATAAACAATTTATAAATAATAATTAATAACAAAAAAATATTTTTGTGCGAGGAAGAGGGAGGCAGTGGCGCCTACCTATTGGGCACAACTAGTGACGCCTATCTGATAAGCGCAATTGGTCTCGGGTATTTTTAACCTGTATTTTGACTCGTTAACTGTATTTTGACATTATATATATTTAAATATTTTTAATAAAAATATAATAAAAATATTTTATTTAAAGTAAAAATATATACTTTAATATAAGAAAAAGTAGTTGCACCTGTCAGATAATTACGACAAAAAAATATATCATTTTCATATATAGTCCAGCTGATAATCTATTTTAATATTTAATTTTTTTTTAAATTATTTAGATAAAAAACCCCGCAATTTTATTTACGAAATAATGATCGGATTCTTTCTAATCTAACTTGGATGGTACCTATCACTGTCAGTATCAACCATTGTAAATAAGGAAAGAGATGCAGCAGAGAATTACAAAGTCCCTTGCGACGTTGAACTTTTCCCATCACTTTCTAGGGGAAATAACAATGTTGTGTGAAAAGTGAAAACTGACTTTTCTTTCCATGTTTGCTTTGATTTTTTCTATATACAAAAATCATCAAGCATGTAACAAAAGCTTTGGAAACAACTATTAATTTTGTACCAAAGTTGCTTTCCTCAAATAAAATATACTGATTTTGTACTTTACTTGAATTATTCTTTTCTTCGAATCTTTTTTAATAAAATTAACCAATTTTTATTTATTTATACTTATTAACTAAAAAAATATAAATTAATTGAACTAAAATTAATTTTACTAATTTGATCGATTTGTGATTACTAACTGAACATCATTTTTTTTATTACTTGTTTGGAATTTAGTACTCTTCTTTTCCTATTTTAACTGAAAATAAATTAATTTTAACTTTTAAATATATATATATATATATATATATATAAACCACTTAATAATAAAATCAAATAGATACGGATTACATATTTCTAAAATAATTTTAATATATAATATTCGTCACCCATTTTAAAATATTTTAATAAAAATATTATTTTCAAAAAAATCATTATTATTTAAAAATACATTGTAAGGTAAATATACCACTAATATTTATTACAAAGTTAAAAATATATAATTTCTTCCAACATTCAGTTGATGTAATTTATTGAAAAATAATAAAATAATAAATAAAAATAACAAAAAGGTAACAATTTTTTATTGGATAAGGATGAGAGGAGATGATATTAAATTTCGTTGTTAGAAAATTAAATTATATAAACATACACAGGAAAAAGAAAAATTAGAAGTAAAAGTAAAAGAGTAATTAATAAATATAATAAAATATAATTGGAAATGACAAATTGCTCCCAACTCAGCCATTCACGTGAGAATGAGATTTGATTTTTTTTTAATACATATATTCATATTTAGTCCTAAACTTTTATAAGACTTATAATTTAACCCTAATTTGTTTTAAATTGTTTCAATTTAGTGTAAAGTTTGTTTTCATAATTTGTAGAAATTAAATATTTCTTTAAGGAATAATGATTCCAATTTGAACTCGCTATAAGGATTATAATAAGTATACAAATTTACCTATAATAATTTTTAAAATATAGATATATATATATATATATATAATTTTCATTCAAATATATTTTTTAAATTTATAATTTTAATTAATACATACAATCGGCTTGTGCCTTGCACGAGTATGCAAACTACTATATAATATAATAAGGTACACAAATTAGAATTGAGACAAGTGGCGCAAGTGTATTTTTTATATAATTTATATTTTTTAAAATATAATTTTTTATTTTCTATTAAATTGTAAATTTTATGTTTAAAATAAATACTTAATTGGATAAACAAAAATTTCAAAAATAATTTATTAAATCAATTTAACTTAAATACAAAAATTTAAACAAATATTTATCCTAAAATTTAGTTACCCTATTATTTGTATAAATTTTGAAAAAAAATACTATTTGGGTAAATTATTTATATATTAAGAAAATAATTTAAATTTTAAGATAAACTTAATTGTTTAAAATACACCGTTCAGAAATATTAAAGTAAATATTTAAAATAATTTTGAGATAAGTTTTAAAAAAATTAAGATTAAAGTAAATTATGCATGTGCATAAATTTAGAAAAAAAATATTAAAGTAAAATTTAAAATTAACATTAAAATTTTAAAGAAAATTTCTCGTTAAATTAGCAATTTTACTTTTTTTTGGGTGAAGCTAAATAAATTAGTGCTACCAAATTTTAAGAAATTACCTCTGCACACCCTATTTTCCTATTAATACAGCCAAAGGCCAATTTTTTTTTCTTTCACATCAGTTTTTTTGAATTGTCCTTTTTACTTTTTTCTTTCTTTTTACGTTTTTATTTATTTACTTTTTTTTAAGTTTTTTATTTTATTTATTTGTTTATTATTGATTTTAAAAAAACTTGAAATATATATTTGAAATGTTTTATAATATATATTTTTTTAATTTAAATATATATTTTAAAATTATTTTTTAAAAATTTTAAATACTATTTTTTTAAATTTTAAATATATTTTTTAATAATATAAAATATTTAAATATTTTAAAGATATGATCTTTCAAATTTATTATTAATTTTATAATATTTTAAATATTTTTAATTTTAGATATACTTTTTTAAATTATGATTTTTAATTATTTTTAAAGATATGCAAACCTTTTTAAAATTCTATTTAAAATTTTAAAAAATAATATTTTATTTAAAAAAGTGAAATTTGAATTAATTAAAAAATAAAAAATTATTTGTTAAAAAAGGATTTATTTGTTAAAAAAATGACTTTATTTAAAAATATATATTAAAAAGTAAAAATTTAAATTAAAAAATTAAAAAATATATATATTATAACTGGTCACATCGTGTCAGTGATATCATCGATGTAACCAGTCATTAATCTAATTATTAATTAAAAAAAAAGATGAATGTTATATAAGGCCGGGTTTGGTCCCCTTTCAAAAGGAAGGATGAAAAGAGAAAAAAAAAGTAAGTTATTTATAATTTTTATTTTGTATTTTTATATTTTATAGTTATTATAATATAATAATTAATTATATTTTTTTATATTATGCAAATATTAAAATGTCTTCTGGAGCAAATACGAATTACATTTCATCGAAGATCAACGAAACAGTAAAATTAATTATAAATTAAATAAAAAAACCATTTTAGTTTCTCGTTTTTTCTTGCTAAGTGCTACTTTGCTCAATGTATTTTTAATGTAGATTACTGTTGTGACGTGTTGGTAGAGCCAAACACTTTAGCGCAAAATTAATTACTAAAAATTAGGATTGTGACTTTTCTTATGATAGATTAAGATTTTTGTGCAAGATTTACTTCTTCTTCTTTTCTATATTGAATGATTTTGGGATTATTGATTTTGTATGAAATAATTCCTAACATTTTGAGTCGGTAAATGATTAATACAAACCCTTGAGGTAGCATTTGGAACCAAGATTTCAGAATTTAGATTTGGATTTTAAAAATAATGTAAATTGAGTAATAAATTATTTAGAAATGTAGCATTCATATAATCATTTTTTCAACCCATGAATTTGCTAGAAGCCCATTCAGTAATAAAATTGCAATTCTTAAAATATTTTTAGATTTGACAAATCCATTTTTTTTTTTATATTTTTATAATACATATTAGATGGAATCACAACTAATTTCATTATTATATATGCATTTTATTCTTACAATTTACATAATAATTGAAATCTAAATCCAAGTTCTCAAACGGAGCATGAAAAAATCAAGATTGATTAAAAATTTAGCCTTTTTTATTTAAAAAAATATTGTTGCTATTGTGACTATTGTGAATCTTGTGTTTGAAAATTAGTATATTTCATTCTCATGACACCAAAAAGCAATTAAGTGTAGTTTATTTTTGCGAAAGAAAATTACTAGTAGTATGTTGGCTTCATGAAAACTTTTATGTGTTTAAGACTTGGATATATTTATTCTAAATATTTAACATGAATAGAATTTTTTTTTTAAAGAACGGCCAACTAGTGAAAGAGAGAAACAACAACAACAAAAATATTATGGATTAATTTATATAACTTTTATAAACGTTTCAAATAATAAAAAAAAAAAACCACAATCCAAAATTTTTACTCCACCACTGTTAATAGAATAATTAAATGAATGAATCAAACCCAACTTATCAAACTCGAAATGGTCATTTTAATTTTTAAATAAATTTTAAAAATTATTTTTACTTTAAAACGTATATTATTTGTAATTAAATTAAAAATAAATTTAACACGAATTACCTTTGGATAGTACTAGTTTGCTACCTATCAGTATCATGCAACGTCAATCATTGGCTTATTATTTGTTTACATGTCATTTTAGGCTCGGAAGAAAAAGAGTACGAAGACAAGCAGCAGAGAATTGTAAAGTCCAATGTTGGGAGAGGTGGGATTTATTTTCCATCACTTTCTAGGGGAAATAACAATGTTGTGTGAAAACAGAGAGGGAGTTGATGAGAAGTAGAGAGTAAGATGGTGGACATGGATATATATATTGGGCGTGATGTCCAATGTATTGACGTATATCATGGAACAGTGTGATGGAGAAGTTGAAAACTTCTAGACGATGCTACTTAGCATCCATGTGGAGCCTTCAATCTTGGTCTTCCATGAATTCTTTTTAAGTCCTTTGAGTTTGGCTATAAAGGTGAAGGTCAAAGGCAGAGCTCCATTAATTGTGTTTTTAGCCATAGTAGTGGTGCACAAGAGTCAAGTGTGGTGATGGGTTTAGCTGGGATGTGAGAAAGAGTTTAGTAACTGGAAACCAAGCTAATCATATAGAGGTGTTATCCATAATTTAATCACCAGTGAGCATAGAAATTATGTTTATTTTAGGGTTAGAATAGTAAAGTAAAGAAAAATTATAAGGTGTTAGGGTTGGTAACCTAAGACACCTTTTAAAATTTTAATGAGAAAAAGTAAAGGATGCTTAAGGAATTATTTTGATAAAGTAATAATAAAGTGAAAAAAAAGATAGAAGATGAACATATTTGAGTATTTATATCTCGATTTTTAGTTACTCTAAAACTGTTGATTATATAAAAGGACATAAAGAGTACGCAGTTACTTACACATAATTGACTAAAATTAATGTCCTTAGTCTTACAAAATTGTGCCACAACCCTTTTGTTAATTCTAACTTTTGACCTATGATATTTGTTTCTCAAATATTATATATTATCTAGACATTTATAGGGTTTGATCTTCTTGAATAAAGTTTGATTTCTTAGATTAGTATAACAAAATTTCATATTGTGAATAGATAATTTAATTATAGAGGTTAGGGGTGGTTGTCATGATGGTGGTGTCAAGAGCCACTATTTTAGGAAAAATGGTGAGATTTGGAGAACTATGGAGGCGGTTGGATAGAGTTTTAAATTAAAAAACTAAGCCTTTGGTGGCTCTTCGTGGGAGGAGTCTATACAAAGGAAAATGAAACTTGACGTGGGTTTCATAACATTAATACTATATTACATATGTTGGAGTTAGAATGATAAATATATATGTGAGTAATTAAAATTTAGAAAATATATAATTATTGGATAATAAGAACAGTGTATCATATATTTATTGTGTTTATAAAAATAAAATAAAATCGAGTCGAAAGAAGAATGTTAAAGAATTGAAAGTTGCTAGGCTTACTTTCAATTATTCAGCAATTAAGTCCACCATAAAATTTGAGTCAGAACTATTTTTCAATAACTCATATAAAATTGGTAAATCGTTTATTTTATAATTTATATTCGAGGATCGTGATTATTTTTTAAAATAATAATATTTTTAAAATTTAAACATTTTTTAAAGTACAATGTATCTAACACTTTGTAAAATAGATAAACGATTTTTAGATCAATTATATCAAAATTATTATCTAATACTTTAAAATATTTAATTAAAATATTAAAATAATATCAGTTAAATCTTTTGTATTAAAACTTAAAAAAGTCTTAACGAGGAAGCAAATTTAGTACGTCGAAAAAAGAGTCTTAGCTCATAAGGTTTTTTGCCGACTTTTGGAAACTACGAGACAAATTGCAAGTCAATTCTATACCTGATTTTTTCCATTATTTCAAGATTAACCCCATTTCTATAAACGCAAACCACCAATTTTGTTTGCAATATCTCCAGGACAAAACAAATTAAGAAATCCCTACAGACATGATTTCTCACCTAGGCTCCATATTTGCCACTTTAATGTTTGTTTGGGCAGTTTTCCAGCAGTATTTCCCATACCAATTTCGAGGCTATATCGAAAAATACTCCCAAAGATTGCTTAGCTTTGTCTATCCTTACATTCAGGTTACTTTCAATGAGTTCACAGGTGAACGTCTGATGAGGAGCGAAGCATATTCCGCCATTGAAAACTACCTTAGTTCCACTTCCTCTTCACAAGCTAAGAGGCTCAAAGCTGACATAGTGAAGAACAATCAGTCTCTGGTTCTTAGCATGGATGACCATGAAGAAGTTGCAGATGAATTTCAAGGTGTGAAGGTATGGTGGGCTTCTGGCAAACATGTTGGCAAAACACAGTCGTTTACTTTCTATCCTGTCACGGATGAGAAAAGGTTTTACAAGCTTACTTTCCATAAAAAACACAGGGATTTGATCATCGGACCTTACCTCAAACATGTTTTGAAAGAAGGTAAGGCTATCAAGGTAAGGAACAGGCAAAGGAAGCTTTATACAAACAATGGGTCGAATTGGAGCCATGTTGTGTTTGAGCACCCTGCAACTTTTCAAACACTAGCAATGGAACAGGACAAGAAGGAGGAGATTATGGAAGATTTGATTACTTTCAGCCAAGCAGAAGAGTTTTATTCGAGAATCGGGAGGGCTTGGAAGAGGGGTTATCTTCTTTATGGTCCACCAGGGACTGGTAAATCCACCATGATTGCTGCAATGGCTAATCTTTTAGGGTATGACATTTATGATCTTGAGTTAACTGCTGTGAAAGACAACACAGAACTGAGGAAACTGTTGATTGAAACGTCAAGCAAGTCGATCATTGTTATCGAAGACATCGATTGTTCACTCGATTTAACTGGTCAAAGGAGGCCAAAAAAGGAGAAAAAGGATGAAGCTGAAGAGATGAAACAACATCCAATGCACAAGGCAAGCAAAGAAGAAGCTAAAAGCAGTCAGGTTACACTGTCGGGGTTGTTGAATTTCATTGATGGGCTATGGTCAGCTTGTGGGGGTGAAAGATTGATAGTATTCACGACCAACTTTGTTGAGAAACTTGATCCAGCTTTGATTCGAAAAGGTCGAATGGACAAACATATAGAATTGTCGTATTGTGGATTTGAAGCATTCAAGGTGTTGGCTAAAAACTATCAAAAGCTCGACTCTCATAAGTTGTTCGGCAGGATTCAGGATTTGTTGAGAGAAGTTAGAATAACTCCAGCTGATGTTGCTGAGCATTTGATGCCAAAAACTGCATCAAGGGATCTTCAAACTTGTTTCGAAAGCCTGATCCAGGCTCTAGAGTCTGCAAAGCAAGCACAAGACAGTAACAAAGAAGAGACAGCATTGATCCAGGGATTGTCTGAAAAATCAGTTCAATAAGAGGGGAGGGGATGAATGCAAGGGCGTGACCCCAAATTGTAGGCTTATAGATTGTATTAATCAAGCAAGCCAGCAATCTATTACGATTTATGAGAAGTTTATGGATAATAAAAAGGACTAGAAAACTAGAAATGGATGTATTCAAATATCTTTTCAACATATTAAATTTTCTTATAAATTTTGTAAAATTATTTTCCTATATCGACATTATTTTGACTTTTTTTTGGGGATATTATATTTTTGAGTCTGAAGTTTTCGGGGCATTAACAGCCTTCAGTCCATGATTAGAACATGGCCTAACCCTAAGCTAAAATTCTAATATTAATGTGTATTAATCAATCTATACTTCTCTCCATTATAATTTTGGTTAAGTGTATTTATCAACTTAAATGTAAAATTATCAAAAAAATTAATTCTTTTATAAAGCAAATTTTTAGGGTGTTTATGTTATACTTTGATAAATCTTATACATTACCGGAAATATAAGTTTCATATCCAAAACATTAAAAATCATATTTAATTTTTATATTCTTGTTTTATAAATTTGTTACATTAATTTTTTACTTGCATTAATTTATTATTCTAATCCTAGATTATGATTTGGACCAAAAACAAAATAATTTGCTTAATACATTATTTTTACTAGTTTATGTATCATAAATGAAGGAAAAAATTATATAAAAAATATAAATCAGCTTAACATCAAGGATCGGACGCACGCTTCAAATAATTTATCTAAATTATTAGGTTTGTTTAAGTTAGATACCTAATTTATATTTTGATTGATTCGGATACTTAAATTTTGAATCCATTACTTGTCCTTAAATGAAAAAGGTTCTAGCCAATGGTATTTTGCCATGTGTATTTCCATTAATTTTTGTTTTTAAAAGAATAAATAAATAAATAAAAAGAAAAGATGAAAAAAAATTTCACCCCATTTACCCAAATCCCCTTCCCACGCATCAGCCTCCATTCCCAAATAAAAATAACAATTCTTCCTTCTTCCCTAAGTCTGTCAAACGGAAACCTAAAGAAATCTTTGATGGAGAAAATTTTTTTTTTCTTTAGAAAATGTGTTGAAGCATTGTTTATGAAACCCCAATTTTATTTGTAAAACCTCTAAATCTCTAATCGAAAACAAGAAACCTCAAACTTGTTTGTGAAACCATGGGAATCAGTAAACTGAGAAGGAACCCTAAAACCCCAAATTGTTTTTGAAACCCTTAGGATCGGTAAATTGAGAAGGAACCCTAAAAATTCGTTTATGAAATCTTAAACCTGATAAACCCGAAATCGAGTATGAATCAAAGAAACCCCGTTTCTTTTTTAGTTTTATCATTTTATTTTTATTTATTTTAAAAATGAAAATTAATGGAATACATATTTATGTGGCACAATGCCATTGGCTGAAAAAAAATTTTAAACAGCACTAACGGCAGCTACCTATTTTAGTAACAGATTCAAAATTTAAGTACTGGATGGAGTAAAAAATAGTTTAGGTACTTAACTCAAATAAATTCAATAGTTCAAGTACCTCTATTCAATTAAGCCTTTGAAGAATATAAAATTATTGAAGATGTAAATACAAATATAATAAATTTTGTTGTTTTAAACTATTTTCATGTTGTTAATATTTTTTTTGAGTAAATTACATTTATGGTTACTTCAAAATAGGTTTTGTCCTATTTTAATCTTTTTAATTTTTTTAAATTTAGTCATTTTAATTAAAATAATTATTTAAATTAATTATTATTGTTAACATTTTTATTAATCTACTAACTGATAAATGACGTGACATATTAATTCATTTAATGATTGGCATGTTAGACTAAAATTAATAGTCTTTCTATAATTAATTCAACACAATTTTTTTTATTCGTTTCCTTATCTTCTTGAAGCCCCACCTGAATTTGGTGGTTTCGGCTATTGAACAAGACCAAACTTTTAGGATTTTTTAAAAGGTTTTAATTTGTTTTTTAAATTATTCTCACCAAAAAATAAAAAAGAAGGAAAAAAGGAATTAAAACCTTGAAGAATCTCTGTGAGCTGCCAACCATGGCTCAACCACGGAAGCCCCAGTGGCATCCACAATATTTCTTTGAACTTTAGCCTTTGTAAACTCAACTCCAACACCACGAGCTCTACTCCCCATCAACTTACTACATTCTGCTAAATTTGCTTGCTTCTCTAACCAATGAACGTCTTCATTTCGTCATAAAACGCCGCCAGATACTTATTCCCTGGCGCCAACCGATAACCGATAACCGACCACCACAACTATAGCATCACACAATTTCGCTATCCTCCGGCAAAAGAAATTGTTACCAACCAAATCGTTGTTTCCGCTCACCCAACCGCCACCGTGAGTAACCTTATCGGTAATTTTTTACAATTTTAAGGTAATGGTGAGTAACCTTGATAAGAATTATTATTAGATCTTAAATCTAAACCTTGGCATTTCCCTCAAATGTCTCTGTTTTACAACAAAAAGAAGCCAGAGAAGAGAGAATAAAAAAGAAAGAAAGAATGTTCTGGATTAATTATAGAGAATTCTCAAACTTTAGTCAAAAGTAAAATAAAAAATAAAAAATAAAAAATGGCACATGTTAATCATTTAATTAATTAATGTGTTATGTTAATAATCCGTTAATAAATTAACAGAATTTTTAATAATAATAATGAATTTAAATAATGAATTTAATTAAAGTGATTAAATTAAAAGAATTAAAATAAAAGAAATCAGATGATGGGGTTACCAATTACCAACTCGCTCAACAAATTCGTTAGCGGTTAACACTGCTAAATTAGTACCTAAATCTAATCCTATTTTCCTTAGACAGTAATGGAGAGATTAGAATGAAATTAACTATGAAAATATTTACTGTTACTTGAGACATGGACAAATATATATAGAATATCCAAAATATTTACTAATTTTGATTTAATATATAACACTACCTTAGTTATTATTATTGATTTTTACATTTTAAGTACACTTTTGTATAAAAAGCTCTTACGAACAAAATTATAAAAAAATTAATTAAGCTGCTCCACTTAATTAGCATTTAACTGGGCTTGTTATAGGCCAATTTTGAACCGTTTACAAATTACCCAACATACATCAGCCCAATAACCACTACCCAATACCCAGTATAAATTAGACCCAAAATATACCCCCAAACCCATTTACAAATACTACTAACCTAACTACCCATTTGAACCCATCAGCCAACCCAATAACTAAACCTACCCAAACTCACAAAACCCGGGCACGTTTACATAAACCCGATAATCCCCTAATACCCAAAACCCGAATGGCCCACAAACCCCTTAC
Source organism: Gossypium longicalyx (assembly GCA_025698465.1). Classification (NCBI taxonomy): domain Eukaryota; kingdom Viridiplantae; phylum Streptophyta; class Magnoliopsida; order Malvales; family Malvaceae; genus Gossypium; species Gossypium longicalyx. The sequence goes on from CM047005.1 coordinate 5,575,517, forward strand.
AACCCCAAAATCAATACCCAATAGCCCAAACCCCAAATGACCCAACTAGCCAGAGTTAGGGTTTCAGAAAAGCTGAAACCCTAATCACCCACTAGCGCGCGTGACCTAACCCCACACGCTCGACACCTCCATCGACCAGCCATTTGCACCACCCTCTGTCTGTCACCACCGCTCTCACGCCGTCGCAAAGACTGGTCAACTACTCCTACAAGAGGAACACAAGAAAAGATAGAAAGTAAAACAAAAAAAGGAACTTGTAAAGGCTATAAAAGTCGATTTAAAACTTGGTAAAGGGGTTCTGATTTTTTTTCGGTCATTCATGTATTATCAAAAGAGAGACTAAAACAAATATAGTACAGATCAAAGAAAAAACAGAGGAAAATACCAAAGAAAAAAAAACGAACTGAAAACGCAATCGAAAGGTGATTTTGGCTTTTCTTTTAGTTTCTTTTCTGTTTTTTTAAATCTATTCTTGTTTCTTTTTTTTCTTCGTTTTCTCGTATACACATATACATATTATTATTAAAATAAAAATATATAATAAATAAATAAATAATTAAAAAAATATATAATTTTTTTACCTTTCCCACCACCAGTATGCAGTGCAGCGCCGGCAGCCATGTGAAGGTCGATGTGGACGGTGATCGACCCCTGGCGGAGCACTTTCCCTCCCCCTCCTCTCTCTTTCCCTCTCCTCTTCTCTTCATTTTTTTTTCTTCTCCCCTCACAAATGATTTTTTTTTCTGAATTTGGGCCTATTTACAGCCCTCCAAAACGACGTCGTTTTGAGGGCTGTACTTAAGCCCCAAAACGGCGTCGTTTAGACGCCGACCCGCGTGTTGACCCGACCCGCTCCAAGGATCCGCGTGTTTTTAACTTAATGGTATATTTATGCAATTGGCCCTTCCGCAATTTTATCTTTCGCAATCAAGTTATCTTTAGATTACAGATCGGCCCTGAAATTTAATCGGTTTTATAATTGGTCCCTTTCAATGCGCAGCGTTTTAATAACAGGGAATATTGCGTTTTTGATCCCCCATAGTTTTATGCGCGTTCTAATAAGTCCCTTCCCATTTATTTTTTTTAAATTCGCCCCAAAGCTTTGATTTTAATCCAATTTCGGTCCTTTCTCATTTATTTTTCGTATTTACCCTGAATTTCATATTATTTTGCTATTTAATTCAGCTTTAAATATTAATCATGTTATATATATAGTATTGCTATCACTATTATTTTTATATATTATTTTTATATTATATTTAGCTATATATATGTTTTCTTTATGTTTCGTTTCTTACTATTATAAGCATATATTTATTATCATATTTATTATTAATATTATTAGCATTAGCATTTTCACTTAATATACATATATAGATATACATGTACGTATTAATAATTTTTTTATTATCATATGTGTATGTTGTATATATTATATTTATATTATGTATATACATTTTTAATGTTACTAGTTATATATTTCTTATATATTTCCACGTATATATTTTATATTGTCCTATGTATATATCTATGTAGTGTTATTAATATTTTATTTATGTTATTAGTATTTCTAATATATATGGTATATGTTCATTGTTATATATTATGTATATATATATATATATATTTCAATATTATTAGTTATATTTTTTATATACTATTTCATGTACATATTTCCACATTATCTTATGTATATATTCTTAAATACTAGTATATGTACATGTATATTTTTAATACCATATTGTGTATATATTATTATCACATTTATTTTATTCCTACTATATTTATAACTAATATTAGTACATATATTTCGTTGTTCTTGTATACATATTTTATATCTAGTATTATTTTCATATATCATTATATTTATACCTATTATTTTCACTATTATCACTTATTATTTTATTTTAATATTATGTATATGTTTTTCTTTCATAAATGTCACTTACATACATTTTAATATTTATTTTATATATATGTACATATCATGTATATATTTTATCCTTACTATTATGAATATTAGTATATATTTTATTATTTATGTATATATCTTTAATACATATAGGTATACGTTTATTATTAATAGATATTTTCAACATTATTATTATGTATGTATATATTATGTAAATATTTTAACATCGTATTATAGACGCATTTTTATATATATTATATATATGTACATAGCTTTTTAATGATGTATTTTTATATATATCATGTATAGTTCAAATAATATATATAGTGTATCTCTAACATTATCACTACTTATATATATATATATATATATATATATATATGTGTGTGTGTTTTGACGTACATGTTCTTAATATCATTTTTACGTATGTATTTTAGTATTACTATGTATACACTTTTCACTCTTACCATTCCACATACTTTAATATATATATGAATATATAGCACTATTAGTATTCTTAATATTATGTCTACATTTCTTCATTTGTTATTATTATATGTTTATATATATTCATTGTTTTTATTTCGTGTTTGATACTATTATTATGTTTAATATCGCATATATCGTTGTTGCTTTTAATATTATTGTCATATTCGTTATTTGTTTCAATGTATTTCTAACTCTTTTATTTTTCTTTTTTCCACCCATTTATATCAATTTTGCTTTGCATACTTCGAAAATCTTATTCTTGTTTTCTAACTAATTTCAATACAAAAGGCAACGTATCGGTTTAACACTAAGTCGTTGATTTCATCGCTATGTTGGATGAATCATATCGGCTCGTGTTGAAAACGGAACGTCCTTCAAACAAATCAAAATTTGAAATTTATTGTCTTTTCAATCGGGTCACGACTAAATATTACTTTGAACTCGTATTTTTGAAAATCAAGACAACACTTGTTTAACAATATACCAATTTTGGGCGTCGCGAGGGTGCTAATACTTTCCTCGCGCGTAATCGACTCCCGGACCCTACTTTACTCTGATTTTAACGTAGACCTAAACTCGGCCTTCTTTTGTTTTAAAAAATAAACTTATTAGGTGTCCGATCACACCTATAAAAAGTATCGGTGGCGACTCCCCTCTTTATTTTAAAATCAAACTTCAGTTCTCAAGTTTTCAATAAATCGCCACAATTAGCGACCGAAAGCAAATTTTTACGTCGCTACAGGGCTCTTGCTTTTATATCCACATTAATTATTAAAAATTAGCTAATCAACCAATCATACGATGAGACATGTTTATCTTTCACTTTTTAAATTATATTATTTTAATATTTAATATTTAATAATTTTATATATTTGTTATTTATTGAATTAATAATTTTAACATGATTTTAATATTTACATTAGAGTAGTATTATATATTTTGTATAAGTTTATTTTTTAATATATTTTAAATTACATAATATATAAAAAATAGTATAATATAAAGTACTATAAATTTAAAAATGGGTCGGATTGAGATCGGGTCTTGAATGTTCAAGCTCGAGCCTGAACCATATTTTAAACGGGTTTATTCTTTTTACTCAAACTTATTTTTCTGACTTAATATTTTTACTCAAATCTTCTCAAATTTCGAATAAGTCTTCAAACCTAGACGAATAATCTAACTCGTGACAAAATCTACTCACGAGATTGTAATATATTTTCTAATTTTAATTTAATACAAAACTCTAGTTGATAAAGAAGAGTTGTTATTATGATTCAACTCTATTTTTTTTTTATTCAAAATACAAAGCACCACTTTTTGGAAAAATGGTTCAAACCATACTTTAGTATGTCTCATGATTTTATATATGTCACACATGATGTAGTAATGTTAAGAATGTTGTTTTGCTGCTTCCACTTTCCTCTTTTTAAAGTTATTTATTGGGAAAAGAACCCATGGCCCAAAAATGATAGATGTCATGTCAAATTGGAAAAGAAGGTAAAATTAATTAATTAAGGGTCATATATTTCTAGAAGTTTAATTATCAATGCATATTAAACCCCAAATTTCCACCAAACATATTGATTCTGTCTCATTCATTGAAATTTCATGCCAAAAATATAGAATAAAGAAAACACTAGCCATGTGATTTTCCATTATTGGGTAACTAATTGGCCAATTTTTATTCAGGAAATTGCCAGGTTATAACTGATAAGCATCTTGGGCTTGATTCAATATTATACAAGATGATGCTTTTTCACACTTATAATTTATTCTAACTTTTCAACATAATGGAAAACTAGAATTTAGATAACAGGGTTCAATTTCCACAAATTAGTTTGATAAGATTATATATAAGTTAGATATAATAAAAATAAATATAAATATAAAAACATAATTTTTGGTAGTCTATGTTCGAGGTCCATAATTGTTCATGCTATTGAAATTATCTTTAAGATTTGAATTCGTATTTTTCTTTTTGAAAATTCGTGTAGAAAACATACTTTTATTCTATATTAAATAATTATGGTTATATGCCGATAATCTCTTGACCTATTGACAAAAATATTATGTTGTGAAGTATAAAAGTTTGAGTTCAATTTTAAAAAAAAAAAAAAAACTCAATCTCCACCTTCAAGTATTAAAGAAAAATTACGATTGATATATTAAAACTAACTAAAATACTAATTATAAAGTATAATGTGATAGTTGTTTACCTTAATTTTTAACCATGTACAACTTACTGTGAAAGTTCCGTGGGACATTTTCTTAATATTCCTTTTTTAAATGAAATAACTAAAAAAAATGGTATTCCGGAATTTGGGGGAGAAAAGGAATAAGAGACAATTAACATTCCTTCAATCTTGTCTTGATGTTGGAGAATGGAGACCATGAAGAACAAGACAATATCTGGCAATTTATAGGAAGCTACCCCCCAATGACTTGTAAATCACAATCTCAGTCTGCATTTCGCCTACCGAACACACTAAACAACAATATTGAATTAAGTCACACTCACCGTGAAAAAATATGAAAAAAAAGGACTTATCAATTATTTGGAACTTTCTAACTCTATTAAAATTTTTGTTATCTTTTATTTTTTTTTAAAATTATATTACTTGTTTAATCATCTTAAAATGGATGAAAAAATTAATGTTTATTACTTTGCTAATGTGGCAGTAGTCTACGCGTATATCACATTAGCAATCAAATAATTTTTTAAAAATCAACATCATATCATTTTCCAAACTGTGAGATGAGATTGCATCCTCACTCTATAGCTTCAATTCGAGCTTTTACCACCTACGCGTTGAAAAGTAAAACTTAATAAGTACATTGAGAATTAAACTTATTGATACCTTAGCTAAATTCAACGTATCAAAACTTTAAATGTACCATATTGAATTTAATTAATTAATCATTAAATGCTCATGTTCATTTTTAATCTTACCATCTCAATATTTTTCGTTTTGCCCATGGTACACTAAATAGAACATATAGGATATGTGGAACAATCACTTTCAATTGCACCGAAGTGCCATATTCCATCCATATCCAACATGTTCATATATTGTCTATTTGGTCATTTTTTATTGTCATTTTCATCGCTGTCACTTATCAATTAGTTGCATATAAAAATTTACATTATTTACAATTTAGTTTTTATTTTCATAAAAATAAATATTCATTAAATTATCACTTTAATATTGCTTGGAATTAAATTTAATATCATAAATACTTCACTAAAATTCTCCATTAATACTTTATTACACACATCAAATTTTAGTCACTTTGCTAACTAGTATTCTTTGCATAAACTTCACTTCACTTACTTTATAATCTTCTCGATTTAGTCCCTACTAGCATATATTTTCATTAATCACCATCCTTTCACTTATTAATCACTTCACTTCTATATATCATTACACTTTGAATATGTTATTTTAAAATCTTAATACACTTAGGCACTTTTGTATATTTTACAACTTGATCCTTTTCAATCTGAAATTTATTTATTATTATTTTTACTACTCAATCACTTTAAATCAATTCTCTTCCATGTAACACTTCTCTTGAAAATTTTTTATTTTCTAACGTTTTTAATACTTGTAGTCATTTCTAAGTATCTTGCAATCTAGTTCTTAACATTATAAAAATTTAATAATTACTATAATATCCTTCTAACTTCACATTTCATTCAAATTCACTATCACATATTATAATATTTCATCATAATATCTTATTTCACATATCAAATTTTTACGCACTTCACCTCTCTTATTTCAATTTTAAATTTCACAACATTTACAATTTAGTCCTTAGCATCATGAAAATTCATTATTTAAGATAATATCTCTTCAATACCACTTTGTATTTAACTCACTAACACTTAACACTTCATTTAAACTCTTTATCCTATTACTTTATTCTACACATAAACTTTTGTACACTTTTCAATTTAGTCCCTTGTTTCATACTTTCATTACACAACATCAATTCACCTTGAAATTTACATTAAATAGATATTTTCACTATGCTTTAATTAATTTCAAATTAAATAATAACAAAAATATTTTAAATTAATCACAAAATTTTTAATATAACAATTTCACATATTTTATACTTAGATTTTAATAGGCAAAGTAAAATTCTTTAAATACTTACCTCTCTTTTGTTAGGAATTCACTGTTTTTGCTTTAATACTCTTCCTTCCGCACTTCAGTCACCACTTTCACCTTGTCTCCAACACTTTCATTATTTATTCTTTTTTTATACTCCATGAACACATCAAATACATAATCTAACATGAATTTTATAAAAATTATTGAATTTCTTACTTTGTCTCTTTAATCCCTTCACTTTCTTCTCAACTTTCTCCACTTTCACTTCCCAATTTATTTCATCCAAGATGATAACCTAACTCTCTATGATCTCTACTTCACTTTTCCTTTTTGGTGGCTATGAAAATTCTCATGAATTTTAGGTAAAAATGGTAAAATTGATGGAAAAGTACTATTTTGTAAAGAAAACAAAGTTTCTCTCCTCTCTCTTTTCCCACTCACGTCAAAGGCATGGAGAAATGAAGAACTTTCTTCATTTTTCCTTTCTTTATATTAACTAAAAATAAATAAAATATTATTAAATAATTTCACCTAATCAAATTTTATCACCCGGGCCATAATTTCATGATAATTATCCTATTTAGAAAATAACTATTTTACCTCTCAATATTTTTTTACAATTTCTCCCTTAAATCACCACTTTATTTGGTAAAATTATGATTTAGTCTTTTATATTATCCAGTTATTCAATTTAGTCCCTTCTTACAAATTTCATCACAAGGAATTTTTTTGGATATTCACACTTTTGGTCCTTCAATTTTTTCTAAATTTACTCTTTAACCCCTCAAATTTTGAATATTCACACTTTGACCCATCACTTTTCACTTATTATAATCTAGTCAATACCTCGAATTTATTTCTCTCAATACACTAGTCCTTTCAATTTTCTTCCAGTATCCGACTGCCTTCTCTACTAACACTAATGGTTTCGATTTAATTCCCTTGAAAAATTTTAACACGTATCATCTTATTATATTAACACTATTCCCAACTTAAGGGGTTTAAGAATGTTAAAGTTGGAAGGCTAAATAAGTCATTATGCTGAATATATATAAAAACTAAATGAGGCTTTAGTTGAGATAATAAAGTTGAGTCATTTGATTTGTGGTGTCTCATGTTCAAATATTGGAATGACATTTTATAAGTTTTATATAAAAATATAGAAACACAGAAACACCCTCAAATTAATACTTATTATTTTATAAATGAACAGCTTTTTTCATCATTTTCCCGTTGAATTGGTATCCAATTAATCCATATTATGCACATAAAGTTCTTAATGAATCTTTAATGATCGAAAGCTTTATATTATCAAACATAAACATGATTTATATCAATAAATATAACAATAATCTAAATATTGAGAGAGGATGAGAGTTCTAGACATTATATATATATATATATATATAAAAATAGATATGATAATAAAATAAATAATATTAATTTGATGTACATAATAAATACTAGAAATTATAAATGATTGATATAATTTATTAATTAAAGGGTATTAATAATTATTTAAAAAAAGAAGGAAATTTTAGTATATGCTGAGTTGCTGACAGTCATGAATGGAGTTAGAAAGTTAGATGGAAGGGCAAGCATTATTTATTTATTGGATACTTAAATAAAATTAAACATGGAGTTAAAAAAGGTGAAATGAAATGAAATAATAAAATTTGAAAGGTGTCGTTAAAGAGATTTTGAACAGTGTGAAAGAAAAACATGTGCGATTAATTGTAAGAGTCATCCCAGACTTTTCTCACTTGCTTCCTCTTGTCCACCAAAACCAACACTTTCTCACACGAAATTTCCATGCATTGATATGCAATCCACGCCTATATATGAAGATGGCTAATCAGAGAAATGAAAAAGCAAAGCAAGAAATGCAAGAAACTGGAGGTTGGGGGAACCTTGTCGCAGGAGCGATGGCACTGCCTTTTGTTTTTTGTTTTCCTTGTATAGCAACACAGCACAGTGCCTTCGGCCTGCGACAAGGTACCCTGCAACTTCTTTTAATTTGTTCGTCATCTTCTCCATGGTTTCTCACAGGTATCCATTTCCTTGCATTAATTTATTTATTTTTAACCCAAATTACTGCTTTTTATAGATCATCCGTCTCCGTTTTCTGTAACGCGTGTTATAAAGCAGATGTTGATACTGTTGAAAGATGTATCAGTGGCACTGGCAGGCAATTGTCACCAATAGTAACTGGTTTTTCACAGTAATATAGATCAATTCCAAATGCTTTGTAAATTTGCCTTACCCAAAATTCAGTTCAAGTAATGCTAAATTTGGAGTCTAACACTGGGATTTTTAAACAAGATGAGTTTATAATTTTCCTGTGGGATTTTAATGATTAAACATCAATCCATAAGGTGGGAAAATATCAATTAAAATTTCCCTCCAATTATTTCTTCCCATCATAATTGTATAGACGACAATTATCTCTCAACGTAGAGACACACATGTTATATATAGGACCGATAGTATTGTTGCTCTTGTTCAGCTGATTTTTTTAGAGTAAACTATACCCCATATTACTAAACTATTGATAAGTTTATATTTTAATTACTCAATTTTAAAAAAGTTATAATATTGTCACTGAATTAATCAAAAGTTTTCATTTAAGTCACTAGTATGTTAAAATTATTTTTGTTTGACCTTTTCTGTTTGCATTGCTTGTACCAATCTAAAGCTCTCCGTCCCCGTTTCTTTTACAGGTCATTTTTTTAAGACACAAATTTGTGAACCAAAATCTAAACAACTTTTTTCTTTGATCTCCGACACTGATTGTCAGATCGACTTGGATTTAAAGTATGTTTTTCTACTCATCGAGGGGTATTGATCCACCGTACCGATAATCAAATCGACGCTTGAAGGTTGTTAGTTGGACTTAAAAGAAAAAAGGAAACTTAATAGCCCAGTGACTTAAATAAAAACTTTTGAAGAGTTTAGTGACTTAAATGATTTTTTTTTGAATAATTTTGTGATCATTATAAGTTTTTAAAGTTGAATGATGAAAATGTAAACTTATTAATAATTTAATGATTTAAATTTTTTTAAAATCTCTCAAATCCACAAACTTGTAATAACCTTTGATTTTATTTATTATTATTTTGCTAAGATAGGGAGATAATTTTATTAAAGGGAAAAAGAATAAAAAGAATTAAGAAATACACAAGTCTAAATTTCAGCCTTGGTGTCATCACCAAAATACCAAACATAGTAAAATTCAGAAGTTAAAAAAATAAAAATAAAAACCAAGTATAGGGTTTTTTATTTAAATAAAATAAAAAAATTTAATTACAAAAATAGGATAGGTTGTTAATTATTACGAGATTAATATGTTTTCTATAGTAAAATAGGATGTCAACAATATATCAAGTGGAACAAACTATAAAAAAAAACAATATTTTTAATAAAAATAAATAAATTAATAATAAATTAATAATTAAATTTTAATTATAAAGTGGGTTGAAGCTAAATTGTGAAGCAGCACCTCTTTTCCTAATAAAATAATTGGATTAGTTTTAATAACTTAGGAGGATTAAATTTTAACAAATTAAAGGGATTAATTTCTTAATTTTTTATAAAATAAAGAGATAAAAATTTATAATTAGAGCTTTAAAATAAATTTAGCAATACTAGACATTGTATGATTATAGAAATACTAGACATTGTATGATTATAGAAAACATATATAATATAAAAAAAAAATGAAAACATGAGAAAATAGAAAGCATAAAATTATCAAAATTTTCTAATTTTCTACATATAAATTGTTGAATTGATGATTTTATTAATTCGTTGCATATGAATTGATAAACATTCGATCATGAAGTAAGTAATTCGATGATTGAGTTTAATAGTATTAAATAATTTGATTAACTTGTTAAAATCGATTTAACATGATTATGGTGGGATTTGAACTCGTATTATTTACATCAATAAATGTTAATTTTATAACTAAACTAATTTTGTACATTAATATAATCTTTACATTTTTAATTGTATTATGAATACTTTATCACCTCCATCAATTGTATATATTGATAATGTTGTTGATTAAGGTAGTGTTAGAAGTTAACTCAATACTAACTCAAAATTGATAAAAACATCATGATAAATAATTGTTGTGCATTTAATATTCTTAATATCATATATTATTATTAATTAATTTTAAACCATAAATTTTATTATTTATTATATTTTATTTTTAAATTAATATTTATGATCAAAATACATAATTTCCACACATATGTCTTTAATAGAATATCAGAATTACTTCATTTAGTGACACTAACTCGGAATGATAAAAAAATTCAAATTTAATTATATTAGTAAACATATCAATTAAATACAAATATATCATTTAGTTCGAAACCCACTAAGTTATATAGTAAAACTACCTTATAATTTATTTCTTTCAAAAACACCTAGTGTTTTATAATGGTATAGTAAAATATTAAAAAAAAATATTTAAACAAAGAGACATGTGTCAATTTTTTAAAATTATTTGTAGAATAAAAAATATATATTATTAATATACCAAATATTTATTATTTTATATATAAAAAATTATTTTAATAAATTTCATGATTCATTTATAACATCAACTTAATAAAAAATTTAATAAAATTAGAGATATTTATGAGGTGTATTCATCATACTATTATTATACATGTGGAGTTCAACTTTTGAGTCTTAAATTTTGGTGGGATCGACTATAGTTATAAATGGGAAGTCATCTATATATGTCCAACACCCGATTTCCAATGAATAAAGATATTAATGTTTGAAGCTGCATTCTAGCAAAATTGAAAAAGGGAATCAAAGCAGCCCACATTTAACTTGCTGTCGATTTCCAATTTAATTTTAATATGGAAAAAAGGGGTACGAATAGTCAGCAACCAACAGAAAAGTGACAAACATCGCTTCTGGGCCTTTAATATAGATGATGTGGTTCATTCAAAAGTGGAAAACAATCATTAATCATATTTTTTTCTTTAATTCCTAATTCCAGAGTTGACTATGCTTTTATCCCTCAGCAGTGCAGGAAAACCGGCAACCCTAATTACTGTAAACAAGCAATATGAAAACAAAATTAGGTTATGATGCACTGGATCCGAACCGTAAACCAATACAATTTTAACTCAGAAGTTAGGTTTTTCGATTTTTTCCTTATACGAAAAAAAAAAAAAAAAAAAACTCTTTCCCTGATCTCAGTCTTTCAAACAAGTTTGAGCACTTTAAGAATCTCTAGCACTTTGATCCAACCAGCTGGATTCTTGTTCTTTTTCTTGCGTCCAAGGGAGATGAGCAGATAAGTTAAAAAGAAGCAGTGAGCACTTTGATCATAACCCTAGTTAGCTATGATGGTTGGCAGAGTTTGATTATAGGCGCTACCTTCCTCTAACAAAATCCTTTTATGTCTGGTATATATTAATTTCCATTTTCTAGGCATAATGTTTACACTAATTATCAGCTTAATCTTGACCTAGTCCAATCCAAGTTAATTTGCATGAATGGCCTCGTCCATCTCTTCCTAATCTATACACTAGTTGACAATTTGACAGCCTTGTTATTTTGTCTCTTCCTCTCTTCTTTATTTATGCTTATTTAAACCATAGCCTACATCTAAGGCATGTGATTGCTTAGTTTTATTTATCAGTTTGATATAGTTGTGTGACCACAAGCTTCAACGGGTCTGCATTTTTGTACATTATTTGGGTTATTATTACATGTATTTCAGTTGGTTTTATTCCTTTTGTTTTATATACTGGTTGAGGCTTATATATATATATGTACATATTTTCAACAATGTCCTAGATATAGCTTGGAATGCATTAGGGAATTTGGAATTATACGGTTCAAATGCCACGATCCACATCAAATTATTAGTGAGGATGGTCCATGAGCCTTTTTAACGATGAAGTGGCTTTATATCTTTTTGGCTTTTCGTGAATGGTTGTATTGGTTTTTTGATATTTTGGCTGTGTCTGATTTGCAGTTCGGAACTATGAATAGGTGTCATGTTTGTGGCCTTTTATTAATGAAATTTCACTTCCTGACTGAGCAAAAAGGAAAAAGAAATATTAATGAAAGATCACGGGACGAACCAATCACAGTCTAAAAATGCTCTTTCAATGCTAGCATATCCTTCCCCTTAATAATATAAATATCTTAAAGGGCTTAATTTCAGTACTGCTGTAATGCATTTCTTTTTCATTATCTGGTTTTCAGTTACGCATATTTCAAGCATATACATGTTGATTATTAACATATATAGTGTATTATAGCAATCCAAATGCGTCACTTAGATCGCCAGTTCAGGAAACAAGGCAACATTCAAGGAATATCTACATGAACACAGGGAAACAAAGAGGATTGGGACCTGAGGGTAGTGTTAGTGCACTGCAGATGGCATTATACGGACAGCAGACAATGCTGACTAGTCAAGGACTTGTCGTTAGATTGTTTGGGTTCATCACCTGTCCTCTATACCCCACATTCCGCTATAAGGTCCTATAATATCATAACCTTACCTTAATCATTTGATAGTATACTGCATATATACACAAACCACATATGTGTGTGTGTAGGTTTGTATTTACTGAATATAATACATGTGGCTGAAATTTTTCCCTTAGTTACAAGTTTACATCAATTACTTTTTCAATCATATGTGATAGGATTTTAGTTAGAGATCAAGTTGAAGCAAATTAAAATAAGTGCAGTCGCTGCTAATACAAAATTTATGTATTTTCGGTACTTGTTTTCAAGATAATGATCAAGTATGAATCTTTCTCTGAATTCCTCCCATATGAGAAAAGTTTTCCTTTTGGGCAGAATATATATATGATGGACAAAAAGCTGACACAAGAGGAAAGAAAATGGTGCTTGGAGCTGGATTTCTGACCTTGTGATTGAATCTTTAATGGCTGAGATATAGGTAAGTTTTGCCGCTTTTTACTTTAATTTCTAAGTTTGATGCTTGGTTGGTCGTACTGCAATTTCTGAGTTTGATAAGCCTATCTAGATCCAGTGGATAATACATAAATCCTGTCTGTATCATGGTAGCAACTAGCAGTTAAAGAAACTATTAAGTTTGGCAGCTTCTTGGTTTAGAGATAATGGTGGTGGAGCCAATGCAATAAGAAATGCATTCTTTAAAATAAGCCATTGATTAACAAAACAGAAAACTATTGGACACTTTAAAAAAGAAAAATAGGGTGAAGCTGAATCATTATTCTTATGAGGTAACAGGAGGATTTCTTGTTGTCACAGTTCAAACTAAAAATATTCTAAGACCATGCATAAATGAATCAATAAACACCCTCCTCCTAGGAATTGTGAGATTAAATAATAAATTCATACAGCTTTTTCTTAGCAGACAGCCTGTTTTTGTTTCTTATTTTATTCAAAGGTTTGAATTTTCTAGTTCAAATAATGCTCCTATGGCTTGATAATATATTAATCTTCATTTTGCCATGATTTGTCTGTCTCATCAACTAAATTATTCGGTTGAATTAATTGATAACTCATTCGATTCGGTTGTGTCTTAATTAATATTACTATTTATTTAATTTTAAATCTGTTTTTCATGAAACACAGCTTTTCACTAAATTGATTAATTAATCCCAATCCAAAATTTTAACATTGGAGCTTACTATGAAAGCTGTTTTGATATATATATTTAATGGGATTATAATTTTTTCACTAGTATCAAGGGACTTGTTTTGAGAGAAGCTTTTCAACCTTAAAGTATTGTGTGTTGGTTCCCCCTCAATGATGGTCTTGTTCATGCTGGGTTTTGTCTCCTGCTTCTCCTGAAAAGTCTTGAGGAGTTTCGGCTGGTATTATCTATACCCACAAATGTTATATAAAGATATGGGTTCAAACCTTATAAGACCAAATATTTACATTCTTTTAGTGGATGAGGTGCTTCTTTATAACTAAAACAAAACTCGAATATAAAATTGAGCACAGATGCTCTAAACACAATACTGACCACAATTGAGGAATCTGTCGACTCCCAACAAATGACATTTCGAAGACTTCTCCAAGAACAAGCTCATCCTCCCCTCAACAATAGTGATGTGATGGGTTGATACTAGACTTACTCATAGGTCGGTCAATCACCTGTCCAGGCTCAAAGACTTCCTATTATAAAAATAGTTCGGGTAAAATTTAAGGCTTGTTTTTTATATGGACCAAGCCTTGGGTAAGTATTTTGGCCCGAGCCCAACCCATCTTGGACTGAATACATTATATTATAAAAATAATTATGTTAATTATATATGTTAAATAATAATTATATATTTATATTTATATTAAATCACTAATACATAACAATTAAATTCATTATTTAAAACCTAAAAAATACTTATCCAACTAGATAACCCAACTCAAAATATAAAAATTATATTTTTTTATTTTTTTAATATAATAAAATATTTATTATTTTTATGGTAGCATTTTTTAATATAAAGTTAAAAAACTTTTATTTGAACGTTTTTAGTGCATTCAGTGTATTATATTTTAAAAAAATTATTTTTAAATAAAAACTAATTTAAAAAAAAAAGTCAAATATAGACCGATTAGGTTAGGCCCATATTTACATATTTCTTTATTTGAGTCAAGTTTAAACAAAAAATTAAACCCATTTTTAGAGCTAAATTAGATCCAAACTTAAAATTTTAATCTAAATATTTTACATGAAAATAACCTAAACCCAGCACAGTGAATGAAAATCCTACAAATAAAATTTAAGATAATAATATTATATAGATATATATGGCAAATCACAGTATGAACAAAGACAGAAGAAAAGTCTTTGATATTTAATACAATCAATATTTATTATATTTTTTTTATGTTTTCCTAATATAATAAAACATTTATTATATTTATGGTAATATTTTTAATATAAAGTTAAAAAAAATTTATTTTAACATTTTTAATGCATTTAGTATATTATATTTTTTTAAAAATTATTTTTAAATAAAAATTAATCTATAAAAAGTCAAATATGAACAGGTTAGGCTAGGTCCAAATTTACATTTCTTAATTTGAGTCAAGTTTGAACAAAAAAGTAAACCTATTTTTGGAGCAAAATTAGATCCAAACATAAAAATTTGATCTAAATATTTTAGATAAAACCAACCTGAACCAGAACAGTCAATGAATAATCCTACAAATAAAATATGAGATAATAATATTATATAGATATACACAGTGTGAACAGAGACAGAAGAAAAGTCTTTGACACAAGAAAAGTCTTTTTGTTGACGATATTGTGAATCCATAGTAGGTTAGTAATCCAAGTAAATTTTTGTTGATGGTGATGGGTTTTAAGTTTTAAATAAGAAATGAAAGTTGTTCACACTATAAAAAAGGGTACGTGCAAGTGGAGATTTAAGAGTAGGTTTGAGGGCAAGTAAACATATCTTTATTATATTAACTTGTAATATGAAATATTATTGTAAGTCATTTGATTCACCGCATCCCAGCGGAAAGTTGTTTGAACCCAGAATAGGATGCAATTGATTTGACTTTGAACAGTTGAGAAATTCTCATTGGTGGTTTGTCCTTGATTACAACAACCCCCCACATTCATTCCTGGTCTTTTTAACCTTACTTTCGGAGTCCCTACAGCCAAATCTTTCAAACTCGTTTAATAAACGTTGAATAAAGAAACAATTTAATCAACACCAACCAGCCCAGTCTTCGAGTTCCCTCCACATGCAGCACAAGTTTTGCATTTATATATACATGCACATTAGGTTGTGAAATCAAGCAGTCAAGAAGATTTAAAGGTTAGAGATGCAATGGAATCCTGTCGCAAGGGAGATGGTGTATATTTCATTTATGAATTGAGATAGACACACCGTCTCTCTGCGCCAGGATTCAGTGCTAACCTCTAATCTTATCGGGGTTCCTTGCTTTGTCTGCAGACTTTACAAGGTTAGTGCACACTATACATATCTATATCTATTCCATCTTTTTTATGGTTTAAAGAAAACTGCAGGCAGGGATACACGAATGGATTCGAGTCCCAAACGTATTTAGTTGCATCAACTACTTGAATCAAGCATCGGGTTCATGTCTTTTGAATTTTTTTTTATATATACAATTACTAGTCATATATAATCTCTCTAAAATTTTAAATTAAAATAATATAATTATTTAAATACGTCCAAATTTATGTCTTCTTAATTATTACTACAGCAATAATATCAACTAAGCTAAGACTTGATCTATAAATACATTTCTTGATCTGTTTCAAATTCTCTTAGTTCATATTTCATTGTATGATCAATAATATTTCTCCAAATGAAATGCACAATAGTTTTTAATTTATTTTCTTAAAGACTTGTGCATTCGTAATATTAAGATTAAGGGCAGTACCCGGTTCTCCATTAGCATACATGAAACCTTTTGTAAATATTAAGTGGTTTCTTCTACGATATTTAAGTAATTAAAGTCTTCATGTGCCGGAGATTTCTCAAAATTCAGATTAAAGAGAGGAAGATTTACACAAGGGGTGTGTTAATGAGTTGTATTTAAACTTAATTAGTGACGCAATATTAACACTGGTGTTTCTATAATTACCGTGCATGAATGAGGTATTGATTATTGTGATAGAAGAAGGGTGACACTTTCTTTATAAAATCATATTCCAATCAGTCTTAGATGTTTGTCTATCAACAAAGGTATTTTGATAGAAGAAGGTTCATTCTTTATTTGTAATTTGTATTGAAATTTAAGTTAGATATAAAGTTAACACAGGATTTAGACATAGGATCATATTGAAATCTGGACACTTCAACATCTCAACCTTTTTTAGCTTACTAATTCTTAAGTAATGCATTTTTAATTATTTTTTACCTATTATTAATAATGATAATTTCTCTTTAACTTTTAAACAATATTCAAATTCAAAATTACATAAGAAAATAAACTATAATTTTAATTTGAAAACAATTAAAAAATAGGTTAATTAAGCATCATAACAATAGTTAATGATAAACATAAAATATATTATTTTAAATTGATACAATTATTTACTTCAAATTTTTAATTAATAATTTCAAATTAAATTATACTTATTTTAAAAGTTAATTTAATAATATCGTATTGTTATGAGTTTAAAAGTTTTTTCAAACTCATCCTTTTATACATAATTAATACAGTCAATTAATTAATGGCAATACTCTCCTAACTCCAAAATGTTATTGAAATGTAACTTTAATATTAACAAGTTAAATCTTATTAAATTTTATTATATTTCATATTATCCAATTTGAATATAATTAGTTGATTTTCAAATTGTCATCTCCTTGTTATGACACTTAATTAGAAACGTTAATGAATTAGTTGGATCTTATTTAAGTTGCTCATTCTGATTTAAATAATTATAAATTATATATATATATATATATATATTCATTTCAGCTATTAATAGAGTAGGAAATTTGTAGGTGGACTTGAGTAGTAATATTTAATTATAGGTAAGCAAATTGTTAACATGAAAGATGGTCAACTTTGTTGAGTATTTAATTATGAAGCCTTTAGGGTTGTTTCTTGGTAGAATTTTCTATTTCGGCCGGCGACTCTTCCTACATTTTTCATAGAAAAACAAAATTACTTCTCTTTTGTTTTCAATAATGCAGTCAACTATTTTATCACATCATCCCTTTTATCAAATTTTCACATTTTATTACGATATGTGTACCTCAACAAAGTTTAAAACAAATAAGAGATGCTGTAATAGATTTTATATACATTGCTAATGAAGCTTTGGTTTAATATAAGGCAATTCATTGTAGTTATGCTTAAATGATTGGTTTTGATTATAAAATTCAAATATATGTAGAATTAATATATCAAATACCAACTTTATTTATTATTTTATTATAAAGAAAAAAAAAAAAAGCAATGTAGAAGAAATAAAAGGTAAAGCCTTTGCGCTATAAATAGGTGTGATGGGGGGAGAGAGGGCAAGAATGCAAGTGAAAGAGAAAGAGGAGGCGAAGGTATGATGTCGCAGGAGGGTTGACACTGCCAATTTAAGCCATTGCTATTTACCCTCACTGTCAGTGTCATCCTTCTGCGTCATCCCCTAATAATACCTTTCCACTTCCTTTTTTATTCAGTTTGCCGATCACTATTTCAGGTATGCAACACTGATTATCTCTTCTTCTTTAATAGGGGAGATTTTAATTTTTAACTCAGTTTTTGGTTCCAGATTGTGTGTATTTTATTCGATACACCAAAATATTTTGAATATGATATAAATATAATATTTTTTTAATAAAAACGGGTTAATACAAATATTAAATTATTCCTATTTTATGGAGTAAATTGTATTTTTAGGGTGTGTTTGTGATTTTATATTTTTATATAGAAAAATAAATACGTATTATAGGATTTGAATTTTGAAAAATGTCTTTTTAATTTTTTTACTTTTGTACTTTATCAATTAAAGCTTCATTTTATAGAAAAAAGCAATAGCAGAGGGTATTCATGACCGATTTATTAAAATTAAAAAAAAAAAAGAAGAAAAAAAAAAAAAGAGAAGGTGCAGGACATAGTAACACATTTTATGATTATGTAATTGTATGATTGCAATGATTGGCTATGTATAAAGTGGCGCTGTGAAATGAATTAGCCAACAAATCATGGTTGTCAAGTTCCACACTAATTAATGCATGCTTACTTTTGGCCAACATTAGAAGAAACATTTTTCAGTCACTTTCAATATAAACATCTGTATATATTTTTTCTCCATATTTTCAACCAGGGGCCAACTCAGGAGCTGGCATGGCTCGTCACTCCTAAAATAAAATTTTAACTTTTTGGCTCTTAAATTTAAATTAATAAAGATAAAATTATATTTTAATTTCTTTAAAATTATAAAAATTCGATTTAATTATTTATAAATTATAAAAATATAAACTATAAAAAATTAAAATTTTACTCAACCTCCCTAAATATTTATTCTAGCTTAACCCTGTTTTCAACCACAAATGAGAATAATTATTATGTTATTTTAAAAAATTATAAATAGGTTTATGAGTTTTACGTACCCATTAAAGCCTGAAATAATTTTTTTACACATGTCTCACTCAAGTATGAAATTAAATTTCTTTTAAACTATTTTTTAAAAAGGAAAAAGAAAATCAACTTTCGGCTACTTTTCATTGATCTTGATGCATAGTACTTCAAAGCTATTTTTTCCAACGTCGACTTTATTTAGTTACTGGGAAACTATATGCATTGCATTTATCCCACTTCGACTTTATTTTTTTTCCTTTTAATTTGGAGAGACTAAAAAGTTTATTAGATAATTTTTTGTATTAAATAAAATTATCACGTGTAAAAATAAAAAGATTTAGGGTAAAAAAATAGATTAAGAATTTATTTAACTACAAAATAAATTGTCAAAATCAAAATAAATTTAGATAAAGCTTACACATGATGAGAACATGAGATGTCAAGGTTTTGACTGAGTTAGTATTATTCATTAATTAAGTCCTAACTCAATTATGAAATTGCCAAAAACTCTTTATTTTTTATAAAACAACATAAGAATTTTATAAAATGTTATGGTTTTTAATTAATTTCTAATATTTTTTCATAAATTTTAATGAGCTTTTTTTTTATTTTTATAAACTTTTTATGTTTTCTTTTTATTTTTAGAATGAGTTTAGACAAATAATTGTTCATGTTTAAATGAACGTGGACAATTTTTATTTTTTTTTTGTAAATAACATGACACTATCACATTAACAAATCGGTACTGAAACAACATCTATTAATATTCACATCAATGTTGTTAAATCCTAACTATCAATATCAATCAAAGAGCCTATTTAGTCAGTTTTGTTAATTTAAGGTCTAATTAGGTGCTAAAGAGACTTAATTGATTATTTTGATAAAGTTTGAGATTTTATTTTAATATGTTGAACAAGTAGTATTAAAAATCTATTGTATGACTATATTTTTAATTAGTTGTTTTCAGAAAAAGTTGAAAAGATGAGCATCATTTGACACGGAACTAAACAGTGATGTTTCAGTTAAAGTTAATAATACCAAAATTCAGGCACGAGACTAACCACATTACTCCCTAATCAAGCCATGAATTTTGCAGAGCTGAGAGATAAAGAATGTGATCACAGCACCTGCTTTTTTCAGTTTGATTCACGTGATTGTGCCTCAAAGCCAAGCCAGTAAGCCTGATTAGTGAATGGCAATGGACAAGGTTACATAATCCAGTTTCATGTTTCTCCTGCACACATATTCTAACATTTAAATCATGTGGTGACTTACCTATTTCTTTTACTTTGTAAACAACACCTTAGTTTAGTTACGTAAAGAAATTTCATGGTTTTAAAATAAGAACTTAAGTCCCATCTTTTACCCTACACTTGTAATCCAAAAAGGTTAGAAACGTAAGATAGTTTAATATTAAAATTTTGATTTTAGCTAAAATTATCATGTTTAGGCGTACGTGATTAAAATAAGAATATTTCAATATTTAAAGATAAATTTGAATTAATTTATTTTTATATGAAAATATAACACAAAAAATTCATGATTTGTGGTACTCAAATAAAAAATTTAAATAAGAGCATAGATAAGTGAAGAAAGAAAACCATGTCGACTGCAAGGCAAATAAATTCTATTGTTAAAAATTTGCTTCAATTTGTGATGGTTACATAACACTACAAATATATATATATATATATATATTATCTATCAGTGAACCATCTGCGATCATAACTCTATTAATTGATATCCATCAATGAATCCAAGCTTCCTGCCTCTTGCCAGAAATAATACTGAATAATGAATACGGATGCATCGTATGAAGACCAAGTCTTCGTCTTCATCTTTGTCTTCTGAGATATGTATAACCGAACACTAATTGGTTTGAATGCCCCCGTAATCAAGTTTCCGATGGTATTATTATTTGCATTGTCGTGGTCGGAAATTGTTGTCGGATAGAAGAGAGCTAATCAAAGTTTCCAACCTTGTTGCTCCAGGGCCAGGCTTGATGACGGTTGTATTACCAATAACGGAACAAGGATCACTCCCATTTTTCCCACTTCCTACACACCAACCACCAGGAGTGAACATATCTGGACCGCGAGACAAGAGGTCAGAGTCGATTTTGTCTAGCGCTGCAGGATCATCCCGAGGGAACTTTCTTGCGAAAGGAGCATTGCTGTTGATCATCCGTTGCATGTCATTCAGCCTGAGGTAATGAGGATGTTGCTTGGGAGGGTTATCCCATGATATGAAATGGAGGTCACTGTTCACGGTAGTGTTACGGAATTCTTGAGCATTACAAATCACGGTGTGGAAGTAACCTTCTGGAGAAGATAAAAAGTTAGCGTAGTACATGAGGACAGTTCGAGGTAGGTTGTCCCATCCCCAAATGCAGTAATCGATAAAAGATCGAGAAAGTGCCATCCAAGCAGAACCTATTACAGAAAAAGAGATGCTCGTCAGAGATACCACCTAATGCAGATATAATGGAGAACATTATGGTTGTCTAATGGAGATTATGGCAACAAGGTAGTTCACGAGATAATAGAGGAAATTCTGCAAAAATGTTAATGAACATGTTTTACAGAGTAACATACATGACACGACAGCCAATTCCAAACACGGGAAGATCAGTGATGACTAATACACATAAAACTTTCTATATTAAAACGAATAGGCAAAAAGTCCATAATGCATCTTTCTCCTAAAAGACTTCCAGTTTCTATCTTATGTGTTTTATAGGGAACTGATGATAACCATGGACTTCACCACATAATCTAACAGGGTTAGAGTAAAGAAACTCATGTTTCATCGCTATTAGCAAACAAAGGAAAGATACAAGTAAAAACAATTTAGTGTCCCACCAAGGTCTTTCGGCCTTCTAACTAGCAGTCCTTTATGCCGGAAACAAAGCATTCTTTGTGTGCATTAGTATGACGCTGCAAACTAGCAGCATTAATCGAGTGAAGCATTTGGGACATGTCATTTACAACTCTACATACCTATCCACTTCCTTTGGAGCAGAAACTCCAAATTCTTGTGACAAGAAGTATTAAGAAGAAAAAAATCGCATCAATAAGCTGCTTTCGAACAATTGGAAAGAAGAAGAAAACACGACAAGGTAAGTCATTTATTCTCCATAGTCCACGAAATTGACCTCATTTAAAATCTTAGCCGAGTTAAAACTATTGGTCTTTGAAACCCAGATCAAGAAACTATCAATAATCAGATGTGTAAAGTCTTGAACTGTGACCACTAATATGCTTAATAAAGAATCCCAAGTGAACACTAGATTCCACTATTCTAACAATGTCAACAAATCTATTCAGTGAAACATCATCTAAAACAGATCATTTAAACAAATCTATGAGAGATCATTAAATAACCAATAAGTAAACACATCTAAATATAGTAACTAACACAACTTTCAAAGAAATTAGCAGAAGGTTTCAGCATCTTTTGCCTGTAAAGAGTTTGAATGCAGTAGGCACGCTTCTCCTTTGAGTAACCCAAAACACATCAGCTTTTTTCAAACTATACAACCCTGGATCTATAATAATTGGCTTAGCTCTATGAAACCTGCCATTGCAACACCAAGAATCACTCTGTTTCCAGGAGTACAAGATTACCCAAAAGTAGAAACTCGGAGGAAATTTGAAATTTAAACGCTTTGAAAGATGTACTCACTCTTTCCACCCAATATTGCTTGTATGATCAATGAAATTCAGATCCCTTGGCAAGTATGAAAATGTATGTAACAGATCTGAAAAGTAATCAAAATCCCAAAGCTAAATGTAAACAAATTACAAAAAAGGAAACCTTTGTTGAAATGGGAAAAAGGAGTTTTTCTCATAACCATAATCGAAGATAAATTTATTGGAATATCCAAACTCACCATCTTGAGTAACAAGGGGATAATCAGAAGCACTAAGATTAATAAACCAATCCCAGTCTCCACCTTCTTTCAACAAAATTGCAGCAGCATGAAGAGTATTAGCAACCATGGTAGGACCCCTATAAGTAACCAAATTAGCTTTCACAATCATCCTAACATTCCTGAATTTGTTAAACACTTGATGATCTTTCACAAACTTCTCCAGATCGAGCCTCTCTTCAGAGCTAGCTTCCCGGTCAAGATGAACTACATATTGATTCAAAGGATGGTAAAGGGCCAAGAGGGTCCTTCTCAACATCAGGCCATCACCGGCGGAGCCTGAAATGAGGTAAGCGAAGCGAGGAGGTGGAGGGAGAGTGGAGACAGGGATGGGTTTCAGTTGGCTCTCCACGAAAGGGGAGGAACCGCCGAGTACGGCGGAGGGATGGTAGAAGAAGAGAAATGGGGAGCCATCAAAAGAGGTTAATGTTGTTAAAAAGAGTAGAAATAATGAAACAATGGAGCCAAGAGCTAATGGCAAGATCCATTTACGCTCCATTGCTTGGTTACTGTTGTGACGGAACTGCGTGTAATAGGTTCTCAATTTCTTCATTTCTTCTTGGGTTTCACTTGTTTGGTGGAAGGAAAGAAAATGAGAGGTGATGCGATCTTAATCTAACTGCGAAAGTTAAATTTGCGGCTTCCAGAGTGAAATTAAAGAGAGGCCTTATTTCCCTCGTGTGTTAGATACAGAAAAGGAAAGTTCATCGCCGTGAAACAGGGGAATTTCAGACAGTTTAATTAGGTGTTAAACCTTGCATTCATTTTAGAATAGCTGTACTTCTTTCTAAATAAAATCTGATTATGCTCAGCTAATAAAAATTTTTTTCATTAGAATTACAATATTTTTTTGTAAATGCTGAATTCTTAAATTATTTGAATCAGTTGTACCAAAAGTGGTAAAAACAATGAGTAGATTTTTTTGAGTTTGGTTTGTAGTTATTTCCAATAATAAGTATATTTGAATTGTTTTTTTTTTTTTTTTGTTTTGAGTTAATTCACATTCAAATTAATTCTAGTTTCAGTTTTTTTTTTAAGGAATTTTAAATTAGTCATTTAAGTGAATAATTACATTGTTGCATTTAGAGTGAATAACATTAGTATTTTCATTAATGTTGTTAGATTGCGTCACATTTATTATGTGACCGGAAGTGTGGAAGGTTTTCAAATGAAGGATGGTTTTTTAAGAGAAAGATTAGTAGGTGAATTTATTTAAAACTTTATTTTTCTATATAAAATTTTAAAAATACATACATGGATTTTAATCACTAATTCGTTGGTTTCATCGATTTGATAAATTTATTTAAATAAAAATATTATTAGTTCAAATTAATTTTTTAACTTAGTTTAACCGATTCGTATATGTTCAGAAGAAAACATTCAAATGTCTCTTTTCGGGCAAATTTCAACCAATTTCTAGTCTAACCAGTTAATCCAATCAATTCAAACAATCATGCCCAAAACACAATAATTTCACTTTTTAAATTTTACTGTCTCAATTAAAAAAATATATTTAATTTTAATATCGATTTTTTTATAAATTTATTAAATAATTATTTTCACACTCATCATGAAAATGTTGTAACTCAAAATAATAAATGACTTAAAATCATTTCAAAATAATATAATAAATGTTATTATAAGGTTTTGTTTTTATAAATAGAAATCCACAGTGTTTTTCTTTAAATATATAAAAAATTATACTTATATTTGCTTCAGAGTTGTCTTGTAAGAATAAATTTGGAAAGATTATTTAAAAAAGAAAAAAATTGGGAAGGTTGAGAATCGAAATATATGTGTTACTTCTAAAATTGAAAATATAAATGTTGTGAGCACTTGATTCAATAGTAAGGCACACACTCTGTTTGGTTTTCTTTATGGCCAACTAAAATGCTAGAAAGTAGACACTAACCAAGATGCCATATTACCTACCACTCAACCACAAATTTTAATCCTACACACCTATTATATAAGAATCAGAATTGGGATACACCAACAAATAATTAAATAAAAGCCATAAATTAATTTTCCTTTTTTTTTTCTTTTAAATCAAAGAATTTAGTTAATACCTCTCACACTTTCTTTTATTCAGTTTAAATAATTAAATTACCAGAAAAGAATAAATTTTCAAAAATTTTAAAAATTTAAAAAGTACAATAACTATAAATATAATTAAATCAAATTTTTTATCCAACTTGAATAGTAATATAAATTTTATTTTAATTAAATTCTATATATTTCATACGTTATTAATATGACACCATGGTACATTTAATTATTACATATATAAATAAATGTCTTTGGTAAACACATTCAACTTATTTGATTTGGATTTGGATAGAAAATTGACGGTGAAAATTTTAACTACAATGTTAAAAATGGCTCGGTCTCTTTAAAATAAAAAATTTTATTTTTAATCTTTTTATAATTTTAAAATTTTAAATTAGTATATGGTAAAATTATATTTCGTCTCTCTCAAAAATTAAAAAAATAATTTAATTCTTTAAAAATTATAAAAATATAAATTATTAAAATAATAAAATTTTACTTTTACTATCATAAAAATATATAATTTTATTATAATTTCCCTCTAAATTTTGTGAGGTCATCTTTTACTTCAATCCTATAGTTGGATTGCTCTCATTCATTTTCAAATCAGTTAACTGACAAACCAAACTGGCCAGCTGTTATATAAGTTTTATGCATAAGTTGGGCTTTATTTTCTACTTTTTCAAGTGTTAAGTTTTTGTCCGATGAGCGTAAACGACAAATGAATGAGGATGAGGTTATTTTGATGTTGGAGGGGTTGTGCCAAAACAGTAAGATGATAGCTAAAACTATTCATAATAAATTCCATTCTCGTAATCTCCCCATCTCTTAAGATTTGTTTTTGTTTTTCAATATTTCCTTAAAAAAAGTTAAAAAAAAACCTCAAATATAAAAATAATTATCAAGTTAAAAATTTAATTTAAATTGAAAAGAAATTTAAGCGGCGAGATCAATTATTAAATTTAAGCATTAATTTGGATAAAAATAATTCAAAATTTATATTAAATAATTTTAAATTTTTAAATTTTTTTGTTTGTTATATTTCGAAGGAATCTAGAAATCCTAAAAAGAAAAATCAAGTAATTAATGAATATTAAGACAAAATTTCTTGTACCTCGTTCAAAACGTCATGTTATTAATTTAAACCATTTTATCAACCTTGATTCCACTGTTATAAAATAATTTACAATTAAATTTAAATTTTTTATATAGAACTATTATTTCGTATGATTTTTTAAATAATTTTATTATAGATTTTTATCATGTCTATTATTTTTTACATAAAGTATTAAACTACCTATAACCCTTCGTCAACTTATAAATAATAGTATAATGTGTTTCAGTACATTCAAACTCATATTCTACTGCATTAACAATAATATTTATGCCAACCAACATTAACAAAATATCCATACCAATCGAGTTAAAATTAATATTCCCTTACAAAATATATAGAGAGATTAATGTATTAAATAATTAATTTTTAAAAAGAAAATCAATGAAAACGACATGGCTCATATGGCCCAAAAGAGAACTTGTAACGGCCCGGAATCAGTTAAAAAAGCAATGAGCCCAATCCAATCACGAAAGTAAAAGAAGAAAACGATCCAATGGCTACGTGGCCGAATATAATTGATCCTCTCATTCGAACAACGCTTCTAATAAACGTACCAGATTCCCTCCTTCTCTTCCTGTTTTCGCGCCATAACGGCATTGGTGCGCAGTATGCACACCCTTACCGCCTATAAATTGAGAAACCCCAAGTTGGCCTTTTAAGACTCGGGTTCTTATTTCCCTCTAATCTCTTCACTTGCTCACTATCTCACGTTCTTTGGGACTCATTGGTTTCCTCTGGGACTCGCATTGACCGGCATGACGGACGGTCATCTCTTCAACAACATCTCCCTTGGCGGTCGAGGCGGCACGGTCAGCCCTCTTTCGATAGAACTTTTTTTAATCGATTTTTTTGTAGTTTCATCTGTTGTTTTTAGTCTTTTCGATTTCGCTTTCTCATTTGAAATCAGCTCTAAACCCTAGTTTTCTTTATTACTACTTCTCTTCACATGACTTCTCTATGTTTAGGTTAAATGTGGGAGGAAACTCAATTGGTTCTTGCAGTTTTTATTAGTTTATTGCCTGGGGTTTCT
Source organism: Gossypium longicalyx (assembly GCA_025698465.1). Taxonomy (NCBI): domain Eukaryota; kingdom Viridiplantae; phylum Streptophyta; class Magnoliopsida; order Malvales; family Malvaceae; genus Gossypium; species Gossypium longicalyx. The sequence continues at coordinate 5,603,228 of CM047005.1, forward strand.
TCCTTTTTCTTTTCCTCGAGGAACCTGATTCTTTATTTTATTTTATTTTATCCCTAACATTTTATACTTTATTTCTGTTTTTTTTTCGATATGTTTCATAGATGCTTATGTTTGATGGAATGAAATGGACTGTGGCTTTTTTTGTGTGTGTGTGATTGATTCGTTTAAAACCCGGATTCATTGAGGGTTTGAATAATGCATCGTTTATGGTGAAAATTTTGTGATTTTAGGTTAAGGCTTTGTTAATTGATAAAATAAAATGTGGGTTCTTTGTTCTGTTATTTTTCTCTGATTACTAATCTAGAACCCTACTAAATTTTGTAGAACCTATATTCGGTCTTTTTCTTTACTATTTAATCTGTTTTATGCTGATTATTACCTATTGTGAATGGTAATTCAACTCATTAAAGTTGGAGTGAAACCTTAACACCTGTTATAGAGAGACTATAGAGAGAACCCAGATTTCTTTAGGATTTTTTATAATAGTTATGCTTAGGGTTTATATTTCCATACATCCCTTTAATAAAACCTGGTCTTATTACATAATAGGAAACCTATTCTAGAAAGGAAATAATAAAATCATATCCTAAGCTTTAATTGGAGAATCGGAATTCATGGTTTTTAAGTTTTTCCTAACATAGATTTGGCCCATAACAGCTATAGTGGAACATATGTTGCCTTCATTTCCATGTTAAGCTTAAACATGTTGGTATTACAGTTTTTAAATTCTATATTTTATATAGTTTGCCTGGAAACAGCTGAGGAAAGTATAAACTTCTGAAGTCTTGTGGTTCTGGTCATGTTGATATTCATTCAAGTTTTGTTTTTCCCTTTTCACTAAACCTGGAAAAAAAAAATGGAATCTTACATGCTCTCCACTTCATGTTCATGCAGAATCCTGGACAGCTTAAAATTTATTCAGGAGGTATTCAATGGAAGAAACAAGGAGGCGGTAAAGCAGTAGAAGTTGACAAATCTGATATCTTAGGGGTTACATGGATGAAGGTCCCTAGGACAAATCAGCTTGGTGTTAGAATCAAAGATGGGTTGTACTACAAGTTCGCTGGATTCCGGGACCAGGTTAGTATTCAACTTTCTCTCAATAAGCAAATTGTTTTCTCATTCTGCATGCTTAATGGTTGCCAGTAGCTCTCTTTTAACAATGGTAAATGGGAAATAATAGAAGGTTTGTATTTGTTTCCTTGGATGAGGATGCTATCAATACATGATTGTTTCTTTCTACTGTTAATTTCTCTGTGCAGGATGTTGCCAGTTTGACCAATTTTTTTCAGAATAATTGTGGAATAACACCACAAGAGAAACAGCTTTCTGTCAGTGGTCATAACTGGGGAGAAGTCGATTTAAATGGTTGGTGAAATCTCATATTTTTCCTTCTGCTTTTAAACATATATTGGTTTCTGTTTGTAGCCATAGAAGCAGGTTACATAATGTTCTTTCAAATGTTGTGTTTTTTGCGTCCTACATCTGGTTAATCTTGCGCACTTGTTATTATGTTCTTGTGGATATTTGTCATTTAAAACATTTTTCTTAGTTCTTTAAACAATTTTCCATCAATTTAGGGTTTGCAGCCTTCTTTGCTTCAGGAGACCATTCTTAGGATATAATCGATGATCTAGTGAGGTATTGAGCACTTGAAATCAAGTTTTGGCGATTTGTTCTTTTTCAAATTTATATAGTTTTCTTTCACTACTGTTTTTCCATTAGTGGATACTAGTTTATTTTTTTCTTCATTAACTTTTCTTGAGTTAGCTACTTTCAAGCCACCTTTTAATTGAGATCCCTAGGTTTTTATCATTTATCTTGGTCGTTGGATGGTTGATATTTTTCCCTTTTGGGTAGGTTTCAGATTCTGGCGTTCACCTGGTTTTTGCTATTCCACAAACAACATATTCTTGTAGTTTTAAAAGCCTTTATTTGTATTTGCAGGGAATATGCTTACCTTTGTGACTGGCTCAAAGCAAGCTTTTGAAGTGTCATTAGCTGATGTATCACAAACTCAGCTTCAAGGGAAAAACGATGTCATCTTGGAGTTCCATGTGGATGATACAACTGGAGCTAATGAGGTGTGCTTCTCACTGCTCTTCTGATTTTATTAATGTTGAAAGAAGTTTCACTCCCTCCTAATGCTTGTAAAACACCTTATTTACGTGTATAACCTTTACTGATAAAGAAAATGTTTTACCTACAACAAATTTGTCCAGGAGCAAGGCACACATCTGAATTTTTTATTTTTTATTTTACTAAAGTAGTTTTATTTGATGACAGAAAGATTCACTTATGGAGATAAGTTTCCACATACCCAACGCCAACACCCAATTTGTTGGTGATGAAAATCGTCCTCCTGCTCAGGTAAGTCTGTTGTCACTTCTTTACTAGGAAAATGTGAATTTACAACTAATGATTACTTTGGTGATGCTATGTACCATTACCTTCTAGGTTTTCCGTGAAAAAATCATGTCAGTGGCTGATGTTGGTACTGGAGTTGAGGAAGCTGTTGTCACTTTTGAGGGCATTGCAATCCTCACACCAAGGTAGGTCTTTCCCAAGCACATTGACATTGGGATGAAAAATCACCTAATCAGAACCAATGTGTCATTTGTGTATATTTGATTTTTGGTTTGTTTCTTTTGGTTTATACAATTTTGTTTTCTTCCTTTAAATGTATGACTTAGTATGCTCTTCATACAGGGGTCGGTACAGTGTTGAACTTCATCTGTCATTCTTGCGACTCCAAGGACAGGCTAATGATTTCAAAATTCAATATAGCAGTGTTGTGCGTCTTTTTTTGCTTCCAAAGGTTCAATTCTTTCCCTGATATAAGATAGTAATGTTCATTGGTATAAGAGAGGCAAAATATATTTACAACCTCTTTAACATACTTTTCTATACTCTGTTTGGCAGTTCAACCAGCCTCATACTTTTGTTGTTGTTACACTGGATCCACCCATCCGTAAAGGGCAAACTTTGTACCCACATATTGTCTTGCAGGTATTGCGAGTTGTTTAGATTTGTCTTCACTGGATATACCATGAAAAGTTTTGACTTATCTTCTCCTTCATCTTTTTGCAGTTTGAAACTGATTATGTTGTTGAAAGCACCTTGTCCATAAATGAGGATCTTTTGAATACCAAGTACAAAGACAGGCTGGAACCATCTTACAAGGTAATATTTGTTTTTTTTTTCATAATATAAGCCCTTTCAAAGTGCTGAGTGCCCTTGATTTACAAGCTTGGCTTTCAAATTTACGTATATAATTATGCTTGGTAAAACAGGGACTTATTCACGAAGTTTTTACCACAATAATGCGTGGTTTATCTGGTGCCAAAGTTACCAAACCAGGAAAATTCCGTAGCTGTCAAGATGGTTATGCTGTCAAGTCTTCATTGAAAGCTGAAGATGGAGTCCTGTATCCACTTGAAAAGAGCTTCTTTTTTCTACCCAAACCTCCTACACTTATTCTTCATGAAGAGGTATAAAGTCTAATTTGCCTCTTGATTGATCTGTTGTTCTAGATGCAAATGACAGGTACCCATTTTAACTGACATGTTTGGTTATCTTCCCCTTTCTGCTCAAAATGCCAGATTGACTATGTTGAATTTGAGAGGCATGCTGCTGGTGGCTCAAATATGCATTACTTTGATCTTCTTATAAGATTAAAAACTGAGCAAGAACATTTATTTCGGAATATTCAGAGAAATGAATATCACAATTTGTTTGACTTCATCAGGTTAGGTTAATAGGTTCTACCCTTGAGTTAGTAATTCTGGTCCTTTTGGCAATTCATTAACTGCTCTTTTACCATGCAGTTCTAAGGGTTTGAAGATTATGAACCTTGGAGATGTACGAACTGCAGATGGTGTGGCTGAGATTCTTCAAAATGATGATGATGATGCAGTTGATCCACATCTTGAACGCATTAAGAACGAAGCTGGTGTGGATGAAAGTGATGAGGAGGTATTTTTTTTCTTTTCCCCATCTTTATTTAGGTCTTTAATATGCACATGGTTCTCGGTTTTTGAAATATGCATTGATTACAATTTTCTCTTGGTCATTGAGTGACCCCTAAACACATTGGTTTTAGTAGTAGTTATAGGAAAGATATCATGATCTGTCCTTGGGGATGCATGTAAGATTGAGTAGCAACCATTCTAGGTATTGACGTCTGAGCTATTAGCTTCTGGCTATCCCTATTGATGAAGTTGTAAATGCAGGATGAGGACTTTGTTATTGACAAGGACGACGGAGGTTCTCCAACTGATGATTCTGGGGAGGAAGAATCTGATGCTAGTGAAAGTGGAGATGAGAAAGAGGTAAGTCATTTTGTTCCTTCTCATAGTTTATTCTTGTAAATGGAAATTTTCAACAAAGTATAATTTGGTATCTCACATTGAATTGCCAATTACAGAAACCTGCGAAAAAGGATCAAAGGAAGGAAGCTGCTGTTGCTGCAGCTGCCTCTGCTTCTAAAGAAAGTAAGAAGAAAGGTAGAGATGGACAAGATGATGGAAAGAAGAAGAAAAGGAAAAAGAAGGATCCTAATGCACCAAAGAGGGCAATGACTGGCTTCTTCTATTTTTCACAGGCGGAAAGGGAGGTGGGTCTTATATATATATACACACACATTTATAGTGAAGAAATAGGGCAGCCAGTGAACCGAAATGAGTTTCTTTTTTTCCTTCTATTTATTGATTATTATTATTATTAAATTGAGTGACTGAGATGATGTTTTACAGAATGTGAAGAAAAGTCATCCGGGAATACCATTTACAGAGGTGTCCAAAATACTTGGAGATAGGTGGAGAAAGTTGCCAAGTAAGTAATTGGTTTGGATTTAATTTGGTTTATAAGAAGGAAGGTAAGTAAGATAACATTGTGTGTGGGTGCAGAGGAGGAGAAGGAACCATATGAAGCAAAGGCTAGAGTTGATAAAAAGCGATACGATGATGAGAAGAATGAGATGAAAGGCAATAATAACAATCCTCAACCTATGAACATTGATTCTGGAAATGAATCCGACTGACTGACTGACTTGACTTCAAACATGCTACTTACTACGACTGTCCATCTCACTCGAAAATTTAGTGTTGCTTGCAAATTATATTTGAAAAATAAGTAAATTTAGTTTCATGAAAAGATTAACAGTGTAATTATGGTGGATCTGCATTTTAATATTTGAATTTGATTCTTAAAATTTACCAAAACAATTTAATATCTTTTGACAAAACGAAACAAGTTCCATTTGGCATCTGAACTATGACATAGAAGTGTACAAAATATAACAGAAAGAAATGGCTTTCCAACAGTACATCACAATGCCGTATTTCAAGCTTGTTAATTGGAGATTTGAGTTTAGAAGTACTAAAGATAGCCCTGCAACCCGTCTTAATGGAACGCCTACCTAGATGCTAAAACAGTAAGCTAAATCACTACAACAACAAAAAAAAAAACTAAAAGCTCTAAAGCATCATGAAAGTCGTTACCATGACCCCAAGTCAGACGTATGTGGGAGCGCAAAGGCAAAGCTGCCATTAATGTGTTTTGAGTCATAGTAGTGTTGCACAAGAGTTGAGTGTGGTGATGGGTTTAGCTGAGATGTGAGAAAGAGTATAGTATCATATAGAGGTGTGATCCATGATTTAATCACCACTGAGCATGGAAACTATGTTTGTCTTAGGGTTAGGACCTTATCAAATTTTTTAAACTGGGTTTACTCCATGTTAACTATCATTTTTTTGTGTGTGTGTGATCTATTTTATATTGATCTCGCATTGATATTTTTTCACTCATAAATTGTTAATTGTTGTTCAAAGAGAGTTAATGAAAAAGGTAGAGAGGAAAAAAGTAAACACAATATTTAACATGATGTCCAATGCATGATATAGATCAGGGAATAATTTCTTTTTAATTTTCTTTTATTATGTTTAATAAAAACTTAAATCTAAATACTTTCGAAGTCAATTCTTTTAAAACAAAATAAAAAATAAATAAATTATGAAATTGAAATGTATATTAATTTATGAATTGACCGCTACATAGTTATGACGATTTGAAATATTTATCTTATTATTTAAGTTTGCTAATGTTTTCTTTACAAAATGATAGGCTCAAGTAGTTTATGGCTTGATAGATCAATAGACACGTAAGATTGGGATTACTTGTGCTCCAAGATGCTTTCCAATATTTTAATTAGAGGATGTGAAAATTGTTTAATGAAGAATTTTGGTAGAGAATAAGCGATTTAACGCACTTAAACTAACATCCTTTTACATTGACAATAATATTTATATTAATTAAATTGCTCTAATTTTTAGTCTTTTTTTTTAATTCTAGGGTGGATACTGTTGTTGAAGGTAATATATTTTGTTTTGGAACCTGAAACGAACCCGCCTCGCGAACTATTTTGGTCAAGCTTATCAAGCCGAGCATTGCACTGTTGGCAAGCTGATCCTAGCTCGTTTCTAGCTCCCCGAGCTTTGTCCAGCTCAATTCAGCTTGTTACCTATTTAATTTCGTTTTGACGCAAGCTCATTGAACTCGATTCGAAATTATTTAATTTCTTGCATTTTAATTTGATGAAATAATTAAGTTAGTTTATTTAGTTAGCTTAAAATAATTAGCTCATTTTAATTTGTCAAATCAATACGTAATTAAATAAAGTTTTTAATATGTCTTAGTTTAGGACATGAATTTAATATGTCAAGTTTAAGACAAATTAAATAGCTGCTGCTATTTATTTGTCTAAACCGAATTTAATGGTTGTCTTAGCATTAAAACATGGGTCATAAATATGTCCTTGTTTAGACATGTTATTAATGTGTATTGTGATTAAAACCATGAATTTAAATTGTCTCAACTTTGCTGCAGGTTTAATGTGCCGAATTTAATGTGTTTAACATGAATTAATTTGCTTCATTAAATTGGTTTTAGGCACATGAATGAATCAGCATTAAAGAAGCTGAATTCAATGAGTGTTGGAGTTTGGGACGAATTTAATAAGCTGTTGGTTTAATGTCTTGACCGAATTTAATGCATGTTACTACTTTGTCCAGCCGAATTTATGGTGCATGATGGCTGACCGAATTAAAGAGGTGTTGGAGCAAGCATGGGACAAATTTAAGGACTTGTCCAGCATGCAAGGGGCGTCCATTAAAGAGGCTGTTTGTGGCAAGCATGCATGGCCGAATTAATTGTTGTTTACTTGATGCATTAATTTGTTGTAGGTTCATGGCACGAAACAAATTTAATGTGCAGCATTTAAGTGGGAGTTTTGTGCATGGCCAAGACATGTTCATGGACAGCATTTATTAAAGCGTTTACCATGCATCGACGACTTAAATGAGTTGCTGAATTTTCCTTCTTCCCATACGCCTTTTCGTGGAGACCAATGGACATATGTTGGTTGATATTTTCTAAGTGACCATTCGGCCAAAAAGCATGCATGAGGGCTACCATTCATCCTCTCTTTAGCCGAATCTAGACATGGCTATTAAGCTTCCATATTTCACATTCACACAGCTGAATTGCTTCTCCACAAAGCATGCCCATTGGCGTTCCAAGTAATTGAATTTAGACTTAGTCACTTAATGATTGTCTTCTAGTTTACCTTCTTTCATTTAATCACTTTAAAAGCCTATAAGCAATTAGGTCAATACTCTTTAGTATTGGTTCGTACTTGCTTTTTAGTTCCTTCTTTCCATTCTTTTATTTGCTTTAAACCGAACCGTTAATATTCATATTTTAAACCCTACTTTTGAACTCCTTAAATAGCTTCCGCATTATTTACTTAAAAAAAAAATCTTTTTGAACAAACCGAACGATATTTCTTCGTAGACGATCGGGCATTTCACATACGACTCGACTTATCCCGAAGCGGATCGTATCAGAACCTACCTTCTGTTACTATATGAGTTGTTGCTCACATAAATTTATTTTGATTCCATGACTAACTAAATACGATCTATACCCAAATTTAATGCCAAGATTTCGGACAAGGAAGACGGTTGCTATTTTTCTATCTAAATTTTAAATGAAAGAACCGCATGCATAGATTATTCTTGACAATGATGAAAGGCTTAAAATTTTTATTTTTTTTGAAAAATATTACTAGCAAAAGTCTAAAATGAAATGCAAGAAATAAAAATTGCAGTAAGTCTTAAAAAACTGTACACCCGCAACCAAACCCGGCGGGTTGTCAGTCTGTCATCATCTATATTTAGAAATAAGAGATTTTCTATTCTCCATCATCTTCATATTAAAAATTCAAAAAAAAGAAATGTATAGACTCCATTGTTAGAAATCTAACACTTGTTCCCTTTTTCGCAGTCAAGAGCCCCAGCAAAACGGGTGAGTCTTCTCACAAATGTTGCTGGCTTGGCTTTGATCATCTGCATCTTGGTGAAGTCAAAATGGGGAGATTTATCCGGCCCCGATTTTGTAAAACGGGCTCCGTTCAACAACAAATCTCCTTCCGATCTCCATACCCACTTGCTCCATTCCGACTGGGGTGCATAGTTCCTGTTCGTTATCTGCACGTACATTATATGGAATTGGATTATTGCTTAACTATACTAAACTGGGATTCATATTATCATGTTGCGGGTTCAGTATATACACCTCTTTGGCTTTGGGATCGTCTGGAGCAATGAACCTATTACCTTGGCTGATAATGGTGGGATGCATGCTACCCCCAATTGCATACATTTTCCAATGTGTGTAATCATTGTTAACAACATGAAAGAATCCCCACCTGCATCTCGGCATTCTTTGTATCAGTTCTTTCCCAAAATGGTTGAATGCAACTGTGACTTGCATTAGTTTATCTCTTTCGTAGGTGTCACTTGCACCCAGTAGTATCACCTGAACATCAATCCATTATCATTTGTTTTTGAGAAATATTGCAAGGTAAAAGAAGAAGAAAATATATGTATTTACATCGTTATGGTGGGTGAAATGGCAGTTTGAGATTGTGATGGCAGTGGAACCTTGGATAGCATCAATGAGTCCATCTTGACACTCCGACATGGAAAGGTGATCGAGCCAAATGTTTGTGGATCCGAAGATGTTAATGCCATCCCCATCACCCGTTGTCCTCAAACCTATATGATCCACTGAGTCCCTGATTAGGCCAGCCTTGCTTGGACCAATGTGATGAATATGAATGCTATGGATGATGACATCGTCCACGAATTGAAGTGTGATGCCAGCTCCATGCGCGATATGAACGTTGGCTCCACGACCGTCGATCGTCTTCTTGCTTTGGACAATGAGCTCATGTGATAATTTGATATGCATGTCATGAGCGAAAATGATCCACAATGGCCTTTTCTGGATGACGGCAAAACGTAAAGTTCCGGGTTTAGGATTGACCGGGTCATCATCGGAATTATCAGTAACCTCATAGTATTTCCCTTTCTCTCCTCCTTCGGTTCGGTGGCCAAAACCAATCACGCATTGCGTCAGCCTCTTACGGTTCTCGGCCCAGTCAGGTTTGCATCGCCAGCACCTGTCGATGGGGTTGGTGGCCATGCATGGACCCGTGTACTTTTTGTGTTTGCCCCTCAAGTTCCTCCTATCTTCACCACCCTCCAAATCCTTGGTTTTGTTACTTTTATTTGCAACAAGAGCCCTGAACCAAGTTGTCCATCACATACGATTTAATTATAACATATATGACCCACATATCAAGATTAAAAAAGATTATATAAATAAGAATTACTTGTGAACATTCTCATTGAATTTACTGGTGACATTTTCTGGGCTTGGTTCGTAAGCTGCCAGAGTGTTCTTCCATGCCTGATCGGCACGTCGCTTCCAGACGTCATCAAAATCAGCAATATTACCACCACCACCCCATAGTGTCGGAATTAGTGTGGCAAATGAAAACAGGAAAACCAATTGGGCCTTTGTTATTTTCATTTTTGTTTCTCTCTAATCTTTGTTTTGTGTTGTGTTGTGTTGGAAATTTAAAGAGGGCCTAGTAACTACAAGTTGAATCCCAGTTTACATCAGTAAAAAAGGGTGAAAACCTGAATATCTAAAGCTCTGAGCTGCTAAGTGCCAACTTTTGAAGGTTGGCCAAGCCCTTTTGGTTATTTAGAAATGTATGTGGAAATTCAACACCTTCCATTCCTGGGTTTAATTAAAGCTTCTATGCTAACTGTATATTTCTAAAATTAGCGCGTAGAGAATGGGCAACCCTGCATCTTCATCCTTCCAATATATTCCAAACCACACATCCTCCACAAAACGCTCAAAATTGGTACGCATCCACCTTTTCAATCTCTTTTTCAATAAGGATAGGAGATATGGGTTCTCTATCTACAACACTTTACAGGAGATAATGCCATGCATTTAAGCACCAACTTAACATTACTTGATTCTGTGGAACTTTGAATCCCACCATAAACTGTTATTATATGTGGTTATACTTTCAATTTCATCTTACTTTAATATTTATATTAAAAATTAAACTCACCATATTATTAATCAGATTACCATACTCTAAAATGAAGTAAATTTGTTAAAAACTTTTTTGGGGGGATTTTATATAATGTTTTTATCTCTTGCTTTGGGTTTTTTTGGATCCATAAAAGAATGTATGTTTTATTTCTTTACGAGAACCTAAATGCTGATTTTAGTTGTTTTGGTTGGCAAAATCTTTATGGTGCACTCGTTAGTGTGAAATAATGTTAATTGCTGTAGAGCCTACGTGTTAGACATTTATATATGTACACTCAAACAGGATTGTACGAGTATTAGTAGAACCATTAAAGCCTATAGTCTGATAATGGAGAATAAGAGTTGCAACAACAGCAGCCAATGAGTTTTGTTATGTAAGAAGGACTCGCCTCCACCCAATTTGTTCATACAATCAATTCTAAGAAGTGACCGAGTTTGAATCACGGCATCTGCAATCCTCCTGATTCCGGCCTCTTGTATACATACAACAACCACAATAACCAAGAACAAAAATAAAAAGGGATCATTTTGTACAACAATAAAGGAGGGTAAATGTGAGGGGGACTCCTTTCCTCTTTCACCGGCCAACCAACTGTGCCTTTCATCCTTGCCCTCATCGGCATGCCAACAAGAATACAGTTCATTACTCCGGTGTAACACAAATATCCCCGAATGTGCCCAAGAAAGGTACGAGATAGTAATGAAGGAATGAGAAAATAAATGAGACTGGCTTCCTTCAGCTCAATGAACTCACCATTATGGCTTGTTCAGTTCTACTGCTACAGTGCAACAGTGATATATAATAAAACAATCATTGTCGAAGAGGCACTCTCTATTTGGAGTTGATTATGCAGTCTAAAGATGCGGAAATGGACACGACCAAATTCTAAATACCAACATACAGAAGTTTGAACCTATGGTTCTTTTGCTTTAGGCTTTGGTGACGGAGGATGTTGGTGAAATGGAGAAGCCTGAGGACCATTCAAACTGGATAAACTCCTCATAGGTTGTCCATTCCTCGTTACGAATCCTGCCTGCACTCTTATGCCATTTTTGGCAGTTATGTTGGAGGACCTAGATCGATCAGATTGCATAGATTGGAAGTAATAGGAGGAGCTGGCCATATCATTAAGGTTTGGGAGCGGCTTTAGAGTTTCAACAACTTCACTCATCCGAGGTCTGGCTTTGGGATCTCGGCTAAGACATTGGGCAGCCAGCTGGGCTGCTTTCAATGCACCTTTGATAGAAAAATGCCCTTCAAGACGAGGATCTAAAATCCGGAAGAACCTTCTCTTGTCTCCTAGATGCGGTCTCGCCCATTCCACAAGATTGTGTTCCCCATTTGGTCGGTTTTTGTCCATGGACCTCCGGCCAGTCAACATCTCAAGTAAAACTACTCCAAAGCTATACACGTCACTCTTTGATGTCAAATGTCCTAATTAATAACTGTATTAGATTTATGTAACCAAAGGTCTATAAGACAAAAGAAGCTTTGCATCTCTAAGGCTTTGCTTGGTAGAGTGGGAAAAAAAATTGGAAGGATGGAAAATTAAAGGGTTAGAAAACTAAAAGGATGGATAAGATAATTTTTCTTGCCATAGGTGTGCTTGGTATGAAAGATTGAAAAATAGAAAAAAATATATATAATTTTCTTTCCGTCAATTGCTTGGTAGAGTTGAAAAATGGAAGGAGAGAAAACAAAACATTTGAAAAATGTTGAACTAACATACACCTCTCTCATTTTCTCATCTTTCCAATTTGGAAGAATTGGTTTTTATGCATTAGGATGGACAACAGTCATCCTTACTATTTTCTTTCCTCTCATTTTTCTTCTCAACCAAGCACACCCTAAATGTTATAAAATGAAAACCAAATAATAAAATACAATCTTAGCAGAAAAAAAAAATTCTTGATAAAATTGATATGCAGTTTGATTAATACAAACACATACCAAAGAAAGCTGGAGATAAGGGAAACCAATTTCGGAAAGAAAGCAGGAACTTTACCACATACCAGTCATTACATATTCTGGTGCAGCGTAGCCATATGTTCCCATAACTCGAGTAGACACATGAGTTTTATCTCCTTCTGGACCATCTTTCGCCAATCCAAAATCAGAGAGTTTGGCATTGTAATCCTGATATTGGTAACCATTTTATAAGAAGAAAAATAAAATTAGGTAGGGAACTTAGTATTTTTCTGTCTCAGCTACATACCGCATCTAACAAGATATTAGACGTTTTAAAATCACGATATATCACTGGTCTTTCTGCTTCTTCATGAAGAAAGGCTAGACCCTTCGCAGCACCAAGTGCTATTTTCATTCTAATAGACCAAGGAAGTGGCAGGGACCCTTCTGCGCAAAAAGTGGTTATTACCAGAGAAAATTAAACATCGGTCAACCATGTACTTGCCAATGCATAAGGCAAAAAACAATCCTAATAAACCATAGTATCCGATATTTCATCCCTACTATAATCCGTGCTAAAGGTATTGTGAAACAAAAGGCGAATACGTACTTCTGAAGAGGTGGTTCTCCAAACTTCCTCGTGGCATAAACTCATATACCAGTAATCTGTGATCATCTTCAATACAGTAACCAACCAATTTAACCAAATTAGGATGGAGGAGGTTACCGAGATAATCCACTTCAGCCTGACATATAAGGCAAAACGTAATTTAATACAAAAGAGTATAAAAAGGAACACTATTCAGAGAAAGACAACAACATAGATTCAGATGTCAAACCAGCCATTCTTTGTGACCCTGAAGTCCATCAATGTTTAGGGTTTTGACAGCTACCGTAAGCCCAGTACCAGGTTTTACGGGAGCAGTTCCGTTCTCTTCAATCCAACCTTTGAAGACACAACCAAACCCACCCTCACCGAGAAGACTTTCGGGTCTGAAATTTCTAGTCGCTAATTTAAGGTCAATAAATGTGAACTTCCGAAGCTGTGAAGCAACTCTCAGCTCCTCACTGAATTTTGGTGTGGATGAAGCACTTCCACCATTGCTTGTGGTCGTAGAAGACACTAGAACAACTGGTTGATCTCCGCTGCTCTCTTTTGTAGGTTCACTTTCCGCTGAATTTGTACAAAAACCAAGGCAGTAAGCTTAACGGTTATGAAACAATCATCAAAAATAGCAACTATCATATGCCATTTTATTTAGATATGCATTTCTAGTGTCCCTTAAAAGGATCTATCCTTTTCACTCGACTTTAACATCTATATGCTAGATATCCAATCTTTTGCTTTGATGCTGGGAGTCACATTTGTTATCGACCAAGCCATTTTTTGGCTAAAGAAAATGCAGACAACATTTTCCAAAAATCATCTTTTAATAAAACAAAATCTAAATGTTTCAAGAATTGTATCTAAGGCTTCTTATTATATGCCTTTGCGAAAATGATAAGAGGAAGAAAAGTAGTTTCTTTCAACTAGTTAACATCATTCAGCAGATCCTTACCATTTGGTAATGATGGATTAAAAAAACCATTCATCCATTACCATGCAAAAACATAATATATACACCCAAGCATAACATGTTAGAAAACCATTCAATGTCTAAGAATCTCCATTTTCTTTTACTTTCTAAACATTTTTAAACCCTCATAAGCATTAAAACATATATCACTAAATTTATTTTTTTAATTAAGATGATAAAAGAAATACAAAATCCTTTTGGTAATTTATTCTCACCCAAAGTACTTGGCTATAATCTTAAAATTCTCTATACAAAAATTTCTCCTAAATATTCTCAACAAATGATCACACATCCTTTACCTCAATCCACTGGGGCAATATATATATAAAGAAATTTGAAGATTAACAAGGATAAAATAAATGAGAAGGGAAGAGAACGTTACCATAATGAGTGCCTGTTCTTCCACTCACAGAGTTATCAACTCTTGATCTTGAAGACATGCAACTTCCGATAAACCTTAATTTAACCCAACATCCTGTTTCTTCTTCCCCTCCATCTTTCTTCTTCCTTGATGAATTTTCCTCCACTACTTCCCTAGATTGATGACCAAAACCCATCCTTTCTATAACTGATCTATATTTCCTCAAAAAAGAAACATGCTTTCAACAACCCCAACATTTTTAATCACACAACATAAAAGGAAAACACAGAACCCATCCCAAAACACCTCAAAGCAAGTGATTTCAGGTAATCAAATTCATAAAAAATAACCCCCAAAAAAAAATAGATCTTATGGTGGTGGTAATCAATCACCAAGACCCAAATTATGAAATTTAGTCAAAAGGAAGGTTTTGAGAAAGAGAAAGACAAAGGAGGGGACTCTCTGCTTGAGAAAGAGGGAAAGTGTTCAACAAAGGGCAGTTTGGGCAGTTTGAAACAGATAAAAGGGGCAGCTTGGGCAGGAGAGAGAGAAAGAGAGAGAAAGAGAGAGAAAAATATACAAGTGTGAAGAAAAGGAAATATAAATCATTTTCTTGCTGTTAACTATCAACAGTAACCTTAGCATATTCCAATTTCCAAACCAAATATATAACATAATCATGTGTTAGAAAAGGAACATGGAAGTGGATATACTTAAAAGATTTTGTTTTGTTTAATGTTTTGTCTTGCTTGGCTTAAGAGTATTTTACATATCTTGTAAAGATAAAGATACATCAAGTTCCATTGAAACTGTACCACGTTTTCTTCTTGCTGGTTTTTTATTTGGTTATAATTAAAGATAAGTACGTATATATTTAAATAATATTCTATTTTAATAATTAATTTATTCATTATATTAATTATATTAAAATAATTGGATTTGAGGAGGTGGATTAAAGAATTAATGGTTCTGAAAATGAAATAATTTGGAGATAGAAATAAATGATCTTCTAGAGAAAAAAATTTTGCCTCTTTCAAAAGAATTTAGGTAAAAGTATAATTAAGATTTTCGTATTATGAATTAAAATATATTTTATTCTTTTTATTTAAAAATAGAAAAGTTGATTTTTATATATTATATTAAAAAGTAAATTGATCTTTTCTATTAAAATATTCATCCATTTACATGGTTAAAAATTAATGTAACTAACAGAATAATCAGATAGTAATATATGACGTATTACGTGTACCTTATAGTGACTTACAATGACTATTTTTAACTGAAGAAGTAAATGTAATTTTTAACAAAAAAATCAAAATTCTCATTAATCTAATGTGTAGAGATTAATTTACTTTTTTTAATAAATAAGACAATGCAATTTGAATATTAATACAGAGGTCTCCATATACTTTTGCTTAGAATCAATTATTACTCGTTACTTTTATTTTTAATTATTATTTTTAACATATTAGCTCCTCTAGTTAGTTGGTTAATTAATAATGATTTTATCATTAAGTCTCGGGCTTGCTTCCTCTTCTAAACACATTTGTATTTTTTATTTTATGTTGTTTCAATTTTTTTATTTTTAATTAATAAATATATTATTTTCTAAGTTTTTTATTTTTAATTAATAACGATTTTATTTATAAAATCAAATAATTATTTTTAAATATCATTATTTTTAGTAAATATAATTTTTATATGTATAATATTTATTTCTCAATTCATATAATGAATGTAGTAAATTTTAGTATTATATATTTTTATATGTGTATTTGAAATAATTAATTGAAATATTTCACATATAAAAATAGTTGAAATATCATACCCAATGTAGATGGAAAAGCAATGAAATTTGAAATAATTATTTGATTTTATAATATTAGGAATCACCATACCCACAATAAAAGTGGAGAAAATAAATATTTGACATATAAATATTATATATAAAGAAAAATTACCAAAAAAAATTAGTTGACATTTTTAAAAAATAATATATATTTAACATAATGATAAATATCAATTTTATCATAAATATATATTTTTTATTATATAATTTACAATAATTATTTAATTTTATAAATAAAAGAGTTATTAGTTAAAAAGATAAATTAAAAAAATTCGAAAAAATATATTTATTAATTAAAAGTATTAATTAAAAAAACTTGAAACAATATGAAATAAAAAATATAAATGTGTTTAGAATAAGAATCAAACTTGAGACTCAAATATGTATTAAAAAGTTAAAAAGCGTACCTTGTAGGACACGTTTTCACTTCTTTCTTCAAAATCGATCTATTTTCTTAAATATTCAAAAACTAACCCAAAACCCAATTTTTTTTAAAATAGCATTTTTATCAAATTCGGCCATTAAGTTATTTAGAAATGAAAAATATATCAAATAATATATATATTTTATATTTATACTAAAGGGATCTTAAAATTATTTTTTACCCATAAATACTCCATTATGTTCTTTTTCAATTTAATATTGTAAAGCATGTATTATAATTTATTCATCAGTATAGCTTTAGTATATATGAATTTTATGATATAAATAATGTATAAAAAGTACATATGATCTTCGGATATTGTGATATAATTTTAAGTTATTTTATAAAAGAATAAATAAAACAAAATGGGGATGGGAATTTTGAGATGTGACGAAGGTTTTTATCATCAAACAAGCTTGGGTTGGTTAGAATTTATATTAAATAATTTTACTTATATTTGAAGTTTAATTTAATTATAAAACATGCAAATGTTAATATCAATTTATTTTTTATTATTTTTAAATAATGAAATTAGTTATTTAGGCTAGCTTGATCCAAACTTTAAAAAAAAATAAAAAATAAAGTCACGGCTCAAATTAAATTAATCCATAAATATTTCTAAATTAAACTTCCACCTTATATAAATTATGCATGGATTTTTAATTTACATTTTATTTTAACCTTATCTAAATTTATTTTATTTTAATTCTTTAAAATATATTATTTAAAAAAAAACTTTTCCATAGAGGTAAAATTTGTGACAAAATGTTTCTTCTTCTTTTTTATAATATTAAAAGGAAAAACAATTTATTAAGACTCCTTAAAATGATAAATTTTTAATTTATGTTTATATAATTTATAAAATTTTAAATTAATAATGATATAATTACAATTTGACATCTAAAATAATCAAAATTTAATTTAACATTTTAAAATTATAAAGATATATAATATTAAAATAATAAAATTATATTTTACTATAATAAAAATATACAATTTAATTTTTATGTGAATTTTTTTTTTTTAAAGAAACAAATACAGTGAAAGACAAAAACCACCATCACTTTCTTTGTTGTGTTTGATGCCAAACTAAACAGTGCTTAAATTTCTTTCCCATCCTCACACGCTATTTAGTGGAATTACAAATCACAACTTAAAAAGGCCATATCCCTTTTTAATCTAATTCTCACTATTTTTTTTTCCATTTTCCCCGATTCCTAAACTCATTTTTTCCTACTTTAAAACATACAACATTATTATATATCATTAATAAATGAGACATTGGTTATGGTAATAAAAATTGAGATAATCTCAACACAAACCAATTCAAATTGATTATGAATAAATCTAATTTTAAGAAAATAAGTAGGATTGGAATGGTTGAATTTTGAAAAAGGAGGATTATCTAATAGGTGTGCCACCCATTAGTGAAGGTGCGGTTGGTATGCCAACATCTACAACCAGTTTCACACTTTTAATCAAAATTTTTGGTATATTAATATATATTAAGAGTTTAATTATATTTTATATATATGTTAAATTAAAGTGTAAACTAGTATTTTTTATTAAAAAAATTATGTACTTTTACTGTTTAAAGCCGACATAATTAATGAAATAAATTAAACAATAACACGTGACATACTATGCGTACCTTATATTGACGTACAATGATCAAATTTCAACGGTAAAAATGAATGAAAATTTTAACTGAATGACTATTTTACTCTTTAATCAAATATATAATGACTAATTTATCTATTTTTTTAGTAGAAAGAATAAAATACAATCTAAACCCTAATATAGGAACCTTCATGGTACTTTTACAGAACTTTTACTAAATTTTTTTATTCGATTATATTTATTTGAGTGAACTGTAATATTTTTTGCTTTATTTCTATAATTTGTGTAGAGTCAAATACATTTCTTGAAGCATATCTTCTTCTTCTTCTTATTTTATGAACGAAAAGTTATTTATTCATGAAACGATTCTTAGTATAGTTTCATTAATTTATCATTTATTAGATTTGACTTGATACCGATTCATGAAACTATAATTTAATGATAGTTTTATTAAGAAAATTGTAATGTTTGCTACTACAAGTTTTAATAAATAAAATATATTATGAATCCCATGCGAGATCTTGATGGGTAAAGATATTCATCGTTTCAGATGTAACTTGTGTTCAAGCTGCGTTGATTGTTTGAACTTTACCTTATTTATTAGTATTTATTAAAAAAATATTACCCATACATTAAATAGCCAATAACAATGAATTTAATTTATATATAATTTTGTTATTTAGATCATTTTAAAATAAATTATTTTAAATATTATGTAAGACAAAACACATATAATCAAAATTTATAATAAAAATTATTTAATAAATTATAAATCAGAGTTTAGCTAAACTCGGCTACATCCACTCCACTGTGTGATTTTGCAGATTTGTCCTTTTAAGACTGTCTTCCATTACCATAATCACATGCATGAAAATCTGAGTCACTTTACCACTATTATTGGATAATAATACTAATAATAAAATAAAAGAGGCCTACAAATTAGACTTGTGTATGGCCTATGGTTTGGCTAATGGTCTAATTTATATGAGTCCAGTTTTAGATTAAACAAATTTAATTTGGTAATAAAATATAGTATTTTAAAATTTATTAATAAAAAATTGATAAATTAAATCAAATCCAATTCAAACCTTAACTCAGCCTAAACATATATGATATATGCTACAAATTAAAAATAAGCTATGCAAAAGCTTTAATTATATTTAATCACATAATTGGTTTGTCTATTAGTAAACTTTTTCAAACCTCATCTGCCCTTTTCTGTCAGCTGCCAAATAATGAAAAGCAAATCATGCTAAACATCAGCAAACGTAATTTAATTATAATTAGTATAAGATAATTTAGGTGGTCATTTAATTTTTTAATAGGTTTTATTTTCATCATTAAATTTTAAAAATTTTTAATTTCATCACTATTATTTTTAACATTTAAAATTTTATTTAACTACAGATATTTAATGAAAAGCTGATACGAGTCTTTATTTATTAGCTTAATAACAAATTAACTCTTTAATGTTTACTCGTTTTATCAACTTGATGTTAAATCTAAAAATTCAACAATTTTAGCCCTTAATATTTATAAAATTTATCATTTAATTATAATCTAAAAAATTCAATAAATTAACGCTCAACATTTATAAAATTTATTAATTTAATTCTAATTTTTAAAAAAATTGCATATTAGAGTTGAATTTATTATTAGGGGAATAAATAAAAAAAGTTTTTAGCTGCCTAGAATTACTCATTAACTGACTATTTTTATTAACTCCCTGGTTCCCATCTATTTAATTAAAATATATATGGAAAAAATCTCTTATTCTAATTTTTTGGGGATTGATTACATCACCGGATGCTTGAACATTGCTCCCCTTGCAATACTGATTTTCTTCAAGTTGGCTGCTCATCGCATTAATCATAGTGATTGCTGCTGCTCCGTTCACCGACCACAGCAGTTGTTTGAAATCATTTTTGTCGAAACTATTTTTTTTAAAACTGGAACCGATTTTGTTTGGAAGTAAAAATTAAAACGGGAGTCGCCACCGATCTTTATTATGTGTGATCGGATCACCTTTGCTTTAATAAAACGTTTTAGTTTATTAAAACGGTGTTTTTGGTCTACGAAACTTGAGAGGAAAGGATTCGGGAGTCAGTTACGTGCGAGGAAGGATTAGCACCCTCGACACGCCCAAAAATTGGTACCGAATTGATTAGTTAGTGTCTTAATGTCGAAAGTTAAAAAATCGGGGATGAATTTGAAATACGATCCTTTTTTATTAACATCGATTTTGAAATGCTTGAATTAGCTCAAAATGACTGTTAAAGATTTTCTTATCTCGAGATATTGGAGTATAACGTCCCGTAAGTTAGGACGCAATACCATGAACTCCCGAGTGCAAAGTCGTCTTTAATTTTAATTGGAATTCCTTGTGTTTTAAAACTCGAAAGGATATTTGGCTATTTAGAATCAACGAGAAAATCGAAACCCCATAAGTTAGGGCACAATTCATCGATGTTCCAAAACGCGAAACATTACCTTATTTTGAAATTTCTGCTTTTGAATAATAGCGAATTCGATATTTAAAAGACATGGATATTTATTTAGATTAAAAAAAGCGATTCAAATTGAATAAATGCAACGAGGCTTGATTCATGAGGCGATGATATGAAATAAAATAGCAATAAGCATGAGACAAATATACATGGATACAACATTGCACGAATGAACGACAATAATGCAACAATATGAAATAAACGAATTAAAATACACAATGAAAATAATCACACAACATATATTATTTAAATACCAATTATTAATGACCAAAGATAAATGAATCAAAAAAATCATAAAGCAAATTAAAATGAATAAAACGTAAAACAAATTTTAGAATGATAAGAAATGAATTTAAAAATAGATAATGAAAAAAAGAAATTTACTATCAACAATGAGCAAAACAATTTTAAAAAAAGTAGAATATATGTATAAGAGATTTTAAAATAGGTAATATAGGCAAAAGTTTGAAATAAATAATATACGGGAAGAGTTTAAAATGAATAATGTGTAAAATAATTTAAGATAAATAATATAGATGAGTTTAAAGTAAATGTTATGCGAAAGGAAACTTAAAATAAGTAGTGCACAAGACGTCTAAGAAATAACTAGTATATATGTAAAAAAGGGATATAACAATTTGAAGTTGATGATGTATAAAATTTTACAATAAATAAATAATATAAAATAAATGAGGCATAAAGCGAGTTTGTAAAATGAATGATGTGAGGGAATTTAAAAATCTATATTACATAAAGCAAGTTACGAAAGATTCGTATGAATAATTTTAAAATAGATGATATATATATATAAATAAAAGTGTAAAATAAATAATATGGAATAAGTGGAATGAGTTTAGAATAAGGTATAAACATAACTTTAAAATAAGTAATATATAAGCTAATTTAAAATAGTAAATAAGAAGTTTAAAATATATAATTTGTAAAAATTTTAAAAATAGACAATATAAATATATTTTATAATAACGATTCAGATATAATATATAAAGAATTATTAGAAATACACAATATGTAATAACTAAAGAACAAACAATACAAAATAATTTGAAATGAATATATATAGCAAAAAAAAAACAGTTTTGAAAGAATAGCAAACATGTAAAACTTGAAATAAATGGTTTATACACATATAATGGATAAGGATTATAAAATAAATAGTACATACTTAAGGTAAGTTGAGATAGATAATAATAATTTGAATAAACAATATATTAGAGTGAATTACAATAAATAATAATGAAATGAATAAATAGTGTATCAAATCAAATTAAGATAGATGCAAAGAGAATGAATTAGATAAATTTAGGACGTGATTGAAAATGAATCAGAACTCAAGGTATAAATTTGGAATAAAAAAGGCCATCAGGGACTAAATCGAAACGCGCTTAGACTTGCGAAGACCAAATGGGGTAATATTCAAAGTCTAATGCGCTGCGTTTCATTTGTTCAGTCTAGGGATCAAATTAGAAATGACATAAAATAATCGGGCGATATTTGAAGAAAAAAAGAACGCAAATCAGGACTAAATCAAAGGTCAAAAAAGGAGGAGGGGCCAAAGTGGGGAATTTCCCATTTGAAGGAAACGCGCGGACCCCCCTGGAGCAGGTCGGGTCACGCGCGGGTGCACCAAAATGGTGCCGTTTCGGCACTTAGTCCCCCACACTCAAAACGCTGCCGTTTTGTAGATTGATTAAAAGCCCAAGTTTTTTTTTTTTTTTTTGCTTACTCCATTTTAGCCCTAAGTTTTTTTTTTTTAAAAAAAAGTTTTGCAGCCCCTCCTTCCTCTCTCCCTCTTTTCTTGCGGCTAGGGTTTTGAAACCCTCATGGCCGCCGCTGCTACGGTGCCACCACAGGCGATGGTCGACGATGAGAGCAGGTGGGCTCGTTTAGCCCTGTTTAGATCCATATTCAAGGATCTATTTTTCTTCATGAAGAATCGAAAATTAAGTCCCCCCTTCGTCGGATCCGATTCAAATGGAGAAGAACTCCGACGTTACCGACGGCTCGAGGCTTAGGTAAGCGACTTTCTTTCTTCCTTTTCCTCTTTCTTTATTTTAAAACTGATTTAAAAAATAATAAGAAAATAAAAAATCAAAGATATAAAAAATAAAGAAATGGAAATGAGAAAATGGAGTTCAACCTTTTTTTCTTTTGATTACTTAGATCGTATCTGTCCCAAAAAAATAATCTATTTTCTATTTCGGCTTTATAGCCAAAAATACAATTGATCTCTGCTATTCTCTGCTCTGCTTGTTTTTGCTTTTTGCTCTATTTTGTCTTTTTGCCCTATTGTTCTGCTTTGCTTGCCTCTTTTGTTTTCTTTTGCAGGTGCACGAAGGTCAACGGGCTGTAGATGACCATTTTGGTGCAACGGGACAACGGAGAGCTGAACCTCGGGCGTTGGACGTGCCGACGACGCACGTGGGAGGGGTACGGCTCTAGGAGGAAGCTAGGGTTAGGCTTGGCTGGATTCGGTTTAGGCTTTTAGGCCTATTGGGCCGTCCGGGTCAGGGGTTTAGGGCCCGCTTGTAAAATGGGTATGATCCGGGCCCATTATTGGGCCATTCTTGTAATTAGATTTTTATTTTATTTTTTGTTTTGTGTCTGGGCTGGTTAACGATTTTGGTCCCCGGTAAATTTGGGTACCTACAATTTTGTTGCTATTTGCTGTTACATGGCTGTCGTATATGCAACCTGCTGATAGTATTAAGTTTTGGACATTCAACATCTACTGCTGCAACTTATGGTCTAGGAATTGAGATCTCATTCAAAGAGAAAGATATCAAATATCTGGAATTTCTTTTTGTATATTATATGGATGATTCGATCCACAAGGACCATGATTGGGAATTGTTTGATCGTCTTTCTAATTAAACGTTAAAAATAGATTAGTGCCTAATGTGGTAAAGGTTTTTCTCATGAGTAAATTATCAATTTTTTTATGAGTCCTAATTATTATTATCAGACATTCCCTTTATGGGTTAGCCATGAATGTGTAGAAGAAGCAGTATATTGATAAAGAAAAGATATTTTTTTTGATGGGTCGGGCCATTCGACTCGGCCCGAAGGTTCGTCCGAAATATGAAAGGATTTAAATAAAAATATATGTCTAAAAAATAGGCTTGAACAAAA
Organism: Gossypium longicalyx; assembly: GCA_025698465.1. Taxonomy (NCBI): domain Eukaryota; kingdom Viridiplantae; phylum Streptophyta; class Magnoliopsida; order Malvales; family Malvaceae; genus Gossypium; species Gossypium longicalyx. The sequence goes on from CM047005.1 coordinate 5,627,104, forward strand.
AAAAAAGATATGTTTAAAAAACAGGTCGGGTATCACGTAATGATTTTTGGCCCGAGCACGAACTGGTTCGGCCCGAATTCACTAAACGACAAAAAAATCTATTTTTTTATTATTATTTTCTCCCTATTTGGCTACCATTTTACTATTTTGTTGTTATTGTTTAGATATTGTAAAAAACTTATTTTATTGTTAATTTTGTTATTATTTTTGAGGCATTTGCTTGTTAAGTTGTATTTATATTAGTGTTATTTAAGTATACATAGTTTTTAAAATTTATTTTCAATTTGTTGAGAAATATTTATTTTGATATTTTTAGTATTTTTTATGTATTATATATATTTTAAAATTATATAAAAATAATATAAAATTTAATATGGGCAAGCTGAGTCAGGCTCAAGTTTTAACATTTTTATATGGGTCGGATTTAGGCAAAATTTTAGGCTCATTTTTTGGGCTTGGGCATAAATTTTTTGTTAAGCCCGACCCATGCACACCTCTAATCACCGCTCCATGCCTTTAAAAATTGCCCTTAGAAGCTACAACTAATCACTTAAAATATTTGCACCATTACTTTAATCTTTTAATAATTAATTTTTTTTAAATCGATAGATTTTATAAATGTTCGGGCAAAATTTATTCAACATTTTAAGGATTAGAATCGAATGACAAATTTTATAAATATTAAGGGTTAAATTTGTTAAATTTTTAAATTTAATATCAAATTAATAAAATAAGTAAACACAAGAGAGCTAAATTTATTATTTAGCTACTAAATAAAGGCCTGCCTCAGCTTTCCATTAAAAATTTAGCATCAGTGACTAAAATTTTAAAATTTTTAAATTTAAGTGATTAAAATAGAACTTATCTAAAAGTTGGGTAACCAATCAGGTGATTTACCATATATATATATATATATATATATATATGTATTATATTAGTAACTGTTTTATATATTTAAATTATCATAACTATTTCTGAATATTATCATATATACATGTTAAATACAAAATTCTATTTATATTAATAATAATTTTCTATTTTAATTATAGCTGGTTATTTTTATATAATATTTAATTAATAAATTAATTGTATTAGTTTCGATTATACATGTCGATGTTCTATAATATGTGGAAGTTTTCTTATTTATTTATTGATTTTGGTAGTCTACTAGTCTTAATTTCGGTATTTATTTTTTTCACAAGTGATAATTAAATTATTTTTTATATGTTAATATTTTTATTAGTCCAACTGTTATTTAAATTATTAAATTTATTTTTAAAAAAGCTTACAAATTGGTATTTAAATTATATATATTTTTTATTTTAATATTTAAATATTTTTTATCACAAGTGGTATTCAAAATATTTTTTTTCAAATTGGTACTTTATAAGTTCAAACATTAGTTAAATTGTTAAATTTTATTTTTAGAAAAACAATTAATTAAAAATTGTCATATGGTAAAAAAAAATATTATTTTCTCTTTACTTTATTGTTGTTAGAATTTTTTTTGAAATTTTAATATTTTAAAAAATTAATTTATTGTTAATATGATATCTATGTAGTAATTTACGTGTATATCATGTTAATAAAGTTAACAAATATTTAAATTTTTTTATTTTGAAATGATTTGATAAATAATATAAATTTAATGAATAAAATAATTAAAAATTAAATAGATAGATAAAATATTTTTTGTAAAATTGGAAAGTATAAAAAAGCTTTCTAAACATATGGAGAAAGCTTTTTTAGTATGGATGAACAGCTTTACTAAAGACGAAACCATCAACACTATTACCATTGAAGGCGTAAGACAACCGTTCCCCATTTAGTATTAACCGACCGTTTTGTATATTTGTGGACGGAACTTACAAAGAAAACACCCAAAATACAGGTCAACAGACTTGACAATTATACAACCCTTAATGGTAGCACCCAATCCAACATAACTTGGACCATAACTCAGCCTGCACATATCTCCAATCATTTATAACCCTATCTTGTGAGTTAGGTCCGTTTTATAATTAAATTTAAACAATCTCTAGTAATTTCGTTTCCTGTTACTCTACTACTAAATATAGGTTTTAATTATATTTACTTTTTTTTATATAATATTTAGAACTACTCATAATTTCTTATCAACTCATAAATAAAAGGATAATGTGCTCCTGCATTGATAATAATATTCATGCCAATCAAACTAACACTGTAATATAACATTAATGTGTAAAATAGGCAACTTTGATGAGCTCATGCATTCTATAGGGAGATGACATTAAGTTTACTGACGCTACATGTGGATTACCACGTAAATAACACGCAAGTATATAATAATTTTTTTAATTTTAAAATTATGAAAAATTATTTTTAATATAATTTTTTAATAATTTTAACGATCTTAATTTTTAAAATATTTATTTAAATTTTAAAATTTTAAAATTTAATTGAATGTTGACATGTGATCCACGTGCCAATATACATGTATGCAATGTCAGTAAAGTTAAAAACCGTAAAATTTTCTATTCATTTTGGGATAATTTGATAAAATATTACAAATTAAGAGTAAAAAGAGGCGAAAAAATAAATAGAAAACTAAAATTACTTCTTCTTTTTTTTTTTTGTAAAATTAGAGGGCGAAATAAGTCTTCATTCGTATTCATATGATAATAAGTTTACAAAGTTTATATATGATCTAAGTTTGAGGGTAAAATGAGAAAAGGGTAGTGAGGAATATTATTGGCTGTTGAGGATGAACAATGGATATGAATCAATACTGAATACACTCAAGTTTACCTTGTACGGTTATACCTCTCCATCTTGGTTATTCATTCGCCGAAGTTTGAAGGAGGAGGAACGTGGAGAGATTGCATGGTGAGGCTTGTCTGTCATCCGGATGAGATTGTAAGACCACGCCCCCATCAATGTCCCCGTTACTGGTCCTACCACGTACACCCATATTCCCTTGTACTCACCACTGGCTATTGCTGGCCCTATGCTCCTTGCTGGGTTCATTGATCCACCTGATATTGGTCTGTATTCCTACACTACTTGTTAGTATATACATCATATCAAGAATCAATCTATTTGAATTGAGTTAATTTCTAAGTTTGCAATATAATTAATATTACCCAGCCAAGATTGAAGTTATGCAAACAGCAGACCCAACAGCTATGCCTGCTAGCTCTCCTATCTGTCATTTATGGAATACAAGTTTACATATGAAGACTGCAAAAACTACAGAAAATTTTTTAATGATTTGAGCTTACAGCTTTAGTATCAGTGGCCACAGCTGAGGTGATAAACATCATTGAAAAGGTAACAACTATTTCCATGATTAGAGCTTGCAAATCTGAGCCTGATGGTGATGTGGTGCCAACATGTTTTATTGGATGCAATAATACTCGGAGTGTGAATGATGCAGAGATTGCTCCTGTTAGTTGAGCTGCACCATAAAATGGGACCTGCAACCATTTTATACGTATCCATTTCATTTCATTTCTTTTTCAAATTAATTAAATCAATTTGAACATAATTAATCAATTATTGATCTTAAATACAATATTGTGCCTTAATGCATGTGCCAAACTATATAAACATTTATTTGTTTAATTACAAAAGAAGTATATGCATTAACTCAGAATATAATATGATATTAACAAAAAAAAAAATTCCGTCTTCACTTGAATAAAATAATGATTAAAGTTTTTGTTAAACACCCATTTAGCACGAGTTTAAATTGTCTTACCCCTGTCCCTCACCCTTAATATTGTATAAAAAATATATAATTTCAATTAGAGTACTAAATTAAAAAGTAACTCAATTAGAATAAATTTAAAGAACACAAATAAATTGAGATAAAAAAATTAACATAAATTCAAATAATTCTATTTCCATATTAATATGTAACAATAATATCGTTAGTTGGAAATTAAATTCTTAACGCAAATGGAAATAAATAAATATTGGGAAAATATATATTTTATTTGACCATAAATTATTGCAGCATTTATCCATGTTATGTACCAATTGTGGCTAGAAGTGAAGGCTGAACTCAAAACCACCAAAGTTGCACAAATGGTCCAAAATAATGAACCCTGGGCTCGACCTCACATAACTACCAGCCATGTGCCCATGTCCTTCCGACTGTCTAACCGCTTTCTCAAATTACTCAGAAACCCCATCAACAAACAAAAAAATCAATATCGATGGATCAGATTCTTTACCTTTCAATTCATTTTTTATGTTCATAGTTTCCTAAGCAATAAACATGGCGATCTTCAGGGACTAAAATGGAAGAAATTGAAAAGAAAAGAAGAGAAAACCTGTTTCCATGGAAAATGTCTGACAGCTGCAAAAGCGAGTGTAACAGCAGGGTTCATATGTGCACCAGAAACATGACCAACTGCATAGATCATTACAGTCACAATAAGTCCACCTGCAACTGAAGCTCCTAACCTTGAGATTTTGTGTTCATCAACCGAACTAATGGCAGCTGATCCACATGTCACAAAAACCAGCAAGTAGGTTGCTATCGTCTCTGCTAACACCTACATGTTGCAGATAATGTTTTTGTTTATCACAAAACAATGTTTTATTTAAAACATGTTGCGTACAGCCTGTTTTGTTGCTTATACCTTTCTTGGAAAATCAGGAGGGTAGTGTTGTTGAAATGATGGCTGTTTAGGAGGTGTGGGATTTTGATCCATTTGGGAAACCTCAGTTGTAGCCATTGTTGAACAACTGACAGAAACAAAGAAAGAAAGAAAGAACGAAGCTCAGAAGTTGAAAGACAGAAACCAACTTAATTGCTCAATGTATGATGATTAAATCGATTATACAGATAGATTATATATGTCAATCATAATTGGGTTTTGAATAGGACCCAAGAGAAACGCTTGTGGATACTCATTGATCCATTGCCATGCATTTGGGCCTACTATATCATTCACTATTGAATATTTGAAGTAATCTGAAATAAATAAATAAATAAATAAATAAAGCAATTATTTCAATAAAAATAAATAAAGGGTAGGCTTTTTCAAAGATAGTGTACTTAAAAAGATTATCTATATTATTTTTAATATTTTATTAAAATCCTGTTTAATATCATATCGAAAATATTTTATTATTAAGTTGGTGTTAATATTAAGATAAATTTGATATGCATTGGAACTTTAATGTTTATTAGAAGTAGAGTTTTATACCATGTATACTTTTTATGGCTATAAATATGGACTTTGGAGAAACATTATAAACATCTCATTGATCAATAAAAATCTATAGCTTTCTTTTGCTCTCCTATTTCTTGATCTTTTACTTTCTTCGTTATTTATTTCGTAACCTATTATCAACATGATACTCAATTTTTTTCACTATTTTTCTAATCCCACCCATATTCCCGATCTTTTTCTTTTCACTGTTCTATAAACACCCTGTAACTTTTTCTAAATAATTTTGAAATGAAAAAAAAAAAATCTCCCTCTTGAGTCGAATCCAGGTTTTAATGTTTTAAAAAATTAATTAAATATTGACATGTCATTTACATGACAATCTGCATGTATGGAATATTAGGAAATTTAAAAAATATTAATTTTTTCATTTATTTTGGGTTGATTTGACCCAAGACACAAGTTTAAGGGCGTAAAATTAAATGGAAGGCTAAAATGACCTTTTTTTGTAAAGTTGAAACTTAAAGGGCTAAATAAGTCATTATGCCTTTTACTATTAATAAATATTATTATGAAAATAAAGTTATTTTAGCACTTGTAATAGTGCTCATGATAATAGCTAAGATGACGACGATGATGTTAACGATCCTCAAGTATATTTTACTATTATTTATTTTATTATAGCATGTTTATCATAATTAGAGACTAATCATGAAAAAAAACATGACCAAGTAGATTTTTAATTGAAATTCATGTATGTTTGCTATAGTGGTCATGAAAAAAAATAAGTCAGATTTTTATATTTGAGATGTGAACTTTATCCATGGAAATGTTTAATTGTAAAATATCTACTTGAATTGAGGAATAATTAAAAATATATATAACCATGAGAATATGATAATTTTATGATTGGATGCACTTGAAGTTGTAAGGTCTCTTATTTAAAGCTCGTATGATCAAATGCACTTGAAGTTGCACAACTTTAAAACTATGAGCATAACTCTATAATGTTCAAGATAAGTTCTCAATTAATATTATGTGAGAATATTGTTAATGAGAACTTGTTAGAGATTTTTATTTTAACTTCTCATGCTTCAAATATGTTCCTGTAGTAACAATATCATGAAAAATTAATATCATATTTAGTTGTGATTGAACAAAATAACGAGCTATTAAAGTTATCAATGTGGTATGAAAGGTCATTGGTTGTATACTTGTTGTACGCCTAAACATTTGGTTAAACCCTATCAAGTTTCTATCAAACAGAAACGAGACAATGTGAAAATGAATAATAAGAATGATGTTGAATTAGATTTGGCATACCATATTGATGATCATGACGAACCTAAATTGTAAAGGGATATTAATGTTGTCTTTATTATGCTATCATTTTAAATGTTAGCACGTCAATTTTTAGGATTTCTATAATCTATATCGAGGAACCTGTTGGTGCAATTTATTTGCTATTCATTATTAAACTTTAAGTATATGATTTTATTTTGATATTTATATGTAATCTTAATGGTCATATTTCTTAGGATTGTATGTATTTTAGTGAATTGTGACACCCATTAGTTGATTGTTGGATATCTTTTTAGTAATAATTACTTTTGGCCACTAGAAGTGGAAACATAGAGATAAATAAGAGAGTAATAAGAGTTCTCAATATAACATTTTAAAGAAGAGAGACAATTTATGAAAAGTTGTTGGTTCTGTACCTGCCATATACATGAATATCTTATTATTCAATTAGTATTCCTTAAAAGGAAGGAAATATATGTCCCGTAGACAATAAAACAGTGTATACTATCCTTAGGGATTAAAAAAAAAGAAAAAAAAAGCTTTTTTCCTATTTGATAATGAAACAAACCAATCTTTGGTAGTACATAATTAATTTAAGGCTCTAGAAGAGCTAATATATTGTACCTTCTGTTTAATGTGGCGATGAAACATGTTATTCTTTCATAAGTATAAAATTAATTCAAAGATCTAAAAGAGTTAATACATTGTTATTTGAAGGAACAAAGTGATAATTAACATATTATGTTCTAGTAAATCTTAAAGAAACTATATTTTAAAAGGACATACGTAGTAACATATATCATATTGAGACTGTGGATGACAAGAGTACATGGAAGAAAGAGATCTTAATAATCTTAGTGACATAAACACATGTTCAAATTCAAATTTAGATGATGATGATGATGAAGAACTTGGTCAATGGCCAACAAATGATGATAAGGAATAATAGAGTATATATTAAATGTTAAAAAGGAAATTAGGTAAAATTGCATATGCCATTTATTTTTATTCTTATTTTATTAGTAATTGTATTATCAACTACTTTCTTGGACTAACATATTATAGATGATGAATTGATTTAATTTTTGTTATTCATTTATATATTCTTATATCATATTGATAAATTTATAATAAATAATATTTTTAAAAATATAAATTATGTAATTGTGCAATTACAATTTTGTCCTACCAAACATGACATATAAGATTTTGTTGTAATTACATTACGTGTTATACAAAAAAATTTAGTCTTTAAGAAATGATAAGTATTTAAAAGGTGAATTAAGTATTGGGACGAAATGTATGAATAATAAAATTTAGTAAGAATTAAATTACAAATTTTTGAAAGCTAAAGGACTAAAAGTGAAAAATTACCATTTTTGAAAAGGGGCAAAATTTGAAGAAAATTTTTTATGAATGTGAAATGGAGTTGTAAAATCGAGATAGGAGCTAACTTGAATAAAGTAGAAAAGTATAGAGACTAAAGTGCAATTTTCTCTTTTTATGGAGGAGGAACCTAAATGCAAAATTTTCATTTTTAATTGATATTTAGGGACATAATGATGGGATTAAAATCCCATTGCTAATTAGGTGGAAAGCTATGGAAATTAAGGTTGAAAAGTGTTGAGATTTGATTGAAAATTGAAAATAAAAGGATGAAATTGAAATAAAAAAGAAAAGTATAGAATTTCCTACATTATTTGGGAAGTGAATTGGCAGCAAGCATCATCTGAAGAAAAAAATAAATAAAAGGGAAAGGAAAGGAAAAGAAAAAAAAAGGAAGAAAGAAAGAAAAGAAAGAAAAAATTTTCCATGGATTTTTCTTGATTTTTTTTTCTCTAAAACCATAGCCTAATTTCATACCCTAGAATTCTATTGAAATATTTTCTATATTGAAGACTACTTAGATGAAGAAGAAAGTGAATGAAAAGCATAGGAAAGTGAAGAGAAATGTTGAATTCAAGTGAAGAAATGGGTCAATAATTAACTGAATTCAAGTTTGTTTATTTTAATTTGATATTTGAGTATTTATATTTTAATGTGAAGTAATTAAATAAGATATAGTTATGATTATTGAATAAGTATTTGAATTTTGTAGTGAATATGTAATTAAATATATGTTAGTAATGTAAGAAATAATATAGTGAGATTAGTTCTTTAGATGCGTATATAAAGGCTTGTAATTGTGGCAAAATAACACACACTTGAATTTAAAAGAGGCAATTAACATATTCTTGCGTCAAGCATTCTGCCATTCCTTTCCAGTTTTTATACTTTGGTGCAATTGACTTTTTAGTCCTTTCCCTATTTCACCTATTATTTTTCTTCAAAATCCACTCTTATAATCTAATCAAGTAAGATTAATTTCATGCTCAATTAATCTCCGTTTAGCTTTAGATCAATTATCACTTCAATCGAGAATCGTGAGAAATGAACTCATGCTAAAATCTTACAACACGATATTCATTATCTCTCCGAAATATGAGATAGTTACAATTGTTCTTTAAACTTAATTCAATTTCAATTCAAAAAGTGTGTGTTGGATTGGAGTTATTTGGCGTACAGTTGGGAAAACGAGCCGGTCATCTGCCACATTCAAATTCTCGCAAACAAATTGGCGTGTCTAGGTGGGAAAATGCCAATTGGATTTTGTTAAGAGAGATAGTGATCGGATTTAAATGACCCACACGATTGAGGCCATTAATTCGAGTTAAGCTCTTCTAGATTGCAAGGTTGCCGAGATCTCAAATTGTGGATGTGTGTTATGTGGTTAGATAGTCGGTAAGGGTTGGTCTGCAGGGCGTACCGGAATTAACTATACAATGAGGGGTTGGCGGTTAAGGCGCCTTTGATCGTTATAACCAGCTTATCATTTGGAAAGGAAAATTCACATTCAAGAACCGACTCGAGTCTGAAATATTTCGAGTCTAAAGCTAAGAATTCACATATTTGATTTCCTAATTTAATTTCAGTTATTTTATTTCATTTTGCATTTATAATTCAATTATTATTTCTTCTATTTAATTTATATTTTTAACCGTGATCAACTAAAATCCCCTTCGTTTTATTTTCAGCTTAGCATGTTATAAGTCGTGGGCACGACAACTGCTACGACTTCAGAATCTAGTTACATAAAAAATGATATTAGAAATCCCAATCCTTATGAGATCGACCATGCTTCTTTATACTACTGTTTAATTTAGTTATAGTATAGGAAATTTATATTTGGTGGCCTCAACAACCATCAGTGTGCAAAATGAAAAATGTATTATAAAGCGATATATATGATATGTTAAGTATATTATATGAAGGTGAATATGTGAATGTGTGAAATGGAAATATTATATATATATATATGTTTATGTGATTTCAAATGGATGAATAAAGTTTTATGTGAATCGAGGTAAAAGATAAAGATAGAGATGAATTGAGGATTGCAACGTCAATTTGGAGCATATCACTCAACAATCTCCAAGGACAAGTTTTGACATATAAATTTTAGACTTTAGAATGGCATGTAATTAAGTTTAAATAGGGTATATGTATGCGAGTACTAGTGGGAATACTTGGTTAATTTAGGGCCATTTTGGATGAGTTGTGCATTTACTTGCGTTTAGTGTACAAATAGCGGTGGCGGTGAGATTAGATACTATAGCGATACTGTAGCGTGAGACAAAAAAAAAAGCTAAACGCACCGCAGTAGAAGTAAACAACCATCCAAGTAGTCCCTTGGTAACTGAATGACTAAATGTTACATTCTATCAGCCAAACATTTCTAGAGAATTAAAATTATTTAGAATTACAAGAAAATATAATTACTATCGAGTAATTACACTTTCATATAATTACTTTATGTTATCCAAACATATTTTTAATTTAAATATATATATAATAACAAAATGCATAATCTAATAGCTGAATATTGCAATTATTCATAGGATTATATATGCAGGACCCAACATATATCTTTAAATTTAGAGGAATTTGTTTGTAAATAATCAGGAAAATTCTAAGCCAAGGATAATAAAATGATGAATTTAAATTTATATTATTAAATTTTTTTATTAAATTGCTCTTAGAAATTAATCCAATGTAATAAATATTATTATAATAACATTTTTGTCAGTTCCATATTTTAATATAAACTTTTCAAATAAAACGATCTAAAATAAACAAAATATATAAGGATCAAACTGAAAATATAATTACTTACTCCTATATTTATGATTTAATTAATAATAAAATTTATACAAATAATTGAATGTTACCTGATATAGTGTATATTAATATAAAAAGTTGGTGGAGCATACTCTGGCGACGGAAATCTGAGTGCCTCGTAAACATTAGTATATAATACAGTAAACTATTAAAATAGTTAATTTTATTTGTTTCAGGTTACATTTTAATTACATATGTTTAAAATATTATGTTATTATTTTGTTATAAAATAATCACTCTGCCGTTAAGATATATTATCTCCCAAACAATAGTTCGACATGACAGTTAAAGTAAGTTTTAAATGTCAACGTGGATATCTAGCTGAGATGAGAAAAGTTAATTTCTTTTAATGGAAATAGAATACAAAATTTTACCCTAAAATCTAATTTTCTCTAGTTTAAAAAGAAGCAACAGTTGGGATTTTTTGTTACCATCAAAAAAGTGAAAAGAAAAAAAAAGAAGAAGAAAAAATGGGCGCACCAATCTCTATACCTGCGTACTATTGTGGTTGCCCACAATACACAAATAAACAAAAATAAAGCATGTTTTTTTTAATCTATCAAATATACAAAAAAACATAAAAAGATGAACCACCTTTTTTACAAAAAAAAATCGATAATATTTGAACCCAAAAACCATGTAAAGAACAAAAAAAAACCATTATTTATTGTAATCCATGCCTGGACCCTCTATTCAATTGATAAAAATCCAACCGATTGGTAAAATACTCAATTTGATTTCTATTGTTTTGATTCAACAAAGATGACTATGAAAATAGATGGTATTTTTAGTCAAAATGGAAACAAAAACTAAAAGAAAAATGAGATTAATGATTGATCTGATACATCAGTTTTGATTATTCCAGAAAACCAAATTAACATTTTCTTTTAATTAATTTAGAAAATCCAATTAATTAAATTTATTTAATTAAAAAATCAATTATTTTACTTAGTTGGAAATTTATGTTGGCATTTAAAATCTATTTTACTTGTCACGTTGGACTGTTGTTTAGGAGGTAACAGATCTTAATGGCAGAGTGACTATTTTATAACAAAACGATAACGTAAATGATTAAAACGTAATATTTTAAATATGAACAATTAAAATATAAATTGAGACAAATAAAAGTGACTATTTTTATAATTTAAGTGAGATCTGGTTTTGATTAATTAATGAGTAGATTATCTCTCTAAAATTATATAGATCATCATTTTCTGACACTTCAATATATATAACATCTGCATTTATTTCTTGGTGAACGTGGCAAACTAAGATTTTCAACTGTGTTGGAGACCCCAATAAGCTCTTCTAAAAAAATAGTATATTTTAGATCTATTTCAGAAAAAAATAAAAGTAATGTATTATTAAGAATTTTATGGTTTTTTTTAAAAAATAATGGTAATTTAAAATTATATAATTTTAAAAAAAGTATGAAATTTAAGAATTTTTTAGAAATTTCTGGTTTTTTTTAGAATTATGATTAAGAAAAAATTTTAAATGATATTTTAACTATTATTATATTTATTTTTTATTTATATATTTTTAATATTTATATTTTAAAAATATATATTAAAAAAGAAAGGAAAAACTAAGACGAGTGGGAAAGTGCAAGGGAAAAGAAAAGAGAAAATTTTAATTGTAATTTTTGGAGCGTGCATGAAAACCCTAAATCGGCGTGTCAGTTGTCAATTTGGGTTTAAGATTAAATTGAATTAATGTAAGCAATTTTGGTGGTTTTTAGGTTATTTTCTCTCTATGTAGAGTTGTAGTGCTGTACACATGGCGTTAACGAAGCCAACCCTTTCAAAATTTATCCCCATGCCACTAGCTGTTCAAAATGAAAAACAAAACTGAGTAATGTTCACCTATAAATTTATTTTCTTTTTCGGATGGAATTGTCTTCTCAAATCAGGGTCTAGTCTTTTACCTTAAAAACAAATTCAGAGTTTAAACAAAAATATTGGGTGAGTCTGAGTCACTGAGTCATACATCAAGTTGATCGGATGCCCACAGTTCCACTTCCATTAAAGATCACATGTGAGTGAAAGGGACATTCCCCTGGCTGGGTGGATGGTTGAAATTATTGGAGAAGATGTGTTGAAAGAGTGGGCCACTCTCATACCAGAAAATAACAAATCACATTTTAACTGTTTCTTTGTCTTCTCAAACTCATCAATAGCATAACCAAATTTGAACACATTCTTTACCTCAAAAATTCATCCACCCCTCTGCCTAATTTTCATCTCACTCTATTATCCCCTAATTTAGTGGAAGTGAGGCAAGTGGGGACAATACGAGGATAAGATCCAGCAATACCAAAAACCACCAACATTAATATTACAATTTTGACTCAGAGCAAAAAATAATAAACATGTTAAGGTTTATTAGATTATGACACATTAATGATGTGGGTAACTAGAAAACAATTTTGATATATTTACTAAAAAATTATATAAGAATATCTTAAAATGATGAAAACCATGCTTTTTCTTGACAATCTTTGGACTAATTTTATATAAAAAAATATATATTGAAAATTAGAAAAATACTCTAAACACATCCTATTTTACTTTATAAAAATGATGATTTTTAATATTTTTAACTAAATTGACATCTAATCAATTAATGAGGTCAAATAAATCACTAGTTTAAATAATAATATAGATATAATATAAATTATTAATTTATTAAAATTTATAAAAAAAAATATAGCACAACTTAAAATCTATTAAATTTTAGAGTTCCTTTAGTGACATTAAAGACCTCATAAATTTATTAACAGAATTTTAATTTAGTTAGACATCAATATTATTATCAGTATAAGAAAATATGAGTTTAAACGATTAAATATATTTATTTTTATATTTAAGAATTGTGGATAAATTCTGTTGGAACATTTTCAAATATTTATAGTGTTCCAATAACTATAAATCTTTGGGATATTTATAGTTATTGGAACACTATAAATTAATGGGTGTAATTAATCAAAAGATTATATTGTTTGATTTTTTGAAAAAGAATTATAACTATTTAAATGATTTTATTTGAATAGTTATAATTAAATGAATAATTATGTGTTTATTTTACAGACATTATTATTTAGAAAGACACATATTGATAAAAGATGTCTCTATGAAGAGACATGAAAATTCCTATAAATAGGAATGAGATTTCATTTGGAAATCATACCAACAAATTCTAATAATCTTTCTTTCTTTCCTTCATTTTCTAATATATTAGATTATTCTATAAAGTATTACTGCAGAAATCCTTTATAGAAATTGAGTTCCTTGTCATACATTGCTCGGTGTGTAGTGGGCTATTCTCGTCAGTGTAAAACGCAAATAGCCATTGGCTTCATTGTATCCTCGAGGTTAATTTGCTTGAAACTCATTTGCACACCGAAGATAGGTGGGGGCGAATATAACCTTAAAGATAGTGGCTTTATACACGTCTTGGAGCCTTATCCTATTTCTTCTTCTGTTCGAGTTCTGTTCGTGTGTTCGTGATTTTCCTCACCGGAGATTTGTACTAACAATTTTAAGGTTATAGTTCATGATGACTACCACAACTCATGAAAGTGGAACACTAAAGGAGTTGGCTTCCAATTTTGTCAAACTTGATCGGTTTGATGGTGGCAATTTTCGACGATGGCAGAAAAAGATGCATTTCCTATTATCAAATTTGAAGATTGCTTATGTTTTGGATACTCCAAGAGACCGACGAGACCGAAAGCGAATCATTGTCGCAACCCGAGAAAGACAAAAATGGGACAATGCTGATTACATGTGCATGGGCCACATATTGAATGGTTTATCTAATGGTTTGTTCGACACCTACCAAAACGAGGTCACCGCTAAAGAATTATGGGACAAATTGGAGACAAGATACATGACCGAGGATGTTACAAGTAAGAAATTTCTTGTCAGTCATTTCAATAATTATCAAATGGTTGATGGTCGTTCTGTTATGGAACAATTCTGTGATATTGGAAAGATGCTGAATCAATTCAAGCAATATGATATGAAAATGGATGAAATGATTGTTGTATCTTCCATAATAGACAAACTTCCTCCATCTTGGAAAGACTTTAAAAGAAGTCTAAAACATAAGAAAGAGGAAATATCTATTGAGGCTTTGGCAAATCATCTTCGTATTGAAAAAGAATATCGAAAGTAAGATCAGAATCTAAATTCTGAAAATGCCAAAGTGCATGTTACGGAGGAAGTACAGACTATTAAACCATTCAAGAGAAAGTTCAAACAGATTGATAGAGCACCTAAGTTCAAAAAGAAACAAAATGGCTCATGCTATCATTGTGGTAAGCCGGGACATTTCAAGAATGAATGTCGATTTTTAAAGAAGAAATCATCTTCTAAGGCTGATAATAACGAAAAGTTTGTTGCAATGATATCTGAAATTAATATGGCTCAAAATGATAATACATGGTGGATTGATACCGGAGCAACCAAACATGTGTGCAAAGACAAATGCATGTTCACAAAGTTCAAACAATGTGAAAATGACAATGTCTTGTACATGAGAAATTCTTCCACCGTAGCAATCAAAGGCAAAGGGTCTGTTGAACTACAATTCACTTCTGGAAAGGTTTTAACCTTAAATGATGTATGTTATGTACTAGAAGTTAGAAAGAATTTAGTGTTTGGAAGTCTGTTAAATAAGTTTGGTTTCAAACTTGTTTTTGATGCAGATAAGTTTATTTTGTCTAAGGGAGGAATTTTTGTAGGGAAAGGGTATATGTATGAGAGTATGTTCAAACTAAATATTATTAATAAGAATAAAAATACTATTTCTGCTTATATGGTTGAGTCTTTTTGTTTATGGCATTATAGATTAGGTCATTTGAATTATAGGAAATTGAATGACATGTATTAGTTAGATTTAATTCCTGTTTTTAATAATAATATTGGAAAATGCAATACATGTATGTTGACTAAAATTACAAGAAACCCTTTCCCTAAGGTTAAAAGAAATACAAAATTACTTGATTTGATACATAGTGATTTATGTGACATGCATAATACTCCTACATTAGGTGAAAATAAATAATTTGTTACTTTTATTGATGATTGTTCTAGATATTGTTTTCTATATTTATTGCATTCAAAAGATGAAGCACTTGATGAATTTAAAGTTTATAAATCTGAAGTTGAACTTCAGTGTGAATAATTTATCAAGTGCTTAAGATCGGATAGAGGTGGAGAATACTATAATCCAAGTTATTTTGAATCCACTGGGATTATCCATCAAGTTTCAGCCCCCTACACACCACAACAAAATGGTATAGTTGAAAGGAAAAATAGAGTCTTGACTGAAATGGTAAATTCAATGTTATCATATTCAGGTATTGGACAAGGTTTTTGGGGAGAAACTGTTCTAACAACTTGTCATATATTGAATAGAGTTCCTAATAAGGAAACTAAAATAACCCCCTATGAACAATGGAAGAAAAGGTAACCAAACCTTAATTATTTGAAGGTTTGGGGTTGTAGAGCTATTGTCAAAGTTCCAACACCTAAACGTAAAAAGTTAGGTGAAAGAGGAATTGAATGCATATTTATAATATATGCACATAATAGCAAGGCATATAGGTTCATGGTAATTGAACCAAATGATTCAATTTCAATTAATACTGTTATTGAATCAAGAGATGTTATTTTTGATGAAAATAGATTTAATTCTATATCAAGACAATTACAGTCACAACATTATGTTTCTTGTAGAAGGAAAAGGTGAAAGTATATGCAATAAGATACTTTATTGTTATAATATGGAATCTGATCCAATTACATTTGAAGAGGCAATGAAATCTCAAGACTCTGCTTTTTGGAAAGAAGCAATAAATAATGAGATAGATTCAATAATGGGAAATCAAACTTGGATCTTAGTTGATCTTCCACCAGGTTCTAAACCAATAGGTTGTAAATGGATCTTCAAAAAGAAAATGAAGGTCGATAGAACCATTGATAAGTTTAAAGCAAGGTTGGTAGCCAAAGGTTTTACACAAAAACAAAGTATTGATTACTTTGATACCTATGCTCCAGTAGCAAGAAATGCTACAATTAGACTCTTAATATCACTTACCTCTATATATAATTTGGTTGTTCACCAAATGGATGTTAAAACTGCTTTTTTAAATGGTGAATTGGAAGAGGAAGTGTACATGGAACAACCGGAAGGATTTGTTGTTCCAAGACAAGAGCATAAGGTTTGTAAGCTTGTTAAATCTTTATATGAACTTAAACAAGCACCAAAACAGTGGCACCAAAAGTTTGACAATGTTGTTTTAGCTAATGGCTATAAAATAAATGAATCCGATAAGTGTATATATAGCAAAATTGAAAATGAAAAAGGTGTCATAATTTGCTTATATGTAGATGACATGCTCATTTTTTGTACGGATTTGGAACAAATAGAAAACACAAAGAAAATCTTGTCAAACAACTTTGCTATGAAAGATATGTGTGTAGCAGATGTTATTCTTGGGATTAAAATAACCCGAGATGAAAGCACTATAGCTTTATCACAATCACATTACATTGAAAAAATGCTTAAAAAGTTTGATCTTTTCAACTGTATACCTGCATCTACACCTATGGATCCTCAAATAAAATTAGTATCTAATGCTAGTAGGAAAATTGATCAATTGAAATATGCAAGTCTAATTGGTTGTCTTATGTGCATAATGACTTGTAAAAGACCAAATATTGCATATGCTGTTGGGAAATTGAGTAGGTACACAAGTAATCCAAGTAGCTTGCATTGGCAAGCTTTGAATAGAGTACTTAGGTACTTAAAGAAAACTATTAACTATAGATTGTGTCATAATGGATATCCTCCAGTTTTAGAAGGTATTCGGATGCTAGTTGGATTACAAGTTTGGAAGATCATGCATCTACTAGTGGATGGATTTTCATTCTTGGTGGATGAGTCATTTCTTGGGGTTCCAAGAAACAAACATGTATTACTGATTCCACCATGGCAGCAAAATTTATTGCATTAGCCGCTGCATCTAAAGAAGCAGAATGGTTAAGAAATTTGCTTTATGATGTACCTTTATGGCCTAAGCTAATTTCACCTATTTCCATCTGTTGTGATTGTGAGGCTACTCTAGCAAAGGCATATAGCCAAGTATATAATGGAAAGTCTAGACACATTGGATTAAGACATAGTTATTGTAACGGCTTAATTTTCAGTGGTGTCAGAAATGGTGATTTGAGATCACTAAATCCGACAAGTAGGATTGAACAAGGTAGTAATTTAATATTTATGAGTCAAGTAAGAATTTAGAAGAATTTGTGAATTTGTGAATTGGTGAATTAAAAGAATTTATTAGGTCAAACGGGTCAAAAACGAGGTATCGAGACCTCAAATTTGAAAACCGAACTATAAATATTTTTATAAATATTTATGGAGTTTCATTTAGTTAGTATTAAAGCTTGGTTGAGAAATTTTAATGTTTGGGTAGTCAATTAAATAAAAAGGACTAAATTGGAATAAAAATAAAATTTGTTAGAAGGATTAAATAGCTCAAGTGTCAAAATAAAGAGGGTTTAAAGGGAAATTAAGTCTAAAAGTGAATAGGTTGGATGGCAAGGGCAAGAAAATCAGAAGAAAAATAAGGGAAATAAGGGCAAAATTGGAAAATTTACAATTTTAATATATAAAATAAGGACAAAATTGAAAGATCTAGAGATCTCTTCATATTTTCTCAGCCAAAACGCCATATGAGGTCTGGAGAAAGCTGATTTTTCATATTTTTACATCATGTGAGTTTAATTCTTGCTTTTTCTTGATAATTTTTATATTTTTATGACTTTTACAATTACGTCCACTTATAGAATTCATTAGTTTTTGATTTTATGGGTGAAATTTGAATTTACCCTATATGGGTAAGATAAGTTTATGATGAATTATTGTGAAATTTAAGTTCTAATTTTATATTAAGGTGATTTTATTAAGTGATTTTGATAGGAAATGGTATTTAGGACCTAATTGTGAAAAAGTTGTGAATTGAAGGCTTCTGTTGAAATTAAAAATATAAAAGGTTTTGAAATAGTTTATAATGATAAAATAAAGTTTTAATTGAGAAAAAAATAGTTCAATTGATGGGTGAATTAAGTAGGGACTAAATTGTAAAAATTGTAAATTTTGGGGTAAAAGTGCAATTTTGAAAGTTGAAGAGCATGAATTGTGAATTTAAATAGAAATCAAATAAATGCTAATGAGTGAAAATATTTTATATTATAGATCAAGAATCCAAAGAAGAACGAGGAAAAGAAAAAGTTGCGGAATAATCCCTAAATTTCAATATCTTCTACAAATCATATGGTTAAATTTAGATGTTTATTTGTAAATTATTGAATGATATAATGTGTTATTATATATGAATTTGTTGTGGGATTGTGAAAATTTTGTTAATGAAATAAAAAATGTGGAAAATGCAAATTAGGAAAAACGCAGGAATTGAGTACGTTCGTATCATGACATGTGATGAATTGACGGATAAGACCATGGTTGTTCCATGGAAAAGTGTGAAATGTAGGTATGGTATCATCCATACTGAGTTGTAAAATGTAGGTATGGTATTATCAAATCCATACTGAGTTAAGAAATGTAGGTATGACATTTCCCATACCGAGTTGTAAAATGTAGGTATGGTATTTCAATGAGGAAAATCATACTGAGTTATGAATCGTGGAACTGAACAACGACATACTCAATTTCGTAAGCCGTTTCCTAATTTGATAATAAGAAATACAAGAGGAGTGAACCAAATGAAAGAGATTGAGTAGTTGTTAATGTTGAGCTCAACTACGTGAAGTATTATAATAGTGGTTGCGAATGGCAGGAAACTTTAGTAAATGTTTTGGTATTGTTTGAAAATATTATGTTTGGTAAGCATTACTTTTAAACCTATGAACTTACTAAGCTTCAATAAGCTTACTTGTGTGTGTTTGATATTTTTATGTAGATTGAAGTGAAGTGAAGTTGGTAAATCGGATCATCACAACAAGGCACACTATTCAGATCATTCCGGTATCTTTTGTTTTATGTTTAAAGATTTATATGGCATGTATAGAGTTTAAATGAAATGAAGTAAATATGTTATAAACTACTTAACAATATTTTGTACTAAAGTAGTTTTTAGTTAGTAGCAGTGGTTCAACTTTGAAAATTCACCATAAATTATGAAAATCAAATTAGAGGCTTAATAAGATATGTAATTAAAGTCTATCGAATCTAGTTTCACGTAGAAGAAACGGTGTAAGCAAAAGACTTTTATATCAGGAGATATTTGTATTTTTTGAGATAATGTTAGATTGATTTTGAGCTCCCCTATTTTGATTTGTAAAAATCATTAAAAATTGTACAAAAATAATTAGGAGTCATACTATATATTTATGGATTAATTATTGAGTCTATTTTTAAGATAAACAAACGGCATGTTTATTTGAATTCTGTACAAGGAGAAATTTGATTCGTAGTGCACAGGGGTCAGAGGAGCCGAACCCTGAAGCAGGGGAGAATTTGACTAATAAACTGTACTAATTGGCCTGACAAAAAATTCTAGAAAAAAATTAGTAAGTAGATATATGAGTCTAGATTCGGGGAAAATTTATGGATTTGGATTTCGAGTTTTGTAACTCGAGATATGATTTTTTTAGCGACTGTGACACAGTTGAACAGCTTGTTTGAAAAGTATGATATAAATTGTCTGAATTTGTTTAAGTGCTCAAATAAGTTTAGTAATGCCTCGTGCTCGACTCCGGCGACGGTCTCGGGTAAGGGGGCGTTTCAGTTATGTTCGATAATTAAATTTTGATGGAGTGATCATTATTAATTATGTGAGGTCAAGTGAAAAATTGGCAGATCCTTTGACAAAAAGTCTTGCTAAAGATACAGTAAAAAGGACCTCAAAAGGGATGGGACTCAAGCCTATTAATTAGAGTCACCCATGATGAAAACTCGACTCAATGCTTGATTTAACGTCAAGTCTTGAGTTCAATGAGACAAAATACATCATTAGTATGTGACTGTTAGCACTGTAAATAAATCTATCCTAAGATTAAAGTGCTAGGTACCCGCAATGATAAGGGAAGGATGAGTAATGTACTCTTAATGGACCCATAACATAAATATGTTAGAGTGTTATAATTACGGGAACAATCTTGATAGGATCTACCTATGTGAGTGGAAGTATGGTCGTTTCTAGGAGCTCAAGGGCTTGGTTCTAATAGCACTCATGAAAAGAGGACACAAACACATGGCCATAATAGTGTCCCTAGATACTATGCATTGACCGATGTTGAAATCATTGTGTGAGATATGTTCGGTTAATCAAATGAAATAGTTGGTTCAAAGCTTAGTCTACCATGCAATTTCGATTAACTTTAACATGTTTTCACTAAGTAAAGGTTCAATCATAAGATACCTTTATTTATGCAAATTGATTTTCAAGAATATCAAAATCTAAAATATTTTGAAAATGGGGGGAGATTGTTGGAACATTTTCAAATATATATAGTGTTCCAATAACTATAAATGAATGGGTGTAATTAATCAAAAGATTATATTGTTTGATTTTTTGAAAAAGAATTATGACTATTGAAATAATTTTATTTGAATAGTTATAATTAAATGAATAATTATGTGTTTATTTTAAAGACATTATTATTTAGAAAAATACCTATTGATGAAAGATGTCTCTATGAAAAGACATGAAAATTCCTACAAAAAGGAATGAGATTTCATTTGGAAATTATACTAACAAATTCTAATATTCTTTTTTTTCCTTCATTTTCTAATATATTAGATTATTCTATAAAGTATTACTGCATAAATCTTTTATAGAAATTAAGTTCCTTGTCATACATTGCTCAGTGTGTAGTGGGCTATTCTCACATCAAGAAACGCAAATAGCCATTGGCTTCATTGTAGATCCTCGAGGTTAATTTGCTTGAAACTCATTTGCACACCGAAGATAGGTGGGGGCGAATATAACCTTAAAGATAGTGGCTTTATACACGCCTTGGAGCCTTGTCCTATTTTTTCTTCTGTTCGAGTTTCATTCGTGTGTTTGAAATTTTTCTCACCGTAGATTTATACTAACAAATTCGAATAGTTTTAAATTTTGTATTTTAAAATAAATTATAGAAAAACCTTGATAGATTTATACAATAATAACGATAGTAAGAATAATTAAAATCGTGGAGGGGTCTAAGCCTCTAAGGTGTCTCATCATGTCAGGGGCAGCGGTAAATGACACTAGGAGGTAGACAAATTTGACACACGTGTTCCATATTGTATGTAATTTATAATTTAATGATGCATTTTATAAAATTTCTGTTTAAACAATAATTGTTTTTTCAATTATTACATAATGGTTGTCAGAAAAAGGTTTTCAAAGCTGTCACCTACACTAGAGTGGAAAGATTTAAACAAAGTAGAAATTTGAGGACTTGGGTATTCAAGAAAGAAGGCCATAAACGTGTTTATGTTTTCTTCGATTTTTTTATATATAGACTAGAATTATCTATAATTAAGAGGAGAATATATTAAAAGTAATGCTCATGAGAATAGGGGTAAGATGACATATTTTTTAATTTCAATAATTTGGAAAATCTGGAAAAGAAAAGACGAAGTCACAAAACATTGGACGGTGTGCAAGTTCACCATGTATGCCGTTTGTCCGTTTGTTGCTGTCAATATTTATTACAATAAAAACAAAGTAATTTTTTAATATTCTTTCCTACAGGGACGAGTCTAGCTCCATCTTAATTAATAGACGCCGATTTTTTTTAAAAGCAAAAAGGAAAAAAGAAGAAGATTGAAACCCTATTTACATTGTTTAGAAGGGAGAAGTGTCAAACAAGCAGCCCTACTTTATTATTGTTCTTTTACTTATTTCAAGCAGTATCATTGGAGCTTTATCTCTGTTTCTTCACTCAAGAAGGCGGCGATGACACATGAGGAAGTATCCTTTACGGTGCCTCTTCTTGAGGATGATCATAAGGATGTGTTAGGAAGCAAAATAGAGGACTTAGACCCAAATTCTGCTCATCACACTGACACCAGTGCCAGCACTGTCAATGTTTTCAGAACCTGTTTCAATGGACTTAATGCTCTTTCAGGTTCACTTTACTTCCTTCCCCTGCTCCTGTTTCCCACTACCCTTTCTTATTTATTTATCTGCTTAATGGTTAGGAATTCCACCCATCTATGTGATTTAAGGAACAACGATAGCACTATAGCAGTTGGCGACGAGTGTTTGATACTTTTTTTTTTTTCTTTGAACATATTCATTTTGTTTATTTATTTATATCTCAAGAACCCTTTGTTGTTGTTTTCAACTATATGCAGGAGTAGGGATATTATCAATCCCATATGCACTGGCATCAGGGGGATGGCTGAGCTTGGTTCTTCTTTTCGCCATTGCCACTGCTGCATTCTACGCAGGCTTGTTAATTCAAAGATGTATGGATGCAGATCCAAGAATCAGAACTTATCCAGACATAGGGGAGCGAGCATTTGGGAACAAAGGGAGAGTGATAGCATCAGTTGTTATGTATATCGAGCTCTACTTGGTGGCGACGGGATTTTTGATTCTTGAAGGAGATAACTTGCACAATTTGTTACCCGATGTGGAGTTTGAAGTTGCAGGAGTAACAGTGGGAGGCCAAAAAGGGTTTATTATAATTGTAGCTCTCATAATATTGCCTACTGTTTGGTTGGATAACTTGAGCCTTCTTTCTTATGTCTCAGCAAGTGGGGTTTTGGCTTCTGCAGTCATCTTGGGTTCAGTCATCTGGACGGGTGCATTTGAAGGTATTGGGTTTCAACACAAGGGAACTCTCATAAACTGGGGTGGAATCCCCACTGCTGTCAGCTTATATGCCTTCTGTTATTGCTCTCATCCAGTCTTCCCTACCCTTTACACTTCAATGAAAAAAAGGCATCAATTCTCCAATGTGAGTATCATCATCCTCAGCCTCACATTTCCAAATTTGTTTTTCCAATAAACAGGGTTCTGAAGTAAGGAACTTGTCTGTTTTTTTTAGGTCCTGGTTGTATGCTTTGTCTTGTGTACCATCTGTTACACATCAATGGCGATTTTCGGCTACCTAATGTTCGGATCAGATGTTCAATCACAGATAACTTTGAACCTTCCAACAGACAAGCTCAGCGCAAGAGTTGCAATATACACCACCCTGGTCAATCCCATAACCAAATACGCATTGATGGTTACACCAATTGTGAATGCCACCAAAGCCTGGATTCGATATCCCTGCGACAAGCGAGTTGTCAACCTCTTTGTGGGCACCACCCTGGTGATCAGCACGCTTTTTGTGGCTCTGGCAGTTCCATTTTTCGGTTCCCTCATGTCCCTAGTTGGAGCATTTTTAAGTATCACAGCTTCAGTCATGCTACCATGCGTCTTCTACTTGAAGATATCAGGAACTTACCAGAGATTCAATGGCGAATTTATTGCTGTAAGCCTAATCATTTTGATGAGTGTTGCTGTGGCTATATTTGGTACTTATACATCTGTATTAGACATGATAGGCAAATTATAAACACCAATGCATTGGTGAGTTTTGTATATGCTTATTTTGTTACAATATAACAAATTCTAGTGTAATTTTATTGGGTTCCTTACCAAATTCAGATCAAGCTTTCCTTTTTATCATAATTGTGAAATCTGTCATTTTTCTACTCCTTCTGCCAGTATTGTAAGTTGTAGGTATACACTAACTTATTGTTTGAAGGGAAGTGTTAACCGGCCCATAGTAGTGGCACCCCTTAGGCGAGTTTTTTTAACCTGGGCCACGGCCTATACCTGCAAAATTGGATTTCTTTCACAGTGCCACCAAGAATGGCTGCTTCATTCATACTTATCGTTGCTATCAATACATATCAACGGTTAGTAACTACCTTCTATTGTTTTAAATATCCCCCCAAACCTTTATTTCTTTACAATCAAGCAGTTATTGTAATCTGAAAAACAAAATGGAGCAAACCCACCATGGAATTGGCATCAAAGTTTACACTACTGCAACACCACCCCCAGAGGAGGACCCTACACCACTCTCTTCCCTCCCTCGACTGCCACCAGAACCTGGCCGCAAACGGAAAGTGGTAGCCAAAGGAGTTCAAAAAACCATTTCCAAAACTTCCATGCTTGTCAACTTCCTACCAACAGGCACCCTTTTAACTTTCGAAATGGTTCTTCCTTCTGTTTATCGCCATGGTGACTGTTCCCATGTTACCACCATCATGATATACTCCCTCTTATGCCTTTGCGCACTCTCTTGCTTCTTCTTCCATTTCACCGATAGTTTCCGAGGCCCCGACGGGACTGTTTACTACGGTTTCGTCACCCCCAATGGACTGGCTCTTTTCAAACCTGGTCTTGAAGTCGAATCCCCGAAAGATGACAAGTACAAGGTTGGACTTACTGACTTCGTTCATGCTGTGATGTCGGTGTTGGTGTTTGTGGCCATCGCTTTCTCGGATCATAGAGTTACCAACTGTGTTTTCCCAGGACATGAGAAGGAAATGGACCAAGTTATGGAGGGTTTTCCGCTGATGGTGGGGATTATTTGCAGTGGCTTGTTTCTTGTGTTTCCAAAGACTAGATTCGGCGTCGGTTGCATGGCTGCTTGAAATTAGCCTCATGGTTATCCATTTAGCGTCTTAGTATAGAAAAATACTAAAATTGATATGAAATTTAGGAATAAATTTCTTCAACAATTCATGGCTTCTGCCTGCAGAAGAATGTACCATTGTTGCTTAATATCTATGTTTTTTTCTTTTGTGGTTTCATAGAAGTGTGTTTGGATTTATGCAAATTTGAATATGAAAAGATAACTTCCCAAGAATCTTTTGACAAATCCACGCAGATCCAAGCTCCATACATCTGAATCCGAGTAACATAAAATTACAGACATCCAGTTCAATGCTGTTTTCCAGACTTACTCTTCAGTCTCAACATTCAGCAAAAAGAAACTGAAGATAAAGCAAATCTAATATATTTCTTTTAGTTGCAACAGATCAAGAGGACAGGGATATTGCATCAGACATCACAAACGTGCATAGATAAAAATAGGAGATTAACCCACAAAATCGTCCAAAAAATACGAGTTGCAGAGATATGAATATATCTAAATCATAGGCTTGCAAAGGATACATTTTTTCTATAATTGTAGCTCGGAGGGTGCGAGCTCTATCTATGTAATAGAGAATTGAAGTCTTCTTTATCGATCAAACTGCAAAATACGAGTAACTCGATAAGAGCCCTGCAAAACCCTTTGATAGGCAACCTTCAATTGCACATGGAGACTTCGAACAACACACAGGACTACTGTGTTTAGCAACTTCCATGCAATCATCAGATGCATCAGGGGTAACCAATCTGTGTGCAATCAACCTACTTCTCTTAGAATTCAATGAGCAATTCAGGTCTGGTGTGTCCGACAAGTGCAAATCCGAGGACTCCAATTCGTCATCATGACATTCGAGCAATTTCCTCTTCATCCCAGGAAATACTCTTAATCCTGTCACGTGATATTATTATAATAAAATCAGTTATCTATTGCAATCCGCATAAGAAGCTTACATAAATGTAATGTAACAACTAATATACAACATACCAGGCAAAGTGTCCTCATATGCACACAACTGGGGCTCCGAATCAACACAGCAACAGAAAGCATTTGAATCTTTGTTGGATCCTGAAATTCTGCAATGGGGTAGAAAGATAAGGGGTTTGAGGCATCTAGGTATAGTGTGCATAATATAGCATTATTTTATTAGAAAATTTCGGAAGATCGGGATAGTGAATAACCAAATGATTACCAGTAAATAAAAAAAAATGAATAAGGGTGAGTGATCACATAAGAGTTAGTAAAATACAAAAATTAAAATATTATAAGTAGAAGGATGATATGACAAAACACTAAAACCTACATTGCTCGGAGTAAAGAGAGAGTGCTAGATATAAGGTATGTGTGTAATATGGGTATGCTCAATTATTTTTAAATGTTTTCTTTTTGGGGTATATTTGAAGAACTGTACCCATGTCCGAATATGTCCAACACGAGTGCTGTATAAGGATACTTAAAGGAAAATGAAAAGTTCGAGTAACATAAACTAAAACAATCACAATAAGAACTTGAAATTGTAACCCAAAATTAACTGTATAATAAAAAGATGGCCATCAAATTTTCCTTATGATCATTTACGGTATAGAAAGCAAACCTGTACATGTGCTCAACAAAGTCATCAATCAGAACAGGCCAAGCACCTGCAAAATAACCAAACAACTAAGATTCAAGTGGCACAAATACATAAGAAGACGAAAGGATAGATTTATGGAAACTTAATACCTTCAGGATCATACCCTTCCAGATTTTCATGTACACACCTACTGAAAGCTAAAACTTGCTGCCATGTATCCTCTGAAATATTGTGACGCTGATATTCCTGAAAGGAAATCAAAGACATCTGTTGCCTCAATCAAGAGATTGGTGGTAGTCATTAGCAGGTATACTTTCAACCCATGGTATGAGTGTCGAATACGGATATGTGATTACCACGAGTATGTTCAATTTTTTTTTTTCAAGTTTTTCTATATATTTGGTGTGCCATATCTCCATACCCATGTCAAAATATGTGCCGGATATCAGACATGAGTACTTCAACTAAAATGAAAAATTGGGGCAATATAGCTTTCAGCTTGAACTAATACGCAATAACAGAACAAGTGTATGGCCCGAGAGACACTATCAACCATTTTCACATGCTTGACATGCACTAACAATTGAAACTGGAGCAGCAGACAAGTCACTCCCTATATGATAAAACGAATGTTGGACCTATCATGTTAATAATAAATTATTTATAACCAATATCAAGATTCTAATGAAATTTTCGTCCAAAAGTTAAAGTGGTCTACATTGGGACAGCAACCAGTAGTTTTGCAAGATGTCTCCAAGACAAGCATAAAGTGTTAGTCTCTTGGTATTAGTCATGTTCATACCTCAACAAAGTTGCACCATTTGTCAAGTAGTCGAAATCTGCCAGCCAACACTAATCTCCATGCAGCAACCGCCCTGCTTATAGCTATTGATCACACCAAAAGAAAGAGAATTAAATACGACACCAAAGAAATTCCTTATAATTTACACTTAGATAACTTCGATGTTATTCCAAGGATAAATCAGTACAAGCATTTGCATTTAACAAACTAGCATGAGATAACTTACTAATATTCTTTTGACCATTTTCTCGGCACATGAAGAAAACAAAATCATAGAAGCATGAGAATTCAGAAAAGTCCACCTACAGGAAACAACAGCAAGCCCAAATTTTAGTATGGAAAACATGATACCCGAAAATAAAATCAGTGTACCGATAATGAAGACCTTCAAAGATACTCGATACTGAAGTCTAAAATTACTAGTTAAATCAGTCCCACAAAGATATTCAACGAAAAGGAATCTCACCGTCAAGTCTAGTTGTAACATGAGCTTGTGAAGTTCATCAAAGATGGCAGTCCTGTCAAGGGAAACATAACCAATAAGTAATCACTAGTGTATGACCAATTATACGACCAAATAACCAATAAACAAGATTGGCTATAGAATCTTGTTCGGAGATTTGATAATGTCTTGGGGAATAATATATTTCTCTTTCACTCATCGCATAATCATAAATGACACAGTAACAATCTACACACATGTCGGATGTATATCATGGTCAAGGAGGCAATAAGCAAATCATAATCAAGCTAGAATCTTCAAAATTCAAGCTTAAGATGGGATTGGCAGATCCGAAAACTGCGAAGAATGGTAATTAGTTCACATGGCATTCCGTAAATATGATTCTTTGATGTCAAGACTCATCAACCAATTGTCTAATCTTCCTGAGGGAAAGCCAAACTCCATATACTTCTATCTACAGACTATAGACATGTTCACTACCAATTACCTTGTGTGCATCCTTGACTCCACCATCTTTAAGAGCTGATTCAATTTGTCCCTCGAGTACTTAGCTCTTTGTGATTCCTCATCTTGTCGGTAACCTTCTTCGCCACAAACATAAGTATCTCCTCTTCTAAGTTCTGCAAGCCAGCTTAAAAGTTAACTAAATAACATCAACAGCCCTCTGAAAATTTGTTTTTTAAGTAACATCCCGATCACAGCACAGAAATTTCTGAGAAGTTGAAATTCTAAAACTTCAAGCATATCAGTAAAAGACCAAAAACTTTAAACATTTTAACTAACTCTTTGACCAAATCAAATTACATTTCTTGCATTAAATTTTGGGGGTAACTTAATTAGATTAATTTTTCTATAACTAAACTTCAGATGGACCAAAAATTGAATTAAAAAAAAAAAAACTTCAATTCTTTCCTACCAAAATTATCAGACAATAAAAGTAACCCAAATAAACCCTTATCAATTTCCAATCTATTTTCACCCAAAGATTCACATGTAAAAGAGCCAACCTTCCCATAATAAATCAACGGAAAAAATTATTTTATCTCTAACCAAATTGAAAGAATAAAGAAGTAAAATTTTATAACAAATTGAAAGAAAAAATACCACAAAATTGCCGGTAAATTTCGAAGATATCAAACCGATTCGGACCCAAAGAGTCCATCGGATTCTCAGCTGTTTCCGGAGCTCGGACGAGTTGGGGTTTTTATTTGGGTGGGTGAATTTCGAAGGAAACACACAGAAGTAATCAAAATTGGAACTTGGTCTTGACGGTGTCGTTTAAAAGTTGTAGTCTCCTCTCTTCCTCTGTATTTTACAAAAATCAGGTTTCCTTTGGATTTTGTTTTCAGGAAGAGAAAGAAAGGAAACGAAAACGAAAATACTGGTTTTTCGGTGAAATTAAAAGGAGGAATGAACCGGATCCCTTCCGGTTCAGGTGAACCGGGTGTTGGTAATGCTTGTGACGCAGCAAATATTCTGTATCTTTAGCCCCTTTTATTACCGATATCCTGAATTTTTTTATATATATAAATTATATACATACACATGCCCATTGGTCGGGTAATGTTTTTTTGGCTAAAAAAAAGATAACGCCGGTAGAGAAAATAAATTAAGTCTGGAGTCAATTTTTTTTTTTTGCTCAAACTTGACTTAATCTGAATATGTCAGAAATTTTTTATTATTATTGTTTTCTTGCCTTTTTATTACTTGATTTTGATCATTTTTCTCAAATTAATATTTAGTATTTTTATTTAAATTAGCATCTAATTTTTTTTAGAATAAATTTAAATAAGTGGTGCGTTTATTTACAATAATATAAAAATAACAGTGATGATAAAATTAAATATTATAATAATATTATAATATAAAATAAAAAATAAACTAAATATATTACAATGTACCGCGGCGCTAAACTCACCCTTAATGCTTAAATCTAACCGTGTTAAGAGTTTAGAATATATAACAGCATAATATTGAGACATGCTATATAAATGAAGCCACGATGATCTCATAATTAAAAAAAAAATACTTTTATACTTTTGACTTTTCTCCTCCCCCAATTTTGTTGACGTTTTTTTTTTTTTTTTCCTTCTTTTATTTTTTTTCTTTTTTCTACCCTGGCCACACTGTCTTCTTTCAACAGATCAAAAGCATCCCCCATTTTAACCTACCAATATAATCCCTAGCTTGAATGACAACCATGAAAAAATGCTTCTTAACTTTAGCCCTTTCTGCAAACATGACCATCTTCCTTTCAGTCTCATGAATGCTTTTTTTACCCATTTTTTCAATCTCTCTGATCTTCTCATTGAATGCGTGTTGAGTCCAACTTAGATTTTGATGAGCGTAAGGGACTGAAACCCAATCCATTAGCGGATACCCTTTACTTCCGACTACCCAAACACCATTTACTTGGCCTTTAACGGCGGCTTGATGAAACACCGATTTCTCGAAGATTTGTTCGTCAGACATTGAATCAAGCCAACCGATTGAAACGTCAGTGGAAACGTCGATTGGGTCTACGATACCGTGGAGTGTGATGGAATACGATTGTTTTTGGGTTTTTTCCGTTTGTTTCTTGTTTAAATATGCGGCGGCGTTGGTTCTCGGAGAGATGAAGTCGTGCCGAAGAATAATTTGAAATCCATGGTTGCCGTTCAAGCTAGGGATTATATTGCTCATAATACCCAGGTTGTTTCGATGCCCAAGTGAAAAACTTGTAACCCAAATTACCGGCGTCGCCACACTGGTTCAATACGCGTTCAGTTAAACCACAACGAAAAACGACGCTGGACTGTTGTAAAGCGAGGTTCATCTTTAGGGCCTGAGTGTGGAGTTTTCAGAGGATTCTGGAAATATTTTCGACGTCGAAAGCAAATTTGTCCACACGTCGATCACTGTCGGGTTCAAATTCGGGTTGTGGGCTAAAGTTAAGAAACATTCATGAGACTCTATGGTGACCAGAGACAGTGAAGAAGACGGTAAAAAAGAAATGGGCTAGAGTTAAGAAGAGTGGGAAAGAAAAAAGAAAAAAAATGGAAGAAAAGGAGGGAAAGTGAAAATGAAAAAAAGACAAAGATGAATCAACACGTCAAAGGGGTCTTTGGAGTGCAACACGTGGTGACATGCAAGTGGTTAGCATTGCCATGTCAACAAAATTTTGGCGCTACTAAACTCAGGAACCAAATCAGTGTGCTGAAAAAAAGTTAAAATATTAATATGTGAGAGAAATAGATAAATTTATATATTAATTTTATATTTAATTTTGTTATTTTATTACTATTTTAGAAGCATTTTAAGTATATATATTTTAATTTGTTTATATTTATTTTAATATTTTTAGTATTTTTTTATGTATTATATTTTTTAAAATTTATATAATAATATAAAGAATTAATACAGAAGGACTAAGACTGAATTTTAGTATTTTTATCTGAACTAGGATTGGGCAAAGTTTTAAGCCTATTTTTGGATCGAGCCTAATAAATTGACTTAAAATTTTGGTTGAGCTGCCCATGGACACCTCTAACGCCACCCTTCTAGTAACGTTCTAATTTATTTGTAAAAATTTTATCTAAAGTAATTTTTATGCACATATAATAATGAATGAATAATTGTAAATCTACTATAGAATTTATATATTGAAGACGTATAGCAAGAGCAAGTATTATTACTTTTATTCATCTTTTATTTTACATTATTAATTTTGAAGTTCATAAATCTTACAAGTTAAATTAATCAATATGAGTTATTAAATTAAATTAATTACTTAATAATTAGTTATTAAATTACAAAAAAAATATTTTTTAAATGTGTTTGGCTAATAAAGTGTATTGCAATTTATAATTACATAGTTACATAATTTATATTTTTAAAAAGTATTAATTACTATAAAATGTATTAGTATGATAAAAATAATTTCTAAACAAGTAACAAAAATTAAAATAAAACAATCCAAATAAAATAATTTCTATTTGCATAATTAGCATCGATCTTATAATATTTGGGTTCACAATCTAAATAATTTATAGCTTTAATTATAAGAACTTATACAAACTTAATTTGGAAAGAAAACTTATATGTTAGGTTATATCTTTTTTATAATACGTAAATTAAGTAAAAAATAATATAAAATTTATAATATATAATATATAACCTTTATTTAAAATGTTTTATAGACTGTCCAAAACTTTCATATAACACTTTTTATAAATAATATAATTTTTTATCATAATTTTAAAAAGTTATTTTTTATAAATAAATTATAATAAAATAACATCTATTTTATGAATAAGTATATTGTTTGTATAATATATAACATGGAAAGAGAATTAAATTACAACCATATTTTTTTGGCCATAACTTTTCATAAATAAACATATTAAAACATTTTTACAACATATAGATTATTTTTTTTATAATAAAATCTTTAACCATAACTTTGGAAATTTTTTAGAATTTAAATAATATTATTTTTTGTTATAACTTTATAAAATATACAAATTATTTTTATAATATATATTTTTTAGGATTTATAATATAATAAATTTTTTTACCATAATCATACCAAGCACTCATATGTGTTCATGGTTATAATATAATTTGTATACTTTATATAAAAATGATTTTTTAAAATTAAATTTCAGATATAATTGCCTGCGTAATTACTCAAATTTACAGCCTCTCCCTAAGAATCGAGAAGTGTAATTGGGTTCTTCAATTACAATAATTATGTGGCTTTCCAAACACTATCTTAATAAAACTAGCTTCTAAAATCACCTAAAAAATCTACTAATTATAAATTCTGATAGATTGAATAAAACAATTATTCTAGCGACAATTATCTCATGCTCAAGCTCTAGTGATTTATAAAATTTCTATTTTTTTAATTTTTTAATTTTTATATTGTTTTTCTTGTAATATTATATTTTTTCT
Source organism: Gossypium longicalyx (assembly GCA_025698465.1). Taxonomy (NCBI): domain Eukaryota; kingdom Viridiplantae; phylum Streptophyta; class Magnoliopsida; order Malvales; family Malvaceae; genus Gossypium; species Gossypium longicalyx. The sequence goes on from CM047005.1 coordinate 5,660,249, forward strand.
ATTTTAAAATAAATTTAATAATTTTTAAAATTTTAAATAATTTTTAATTTTTTTTTCATGTTTAAATATTTTTTAAGATATTTTCCGGATAAAGATGTCATAGTGTATGATGCGTTGCATCGCATGATTAGCCAAATATTCTAATCAGTATTTTAACGTCTAAAGGATTGAACCAAGAATGTATGATAATATTAGGGACTAAATTAGAAACCTATGATAATTTGAAGGACTGAGATAGACCAAAAAGGACTTTTACAAACCAAAATGGAAAAAAAAAATACTTTAGAGATTAAAGTAAGCATTTAATTTTGTTGTTAATTTTTATTTGTTTAAAGACACAATAATTTTTTAATATGTTTACAGAGTTTTTTAACTGTAGCAGCAGTCAACAACATATTATTACAACAATTGATTTGATGTAATTCTGTTTAATTTTTTTACTAAAAAAACTATATATATATATATATATATATCTCCCTATATTATATTTAAAATTTTTGGATTTTTAATTTTGCGTTAAAACTCTATTAGTAGATAAATATTAAAAAGTATACATTAACTTTAATTAAATATATAATGTCATATGAAATTTGATTTTGTATAATTTTATACATAAAAATTATTTGATTAAACTTTTATAAATTATTGACAACATTCTCAAATTACATATTAAACTAAAATTTATTTATAAACTTGATACTTATTATTTGAATAGTTGTAAAAAAATAATAAATTTAATGTCACGTACATACGTAAAAAGTAAATTCAATTTTTTTTTTAAAATATTCATGTTTAAAACTCGTATTCGTGTGTAATAGACCCTTCTCCTCCCAAATGGGAATTTTATTTTTAGCTATTTTTGAAATTATAAAATTTTAATTAATACAAAGCCCTATAGGAAAATAATTTATTTTTCTTTAGAAATTGTAAAATTTTATCTAAAAAATATTATTGCTTCGCTTCTGTATGAGTACGGGAATATAACCTCTAAACATCCTCTAAATATATATATTAAAAAAAAAAACTTTTAAAAAACAAACCTATATCAATCAGACAAACCCTGGTCCAACTAACAGTACGTCCCAGTGATGTATATAATAAGCCTTAATTTTTATATTAATCCACAGCATCGTTCGGTAAATAGAATCCTAAAGGTTCTTAAAATCATTATATTTACTTAGCACTGATGACTTATCGATGTCTCTCTTCCAGATATAGCCATTGACATGGTTAAACCAAGACATAATCACATTCCATTTGTAATCTAATGCTCAAACAAATCAAATTACTTTTGAATATATATCCACACGCTTTTCATCTCCCCCTTTCTCGCTTTTAAGGGATATGATCCTTCAAACACCGTGACAGACATACAGGTAAAACTTACGGGAAAGCAGGGAAGGATGTGAGAATAGGAGAAGAAAGGCAGATAATACTCGATGTCATATCACAAGAGATGACTAACCTTCTCCAAATATCTGGTCCGGAACCTTATTACCTTCTAATTCTCTCAATCTCTAGAACAGCTTATTGTTATTTGTTATATACTACCATGGAGCTCAAAATGCAGGCAAAGTTACAGTTTCTATGCCATGGATGTATCTTATCAAAGGAGTCTGGAATATGCGCCAAAATCTCATTAAAACATAGCATGAAGTTTTAGCAAAGATAATCAAATGAGAACAAGCTAACCATAACTACCGGAAAGAGTTCAGATATATCAAACGGTAACTGGAAACACAGCAATCATTCAAGGATCGATCATAGATAGGAATAGATGAACAACCTTGTTTCTATTGTCGGCAACAACAACATATAAAGCATTCTTACGAGTTCAAAAGACCCTGTAAGGCATGCAACGCCAACCAATCACTTTCAGATAAGTTTAGTTGAATAGTTACTTTTCACTCTAATGATGGGCATCTCGAAAGAAAATATTTAACATCTCATATCTCAACACCACCACTAATCAAACAGTTCAACATGATGCATAATACCTAAAAGGTTTTGAACTTTCAAAGATCACCATAATCAATAAGGGATTAGAAACCATAAGTGCATAAAACAAATTCCCAAAACATATGTTTCAAGGCTAAAGTACCATCAAAAAGTGATTCAAAGGAAATGGAAAGAACAGCTTCTTATATTCTCCACTATAACCAACTGTATGTAATCCTTACAACGTTTTGCCATGAAAGCTTATTTAAAGACAGCATAGTTTCTGATTAGACTAACCAGAGAAGGGCATTCCTCAATGCATTATGACTACTTTCTGCATTGTTTTAATTCCTTTCTCTCTCTATGATATTCATATCACAAGACCCTATTTCTTGATCTTTCTTTGCTTCTTTGGTCCTGGAACCTCCAACCTGCCTACAGAACATCCACACCTGGCTCGAAATACGAGCACCGCTCGTCCATTAACGGGTGCCATCTTCTTAAGTTCAGCTTCCAATTCCTTGTGATGATCGCGGGGCAATTCGAAAAGTCCTTTCTTAACACCATCTTTAACCAAAGTGCTGGAATTCTTGACACATTCCTCAGTTTCCAACTGAATATCGAATTCGGCTGCCTTCCTAAGCCCTTTACAGTTAGGGTTCCTGCATTTCTTGGTTGTACATAGAAGCAAAATCCAAGCAGCTATTGCAGCACAAGAAAAACCAAGTCCTATGGACCCATATATCATAGGAGCTCTCATTATTTCCTCACCAATAACGTAAAAGGCAGTTCCAATGAATTCAATCAATTTCAATGATAGACACTTTATAGTTGGATACAACAAGAATCCACAAGCAGCGACCACAGCAATCAAGATGACAACATCAATGGCAGCGGATCTTGATCTTTCACAAGATGGAATCTTTAAACAACTTGGCGAATTGAATACCTTTTGTTTCTTGTAAAGATTGTTTCTTGACGACGACGACGATGATTTGTAGTTCATCACAAGATCATTTGAATCCACAGAACTTGCCATGATCGGAGCTGAAGAAGCCTGGTCAACCGAGTTGCAGACTGAGATAGAGTTATGGAAATAGACCATTTCAAATCAAACCCAGAATTTTTAAATCCAAAAATAAGGAGAACCCAAATTGAAACTCTTATAAATTTCCCTCCAACCCAAACGCCAAATCCAGATCAAACCCACCTCATAAAAGCTTAAAAAGGAAACAACTTTATTACTTCCACCTCAATATCACGTAATTCAGTTTGTATCCAAATGAATAAATTCCTTGGAAAAAAGAAAAACACAAGAAGGGGAAAGTTTCAATCACAAAAGAAAATGAGATTTGAGATTGAATTAAAAGGATCAAAAAGAAGAAATGGAATGGATTTAATTAAAGAAAGGCCGGCTATGGAGAGAGATAGAAGGGGGACAAATGAAGAGTCATTTTAGTTTTTATCCTTTTGGCATTATTATTTGTTTTATCACAAAATTTTGTTGGGGGAAAGCTTGATTTGTTTCCGATGTTGTAAAAGGGAGAATCAGACACGTTTGAAGAAATAACGCAAATCATTTTGGTGGGTGGGCTTTTGATTATAGGAATGGGCTCAACTTTGCTTTTCCAATCATGTCTTCATCATTTGTCTCTTTTTTCCCTTCATTTCTTTCGGATTAAAATGCAGGTTTTTTACTACAGGTGTCCACACCTTCTGTTCCTGGATTACGTAATCAAGATTAGGCTCTTTCCACCGTCAATTTAATTTTAGAAAATAATATAATTTTATTTCTATAACCAATTTTAAATAAACATAATCATTTGTTTTTTAAGTTTACAACTATAAATATAATACAATTACAAATACATATTGAATATAATTAAATATAATAATTACGTATAATATAATTTAAATCTATATGATGAAAGATCTAACACTTTTAACTTTTACCAATAATATAAAATAATATTTAAAACGATGTTTGGTTTGAGAAGATTGCAGTTCTATTTAAGAACGAGTTTTGATATTGTGTTTTTTTATGAGAGAATATTTATAAATGTAGAAAGACTCGATATGAGCCTCTTAACTCATGGTTGAGTCTAATTTAGGCATAAATTAGGATATGGGCCAAGCATGATCACATTAAGGGTTGGTGAGTTTGCGAAGTTGAAAACATTAAATGAAATTAACTTTAATGTGACAGTAGTCATTAGTGGTGTCATGACGATATCTTTTTTATATCTAGAACATGTTGTTATATTATTCTTAAGTTTAACATCCAATTCAAATCGTACAGATTAACTTTTAATTCAAATAGATTAGAGTAAATCAATCTGATCATTTATATATTAACTCAAAACCTCCCAATTAATTTACCGATGTATGTATGATGTGGCTTCACTTGTTAACATGATATTTTTATTATTGTTAAAATGGATGAGATGTTATGCAGTTAGATGAATGATACTATCTAGTGTTCCTAATGTCTCTAACTTGCATTACATATTTTATATTGTTATAATTAGATGATTAGGTAACTTCCATAGAAAGTAACACAAAACAATTTCGAACAAAAACAATAATAATAAAACACACACACACACACAAAATTACCTTATTGTTTTAATTATAAATGTGAAGTGTAAAAAGGTTAAGAAGCAGTAAATTAGATGAAGATATTGCAAGGAACTAAAATTAATGAACTCAGTTGGTTGGTTTTAGGAAGTGGCTATGAGACCCATACCAAACAGCATAAACCCTAAACACAACCCTAACCTCAAATCATTTTTCTTATAAACTGCACCATTAATGGTTAAATTTTTTTTTTATCAATTTGAACTCAATTTTATATAAAAATTATAAAAAAAATTATATTTAAAAATTCTAAAAAATAAAATATTAAATATGTTGTTGACGAACTAATATATATAGGAAATAAAGAAAATTATAATCCAATAACAAATTAAAAATAAAATTAATAATAGCTTCAAGTCGAGTTATATGCTATATATTAAAGAACATCCAAAAGTGGCATTATAAAAGCTTGTGAAATCAACTTTGATACTATTTTTTATATAAAAAATACCATAAAAATTTATTTTTCATACTCAATTCAAATTTTCAATTTATTTAAATTAATTTTCAAAACCCAAATAAAAACAAATTATATTCTGATTCTTTTATTTTCTTATAATCACAATGCTATGTCAAGCAACAAAAGAGCTGAAAAGAACAAACAACTAATAATTTTACTTAATGTTTTTATTTTTTTATAAGAACGAGTATTAGATGTTTGTATACAAATAATATTGAGAGAAATTTTAGAGGATTTAAAAACAATTTTTCTTAATTTTCTCTAACTTTATCTATATTTTAAATTCTTATATGCTTTTATTTAATTTTTAATTTTTATATTTTTCTAAATTTTTAAAAAGATTTTGATTTTATATATAATAATAGTCAAAATGATAGAAAGTATACAAATTAAGGGCTAAAATTGTTATAATACTAATTAAAAAAGTGTCATTTAATAGTTGGGTGACAAAAAATAATTTCAAGAATATTAGTGATAGTATTGTAATTTTTTAGTTAAATGACAAAAACGAAAACTTATTTATAATTAAGTGATTAATAATATAGTTTACTTTTTTTTCGAATTAAACCTAATCTCCACTATAATCGCACTAAATTGGGGATGATTCATGATACTTATCTATAAATTCAAAAAACTAATTATTTTTTAATAGTAAAATTGATAAAAAAAACAGTTGTTTTAATTAAATAGGTTAAAATGTGATGTTAATTTTGAATTTTGATAAAATTTGAGATTTAATCTTTATACTTAAAAAAAATCAAATCTTTTTGTTTAATTTTAAAATCTCAATCAAACCAATACCTTGTTAGCATTTTTCATCAAATTTTGTCAATTTAACAAGTTGATTAGACTGTCCTCATATAATGTGGCATATTATTGACAAGACTTTAGAAATAAAACCAACTTTCAAATTACACAAGCTCGGATTTCCATCGTCGATCGTTAGATCAACCCAATTTTCTAATATATGCTTACTCTCGCTAGTACCTCGCTCCTCATCATTCAAATTTGTGGACCGATACTTGGAGGGCCACAAACCTACCCTAGGCCGGACCTAAGTTTTTAGGTTCTTGCTCTTTGATTTCATATTCTTTCTTTTCTTTTCTCTATGATTTTTTTTTACTATTTCTTCCTTCATTGTATGTTGTGTTTAGTGTTGGATTTAATTAATAAAGGGTCATTGGTTTGGCGAGGAGAGTTATTGAGATTTTGTGATGGTTGAATGATGATATTGTGAAATAAAATAGTGTTTGGAAGGAAGAAAAATGAAGGAAAATCACATCCAAAGCCAAAGGGGGAAAAGAGAAAAAAGAAAAACTGATGGGCTTGAGAGAGAATAGGGAAGCAAGAAAAGTTAGGGTTTAATATTTATGTATTTGTGTGGGAAAATTGAAGGAGATTGATTCGAATTTTGTTGGTTCTTGATTTGGGGGTTTAGATATTGAAAGCAAAAAGAAAAGAAAAAAAGAAAAAAGAAAAAAGAAAATAATCTAATGGAACTTTAGGAAATAATTATTTTAATCAATGCAAAAAGAAAAAAGAAAAAAGAAAGGGTGTTGTATGACAATCCACGTGGGTGTTATGTGGCAAATTAATATGCGAAATCATACTCTCGCTATTCTAGTAGCAACATATAACTGTTGAGTGATTGTTTTGTAATAATTCAATAACGTGACAATTTTAAAATTTTTAAATGTTCAGTGATTGAAATGTAATTTTAATCTAAATCAATGGACAATTGGTGTAGCTTACCCATTAAATTTTTAACCGATAATGTAACACCCCCTTACCAGTATTCGACGTCGGAATAGGGTACGAGGCATTACCGAATTTAAACACAATCAATCATACAAAACCAGACCATAAAATTTCATTCCAATTAAAATCATTCAAACATTTGCTTAACATCCATTATACGGGCATACGAGGCCTAAAACATATATTAGGGATGGTTCGGAATTAAACTGAGAACTTTCAGGACTTTTAAGAAACTTAGATAAATTTCATCATAAAACATGGCCACACGCCCGTGTGGTTAGGGGCAAGCCCATGTGGTTACACACGCCTGTGTCCCTTACCCCGTGTAACTCTCTGACTTGCATTCAAGAAGAAATTTGAGTCACATAGCCTAAGCACACGCCCGTGTTGCTAATCCGTGTGGTAATTAAAATTTCACATTTTAGGTGCAGACTTTACACGGCCTGGGCACATGCCCATATCCTAAGGTCGTGTCCTCCACACGGTTGAGACTCATGGCCGTGTCTCTGTCCATGTGGTCAATTCGAAGCTAAAATTCAAGACGCAGGGGACACAAGGCCAAATCACATACCCATGGGGCAGATCATGTGTCACACACGGCCTAAACACACGCCCGTGTGTCTACCAGTATGGACGAAAATAAGCCATTTTAAGGCCACATCTCTCACCCTTTTTACAACCCACCTGCATTTAATATCCAAGCACGCAAATATGCTCAGCCAAGCAACCAATTCAACTACAAACACAAGTTTTCATTAAGCATTTTAACATAATACTTCTTTACCTAAGTTTACCAAACATAACTTCATTCATTGCTCTACTAAACCAACTTCAAAACATAGGTATTCAAGCATATATATTTCAGTGTTTTAAAGCTACATCTTTCAACTTCGTCCTATACATGCCATATAAATCAAAAGTTGTATTCAAAATCTACCAGTGGAATTCTGGATAGTACTTCCCGATGTGTTGATCTGATCTTCTGATATTACGTAAATCTATAGAAACAATTAACACACAAAGTAAGCTTATGAAAGCTTAGTAAGTTCATAGGCTCTTAATAGTAACCTTACCAAAAATTCACAAACATTTCAATAAACAATATTATATAATCAATTCCTGCCAAATACAATCTCAAATGATGAGTTCATACAATTGAGCTCAATATCAAATATCCAATCATATTCCAGCACTTAATTTCAACTATCACTTACCAACACCTGTCAAATTAAGGGACGTCTTAAGAATTTGAGTACGTCGTTTGCTCAGTGTCACGATTCACAACTCAATATGATTAATACCATACCTACGTTTCACAACTCGGTATGGAAAATAACATACCTACGTATCATAGCTCAGTATGGATAATATCATACCTACCTATCACAAATAGGTATGGAAAATACCATACCTACATATTATAACTTTACCATGGAATAACCATGGTCTTCTGTCAATTCATCACTTGTCACAACACGAACGTACTCAATCCTGCGTTTTTCTCAATTTAAACTTCCAATCCGATCTTTATAATGTTTCACATTATTAATAATATAAAAGAAACATGTAGGTAACGTCACATCATTTCTAATTTAACAAGTAATCGTACAATTCAACCATATAAACTTACTTGGGCCAAATTGTAAAAGTTGTAATATTTCAGAGACTATTTGGTAACTTTTCCTTTTCCTCGTTTATCTTCAGATTCTTGATCTAAAATATAAAATTATTTACTCATTAGCATCTATTTCAATTCATGCTTTATGAACTTCAATTTTTGAAATTACACTTTTACCTCAAATTTCACAGTTTTTACAATTTAGTCATTGTTCAATTAACCTCTCAATTGAGCTGATTTTTCTCAATTAGCACTTTATTCTATCACTTTAAACTACTTCACAACCTTTGGAAATCAGAATCTCAGCACCAAACCCTAATTTCAACATTTTTAACAATTAGGTCCTAAACATCAATTTCTATTGAAATTACTTAGTAAAATCATCTCACAACCAAATTAAAGCTTCAATTTCATGCTAATTCATCATAAAATTTCAGCACTCATCCATGGAAACTTCCAAAATCATCCATAGAATCAAAAAACTAATGAATTAGATAGTAGGACCTAGTTGTAAAAGTCCTAAAAACACAAAAATTACGAGAAAAGGAAAGAACTTACTCACTTGATGTAAAAATTATGAAAAATCAGCTTAGAAAACCATCATATGGAGTTTTTGGCTGATGAGAATGAAGAAAATGAAGAGAAATCTAGATATTTCCACTTTAGTCTTACCTTTATTTAGTTAATTTTGTAATTTTCTAATTTTGCCCTTATTTCCTCATTTTTTTTTTATTTTTCTCTGCTTGTGCCGGCCAAAATATCTCTCTTGGCCTTATTTACACTTTAAATCCTTCCTTATGTGACAGCTAAGCTATTTAATCCTTCTAGCAACTTTTACACTTTTTTCAATTTAGTTCTTTTTATTTAATTGACCACCCAAACGTTAAAATTTTCTAATGATATTTTAATACCATATTACTAACACTCCATAAATATTTATAAAAATATTTTCAACTCAATTTTACGAAATTGAGGTCTCGGTACCTCGTTTTCGACTCAATTTACTTAATAATTTATCCTTAAATTTTAATTTCACCTATTTAAAAAATATTTCTAATATCTCACTCACTTCTAGATATAACTTTTATTTAATTTTCTAATATTATTCATCGGATTTAGTGATCTCGAATCACTGTTCCGACACCACTAAAATTTTAGGCTGTTACATATAAAACTAATCCTTATATTAAATAGATTATTTGTACATATAAATTGATATTATTTTGTAAACTAATCCTTATATTAAATAGACTATTTGTTCTTATAACTTGAGAAATAAAAGCATGAATTTAGAAAAGCATTTAAATCGGTGAAAAGATATTTTATTTTCCATCATATTACTAAATCACATTTAAAATTAAATATAATATTTAATTTATAATTATTAGTTAAAAAAATTGATGTAAAATAGAAGTTTTGTAATGATACATTTAAAAATAATATAATTTAATAAAAATTGTAATGATTACACATTTAAAAATAATATAATATAATTTATAATTATTATTTAAAAAGTTTGATATAAACAAAATTTTACTAATTTTAAAATAGAACTCTAAAAAAGGTTGTGATAATTATAATTATAATTATAAGTATAATTATTAATTAAAAATATTTGTGATAATTTTAACATTATTATAAGAATGACTTCTTTATTTAAAAAAAAAAGTTAGACTAATTTTATTTACATAAAATAGAATTATTAATTGAATAAAATTCTAAACATCTTAATTATAACTTAATTAGTATAGGGTTGTATACAAATTAAAATTTAACTTTAGCTTTTTATATAGTATTCGGTAATTAGGTATATTCAATCAAGTAACATTTAAAAAAAAGTACCGGTAAAAAAATAAAGATTGCGAGCAACTATATAAAAGAAGAAAGGAGCATTAAAGCCATGATTCTTCGAAGAGACAATATCGAAAAATATTCGAACAATAATGATACTAGAGATAGATAGAATATTATTTTAATTGATGTTAGGTAATATAATACTCTGATATCATTTGTTTAGAAAAATTGTTAAGTTGTTTATACTATGCATAGTAAGCAATGTTAAATTCATTTTTTATTTATCCATTATTTGTTTGGAGTAAGTGCAAAATATTATGTGGTTTTGTTTTGAGAAAAAAGTTTAAATTTAAATGATTGTTTTATAAATCATTATTAATTTAGTGTAAATATCATCTGTATTTATTTTCTTATATAATTTAAATTTTATATATTCAATTTAATAATTTTTATTATTTTAAAACGTTATTTTATTCTCAATTTTTTTTAAATTAATAGACATTTGATATAGATTAAACTAATCCTCATTTAATTATCACGAATATATATTTTAAAAATTAGAAAAATATATAAAATCACGTGTGTTAAATAATAATATGATTTAAACAATAATCAAATGAGTTTAGTTTGTGTATTTAAAAAATATATATATTTAAATTTTAATTTTGACCTAAATAATAACAATTAAATATGTTTGATTAAATTTTATTATAAATATTGTATTATGCTTAAAATTTTAAATTTAATTCATATTTTTTAAATTGATCATTCTTAGACCTTATTTCTCTAAAAAAAATCAATTTTATTTTAAATTTCTCTCGTATATTTTCCATTTTTTGTCAACCCTTGATTATTTTCGGTTATGATTGAAATTCTAAACTTAAAAAAACCCGACAATAAAAATTAAAACTACAACTTGTACATAATATTTAACTATTTTGAAAATTGCAATCTTGTGAAGAATGGTGGTAAACTTTAATTAATTTGCAAGTTTAATTTCAACAGAGTAAGTGCTGGGCCAGAAGGTGCTAATTGCTAGACTTGATCCAATGCCATATTTTTGTGACTTTTGTTATCATAAAATGGTTATTCTTAGAGATGTCTTTTCAACTCAGGGTGTGTTTTTGGATTATCTATAATCTCAGGATGAAATAAGAAAATTTTTTAAGGGTTTGAAATATTATATTTTTACGATAATAAAAATATAATTTTATTATTTTAATAATTTATATTTTCATAATTTTTAAAAGATTAAATTAAATTTTTATATTTTAAAAGGGCTAAAATGTAATTTTATCTTTATTAATTTAAAAGTTTAAATGAAAAAAACCTTCATTTTAAGGGAGCCAACACCTGCAAGCCCTCTTAGTTTCGTTTATGTATAATTCGTACCCATTAATGTTACATTTTATTTATTAATTCAATGAATTATTAAAACATTTATCATATGGATATTACAGTCAAAATCCATAGAAATAAATAATTCTCTAAAGAGCGATTTATAATTCCTCAAAACTCAAGTAAGTTTTTGTTTGCCTATCTATATTAGTTTCACTTCTATTCTTTCAAGTTTTCAACGGTGGATCTTACAGCACTTTGATGATCAATTGAAATTTTCATTTTTATTTTATTTTATTCCAACACCCTTAAATTATTATTTAAATTCTATATTGGGCCATAAACTTTAAAACATTTTAATTGAGTTTCAATATATAAATATTGTATCAATCTTCTCCTTTCGTTAGTCCAGATGTATTAAATATAGCATAGAACATATTTAGAACACATAGATCAAATTGTACATGCATATATATGCTATCACGTAAATAATTAAGATCTATCATATTAAAAAATAGACAATGCACATGAATTTATAATCTGATTAAGGTATTTTAACAAAGATTTAGGCTTAAACTAATTATTAAATTGACAAAAAAAACTTAATTAATATGATAGTAATGCTTTGGGATTCGATTTAGAATAATTAAAAAATAAAGGGATAGTTGGAGGAATAATAACCCGAAATTGAAATGCTTTCTAAATGTGAATATTTTTTATGATATAAGAGGCTGGGCAAAAGTGGACAACTTGTTGAAAAATTGGTGGAGACAAGGAAACAAATAGAAAAGTCATATTTGGTGACATTGCAAGCTCTTTATTTAATTTATTTCTTAATAATCCTAATTTGGTTCACCAAATCAAAATCTCACACGAGTAAAGGCCGTATAAAATATATGCTCTAACCTTTTTGGTAGATTACACGTGTCAACACCAAAGCAAACCTCCACTCAACAAGGAAAATTCTCAGCCACGAGAAGAAAAAGATTCTTTATTTGCTCTTTTTTCATTTCTTTTTTACGGAAAATTGCTTCACACGTGTTCAATCCAACATGTGTGAGCAAATTAAAGGGAGAAAAAGATTTTTATTATTATTTATTAGTTAAAAACTTTTTTTTTTCTGAATCCGTTGGCATGACCTTTTTTTCACTTTACTCTTTTTTTTAGAGTTGGGGTCCACATGAGAATATGATGCTGATGTGGCAAAAATTTGTGAGCCTCACAATTCGTTGGTGGGACCCATCACATGCGGAGCTTTAAAAATCGGACGGTGACATGGATTTTTTTAAAATATTTCTATGGATTTAATACTTCCCGTGGATTTTAAAGTCGGACGAAATTATGAAAAACTCGTCAAAAAATCGGATAACGCTTGAGAAACGCTTTTTTTTTTCCTAATTATTTTTTCATTTTGAAAATTACGAGGAAGCTTTTCACGCAATTGTATATTTTTTTTAACCATGGTGGTTGACTTGTGAATATTTTCTATTTATTTTTAAATTCTTAAAAAAAGAGAAAAAAAAAAAAAGAAAAGAAGAAGAGTCGAGCATGATGGGTATATATGAAGAAAAGTAAGATTTTCTTTTCATTGCTCTTTTAATATTTTGATATGATGCTTGATTCTTGTAGAACCTCATCCACATTTAACACACCCAAGACAAATATTAAGTTTGGGATTTTTTTATTATTATAGAAAATACATATTAATAAGGGAAATAAATTAAATATTTAAGTTGGTAGTTTAAGAACTTGGTTTATCTCACATATATGAGTAAAGAGATATAAGAAGCAATAACCTTATGAACCATAGAAAAAAGATATGAAAAGACTAGGAAGTGGAGTAATGGGCCAACTTATAATATCAACCACAAAATAACCCAAAGAAAAAAAAAAAGAATTATAGTTGGCAATACCAAAAAGTTTGGCATGGAATTGAATGGAAATTAGCTTGAGGTAAAAAGGAGAAAAAAAAAAAAGTACAAAGAATATTTAAGATAAAGAAAAAAAAAACTTATTACTATTAAATTGTAAGACATTTGAATATTAATAATCCAATAATATTAATATTAATATTAATATTGTTTTTTTAGTATATATTAATCATTAAAACTAGAATTTTAATTGAGTATATTTGGGGGGAAATAACATAAAATTTTTATTATTTCACATTAGAGTTGAGTGGTAGATGCCAATGATAAAAATGAAGTCGAATTTCCAACCAATCAATAATTTGCATTAATATTTAATTGTCTTAATCAGGTGAAAGGCGTGATTTGATATTTATTAAATGAAATTAAGAAAAAGAGGAAAAATAAATGATGACTAGGATAATGCAAAATAAAATAAGTGAAAGGAAAAAGGAAGTTATATAAAAGAAAAAGAAAAGAAAGAGAAAGATCTTTTAAGGCCACAAAGGAACTTGTGGATGAAAATTTCCCTGCATGCTGACGTGGCATATCAACTTGTTTAAACAAATCAAAAACGTAGACTCCACGAGACCATCATCGATTATACCCCTTTTTTTCCCTTACAACCAAATATTAAAATTACAGGATAGGGTAATGACAAATTTAATTTATGCTTTCACTAACAGCGACAAAATATTCTTACAAAAATTATTTTTAAAACATACTCTTGTTTTTTATTAGAAAAAATTAAAAACAACACAAGGGAAAATTCTTATTTCGAAATACTTTTTTTTTTAATTTTATAAAAAATAAACATCTCCTTTTATGATGCCAAGTTTGAATTTTTGTGAATTTTAATAATTAGGTTTTGTTAAAGTTTATATATTGAAACATTAAATTCTCAAGTAATGTCAAAATAAACAAAAAAAATCTTTTTTTTTCTTAAAAAGAAAACAATACATGTCATATTTTAAAATTAAAATTATTATGTTTATTCTAAATATTTATTTTTTAGTATTATATCTTTATAAATTATAGTTAATAATATATTCACTCTTCATGAATTATTATTATTATTTAAAAACTATTTCAACAACGTATGTTTACTTATTAATATATAAGTTGTAATAAAAGTAATAATTATCATAATTTTTTGAAAATGAAGACTAAAATCTATTTAAGGAACTGAATTTATTAAAAGAAATTCTAAAATGAAGACAATTTAATAAAATATATTTCTTAATAATTTTATTTTCATCAACCAAACATAAAAATAACACATTCCAATCAAATAATATACCTAACATTCAACCCTTAAATTTACATTTTGATAATAATTTTATATTCATTAAATCAAACGACCTCTCTTAATGCAAATATTATCTAGCAATTAGCAAGTTTTACATAAGATAATTCATATATTTGAGATGTATTTATATTAGTATATTTTTGTCTATGGTTGTATCTAAATTATAAAATTTCTATTATATTAATTTTGCTATATTTATATATTCATAATATTTTTGTTCGTTATATTAAGTCATGTTTTAATTAATTTTTTTATGTATATTTTATTTGTTTTCACGCAAGCAGCTAATATTTTTAGTGCTTGACCTTATTTCGCAATTTCGCTTGCTATTTTTATTCTTGCAAACCCACCCACCAGAAACTAAGAAAGAGAGAGAGAGAGAGAGAGAAAAAAAAAAGAAGAAGTAAAAACTATTTTCAAGAAAGAAAGAGAGAAAAGCATTATAAAGTTGAATTTTTTCCTCTTAAATTTTTTTGATGACAATAAAAAGTTTGTATCATAGTAGTCAGCTTTTGCTACAAAACTTTCTCTCTCTAGAAAGTTTCAGTTTTTAGTTTTGTGTTGGCTAAGGATTCTATAGAGGGAAAAAAAAGGAAAAAAAATAAAGACACAGGGAGAGAAAAAAACAGGGAAGAAAACAGAAAATGTCGGAACCAAAAGATCCGGCGATCAAATTGTTTGGGAAAATGATCCCTTTGCCTGAGAAATCTCCTAAAGTAGCAACAGCGGACTTTTGTGCTACTTGTGGTGATGATAACACCAACAATGATAATACTGATCTTTCTTGTTCTACAAGTTCTTCACCAGAGAGAGAAGCTGAAAAGGTAAGGAAAATTTTATTTTCTTTTCTTTTTGGAAAATTTGAGGAATACCCATAGTTTAGAATATGGAAATGAAAAATGGGTTGGTCTTTGATTCTTAGTTTTTGCTATAAAAATGGTTGGCTTTTGAATGTTAATGATGTGTGATTATTCGGAGATTGGTTAAATTTTGGATCTTGGTTTAAGTAAACATGAGGTTTTTGGAAGTTAAAATTGGTCTTGTAGATGTATTTTCTTAAACATAATCCAATTGTTCATCATAAAATAATCCAATTGTTCATCATAAAATCTTGGTTAATTGCTTTTAGATTAAGTTTGGTTGGCTGTGTTCATAAGAGTAGCTTGCTTCCTGAGTGCTAAGTTAGAGTTCTTCTTTTTCTTGTTTTTGGCATTTAATAGAGTTTTTCTTTTACTGCATCATTTTGGAAAATGGTTTTGGAATCTGATTCATGGTTTCATTTTTCTGGGAAAAATTTCTGGCTAGCTTCTTTGGAATTATAGTTTACCTTGACATGAATTATATGTCATACTTCCAATTATTTCATAAAGTTTAGCTTGGGAATTGTGAGAGATGTTATCTGGATCTCCTTTCACTGAGGATCATCAGCTATGATTAGGGTTTTATGTTCTGATCCAGCAAAAGCTCAGTCTTTCTGGAACCAGACTTCTAGTCCCCATCCCTGTAGAAAGTTACAACCAGTTCTAATTGATTCTTAGCCCTACTAACCTTTCCGTGTTTGTATATTGTTTGTGCCCGGTTACATAGTTAATCTTTCTGGAATCAGACTTCTACTCCTCATTCCTGTAGAAAGTTACAACCCGCTTTGACTGATTCTTAGACCGAAGTTCTTAAGCGACTTCTCTTATGTAATTTCTATGATAGTTGTTAGAATGGTGGTTGCTATTGCTGTGAAACTGATTCTCCACACAGCAAACGCAAGAAAATGACAACAAAATGCAGTTAGTTTGGATATGATTTGTTCCTTCTTGTTATGTATAATATGATCATGTTTATTTTTCTTCATACGATTCAGGACACTGTGGGAGCCAAAACAACGGATGTTGAACATGAAGTTGCAGATAGAAAGGAGGAGGAGGGATCTAAACAGGATGATGGTGCTCCTCCAGTTACTTCTGGAGAGTCCACAAATTTGGAGGCAAACTCTGGAGCAAGTGACAACTCTAAAACGCCTTCTGCCGAGAAGGAGAGCACTGCTTTAAAAACTTCAAAAACAGAAGAGGATCAAAGCGAGACCAGTAATCCGCAAGAAAAAACCTTGAAGAAACCTACTAAAATTCTTCCATGCCCCCGCTGCAACAGCATGGATACCAAGTTTTGTTACTACAACAATTACAATGTCAATCAACCTCGACACTTTTGCAAGAACTGCCAGAGATACTGGACAGCTGGTGGGACCATGAGAAATGTTCCTGTGGGTGCTGGACGTCGCAAGAACAAGAATTCAGCTTCTCACTACCGTCCAGTAACTGTCTCTGAAGCTCTGCAGAATGCTCGTATCGACATTCCTAATGGAGTCCACCATCCGGCACTAAAAGCTAATGGTACTGTTCTGACCTTTGGCTCAGACGCACCCCTCTGTGAATCAATGGCTTCTGTTTTGAACCTTGCAGATAAAACAATGCATAATACCACACGGAATGGGTTTCATAGGCCTGAAGAGTTAAAAATTCCTGTCTCTTATAAGGATGGAGAAAATGGGGTTGAGTGTTCAAATGGATCATCTGTCCCGACTTCAAAGGATGAGGCAGGTAAATCTGGGTTGCAAGATCAGATGATGCAGAATTGTCAGGGTTTTCCACCTCAGATGCAATGCTATCCCGGGGCTCTTTGGCCTTATCCGTGGAATTCAGCTCAATGGAGCTCTCCTGTACCTCCACCTCCACCTGCTTTCTGCCCTCCAGGTTGCTATCCGATGCCATTCTATCCTGCAGCTGCTTACTGGGGCTGTACTGTACCAGGCACTTGGAACAGCCCTTGGCATCCTCAGCCTTCCCCTTCAAAGCAATCAGCTTCAAGTTCTGGTCCTGATTCTCCCACCTTAGGAAAACATTCAAGAGATGAGAACACAAGCAAACCAAGCAACTCTGGAGAAGAGGAGCAAGTGAAGGAAAATAATGCGGAGAGAAGCCTTTGGATTCCAAAAACATTGAGGATCGATGATCCGGGAGAAGCAGCAAAGAGTTCTATATGGGCAACACTCGGCATTAAGAATGATAAATCCGATTCAATAGGTGGTGGACTGTTCAAAGCATTTCAATCAAAGGGTGATGAAAGGACTGAGGTTCCTGAAACCTCTCCAGTCTTGCAGGCAAATCCAGCAGCATTGTCGAGATCAATAAACTTCCGTGAGAGCTCATAATCGTGTAACTTTATGACATTTACTTGCTTATGGTGCTGCATACAGCTTGGTGGTGTTAATTATTATACAAATCCAAACCTACTCTGTTAGCCACTTGGTCATATTCACTCACCATCCCCTCTATATAACCAATTCTCAAAGTATGCTAACTGAGGAGAACAGAAGAAGAGTCCTATCATATGGTTTGAAGGCAGAGTGTCTAGCTAGCTTAAGTAGAAACTGATTTTTCTTCCTTTTGTTTTTTTGGGGTTTAATTTTGTTTTTGGGATTCCTTTTTCTTTCCATTGATGGTATGAGCAGGGTTTGCGAGTTCTGTACATAAATATATATATGAAATGGTGAGAGGTAGGACCAAGTAAGTTTCTGTACCATAAATCCCACTTGTAGTTAAATAAATTTGGGAACATCTTCTTATTCTCTTAATCTTGATGTCTTTTTTTTTTTTCTTGATAATGTTGGCTGAATCTACCTTACTTTTATTTTCTAAAGATCTCTCATGAACTGATATATAGAATCCATTGTAATTGCAACTATGCTCTATTTCTTCTAAACACAATTGGATCAAAGTAACTTTCCCTTTCCATAACATAGGTAGAATAGAAGCAGGATGCAACTTGGAAGACAGAGAAAAGTCCATGTAGGCCCTTCTTTTACGGTTCAACTTGAATCCTTATCGCAAAAAGCCAAGTACCTTTCCCTTTCCATAACTATAGAATCCAAACAACTAGCACCAAAAGGTAGAAAGTTTATCTTAAAGTTTCCTTTCCTTTTTCTCTTCTTTCTATTTGTTTCCTCTAATCCTTTATTTTTTTCCCTTTTAAAGAATTCAGTAATATTTAGCAATTGTGTGTGTTTTCCCTGTCATATTTGTGTTTAGTATAGATTCTATATATGATGATATATTCTTTTTGTGTTTTTGTTAACCATTGATTTATGTCTACTACAACAAAATATCATGTATAATGTGTTAGGAGATTAGAGCTTAGACCATTAAAAAATAGACATGGAGATATTTTGATTTGTTTTTTTTCCCCTGAAAAATTTGGGTTCTATTTGAGCCATGAACTGGTTATGGGACCCAAAACATGTGATGCTATTAATACTCTTGGCCTTCTCTGTTCTTTCTTTCTCTTTGCCTTTTTCTTATCAAGTAAATCTTGCAGTTCTTTTCCCCATCCCTGTTTTGCTATTCCTTTTTTTTGGTCTGGATTGCAAATTAAGACTTGTTGCATTCCAGGTCTTAAAAGCTAATAGTATCAATCAATTGAGCTAAACTCAACTTCTTTGTTTACTTTTTATTTATTTATTTATTGTAGTCTATAAATCAAGATTCGAATCTAAATTTATAAAATTTTAACTTTTAAGATATGAACTAATTAAATTAAAGCTCGAACTCGATTTTTTTTTTTTTTTGTATATATATTTTAGTGCTAAAGAGATCATGGTCTTGTTTATAGATTTTTGAAATTTAACCTAAAACTCATTAAACATCATTGCCTTGATTAAAAGCAGCAGTATGAATGAAGTGAATTAATTCAAGATTATCTGAATATTTCATTTTGGGTCACATATCAGATGGAAACTTTTGTTAGATAATGCAATTGCTGGATTATGTCCACTTCCTATATCTGCCAATAGATATTTTGGGTTTTTGATTTCTCATATCTAGTATTACAGGATTTGGACCTCACATTGTCACATGGGAATCTTAACCAAATAATGTTGGGGTTCATTTCCCTCTTTGTGAGAAAGTCCAACCATCTACTATCTCCATTTTCATCCACGTTGAATTATAAAATTTTTGTAAGAGTAAAATCAAAATTTCATAATTTTAAGAGATTAAAATACAAATTTACCATATATTAATGTATAAAATTATAGATTTTAAAGGGACCACAAACAAAAATTTCCAATTTAAAGGGCCAGGGGCCGCCGCTTTTGGATTTTATCGGTTCCATTTGAGTTATCTATTTAATATAAAATCAATTTAGGACATACTTTGAAAAAGAATAGTAAAATGACCTATGACTGGGCATAATTCATAGCCACAAAAGCCTTGGATGTGATTCTAAATACTGCTAACCACATGTAAATAAACCCTACACATATATACTCTTTTTAAGCATAAGGTAGGAGGGGGCTTAGATGAGCATCCCATAATCAATGGTCAATCTTATTATTCGGATTGGATTATACAATTAACAATTTCTAAATTGTATTTTATTTTTTTAAAGTACAGCTAAATCAATCATCGGGTTTTGGGATTAAAAAGTCAACCTTATGGTTATAATATTTTAAACAAGGGTTTTGATTTAATTTATCAAAACTAGACCAACTGCCTTCATATTAATTTCTTCATTAATAAGAGTTTTGATTTAACTTATCAACTTCACATAACTGTCTGTTTTTTTTTATATTTTAACTTATTCAACTATAACCAACCATTTTTAATTCATATAAAATAATTATTGATTTTGTTTATATATTTTAATTTATGAGATATTGTGAGCAACAATAAGTCGATTAAAATTTATCTAAATAAAGTTGGTTGAAGATTTTACAACTGCAAATAAAGTCTAATTTAGGCAAGAGCGTTGACTCTCATATAAATGAGAAATTTAAATATATAATAGGCAAAAAAAAAAAAAAAGATACTTTATCTGAAAATTTTGATAATATATCATTAATTTTCACTTTTCTCTCTTATTTGGAGTCCCCAATACGCTGTCTTTAGCAAGTTACAATCTATAAATATCTATAAAAATAACAAACATGGGTACTGTAGCAAAGCACTGTAGATGTGCTTAGCTCGGTTGCCAACACCTGTTTTTTTTTTTTTTGTATGGAAAGGGTTTGCTCCAGGCCGGGGAAAGAGAGAAAAAAAAGAAAGAAAGGGAAAAATAAAAATAAAAATAAAATTGTTATTTATTTATCTTGATTTAAAAAAAATAAATTATAGAAAACATTTAAATAAATTTTCTATGTAATGCATCTTAAAAATTTTAATTAATTAATTTTATTTTAAAATAATATATTTAAATTGATTGGTCTAGATGTTGATTCTCGAATTGATTTAAAAATTTTCTCGACCAGTCGATCCACTTATTAAAAAGTATAAATAAAATAATTTTAAATAATTAATTTTAAGTTATTTTTAAATATATATTTACAAGATTCAAATTCAATCTTTTGAAAGTTAATTTTGGATTTATAATTTGTAATGATTTACTTATAATTTTTTATTATTATATTATGTATTTAAATAGTTAATTTTAGGTTAATTGTGGGTTGGCCAAGAATAATATTCTGCCAGAATATAAATTTATTTATTTTCAAATGATATATTTAAATAATTAATTTAAGTAATAATTTGAATTTTTTATTCCATCTTTAATAATTATAATACAGTTGAATTTTTTTTTTTTTTTTTTGGTGAAACAAAATAAACCTATTATAAGAAATTAAACTAATCCCTCCCGAGCAAAGTCCTGCTTTCCTGTCACGAACTATTTTAATTAGGCCGTTTGTAAAAGTAATTTTTTCTCGAGAAACATATTGAATATTCTAATGTCGAATTTGATGTAGTCTCCTAATCAAATGTCACTTTATTAAAATCAATAAGTATTTATAAAAAAAAAAAAAAAAGATTACAGTTATTGTGCAAAAGGTTACATTAAATTCTAGACTTTATTAAAACGCGTTCGGTCTATAATCTATATGGAGATAAATGTAAGGTTTTTAAAGTCCTTAATTTCATTGGATCTGAAAAAGCCTAACTGAAGAAGCTTAGCAGCTTCGTAGAAGCAGTCATTCAACAATGCCTTTATAAAATCTGGGAAGTAGCCATTCCTCAGGACTGTTAAAGAAATAATGGGTGGCTCTTGGCTTCTCAAACTACTACTTCTTTCAATGTTTTTCTTTCTTTCCTTCTCTCAAGGTATTACTTTGTTTTTATTTCATGTTTGCTGCTGCTGCTTTGTTTTCTTAGTCTTCTTATCTATATATATATATACACTTTGTTTTGTTTCTCAATGGTTAGGATTGGGTAGGAAATGGATGGAGAATAATGTTGAGTTTCAAGATTACAGTGTTCAATTGGAGGTTGATTTTTCTCTATTTCCTTTGATTTTATCTCGTCTTTATTTTCAATCTTAGGAGCTAAAATTTGGTTTTCTTTTTCGTTTTTAATAAATGTATGGGAAGCAGGAATTTGCAGAGAGAGCAAGGGAGATGATGGAAATCATGGATTATAAACTGCCAGGGCCAAATACTAACCCCAGAACTAGTTACATATTTGGCCCTCCTCCCCAACCACAACCCTAGCTCTGTTTTACTTGGTTCTTTTATTGCCTTAATTATGTATGTTTGAATGAATTGCAGAACCACAACTCTATGTTACATGAAAATGGCACCTTTTTTTTATTTTTTATTACTCCTAATGTTATGTATGTATGTAAGTGTGCTGGAGTTATTGATTGTAAGGGAATACGAGTGACAATAACCGAATTATCCATTGAACTCTGTAACCGCAATTTTTAGTTCTGGTCTGTTTTTGTCTAAGAAATGTCACTGTTGAACAACCATCGACATAAAAAGAGAGTCTAACTATAGGTCCATAGGTACATGGTGGGGCCAGGGCTTTGGAATCCCACTTATTTATAGTATTAACAGGTTGTTCTGAAATATATATATATATATATATATATATATATGGTACTCAAATTTTACTTAAATCGATTAATTTTTTTAAAATATTTTTTTGTTACAAGTTACGCACTATTGATAATAACAAATCAATGTCGCACATGCACCCATAACTAGCATGCAATTTCTACGGTTCAATCCGACGTGAGTGTGGGATGAATGCCTTCAGGACAAAATGCTGGAATTCTTTCTTTTGTGGATAAGTCAACATGTTATTCATTCAAAGAAAAGAAGCATAACCAGGAGGCTACAAATGCTCTTAGCAAGCGCATAGGCATATTCATAGTAAGCTTACAACAATACAAATCTATCTCGAATAGACCCCTTAATTTGATGAAACAAAGACTGAACCGGACTTGGTGATCGCCCATCAAGCCTTCTATTCCTTTCCTGCAAGAGCTATGTGCAATCTCAAACCAACAAGCCTGCATAATGATCTTCCATTACTGATTCCAATATGAACAATCAACATAATAAACACGCAGCATCAACCTGACAACCCCAACATATAGTCTACTGTAATCGATTTAAAATAGCCAACCAAGAAATGAAGGAGCTTATTATTGAAAGTTTCATATCTAACCAAGTTTTCTTCTGAATTGCTCAATGACAACATCCAACTTTAAATAACTTTTTAAGCTTTTGTTGTGAGAGCTCTGAAGTTGGTATCTGATCTTCTCGAAACAGGAAAGTTTTTGAAAGAGTCCTTCAATTTCTGATAGCAGATATGAAACATTAATTGCTGTTTGTTGGGGGAATTCTCTACAAACCATTAGTTTGCAAATATTTGGGGAAAATGTAGAGGGGCTAATAAAGAATCAAATACGTTGTTGATAAATTCTCCCTACAAAGAACTACTTAACTCCCCACATACTGCAATAGTTCCTCATTCATTCAAGTTCCATGCTTTTATAATATTATATTTTTATTACATCACATAGAGGTGGCCGTGGCTACCATTTGTGCCCTTTTCTTTGAAAATAGAATGAATGAAAATATGAATAAAGGGGAAACAAGTACGACAGACTGCAACAAGCCGCTAAGCAAAAAAAAAGGGAACACAGACAATTCCAGAGTACAAATTCTTGGTTCTGTTCACTCCAAAATTTTCAACAATCTCTGAAGGTCACATATAAAGTAAATTCTCAAAATGTTGACCAATCAGAACTAGTTATACGTTCTATTACTACTTTAGAATATATTTTCTAATAATGCGACCTAAGCTATGCCCTGTCTCATCCACATATTGAAAATGTACTGATCTCCCTGACTTGCACAACATTAATAAGAACACTGCACCAAAGAAGCCTGACAAAAATCCCAATTCCACGGTTAGAAAGAACCAGTCAACTTTGTCTTGATCCTCTCGATTTTTCGGTACACCGCTGTCGGTGCCAAACCTCACATCAGTGGAACTCTCACATAGTGGTGGCCCAAAGAGCTTGGTGCCAAGAAAGCTGTAAGCATTCAAGCTTTGCAGCTGAGTTCCTGAGGGGATTTTTCCAGTAAACTTGTTGTAGGACAAGTTGAGGTGACTCAAGAAAGAGAGGTCTGAGATTGTTAGAGGGATTTCACCAGAAAGATTGTTAGTTGACAAATCAAAACATTCCAATGATGTCATTGCTCCTATGTTATAAGGGATCCTTCCAACTAAATGATTATGTGAGAAATTCAATGATTGCAGGCCTGCAAGACTTGTCACCTCCTCAGGGATTTCACCAGATAAGTTATTGTCTGAAAGGTCCATTGTTTTAACCAATTTAAGAGTAGTGTCATAGTTCACAACCCTTCCTTTCATCACAACTAAAATATCCTCAAAAAAGCTTCCTTTTGAAGTTCTATAAAATATTTTGTCATCTGACCTATTTCCCGCGTTCATAGCACTGAGATTGTTGATACAGCTGGGTATCTCACTTACCAAATTGTTGTGGGAAATGTCTAGGATTTGCAGATAGGATAGGGCAC
The DNA here is from genome assembly GCA_025698465.1 of Gossypium longicalyx. NCBI lineage: Eukaryota > Viridiplantae > Streptophyta > Magnoliopsida > Malvales > Malvaceae > Gossypium > Gossypium longicalyx. The sequence continues at coordinate 5,684,879 of CM047005.1, forward strand.
AAAGTTCTTTAGGTAGGGTACCTGTAAACTTGTTTGAGTGAAAGCTTAAGATTATCAACTTTGGTAACCTTTCTCCCATCCACCCTGGAATATCTCCAGAGAGTTGGTTAGAACCAAAATCAACAGTAACCAATTCACTGCAATGTCTTAAAGATGAGGGTATTTCACCAACAACAAAGTTGTTTCGAACGTGTAAAGATTGAAGCAAAGTTAAAGCTCCCATGGACCCTGGAATCTTGCCACTAAAATTGTTGTCACAAAGTTTAATCCCTACTAATCTTGACCACTTCTTCCAGCATTCAGGTATTTCACCTGATAGGAGATTATGACCAAGATTTAGAATTTCCAATTTCATTGACTCATTCAGCTTGTGGCACAAGAAATGCGACGTTAATCCTGACAAGGAATTGAAAGAAAAATCTATGGCGGTCATGTTGGAGGAGAGAAGAGGAAGTGAACCTGTAAAGTTATTACAACTGAGATCTATCAAGACAGAAGGTTGAGTCATTGTGAGTAGATCAGGAATGTTGCCTTGGAACTGATTTCCAGAGATGTTGAAGTAGTACAGATTGGAAGACATGTTCCAAAACCAGGTTGGAATTTGAGTTTGTCTGAAATCATTGTCGCTTAGGTCTAAGTAAGTTAAATGTTTCAAATCTAGCAGAGCTGGATTCAACTTACCTCCCAATTTTCTGGTACCACGGGAACTTCCAAGGTGGAGCTCAATAACAAGGCCACTCACATTGCTGCAGATAATTCCATCCCATCTGCAACAATCTCCATTCTTGGTCCAACTGGATAATCGATTTGAAGGATCTTTGAGATGCTGCTTGAACCTCAAAAGAGCTTGCCTTTCGCTTTGAGTACAAGTTACGTTGTGGTTTCTGCCGCAAAAACTTAGTTTAAAAGATTCTAAGAACACCAACATTAGGAAAGTTACTGTAACAGGACTCATGATCTTCATGCAAATCTATAAAAATAACATATATTTTGCTTATGAACACTCTGATAGAACCCAAATTCTATTCAATTGAGTATACCTGTTAAATTATTTGGATATTTTAATAGCACTCGAGGGATGAAAATGTCCGGTACTATTTCACTTCTATGATATATTTTCAACAAAAGCCTACAAATTGGACTACACCTACCTGAAGTGGAAAAGACTTCCAACCTTCTGAAAATGAACCATGCTTACTTTTCATCTTATATTGAGATAAGGAGTGAAGCTAGAACAAATTTTTAAAAGGGTCGAATAAAATTTTAATTTTTTATAGTCTATATCTTTATAATTTTTAAATGATTAAATCAAAATTTTATAATTTTAACGGGACTAAAGTATAATTTTATCTTTATTAAATTAAAAGTTTTATATTTTAAGAGTTGCGGCACATTGACACTCTCATCTCAGCACCTACCTTCCTACTCCTTTTCCATGTTTCAACTTATTGAATAGTCTGCTTTTAATTGATCAACCTTCCTGTACTCCTAATGGTTTCAAGTCTTTTCTTTTTCTTCCTTATCCTGGGACTAAGTCTTTGAATTTCTATTACGCTTTCTTAAGCAAAGGTTTCCACATGCCCCACTTGTCTACTTTTCCATCCCTTAGTGGGATGAAACCTAACTTAATAATAATAGCGTTTCAAATTTACATAATTTCCATATTCATATATTCTTAGGTATTATTTGAAAGTGCTTTGATTTTAATGTAAGTAGTGTTTGTCTATAAACTTATTCAAACATCAAGTTCCACTACAGCAGTCAAAATTTAAAAAGATTTTAAACAAAAATACTTAGCCTTAAAAGTCAACTTGAGAAAAAAAATCTATTTAAAAAATAGATGAATTCAAGTTTCGATATTAAAAGCCTAAATCCAGTTTCACTTAATCTATTTTCAAATTTATAATATTTTTCATTTATGTTATGTATAATATGTAATTTATATCATAAGAAAAATTAAATATATTATACTATAATGTAAATATTTTAATATATATATATATAAGTCAATAAAAGGAAAAAGAATTTGAGTGGACTTAAAATTTGAAGCTAATATTTTAGTTCAAGCCGAACTTACAACTATATGTGACATTTATACCATGCATGTATGGACTTAACCTAAACTTGATTTAACTTGACTTGATCTATTTTCAAATTTATCATATATTATTTTTATTTATTTTATATATTAAGTAATTTATATTATAATGCAAATATTACAAAATAAATTAAGTTTTATGTGTTGAAAATTTTAATAAAAGAAACACACATATAATTAATAAATATTAAATAAAAAAACGATTATGTTTTTAAATAAAAAAATATGAGTAAGTGATTAGGTTATTCATTTACAAACGAAAAAAAGTTTGATAAAAATTTAAAACTCATATTTAGAGCTGGATTGAACTTGGATAACTATATATAATGTTGTTATTATGGATAAGTTCGGCCTAAACTTAACTTGACCAAGTCCATAAGTAAATCTAAAATTACCAAATGTTCAGATATTTATATATAAACTCAAATTCGATATTTTATAACATATTAAATCTTATTTGATTTTAAATTTTATATTTAACGATTAATTTAATAAATTTGAAAAATAAACAAATCTAAATATCTTAATATATCGTAGTACTATCTAAATTAGATGAAATAAAAATATTTTAAAGTTCTGTACTGCCACATTTGAACTCGTGTTCGTAAGTTTTAACTTAAAATATATATTACATTTAAAATTTTGGGGGCTCTATAATATTGAATGGGAGAATGTGCCACTTCTATTGGACTTCACATGTGGGGTTTTCACGTGTGCAAACTAAACACACCTGCACCGCCATATATGTTAAATAATAATTTAATTTAATAGCTAATCTTCTACATTATATTATCAATTATTATGTAATTTAAGATCTCATGGAAGAAAAACTAGATTAGACTTTATTCATACATACCAATGAGTTGTTAATAACAAAAATATATATGTTTCATGGAGCTCTTTTGCTATCATCCCAATATCCTTTTCTCCCTCTACGTATCATACCTAATAAATTTAACAACTTCTCATCGCATTTAATCCAACATACCAAACTCTAATTTTTTGTGGAATAATGGGAGCCCGAATGGCCGAAATACACTTTTTTTTTTTTTACATTAATATAAAATTGGAAAGTAAATGAATTACACCGTGTCTGACAATAAAAAGCGTTTAAAGGCCTTGGTTTCATTGGATCTGAAGAAGCTGAAAAGCCTGACCTGAACACTGAAGAAGCTTAGCAGCTTCGTAGAAGCAGTCATTCAACAGCGTGTTTATAAAATCTGGGAAGTAGCCATTCCTCAGGACTGTTAAAGAAATAATGGGTGGTTCTTGGTTTCTCAAACTACTACTTCTTTCAATGCTTTTCATTCTCTCTTTCTCTCAAGGTATTACTTTGTTTTTGTTTCATGTTTGCTGCTGCTCCTTTGTTTTCTTGGTCTTCTTATCTATATATACACTTTGTTTTGTTTTTCGATGCTTAGGATTGGGTAGGAAATGGATGGAGAATAATGTTGAGTTTCAAGATTACAGTGTTCAATTGGAGGTTGATTTTTCTCTATTTCCTTTGATTTTATCTAGTCTTTTATTTTCAATTTCAGGAGCTAAAGTTGGGTTTTCTTTTTCTTTTATTTTATTTTATAAATGTATGGGAAACAGGAATATGCAGAGAGAGCAAGGGAGATGATTGAAATCATGGATTATAAAGAGCCAGGGCCCAATACTAACCCCAGAACTAGTTACATATTCGGCCCTCCTCCCCAACAACAACCTTAGTTCTGTTTTACTTGGTTCTTTTTTTTTGGCCTTTATTATGTATGTTTGAATGAATGTATTGCAGAAGCAAACTATTAAGATGGTTTTACAACTTAGCATTAGACTATGTATGTATTGTAAAATCTATGGGTTTCCCCTTCCTATGTTACACGAAAATGACACCTTGGTCTTTAATACAGTTATTATGTATGTATGTATGTATGTTGAGTACTTGATTGCAAGGGAATATCAGTTTCAAGAACCCAATAATCTATCGACTTGTAATTGCAATTGTTACTCCTGATTTGTTTGAATTCTGTCTAAGAGATGTCACTGTTGAACAACCGTTGACATCACAAAGATAGTTTAACTATGAGATTAGAGTCCTTCATTCCTCGGTCCAGCCAAGTTTAGATAAAAAGTAAATTTCAAAATTTGACTAAATCATTTATATTTGTAAATAATTAATATATATATAAGTTTATTTAGTGATTAATTTTAGCATTAAATTTTAATGGTTTAACTAAAATTTTCATAAATAATTATTGAATGATTTTTTTTTTGATAAGTCTAATTAAAACAAGCTTGAGAATTTTAAATTTTTTTTTGGTAACCTATCTATAGCTTCTTAATTATGTTATTTTTATATAATACTTAACAATTATATATTTTAAAATTTTAAACAATTATAGTATATTTTTAATGTTTATATTATATTATCAATAAATTACATAATATTATTGGAAAATAGATCTCACTTGAAAGGAAACTGAAGCGATACAACTTTTGAAGTTTTCATATTTTTAGTATAAAATTTGTATTCAAACTTGCTCAAATATTGAACAGAAATTTGAAGTAATTATTGGACTATTTTATATAACAGTATCATGAGTACAGTTTGCCAATGGAAGACTGCTTTGAAATTTAGTGTTATCATATAGCTTTGGACTTGAAAAGAAAAATAAATGATGTGAAGATTAGAATTTAAAACATACGATTATATCACTTAAAATTTAAATAAATATAAATTATTGTGGTTATAAGAAATTTTATATAAATGAAAAGAAATTAACAGTAGTACAATATTTTAAATTATGACGCACAATAACCGGATCCATGAGACCAAAATAGGTTATAAAATTATCGAGGGGCTAATTTATTTATTTATTATTAGTCGGTCCATTAGTTGTTTTACGGAGTCAATATTTGCGTATACCAACAGCGCAAGCAAATAATTTATTTTGTATGTTACATTTACCATTTAAACTAGATGTTAAAATTTTTATTTCTTTCAAATTCAATTTTATCCATCAATAGATTTATAAATTTGTCTAGTAAACATTTGAACAAATCTTTGAAGTATCTACATTTGGAATCGGTAGATACCTCAACAAGTCAATATTGTTTTCAGATGGAGTCAAAGTTTTATATCTTGTTGAATTGAAAATGGTGTCCATTTATCATTGGTAGGGTTTGAATCCAAGCCTTAAATGGTATTGATGGGCATATATGCTACCACTTTTATACGCTGGAATGTCACTTTATAACCCCACCTCAACTCGAGGGAGAGGCAATTGTTATAGATGCCTCACCATCTAGGCTTTTCCACCACAATGTTGCCTTACAACACCCTCAAGCACCTTGATCTCGTCAAGAGCAACACTTTGCCAGGGTAAAACTCTAGCGTAACACATGAAAACTCCTTTGATCTACTTCACTAAGGATAGGTGTTGAGAGTTTTTTCTTACATGGTTCACAAGTGAAATCTTATCTATCACATCTCCATCCCATCATTACCTATTTAGAAGGCTACCATGCTTCTCAAGTGGTCGACTATAATGAGACTTGTGCTTAAACGTGTCAAGGCCCTTCTCAATTCTTGAGAAGGGATTTCTCTCTCTTTCTACTTGTCTACTCTACTAAAAATATTATAAAGTTTTCTTTACAGTTCTTTACACACTATTGTGTGAACCATGATCCAAATCTTTGATTATTTTTTTTTGAATACCGTTAAAATAAAAATTTCATAAAATTTTAAAATTAGAGTAACCAGCCCCAATGAAGGGCCAGGAAAGGGGCGTTGACATGGTTCCTAGGGTATCAATTTTAAATAATAAAAAATATAAATATGATTTCACTGTAAAATAAAAATCCCAGAACAAGTCAATGGGTAGTGGAAAAGGGAAAAAGTAATAAACCGCCTACAATATTTCATAATCACTTCCAAGAAATTTGATTATCCTAAAAAATCAAACAAAAGTCCATTCACAAAGCCCTTTTCCAACAACATAGCCGGCTGCAGGTTCCAAGCAAGAAACGACACACATTCCAAGTAAAATAAAAGACACGACAAAAAGGTAGCCAAGGCCGAACCCGATACCAAGTTTCCTAGGTGGTCTCTTGGTTGCACCATAGGCAACTTCCCCTTCTCTTAACCGCCCTTTGAAAACTTGACCAGGTCTAACATCTCTGTGCCTTCAAATACCCCGTTCCCAACCTCACCATTTCATCAAAATTCATTCATTCTTTTTACACTTTCTTTCACATATTTGTAAATCAAAATAGTTTTAGTTTTTTGGTCTTACTCTTACATAATGGAGACATCATCACCAAACTCAAACTATACCCTTTTTCCATTGATTGATATCAGTATGATCTTGTTGTTTCTTAGCTTGACATGTTATGACAGCTTTAGGAGTTTCATCTCCAGATATTATTGGTCTTTCCCACAATCCAAACATGGCAGCTCAAAGACATCATCCTCAAATCGGGAGAAAACCCAGAATTATGAGTGTCCAAGCAAAGAGGCTTCATTTAATAATAATAAGGAAGATTGTTTGATAGTTTGCAGAAAAGATGTGGAGAAGTTTATGGGAAATCTGGGAATTTTTTGCAGCCTAGAAAGTGAGGAACTACAGGAATCCTATGGTTCTGATGAGCTTTCCAGGCTGTTTGAGGAAGAAGAGCCAAGCTTGAAAGAGTTGAAGGAGGCTTTTGATGTCTTTGATGTGAACAGAGATGGGTTTATAGATGCACAAGAGTTGCAGAGACTTCTCTGTATTTTGGGTTTGAAGGAAGGTTTAAAAGTGGATAATTGCAACAAAATGATCGAAAACTTCGATGAAAATAGAGATGGAAGAATAGATTTTCAGGAATTTGTAAAATTCATGGAGCACAGTTTTTGCTGAATCAGTATAATAATATTCAGATACACTGATTATTTTACTTACATTTCTTGTTATGTGGTTTATTTGATTTTTTTTCATTTTTCATTTCTTTTGGTTGCAATTGTGCTTATGAATTTTTAGACTGACAAGTGAAACTAATAGCCAGAATCAAAATCTCATGTGTTTGAAGAGTACTTGAAAAATTCTATACATATGTAAATATTTATCAAACATGAATACTTTAAAAAATGAAAATGTTGAGTAATGAGTATATACAAAAAAAGAAAAAGAAAAGCGCTCTGAATTCATTCTTTCTACAGCAAGCAACAATAAGTGACCATGAAAAGGAAGTCAACAGATGAAGGTTCTAAAAAGTTTAGAGGATAAATTTGTTTCCAGAAGCAAGAATTGAAATCCGTCAGAGGAAGGAACACTTTGCATCTCACTTAGTTTGGCATATGGTAAAAGGCAGGTTTTCGATCTCTAGTTCCTGAAATATGGGAATAATTGTTGATTCTTCCATTCATACATGTACTTGAACGTCAGCTAAGAGGACCATGGCCTTAAAGATATAACCGCACAGGTAGGACTGGGGCATTATTTAATTGGATATAAAGCCTGACATTGGAATCAATGACCTAAAGAAAATAAATCTATTCATAAGTTATTTGTAAATATAAATTATAATAAAGGCATGCTCTAAGACAGTTTTAAGATCATCCATTGAGATACTTACAGGGATCCAGGTAAAAAGAATGAGAGTCAACGATCCCTGGCTGTCTTGAAGATAGGAGTGGAGTCTTTGTCCTGTAAGCTATAGGACATACAAATTTTGTTCTCCATCCATCCAAGAGTAATGGTCAGTGAATCTATTACCAGTAATCTGCACATGAACAGAATCCATTTTGAAAACTGTGGAAGCGATTTGCATCTCTCACGATGATCATACTGTTTGTGAGCTTAGAAATAAGTTTTGCAGCTGAGTGGCAATCTTCACACATTCTAAGGTTTTTAAACACACGAATAGGTGCCTCTAAGGGAGCATGCATGAGTCCATATGCAATGGCCAGTTTCTCGCTGTGATAACTAAGATAGTCTTCCTTCTGCTCTTCCTCCACATCATGCAACACTGCAGTAACATCTGGTATATATCCCAGTGGCTTAATCCTGGCTAAAAGTTCTTTTACTTTCTCATAAATTTGAGTTGACTCTGGGTGTTGACAGTCATCCGAAACAAAAACATGGGTAACATTTCTTATCTCTATCCAGCTTACACCAGGTTCTTTCTTGACATTTCTCTCTCTCATCAATTTTCGAATCTTCACTACTCCATCCCACCTCTTTGCCTTTGCATAAATATTAGATAATAGTGTATATGTTCCCACATCATTAGGGTCCATCTCTAACACAAATTCTGCTATGCGCCTCCCAAAACCATAATTCCTATGTACATGACAGGCACTGAGCAATGTACGCCAAGCAATGACATCCAATTCTACTGGTATAGACCTCAAAAGGTTCTCAGCCTCATCAAGAAGTCCAGCCTTGCTCAGCAGCCCAACAACACAGGTGTAGTGCTCCAACCCGGGTTCTACTCCAACCTGTCTCATGAATTGGTTCAAGTAGTATAAACCTTCTTTTACTAGACCAAGATGACTACAAGCAGAAAGAACCCCCACAAAGGTAACATAGTTAGGACATTCTCCTGCAGCCAACAAGTCATGAAACAAAGCCATAGCCTCCTTTCCTAGCCCATGATGAGAATACCCGCATATCATCGCATTCCAAGTAATGCAGTCTCGATACATCATATCTAAAAAAACTTTACTTGCTGCTTCAATGTCGCCACACTTAGCATACATGTTGATCAAAGCATTTCCAACGATAACATGGTCCTTAAAACCTGACTTTACAATTTCTCCATATAGTACGTTTCCATGTCTCAGTGCGGACAATCCTGCAGTAGAGTTTAACATAACCGCAAAAGTAAACCCATTAGGTGAAACATCATCAATTTTCATCTCAGAAAACAGATTTAGTGCTTCCTCAAAGCATCCATTTTGAAAGTATGCAGCCATGATTCCAGTCCATACAACCACATTTTTAACTTGGAGCCAATCAAAAGTTTTCCTGGCATTGATAACCTTGCCGCATTTCCCATACATATTAATGATTGCACTATTAACAAAAACATCCAACTCCACATCACTTGTCAAAATCCTACAATGCACTTGCAAGCCCAACTTTAAATCCTTAAGACAAGCACAAAGTCCAAAGACAGTAACATAAGTTACACTATCCCACTCTACACTCTCTCTCATCAGCCTTTCCAAAACTTGAATCGCTTCATTCAAGAACCCTTGTTGCACGAGTCCATTTAGAACTACATTATATGAATAAACATCATAACCAGGCACTAAACTAAAAACCCTCATAGCTCCTTTAACATCAGAAAATTTTGAATACATATTTATCAATGCATTCTTAACATATTGATGAAAAACCAACCCGGACTTGACCACATAACCGTGACACTGTCTACCCTCTAAAGCCTTCCCACCGTCAGAACAAGCTGAAAAAACAACCGCGAAAATATACTCATTAGGCCTCAAACAATCCACCAAAGTCATATCTTTGAACAACTTTAACACCTGCAATGGAAACCCGGTTTGCAAATATCCTGCCATAAGGGAACACCAAGAAACCAAGTTTCTCTCAGGCATTCTATCGAACACTTTCTGGGCAACCGAAATTTGGTTACTTTTGACATAGATATTGATTAAGGAGTTTAATGGGTTTATGTTAGATCCAGTGGAGGTTTGATTGGTTACTAGTAAATGGGAATGGAGTATTTTGGCTAATATTAAGTTGTTTGTATCAGCTGATACTTTGAGGAGCTTAATTATGTGGTTAAGGTGTATAAAGGTAGTTGGTTTGAATAAAACTTGCGCCACTTGGTTACCTGCTGGTTTTAGAGCGCGCATTTTCTTTTGGCTGGGTTTCTTCTTAAACAGCTCCACTGTCATTTGTTACCATCCCCGGATCTTTTGTGATTGATTTTGATGTGTTCATGATTTCATTTTTAAAATTCTGTCTCAGGATCCTTTCAATATATATATATATATATTTATGATGTTTTAGCTTATTTAAATATCAAGTTATTTGTTCCACTCAATAAATTTACCTTGCACTACCCCCGCATCACACCACTTTTCTTCTTCTTCTTCTTTTTTTTTTTTTTTTTGTTTGAGTTCAACCAGTCCAACTTAAATTTAAATTTTACAATCTAAAAAAATAAAGGGACTAAATTCTTAAAAATAAAAATATATGAACTAAGTTTCAAATTTTTTTTAAAAAAGTCTAAGAACTTAGGATAAAAACTTAAAAATTTTGAGTATCTAAATTCAAGATTCACTATATTTAATTAAAATATTTAGGTTTAAATTTCATGGTAAACTATTACCACATGTGAATTTCAATTTAATTAGTCATAGTTTGGATTATTCCGCTTCATAAATTATATTGTATTAATTTTTTTTCCAATTCCAAATCTATTTATTCTATGATAATTTAATTTTAATTACACGTTAAGAGAAAGGAGAGGAAGTAATTGATGAAAATGATTTTGTGATTAAATTCACTCACCTAACCTCCATTCGTACACGCATTCCGTTACTGCCAACACGTTTTTAACACAACGTATCTTTACATCATTATTTATTTTTATTTATTTAACTATATGTTTCATAAGAATAGCTATTATTTAAATATACACTCTTAATGAATTGAAAAAACCCTAAAAACTTAACTCTTTTTTTCTTTAAGCTATTTACTTTTTATCTTTTTGTTTTGCTCAGCGACGGTGTTAACCTTCGAGTCGGTTATCATCCGCCTTTTTCCTCTCCTATTAACTATTTCTTTCTTCATTCTCAACCACCACACATTTATTCTCTCTTTTCGGTTTGCAAATCTATTTTGTGAATATCTTTGTTGTCGTCACAAGTTATGATGGATAGATGACGATGCCTATCATTCGTTAAATTTCCACCGCCTACCAGTAGTTTTTCTTAGAAAGTGGATGGCTCTTCGTCAACTTCTTAACATATTTCTGTTTTGAGAGTATTTTAGAACAATAAAAGATTTCAAGTGTCGATTTCAACTGGTGTTGTCTTAAGTTTTATATATATTTTTTGTTTATTTTTCTATTGTTTAATAAGTCTTCAGTTTTAGAAGTTTTTGTCTACTCTTGTACCATATTTTTTTAGTTTTGCTTATGCATTTAATTTTAGTTTTACAAGTGATTTTAGGGATGATTTTGTTATTGTCCTCTCTAGTTTGACGAATGCTCGATTTTTGCTCAACACTTTGGACCATTCGAGGTTGATTTCCTTATCATATTAAGTGTTTGCAATCATTTCAAATATGTCGTGCTTGAATTGTGATAAAGCCAATTGTCAACGTGTCATAATGTTGTATTAATGTTGAGGCTAAAGCCTTTATTGTGTTGGTGGAGCTTGTCCTTCACCATCTATGATGAGCGTTTGCTATTTTTGTTCTCTGAATTGTATAGTTCCATTTATTGAATGAATTAATAAATTTACCTTTCAACATATTTGTGATTATATAAAAAAATACATAATTAATTATTTTTAATTCATCTAATATAAAATAATTAAATATTTTATAATATGATATTATTTATCTATAGATTTCAATAGTTTAAATTATGGATAGATACCAAAATTACATATGAATTTTGGTTCAATGTGCAATATAATACATGATCTTTGATTTTGTACAATTTTATACAACATGTTAATTTGATTCAATTTTCATAAATAACTAACATAATTATTGATATACTAGCATTTTACATTTGCATATTATATACACAAATAATTATATTTATCCAATATATATAAAAATAAATTGATGTATTCATTTCATTAAATGTTGATCAAAATCAAAGTCTTATGCGTACATTTGAATTAAAATCAAAGTTTAATGTATATAATTACACAAAATCAAACTTCATGTATCAATTTCACGTTAAATGAATTAAAATTTATGTATAATTCTGATATTAATAAAATAATACTTTCTATTCCTAAGTTAAATAGCTATTGAGCTTAGATCATGTAACTGTATTATATAAAAAAAATATTATGTATTAAACAAATTTAAATTCCTATACAAATTAAAATTAAATTATATTCAAACGAATGAAAATTCCAATTTTCGAAAACAAATAATATAAATTCTATTTTAAAAATACTGAATATCACAACTTAAATTTTGGTTAATTTGAATTATTAAAAAGAGTAAATAAAAATTTAAATTTAAAATATAAATATAAATATAATAAAATTACCTCATCCTCAATTAAATCATCTATCATCTCTCCTTAATATAATTTTCATTCAAATATGATTTAATATTTATTTTCCGAAAAATTATATAATTAATTAGAGGTGACATTCAAGCTGTTCATGTCAAGCTGTTTCAAGCTTAGATCTTTTCGAGTTTGAATTATTTTAAGTTTAATTTCCGAGTACCATTTAGATTTAGTTTTATGTTAGATTTTATTTTTTTTTTTGTGAAAAAGACAAACAACTCATATTAAATAGTCATAATCAGAAAATTTGAAACTCTAATAAGCACTACTATCTTTTATATGGAATTTTTGGAAATACTTGAAGAGTTGAATTTCTCTTTGAAGCTATTTTTGCAAGGCTGTTCCCAATTTGATTTCTCTCTTGGGGTATATGCTTGATTTCCCATTGTTCCATGACTTGTAAAATTATATAGATACTTCTAACCAAGACCAAAGTTGACTCAATCGTATGGATGACTTGAAAAACTTTGATCACCTCCAAACTGTTTGTGTGGATGGAAATCTTCTTGTATCCCTCCCTTTAAACAAATGTTAGGCCATCTAAAATTCCCTACAGTTTAGCATCAACGACTAAGCATAAACCCAAATATTGATTATATCCCGCAATTCATTGCCTATCTTGTATGCCACCCCTCCAACAACAGCCCACCCCATCCATTTGATATATTATTTGATAATATATAAATAAAACTTAGAACTAAATCATCTAAATTAGGAATTAAATGACCCAATCTAAATCTGCATTTCAAGGGTAAGAAGTTAAATGTAATCACAAATTAAAGAAAATAACTTCAAAATTAGATACCAATTCTCGTAGAGCTTTTGTGTTTGTGCGAAGGTAATATCATTTTCTAAAAAAGATATTATTTCATTATATATAAAATAATTAGTTAATTTGTTAAGAAAAATATTTGAATTAAATTAATAATTAAAGCTTTTCATAAAAATATTTAATTATAATTTAATTATTGGAATTGGGTTCAGTTTTTTTATTTGGGTTTTTGTGAAATTGAGCTTGAATTTTTTTGTATCAAATTCTTAAATTCGGACCCATTTTACTATCTCTATCTTTAATATTTTATTACTTTTTGATATTTTTAATTTAATAATATTATCAGTCCAACCTAATAAATAATATTAAAAACTGGGTTTTATTGAAGTTTTAATTGGTATATAGATGTAAGAGAATTTAATTGAATTTAATAAAAAAAATTTGAATATAATTTTCTAACTTTTGATCATTTTATAAATAAAAATTAATAATTTAACTAAAAATATCATTAACAAAACCCTAGTAACTTCTTTGTTCTTTCATCGTCTCTAATTTATGAAAAGTGGGAGATATTTGAGACTGCAAAATAATAAATGAGGGTTGAGAACAAAAACTCAGAAAACTAGTCAGAGCATAGATGAAAAAGACAGATGATGCATGTTAGGCATAAAAATCTCTTGGTTTTAGCACCTCATCCATGCAAAGTCACATCCAACCCCCATTGCTCCCAGTTACTCCTTTTCCCTCTTATACCCTAACGGACAACCAAAACACCTTGGAGTCAGTTCTAAAGCTGCCTTCCTAGTGTAAAAGGAAGCCCCATTATTATTGCTTTCACTGCACATCCCCATCCCTCTAAACCTCCAACTCTTCTTTATAAACGCCACCACCTTTCTCCTCCAATCCCCACTTCTCCTTCGCTGCTTCTTTCTTTCTTTCTTTCTTTCTTTCTTTCTTTCAATGATGCTGTTATTTTCTTTTTGTTTGTTTTATATATATCTTGTCTCCTTTGGGAAAGTTCCTACATCTCTTCATCTTTGTCTTGGGATTCTGGGTTCTATTTCATAGGTTTAGAGATCAATGATTGGCATATCATGTAGCAGTGTTTTTCATCTAAAGTCTTGCATGTGGAAACGAGGTTATCTATCTATATGTGATACAGCCAAGGATGACTTGCCGGCTCACTTCTACTTAACATAAATCATGCTCTCTACATAAGCAGCTAAAAGTTAGATCACAAAGCTAAAACCAATATATGTTGTCATCAATTAATTTATAGTAAATGTTAATTGATCGGCAAGTCATCTGTTGCTATATCATTGTCTCATTTTCTCATTCTAGATTTATGATGAAAATACAAAAATAGAACTGAATCCTTGGGTGCTGATGAACTGCTCCATAAACGCAAGTACAAAACCCTTAGCTTCAAGGTAAATCAGAATGTCTAGTCTCATATTTTTCCTTTTGCCTATGTTGCAATCTCTATCCTAATTTATTTACCTTTTATTCTTAATTATCTAAACTCAACTCAGTATACCTTTTTAAATTATTAAATTACTAATTAAATTATCTACTCGAGCTTAGCCATGGACACCTTACTTTCCCTACTACTATCTTAACCTTTCTCTCTTGCAGGTTTCAATTTGTTCCATTTCCTTGTTTGCTTAGTGAAGCTCCTGTATCGATTCCAGATCAACATAACAAAAGCATATATTTGTACATAAAGATATTAATTTCAAGTATTTTATATTCATGATATTTAGCGGTGCAAAAAAATTCACATGAATAATAAATATAAATAAATCATTTCTATATTAATACATCCGTGCTATATTATAGACATTGTACATGGCACAGAACACCTATAGTTTGGCATTTTTTTTAAAAAAGGACAGAAAGGTTGGAAAGTGTTGTCATTTTCTGCTAAATTGAAATCATGGTAGTGTCAATGTCAAACAGTGTTAACTGTTTGGAAATTCTAACTTTCATCAAACAATAAAATAAGGCAAATTGTGAATTGCATTCATAATTTCAACATTTTCCTTAAGGGTCGAAACATTATACTTGTTTTCTTAACTTAGATCATCGATGCGTCAGTCTCATTTATTTACTTTTTACTAATGATAAAATAGTTGGGCACAATGGAAACGTTTGCGATGCTATCTTTTTCTTAAAATAATGGTATGGATTAATTAAGGTTAATTCTAAAAAAAAACAATATTCATTGATAGTTGTAATTAAGATATATTTATGAGAGGTGGTACATTTTTGGCTTCACCTAGCATAAAAGGGCTTTGTCACTATTAAGGGGTTGTATTATAATGGTGGATCTCCCTTGAAACATTAATTTGTCGCCATTGTCTTGGTCTTGAGGGGAACAATCACTCTCTTAAGCTACTTGACAAACATTACCATTACAAATTCAATTTGGTTACTAGAAAGATTTTATGAATTTTTTAAAAATTAATATTGCATTGACACTTTATTATTAAATGGTAAAATTAAGAGAAAATATGATAATTTTATTTAAACATAATTAAATTTTAAATTTAAGATTTTAAATTATCGGTATAATTAATTAAGTTTAAATAAAGTTATTAATATTTATTTAAAAGTTTTTTTATTTTTTTAATAATGATGTATCATGTTATTATTTACTGACGGTGCATCAAATAATTTCTATAAAAATTAAAAAAAATGTTTCTAACTTTTGTATTGTTATAAATGCCATGGCCTTGGCTCCATCACACTGTTGAGGTTTGGAAAATTTTAAGATTTCATATTCAAGTGCCACTTTCTATAAATGTATGAGATCTTTTGTATATTTGTCTAGATTAATTAATTATAATTGTTCAGTAGATTATTCATGATATAAATTGAAGAAAAAAGAATTGTAAGTAGGGTTTTTTTTTTCTCTTATATATGAAATAAAGAAATTATTCTGAAAATTAATTAACGAAATAGTTGAAGTCGGCACCTAGGGCAGCCAACTTTCAAAGTCAGCACCTCCAGGTGCCATCCTTTATATATATTTTTAGGCTCAAATGCAAAATGAAAAACAAAAAAAAAAATAAAAAATAGTCCCATGTTTTATCAAATTTTCATGATGGTTACTTTCAATTTGTTTTTTTCAGTTTCAATACAATATTAATAGGTTTCAAGCCAAGAATTTGGTGGGAACTGTAAGTAAATATGCCATTTATTTTAATAATTTGTTCTTTTTTAAAGAATTCATCTTAAAATTTTGATAAAATTGAGGGACCATTTGTGATATTACTTCATTTTAGTCCAAAGCATAGAAACAAGTTGTTCTTACATCAACTAAAAGAAAAGAATAATGTCACAAATGGTCCCCCATATTTTTATCAAAATTTCAAGATAAATATCTTAAAAAGAAACAATAAAAATCATAATTACTTAAACTTCCCACTAAAGTCTTGGCTTGAAATCTAGTAGTATTGTATTGAAACCTGAAAAAAATAATTGAAAATAACTAAAATTAGTAATCATGAAAGTTTGGTAAAATATAAAGACAGACTATTTATGATATTTTTCCACTTCGCATTTGAGCCTTAAAATATGGATACACATAAGACGGCACTTGGAGATGCCGAAGAGGAAGTTGGTTGCCTTAGGTGCCTGCCGATTTCAGCTATTTAATTTATTAATTAAAATTATCTGCCTAAATGTCATTTTTGTAGACTAAGATAAACACTAGATAGGTTGAATGGTAAATGTTTGGCACGATAGTGATTAAGACACTTGTGCTACAATCATAATCTGTTTCAAAATATCGGTATACTTCCATAAGATTCGTTATTATATATATATAATATAAAGATATTCATGAGTAAGGTTATGAAGAGTAGAATTTTCTCTGCTCAGTTAGGAGTACATTGCATTCATCTAAAAGCTCATGTACGTGATCACATTGTTTAAAATAAATATCAAAATAAAAATATTTTTTATAATGTAAAATGTATTTAAGGTTTGCTCAACCGAAACTTTGATCTGAAAAAGAAATTGGGAAGCTGATCATTAGCAAATGAAATTGGTATGGGCTAGATATTAAGCCCCCATGAAAGTCAAAGTTAGATGTCTAAGATTTTAGACTCTAGACGCTACAAAATTAACTTTTGATGACCACAGCCTAACTAGGCCCAACCAAGGAATAAAAATATTGAATCCAATCTTTTATTTTCAATAAAATAAAAATATATTCAAATAGACCATAGATAGCAATAAATAAATTCTACAACTATTCTTAATATTAATACTAATTTATTATTGTAGATTTTTTTTAAAAAAATAAAATAAAATCAATTCAGTCACTTACAAGATTTCCATAAAATAAAAAGCTAGATTTTAATATACAAAATTCAAGATGGAGTTCAATTTAGTTTAGTTTATTGAAAAATATAATTTCACTATTTAAAAAAATTATTGAATTATATAACTTTATATTTATATATCTTTAATATTTTATAATTAAATTTAAATAAAAATACTTTAATTTTTTAATTTAAATTTGAAATGAATTGATTTAAGGATAAAAAAATTTGTTCAATAAACCTAAGTCAGGTTGAGCTGAGTAGGCCTTTTATTAAAAAGAAATAAAAAAGACAAAATCAAGCTGACTATATATAAATAGAGCTTTAATCAAATCAAGTCAAGCTCAAGCTCAAGTTCAACTCAAAATTCGAAGTATAATAATTAATTTAAGCTCATATATATTTAAGCTCAAACTCAACTTTAAGTCCAACTTGATAATTAAACTTAAGGTTAATAATATATATTAAGAACAATAAGGTAAATATTTAAAATATATATTAAAATCGAAAAAGTTTAATAAAACTCGTAAATCGAAATTACTAAACTTGAATTCAATTTAATAAATATTTTAATTAAATATAAATAATTTAGTAAGATAAATTTTGTGAAAGAAAATCAATTCATTCCATCCTATGAGATAAAATAACAATATTCATGAAACCCAAATGGGAACACTTTTAATTGCAATTATACTTGTTCAAAGGTTAGTTTGATAAGATGGATCGGTTGTGCGAAGAGTGCTATTTATTAATAATAAAATAATTTAAATTTAATTAAAAAATATAGAAATATTATTAATAGTATTTTTAAAAAAATGAATGTGAATAGTGAGATGGAGTCAGAGGGATTGGTCTGAAGGAAAAACGAGGGGAGAGTAAAAGAATTGAACCAACGACCCCACCCCAGAACAAATATAACTGCAATATAATATTAGTGAAATTAAAAGTAAGGCATTTGGCGAATGAATGTTGAATGATAAACAAATGGCATGCCATTCACAGTGGAATTAAACAAATCAATCAAATAGGGTTGTTATTAAATAGACCAACCATGATCTAGCATGCTCCTTTAGTTGGTTGCAACTTCCCTTCAGTCTATTACATCATGTGTTGGTATGTTATGTCTAGAAGGTGTTATCTTATTATAATCGCATTAAAACTTAATTATTTATATTATCATCATATTATTTGGCAATATGAAAAGTAAGGTGATTGCCTTGTCTAATTTTATTTTAATTAGTAGTAGTAGTGTGTGTGTGTGTGTGTGTGATGTTGCCACTTTCCTAATCATGTATAATTATTGTTAGACTGTGAAATGAAGGTCATCACTTGTATCATTATTTGCTTCATATCTTCAAACAATATAATAAAGTTAGAATCTTTGAACAATCAAGTTTCTTCTTTCTTTTTTTTTTTCTATGTATTTCCTTCTTTGTTTAAACACCTCAATAAAGGACTCCCTATAAAACCATGCCTAATATTCTCAGTGGTTAACTATTTTATTGCATCTCTTTTTCCCTATCTTTTCCACGTGTGTACGTGTCTGTGTGTTTTTTTTTTTTTTTTAATTTTGGATTGATAGTTTTTCCTCAACAAGGGTGAAACGCTACCGCGTAATTAAAAGCTAAACACTATATATAGGGTAGCCTAACCCTAATAATTAAGGACCTTAATTGTATTTTAAATATTAAAATAAAAATTAGGACGTCTCTCGAAACATGTGTTTTGTTTCTCCTGTTGAAATCTTATGGCGGAATATAAGTATCAGGTGCTTGTAATGACAATTCAACAGTCAACATTTGGATTGAATTGAGAATTTACTTTTTTGTTAATCAATAAGAACTTGTCACACATATTGTGTAGTTAATTCCGAATCCATCATGATTTACGCTTATCGATTTAAACATTTTACTTCCAATCACTTTATTCAAATGCGAAAAACATATTAAAAAAAGAGATCATCAAATCTTTTTTAAAAATAAAAGCACACTCGTACAACAATAGAAACAACCAACAAGCAAGAATAACAATAAATTTTGATTGTCCATTGATTCATAGTTCAGTTGGTATCAGTATTGTTGTCAGTGTAATAAGACATAGATTAGAATCCGTTGAATCACGTTATCGTTTAGACATTGTATCAAAAAAATTTGAAGGGCATTGGCCTCGTGTGTTCTTAAACTTTATACACAAATCCCATACCCTAGATACGTAATAATTGATTGTATGGAATTACAAAGTGAAGTTGAAATCAAACACTTGAGATCCAACAATGATTGAAAGTAAATATCTAACTTGGAAATATTTTTGAAGTTAGGCCATTCCTTCCTTCTTAAAATAGACTTTAAATCCATCAGCTGGAGCTTCACTTAACCATATCTCTATACACTAATTATTTAGACAGCAATAATGTACCATCTCTTAATTAATTTACATGTCAACACACATTATTAAATCTAACTGTACTTTCCACATTTATTTTTTTTTCTCACATCTTACGTGGCACAGCAGACGTCAAACTTTGACTTCAAATAAAGTATTAGCCGTTGGATCATGAAAGTTGCCAAGATAGATGAAATTCCTCAAATTGGCTACCTCCGTCACCCGCACTTTGGTTCACTTTCAAATAATTTATTTCTTTTTCCCTAAAAGGAAATAAGCTTGTCTGTATCAGGAAAAAAAAATGGATAATTTTTATTATATGGCATAAAACTATGTTCTCACTTCCTACAAGGTCCTTGTCAATTTCATGTTTACAACAATAACACAAGGGTATCTCAGTCTTTGTGTTTGATAACAATCAACAGAGTATGGCCCTCACGTGGAAATAGTTAGGTAAGAATTTATCTTAAAACTATTTTCGTTTTCTATGATTTAAAAAAGATCTTTAACTTTAATTTTGGTCAATGCAAGTATATTAAAAATTAATAAAGCATGATTTTGAGAATAATGTTTTCAATAATTGAGAAAAACGTGAATATTTAGGCTACATTTGTTTGACCGTAAAAATTTTTACGAAAAATATTTTTAGTCTTTTTTAATATTTATTTTATATAAAATAAAATAATTAATATAAAAAAGTTTTTTAGTCAACTTAGAATTATTTTCTTATTCTCGAAAAATGTCTTATTAATTCTTTTTCGTAAGACATTTTCTAAATAGATAAGACTTTGTTCACTGTAACACCTCTATACTTGACCCGAACATCGAGTCAAAATACGAGGATGTTACATTCTTCACTTATCAAATATTTTTTTATAAACTTTCATAACTTTTCAATTTAATCCCTTTTTGTCATAAAAGTTCAATATTCATTAATTAATCAAATTAAATCAATTTTTTTCTCGTTAACTTTAATCACATAATTTATCTGAATATCTTGTTTAAATATCAAAATTCTATGTATTTCACTTCTATTATTTCATCCATATATTTTCTCAAGTTTAACAATTTAGTCCTTGTCATCATAAAAATTCCATATTTTTTCACAATTTCACTTTTATAATACTTTATAAATATTTTATCATCTCATAACACATTCATTAAACTTTTATCATAAATTTCTTATTCCCATGTTAAATTGTTTCACACTTAAACTTTTGTACCTTTTTTAATTTAGTCCATATTGCCATGTAATTTATTTTTCACTGTATAAGCATTTTAATCAAACAATTCATTATAATATCTTATTTCGCATGACAAATTTTCATGCATATCACTTCTCTTTTTTCAATTATAAATTTCACAAAGTTTACAGTTTAAACCTTAACATCATGAAAATTCATTATTTACTACAATTTCACATTAATATCACTTTGTAATAAATTCACTACTTCATTTAAACTCTTTATCATAAATCTCAAATATATGTTTGTCTAATTGAAAACAACTTTTACGTATTATTTTCAGAAAATTTGTCAAATAACATAAAATATTTTACACATATTCATCCAAATATCAGAAAATATTAACTTTTCCAAAAAAAAAAAAAAGAGAGCCATTTTCTAGAAACCATTTTAAGTCAAACAAACGTATACTTAATATGTTTAAATTTTGTTTTGGATTATTATGACTAATCTCTCGGAAACTATGAAAAAAAGTTTGTTTTACTTGTCAATTAAATTATTATTATTAATTAAATTTCATAATTAATATTTTTTATAAAAGTATAATCATTGTAACTTATTTAATGCAATTATCATTGTAATTAAATATTCAATTTAAAAAAAATTACATGCAAAAAAAAAAAAAAAACATGTAAGATATTTATGAACATCATTTGACTGTAAACGAACCTTAATTAGGCAAAGGAGAAATATTTTTCAATACAAAAGAGGAAAGTTTGCTTGCTCCCCTTCGGATTTCAATTTGGATAAGAAAAAATATATTTTGGAAGTGTTAAATGAGATATTATTAATCATAACTATATGATATGAAAATATATTTTCGGAGGGAATGATATGAAAATAATTAAAATATCAAACCAAACAAAAATATTAAAATTTATATCAACATCGCACAAATACAAAATACAAATATATTATAACTACATTTTTAATAAATAAAATAAGAGTGAGTAAGCAAATAACTTTCTTTATTTTTTTTTAGGATAAGCATTTGGTATATTGTTAATATATATTTTTATTCCTTGAGTAATTTTAAAAAATAATATATGTCTCTTTCTTTTTAAATATTTTATTATAAACCTATAAGACATTTGTTAACCTCCAACTCTGCTTGTAGAGTCTAAAACTCTATTAATAGTGTATTAAATATTATTCATTTATTTTATGTATTTTGTTTGGGATCGATCCGTATAAACAGCGAAATAGAAAAGGTAAAGAAGATCGAACACAAATTTTATGTGAAAAACTCTTCTAAAGAGGATAAAAACCATGGGCAAAGGGCAAAAGAGGCTTCGGCTTTTCACTAAATGAGTAAATAAACGAGCGTAAAATATGAAAAAAATAAACCTAAATGTACTAAACATACAAACCCAAACCCTGAACACAAAGCCCTAACTCTCATAGAGTTATTTTAAAATAGGTACAAAATTCTCTCCATAATTACCACGAAAACTCTCACCAAAACTCATCTGCGACTACATCTTAACGCCTCCAAAAGAAAAAGTCTTATAGTACTACATCTTTAATTCTCTTATCGAAACAGGGATACAAGGCCCCTTTAAATAAGCTAAGTTTAAAGGGTTAAAACGACTAAAATATCCTTGAAGTAATCAAAGTTCGACTAAGAGTGGAAGTCCTACTTGGCTGTCAAAACGTAGTTGTATTATTTGAAGAATACGTCATCTTGTCGTGACGTCCCATGCATGCTTGTCACGATGTCGCCCTCTCTGTCAATTGGAGAACTCGTTGCGTCATCCTAACGTCCCTCGTTGTGATGTCGGTGTCATCGACGTCATGCCTATTTCACATTTATCTTTGTTAAGTGTTTAAAAACTGTCTGATAAATGCGAGACACACTCTACATATAAATTTTAAAATTATTTTACTATACCTTATATACATTTAATAACAACTTTGTTAAGATGTTAAATTTCAGACATAAAGTATAAAAAGAAGATTACATGGATACGAGAATTTAAATCTAAAATTGAAGTTATGTTTTCACATAAATGGGAGTGATTAGAGTAGTTTAAGATTTAGACGAATGTCTAAGTTTCCAATCTTGGCATTGTACCATTGCTAACCAAACAAAAAGAATAAAAAGACTGTTGGTATTAATAACGAAAACTGGTTTGTGGGAGCTGTGGATTTCATCATTCATTTATTAATAATATTTTCTTTTTTCAAATCGCACTCATGTCTTCTGTGGGCAATTTTTAAACTATTCCTTTTCGTAGTTTCTGTTAGATGCATTTGTCATCCTCGTATGAACACAACTTCGATAGGTAATCTTACATTAGAGGTTGTTATTTTTCTCCTTTTGTCTAACAAAAACCAATGCCTCTTTCACATGCAATTTACTAATCAAATTTTGTTTAGTTCATCTTTAATATTACACACTCATATTTTGGGGAAAGTTGAGCGTTCCCTCTCAATTTTAGGCTATCCATGTGACGTATGTTAACTCAATTTGTGGACAATTTGCATTTCCTTTATACTTGTTAATTAGGGATCAGACTTAAATAATTGAAATTTACTTTAAACAGATGTTTTATTTTTAAATTAGATTAATTTTTTTTAAAATACGTATATTATATAAAATACTTTGAGTTAATTGCATCAAATATTCCCAAACTATTATTTTCATTTTAAATTTGTTAATAAACTTCAAATCATTCTAATTACATTCCTAAATTATTGAAGTTATATTGATTAGGTCATTCTTTTACTAAATTAAATTAATTGTTGAATAATGCGTCAGATCTTATGTGACGTAATTTAAAATGAAAAATTTAAGAAAAGATAAATATTGTGAAAATAGTTGTTTTAAAATATTAGTTTTGAGATTTTTAAAGTTTTTATAAAATCTTTACCGTTCACATTTTTTTCAACTTTATTTTAGTTTAAATTTTTAAATTTAAAAGGTAAGCATCAACATTCTATTTCTTTAAAAATTGTCATCCTAAATTTAACTACATAAGTCATTTAACAATTAAATTAACAACTTTAATAATGATTGATAGTTAAGGATGTAATTGTAATACTTTAAAGTTTGAGAATCAATTTAAAGTGAAAGTCGTAGTTTAGGAGTGTCGGTACAATTAACTCAAATAATTTTTCTCTAAAAGATTATAAAAGAGTGAAATTGGATTTAGGTTGGTTGAAGTTCTATGGTATTAATTTGGTTGAAATTCTAAAAAAAAGAAAAAAAGAAAAAGAAAAAAGAGAGAGATTATAAGCATTAACCATAAATATTTATAAGTAAATTTATAAAAAAATAAAAATAAAAATTAAATATAATTTTGGTTAAAATAATAAAACAAACTTCAGTCGATGTTTAAGTATGATATTGATTACATTTTAACCAAGCTTATCCATAATAGATTGATAGTAAATGACAAACCCAAACTCATTTTATTTAATTTTTATATATTGACATCTTAATATTTTTTAATGTTTACATTATAATATTATATATCACCACCAATTTAATTTTTGTATGTGTTTTAAATTACATAACATATAAAAATTAACATAATATAATATAATATAAGATATTAAAAATTTAATAATAAGTCGAGTTTGGACCTTGAATGTTCGAGCCTAAGCCCGATCCATATTTTCAATGGGCTTGTTTTCTTTGCCAATGCTTATTTTTTAGACTTAATATTTTTGCTTAAATCTTCTAAAGTTGACTTAGAGAAACTTACAATATTTTGGGTCCAAATCTTATTATTCCTATTTCGTAGATCTATTGTTCTAGATTTATCAAATTACAAAAATACAAAAATACCTTCAAAATAATATTCTTTACTTTGTAGATGAAAGGGGCTTTTGGTAATTTCCGAATCGAGTTTAATTCTAGTTGATGAGTAACACTAATTCAGTCAGCCCCTTAATATATGGTATAGATAATAAACATGATATAACAAATTAAAAGATATAAAATAACAAATGTTGAATAGTATTGAGGTGTGGGTTCAAATTCTGTTTCATGTATTTCAATTTTTATTTTTCGATATAAAATAATATAATTCTATGTCATTTACATCAATAAACCTTACTTTACCATTTATGCACGTTTTATTACTTCCCTCAATTGTGTATTTACAATAAATATCTCTAGTGCATTTAATGTTATTAATATAATGTATTTACGTGTTTAAATTTTACTTTACTCGCAATTTAATGCTTTCATTTTAATATTGTACATATTGAATATATTATTATTAATTAATATTAAACTAGAATTGTCATTATTTATTATATGTTATTTTTAAAAATATTTTTATATTCTAAATATATAATTTCTACATATATGCTTGTAATAAAATTTCTAATATTAATATGATATTTATATTTACACTTATACGATTGAGATTAAGGGAAAAAAAACAGCCAACACGCAAATTTTTTTTCACCCTTGTATTTTCGTGGTAAAGTAAAAAAAAAAAAAGTTAGTTGTCCTGCTTTTTATTTTATTAAGATAACATAAATTATAAATACTAGAAATCATATCATTCGCATATGTATAAAATTACAAATTTAGAATATAAATGTATATTTAAAAATAACATATAATAAATAAGAAAATATATAGTTTGAAATTAATTAATAGTAACACATGAATATAAATGATGTTAAAATGAAAAAAATATAAATTAAAATTATTTATCATAATGTTATCATCAATCTTAAGTCGTTAAAAATTGAAGAGGTAATAAAATGTTGATAATAAAAATTGAAATGTATAAAAATATAAAAATAAAACTTTAGATGAGTGGTAAATTAAAAGTTTTATTAACTCAATTAGTTTGAGTTCAAATCCCACCATATATATATTTAAAAAAAAAACTAAATTACACCCTAATAATATAACTTATTTCAATTAATAAATAGCATTGTCGTAATTTTTCTAACTGAATTGATGACCTAATTGAGGGTGATATTAACTTAATAAATGGTATAAATAAGACTTGAAAACATTTTGTTGATATTATTCAGATTCGTTATATTGTTCAGATTCGAAGTTTATAATTATTTATCAAAATTATATATACATTATTAATTAAGAAAAAGAGTGGATTTTTGACTAAGATGCTATAATATATGGTTGAAGTTGAAGTTATATTTTTATTGAAGATGATGATAAAATATTAACCCAAATCCATTTCTTTTCTGAACTTGTTTTAAATTTTCATCAAATTTTTTTTAATAGATTTAACTAATACTAATTACATGGTAAACTATCAGTTTTCAAAATTAACCAATTCCAACCATCCAATCCATTTCAACAACAGTGTTTGAAAGCTGAAACCATCCACCAAGTGCCTTACAGGCCACGCTTCTTTCCCCCCTTCCTAAAAAACCAGTATTTAGGGGCTCCATTTTTGCCCACTCCACTTCCTTTTCTTCTTAACACCATCGCCACCACCTTTTCACTTCATATCTTCCATCTCTTTTCCTCTTCCTTCATCCACCTTCTCCCTCACTTTTTGGCCTTTGAGTTTGGCTTTTCATTGTTTTATCCATCTTATAAAAACTGGGGTTATCCTTTCTTAATTTGATTCATATAATTGTTGAGGTCGTCTAAGCTGAGGAGTAAGCGAAGGGTTTTGAAATGGAAAACGTTTCTAGCTTTAGGAACGAAGATGAACAAATGGAACTGCCTCCAGGATTTCGATTCCACCCCACAGATGAAGAGCTGATAACACACTATCTCTCCAAGAAAGTTGTTGACAGCTTCTTCTCTGCTATCGCCATTGGTGAGGTTGATTTGAACAAGTGTGAACCTTGGGATTTGCCTTGTAAGTTTCGAAACTTGTTATTCTCTCTGTTTTTGTTTTACTTGGAAGGTGATTTTTGAATATTGATTTTGATTGCTATATGTATGTTGAAATGAAAGGGAGAGCCAAAATGGGTGAAAAGGAATGGTACTTCTTCTGTGTTAGGGACCGGAAATACCCGACTGGTTTGAGAACAAACAGGGCAACGGATGCCGGTTATTGGAAAGCCACGGGCAAAGATAAAGAGATATTCAAGGGGAAATCACTGGTTGGGATGAAGAAAACTTTGGTTTTCTACAAAGGGAGAGCACCCAAAGGTCAAAAAACCAATTGGGTCATGCATGAATTTCGTTTAGAAGGCCAGTATTCCGTTTACAATCTTCCCAAAACAGCCAAGGTTGTAGAACAAATCATGTCTCTGTTTTCCTCTGTTTCCTTTTTCTAATGGCTACAATATGATGATATTACTGTTGTCCTTTCCATGGTTAATTGATTCTTGTTTCCTTTTTGCAGAACGAGTGGGTTATTTGTAGAGTATTCCAAAAGAGTCCCAATGGCAAAAAGGTACATATTTCAGGTTTGCCTCCACTAATGGATCCCTCACCGCACACCAGCGAAACAAGAACCGTGGTGGGCGCCGGCGAGACGTCAAACGTGACCTGCTTCTCCGATCCGATAGAAGACCGTAAAGCAGTGGAAGAAATGATGGACAGCTTCGACACTTCCCTTGTACCTTGTTCATCATCCTCTGTGAATTCTCTTCAAAAGGCTTCCTACACCACCAACCAAATCAAGTCGAACATGGGAAACTTGCAGTACCCGGATTGTTTTTGGATTCAAGAACCGTCCTTAATAAAGACATTAATCCAAAGCCAAGGAGGGCGGTCGAAGCAGAATCTGAAACCAGAGTTCTCCCAGGATTCAGCCGTGTCCAACCCTGAAATGATTCAACTTCCTTCATGTTCTGCAGGAGCAATAGACCTGGGTTACTTCTGGGGTTACTAAAATTGAAGATTAAAAACCGAAAAAAGGAAAAATCAAGGGATGTAAATGGATTGAAAGAGTTGGAAGAATATTATTGTCATGTGTGCATAGATAACATTAGTAGGGGAAGTCAAGAAAATGATTGTGTTGTAAAAGTAGTTAAAACTCTGTTAAGGTTTTCATTGCCATTTTAGGATTTCACTCTATTATCTCATTCCATGCCTTTGTTTTATACACAACTATTGTAATTTCTACCATATTTTAATTCCCATTTTAATTCTCCAATATGTTCGGAAATGTGAAACAAAAAATATTTTTTTTTATTAAATTGAGCGACTTAATTTGAATGTGTCGAGAATTTTATTAGCTAAATGATTCGGAAAATATCATGTGTTGATGTTGTAGTCTTTTTGGTAGATTAGTTAGCAAGTTCGTAATTGTTTGCAAGGATTATGTCACGTGTTAGGCCACCAACCAGGAGGGGTCATCAATGATTAAGAACCAATGTCAAAGTGATCTAAATTTTTAAAACTCTTCAATATTTGAATATAATAGTTTAATTTTTAAAATTATAAATTATACACAATTAATCCCCAAACATAACGACTCTATTGAGTTGTGTTTTGTGTTGGTTTAACCACACATTTGTTGAGAGGGGTGTCCCAAATCTTGCATTACTTGCTTCTTTTACATATAATCAAACCTCAACTCGAGCTCAAATATTAGGTAAAGGCGATTTAATGGAATCAGTTTGAGTTTTTCTATTTTGTTATACTGATAAATTTAGTTTTTGATATTTATATTTTTTATTTTGTTAAATTTGATTCTCAATTTTTTAAAAAGAGTTAAATTGTTATTTTTTAACTGAAATATTGATTAAAATATATGATAGCCTACATAGTAATCTATGTGTAGTCCATGCTATCCTTTTTTTTTTCATTCTTATGAGTTTATATATATTTTTTTAATTTTTTTGAATATTTTTATAATTTTAAATTATCATGTGACATATAAGACAAATAATGACATATCAGCATAAAGCACGCGTGAACTACCACGCAGATTACCATACCAACATCATTAAGACAAATAATGTCATGTGAGTATAAAACACGCGTGAACTACCACGCAAATTACCATGCCAACGTCGTTAATAATTTAATGTTCTAGTTAAAATTTCCGTTACAAAAAAATTATTTAACTTTTTTAAAAAAATTAATGACTAAATTTATCTAAAAAAATAAAGACAAAAGTGACAAAATATATAAACTTTGTATTAGTTAAATTCAATTCAATCCTATTACAACTTTATTTATTTCAATCAAATGAATTACTATCTCTTATTAACATCTTTCTGTAGTTAAGCTTCCTACGCAATAAAAATGACCCAATTTTTTAAAGAAGTCCTCCTGAAGTTCATGCATGCAATCTTCAGTCTTCAATCTCATAAACTTATTTAGAAATTAGGGTAAGCAATCTCCAAACATAACGAATAGAGCTACAATGGATGAATTAACAGTATTTAGTAGGGGGATGGCATGCTGTAAGTCAATTCCAAATCACTACACTCTGAACTCTTGTTAGGTATTCAATGTACCTATACTTGTAAAGGAGACATACCAAATTCTTCCCCAAAAAAAAAAAAAGGAGAAGAAGAAGGGGCCTAAATTTGGATAAATTTTAGTAACAGAGAACTACCCAAATCTGCACATTCATTCACCTATTTTATCCACATTCGAGTTAGTATAGATGAAAAAACATACTTATTATTTTCTCTAAATTTCATCATATATTTGGAGAGGTATGCTTTTAGAAAAATGAAAATGTTAACGGCTCCACCAAAATGAACTAAATATTAGAAACATTGACAAAAGGGTGTTCAGTGCAGCCACTCACATGGAATTGACTTCATTGTAACCAATTCCCATCCAAACGTTATTGTCATTATGTTTTTTTTTCCTAGAAAGAAAATGATTTTCATATAATATTTCCAAGACACCCATATTAAGCGACTGCTATCATGAAAACAAACTCTTTTTTTTTTAACAATTCATGATAATTGCCATTATTTTCCTCTTCCATATATATATATATATATATATATATAAATCAACTGTGCTTAACGTTTGTTGTAATGACAATTAAAATGAAAGCAGGCATCATAAAAAATAAGAGTAGAAAAGAATTGACAAAATCAATATTTGTTAACCTAGTTCAGACACAATGATCCTACGTCTATTAAGCCTCACCCAATGAATAATTTTATTCAACAATCGTCGAAATCACCTATTGACTTAAGTTTAATCTACCCTTACATAAAGAAGAAATTGCAACCCCAATACCGACCCTGATTGTCACAAATCACTCACACAAATATCTTACAATACATTCAATAGACTCTCCAAAGAATACCTAAAAGAGTGTCACAAAATAACCACAAGAACATAACAAAGTTGTTGAAAAAGACACTCCAAAACTACTATTGGTATGCAACACAAAACAACCTATTTATAGGCCTCTTCATGTGGTCAATCAAAAATATTTCGATAGGCTTTAAACTCCTATTTAAAAGCTAAAATTATTTCGTTAATTATCTTGATATTTATCACATAAAATTCTTAATAAATATTTCAAATGTGTTTGATCATTCCTTACCCAAATCTACCTATGATGAGGTTTTCTTGTTCCATTCATTATTCTAAAAAGTTTTGTAGCTAAGTTGAACTTCTTCTAATCTTGCATAATTCTATAACACTGGGGTCTAATATGTCCATCTTTCCCACAATAATGACATACAATCTTCTAAAGTTTTTATTCTCTGCCTCATAAAGAAAAGAAGAACCCGCATATTTAGCTTTAACAAAAATTGGAAGAGCAACAAGTTCCTTACCTTTATTGATGTAACCAAGTCCTTTATGGCTTGGTTCAATTCTCTTTAAAGTCAAAATTTCATCAAGATTCTCACTTTGGCCTCTAAACTTCTTCAAGACAACCTTTGTATAATTAAGATTCTTTTCTTAGACCAAAATTTCGAGCTTTTGTTTTTCTCCTTTAAAGAGAATAATTTCTTCCCTTAAGGAATCATTCAATTGGCACAATATCTTCATTTTCTTTATCAAATAGATATAAGCATCCTCCAAATATTTAAAAGGAACATTATCATTATCCGAATCTTCAGAATCTATTAGAATACGGTTTGGAATAGTAGTAGTAAAAGCAACATAGTTGCTCACAACTTCATCTACATCAGAACTTTATTCATCACTCCAAGTGATTGTGAGTGACTTCTCGTTAGTATTAGCACATTCTGGTTATAAGTGACCAAATCCCTTGCATTCATAACATAGAACATCCTTCTTCATTGCCTCACTAATATCTATTTTAGTTCCCTTTTTAACGAACCTCTTCATGCTTTTTGTGAGCGAGGCTAATTGCTTTTTGATCTCATCAATGTCCTCCACTATCTGTTTCACTATTGGGATAGTCTTTTGAGCATTGGATACTATGTTCTTTGGCAAACTCAACTTGTCATGTTTTGCTTCATTTATATTCAACTCAAATGTTTGGAGTGAGACTATTAACTCATCTAGCTTGAGAGCGATAATATCTTTAGCCTCTTTTATTGTTGTGACTTTAATGGCAAATCATTCCGGTAAAGACCTCAACACTTTGTGTACCAATTTATCATTAGAAAAACACTTATCAAGACAGAAAGCCTCGTTAAAAATCTCATATAATCTTGCATAAAACTCAGAGATAATTTTATTTTCAAACATTTTCAAAATTTTTAACTTGATTGTTAAAATCTAAAGTTTTGACATGTGTACGACATCATTTCCTTCATGTTGGTTTTTCAAGATTGTTTATCCTTCCTTAGTATACTCACATATAGAAATGACTTTAAGTTAGTTCAGGCCAACTCCACTGAAAATGACATTTAGGGCTTTTGAATTTCCATGAGAAGCCCTTCTTTTTGCATCAATGTATTTGTTTCTTTCTTTAGGGAGTATGGTGCCATAAAAAATAGTTACAATGGGTTTAGTCCACCTATCTTCAATAGCTTCCCAATCTGCTTCATTGACAGACATAATGAAAGCTCTCGTATGAGCTTTCCAATAAGCATAGTTTGCTAAACCAAGTAGTAATGGGGGTCGAGTAATCAAACTACCTTCCTTCGTGGATTCCATGGTCACAAATTGAACAAAAGGATTACCTTCAAATAACTTTTGAAGCTTTCTCTAATACCAATTGAAAAATAATTAGTCTGTGGAAATGATAAATCAACTTTGCTTAACATTCGTTGTAACGACAGTTAGAACAGAAACATGCAACGTAAAAAATAAGAGCAGAAAAGAATCAATACAATTGATCTTTGTTAATGCAATTTAGACACAATGATTTTACATTTGCAGAGTCTCGCCTAGTGAATAATTCTATTCAACAATTGTTTGAATCACCTATTGGCTTAAGCTCAATCTACCCTTACACAAAAAATAAATTGCAACCTTGACACCGAACCCATTTGTCACAAATCTCTAAAACTACTCTTGATGTGTGACAGAAAACAACCTATTTATAGTCATCTCACGTGGTCAATCAATGATGTTTTGATAGGCTTTGAACTCCTAGTTGAAATTTGAAATTATTCTATTAATTATCCTGAGTATTTATCACATAAAAGTCTTAATAAATCAATCTCCTAATTGCTCCAAAACTTTCTTGAATAAATATAATATTTCTCTCTAAAAAATAACATTTTAATAATAATAATTTTATACTTATCCAATCACCCAAGCAAATAGGTTGAGAGTCTTAGCACCCTAGTCGACTCATGCTTTTAGTTTTGTCAAATATGTCACATTCAAGTAAATCGAACTTAGTACAAACAAAACATATTCAAAACCCAAATCGATAATCTAAGCATAGAAATAATTTGGTTATAATACAACATGGAATGAGCAACAACTTTCTTGACATTTTCAAATTAATATATATTTCTTTGACAAAATAAATTTGACATTTCATATGCACGTACGTATGTTATGTATTAATCACATTATTATTTTATAAAAGATAAAATTCAGTCATCGCATTGATATGAATTTTTTTTTCGTTTTTATATTATTTTAGTTGATAGAAAATAAGGTTTTTTTTAATAAAAGGGAAGAAATTACAAATGAAACTTATAATAATAATAATAATAATAATAATAATAATAATAATAATAATCACAAATTCTAGTAGGGTGAGTTCCATTGCATCATTCGACAGAAAATAGAAGTGTTCTAGCATTAGCTAACCTAATGAAAACGATCTTTTTTGTCCATGCCTAGAAATCATTAATAACATCAAATCAACTGTTTAAATAATATTCTTAAATTTTGACCTAACTATTTGTTATTCTTTCTTATGAAATGAGTACGTGACAAATTCAAAGAATACACAGTATAAATGCATAAAAGTTTATATATAAAAAAAGAATTATTAACTAATTTGATTTATTTATCAAAAAAAATCAAATTTTGTTAACACATTTGAAGGCATAGACTTTTTCTGTGGTTAAAATAATGACTGCAACTTTAAATATTATTTTATTATTTTACTTGCTTATTTTTCGAGTGGATAAATTTTAGAACATAAGAATTAGACTATCTATTTGGAAGATATTTAGACAAATAAAGCCTAAAACATGAAGACCAATTGAGTTGAAATTGAAGACTTGAAGATTAATTTTTTGCAGATTAAGTTAGATTACTTGTAAATCAAGTAAAATTACATTATATAGTTGAGGCATTAATCACATTAGGATTCTTACGAAAAGATTATCTTATGCTAATCAAGTAAAGTTACATTCTATAGTTGAGGTATTAAGTTAAATTTTTTTTTTTACAAATATAAACACAATTAACACATGAATAGATATATATATATATATATATAAATGACCAAGATTTATTTATTTATTTATTTTTAGAAATAGATTAAGTAGATAACGTGTATAATTTATAGTCAAAATTAATGTTGTCTTTTAGTTGTGGAAACAAACAAATACAATAAATTGAGCATTTATGTCGGGGACCCTTGACTAGGATTTTCTGTTTTTTGAATGAAACAGCGGTGTTACTCATGGTATTTTTAATTTGGGCACAAAAAGGATAAAGTTAAGTTATATCATATGGTTATATTTTGGTTTAGATACGTCTAAAAATTGAGTTGCTCACAATTTATACTCCTTTTGGATTCCACTTCCACATTTCTTATTTTAAACTTTACAATTTAATAAATCAAAACTATTCTTATTTTAAATTGTTAAGGATTTCCAACTTTTCTTCTTACAAAACTACCCTTTTTTTAAAATAATTAAATTTTATGTATATGTATATGTATTTACATTTTTATCTTTTCCTATAACAAATGCAAACAATATATCTATCTATTTCATTATAAAATTTGTTGCCTAAATTAATATCAATTTTTCTTAAAAATATATATATTTTTTATTTTTATATTTATATAAAACCTTTAAAAAAACAATTAAAATTCACTGCTTAAAATAAACATGTCCCAAATTAGTGAAATTTTACATATGATTCGTACACATGAAATTCAATTGATGAATAATTTTTTTTATATAAATTTTTTCTTTCTTTCATATAAATATAAAAGAATTTAGTCTCTCTCTTTTTTTTTTTCTTTTTTGTAATAAAAGTAATAATGAAAGGGATTTGAGTTAACGGCAGAGCGCGCCCATTTGTCATCATATTTGTTGTTTGTTAGCCAGTGTGGTCGATGGGACAGTTTAGTTCACTGACCAAACCTAAGGGAAAAAAAAGCCAAAATTCCATGTTCCAAGTCTTCAAGACCCTCCAAAGTTGTGGGACATGAGAAACTGAGCAACTTAAAGTGATTTTACAAAAGATTTGTATATTAAAAATAAGAAAGTAAAAAGTAGAAATGAATGTTATGATAGCAAATGGGCTGAGCTACCCACTTATCTCTGGGCTGCCATCTATATCTACAAATAAATTTTGAGAATGGATGAGGTGTTTGGTCTTTTTATTTTGTTTAATGTAAAGATGGGATGCCAAATCCCTTCTTTACCAAAACTTGCTTTATCTTTTCAATTCTATGTTTGTAATGCTAATAATGGAATGACAAAAACCTTTAATTAGTTTTTTCAAGCAAAATGCATTGAACCTTTCGCTATTTCCCCCATTCTCTTTCTACAAGGTTAGGTTATAGTCCTTAAATCATATCACTTTACTGTTATTATTACTACAAAAGCAGCTAAATTTATAAAATATTATAATTCTTTACTAATATATACTTTAATTTAATAAATGGGAGCAAAACATTGCTAGGTGTATTACATAATTTTTTTTATTCTATAAAATATTCTATTATTTATTTATTTTGCATGAAATTTTGGAGATAATAGAGTTTTATCTACTTTCAATACACACTTGTAAAAATTACGTTATTTTCAAAATTTCATGCAAAAATTAATAAATAATCTATTTCAAACTGTTAGTGCCAATTGTACATCCCAACTCTAACATTAGTTGCAATTCACTTTGCAATAAAAAAAATTTGTGCAACTTGCCATATATGTTGACATATCTTTGATAGTAAAATATTGTTTGAATTCCTACATCTCTCAAGTAAAGTTATTATATAAAAGTTTTATGTGTGTTGTGTTTTAATAAATGAAGAGATTTCATTTATAAACAAGTCTAATTCACATTGATTAAAGGATTGCAAGCTTAGAGTGTCTATTTAAAAGGAGGATTGCTTATTTAATAATGTACAATTGAGAGAGAGAATTTTTTTTTTTTTCATTTTCAGAAACTTATTTTTAGTGCATTTATTTTGTATACACACTATGTTCATGTTATATTTGTGAATAAATTTTCTCGAGAAAAGTTTAGGTGGGGAGAGTGATTTTAATTTGTGCATATAAGTGAAGTTGCAACTCGATGAATAAATAAAATTTAAATCACATCTTTTACCAAAAATTGATAGTGAATTATTTCGTGGGCAAACCAATTCTATGCCCATCTCTAATTTTACTGTTTTAGTTGTTCGTAACCACTTATAATTTTATATTTTTGGTTGGTAACCAAAAATGATAAAAATAAATAATTGAATAACTATTTTATAATTTTTCATATTTAAATGATGTATTAAATAAATATCAATATAGGTTACCCAATTTTTTAAGTCCTGGGCATGTTAAACCCGTATGTAACGGTTAAGTGTACTGTTTCATTTAACCCAATATAGGCTTAATTTTGTTAAGAAATCACCAGATTTTATTTCACTTTGTTTAACTAATTCAATGCGCACCGTTTTGTTCACTTTGTTTTATTTCTCTAGTTTTAATTTTGTCCCGTAACAAATGCTGCCCTCCAAAAGAAGATCATTGTCATACAGCTGTTGCAGTGGTTCAATCCTTTGTTCACGCTATTCTTCTTGTTGCTGAAAGTTGAACTGGGCAAGCATAATCCTAATCTAGCTTCCTATGAGTGCCTCATGCTCAAGCAATGCGTTAGCAAGTGCATAATGTTCTTTCCCGTGGGTGGTGAGAATGGTTTTTGTATTGTCATAAGCCCTCTCTAGCAACTCCCTCACTTCTTTCTCGATAAAAAGCCTAATCTCAGTGCTCATGCTCCTACCGTTGTATTGTCATAAGCCCCACTTCTTTACTCATGCCATACCTTGTAACCATTCGTCGAGCTAGATTAGTCGCATTCTTAAGATCAGACTGTGCACCAGAAGTAACTTCATTTTCCCCAAAGATAAACTCTTCGACAACCCGTCCTCCCATAGCAACATCAAGCCTTGCAAGCATTTGCTTTCAAGAAAAGCTTGTTTTATCCTTGTCAGGCAACTGGGACACCATGCTAAGAGCCATTCCTTGAGGGACCATTGTTACTTTGTGAAAAAGAAGTGCCTCGTTAGTATGGATTGCAACAAGGGCATGGCCAGCTTTATGGAAAGTTGTCAATTTTCGTAACTCCTCAGAATCACAGCTGACTTGCGTTGACTTCCCAATATGATCTTATCTTTTGCATATTCTAGATCGGCCATTGTAACTGCTTTGGCACCATCCATTGCAGCCTTTACAGCAGCAACATTGATCAAATTTGCTAGATCAACACCAGAGAATCCAATAGTACCTCTAGCAATGATCATTAAATCAACATCCTCGGCCTTCAAGACCTTTGACATCTGGGATTCCATAATCTGCCTTCGCTGTCCAAGTCCTTTACTAATCCCTCTATCTTCAACAAGTGCAGCAATACCAAAAATCAACGATAAGCCAAGTGCAAGACTACGAAAAATACGACACAATTCATCTTTAAAATTCCCTAATTCTGAAGACAACATGTGGATAGGAGCACTAGTAGTTCCTAGGTAACTATTTTTTACAGGTTTTCCTATATTTCGTAGAGCTGAAAGTCCCCCTTTACTCTCTGTCTCTTTCTGAATGAGATATACCTTTTTGTAATGTCTTAAGCAACTCACTTTCATCTAAACCTATCAACTTTGACTAATGCCTTAACATATTCGAAAAGTTCAAAATGGTTAAAATGCGAAACATGACTCATCTATTTCACTAGAGAAAGTGAGAGATGTTAGATCTAGTGTCCTAAGTGTAATATTTTGATCAATATACACTTGTAATTTTTTTCGAACAGATTAGTTAATAAAATAAATTCATTGATTACATTATTATACTTTGTATAATTATCCTTATATGATTTTTACATGCAAAGCAAAATGGAAACAAATGTTACTTATTAGTTGTCTAAATGTTTAACTAATACTAATTATTACATTAATTCACTTGGCTGATTTAAGGCAACAGATAAGCACATCTACCATAATAATATTGTTATGTTTGCATTCTCTCTCTGAGTTTCTAGGTAAAAATATTAGGCACCATAATTACATGAACATGAAATATAATTAAAAATATATAAATATTTTAAAATTAATATAATAAGCATATCAAAAAATATAAAATACTTCAAATACAATTACAGATAAAATGCAGAATACAGAATGGATGCACGGATTTTGCAGTGTTTGTTTTGCATTAGAATTTAGCAAAGGAAATAACAAAGAATATGAGTAAAGTTGCTCCATTGCAACTGAACTATCATTTTAGCGTAGGCTTGAGAATTTGAGGAATGGGAAAAGGGCAGTGAAGCTGAAGATGAAAAAACTACAACTTGAATGGCATTTAAAGAATATGAAACCAAAATCCCACAAATATTTGGTGAGGAATGAGTTTTCAGTAAAGCCAGCTACTTATTCTGCAAAAATAGTCACTGATATTCCCTTTTATGAGACTCCTTGAGTATGCCCACTTCCTCTTTTCTTTTCTTGAGATACCGATATTAAGCTTATTGAGAATCACAGAGTCAACATAGGTTGACTCATTTCTTACCTAGATGGGGTTTGTACATGTAACGCCCCCTTACCCAAGACCGTTGCTGGAGTCGAGTATGAGACATTACTAAACTTATTTTAGCATTTAAACAAGTTCAAATAATTCTCATAGTAAACTATCCATCTGCGTCATAGTCGCTAAAAAATCATATCTCGAGTTACAAAACTCGAAATCCAATTCCGTAAATTTTTCCTGAATCTAGACTCATATATCTACTTACTAATTTTTTTTAGAATTTTTTGGCTGAGCCAATTAGTACAGTTTATTAGTTAAATTCTCCCCTATTTCAGGGTTCGGCTACTCTGACCCCTGTGCACTACGAATCAAATTTCTTCCTGTACAGAGATCCAATAACCATTCCATTTATTTATCTTAAAAATAGACTCAATAAGGAATCCATACATATAAAGTGTGAGTCCTAATTATTTTTACACAATTTATGATGAATTTCTAAAGTCAGAATAGGGGATCCAGAAATCGCTCTGACCCTGTTTCACCAAAACGTAAATATCTCATAAAATACAACTCTTTTACCTATTTTGTCTCTTCCACATGAAAAAGATTCATTAAGCTTCAATTACATATTTTATTCATCATCTAATTCTATCTATACTATTTTTAGTGATTTTTCAAACTCACGTCACTGCTGTTGTGTGATTCTGTTTTATAATCAATTTCACCATTTTATGGTTTTCCATGGATTAGGAAATACATTAAGCATACATAAAACTAAATATAAATTTTGGTTAGTCATTCCAATAGCTAATCATCAACAAACATTTCTAAATCACTCATTCACCATATAATAAGATTATATATACAAAAGGATCATAATATTATACATGTCATATTCTCAAAATATGCAAGCCACTATACCGAGGTGGTTCGTTGATAGTGTGAATGTGTCTCCGACCGTCCCGATCTCTATCCGGTTTGTCAAAACTACAAGGAAAGGAAGGGAGGGAGTAAGCATAAATGCTTAGTAAGTTCACATGTAACTAGCAAGTGACATAACCATGCAATAATACAAAATCCACATTTGCATAATATCACCAAAACATTCATATCATATTTCTCATTCATGATCTTACCATATTATTGTTATATTGAAGTCTCAACCCGAGGGTTAAGTACATAACTGTACAAAGTATCCGTTCCACAACACTTACCAACTAGTCACTTTCATCTCGAGAATTTCTCCATTTCACTAGAACTTTACCTGTTGAACACATCGGAATATAATTCGGATACACGAAATCAAGCTACCATAATTTCACCCATAATGAACTCAGAACGCAACTCAACGAGCTCGGGTGTTCGCATCCATAATGAACTCGGAACACAACTCAACTCAACGAGTTCGGATGCTTGCATCCATAAGTGAACTCGGAACGCAACTCAACGAGCTCGGATGCCTCGTAATTCTCACGAACTCGGAACACAACTCAACGAGTTCGGATCTCAATTTTCTAGTGACATGTCACTTGTATCCTAATCTATTCCTAATGTTCAAACGGGATTTTCCTCGATCACACTCCTTTGTCATCTTCCACGAAATGTCGAAATCGA
Source organism: Gossypium longicalyx (assembly GCA_025698465.1). Lineage (NCBI taxonomy): Eukaryota > Viridiplantae > Streptophyta > Magnoliopsida > Malvales > Malvaceae > Gossypium > Gossypium longicalyx. The sequence continues at coordinate 5,724,758 of CM047005.1, forward strand.
TACTTCGATGGTAGTTCATACTTATCAAGTAATTCACATAATTACATATTTTTCAACAATAACCACAAAACATAACATTTCATGATAATAAGTATCATATCATATAAACAACATTAAATTGCTTAAAACGACAATTATGTTACCCTATTTACTCATGAACTTACCTCGGTACAAAATGTATAAAGGTTGCAATTTAACTTAAAATCTTTTCTTTTCCCCGATCAAGGTCGATTCCACGTCTTTCTTGATTATGGAGCTTGGAAGCTTGAAACAAACCCTAGTTATAGAGAACCCTTGAAATTTCGTCCTAATGAAGAAGATGGACATATTTTGCCATCTTTTTCTTTTTCTTTATTCTTTTAATTACCAAATAACTAAAATACCCTTCATTAAAAACTTTGGTTATTTCTACCTATATATGTCTATTTTTGTCCATGAAAACCTAATAGTATAATTACCATTTAAGGATATGTCCATTTTTGTCCATGAAAACCTAATAGTATAATTACCATTTAAGGACCTCTACTTCAATTATGCTCTTCAATTAAATCCTTTAACATCTAAAACTCATATTTATCAACTTTTGCAATTAAGTCCTAATAGGCAAATTAGACATACAATTAATGAAATTTTCTATCGATATTCTAACATATGCATCTAATCACTCAATAAATTATAAAAATTAATCGGAATAATTTTTTTTAGTTCAGAATTGTGGTTTCGAAACTACTATTCCGTTTAGGCCCTAATTCGGGATATCACATTACATACTTTGTTTGACGAGTATTTGGAGGATAAACCCAGAGTTTTCAATCCCATGTTTCCTCATAAACATAGTATCCAACAGCTTTATGATGTAATTTGCTTCTTCTTCTTCTTTTTTCTAATTTGAGTTTAATTTAGTTTAGTTGATTAAATTCTAAAAGCTTGCGGTTGTTGAGTTGAGGAGTACAGAAGATTTTAATTGTATCATCATTTACCTACTCCATCAACAATTATAAAGATTTCAGATATTGAAACAGCTAGAAATCAGTATGGTATAATTTGGGTTGAACATGTAATGCAGGATGAATGGAGGATTAAGATGATGCCCTTAAAGGTGCTGGCCCTAAAGGTGTAGCCAGTAATTGACTTTAGGTTGAAATGCAAATACCCACCCCAAGTTCCTTCGGATATCACAAAACTTCTTGAGGTTCAGTCGGTAAGCAAAGATGTGAATCAAACAAATTAGCTTTTGTATAATCCCACAATCAAACCAGGTTGTCACTGTGTGTCTACTTATAGCCAAGGTATTCATGTTTTCGGGCATCTAATTCACTTTTCAAAGCTTTACCTCCTTGGGTTTCAAACCATAGCATTTCCTTTACCGAGAATCTTTTTACCCTCACTCACAACTACCAATTGAACTAATATTGTTTTTGCTTTGAAATGAGGGAGATGCACCATTGGATGGAAAAATATTGAAACCTATTCATAACACTTTTTCATGTAAACCATATTAATATTCACTGTGAATTAACAAAGCTTGATGAAGTTCCATATTAATATGCATGGGTCATCAATCACTCCAAGTGATCATTACACTTTGCATGTACACCATTCCTTCATCCCTTATATATATATATATGTAAATCCAAAGGTGAAGTGCTGTTGCAGAGAAGATGTGAACTACAAGGGCTTGACAAAGTAATTGTCTAATTGACTCATCATCGCATTTCGCGCTTGGTGTGAAAGCAAGATTATACCCTGATAGAAGAGGCAACAAAAGCCGGATTAGGGGTGACTGTGAGATCAACATTAGCCTTGTTTTTCCGCCCGCTTTCACTTTCATACCGGGTGGCGCCATTCACGACATTCTTGTCAAAGGGGTAAGTAAGTACGATTGGTGATGAAAGTTTTTAAATTCTTGAATAACTTTTTAATATACTTGAGAACTAAACTGCATGGTGATAGTTAGTTACTTGGCAAGTATTTATTCTCTTATCTTATTTTAATATTCTCATTTCACCGTATCATATACATATACATATGTTGGTGGCTTTTTAGTTCACAAATGCTAAACAATGACTAATTTTAGAGAAATGTGGTATTGAAAGGTAATGGCAGAGGTAGGTGAAAGAATAAAGGTGGGTGCTGACGATAGCTTGCTTGCAGATTATAGAAATTTCAGAAAAGAGAGATCATCAGATAACCGCCGGAACTACTTCACCAATATTTAAAAAAATGTATAAAAAAAATGGAGATGCGGGGGATCGAACCCCGTGCCTCTCGCATGCAAAGCGAGCGCTCTACCATTTGAGCTACATCCCCTGCGGGTTTATAATTGTTAACAAATATGGTAGCACTTGATGTTGCTTTAGATGTCATTTCCAGTAGTGGATTGAACCATAACTATAGCAATAAAATATATTTGTACACACCAATTTCAGATTTAAACTCTGGAGTTTTTCTTTTGCTAACAAAGGGAAATTCTGGACGATTTTATTCTTTATAAATATATGAAAAACGATTTATCTATATTAGTGTAAATCATATTTTTTTATATGAATAATATTTTAATAATTTAACCGTTAAATTTATCAATATAATTATATTTATCATACATGTAAATTTTTAAATCAATTTAAAATCTTTTATCATGCCAAGTACTAACTTATAAAAGGATGGTTGAAGATTTGTTAATATTTATAGAGTTTGAATAAACATATTAAACTTATCAAATAAATTTATTAAATATTTAATAAGTGTTTGAGCAAATATATTAAATTATAAAATAGTTTAGTTTCAACCTTCAAATTTTAATCATTTTCAATTTCTAGATTCAATCAATTTTTTATTATATAAATATTGGAGTAAATTACATTTATGGTCACTTTAAAATAGGATTTGTCTTACTTTGATCTCTCTCTTCTTCTTTTTTTTTTTTTTTTTAATTTAGTCACTCTAATTAAAAAAAATCATACCAAATAATCATTGCCGTTAAAATTTTCATTTTTCAACTAACGGTACTGTCAACCACCGTCTCCTCAACAGCAAACTCCTCCCCGTTCTTGTTTCATCGACAACCCAAACTTATCCTTCAACTCCCACATCACTGCCGCTTCAACGCCAGCACCAATGTTGATCCGAGCACATTGATGATAAATTTCTCGTTAATAAATTGTTTGGTGAATAAATGACATGTTATTACCGATAGACTGGCGGAAACAACTTCCATCCACTGAGCACTTTCAAATTCCATTCAAGCTATAAGTGACAAAATTGTAATTCATTTTTAATTTAATAAGCAAAACGAGATCATATCCATAATTTACAATTTAGTTACTAATACAAGCCAAAATAAGTAGCAAGATTGCTGTAAGAAAATAACAAGAGCACTGTCATTAGATTTGTAACTGTTTTGAACCTCTACAAATAATAGGTTGCCAAAACAAAGTCGGACTAAAATTGGTTCAATTGGAGATGCGGGGGATCGAACCCCGTGCCTCTCGCATGCAAAGCGAGCGCTCTACCATTTGAGCTACATCCCCTGCTGTTTTAATGCTGTTAAGGTAATTTTATAAATAATATTAAATCATTTCGGTTGAAGGCCAATCTCCGTAAAGTAGTTGGGACGGTTGACAAAATATCATTCTCTGGACTGCCTTGAAAGTATTTAAAAAGTTGTTTTTATCAAAATAAAAATATTATTTACAAAGAATCAGAATAATTAAATTTATTAAAAAAAACTATTACTAAATTCAATTTCAACGGAGTACACAAGCTATATTATTCCCATGTTTTTTTCAATAAATTTATCCTAAATTAATAATACCTAATGTTACTTATCATATCAAATTTTAAAATTAAAAAAAATATATAAAAACTTAAAATGATTCAACTGGACATAACAAGAACAAGAAGATCCAGGTACCTTTCTTGAGGGTGCTGATATTGTTACAGAAGGTAACAGAAGGATATTGAGGGGCAAGTTATTGCTCGTAGAATAATGCAATAGTGTGATATCTTAGTTTTCTCATAAAAAGAATTTTTAATTGGAGAAAATAGATTATATGTATGATAGTAATTAAATTTAATTAAATGAGTTTAATTATTATTGTTTGGATTAAGATTAAAATCGAACAATTCAAAAAGCATAGAGATTAAGATTAATTGATTCGAAAAATATAAAAATTAAAATCGATCAAATAAGAGTAAAAGAACTAAATCTATAATTTTTATAAACTATAAAAACTACTATTACTAAATTCGATTAGAATGGATAGCACAAGCTGTAATGAAATCTGCACATAAAGAATGGTATTCCCTTGCTTTTTGCTAAATTCATCCAATGCTAGTAAGAAATGATGTTGCTTTAGGTATCACTTCTAGCCGTAGCTTGAACCATAACTGTAGCAATAACATATTTGTGGATAATTCTTTAATTTACACCAATTGTAGATTTAATTTTTGAATAATTTTATTTTTTATAATTTTTTATTGAAAAGATACACTTATATTTATATATGCTTTTATAATTTTTTATGTGATTAATATTTTGATAATCCAATCAATATAATTGTAATTATGGTGCATATAAATTTCTAATCCATCCAATTCAACTTTGGCAATTTTTTTTATTTAGTCAGAAATGATTTTTAATTATAATTTATAACAATATTAATTTAATTTTTTAAATATATTTCAGGGTAAATTACATAGATAATCGCCCAAGTACAAAAAAAAAATATCATTTTAGACACTCACAATAGAAGGTTTGCAATTTAAGCACCAACTTTACATAATTTGTTCCTATTAAAATCACAAACGATACGCAAACATGACAATTAAAAAATCGGTATAATAATAAATTTAGCTATCAAATTTTACATATTATATCAATTTAGTCATAATTTTTAAAAAATTAACCCTTAAAATTTATAAATATTTTCAATTTTATCTTAACTCTAAAAAAACTAACTCCATCCATGTGTCCTTCATCCTTAATTTTCATTTTCATTTTCATTTATCGTGGATTTTAGCATTTGACTCAATAGTTGATGTGCATATCTCTATTATTCAAAGAATAGAGTTTTTGAATAGTTTGCAGTTGTTCTAAAATAATCATGGATATCCATCACAAAAGAAGATCCAAAGGAAAATGCAAAGATCGTGTATACAAATTACCATTTTTGTATAAAATGCTAAAACCATGATAATATATATTTATGTTTTGACTAGTATGGAACAATAATTAAATTTAAACACTTGTTTGACACAAATTCAACCCATTTACCCTCACCCCAATATTGTATATAAACAACATTTATTTCTTTGTATGTCTGACACCGCATTATCCTCCAAATAAATGATAAAAATCTTTAAAAGGAAGTCCCAAATCCAAGGACTGAAGTTAAACTCTTTCTTAACGTTCACCACATATAATAGAAATGAATGAATGAATGAAAAAAACAGAGTCTGTGGATTAATGAAGCACATTGCAAGGACAAAATAAACTCATCACTCTCAGAAACACCCAGAGCCAAGATGGTGAAGATGCAGAATGCCACTACCTATTTAACAAGTTTGAAGTATAAAACAGCGGCAATAGTGATGATAAGAACTGCAATAATGATGCCAATGATCCACTTGTTCCGGTTCATCCTCCTTGACATGGCTGTCAAAACTCTCTTGCTCTTGCCAATGTTGTCATCCACTCCATGAAGCTGCAACCGTAACAAAAACCCAACTTTTAAATAGATATCCAAACTGGTTGACAGTAAAAAATTATAGCTTAATGTGAGATATTATAGGATTATTGTATAAGCTTTTCGACATAACATGCTCATGCAATAGTCAGCAGAAAAGAGGGAGGAAGAAGCAAAAGAATAATATGCTTGAAGGCTACGAGATGAGAATACTAACATCATAATAATCAAACAAAATAGCTACTATTCCACAGTCGACAAATAGGGCTTGAATGAAGTTATATAACTCAAATACGAGAAAACCAAAGTTCAAAAAAGCATACTACGTATGGTAGAGAATTGGAGGTCATATGCAATAAACAGAGGAGAAAACCTCAGTGAATAAAAGAGATACCGTGTTATTGGCATGCAAGAGAGCCTGTCGCTGCGAATGCAAATCCTGAAGAATGGAAACACCAAGCTCTTCCGTTTCGAGCATGGTTCTTCTACTATCCCTAATTCTGTCGCTGCTCTGATTCAACCGCTCTGTAGTCATCATTAGTCTTGATCTTTGATTAGTTGATGCCTATTACATATTCATCTATAAGTAATCAAAAGTTAAATGTAAGGAAAGCAAACGGTAACAACTGATCGAACTACGGCATGTTAAAAGGAAGTTAGAAGAACCAAAACATACCGTGAGTGCATCAGCCATTCCAGACTCTAACAACTGATCTCGAGCATCTGGATTTATATTGCCAGATGCAATTCTTTTAACTTCGCTTTTCAGATTGTTAAGGTCGGATTTATATTCCCTTAACTTAGCAAGAAGCATAGTCTTGACATTTGGCTGCAAACTTCTTGCCTCAAGGTCCATTTTCCGAATCTGATAACCAAAAAAGCAATAAGTTAAATAGTCAAGGGAAAGGAAAAACCACATAGGAGAATCAAAACATGAAATGACCAGTTACCAGATCTTCTGCATTCTCCAACCCAGCTCTTATATCAGAAACATTTTGTTTTTTCTGCTCTGAAAATAAGAAAACAATCAATTACTTGAAACAAGAACAATTGGCTAACTATAAAGGAGGATGCTTGAAAAACTTTGAAAACATTTCTCATCAACACCTCCAATGACTTAAAAATCAAACCTACTGCATTACTCGATAAAAGGAAACAGAAATCGTTAAGATTCAAGCCTTAATTGCGTCTCTAGCAAACCCTTCACCATCACATTCCTTCACTAATTCAATGATTCAAGCAGTGGATGCAATGGTAACCACAGACAAACAAGCTTTTTCCAGAATGCAGCGAATCAAAATCCTTTTGCCCTCCTTAAATGGGGTACTCATATCAGCTTGATGCCATTATCTACAGGCCAAAAACTTTCGAACAGTGCTGAATTTGATTCTGACTTTTTCTATCTCTTCTTTTTTTCTTTATTGTCATCTTTTAAGATTCATATATCTCAATCATCCTATGTTACTCCAACCCTTTAATTTTCTTTAATTGCCCATGTCTGACAGTCATGTCGGATGCATATTATGAGTATGGGAACGTGACACTCCAAGACACTCCAAATACATAGAAAAAAACTTCAAAAAAAATTTAACATACCCATGTCCGATATTTATCCGCGTCCAATACTCACATCTGAGTCCAAGTAACAAAATAATCATCCATCTACCTGACTGTTTCGTAAAACTTTCCTCTTCTGTTTCTACTTGCAAGTAATAATACACCGATTTAAAGATCCCAAGTAAAGAACAAAAGCAAACGCCATTGCACATGATAAAGCAATGCAAGTTAATTCCAAAACTAGAATTCAGTCATAGTAGTTTAACATTAAATCACTGCAAACCAATTCCATTCATAACATATATTCTACATTATACATCAGAATTAGTTTAAAAATTCCATGTTTATCGCTTAAAATTCAGGCATTTCAAATTCATCCCTTAGATATATTTAACTTAAGTTCCCACCTCAAGTAGCAAAACTTTAGCGAATTCCAAAAAACTAATAAAAATCAAATACTGTAAGCTGCAAAAAAGCACCATGAAAATCATGAGTATTAATCAACTTAGACAAAAGTCTAAAAACCAAAGGAGATAAAGAAGATCTGATCTCCTTTTCTTCATCTTCATACCTCCAAATTAAGCATTTTATTTTATTTTATTTTTAATAAAACCCTAATTGATAATCAGCATAAATAAAAACAAAAAAGCACAAATTAAAGAATGCTTGATTCCGCTAAATTAGAAGGAAATAAGAATCTATTATGCCATCAAGTATACGCAATCGGGAGCACGGAAATGAAGAAATTAACATAAAAGAAAAGACTCGTTCAAATGAAAAATTTGGATTAAAACCTCTACCAAGTGCAGCCGCCGCCGTACACTTCTTGGAAAGGTTCGCCGATAGCTCGCAATATTGCCGTTCATATCCTTCGAAAACTTCACTCATCTTTTAGCTTCTTTATTATCCAACAATGGTTCTCTTCAAGATCAACTAAAATCAGGAAATTAAAATTTAAAATCAGGTCGAAATTCGAAAATTTTCAAAAATTATAAAAATGATGAAATTGGAGAGAATGCGAGAGAACCTGAGATGGCAATCGTCGTGGCTCTCGGGCTTCGAATATTATTTCCTTCACCTTTTAATAATAAAAAGTAGGCAAACGACAGCGTTTCAGCTTTTTACTATTGTTATCGTTTTCGTTCCTGTGGCTGTTGGGGGGCAAGGGAGTGATGATAAAAGAGAAATAAGGTCAGTTTTTGTTTTTTTTTTTTAAGTTTTAATTATATAAAATTGTAATATTTTATATAATTATATAATTATATAATTAATAAAATATTATTCAATTACCCAAATTATTACAAATCTCGTAAACAACCCCACCTGCACAATATAATGTTGTTTCTTTTTTCTTCATAGAACTCATTTGATTGAGGGGAACTTTAATGTGGACAAAAATATTCAAATATCAAAATGAAAAGAGTTATTAAATTCAGGGACTAACTATAGAATTTTCCGTTGATAAAGGCAGCCTCCTTGTAGTAGTAGATATCACACAAATTAGCCAGTTAATTCATGCCACTTATTATGGTATAACTCATTTCAGTGACAGTGAGTGAGGGAAGAACTTGATATAACGAATATTTAGAAATATTTTGGTATAGTAATGTAAAAATGTTATATATAGATAAAAGGACTCGGTAGCGGATGCCTATAGAATATAATAGATACCAGTTGAAGATGTTTGGAGTGTTTTCAAAATAAATTTTAAGATTATTATGTATCTATTAATACATAGAAAATTATGAATAAAGATACCAATATTACATTTTTTGGCACAGCTATCAATATTGCTTTTAATACTAACATTACTATTATGGATTGTATACTAAATAATTTTACAAGAGTCCCTATAAAACCCCTTAACCAAACCTACATTTACTTCCAGCTAAAGGGCCCGTAGGTGTTGAAGGAATGCAGCACAAACATCCAAGAAGAGAAACTGCGGCCCCTCAAGCCTCTGAACATCCACCACATACTTCTCCTCTTCAGTTTTGTAAAGCTGCCCATCATCAATCATACATTTTAAGCCAAAAACACCTGATTTTCTCAAACAAACAAAGAAATACATTACCTGCAATTGGAACTTGACAACATTCGGGGACTTGGTAACACCACTGTTTTCGATGACGGTGGATTCATCATCCCCAAAGTAGTGATTGTTGTTAAGACCAGGAATAAAGCTGGGAAGCCACCTACACTTCATGTTATAATGCCCTATATTCTTCCATCGGACGTTGATTGCTTGCAGAGCTTTGAGAACTTCCATCATGATTTGGAAAGGCTGGCCTCCTGACTGTATAAACAAATAAAACCCTGCAATGTCAATTACATGCTACTTAAAACTGGACTTACTTGTCCAAACTTCTTTACTAGTAAATAAAACTGTCAACCACATTTAGAATTATACTTCATTTTCTGAAAACTGTTATCAGTAGGAAAACCAATTGGAAATCGCAAACCCAACCTGAAGTCCGAGTGCCCATTTTCTCTCAGGGCTTCTTAAATCCATCGCTTGATTATCAGTATATCCTGGAAGGCTGTGTCCAACACCTTGGGCTGCAGCTTCAATTGGATTGGGGGGATTGAAGCTAGTAGTTTCCTAATATGGATTAAAAAAATGTATAAGAATTCCGACTCTATATGGAAGTCTGCAAAGGTAAGAAGAAATGACAACTAGACTAACAAGAATGGTTTTCCACTGGCGGACTGTATTAAATCATGAATCCCAAACTCTTATTTTTTTTTTCATGACACAGGTAGGTTTACGTTATGCTTAGCAATAAAATGGACAAAAAGGTATGTTATACCTCTATGCCTCATAGATGCGACATCATCCAAAACAACTATCATATCAGATTCAATTTTATTTATCTTTTCAATTTTCTAAGTCTACCAACCTTGAAAATGATCACATCCAAACCATATTCTGATTGGAGTGTAAGTTAGACCTTACGAAAGAGCTAATTATGGGATGAAAGACCAACTACAAACCATCATCTATAAAATACTCCCTCTTCTAAGAGAAGAGGAACAAATAAAACAATAGCATTCACACTTTGCTCAAATATGTACTCAACATTCTCAAACCGTCAATTTTAGTAACTCTTTGTACCATTTATAGTGTGAATCATGCTTATTCTATTGTCTTTTCGCATTTTATTCGGTGTGAACTGCCACTTGTATATCATTCTATATTTGGTGTCTTTGGTGTAACTTAAGTGTTATAAGAAGGTACAAATAGAAGTGCACCATAGTTTCTTGAAACTCAGCTCCGAGATAGCCGCTGGGGACTCCGAAACGGTTGTCCAATAGTAAGTAGTAAGCAACAGTTCCCTGGAAGATAACGCAATAAGAAACTACTCGAACCCATCAAGGAAGGAAAAAAAAGGTGAAGTCCAAACCTCATTTTGAGCTCTGTTCCGAAGGGACTCGACTAAATGGTTCTTTTCAAACCCCATCCTAACCACTTCCTGAAGGATCTCCTCATCAACCTGAAATTTATGTTTCAATCAGGAGGTTTCATGTTACATAACAAGTACAGTATTAAAATATCTAATATAGCAGTTCAGTAGAGAAAAAAAAGAACCCTTTTTGCTTGCTGCGTTGTATCTGGTCGGGGAACAGCTAAATATATGGGAAGATGCGCTTGAAACCAGGGGTGCTGGCGGATCTCAGGAATGGTCAATCTCTTCATTGGATCAACTACAATAATCCGTGAGATCAAGTCTCTAGCACCAGCAGATAAATGCCTTGGAAGAGTGTAGCATCCGGCCTGAAGGAACCCCCTCCCCCAAAAAAAAAACAACAAAGAAAAGCGAATTTCAACTCAGTAGTCAGTACTTTCAGGATTTAAGCCGGTAGGTAAGAAACATCATCAAAACGTGAAAATCCAATTTGGAAACCATAAACAGGATAGAGAGAAGCAACAAACAGAAGATCAAATGAGCTTATGCGAATCAAGACCTATTTGTCTTGATATTACTTGCCTTTATTTTCTTATATAGGTTATGAAAGCTTTCATCCTCAAAAGGAAGGGTGCCACAGAGAAGGGCATACAATATAACTCCACAACTCCATGCATCCACTTCAGGCCCAGCGTATAGTTTACCAGAAACAATCTATAGCAAATGAAGATCCACATACATTACAAAATTCCATCATAACGCGAAAAAAGGTTTGATATTAAATAAACAATAAATATGTATGAAATCAACCATTAATTTTTAATTCACAAACTCCTACCTCAGGGGCAGCATAGTTTGGGCTGCCACAACTTGTTTTAAGGAAATGACCATCTCTCATTATGTTGCTAAACCCAAAATCAGCAATCTTCACATTAAAATTTGAATCCAGAAGCAAATTTTCAGGCTTAAGGTCTCGATGAACCACCATATATTTGTGGCAGTACTCCACCCCAGAAATTATCTGCTCCCAAACCAAGATTTCATGCCTATAGTTTCCAAGGAAAAAAGAACATAAAGTAGACTAATGATCAATGATATATATAGATATATCCAACAAGACCTGCTGAAAAAGTTTGCGAGCCTCATCCTCCTTAAGCCTTCTTTTCTGTACAATATAATCAAAGAGGTCCCCAGATTCCGCATATTCTGTAACTATAAATATTTTTGTTGTGGTCTCGATGACCTCATACAGTCGTATGATGTGAGGGTGCATAAACAATCTCGATATTTTAATCTCTCTTCTAACTGCACCAAATATTAAGCTTCTCTCAGTCGATACTGTGACTACCTTCCGCAAGAATCCATCCATGTACCCCCCCCCCCCCAAGCTCATGCCAAACACTGGTCGACAAAGCTACCAAAACTTCTCTTTTATTTATTGAGATAATGGCAAGATTTACCCCTGTACTTTAACATAATTGTCAATGTGGTACTTATACTTTCAATTTGTCCAATTTGGTACCTGTACTTTATCTTTGTTAATCATTCTGGTACCTGACCCTAACAACAACATAATGGAAAATTTTGGTGTTTATTTTGAAAAAATAAGTCGTATAAGAAGAGGAGAGTTTTAGGTTATCTGTAGGAGGTCCCTGATCGCCGGCCAGACAACTGACTATGGTGACAAAGGGCAACTAGGGTATTAACAAAAAAAGTTAGAAGAGGAGAAGTAGTTTTTGTTTAATTAAAGGTTAAAATGAAAAGGTAACTAATTAAATTTTTTTTGTTTTTAATGTACTTTAATTATGAAATTAAAAAAAAGGAATTTATATCAGAAGGAAATTAACTTTTTTAGTACACGTCACAATGTCATTGAATTTGATTAAAATGTTTTTTTTATTTTATTTATGTTCTATTTAATATTTTAGCTTAAAAAACAAAAGGATGTAAAAGAAAAAGGGAAAATTTAATGCAAGTCCCCCTTCCATTACATTCAGCTTTTCCTTTGTCCCACCATGTCATGGTAATATGTGTCAAAATTTAATATAATTAAAATAGAATATTAAAGTATAAGTATTAAATTGAATAATTTAAAAGTATAGATATCACATTAACAATTTTATTGAAGTATAGGAATAAATTTTGTTATCATCTTATAGCAGGAAAAAAACGATATTTGTGTTGCATTTGAAAACTTACATTTCTGTAATTTGGATACTTTTCAAATGATTAATTTTTGGATTAACTTGAAATCGTAGATTTAAAATTCATGGTTTTATAGCTTTCAAATATTATATCTTACCTAATTTATATATATATATATATATATATATTTATGCAATTCCATTCTCAAATTTTACATAAAAAATTGTATTTGCAAATTTATGTTTCGAAAATAACAGTAAATCAAACTTTAAAAAATATAAAAAAAATTATTCAGAAATTTATAAATAACGTGATCAATCTAATTAACAAATAGTAAACACAAAAGGGACGAAAATATATTCATTCAAAAATTTAAAAAAAAAAAATACCTGTTTCCTCCATTCCCATATTCTTAATTTTTGTGAGTTTAAGAATCTTAATAGCAACTTTATGGCCAGTCAATACATGTTCAGCTATTTTCACTTTTCCAAACGTGCCGATTCCGATCCTTTTTCCAAGCTTGTAAGTAGGTGATAATACACTTTCAACTCCACTGCTTACTGATCCATCCATTTTTCTCTTCCTTAAAATCGAAACCAAAAAAAAAAAAAAAAATCAAAATCAATCGAATCAAAGCAGTTAACAAAATCATGGAATGTAAGTGTAAAAATCACATGATCGGATCGAAACTGCCTCCGCTTCGGCTTTCTTTGTTAATGGAGAATTCGATCGGAGAAGACCAAACAAGCGAAGCTATGACCCTTTTTTTTTCGAATGTTGTATTCATCGAGGGAAAACTTTTTATATACAAGAAGCGAAAAGAAATGAAGATCTCAATTATTTTATTTAAAAAAGGGTCAAAATATATGTAAATAATTAGGATAAATAAAGATATTACGGTTAAACAATAAATTCTTTCATTTCATTTTTTGAAATTACTATGTCAAAGGAAGAAAAATATTTAAATGACGTGGCATTGACGCACACAATCTGTTCATTGTAGTTTGTCTTGATTGAAATAATATAAAATCAATTTGACATGTTCATAGACCAAACGCCATATATTTAATACATATATTCTATTTATACATAAAATTTCAATAATTAATTCTAATTTATAATTACACAACTGATAATGAAAATAAGTATAAAAAAATCCAAATAAAACAAATTTAACTTTTTTACCAGAGAACAGCTGGATCATCACAGTTTTAACTTTCTTGGCCTGTTTTATTATTCAAAAACAATAAAATATTAAATAACTATTTTTTACATTTAAATTTAAATAGAATGTATATTCAAAGGAAACCAAACACTGAGTTCATTTCAACAGTATTTAGACACAGTGCAATTTCCATGACCTCTTTACATCCAAAGAAGAAAAAGAAAAACATAGATACCTTTGGACCCTATGAGCCAGGTCGGACAACAGTATTAACTTTTAATTTTTCTTGACCAGGCCCGATAACCCATATTACTGTTTAAAATAAAATTCGACTTAATTTAACAAAATTCATTGCCCTTTACACATGGCTGAACCTGTCTCCAAAAGGAAAGAAACTTGAACTAAAGGATGTTTTCTGCCTGTTTACGATTAAAGTAACGAATAGATTGCACTCAAAATTCATGAATTTACAGCATTGTAAGGTTGCTTTAAACAATCTCTTTAACTATAATGTTACGATTTAGCTCAATACAAGAGGAGGCGGCGGAGGGAAGGGGGCTGCATCCCTCGACAAACCTCAAGTCTTAATAATCTGGAATGGAAGCAAAGCTGTATCCTTCAGCACCCCTCCAAGAATAATATGCTATCCGAGTCTCGTAAAAACCTGCAGCATACAAGTTCCGATCAATAAAAATAGTATCAGTCAAACTCTTTTGAATTTTGACAATAGCTAAAGATAGCATCGAAGCAGATCGTTAAGAGGCTTTCAAAGAGACATCAGAATGATGGTTTTTTAAGTTATTCAATAAAAACTTCGCCTGCAATGCCACAATGCCACAGTTGTATTTGTCATGCACTTTTTGGTATGTAATGCCTCTCACAGGAATGTTCGTTGCAAATGGGGTCGTAATGAAATAAATATAAGTGCGTCTGATCAAATGCATATAGTTTTCCTATTATTGCTTCCCGAATAAATGGTCGTGACAAAATTAGTTTTAAAGGAAATCAAAATTTGGAAGTTCCATAGAAGGAAGAATTTATTTCTCCCACTCAAATTCCCTCAACTTCAAGGAAATAAAAGAAAATTTCTCATACCATCTCCCTCCATCCAAACAAAGGGGCTAAAATCATCTAATGCTGCTCAACTCTTCCTTTTTCTTTTAAAATATTAATGTTCCACACCCATGTCCAATGCATACCTAGAAATGGTTGGTATATGACCCTCTAAGTACGCTCCAAATATATGGAAAACTTCAACAAAAAAAAAAAAGATACCTAGAACAAATATATGCCCGTATCCAACACTCACACCCACATCCCAATAACTTAGAGGTCATCTTCACCCAAAACTTCCCCAAGTCAGTAATACATGAAAAACAAGAAATGGAATGCCCTATGGCTCTATAACCATAAATGCAAGGGTCATATGCTTTAGCAATATCATAACTAGATCCACCCAGATCCAGACCCGTGAACAGCATACATGAAACAATTAAAACAATGATTTCACAGCAACCTCTATACTAGTATTCAATAATTATCCAAGGATGAAAAACAACTTCCCTCCCTGAGAACCCAGACTAATTTCACCATTACATAACAAAATATCATTAACAATCAGGTACTAAGGAAACAAGTTAAGCATAACTATGAAAAAAACAACTTCCCTCCCTGAGAACCCAGACTAATTTCACCATTACATAACAAAATATCATTAACAATCAGGTACTAAGGAAACAAGTTAAGCATAACTCTGAAAAATGATTTAAATTGTTAAACCCAATCACCAATTCAACAATTAGACATACTTTCAACACCATCCAGTTAAAAAAACACATTTTGTCGAATCCGTTGTGTACCTGGAAGGAAAGTAAGAATTCCGAGGACTAGAAGGCCATATGCCTGCGACTTCTCTCCTCCCATATGCCCCGAGAAGATGAAAAACGAAAGAAAAAGAAGCAAGCACCCCAGACAAAGCAGAAAGACTGCAAGGACAATGGATTTCCATGGGACTCTATCAAAGGCTTTTGGTGAATAATCAAACCTTGGGTCGAAACGCCTTCCACCATTATAATCATCATCTTCATCAAAAGCTAAAGGACTGTAACGAACATGACGCCTAGACGACATAATAGTTAAACACTCAACTGTCTCCTAGAGGATCCTTTGCAGATAAACCAGATTCGTCTAAACACACAAAAAGAAAGACAAATTTGCTAATCTCAGATGTTAAATAAATAAGTTATTAAAGAAAATATATTGCTTGAACTCTTCATTCTTCTTGAAATAATTGTGTCTGACACTTATTTCTGACACGTGAATATGGGGATATGACCTACAAAGAGCCTCCAAATGCATGAAAAAATAGTATTTACTACTATATATTATTGTTTAACCAAACAATCGGATCACCACTGAACATCCAAATCCAAATAACCCAGCTTAAGAAACATAAAATCTAGCAGTAGGTACTAATTAATTCAATAAAATCCAGAATAATTAACATCAAAGTTGCAGTTCTTCTTTATGGATGATTTAGCAGATAAAAAAAAATCAATTAACAACCAAAAATTTTCTCCTTCTTTTTTCAATTTTTTCCAGCAGTAAAGATCATATCTTTGAGCTATGGATTAAATTGGGTAACTATTAAATACAATAAAAAATAGAAATTTAAATTTAAATGACCCAGAAACTAAAATCCGCGTGTAGTTCAATTCTCAATAAACCCAGTTGCAAACATATCTTATCATTTCTAAAAAATTGATAACGAAATGAAAATATAGGAAAATTAACGATACAAAACAGAGGGAGAACGAAAGGACTTACAGAGGAGAATAGAAGAATTTTGATAGCAAATCTGCACAAGAAACGAATAAAGAATCAGAGTTATTGAAACTTCAAAGCAAATATTCAAGATCGGAAGCGATATTGTGGGATTTTCATTTGTTTAACATGATATGACGTAAATACCCTTTGTACTTCTTTTAATTACGAAAAAGTCTCTTAAAATAGACATTGTATGGGTAGGCTAAGTGATAATTTTCCCTCAACTGGGTTTAGCCTTTAGACCCAATCGCTCTCATTAGAAATTCATATTTGTCTTGTACGGAAATAAAGTCTTCGTCTGTTATTTTTACTCGGTAGGCCTTTGTTTATTTGAGATTATAGATATTTATGGGGTCGGGTTTAGGTTAAATTTAACTAAAAATTTAGGTCTGTTTGTTAAATTTTTTTGGCCTAAAAATTTAATTTAAAATTTTATTCAACTCCAGCTTAGAAAAATATTAAAATTTAGATCTAATTCACCCGAATTATTTTTTTATTTTTATATAATTTTTAAATATATATAATGCATAAAAAATACTAAAAATATTAAAATAAATATTTTTTAATAAATTAATTTTTTTAAATATTTATACTTAAATAACACTAAAATAGATGTAATTTAACAATCAAATGCCTCTAAAATAATAACAAAATTAACAATAAAATAATTGTTATATAAATCTAAATAATAACAATAAAATAGTAGTAATGTAATTGTGAAATTGTAGTGAAATAGGGAGAAAACAACAAAAAAAATAACAATTTTTTTTGTTCTTTTGTGAATTCGAGTTGAACCTGGACTAAAAATGTCTCACCTGAGACTCGGCCCGTTTAAAAAATGGGCATTATTTTTTTGTCTAAGCTCATTTTTCGGATATATATTTTTACCCAAACCCTCCCCCTCCTACTTTTCAGGCAATTCAAGTGACCCGGCCTATGAGTAAGTCTATTTGAGACTTTGAAATGAAACATTTTATTTTAGAAAAAACATTTAAATTTAATTAAATAACTATACCTTCAAATAAATATTATAAGTTCTACCACTTTCAAATATAAAGGTATGTTTAATATATATTTTGAAACTAATTAATAATAACAACAAATTAAAAAATGTACGATGTTAAAATAAAAAGAAATTTAATTTAATTGTGAGTAAAACAAAATTTAAATATGTATATACATTAAATTAAGAATCTTAAAGGAATACAATTTTTATTATGGTATTGTCATCAATTTTGAGTTGGTGTTGATTTAACATATGATACCAACTAAATCGATAAGATTATTAATACTATAAATTTTATCACACGTGCATACTTGTGGAAACTATAAATTTGGAACACAAATGTTTGTTTATAAATAATATATAATAAATAATAAAACATATGATTTGAAGTTAATTAATAATAATACATGAAATATATACGATGTTGAAATGAAAATATTATATTAAAACTGCTTATCATAGTGTTGTGATTAATTTTGAGTTATTGTCGAGTTAACTTGTAATACAAATTCAATCGAATACATTAATATATATACAATTGATAGAGGTAATAAAGTGTGTATAATAAAATTTGAAATGTATAAAAAATTAAATTGAAACTTTAATTAAATGGTAAATTAAAAGTTTTACTAATATAATTTATTTGTGTTCAAATTCTATTATATTTATATTTTTATTGATTTTTTAATAAAAAAATTTTAAATTACCCTCAAATAATATAACAGGATATTTTTCAACTCAGTAAAACACTTAATAAATAGTGTATATATATATAAAAAAAATTGGAGATAATAAAAATTGCATAATAAAATTAAAATGTATAAAAAATGTTAAAACAAAACTTTATTTATGTGATAAATTTAAAGCTTTACTAATATAATTAGCTTGAGTTCAAATTTCATTACATACATATTATTTTATTTAAAATATAAAAAAACTAAAGTATTATTAAATAATATAAATTATTAAAAATACAAAAAAAATTCAAAATATTATTAACTGAGTTTAATAAAATAGATATTCTTCAGCATCCTAGTTGAAGTTTAAACTGAATTAGTTCCTTCATTTTATTTGAATAATTCATGTGCATTTTTACAATTTCGTACAAGTTTCATAAATTTTCTATGATATTCTAATTTTTATAGTATTTTTTTTCATTTTTGTATTATTTTAATATTTTCATAATTATTAATAACTTTTAGTAAATCTTAATATTTTTTTCTTATTCTTTTTAGAATTTAAAAATTTTTATTTTTTTATAAATTTTCACTTTAACAGTCACAGCATCCATTTTTCCATGCACATCAATTATTACGTCATGCTTAGTTTGATGGAAAAGTTTAATTTTGACGTTCCAGTTTTTTTTTTAATTATATTAATTTTTTATTTAAAATTTTTCTTATTTTTAGTTTTTAAAATTATTTTTTATTAAATTATCTTAAAATAGATGAATAAATAATTGTTTTTTAGTTTTGTTGATATGATATATACGTAGATAACACGTCAGTATTTAATTATTTTTAAAATTTTTAAATTTCAAATAAATAAAAAAATATTTTTAAAATGAAAATTTTTAATTTTTAATTTTTAAAAAATTAATTAAATATTGATATATTATTCACGTGATAATTCACATATACATCGCATTAGTAAAATTAACAAATATTAAATTTTCATTAATTTTAAAATGATTTGAAAAATATAAATTTAATAACTAAAAAATTAAAAATAATTAAAAAATTAAAAAAATTATGAAAGTTGAAGTGAAAAAATGCATTATTTTTTTTTTCATTTCACAAATTGGTAAAAACATGTGATATGTTGAAAGAGACCTTTTAGGGTTTTTTACCTAAATAATATAAAAAATATAATATAATATCAAAATAGGTTGTTTCAAAAATTAAATATCAAAATGGTACATTTGATTTGGTGGAGGGTGGTGCCACTTTTGACCCAAAACAGTAAAAAAATAATAATAATGATTTAAAAGATTTAGGGACTTATTATGCAATTTTTTAATTTTTGAATGGCTGCTGAAAAAGTAGGAAAAGTGGCGGCACCAAACTTTAAATTTGGATAATTTCCTTTTAAGCCCTCCTTATTTATTATTATTTTTATTTTCCTTCAACTCACTATATTGTGTTTAAACAAACCATTAACCTATTTTTGTAGTTAAATAAGCCCTTTACTTATAGTTTTTACTCATAAAAGCCCTATATTTTAATATTAAAGTAAATATATTTTACCCAAAGTAAAGCTATTTAAAAAATATAAACTAATTCATATATTATGTTGATGTAAATTTGATGAGAATAATTTATTAAATAATAAAATAAAATTTTTAAATTTCTTGAGAGTGCTTGCATACATGATATTCTTAACTACTCTTTTGAAATTTTTTATTACTTTTTTAGATTTTATGTTGATGTTAAAGTGTATACTTTTTTATTGCATCAACAAAAAATTAAGATAAGAGCTTGAAATTCAAAATATATATATTTAATTTAAAATTAAAATAGGCTTTTATGAGTAAAAATCATAAGTAAATGGCTTATTTAACTACAAAAATAGATTAATAGTTTGTTTAAACACAATATTATGGGTTGAAGGGGAATAAAAAGAAAATAATAAATAAGGAGGGCGTAAAAGGAAATGATTCAAATTTAAAGTTTGGTGCCTCCACACTGCCAGCGGCACCCTTTCCCTTCCTTTTCAACAGCTATTCAAAATAGAAAAATTATATAACAGATCCCTAAATCTTTTAAATCATTATTTTTTTTATTGTTTTGGGTCAAAAATTTAGGGTGATGCTGCCTACGCACCACCCTCCTCCAAGTCAAATGTACTATTTTAATACTTAATTTTTGAAACAACCTATTTTAATATTTTATTTTATTTTTATATTATTTAAATAAAAAAATCCGACCTTTTAAGTTTGTCCACAAACTCGAAAACATCTATGGCTACGCAATTTCTAAAGCTTTTGAAAAATCTTGAATGGCTGTCTCCTATTGTACGAAATTATATTTATTTTATTTTTAAATATTTAATTTGATTTATTTAAAAGAATTACAATTCAGATCTATTTGACGATTGTAATAGTTGATTTGATTAATTAATTTTATTAATTGATTTAATTAGTTGATTCTATTAACTGTTTATTTAAAATCGTTTAGTAAAATTTAGCTGATAGTTGAAAATTGATATGTGTAAAATGATAAATAAAGACATAACACATTTTATTGTTAAGTATTTATTTGTTTATAATGCTCTAGCCTTTATTGGGTAAATTCATTGAAATAAAATGCTATTACTTAAGTTTTAAATTATGAAAATTAATTAGTGAATATTTTTAAAATTTTAAATAAACAAAATTTTTAAGGTTTTTATTTGTAAATATTAACCTGGTGGAAATTGATAAATATTAGTAGTTTATTAATATAATTGTAAACTATATTTTTAGTGATAATTATGTCATATTTTTAGTATGTAAATTAGTAATAATTATATCACACTCTGAATAAATTTGTCAAGTAACATATTTCAATTAATATAAAGTTGCGTAAAAAATTATTTTACACAAGTAAATTGCAAATAAATCAAAGTACATAAATATTTAAGGATTTACGAGCTCAATTGAAAATTTCTCGTGGCAATGTTGATTTTTGTAGATTCACGATGGAGGATTTTTTTTTTTTTAAGATTTATTTTGGATTTTGGACTTTAGACTTTAGAGATGAAAGTAAAAATAGGAGAATGAATGTCATTGATATCTTGACACCTCTATTAGTTTAGAGAGCATGTGGGAAACAGAGTAATTTTTGAGTAAGTATGATCAGATATGTTATTTTACATATCTTATTCTGAATCAGCTGTTGAAAAAAGTTGTCCATACCCAACATTTTTTGTTTTGAATGTACTAACTCAACAAGCTCTTACAAACCTCCGTTCACCAAACACTATAATTAAAAAAATTTGACTACCTAATCTTCCATTTATACCCAAATCAACTAAAAAGTCCAAAATTTTATTTACCCAACACCCTAATTCTTTTCCACATACACTAAGGAAATAATATGTTAAAAATAACAAGATTTGCGATATTAGGTTGATGATTATTTCTTTTAAAAAAACAACTTAGAATAACTAGGTTTCAACAATTCTAAATTCGATATGCTAAAATCAAAATTGGACTATCATAGAAAGTGTTATATAGTATGAACCAGAGACAACAGCTTTGGTTTATTGCAACTTAAATTTTCAATTGCTTGGTCCATAAGAAAGAGGAAAATTATATCTTCATTTTTTATTTGAAAAAAAAATAAATTAGAAATTCTATAAATTTACTAGTCAAATTATTGGTACGTTTTAAGTTAAATTGGTAATAATAAAATATTCTTTTTAACTGCAACAACTTCGTGACTACACAATTAAATCAAAACACAGCCATTGTTAGGAAACTATCTTCATCAAATACTTTATTGGTGAATGATCAAAAACTACTTCTTTCTCAATGATTCTTCTACTCGATTTGCCTTTAGGTTTCTATGACGAATCCCTAGAATATGATTTACAATCCATATTCCATTTCGATGGCCTTATCTTTGATTTCAACTATTCTCAAGTTATAGCGTTGTATGTATTTTAGCTACTCGGGAAACCATTCTTCTATCTGTTTTGAGTTCTAGAAAGAAGTCGGCATGTCATTATTTCAATCTTAAAAATATATAAAATTTTAAATTAGACTTTATAACTTAGTCGAAATAAATTTTAAAATTAAATATAAATTTTGATTTAACGTATAATATTTTAATTTGATTCAATTTTCATAAACAACTAACATCGTTTGAATGTCATAAGGGTGTTAGAGATACACATCTATTGAATTTGCATTGCTTTATTTTATATTATAAGATAATTTTATTTTTTGACCCCTATATTATGGTAAAATTTAAATTTAATTCATATATTTTAAATTTTGACATAATTTAATTCATATAATTTATGATTTTATTAATTAGTCTAAATAATTAATATTTTTAATTAGTTAAATTACACTGTTAAAATCATTTTTTTCATAAAGATACTATTATAACAGAAAAAAAAAAAAACACTTTATTATGATAAATTGAAATAAATGTTTTTAAGACTATTTATCAAGTAATTTCTTAAATTTAAAAATACCAATCCCATAAATTTAATAAAATAAATTAACTTATTGACTTGACTGTTTAAGTTTGAAAAGTAAATAAATAAATAACTTAGTTTCAACAAGTTTAAAGCATATTTTGAAGTCTGCAAAAGTGAGAAGCTTGGGACCATACCAATAGGGGACCATTACGTCAAGTAATTTTAGTTTTGGACGACTCTTTGTTTTACTTTTGAAGCAAAAATTCCTTTAATGCACATACAATCTATTATTTGTATTAAAGAAGCTTTGATTTTTTAGTGGACAAGGAACCCGCGAAACACGTCCTTTTTCCTTTTTTATATTGATTTTATTTGAATTTCTTTTCTTTTCTTTTTTTACTTTTTCGTATACATATCCTTTTTGTATTTTTTCCAACTTTCTTAGTGATTCACTGTTTTGAAGTTTCAAATTTTTTCTCATACTCCACCAACCTCTGTTTTCTGTTTTCAGTTTCCACCACCTAACTCACCCACTACCACAAGGAACCCCCGAACAAGTCCTTTTTACTTCTTCTTTTTTTCTTTTTTTTTTTAATTTACATATACATATCCTGTCTTTTTTCAATTTTCGCATTGATTCATTGTTTCAAAGCTTCAAACTTTTGCATTCTTTAGTGTTTCTATTTCTTTGGAAAAGGTCTTTCTGTGTAGCATCAATGGAAGCTAAGTTGTTCATAGCTTCTTCTTCTCCAGCTTCGTTTTCTGTTAACAGAGCCACCGAACTTTCAAGACCCAGTTTTCCTTTAACTTCACAAAGCAGGGAATTTCCCATCTTTAAGCTCCATTGCTCTGCAAGGTTGTCAAAGACAGCCATTCAATCTCTTCATGCTTCCACCAACTCTACTGGGTATAAAACTATCCTCCCTTTTGCCTCTTCTTTTGTTCAAAACTCCAATTCAGATTTTTGGTTGTTGAAAATTTATTCTTTATTTTTTTTCTCTGTTCTTTTGCTTTGGTTGTGCTTGACTGTGGAATTCGCTGACCTTACTTTATAATTGCGTTTGTTTGAATGCTTCAGTTGTTTATAATTCCATTGTTAGGATTCCTGGAATCTTGTAATTTAATTGTTATTCTGATGTTTGGCAAGAAAATGTTTTCCTGGCTGATTAATGTCTGAATTCCTTTGTTCTCACTGAATTTTTTAAAATTTATTTTGGAATGGATTTTATACCTTTATCATGTCACTACTGAATCAATTACTTTTTCCCCCTTCTGGAGAGCTCCAATTTGAGTGCTCTGACCAAAATTGTGGAAAACACTTCCTGAATCTTTTTTTAATCCGTTGGTGTTTCCATGGTGCAGTAGCTGATTTCTTTTTGACATTTGATGAAGGTTTTTGATAAATTAATGTTATGGTAACATCTCTTTAGATCAACAAGAATCAAGCCAAGGGTGGATAAGAGCGAGAACTTGACCCTCGAGGCAGTGAGGTACTCGTTAATTCGACAAGAGGACAGCATTATATTTAGCCTTCTAGAGAGAGCTCAATATTGTTATAATAAGGATACATATGACCCTGATGCCTTTTCAATGGATGGGTTCCATGGCTCCCTAGTTGAATATATGCTTAGAGAAAGCGAAAAGCTTCATGCCAAGGTATTTATACTCAATAATCATAGGGAGAAAGGAGATACGTGTAGCAAAATTCACGTTGCTTTTCTCATAAACCCTTTAATTGCATGTTAGGTTGGCAGGTACAGGAGCCCAGATGAGCATCCTTTCTTCCCTGATGAATTACCTGAGCCCTTGTTGCCACCTTTGCGATATCCACAGGTAAAATAATAGGACCGGATATTAGGCATCACTTTTTTCGATCTTTTGCAGTGGCCTTGGACTTTTGTTCATTGCTCCATACGTCCAAATTCTCGCTAATACATGAAGTATTCTGTGTTTTATTTGAACTTTTAAGTATTTGTTACAGCCATCACTCTAGCTGTAAAGGGATGGAATATGTTGAGGTCTGTCTTAGATTCATATTTGACAGGGTAAAATGATAATTCATGGAAAAACGTAGTCTTTCGCTAGGAAATCAGTTTTAGGCAGCCTCTTGAAAGACTAGGGAGTTCTTCTCTGTAACACTTATCATCTATGTTACTCAAACTTGGGTGACACAGTGTGTGTCTGATATGATTACATGTTCAATATTAGTATGTTTAAATTTTTTTAAAAGATTTTCCATATTTGGAGGGTCTTTGTAGATTCCTACTACCATTTTGGTGATGAATGATGCTCCTCTTGCCATCATGAGAATACAACATTTAAATTCTTATGCTGAGTAATGCTATCATCCTATTTATTATAATGAGATAAAAGCTTGAAAAGGCTTTGTTTGACTCAAAAACAATATCCGAGTTAAAGCGTTTTGGCATGACTGAAAAGTCAAAACCTATTAGCACTCCTCTTGCTCATCATTTCAAGGTTAATGTCTCTATCTCGCTAAAGAATGATACAGAACGAGAATATATGCATGATCCAAGAAAGAGTATTGGGAAGCTATGAAATAGATTTTGCAATATATCCATAATACAATGGATTTTGTAATATATTATTAATCTAGATTATGCTGGTGATCTGGACAACGACTGGTTATGTGTTTACTCTTGCAAAGACACTAGTTAGTTGGAAGTCTACTTTATAATCAATAGTTGCCTTACCTATGATAGAAGCGAAGTATATGGAAATCACATAGGCCGTAAAAGAGGCAAATTGGCTTCAAGGGTTGTTTGGTGAACTGGAAATTAAATAGAAATATTTTAAAAAGTGCATTGCGATAGTCAGAGTGCTATTCAATTAACAAAGAATCAAATTTACCATGCAAAGACGAAGCACATTGATGTCTGATATTATTTTGTATGAGAGATCCTAGAAGGTGAAGTAAAGATCCAGAAAGTTTCAATTGAGAATCCTTCAAATATACTATGTTTGGACTTGATCAGTGTTAAATCTTGAAGTTTGAATTTTGAAGGCACTATCAAATGTTATTTTGCAAGGAGATTGAAGATATGAAAATTTACTGGAGATTTATTCAAATAGTACAATCCCAAAACAATTTTTTTCTCTTTCTATTTGTAATTTTTCACTATCTTTTGCAATAAAATATATTCAGTAGTGTTCGGGCTATTAAATTACATTGAAGGGAGATTCTATCTAGGAAGTTACCATCTGCTCCAATAATTTTTTTTTTAGAAATTGAACCTAGTGTGATTTTTTAGTACAAGAAAATTTACTCTCTTTTATCCTATTCGCACAACATTATTAATATTTATACATTTTTGGACACTCAGAATTTTATGCGGCGACTGCTAAGTTTTTAACTTCTTACTGGAGCCTTTTTTTTTTTTCCTGACAATCAAACAGGTACTACATCCCGCTGCTGATTCAATAAATATAAATCCAAAAGTGTGGCAAATGTACTTCAGAAATCTTATTCCCAGATTAGTAAAGGCAGGAGATGATGGGAATTGTGGATCTACTGCCGTTTGTGACACTGTGTGTTTGCAGGTAAATATTTTAAGACTAGTTTCGCATGCATTTCCATTTCAGTTTCTGCTCGCTTTTTCACATGCCCATAATATGGCACCTTACATACCTTTGTCTAAAATGGTAACTGACTCGGCATTATGTCTATCTTTCTTGTTTTTCAAAAGATGAGGTGGGATCAAGACTTTCTCTAACTGCCAATAACATATGCTCTGACTCGGGGAGTTTCGTAGCATTGCTCTTTTTTCATTGCTTGAAATTGACAGCAAATTGTATATTAATTCACCTGCAAAACTAGTCTTCTTGGTTTATATTGGGCACTAAATCATGGAGAGTTGATCTTTAGTAACTAATCAATGTATTTGTCTGACGTCGGTATGTTTAACTTGTTTCAAAGATTTCCATATATTTTGAGTCATTGGAGATCTATCCTCATATCCATGTCCAGATATGTATAAGGTTATGGACATAGATACTTCAAGAAAAATGAAGACTCGGAGCAACATAAACTCAGGTCTTACTGTAGGAATTTACTCCATTTGTATTTCTTTAAGTGTGAACCATTGATGACTATGTTATCCAATTTTGAGGCTGATTCTCGAATGTATGTGCTTTGTTGGTCGAATAAGGTTTTCATGTCATGTGTAAATACCTATTGTTCCGATTAGTTCTTCCATCGAACTGGTTATTGTACTCCAACAACTTGATGTTCTGGGAACCGCTGGATGCTTAACATTTATGTGTGACTACAGGCTCTTTCGAAGAGAATGCATTATGGAAAATTTGTGGCAGAATGTAAATACCAGGCATCGCCGGATGCTTATCGAGCTGCAATTAGAGAACAGGTATTATTTATCAGTTTCATTTTAAAGAACAGTTCATTGAAACCTTTATTGAATTGTGTTCTCATTATTTGTTCTTAAATTTTATTTTATTTTTGCAGGACAGGGATTGGCTGATGAAGTTGCTCACATATCCGTCTGTGGAAGAAGCGATCAAGAAAAGAGTAGAAATGAAAGCCAGAACTTACGGAGAAGTAGTGCCGGATAATATGAACATGAAGGATGGTGATCCGGTTTACAAAATAAACCCAAGCTTGGTAGCCGACTTGTACGGGGACTGGATCATGCCATTGACGAAGGAAGTCCAAGTGGAGTACCTGTTGAGAAGGTTAGACGGACCCGAATGAATAATATAAGCAGTTTATGATGAAACAGAGATAAAAGTCACAGGGGATCAACTTTTCATTAGCTGTTTGTTGATGTTGTAAATTGTTGAAGGCACTAATATAAACTACAACATTATTTTTAAGATTTGCCACATTAATTTCATAGTCATTTGAGATATTTTTTTCTTTTGCAGCTTAGTCAAAAGAAAGAAATAAAAAATAAAAATCTCTTCATTTCTTGCTAATTACTTCTATTTCTTTAAGAAATTCTTTTAACCTTCCTATGGAAATCAACTGCAAAGTTTTATATATATATATAATACATATAGATTAAGTGATATATCTTCAGATCCAATTTCTTTTCATTAAATAATAGAATGCTCTCTTTAACCACTACTTCATAACCAATCAGAGTACTGTCACAAGAAAGTTATCTTCTCCAAACACTTGATCGATGAACGATCAAAACCGAAAGCTTCCTTCTCAATTATTTCTAAAAACGATTCTTCTATTACCATTGTAGATTTGTCTTTAGGTTTCTTTGGCAAGTACTTAGAATATGCTTTACAAGTTGTATTCCATTGCAATGCCTTATGTTTTAGATTCAAATTCTGGAGATTATGGAGTTATATGTAATTTAGAGAAAATATTGTATAAAACTTTAATTTCACTTCATTCCTATCCGTTTCCAATAGGAACATGACAAATCAGATTTTTTCTCCTCAATATTATTCTCCTATTAAATCTGAGGTGTCGAAACAAATTAACATTTACTATGTTATTATTTAGCCCTTTGATTCGGATATAATCTCCAAAACTATCAACACAAAGCTATCCAAATTCTGAAATATGCAACAGACTTTGAGAGGGCAAATTACTATCTTAGCCTCGTGTTGAAGTTTACAAGGTGGGAGACAAGTAAAAAAGGCTAAGTTCAGCAGCATGAATTCAGAAAACATTAACCGTACAAGTACAAGCTTTTACTTCAAGGGATCAATCCATTAGAAAGGTTCATATCATGAAAGTCTGATCATCATATTGTTGGACTTGGGAGATGAAGAGTTTCAAAGAATACAACTTTCAAACATTTCCATCTTTTTAACAATTTTTTGATATGGAATGAAGCGTTAACTGTAAACTTGTGTAATCATTTAAATATATTTGTAATTAACGAATATAGTGGAATAAGATTTTGGACAAAAAAAATTCAGAACCAAAATCCCAAACCACCATTGACAATGGGGGGAAACAATGATGTAATTTGGAGATGAACAGTGCATTGGTGTCTTACCATGTTAGCCAACTGAAAATTCAACACACTTGGAGAGCTATGTTTCAATCAAAACTACAAATGTTCGAAAAGATATGTATTAACTACACATATGATAAAAGATTTTTTTTTTTTGTGTCAATTAGTGATTTTATTTTGTTGGATATGATTCAATTATTTTGAATTTGTTATAATTATTAAGTTACACTAAATGTAGAACAATATAATGATATTGGATCACACTGTAAAGGATGCATAGAGTCATTAAAGCAGAGGTAATTTATATTTGTGATTATATTTTAGCACAATGTCTGTACTTGTTTTTTTCATCTCTTGAAAGAGGAAGTATTTATAAATTAAAAAGAACATAAAATAAGTCTTTCATCTCATAATTACCTTCTTAGTAGAGTTTAACTTAAACTAAAATTAAGGTATGGTCTGGATTGACCACCTTTAAATAATTGCAAATGTACCTACCCAAGCTCCTGAGCAGTGCAAGATGGCTAACCCTGCTCTCATAAAGATCTCAAAGAAGCAAAAGAAGGTTAGCTTAGCGCCTTCTACTATGGCCATTGGCATCTCCGAAAATGAATAGACTAGCCAAACTCAAGCTACCATTCTTAGAAATGTTCTTCCTATTAATGGAAAGATAATTAAATATTGATATGTTAAAACATTTGTAAATTTAAAGAAAAACGATATTTTAAAATTTATTTTTAAAAGATAAATTATATCGATAATTACTTAATTTTTAATTCAATCATTAAATTTTTAAAAAATAACAAATTAGTGACCAATTTTAATTATTTTTAAAAAAATTAATTATATGACCAAATACCTAAAATATCAAATGGAAAGCGAGACACCAAAGTGCTTGGCCTGGCCTTGCTTTTCCTTTTTATTATTTATATATTATGAATCCAGACAGCCCCAAATCGTCACCAATTTCCAATGCTCTTCTCCTAACCAACACCTGTTTACCACATTCCCTCTTTGTTTCAATGGTTTCACTTGGATTAGAGTGACTAAAGTTTTCAAATTCTGAACCCCATTCTTTTAAATATTATCATCCAATCTAACACAGCATATAAAAATAACTAAAAACCAAAAGGAAAATGTCAAAACCATTCACTCTTATCTCTAATCAAATCTATTAATCATTGCTATCGCAATAACTTCAACTTTTAAGCAAGTTTTAGGGTTAGTTTAGCAATGTTTTTAAAAGGTAATTTTTAAAAGTGTTGTGGGAAAGTGATTTTGAGAAATACTTTTAAAAAGTTTGGTTTAAAATTTGAGTGTTTAACATTGCTGTCAAAAAGTGCTTTTGAGAAATTAAATGTTCATTTTAGACATGTTATTATCAAGTAACAAATATGTATTTAAATAGTATTTAAATTAGTTAATATTATTATATTTTAGTAAGAATATAAAAAATTATTATAACTTCTTGTTAATATTTTAATATATAAAATATAAATTTTAAATATTTTTAAGTAATAGATATTAATTATTTATAAAATTTAATTAGAATATATAAACTATATTTTAAATATTTAAATATACTATTAAATATTTGTTATTAGTATTTTAAAAAATATTTTTTTATTTTTAATTAATGATTTTGACACATTTGTAATTAAGTACCAAGAATAAAAAGAGAGGAAGTACTATATTATTTGAGGGGTAAAAAAGTAATTAAGCACTAAAAATGCTTTTGGGAGAAGAAAAGCTAAAAATTTTAACTTCTCCTTTTCAGAACTTCTGAAAAGCTAAAAAATTCAACCAAAAGCAGCTTGTTCTGCACTGCTTTTCTTCCAGAAGTGTTTTTGGAGCCAAAAATACTTTTGAAAAGCAATGCAGAACTGACCATTAGTTCGCTTGCAGTTGGGTTAAACTCCAACTCCATTTTCTAACTCAATTCCAAATTTAAATATTTATTTTTGAATTTAAATTAGAATTTTTTTTAATATGTCTAAAAATAAAATAATTTTATTTATTTTCATAGCTATTAAAGATAACTGTTAAAGATACTCAAATTTAGTTTTCCCTAATTCAACTTTGAGTCAAATTTTAATTATCTCAAATATATACATTAGTTTGTAGTTAGATGTTTTTTTAAAAAAAGAAAAGAAAAGAAATTACAGATCGCATTCTCAAAATTTAAATTATTTTAATTTCTCTTTGTTTTTTGTTTTTTTTTTTCCAAAACCAAAAATAAATGCATTAACATTCCTTCAAGAATAAAATCATAAGTTAATAACTTTCAAGTTTTGTCCTACCTTCTTTTACGGAATCTCAAGAAAAATAAAATAAAGATTGAAACATTGAAATTGAGGAATCAATAAAGAAAAAGCATAGTGTTGGTGGTGGAAGGTACCTAGTCAAGTTCGATCAAAAGCTTTATCATTTGAAGTAGCCATTTTGTATGGAAGGTATCAAAAGTAAGACAAAGATCGCTGGGTGAGAGAGGCGCCAAATCCAAACAATTTCCCCAGCATTCTTTTTTTCTTTTTCAATTTTTTTTTTCCATTTTTTAGATTTATCATTTATTCATTTCATATTTTATTTTTTGGATTTGCAGCTTCTTGGAAACACTAATGCAACATGACAGTTGGTTTTGGGCTCTTTTTTTTTTTTTTTTCTCTCAAAGATGATTTTATTTATATATATAATTATAGATTTATAATTTATTTATAATATATAAAATTAAATTTAAAATAATAATTATATGGTGTCGTGCGGTATGGTGATTGCTTAGCTTATTCCTTAATCA
The DNA here is from genome assembly GCA_025698465.1 of Gossypium longicalyx. Taxonomy (NCBI): domain Eukaryota; kingdom Viridiplantae; phylum Streptophyta; class Magnoliopsida; order Malvales; family Malvaceae; genus Gossypium; species Gossypium longicalyx. The sequence goes on from CM047005.1 coordinate 5,756,432, forward strand.
TGAGATTTAGGGTTTAATTTTTACTCATGAGAATAAAATACATTTCATAACTATCAGTTTACATTTTTAGATAGTATTCATAGCGAAGAAATTGCTAACAGAAAATGAAAACCTTAATTCGTAGCGAAGGGATTGCTAACAGAAAATGAAAACCTTAATTTCAACCATAATAATATAAACAATAAATCATCCATTATAGTTGATTGATGAACACATAATTAATATAACTATAATATATTTTATTGTGTTATATAAATGTATTATTTATAAAATTTTATATATGAATTATAGAGGTATTAATTATATAAATAATTAAAAACTGATATTTAAAGTTAAATCAATATTATATTTTTCTTTTAAAAATAATACTTTATTTTTTATTGTTATATAAAGTCATTTAGGGAAAGTCTTTTAACGTAATCAAAACTGTTAATTATATATGTTATAAATCTTATAAATAGCAAAAAAAGTATTTAAAATGACAAAATTAATAATATAAAGAATTACAAAAAAGAAAAGAAAAGAAAAGAAGGTATATTGGTTTGTTTGAAAGTTTCATTAAATTTATGCTTTATATTGTATATATATTATAGATATAGATAAATATTATTCTTTTATTAATAGTATTTTTATATAAAATAATTTTATTTTTAGTGTTACAACTATTATCACTTAATTAGAATAAGGGTTGATATTAAAATTTTCTTATTATTTCTTAAGTTGTTACAATAAGTTGAAGGAATGCAAGTTATCAGAGTACCCCGTCATTCATTAAAGCTTAACTCTAATCGGCTATCCTTAGGCTCAAATATTGTTTCATAACGAGTCGTTTATTTTGAATAGATAACTCAACTTGCACATTGAATATTTTTATACGTTAAATTAGAAGTATGAAGCGTATCACCTTCTACTTTCATGTTGAAAACTACTTTAGATATATTTCTATCAAAGGAAAAATATTACTCAATATGTTATACAACTAAATTTTTTAGAATAATTTATATATATATATATTTATCTTTTAATAAAAGATTACTTACCTTAAATATATAAAATATACTTATGTGTAATGTACTTGAAAAAGTGAAGCAACAGAAAATAAAAAAGGAGTGGAGTTCTAAAGTTGATAATAGAATGCATGAAATCATGTGATAAGGATTCTCACCAACGTGTATATAGTTGCCTTTCTACGATTATTTTCAGTGCAGAAGGCTTCGCTAAGTTTTGCGCAATTATTGTTGTTCAATTATTCATATATATAAATATTTGGTGCATTAATCGTGGGTGCACGTGTGCCCTCTCATGTCAAAATTTTCTTCTCTCATTCTTTCTTCCACAATTAAGATTAACTACCAAATGCATGCTATTAATTTTTAATTAAAATTTTTATTTTCTTTCACCTCATTTAATCGGATTTCAACCTTCTTTTTTATATTTTTAATTGAATAATTGAGTTTTTAACAAGCCAAATTAATACAACTTATAAACAATTTTATTTGTAATCTTTATGTGTATTTATACTACTGGACATGGAAGAAATAAGTTAGGTCCATTCTCTCTGAGATATTTTTAAGTGAGGGGTGTATTTGAATTAGATTTATTCATAAATAGATAATTCATCTAAATTCAAAGGTTCACCTAAAATTTAATGGAATTTAAATAAAAATATTATGTTTGAAAAATAGGTTTAGACAAAAAAAAAATTAAGTTCATTTCAAATATGAGTCGAGCTTAAACTCAAGCATTCAAGTCTCAAGTCCAATTTGCTCAACCCGTTTTCTATGTTTGAAATATATTATATTATGTAATTTAGAACACATAAAGATTAAATCTATAGTAATATATAATACTGTAATGTAAACATACTTAAAAAGTCTTAAGTTGTTTATATATAATTTTAATAAATGAAAAAATATAAAATTATTAAATAATAAATATTTTTAAAATATTAAAAATAATATGGGCAAATATAATTTTAAAATAAATTTGGGTTAACAAATATAAAATATATTAATATTATATTTAAACTCAACTCCATAGTCTAATTTAAATTAAATTCAACTCAATCAATAAAAAAAACTTAAACTCAAATTAAATTTAGAATTGATTTATTTGACTTTCATGCTCAAAATTAGAGTTGATTTCAAGATTAAAAAAAAAAAAAAAAAAAGAAGAAGCTCAATTATTATGCTCATTTATCCATTTAAACCTTGATTATTGAAGCCCCAACTTGAGTTAGAGTTGAAAATTTTCAATATTACTAATTAAACAAAATTTCTCAATTAGACTCAAAAATTAATCGAGTCGAGTATTAGAAGACTCAATCTCCTCTCCCTTAATAGCATGAGATTACTTTCAATAACAGTACAGTTAAATTCGAAATTTTTAAAATCAAATATTGTTTTATTGAACTTACCTTTTATCAATTATTATTGTTAAACAATGCAATGAAGACGGCTCACACCATATGAAGTGTAGCGTTTGCTTGGTTTGGTAGCTGGAAAGGACATGCTATAGTAAAGCTTTAATGCTTTTTGTCTTGCTTGTCCTGTTCTTCTTGGATGAGGGCTCTTTATGGTTGGAAAAGGGCCTGGAATGGACCCCTTTCTTGTCATAATCTTCTTGTAGACTTCAATCTTAAACCCATTTTAAGATGTGAGTCGAAAGTGATTATCTTGAGTGTTGATGAATCTAAGAAGATGAAATCATTAAATGAAATTAAACTTGACGTGATGCCTATTGTTGAAACTGTTATAGCCATGGAATCCATCTATTTTAATTTCAGTTGAAAAAAGTTGTAGTTAGGGAAGTATGATTGAATCTGACAGAGACTGGATTAAAAGAATTAAATTTGTGGTGAAGAAGACTTAGCTGTAAGCATGAAAAAGTAATTTGCGAGAAAAATAAGAAATAAAAAAGGTTTTAAATATTTCAAAAATCATAACTATAAACAAAAGAAAATAAAATGCAAAATAACAGTAATTCAAAATAATAAGAAGAAAAAATTAATATGTTAGAAAATTTCAACCTCAACTGCAATGTTAGTCATGATATCGGAATTGATTGTATATTATAGATATTTTCTTATTCAATGTTGAGCTGGTTATAACCATCGGAGAATAATTTTAAACTAAAAACTTTTTTGTAGATTGTAAGTTAATTGCAAGAATAACTAGACAATTAACCATTGTCAGACGAACAATCCTAAGAATTACTATTAAGATTTAATTCATCAAATGATTTGCAAATTAAAAAGAGTCAACTCTAATCATCAAATCGGTTTGCATAATAAATTTAAATTAAATTACTCACTCTAACAACATAATTCAACAACTTGACACAATCAAATTATACAATATATCTTGTTCTAATTATAAAATAAAAAATAATTATATAACTAATTACCCGAATTAACTATTTATTATCCTAAATACCGAAAAACAATAAGAGAGGAGTTTCATCCTAACTTCGTAGAGATGATATGATAAAATACTAAAATAAAATATTTAAAATAACTGTCTTTAAAAGGAAAACCATAAATAAGTAAATACAAAACAATGATTTATCTCATATCAAGCTCCATAAATAGTAGTTGACTTAATCCAAAAGTTCTCATGTGTGGGCTATCTGTTTTAGGACACATGGTTATGGATGAATTACAGTTATAGAAAATAAACAAAATTAAGGACACAAATATATGAATTATGCCCTCACACCAAGTAGCTATAATGACGTGAATTCCATTCCCAGGGCAGAATATGTACATACGAGTCTAACAATTATAGACTTAAAAATGACCTCTTCTGGCTCTCATTTTAGCATTTGGATAAAGACTTTCTTTCACATATTGCTTCTTCCTTGAATTTGCATATTTTGGATGTAGTTGCTCACATGCTTTCATGTTCTCTTCTTACTTTTATGAAACATTCAATGTCTACACCTAGTCAACTGCTTTATTTCTCATGTAACATAAATATCCATTTTTTAAATATAATTTACCACCTAAGGATTGGATCCTATACAAATATTTTTGTTAAAGTTTATCTAGTCCCTTCTATTTAACAATTTTATTTTTATTCAATTTCACTCATAAAAATATATCAATATTGATATAAAATTATTTTTATTATTGTAAATAAAAAAAAATGATGGATTAAAGACAATCTCAATAAAGAGAAAGAGAGGGCGGCCCCTTTGTCTGCTGGCCCCTTCACCCCTGCCTGTAATAGTCACTATATGAGACTATGTTTGTTGTACTTTTTTCCTGGGTTTATATAAAATAATTATGTTCCAAATCAAATTTCATTGTTTATTAATCTAAGCCAGAATTAAATATAAAGTAATTAAAAGAAAAAGTGGAGTGTGTTGCACTTTAGGAAGGCCAAAAGGAAGTTTCTCCAAACTTAGTTTGGTTTTGAAATGGCTATTGGTATGAAGCTTGCTTGGAAGGATTATTTAAATCAATATCTAAGCTTAAACTTTATTACGAGAATGGTGATGGAATCTAAAACTTAACTTTTGATGTTAGGCCTCATGTGCCTAATCTAATATCATATATCCAAATGTCAAGGGTTAAATTGGCTATCACCAAAAAAAAAAAAAAAGAAGGACTATTTGAAGTAAAAAGATTACCCAACTAAAAAATGATTCAGTAAACACTTTAATTGAACCACCATTTAAATTCAGAGATATTTTGTATATATTATTATAGTTCTTTTCTAAAAAAAGTTGTGTCTTAATTATTTTTTATTTACTATGAGTTTGCTTCAATGTTGTCAAAAACTTTTTGTAGAATCAAGAGAGTTGTTTACCCAATTAAAATTGTGGTTAAAACAGTGTTTTGGAACTGTGCCAGTAGTTTCAACCACGAAATCAAAAGTGAGAAGGAGTTTTGCTTATTATTGTACTAGAAAATTAAGTTTGAATTAAGGTAGAAGTAATTGCCCGATGTGTTCTTTCAATTATCCACATTTCAAGCCATATTTGCATCACTGTAGCCTACCAAGGACATAACACTATCTTCAGATAATCAAATGCTATAGTCTAGGGTGCCACTGACATACCTAATCACCCTCTTAACTGCTTTGGCATGGGATTCCTTTGGATTGGAACCTAGCACACACATTCATAGCAAAGCTAATATTAGACTACTTGTTGTCAAATACAATAAACTTCCAATCATACTTTAAAAAGTGTCTGGTTTTGTGGGTATTCCTTTAGCACCCAACTAAGTTTTTCACTAGTTGACATAGGTGTCCGAGAAGCCTTTGCAAAGTTTAATCCAAACCTTTTGAAAAGGTTCTTAACATACTTTTCTTGAGACAAGAACATACCATCTTCAAGCTGTTTAATCTGAAAACCAAAGAATTATTACAATTCCCTAACAAGGCTCATCTCAAACTCATTTTATATCATTTTCACAAATACATCCTTTGCATTGACTGACGTTATTCGAAAGATTATGTCATCAACATAAATCTATGATATGACAATGTCGCCTTGATGTTTCTTGATGAACAAGGTTTTATCAACTGATCCTCTTTGATAACCTAGTCTTAGAAGAAACTGTGTTAACCTCTCGCACCAAGCCCTAAGAGCCTGTTTTAAGCCACAAAAAGCCTTCTTTAGTCTATAGACATGGTTTGGATATGCTAAGTCCTCAAAGCCCTTTGGTTTTGGTTAAGCCATATAGACTTCCTCCTTTAAGTAGTCATTCAAAAATGCACTCTTCATAGCCAATTGATACAATTTAATGTTCAAATGTGTGGCCATAGCTAAAAGTAACCTTATAGCCTCCAATCTAGCAATAAGAGCAAAAGTCTAATTGAAGTTTATTCCTTCAACTACATATGTTGCATTAACCCCTAAGACGAGGCCTCTACAAGTGTCACTCTATATACACGTACAACTTCTACTGTGCTACACTGATCTGGTGATGGCTGACTTGGTCCCTCCACTCAATTCTCTTGTCACGTTTTATCATGCGTTTAAGCAATGAAATCCATAAGTTCTGATAAACTTAGTGAGAATTTGCTAAACACAATAAAATCAATTTGTAAGAAAATGTTAAATAAGTTTTGGGTAGAGATTTTGACTCTTTGTCTCCTCTTAATACATCACAGATTTTATCAGAGTTGTGGTAGTCTCTCTATTTCCCTTACAAATTTTAGCTTTCTATTCATTCTCTACTATTCTTGGCGATTTGTTGTTTGCGCAGTTGCCAAATGACTTATCCTGTCCCTGGTGGATCCTCACCTACGGATCTTTATGGTTCGATTTCGCTTAATCACTTGATGTTTATTTGAATTATCATATTGTGTTGACAATCTATTTTGAACAACCAGCCATTTACCGCCACTTCTTCCTTCAATAGGCCAGTGGCCCATTTCATTGACCTAGGGCTCTTGACGTTAAGCCAGTAGGGTTTTGCCACGCATCACTCACACTACTCTTTCTGTCTTAGCCCATGGCGTACCTCATATATGGTGAATTTTCCCGTTGGGGTCCCATGTCTTTCATCTTGAGAAACCTTCAGCATTTTCAGTCCTGGTGGACTTTCCGAAATGTCATAATGTTATGCCACCATGGTCGGGCTCAACATAATACCCAGGTTTAATGTCCTAGAAGACTGTTTGCACTTATATACCGATAGATTCTATTGGTTGCCTTAGTCAAGTTAAGGTCTTACACCCTTCTTGACGCTTATTCCCTTAGTCTTGGCGAATTATCCCGTGTTTACTGTCCTGGCAGTCTACCTCTATGGATGTCATAGGGCCTCTCCCCTATGGTCTTACATCGATTCGCCATTTTGGCGTACTATCTTATGATGTCAGAGAGCCTTTCATCCATGGTCTTTCTCACACCTGGTTACCATAACACCTTTCATCTATGATCTTACACCTTATACCGGGCCGCCATGGCATCTTCCATCCATGATCTTACGCCATTTACCTTTAGCTTGTACCATGCTACCATGGAATCTTTCATTCATGGTCTTAAGCTATGTACCACATACCAAACTACCGTGGCCTCTCTCATCCATGGTCTTATGCTATACAATGTCGTCATGATGTCACCCTGAAGGACCAGTCGATACTGCCGTTGCGGTAAATACCATTCCATTATTTCATTTCTCGAATCCTCCTCCCATTACCTCTTTAACATCACCTAACCTTGAAGCTCAAACACCATAATGTTTCCTTCACAAGGTCTGGAGCTTCGTCTGAGGCGATAACTAATGCTTCACTCCCCATTTCCCATCCTAAGTTCATCTATCTGTAGAGGTTTTTCCCAGATATCATGCAATATATGCATCTAACATCCTTTATCTTAAAGTAACAAAAATCAACTTGTCATGACATTACAACCCTATTCATGCACAAACTACTCATACAAGCAATATATCATCATTCATCACCCAGGAGCAAAATGCAGAAACTCGCCTTAGTTTCTCATCCTTATCACTGTAGGTTGCCCGAGTGCTATTGTATTTTTAGACTTGACAGCTTAATTATTTCATTTTCAAAAGGACAAACTGTTTAAATTGTTTTGTAAGACAAAAGCAAATACATATTTAGGAGTAGGGGTGTAAATGAGACACTGATGTTCGCAAGCTACTTAAAATTGACTTGAAAAAGTTCAAATATGATTCAGTAATTATCGAGTTGAGATTAAGCTATTGACCGAGTTGAATTTAAGCTTAATAATACTTGATTCGAACAGCTCGCGAGCCTTATCGGGCTTTTCATATTTTTATTTTATCAAATTACATCATTGCCCTTAATATATATTATTAACCATAATTTTAATTGAGCTTGATCTAGAATAGCTCGATTATATCTCGAGCCGAGCTCGAGTTTAAAAATAAATGTTTAATTGAACTCAAGCCGAATATCAAACTTTAAATTTTAAATTGAGCTCAAACTTGACAATATTCAAACTCAACTCGATTCAATTACACTTTATTCAGTACAAAACTTCAGTTTTTCCTCCCATTATAGTACATGTTTAATAGGTATATAATGATTTCTATTAGAAACGAATAAAATATTCATGGTTGGTCAATTCCAATTCTTATTCAAAAAAAGGTGATTAAAGAACCAATTATTTCTGGTTAATAACTTTTTTAAAGATCGATAATTGACATGACTGTACAAAGCTCTTTTATTTTTTAATAAATAATAATAATTATTATTATTATATTAACTTATTCAATAATAAGTTTTTTTTAATAAAAAAAAATCTCTCTTTTTAACTTCAATAATAAATATCTTAACTTGGATTCATGTAAACCGTGAAAGAGATTGATACATTTTAAGTCCAAACCTATGAATAAAGTGGATTCCATTTTCACTATGAGATTGTGACCATTCACCTTACATGAAATAGCAAGAGATAATGCACATAATAAGACTTCCTTTCAAATTTGGATTTGAATTTAATCTTAATTCATTTTTTTTTCTGTTAAAATATAAAAAAATACAGTTAATTATTCTATCAAATGTGAATAAAATAGTTTTATTAAAATGATAAGTAAAAAAGACAAGAGAAAAATGGGATTGTATGGTATTTCACTGTTCTTACATTTTATCTATCTTATTGACGTTTTTGCACCTTGCGTTTCCCTGAAATCAATTGATAAGTTGGGTGGAAAAAGGGGTGACAAAATAGTGGTTGAAGGAGGCAAGAAGAGCTGGATTTAATTATGGGATTTTAATTTTTATGTTAAATACAAATCTTGTGGATTAGCCACAGTTTCAACACCTGGATTGTAATCAACGATGCCTTTAACAAAATTGATAATTAGTAAATAGTTCAATTTCTTTTTTCTTTTTTCTTTTTTCTTATTTTAAAATTGATTGTCTATAGATGGAATCTATGCATCGGGTCAATTAGGTTTGATTTTCATTTAAGTCAAGCTCAAAACCAAAAGTTGCAAATATTTTATTTATAATTCATTCATTATTTTTACTTCCACGTATGGATCTAAATTTTTTATATTTTCTAAACTCAATATTTATTAATAATAATTAAATAAAACGAGTTATATCACCATATGTAATTTTAAAACAATTTTTATATTTTTATAATGTTGATGTGGCATATATGTGAGTTATTACGTGAATGACACGTCAACATTTATTTATTTTTTAAATAATTTTAATGATTTTTATTTTTTAAAAATAAATTTTATATTTTTTTAGTTGTAAATTTTAAAATTTTAATTAAATGCTGATGTGTAATCCATGTGTATACGTAAGCAATGTTAAAAGACGTTATATTTTCTATCCATTTTGAAGTGATTTAATAAAAATATATATAAGTTTAAGAACTAAAAAGAGATTAATTAAATAAAAAGTAAAACTAAATTTTTTTGTAAGGTTTGAAAGCTAAATAAGTCAGTATGTCAAATAATTTTTTATATAATATTAAGTGTGGGGAAATAAAAATATAAAAAATATTATATTAATAAGTTTAAAATTAATAAAAAAATAAATTTAAAAAATTCATAAATAATTTTCTCTTTTGTCATATATATATATACTACAGTGTATATCCATAAGTAAACTCCGACAAAAAGTTAAAAAGTGTTGAATAGTTGTAAATAGTAGAATTTGAGTTATTTGAATAATTGAAATAATCATTATAGAGAGTTTTAATGAGGTCCATAATCGGAAAAGTCTCTTGTGGTCCGATTCAACTGTCTAAAGGACTTGTACATAGTGGAATTCAATTAATAACTAAAGCGATATTTTAAAATTATTGAATAATCAAACATTGTGACTACATTAAAGTAAAACCTTTTAAGTGAATTATCTTTTTATAAAATAATTAAATTTAAGTGTAATTACATATTTAGGTAATATCATAATTAATAAATTTCATTAAATTAGACGTATTTGGAGCACCTAATTACATTTCTTAATTCTTAGGATAGAAGGGAAGAATTACATTTAAAAATGATTACCTTATAGTTTTTTAAACATGTATGTGATTGAAGTTTTAAAAATATAATTATATGTCGTTCAAATAATTTGAATTTTTTTTTATAAATTTTAACCAACTAAATAATTAATTAAATTATATAGTGTTCTATACTTAGATCAAGGATCAAACAATGAATATATAAAAAGAATAACACAATAAATATGAAATACTTTATTCTTATTAATTTTATTAGTAATTACATTTTCGAATATTTTTTTGGACTATCAAATTATATGCTTTTGTTACTTATTTTTAAAAAAAATTAAAATTATTTAATTACAATATACACCATTAAACACAACTTTAAAAATTACGAAATATATCCAAAAATAAAATTAAAATATATTAAACTTATTAGTCTAAATATATTTTAATTTGAATAAATTGATTGCACTCAGCTTTAGCTTCTTTCTATTAAACTCTCAGTTAAACAGTACTTATTAAATCATTAGCCGGAAAAATATGCGTTTATTTAATTAGGAAATTGGCAGGAAAAAGAAAAAGTTAGAAATGGCGTTCAGACACCATTATCACAATCAAAACGAGGAACAGTAAAAAAAGACGGAAGCTTTAAAACAAAAGCTAAATTCGAGGAGACAAAGAACAAAACTCCAACACCATTTTTTCCCTTCATTTATTTAAACCTCTTCCTATTCGACCATCAAACTCTCTTCTCTAATTCCTTTGTTACCACTTTATATTCTTTCATCTCTTCATTCTTTTAAAATCAGTGCTTGCTGATTTTTTTTTTTATTGATCTTCTACCCCTTGTACCTGGATCCGACCCGACCTGGATTGTCCCTTGTGTTCTTTTTCTGCTTTCTCAGCAGGGAGATCCCATTCTGGAGACTAAGAAGAACACAAAAGATCAAAGGTAATTTTATTTCAATTTGATCCATTTTTCTTGGTTAACTTTTCTGTGTTTTTTTATTTGTAATTTGTTATGTTTTCTGGGTTTTGCTTATAATGTCTGCATTAATATTCATTTAACATTTTTGTTTTTCCCCCTTTGTAAAGATATTTGCTTTTGTTTCTTTTTCCCATCACATTCAAAGTTCTCAACTAATAAAATTGTGTTTTTCCCTCTAATTTCATTTTTAGATTCAAAGTTTTTTTTTAAATTTTTTTTAATTAACAGCATTGACTTTTAATATTCATTTTGATAGTTTTTTTGGGGGGGGAGGTGGGGGTGGGGATGGGGTGGGGTTAAGCATATTTGCTTTTGAACATAAGATTGATTCTGCCTGTGTTATGTATTTGCCAAATTCCAGTTTTGGATTCAAAGTTTGTATGTATTTCTTACCATTTTCTAAGAAATAAAAAATATGTTATTAATATTGTCTTTGTTAAGTCTTTTTCACATAATTTTCTTTGAAGTTTGAACATTGTTTTGCTCCTTTTCATTATGGAAAAACAAATCTTTTTTCCAATTTAGTCTTTGTTTTTAATTATTTTATATAATTAAATTACTCAAAGTTCATTTCCCTTTTTTTGATCCAAACTTTTCTTTTGTACAAAATTACTCTCTTTCTTAACTTTTTATATTATATATATATATATATATATATATATGTTTTATAAGATTAGCTTTAGCTCTCAGTTTTCACTTTCACATTCAGTTATTTTAGCATTTTTCATATTTCTTTCTAATGTGGGACAGATTTCATTTTTTTAAAAAGAAAAAATTATTTTGTTTTTGTTGGCTCAATCCTCTTCATTTGTCTCTTTAACCTCATTGGATATGGAGTCTATGCTGTCTTTTCTTTTCAGTTTTTCCATTTTAGATTTATAGTTAAACTTCAAAGTGGTTCTGCTTCAAGATAAAACAGCGGGGTTTTTTACATTGATCATCTTAAGTTTTCAGAAAATATTTTTCCTGTTGATTTTGGATTTTTTAAGGTTATTTTTGTTTTTCCTTCCTAAAATGTTTTTTTTTTTTCTGATTTAATGAATATGGCAGGATTAAGCTCTAGAAATCCATGATTAACTGAGGACTTTATATTGGGTCCTCAGTTTAGTTGTTTAAAATCTATATATTTTTTATAATATGCTATGTTATTCAGACTTGGATATGTCCTTGGAGGATCATATCCCGGTACCTTTGTTTGCATGTGCCGGACACGGGTGCTTTAAACAAAATGAAGAGTGCTTGCTGTCAACTAAGGAGTTTTGATGATTATGGTCATGATTGTTTCATATATATATATATATATTTTTTTTTTTCACCTATTGTAACATTTCATTTTTTCCGGATTGATCATGTGATAATTTCTACCATTAATTGCAAGTTATATGATCTTTTTACAGTAAATTCGGCTTCCGGAAAAAATGATTGGCATATCTAATGTAAACAATATTTCGTGTTAAACCAGGGTTCTGCAATTAAGCAGTCTTAATGGGGAGTTGTGTATCAGCACCTGCGGAAAGAATCAAGAATTTGAGAAGGCCCCGTCGTCGGTTCCGAAAACACGGTGGGAAGGTTTCCCGTTCCATCACAGATGGAACCAAGAAAAGGAATAGTGATGCTCGTGTCACAAATATAGCTGTTAGTGAATATTTACATATGGAGAATGGTGCAACCACTACTCGTAGAAGATCGGAGGTTTCAAGCTCAACATTAAATTTCACTCAATTTCAGTGGCATCTTAGTCAAATTGACACAAATGGTATATCATTTCTTTTCATCAATGTTAATAATCTTTGCTGAAGAATATAGTAGGTTACCAAAAACTTAGGAAGAAAGGGTATAAATTATTTTCCAAAATCGAAGGGACTTATATTTTCAGAATTGCTATAACTTCCGGTTGTGTCCTGTGATAAATATTTTGTTAAAAAGGAACTAATGTAAATGATAGTATACAATAAGCATTTTGGTACTCTATATTATTTCTCCAAGTATATGTACAATACGGGTATGCACAAAAATTAAAACTTTCTCCATATATGTGGAGGATCATACCTTCTTACACATGTCTGAATATTTTTCAACCATGGGAACTTGAAGAAAAACGAACAGTTGAAGTAACATAGTTGGTCTTTTTATACTTTCCAGTGAACTTTTTATTCTGTGCAATGAACTGTCTTAAAAACCATGTTTTTGTCAAGATCCCATGGTGTTTTCGGTTCTAAATTTCCTTTCCTTTTTCCAAAAAAGATTCCTACTAAGAGGATTTTGTCTTTTGGTCCTTGCGCACTAGATTTTAGTATATACCAGTAATGGAAATCAAAGCTGACCAAAAGAAGTTTCTTTTCTGCTGTAGCTTGCCAAGAGGATCTTTGGTTTGATTCAGTTAGTATTCTTGAATCCGATTCAGACGACGATTTCCTCAGCATTCATGGAGGTAACGGAAGATTCAACCTTTCCTTGATCATATTTAAATGAGTTCTGTAATAGAAAATAAAGCATGATGATATAGCAATGGGACAATGTGGAGCCGAACTATGAATCATCATAAGAGACTAGTACTCATTATCTTGTCTAAAATTTTCTGCATCTGCTGAATTTTAGACAATGTCAGTTACTAAATATATCAAATACTTATGATTGCTAATTTTTCTTGGTTTCTGTTTTCTAGTATGCACGGACAATGGGAAGATTTAGTCATCTATGACAGTCTTATGTATGTAATTTGTCTGGATTTTTCTTTTCCAGATGGTTTTCCATCAGTGAGCAATGCGATTGGGAATATATCAAGTGGGCAGCTGCTTCAGTATGAAAGTTCGACGTGCTTCATGGATGGCAAGTGCAAAAATGAAGAATACCATGAAGGTTATTTAAAGACAGATGGAGGTAAAATGAGCAAAGATGAACCTAAAGAAACAGATCGGTTGTCTCACATTAGTAGCCAGGGTAATGAGCTTTTGCGCTTCGGGAAGGTGGATGAAATGGGTAATAGGAAGAAGAAACTATTAGGTCATCCTTACGGAAGCTTTAAAGGTCTGAAGGAGGATAGGCGTAATTCTGAAGAGAAAAACTTAAGACCCGGATTATCAAGAATGATTCCTTCTGTGAGTTTCAATGAGAAGATTTTGACATCTGGTTTGGCTCCACAATCCCAAAGAAGGAAATCAGCAGTTTTTAGGCTTTCTTTTAAGAGGAGATCATATGATGCAGAAGACAAACTCGAGGACTGTAAGTAATTTGAGTTAATTTTGTTTCCAAAGTTTTGCTTTGTATTTTATTGAGTTCAATGATAACTCCTAAAGTAGAATATAATGTTGACTTTATTGATAACAGGTGTATCAAAACGATTTTTATATCGTCCCAAAGCTGGATATATAATTCCGTGTAGCAAGGATGAGAAGGCGAGTCAAGGATGTTGGTCTGATATTCCACCATCAACTTTTAAACTTCGAGGCGAGACCTATTTCAAGTATGCTAGTTATTCTAACCCTTGAATTTTACCATTTGTGTTGGTATCTTTCCAATGAAGTTCACAATTATAATGTTTTTATATTTCTATCCATTTGATCTTTACTGAGAAATTTTTATTTATTTTCCATTAGAGATAAACGGAAATGTCCGGCACGACATTTCTCCCCTTATACACCAATAGGCGTTGACTTGTTTATCTGCCCGACAAAGATAAATCACATTGCCCAACATATTGAGCTTCCTAATGTAAAAGCAAATGGGAAAGTGCCCCCTCTTCTAATTGTTAATATTCAGGTATTTTTCAGAATGTCCGTATTTAATTGTTGCGATGTATCTTGGTGGAATATTGCACTGGAATTCAATCATTAAAAAAAATGCTTCCTGGCAATGTCATTTCAGTGATTTGTCTTGTATGTTCTCTTGCAGTTGCCTACTTATCCCGCTGCAATGTTCCTTGGCGATAGTGATGGTGAAGGAATGAGTCTTGTTCTCTATTTCAAAGTTTCTGAGAATTTTGACGGGCTCATCTCGCCTCAATATCAGGAGAGTATCAAGGTAACATTATAACATTTCACTGTCAGGACATGTATCTTTATTTAATTTGTATGGTATTCAAGGTCATGCCCTTAGCCTTCTGTAAATTCTTTTAACTCCCAGGGCTTACTGTACTTTGCAGCATATTGAGGATAAGTGTTGTTAATACCCGAAGTCAGTAGTAGAAGGGTCCTTAGTCCGGTTTCTCAGGTCAAATGATTCTGAGCTATTCCTCTTTGCTGCTAGAGAATCCCACTTTGTAGATTAAACTAAAACTTGTTGTCACTTGGATGCTATTTCTACTTATATGCTGTGCTGGTTCTTCATATAAGTATCCGTGTCAACACCGATGTCTGACATGGGATGAGGATATTACACTCCTAGGGTCCTTCAAATATAGGAAAAAAGTTAGAAGATGTTGAACTTATCCGTGTAGGGTACATACCCATATCTGAGACCCCCAAGTTCAAGTAACATAGACATCTAGACATTCAAATGTGTGGTAGAAGTATGTCTTAGCTTCATCGTCTCGGCACTGACATGGATGCCTCTTGTTTGGTATTTTGTAGTTCTAGAATGGTATAGGTAAATTGAACAGTGAATAAAAGAATAGGATAAACTTATCTTTTCAAATTGATGTTACGATGTTTCCGGGTTATTCATTCAATATTAGCCACTTTTTCATTTCACTTTGTACTATCTCTTAAAGATTTGTGCTTTTGGTCCAGAAATTGGTCGATGATGAGATGGAAAAGGTTAGAGGGTTTGCAAAAGACTCTACCGTTCCCTTCAGAGAAAGGTTAAAGATCATGGCTGGGTTGGTTAATCCTGATGACCTCAATTTGAGTTCTACTGAAAAGAAACTCGTAAATGCTTATAATGAAAAGCCGGTTCTCTCACGCCCGCAGCACAACTTTTACAAGGTATAGCATAAGTTTCTACTTTGCTTGTTGGCTTTGTCAGTGTTTAGTTGAACGAATAGGTTAGGAATATAAACAGACAGCACTATGATCAACCAGAATTTGTTTTATGATGTGACTTCGACACACTGGTCTGTATTTCGGGCATAACTGAATTCACTAGGTAGTCCCAACTTATTCGATGACCAAATAACATATCAATTGTCCCTTGAGATAATGCCAATGGGTTTCAGCCTAGAAGCATTCTCGGCAAACACCAGGGCCATTCTAAATTCATAAGAATATTAAACCTTTACATATGTCATTTGGATTCTTCATTTTTCTTGAAGCATTGATGTCCAACACTCGTTTTCTATCAACTTGAATTCCATCTAGTTTTTCTGAACTTAAAGCGCATATGATATTTAGTTGTAACTGCCAAGTCATTGGAATCATACAATCAGTTACGAGGATGTTGACTATTTCTCATTCAGGGTTCAAATTACTTTGAGATTGATTTGGACATCCATCGCTTCAGTTATATATCAAGAAAGGGGCTTGAGTCGTTTCGAGATCGATTGAAGAATGGAATTCTTGATCTGGGTTTAACCATCCAGGTAACGCCCTGATCTGGGTTCTTTGTTAAATATGGTAAACTTCCTTCAAACTTGTAAATGTTTAAACTTTGGATTAATGATCTTTGTCTTCAATTGACAGGCACAAAAACAAGAGGAACTTCCGGAGCAAGTGTTGTGCTGTTTAAGACTGAACAAGATCGACTTTTCTGATCACGGCCAAATACCAACGCTTCGAACGGCTTCTGATGCCTGAAAAGGTTGTTGTGGTTGAGGTGGAGGATACTGACTCTTGTAAAATTTAGAAACTCTTGTATGGAGGATCAATTTCGTTTGTGGAAGCTCAGTCGTTACAGTACCAGCTTTACTGCAAATATATTTCATAAAATGTTTGATTTCTCGTTAACAGTACCAATTATATTGGCCGATACATACCGATTTAGAAAAAAAAAATTAAAATGGAATTAACAGCGTACCATTTCGGTTTTTATATCAATTTATATGTACTTGTATTGATCAATATAGATAGGTGTCAACTTGTATCAGAAGCTATCGATAGTTGATAAAATCAAGTATGTGCATTGGCTTAAGGAGCAAGCAATCGCCATATCAGATCAAACTACTAAAACAAAGGACTATGTCCCAATAGACATTGATGGACTGCTTTATGTAAGGATTGTGGATCCTTTATTGGCACCTTATGGCATTGAAGATCCTATATTTGCAGTCATTCAATTAGAGCAAACGACGATGAGAAGCAAACTCGGGAAAATCACTCTTGACAAGACTTTCGAAGGGTGTGATGCACTCAACAGGAACATCCTCGATGCTATTGACTACTGGCCTTTGTAAACAATTTCCGGACTAGAGTGCTTGCTTTATGAGATCAAAGACATATCACCACCTAAAGGCATAAAGAAGTCCATGGATCTTCAGGAAGAAGCGGAACACAAGAAACACGTGCGGATTCTGATTTTTAAGGGGAAAGTCGGCTCAACCGAGCAATGGCCAAAGCAGAAGCTATACTTGCTAATGCAAGAGCTACAGCAAAGGCAATAAGGGAAGTTGCAGCCGCAATCGGCTCTAGCTGGGTCAAGGAAGCAACCGTGAAGGTTGTGGAGCAAAACATCGAAGCATTCAGTGAGCTAGCCAAGGAGAGCAGCACAACTTTACTTCCTAACGATGTTGCCAATCCTGCAGGGATGATGGCACAGGCTTTAGGCTTATACAGAGGCATGATAAAGAGAAATTCGGGTAAATGAGTTCCTTTTAAAGCAAGTAAAGAGGACCTATTGAAGCTTTGTAATGGTTCACTAATTAGGGTTGGTCTTTTTTATGTTTTCTCGAATTGCCAAGTTCTTTAATATCTAGAAACTGAATTTGTTTTCTTGGGAAAATTATGGATGCTAGGATGCATTTTTTTTTTGTTAGTAAATTTGTAGGTTTTTAAAAAAAATCCTTTTTCCTTTTCTTCCCCTTCAAAAATAGATGCTTTCTTGAGAAGAAAATGTATTTTTAAATAGTATTTTAAAGAAAAAAAATCAAATTAATCAATTAGATTTAGTGGTCCGTTTCATTTAGACCTAAAAGTTTCACAAGTTAGTTTAGTATCTATTTGTATAACTCCAATACTGGTGAGATTAAATATAGTAATAATGAAATTAAAATTAGTAGTGAAATATGTTTTTAGATTTAAATGAGGCGATAAAATGCCAATTGAGTCTTACTTCGGTTGGCATCGATATTGTTTCCAGTATAGGAGGGCGTGAATATTTAAGGGTTAGGAAGGGTTATGGGTAGTTATATACACTATATTAAAAAGAACAAATATGACAAAAACTTATAACAAAATTAATGTTAAAAAAATGGAGCAAAGAAGTAAAAATAGCTATTATGCATATTAGATTGGAAATTACAATCATATTTATATTAAATGATAAAATATAAATATAAATTATATTAAGGTTAAATAATAATTAGAACTTACTAAGATTATATTTATAATAAAATAAATAAATTGTATTTATATTAATTAATAAAGTATATCAAACTTATTTTTTTTAATCATAATTAAAATTATGTTATAAATATAATAACAAATAAAAAATTTTAAAAGGACCAAATGAATTTTGTTGACGTCCACTACAGGGAGATACATTTACAAAAAAAATTTAAACAGTGGAAGATTGAAAAAAAAAAAAGAATGCCAAATGACCCTGGAGGCGTGATAAGACCCAAAGGTAGTCTTAGACTTGATGCACTTTTACATTTTACATATGCCATTGTGTATAAATTAATTGGAAAATTGATTGATTTGGACCTAAAAATGATAATTTGAGTTTTAGTCTAGACTTATTCATGGGTCGGATCATCCAGCCCAACCCAAAAATCTATTCAAAAGATGAGAAGGTTTAAGTAAAAATATAGACTTAAAAAATAGGTTTGTACAAGAAAATAATACATGTTTCTTAATGTGTCGAGCCTCAAGTAAACTTTTTCAGTACAATCCAGGCTCAAATTTGTAAAAAAAAAATACTTCTTCTATTTTTTACTCTCTTTTTGTTTATTTTCCTGTTAATTTATTATTATATTGTTATTATTTAGATATTAAATACTCTTATTTTATTATTTATTTTGTTACTATATTAAAAGTATTTGTTTCCTAAGTTACAATTATCTTAGTATTATTTAAGTATTATTTTTTATTTTTTTCTATTTGTTGGTAAACATTTATTTTAATATTTTTAGTATATTTGATGTATTATATTTTTTATTTTTTATATAAAAAATTTAGTACAGGAGAGTCAAATTAGACTTAAATTTTAACATTTTTATTCGGGTTGAATTTAAACAAAATTTTAAATTTATTTTTCAGATCAAAACCTAAATTTTTTACTTGACCCAATCTAATCCATAAACAATTTTAATTTAATCCAGCATATACAGATTTTATTAAAGTATAACCGCCATTAAAATGCAAATTAAAAGGCCAAGTTGGACTGAAGATTTTATTATACCAAGCAGGATGCTGACTTGAGGGTGGCAAAAAATCATGGGACGTTGGAAGGCTATTTTACTCGAATAACCTAAAAATAATAATTAATTATATAAACGATTAATGAGATTAGATGGTCGGTATTATTATTTTTTTGTTAAAAAAATAATTTTTAGGGTTTTTGACACTAGATGATCAATACTTATATATTTATTTTTTAAACTGTATCATACTGATATATATTTATACAAGTATTTTTTTTAAAAAATTGGGGTGCTGGCACACTGATGGCCGGCACCCCTTTATCAAATAAAAAAATTATTTTTTTGGAATGTCAGGTGCCGGCCAATAAAGGCCTAAACTCACTCAACAAAAGAGGATGAGAATATTGCAACATTAACCCCTCCTTGTTTTCTCATCTTTTTTATTTCTCAAGTTTGATTATATATTTTAAATTTTAAAATAATAAAGGGGTATTTGCCATCAGTGTGCAAGCACCTCAATTTTTTTTTAAATATTAGTATAAGTATATACCAATATGATACACTTTGAAAAAAATTACATGAGTGTCGGTTGTCTAATGTATAAAATCTCAAAAATTATTTTCTAAAAAAAAAAAATTAATGATGTTGACCATCTAATCTCTATAATCTAATTCTTTTTGTTCATTTTAGATTATTTAAATAATTTAGATCATTTACATAATTAATTATTTTTTAAAATTATTCGGGTAAAATAGCCACTACCTAATAAATAATTGCTGAATTAAAGTATGTTGGTATGGTTTCAAGGTCAATGCAATCGTCCATGTCAAAGTCAAAAGTATCTTTGCATCTCTATGTTAAAAGAAGAAATTCAATCCAACTTGGATTTTTAATTTGCAATTTAATGGCTGTTGACTTTGAGCAATTCTGGTAGACTGCAAAAAGTGCAAAGGTCAATGTCAAATCAACAGTTTAAATGCTGAAGTTTTGTCGGTTAATAAATGTGGTTGATTTTAACAAATCCAAATTAAAAAATAAAAAATAAAAATCTTAATCAATTGTCGATCTAGAATCTGCTCCAAATAAATAAACCCCCTCTCCTTTTTTTCTTTTCTTTTTTTTTTAAAAAAAATTGATAATCATTAGCTGGACACTGCTTATAAACCAAAGCTAAAAGCAAAGCAAAGCAAAATTCAGCAATGTTAATGATAGTTCTAGGATTGGCTTTAGTACTGTTAATGGCCGATGCTACAAGGTGACTCAAACTACACTTTCTTTTCATTATTTTAGCTTTTTTTTTATTTTTTTATTTTTAATTATCGTTGATACATCGTTTTGAAATGAATTGATAATCTCAAATCTTGAATTTTTGTCTTGATTTTCCTGGAAAACTACAGCTTACTAGCTAGTTTTAGTAATATGTTTGCTTTGTTTGGGATAATTACTTTTCTTTTTTTAATCTTATTAATAACTTTGTTGAACTAAGAAATGGGGAAATTTTAATCTAGATTAACATAATAATGTTTTTAATTTGTGGTTTTCTTCGAAATGATGTTAAACTTCATATTTTAGCTGCCCAAAAAATGCAGAAAAATGAAGGAAAGTGAGTAAAAGAAAAGTTTTTCCTAGGTCTGGAATTCATTGCAGAAAATTCCTTCTGATTCGAAATTTTTTTCCTTTTTCCAATCAATTGTTCCATAGTATAAGATATATACCCGATACATTTTATTACTTTAAGATTTTTTAATTTTCTTTGTTCTCACTAACATTGATAATAACGCTAAAACGATCGCAAAACAATAATAAAAGAAAAATAAGAAAAAACAAATAATAGAAGTATAGTTCTATACAGACTCAACTTGTGCGGTATAGTCCTCGGCCTCTCGCCCCTATAGATTCTTTATTTTACCACTATATTTGTTTCTTCAACAAATGACGCAATTTGAGTCACACAATCTTTAACATAATTTATATTTAATTAATCACAATAGCATTCTTTGATTCAACTTAAAACTAATAGTTTGAGTCATGACCAATTGTTAATTATGAATGTGTTTGTTAATTTCCCAATTTTCGTATTCAATTGGTATCAAATAAATGTGGTAGAGGTGAACAAGGCGGACAACGAGTCATGCAATGCTAATCATCCACTTCACAACCGGACGACTAGGGCTTTTTTATAAAAATAACTTAAAAAATTTAATTAATTACATAAATGACCTATTTTTTTAATTAAACACATAAATGACCTAAAATCTACAGTAAAAGTTGATGAAACCAAAGAGTTTGGCGCCACCAACATGCTACTTTTTTTAAGTTTTGTCCTATATTACTTTGTTTTATTATTTCTTTTTTTTTTTACTTTTTTTTAGTTTTTTATTTGTCTTTATTTATTTTATTTATTTTTTATTATTGATTTTAAAAAATTTAAAACGTATATTTGAAATTTTTTATAATATTTTTTTAAATATTAAATATATTTTTTAATAACATAAAATATTTAAATCAAATGCATAATTTAGCCGGATGAAGTATATTATAAAGGATCAAATGCATAATTTAGCCGGATGAAATATGTATTAACAAATATACTCATACGTCCTCCGGGCTACGAATGTAAATTGTATAAGGAATTACATGCAAAAATATGCAAACGTTGAGGGATGGTTTGCCTTAGGTTACATTTTAGTCACTTATGTTTGAAATGTTACGTTTTAGTCACTTATGTTATCATTTTTAATACTCGGTAATATTAGTAAAGTTGCTTTTAATACTCGGTTTTATAACAAGCAAACACCCGGAACAAGAAAGTCCAAAATTCGCCCTCAATGTTTGCATATTTTTGCATGTAATTCCATATACAATTTACATTCGTAACTCGGAGGATGTATGAGTATATCTATTAATACATATTTCATCCGGCTAAATTATGCATTTGATTTATCCTTTGTAATATACTTCATCCGGCTAAATTATGCATTTGATTTAAATGTTTTATATTATTAAAAATATATTTAATATTTAAAAATAATATTTAAAATTTAATAAAAATATTATAAAATATTTCAAATATGCATTTCAAATTTTTTAAAATAAATAATAAATAAGGATAAATAAAAACTTAAAAAAAGTAAAAAGAAAAAATTAGAAGAAAGTAATATAGGACAAAACTTAAAAAAAAAAAAAAAAAAAAAAGAACAGAGTATAAGGTGTCAGGCAACAAAATCTGGTGGCGCCAATTTATTTGGCTTCACCAGAAAATAGCAAATTAGTTTTAAAGTCTTTCTATTTTTTCAGAAATTGTAATATTTTTTTGGTATTTATACAAGTGACGTTATTCTACATAACTCTACTAAAAAATTAATATTTTTATCCTGATTATTGACGTGACATGTTAGTTGCATTAAACTTTTTAACTCCACCAACTTTTACTATAAATTTTAAATTATTTACGTGTTTAATTAAAAAAATAAATTATTTATGTAATTAATTAAAAATTTTAAGTTATTTTTATAAAAAAGCGGAGAAGTGGAGCCAGATGGGATGTTGTTCCCCTTAACGTCACTCAGAATTACTATTTCATTAGAGGCAGAGGGTTCTGCTATGGGGGCATGAAGGTAGCTGTTCCCGTCGAGAACCGGCCACCTCCTCCAACATCTGCTCAGTTCTGAAAAGAGCGACTCCTCATCAAGTCTGATTGTCTACATAAGCCAACTTGTTTTACCAGCTAATTCCATCATTGCTGCATTATGGGATGCATTTACCCGAATTTGGTACTTCCAAAATTGAGATCCAACGTAGACAATTCCTTCGTTGTGAAACGAGTCGAGTTCAATCATATTTCATATTTCATTTCCTTAATTGATTCATGTGTTATTGACTTTCATTTCACATTTTATCTATATATTTCAAATTAAAATGATAAGGGAAAAAATAAATAAAATATGTTAATTAAAATTATGCAATTTTCAAAAATTCTATTAATTTCTCTCCTTTTTCAATTTTATTAATAATAATTTTTTTTCAATTTTTTTTATTTTTCTTACTAAATACATTTATGAAAAATTTTACATTTTTTATCATTCCATTTTTATATTTTTTCATTTTTCAAATTTCCTTTCACTCTTTTAAGTAATGCGTAATTGTGCTAGCCAAAAAAATGAAAATAGTATCAATGAAGTCCTTATATTATGCGTCAAATTGTATTTTGCTAAATGTATTTTAAAAATAGGCAAATTATTTCATATCCATTAAATAAAAAATTAAACTATTTTTTCTGTTAAAAATTTGTTTTTACACATCAACATTAGATATAAGTGGCGTGTTACGTATAGCTATCTAGTTATTTTGTCAATTACACTAATTTTATTAGTAAAAATAGATGAAATTTTAACAAAAAAGATATCAAATTACTCTTTAATTTAATAAATAAAAATTAATTTCTATTTTTAAATAAAAACAACAAAAATACAATCTCATTACTAGTAAAATAATCTCCATGATACGATTGCCCAAGAAAAGCAACGCAGGCGCTTTGCTTCCTAAAAATATGGCCAATCCCGCAGGAATGATGGTAAAGACTTTAGGCACATGCAAAGGCATAATAAAGGGAAATTGAGGTAAATAAGTTGCTTTTAAAGCAAGAAAAGAGGATTAATAGCAGGGTTTCAAATTTTAGAATTTATCTTCTCGAATTGCTGATTTCTTTATTATCTGTAATTTGACTTTTATTTTCATGGGAAAGTTATGTATGGTAGGTTGCTTTTCTAAAAGTAACTTTTAGGGTTTTTTATTTTTATTTTTTTAAAAATGGTTTTTTTTTAACTTATTTTTAATTGTTAAAAGTTTATTTATTCAAATTAAAAGAGACATTTCATTTAATTGATAAAATTTTGAAGAGTTCACAAGAACTTAAAGAAAATATACATTCGATAACCGAGATGTTAAAAAATTAATGAATCTTAATCGTTTCAAAAGTCTTAAATAAATAAAGCAATTCATACTTCCATGTTATATTTATATCAATTCAACATATCATAAATAATCATATTTAAAATGTTATATATTTCTATTTTAATATGATAGTACATAGTTCATATAATATTACTTTCTATTTATTATTATATTTTAATTAATTTTTTTATGTTCAAAATCATGGATTATTTATATAATTAAACAAGTATATAGAAAGGGGAAAATATTTACAAATACAAGTACAGAACTTTTTACCTCTTGTGAATTAACTTTTAATAACAGAGCAAAACTCAAACAACTAACGTGTTTAAAACTCATACCACATTTGAGGCGGTGAACACTCTTAATCATGAGACCATCAGATAAAATTTTTATTGTGAATCAACTTTAAATCTACACAAAAGATTAATTTCATTTTTTCTTGAATTACGAAATTGACGAAATAAATTGTATAGCAAAAAAGGAAACTTTTGTGGACCAAAGATGGTGGAGAGGGGGTTTTTAGCACAAAGTTTGTCCATTTCAAGCAATAAAATGTAAGAGAAAAAAATGGTCCCGAAATCAGTGGCCATTTTTCGAATAACATTGACTGACCTAACCAACCACACGCTGCATTGGACCCAATGTCTCATAATTCAGACCGGAAATTAGACTCGTATACCTTTTTTTTTTTTTTATGTTGACTACAATTTTAATATTAAATATTTAATAAAATCATGTATTTGATTATATGTTATAAATTTAAACAATTCAAAGCTTAAATCTCATCACGAACAAAATTATTTTTGTTTAAAATAATGAAATTCATTTTTTTTTTTAATTCGACGAATCTCCAGTTGAATAATATATGCTAGACCAGTCGGATGTATTTAACAAAGATGGATCCCATGAACTTTTAATTTCATTTCTAGAATGCAATAACATTGCATTTTGCCACAAATTCAAGCAATAATTTCCCCAACAAAGCAAGCATTTTTCAAATGCCTCCCTATCAGCAAGCCTTAATTACATTTCAAAGTTCAAAACCTCCCCTAAAGCTAGTTTCATTCATGTCAACTATCATGAAAACAGATGAAAAATGAAATGAAAAATCACACCAGTATTTTAAGAAGAAATGGAATTTGACTTGATTCGTTTCACAATTGATGAAGGAATTGTCCAAGTTCGATCTTGATCCTGAAACTACCAGATTCGAACGAATGCATCCCACAGTGCGGCAATGGCGAAAGCAGCTGGTAAAACAAGCTGGCCTCTGTAGACAATGGAACTTGGTGAGGAGCCACTCTTTTCGTCCAATGGAGCAGCTTTTGGAGGCGGAGGAGGGTTCTCAACACGCACTGCTAGCTTCATGCCGCCGTAGCAGAATCCTTTGCCACTAATAAAATAGTAGTGACGAGTCACATTAAGCGGAACCACATCCCTTCCAGCTCCGGTTGTCCAGTTGTGAAGAGGATGATCAGCATTGCATGACTCGTAGTCGGTCTTGTTCACCTCTAGCACATTCATCTGGTTCCGATCATATACAAAAACTGGGAAACAAACAAACAAGATTTATAGTTAATAATTAGCCAGGTTTTAAACTATAATTCAAATCAAATTCAACTCAAAATCAGGTTTACAGCAACTAAATGGTAGCCAATCCTTTTAACATAATGGCCTCTTCTCTCAGATTATGTTATCCAATCCCGAGAGGTGAGGATAGCTCTTTCATGTCTACTTGCTTGAATTCTGCTACGAATGTCGGATGGTATGTTCAAAATTTTCTACTATTTTTCTGTGTGTTTGAAGGATTCTTTTTGAGACTTGTATCCTCACACTAGTATGTAGATATGCATTGGACACAAATATCGAATAGAAATACTCGAGAGAAAAAAATAAAGAATCGGAGTAACATCGATCCGGTTCTTGTTTATTCGACAAGGCAGATAGTGTCCAAATCCCTTTCTTCTTTTTTTTTCTTAGTTCAAAAAAGTGATTAATAAGATGAAGCAAGAAATATTACTAAAACTAGGAGGTAAGCTGTAGTTTTCCAGGGGACCAAGACAAAAAGTCCAAGATTTGAGACAATCAATTCATTTCTAAACAACCCAAATCCAGATCTGTCAATTAATCAACTAAAAAAACCCAGAAAACAAGCTAAAATACTGAGACGAAAAACCAAGAAGAAAGAAAAACAGATCTAAAGATAGATGAAAGGGAAAGAAGAGCTAAGAAGTTACAAAGCCAGTCGCCATTGTAGAAGTGCTTTCCTCGAGCCCAGACAGTGTAATTGACATTAGTAGTCCAACCGATGCCTCCCCCTCCAACAATGTACCTTGTAGCATCGGCCTGTGGCACCATTAACACTAAAGCCAATCCGACAGCTGCCACTGCCATCATCATCGCTTTGCTTCTCTCCATTGCTGTGTTTTTCTTTGCTTTGAGTTGGCTTGGGTTTTGCTTTCGGCTATGGTCTATAAGCAAGAGCCAGCTAATGGTTATCAATAAATAACAAAAAAGGGTTTTATTTATTTATTTATTGGGGGCAGTTTCTAGATCCACAACTGATCCAGATTTATTATTATTATTATTATTATTATTTGGGTTGGGTAACATGGGTTAAACAAAACCCTTATTTTATGTTTCACAATTTCTTGCTTCAAAATTCATTTGTTTGGTTTTTCGCTTAATCATTTGTATTACAGACAAAAATTCAGCATTTCAGGCTGTTCTGTCTTTTTTATTTTCTTTTAAAAAACACGGTATGAGAAAGAATTATAAATAATTTTGTAGTTTTCAATTTTAAAAGAAACAAATTAAAATCAAAATAAATATTATATGTAATCGAATCCAATTATAATGACTCGAATTAATTGTGTTCATCAATTTTATAAATTAAAATGATATATTTTATCATATGTTCAAATTTTTAGTACTTTTTAAATACATTAATTAAAAATAAAAATTAAGCTAGCTTAATAATTATAATTTTTAAACTATGAATAAAAATTATATTTGAAATAATTTTTTTTAACTACATTGCTATGATATAAGTGAAACGAAGTTAATAATAACCCAAATTTAAGTTTTATGGATAATTATTTGATACGTAGTGAATTTTTTAACACCACTTGTCATCCTTTTTAACACAAAAAGCAATGTGTGATTGGTTATTTTTGGGTGATTGGAATATCAAATTCTTTTATAAGCTATGCTTTAGAGGAGAAAGCATAATAGGATCACTGCCCTGAGGAATTATAGTGGATAATGAATTTTTTATGAGGAGGCCGTTCAGCTTGAGGCAGTTATGTTTTTTTAGAGGCTATATGGTGAATTATCAAGTCCAATGAGAGGACTTCTATCTAGTTCATTTCTTAAGCTCGAGCCTGGTGAGGTACAACTCTTAAGTAAGAAGGACACTGTTGAGGAAATTAAGACAACTCTATTTGATATGGCTCTATTAGAGGCGAAGGGTAGTAATGGGTTTCACGTTTTATTCTTTTAGCATCAATAAGACCATATTAGGAGCACGATTTTTAGTTGGGTCAAGATGGTTTTTGCCAAGAAAGCTATTGATCCAGAATTGAACAACACTTTAATTGTTCTTATTCCCAAGGTTCAAAATCCTAAAAGTTTTTCTCATTTTCGGCCTATTAGCTTATGCTCGGTCCTTTATAAGCTGGTAATGAAGGTCATCGCCAATCATTTTAAAGCAGTTTTTCTAAGGATCATTGCGCAAAAGTAGGTTGGATTCCTTTCGGAAAAGAATATCACATATAATGTTCTTATAGTGCAGGAAGTCATTCATTCCATAAAAAGCAACCAGAATAACAGAAATTGGACGACAATCAAAATCAATTTGGAGAAGGCTTATGGTAGGTGCGATGAGAGTTCATTAATGCTTCTCTTCAGGCTGCAAGTATTCCTGATTTTCTTCGTAATATTATTATGTCTGCTATCACGAAATGTAGATCATGTGGAATGGAATCCCAACACAAAAATTTTAGCCTGCAAAAGGAATTCGATAGGGGAGCCTACTATCCCCATACCTCTTTATGCTGTGCATGGAGTGGTTAGGTCACGGTATCTATTTTGCCGTTAATACGAGACAGTGGAGGCCTATTTGTTTATCTTGGTTATAACCAGCCTGCTCTTATCTCTTTTTCCTAGATGATCTCATTAGTTTTGGTCAAGTAGAAATACAACAGGTTAGGATTATCAAGGGGATCTTAGAAAAATTTTGTGGTTATTTTGGTCACCAAGTCAATAAGCAAAAGACAAATATTTTTGTAACGGCCTAATTTTTAGTGGTGCCGGAAATGGTGAATTGAGATCACTAAATCCGACAAGTAAGATTGAACAAGATAGTAATTAAATATTTTTGAGTCAAGTAAGAATTTAGAAGAATTTGTGAATTGGTGAATTAAAAGAATTTATTAGGTCAAACGGGTCAAAAAATGAGGTATCGAGACCTCGAATTTGAAAATCGAGCTATAAATATTTTTATAAATATTTATGAAGTGTCATTTAGCTAGTATTAAAGTTTGGTTGAGAAATTTTAACGTTTGGGTAGTCAATTAAATAAAAAGGACTAAATTGTAATAAAAATAAAATTTTCTAAAAGGATTAAATAGCTCAAGTGTTAAAAGAAAGAGGATTTAAAGGGCAATTAAGCCTAAAAGTAAATAGGCTGGACGACAAGGGTAAGAAAATCAGCAGAAAAATAAGGGAAATAAGGGCAAAATTGGAAATTTTACAATTTTAACATATAAAATAAGGACAAAATTGAAAGATCTAGAGATCTCTTCATATTTTCTCAACCAAAACGCCATAGGAGGTCTCGAGAAAGCTGTTTTTTCATATTTTTACATCATGTGAGTTTAATTCTTGCTTTTTCTTGATAATTTTTATGTTTTTATGACTTTTACAAGTAGGTCCACTTATAGAATTCATTAGTTTTTGATTTTATGGGTGAAATTGGAAGTTACCCTGAGTGGGTAAGGGAATTTTATGATGAATTATTATGAAATTTAAGTTCTATTTTCATATTAAGGTGGTTTTATTAAGTGATTTTGATAGAAAATGGTATTTAGGACCTAATTGTGAAAAAGTTGTGAATTGAAGGTTGGTGTTGAAATTCAGAATTTCAAAGGTTTTGAAATAGTTTATAATGATAAAATAAAGTGTTAATTGAGAAAATTTGGTTCAATTGATGGGTGAATTGAGCAGGGACTAAATTGTAAAAACTAAAAATTTTGGGGTAAAAGTACAATTTTGAAAGTTGAAAAGCATGAATTGTGAAGTGAAATAGAAATCAAATAAATGCTAATGAGTGAAAATATTTTATATTATAGATCAAGAATCCAAAGAAGAACGAGGAAAAGAAAAAGTTGCGGAATAGTCCCTAAATTTCAATATCTTCTACAAATTAGCCGGGTAAGTTCATATGGTTGAATTTGAATGTTTATTTGTGAATGATTGAATGATATAATGTGTTATTATATATGAATTTGTTGTGGGATTGTGAAAATTTCGTTAATGAAAGAATAAATGTGGAAAATGCAAATTAGGAAAAACGCAGGAATTGAGTACGTTCGTATAGTGACATGTGATGAATTGACGGATAAGACCATGGTTGTTCCATGTCAAAGTGTGAAATGTAGGTATGGTATCATCCATACTGAGTTGTGAAATGTAGGTATGGTATTATCAAATCCATACTGAGTTAAGAAATGTAGGTATGGCATTTCCCATACCGAGATGTAAAATGTAGGTATGGTATTTCAATGAGAAAAAAACCATACTGAGTTATGAATCGTGGCACTGAACGACAACGTACTCAATTTCGTAAGCCGTTTCCTAATTTGATAATAAGAAATACAAGAGAAGTGAACCAAATGAAAGAGATTGAATAGTTGTTAATGTTGAGCTCAACTACGTGAAGTATTATAACAGTGGTTGTGAATGGCAGGAAACTTTTGTGAATGTTTTGGTATTGTTTGGAAATATTATGTTTGGTAAGCATTACTTTTAAACCTATGAACTTACTAAGCTTCAATAAGCTTACTTGTGTGTGTTTGATATTTTTATGTAGATTGAATTGAAGTGAAGTTAGTAGATCAGATCAACACAATAAGACACACTATCTAGATCAATTCCGGTAGCTTTTGTTTTATGTTTAAAGATTTATATGGCATGTATAGAGATTAAATGAATTGAAGTAAAGATGTTATAAACTAGTTAACAATATTTTGTACTAAAACAGTTTTTGGTTAATAGCAGTAGTTGGTTTTGAAAATTCACCATAAATTATGAAAATCTAATTAGAGGTTGAATAAAATATGGAACTAAAGCTTATTGAATCTAGTTTCACATAGAAGAAACGGTGTAAGCAAAAGACTTTCATATCAGGAGATATTTGAACTTTTGTGAGATAAGGTCAAATTGATTTTAAGCTCCCCTGTTCTTATTTGTAAAAATCATTAGAAATTGTAAAAAAATAATTAGGAGTAATACTATATATGTATGGATTCTTTATTGAGTCTATTTTTAAAAGAAACAAATGGCATGGTTATTTGAATTCTGTACAAGGATAAATTTTATTCGTAGTGCACAGGGGTCAGAGTAGCCGAACCCTGAAGCAGGGGACAATTTAACTAATAAACTGTACTAATTGGACCAACCAAAAATTCTATAAAAAAATTAGTAAGTAGTTATATGAGTCTAGATTTAGGGAAAATTTACGGATTTGGATTTCGAGTTTTGTAACTCAAGATATGATTTTTTTAGCGACTGTGATGCAGTTGGACAGCTTGTCTGGAAAGTATGATATAAATTGTTTGAATTTGTTTAAGTGCTCAAATAAGTTTAGTAATGCCTCGTGCTCGACTCCAGCGACGGTATCGGGTAAGGGGGCGTTACAATTTTTTTTCTAAAAGAATTAGAGAGGAGATGGGGGGAGCGACTCAATGGTGTTGGTTTCCACAAGGTTCAAAATCTTATAACCTACTTGGGGTACCCCTTTTTCATGACAAAGAAACTAATAGTACTTTGAGGTTTGTAGTGGAAAAGGTTCAGAGTAAGTCGCACAGTTGGGACGCTAAACAATTGTCTTTGGCAAGTAGGACCATTCTTGCGCAATTTATCTTATTATCGATTCCAAGCTACTTTATGCTATCCATTATGATCCCTAAATGTATTTGCAATGAAATCGAGAGTTTGGTTAGGCAATTTATCTGGGGGTTCTCGAGTGGGGGAAAGAATGTGACAATGGTTAATTGAGAGTCTATTTGCCAACTAGGATCTTGTGGGGGACTGGGCTTTATGCATTTGAGGGATCAAAACACTTCATTTATGTTGAATCTTGGGTATAATTTGATGATGAACTCTAATGCTCTATAGATGTGTATCCTTCTATCGAAATATAGGGTTCAGGATGGAATTCTAGAGGAAATTTCGCAAAGAAGATGCTCTTTGGTCTGTGGGAAATGGTAGTAGTGTTAAATGTTGACTGGACCCGTGGGTTTCGAATGTTGGTCCGTTGGTCGGTCGAATCCCATCCCATGATAACCTTGAGATGGACTCCTTATTTAGGGATACGGTTATAGAGGATGGTCATTTAGAATCTGGATCTTTTTCAACTCTGGTTACCAAAATATATAATTAGGAGGATTGTGGGGATTCCCCCCTCACACCCATCAACAGTGTTGATAGAATCACTTGGGCCGGTACTTCAACATGTTCTTTCACTCTTAAAAGTGCCTACTGGAAACTTTGTGAGCTGACATGGAATCCAAAAATTGGGTTATGACAAATTTCGTGAAAGTTTCAAGTCCACAAAGAGTTATATTTTTCATTTAAATGGTGCTTAAAGAAAGTCTTCTTACCAATGATGTTTGGAGAAGGGGCATAAAGAATAATAGTTTGTGTGGGTTTTGTAGTCAAGACTCCGAGGATGGTTTGGCTAAAGGTAATTCCAACGGGTAAGCATAAATGGTTTTTCTCTAAAGAATTGAAAGAGTGGCTTGTAGCTAACTTGCAAAATCATTGAGGATTTCGTTGGGTAAGGTGGATTAACCATGTCTTTTTGGGCTAATCGCTTGGCGCATTTGGAAAAATCATAATTTACATGTGTTTCAGGGTGTCCTTTGGAGTGCCGATGAAATGGTCAAAGTTTCATATAGTTTAGTTAAACAATATGCCTCTATTTATAAGGCAACTATGCCCAATAGGTATGTAACAAATTCCTCTTCAATATTGACAGGTAATTGGATCCAGTTGAACACTAATGGCGCAGTTCAGGTGGGCTCAGGTTCTAACGCTGCAAGGGAAGTTATATGTAACTGGAGTGGGAAATGGATTTTAGGATACAATCAGTTTTTAGGGGTTTGTTCAATCTTAGAGGCTGAATTATAGGGTATATTTTATGAATTGGCTCTTCTATTGGATCGGGGCCATGACAGAGTGTTGATTAATACAGACAGTATGGAGGCAGTTCAGGCTATTCAAGGTAATCCCTTTAGGGACTCGAACTCAGCTTTGGTCAGACGAACCCACCAGATGTTGGCAAGGGCAGTGTAGCGGCGTATCCAACATGTTTCCAGAGAAGACAGTAAAGTTACGGATTATCTTGTGAAATTGGCTCATAGTAATGAAGACACTTTACATGTAATAGCCCATTTTCAATGAAATCGGAACAGTGGTTTTGGGATCACAAATTTAAGTCCAAAAGAAAAAAATATTTTAATATTATTTATAATCTGCATTATAATTGAAATATCGTATGAAAATTTCATAGAGAAATTTTATAGTTTACATGTCTAATTAGAGGGAAATGACCAAATTGCATAAAATTCAAAAGTTGAGTTCTAATAGCTATAGGGATCAAATAGCCATGGAATTCAAAATTTAAGGTCATTATATGGCAAATAGACCAATTAGTGGAGTTAGTAAATAAGTATGCTTAGTCATCCATGGAAAATTAAATAAAGAAAATGATGAAATTGAAAAGTGAATAAAATAAAAAATGATAAATAAATAAATATCTAATATCATCATTTATCATCATCTTTCCCAATTAGAAAAGATGGAAACCCTAACTATGGTGTTGAGTTTTTGAGCAAGCTTAATTGGCCTAATTAGGTAAGTATTTTTGGTCCCGTTTTTAGTATTTTTCATATTTTCGAGATCGTAATAGCTTAATCTAGCTATCTCAGGAATTAATTTGCAAAGTTATCAAAGTACTAGGATTTTTCATGGATGAGTATGCATGAATTATGAAGTTTTATGGTAGAAAATGAAAGGTTGTTGATAGATAAACAACTTTTGTAAAGAGAACTTTGATGAAATTGTGATTTAGGGACTAAATTGTAAAGATGAAAACTTTATGGAAAAATTTTGAATTTTGTGAAATACATGAGCTGCTATTGTAGTATGTAAAAATCAGTTAGCTTGGAATGAGGATTAAATTGCATGAATTTCATTTTTCGAACCTAGGGATGAAATCATAATTAAATAAAAGTATAAGGGCAAAATAATAAATTTTCCTAAGATGTGAATTGGATTGAATTGAATATGAATTGTATTAAATTGAGCTAAATTTACTCGTATTGATCCGGATAGACCAAATACGAAATTGGATCGAGGAAAAGAAAAAGTATCGGATTAGTAGATTACAATTCATGAACACTTGTTAAGGTAAGTTCGTATAACTAAATTGTGTATATTTATATGGTTGAATTAGATGTTGTATATGTGAATTGTATAAATGCCGTATGTATGAAATTGATCACATATCCAATAATACCTGATAAATAATATGTCTCGTTTGGATAAATGAGATTCAATGGATACAGGGTTCCCGAATTGGTTGTGGTCTTGCATATGTTGCGGACACACAATAACTCGAAAAAGCATCACGTTATTAGCTCTCATGAGCATCTCGATATTTGTCCCTCTTGAGCTTCCCGTTATATAGTTCTTGCGAGCTTCCCGTTAATAGCTTTTCGGAGCGTCCCGATTGGTTGTGGCTCTGCATGTATTGTATACACACCACAGCTCTTATGAGCGTCCCGATATATGACTCTTCATGAGTTTCCCGATTAAAGGCTATTTAATGAGCTTCCTAATTAATGGCTCTTCGGAGCTTCCCGATATTGGCTCGCTTGAACTTCCCGATATATGGCTATCCGGAACTTCCTGATTAATGGCTCTTCGGAGCTACCCGTTATTGGCTCGCATGAGCCTCCTGATTATGGCTCTTATGAACTTCCCGTTATACAACCCGGATAAACTTCCTATTATAAGGCTTGAGAGAGAGCTTCTTGTTTATGTGCTCGTATAAGCATTCTTGAATATGAATTGACGGATTATAGTTTTGTACACTTTGAGTGTACTACCTGTGTATCCATCAATAGTTCAAGTAAATTCAATGGGCAAAGTTTCGACATGGGATAATCTGAACTTGAGATGAATTATTATGGAAATGTACATGTTATATGAATATTTGATGTGGAAAGCATATATATATATGAAAATTGTTACATGATGAGCTCATCCTTGTTTATTGGCATTCACGTGAAGTACATGACTAACATATTTTTTGAGATTATATATGTTTAGGCAAATTTCCAAATTTCTTTGGATAAATTTTGCATGCTTACTTTAAATGTAAATGAATGGTAAGTTAATTTCCCGTTATACGAACTTGTTAAGTATTAAATGCTTACTCTATTTTATTTCCTCTGTTTTATAGTAATTTGGAAGCTCAATTTGTTTAGAAGCTAGTCAGAGCAACTTCACACTATCCCTTAGTTCGTTTCGGTATAAATAGTAAACTCATTTTGGTTATAATGGCATGTATAGGTTAATTAGCCAAAATGTTGGCATGCAAATGTTTGATTGATAATAGCCATTTGAATGACTTATGTTTGATATGTTTTGATGTTATATAAGTGGATTTATCATGTTAGAAGTATTGAGTTTAATTTTGCATATATGCATTTGGTTATTTAGGTAAATATGAACACTAAGTAGACATGATAATAAATTGTCATTTGAAGTGCCTAAGAGTACTTTGGTTATGTGTGGTAATATGTTATGTTTAAGGCATGATTTTGACTTGATTTGAATGTCTTGAATTGGTTGGTGAATGTGTTTAAGTGTTAAGATAGGTGGAAGACAAATTGGGTGAGAAATGTGACCTTGGAAATAACCTATTTTCGTCTACATGGGTAGAGACACGAGTATGTGTCTCAGCCGTGTGTCATTTGGTCATGTGTCCCTTGTATATTTAAATTTCAAAACATAATGCTCAGAATTGATCATATGGCCTGGCACACGGGCATGTGGCTTGGCTGTGTGACCCCTGCACCTATACACGGCCTAGCATACAGGCGTGTGACTTGGCCGTGTGACCCAAGTCAAAGAGTTACACGGGTATTAACACGGGCTGGGACACGACCGTGTGTCCTATTTCGAATGCCCATACGGCCTGAGACACGGGCGTGTCTCTTGCTCATACGATCTGACCACACGGGCGTATGACCCTTGCATCTAGGAAAAAAATTGAAATTTTGAGAAAAATTCTTTGAGTACCTGGATTAGTCCCGACTTATTTTTATTGCATATTTTGGGTCTTGAGAGCTCATATAAGAGACAATATAATTGATTATGATTGATTTCTGATATGAATGAGAAATGATATGAAATGTTTGTACTTGATCTATAAACTCCGGTAATACTCCATAACTCTGTTTCGGCGACGAATATGGGTTAAGGGTGTTGAACAACCTCTAAAAAGGATTTTGGTTTAGGTTTATGTGATTCATATGTTATATTTTCTTATGTAATTCCTATGTTACCAGGAAAAAAAAAACTCTTACCACCTTTGTATCAAATGAAAATAATTACTTTAAATATAATTTTTTTTTGTTTTTTTAACCGCTTTCAGAATGGCTTTCCTAACGGATCGATTTTGTTAAGTGGTAGCAACGAAAGCATGTGTATAAATAATTCCATTTTGCTTTCTTCAAAAGCAGTGGCAGTGGCAGTGACAATTGTCTGCTTTGTTTTCTCTAGTAGCAATGATGGTGTTAGTAGTTGTTTGATTTAATTTTGTTTTTTTGAGAGATTTGGAGGAAATTGGACCAATGTAACATTTATTGATTTGGTTTTGAGGCTAGTTTTGTGCATCACCAATCATAATTTATTATTGATGTAGTTTGATAGTGATTAGATTAGAATACCATCATTAATAGTTAACCACAATGATATATTTTTTTGTACAATCAATTTATTTCTCATCCTTATATCTCCTCTATTAAGTTTTTCTTATATCCAACTTTAGAACAACTGAAATAAATAGCTTTGATTGCTATTGATTTGGTGCATTTTCTTGTTTGTACTCAATTAATGGTGTTTAATGAGTTGTGTTATTATTTTAATTTGGTACCCCCTAATTTTATGTAATTATCGTTTTGAATTAATGAAATTGTTATTATTTCAATAAAAATCGAAATTCAAATTTAAATAGTTTTTTTTTTTTTTTTTTCTAAATTTTCAATCCCACCTTTTAATAAAAATAAACTGTCAGTTGAGTTGATTTGGAATATTTTCGAACAGTTCCTTTGGCTTTACCTTTTCACTTTTTGCAGTGACGTACTAACCCCAAATGTACAGATTACTTTTTACACTTTCTAGAGAATCTTAAGTTTAAATTATTTTATATGAATTTTTATTGACCTTTATTGGAGAGGTCAGTTTGACTTTGACTCCTCCTTTTAATGAATAATTATTTAGATTATATTAGTGAAATTAATTATCTGCAATTTTGTATTTCAAAACAATTTTCTTTATGAAGCAGTTTATGATACACTGTATGAAAAAAAAATATGCTTATATATATTAAAATTTTTTTTAAAATAAAAGAAATTTTTGCTAAAATGGTAAAGCATATTTATAATAATTTAGCTTCAAATCTTATCACTTATGATTTTTTTATTTTATATAAAAATATAAAAAACTAAAATAACCTCATATTATTATGATCTATTTCTAAAAATAATTTTTTATATTGATATTTCGTTAACTTATAACACTAATTCAATTAAATTCTATATATAAATATATATTGGTAATCTATCTATAGTATATTTTATATCTCACTGCAGTTAAAAATTTCCCAAAATCTCATTTCATTTACAAAATAATAATAAAAATTATTATAATGATATTCTTTTTGGTTTTGGTGTGTGTAAAATAATGATGTTTTCATCTTTTTATAATCTTATTTAAAACTAGAGAAATAAACAAACATTATGATATTTGGATCCAAAATTCTATAAAATTTACTATTTTAACCAAATCCTTATTTATCTTCTACATGATTTTTTTCATCTATACATAAGTGTATTATAGTGTAGTAAATATATCTATATTCTAAAATGGAAAGACATAAAATAAGCATGAGTGACCCCTCAAGCTTGTACTTGTCTTAATTGTATAGGCATTTCCACCCTAAAAACCTTGCCTTAATTAAATGACAACTTTTTTTGCCCAAAATCTTTATAAAAGATCATGTCATTATCAAATCCATGGTGGGTGTAATTATTTATTGTTGCTTTTGAAATGAAGTAAAACCAATTTCACAAGAAATTTATATATATATATATATACACACTCATAATGCTGGTTTGTAGGCCAGGGATTATGAGATTTTGATGGAATAAATTCTATAAAATTGCCCAAAAAATAAAAAAGGAAAATAAAAAACTTAATTAAGGCGATTTTTTCCATGTTTTTGTAATAATTATTGTTGTGGCCAATGATAACTCGCAAAAGAAACTTTTATCTCTTAATTATTAGGTTAAATTACACAATTAGTCACTAAATTGTGAGTAAAATTTCTTTTTGGTCACTTAACTAAAAACATTACAATTTAGTCACTAAACTATTTAAAAGTTTTTATTGAAATTACTGACAGTTAAAATTAATATTATACGGCTTTCTCTGTTTGCATTGCCTGCACCAATCAAAAATTTTCTTTCCCCTTTTCTTCCACAATTCAATTATTTTATGAAACAACTTTGGACGTTACGAATCTGTGAATCAAAATTCAAACAATTTTTTTCTCCAATCTCCGAAACTGATCATCAAATCAACCTGAATCTAAGGTATATTCTTGGACTTGTTAATGGGGTAGTAATCTTCATCGAATTGTCGCTTGGAGCTTGTTGGAGGAACTTTTTATTTTTATTTTTAAAGTTAGCATATTAATATGACTTAAATAAAAACTTTTGGATAATTTAATGAGTTCAATGAAAATTTTCAAATAATTCAGTGACCAAATTATAACTTATTTTAGTTAAACAACTAAAACAAATACTTACTCGTAATTTAGTGACTAATGATTTTAAATTTTTAAAGAAAGAAAAAAATGAATCCACATTGCAAGATATTATAGTATTTGATTTATTAATGATATATTTTAATTAATGTAGAGTAATTATTATGTTAAAAATAATTATAACATATGATAATTTAAATATTACAATAATAAAAAAATATAATTGAAGTTTTTGTACAAGAATATCAAATGCACGTTTAATTTTTATTTTATTAAATAATATAATTTTTTCATAAAAAATATATTTTTACATCATATAATTAAAATTTTAAACAATATAATAAAAAAATTAAATTTAAATTAAAATGTTGTTAAAAATATATGATGTATCGTCTTCGCTTTTCGATTTTCATATTATGTGATTTTGTTAATAGTTAATTGAAAGTATATTTTGTGATCAATATTATTAAATGCTGTAGATCATCACTACTTTGCTCTTCTATGTAACATTCAAACAACTGCTGCCGACATTATATATATAATTAGTTTTTTTATTTATTTCGTGTTTAAAAATTAAAATATACTTAATAAAAGTTAAATCTTTTAAATTCAAATTTTTACTTAAATGAAATATTTATTTAATTTAAAATATATTTAATTTGTATATATGTTTAATTAACAAAACGTAATGTTAATATATTTTACTCATTTTTAAACATTTATGTAATTTTTTATCAAATTTGAAATAAAAAAAAACTTATTTTAAAATATGCAAGTTATTTTAATAATTTTTATTTTTTAAAAATAATTATATACATCCATAAAAGCATGATATTAAAAATTAAAAATTAAAAATGAATTGTTAGTAGTGGTACTGTTCTTCTTATATGGTAATCCAAGACATATATTCTGTGTACCTAAACTATTATGACTTCTTTTGCTTTGATTGTGAACTTATATATTAGATTGATATTTCGTTAAAATTAAAACCATTAACACTTCCTTATTAGTCTTGTTTTTTCTTTTTATGATTTTATTTAAATTATTGTTATAAGAGTACTAATGTTCTCTTTTAAAATAGAAAGAGGTTAAAATTCTTAAAAAAACAGAAAATGATTGGGTAGATAAATTAATTCAATCAAATTATTATTTTTTAAATAACCAAAATATTAAAATTTTTAAGGGAATTAAATGGTAATTTACATGTATTTCATAAAAGTTTTAAAAAAACAACGTTAATAATAAAGTACACGTAGATTGTTATGCAAACTGTTACATCAATACTATTAAAATTTTAACAGTTCATTTAATTTTTTCGTCCATCTAATTAGGATCGTGCTGCTATTGATGCTAGTAACTGGTCCCCTATTAGACTGGCTTGTAATGGTCCACCGTTATCACATCTGTTTTTTGCGGATGACTTGATTCTTTTTGGTCAGGGTGAGGAATATCAAGCTCAGGTAATAAAAAACATTCTCAATGAGTTCTGTGGTTACTCAGGACGCAAGATTAATACGAGGAAGACAAATATTTTTTCCTCAAGAGGGGTTGATGGTAGTGTAGGGAGGAGTATCAATAGATTTTTTGGTTTTCAGGAGATGAGTAACTTGAGAACATATCTGGGTATGCCCCTTTTCCATGAGAATGTTACCAACAATACGTTACGCTTCGTGGTTGATAAGATGCGTAGTAAATTGTCTAGCTAGGATGCAAGACAATTCTCTTTAGCAGGAAGGGTGACATTAGCTCAATCGGTTCTGCTTTCAGTTCCAAGCTATTTTATGCAGCGGATGATGGTTCCAAAAGGCCTATGTGAAGAGATTGAATGCATTGTACAGAAATTCATTTCGGGATCTTCTAGTGGCAGTGCAAAGATGGCCTTGGTAAGTTGGGATTCGATGTGTCAACTGAAAACTCATGGAGGTCTTGGCTTGAGGTATTTGAAAGATCACAACACCTTTTTTGTGATGAAGGTTGGTTTCAATGTTATATCAAACGATGATGCCCTTTGGGTTCGGGCCCTTTGGTTGAAGTACAAGGTTTCTAGTGGATTGCTTGAGAATTTTGTAATACCATGAAAATATTTACAGTAAGATATTATCCTTGATATAGTAAAATAAGGAAATAAAGTGAAAAAAAAAGAAGGAAATTTTGAGATATGTCAATATTGAGAAGTATATTATGATATATTAATTCGAGAAAGGACTAAATTGTAAAAGTGAGAAAAGTTTTGTTGCACAAGAGTAAATACTCAAAATTTGAGGGGTTAAAGTGTAAATATGAAAAATTTGAAGGACCAATAGTGTAAATATTTTAAGAGTGGAATAATCTAGAAACTAAGGAAAATGGATGAATTAGGACCAAATTGAATAGATGAAGAAATTATGAGGGACTAAATTGTAAATTTACCAAATTAAATGATGACTTAAGGATGTAATTTTAAAAGATAATGAAGGGCAAAATGGTCAATTGGAAGAGAGAGAAATCTAGAAAGTAATAATGATGCTAGAGATATTTTGATATTTTATAATTATTTAATTAGATAAATATTATTTTATTAATATTTTAATAAGATATTTTATTATTATTTTATTATTATTTTATTAGTATATAAAGAAAGAAAGATGAGAAATTCTCATCCATATTTCCCATGCACTAACGTGAGAGAAAGAGAGGAAGAAAGAAAGTTTTGCTTTCTTTACAATTTGGTCCTTTTACCAAAAATTCACCATTTTCACCCAAAAATCAAATGAATTTCCATAGCTACCAAGAGAGAAAAATGTTAAGGAGACCATGGGGAGTTAGAATATCAAGTTGGATTCAAGAAATAGAAGCTGGAGGAGAGAGAAAATCAAGTTAAAGATTAGTATCAATAGAACAAGGTAAGTATATCAAGATTTCAATATGTTTTTAAGTTTGTTATTATTGACAAAGCATGGAAATAATGTTATAGTAGAGTTTTCTTACATAAGGTCCTATGTTCATGATATGTTAGTGAAGAGAAAATAAGAGAAAGTGATGAGAAATGGTGTAGAAAAAGAAAATAAGGGTGTTATAACATGGTAATTAATATTTTGTACTAAAACAGTTTTGGACAGCAGCAGTAGTCTAACTTTGAAAAATCATCAAAAATTTTAGAAATCTAATTATAGGATGAATAAAATATGAAATTAAAGCTTATTAAGTCTAGTTTCTTATAGAAGAAATTATGTAAGCAATGGAATTGTAAATCATGAGATATGATGAATTTTGTGAGACAAAGTTAGAATGATTTCGGGTTCCCCTGTTCTGACTTTGTAAAATCATAAAAATTTAGATAAAAATAATTAGGGGTTTAAATTTATATTTTTAGAATCTTGAATGAGTCTATTTTCAATATAAACAAACGGGAACATTATTTGAATTTTGTACAAGGAGATAATTAATTTTTAGTGAAGAAGGGTCAGAACTGTTAGACAGCAGAACAGGGGTAATTTTAAAGAATAAACTGTACTTATTGGATAAACTAAAAATTCTGAAAATTTTATGGTAAGAAGATATATGAGTCTAGTTTCAGGGAAAATTATAGGATCTTAATTTTGAGTTCTATAGCTCCAGATATAAATAATTTAGTGACCATGATGCAGATAGACAGCTTTAATATTCATAAAAGTAAATAATAAAAATTATGGATAATGTTACTTACAAGTGTATTATCTACATTAAGGATGTGGAATGGAGAGGAGGAGG
The DNA here is from genome assembly GCA_025698465.1 of Gossypium longicalyx. Lineage (NCBI taxonomy): Eukaryota > Viridiplantae > Streptophyta > Magnoliopsida > Malvales > Malvaceae > Gossypium > Gossypium longicalyx. The sequence goes on from CM047005.1 coordinate 5,798,807, forward strand.
AGGAGGAAAAATATGTATGAATATTCATTTAGCATGGCTAATTTGCATATTCTAGGCTCAAGGACTAAATTGAATAAAAGTAAAATTTTATGGGCAATTTTGTAAAAATGTAAAAAAAATGATCAAATTGCATGAAATGGATTATTTTATTATTTTAATTATAAAATTGAATGAAATTATTAATTTAGTTCAAGATCGGGGGAAAACATGTTTTAGGGATTAAATTGAAAATTGTTGAAAGAATAAATTGAAAAGTGTTGAAATTATAGAAAATTCTGATATTTTATAGAATTCATGGACTGTTATCAATATATATAAGAATAATAGCTGGAAATAAGGATTAAATTGCAAGAATTTTATTTTCCTGACCCTAAGGATGAAATCGTCATTAATTAAGAGTTTAGGGGCAAAATGGTAAATTTTGCCTAAAGCATTAATTAAATGCATTAGTATATGAAATGAATGAAAATGATGATCAAATTTATTTATAAAGATCCGAACGACTCAAATATGAGACTCGATCGTGAAAAGAAAAGATATCGGATTAATGAAATTATAAACACAAACAAGCAATGAGGTAAGTTTGTGTAACTTGAATTGTATTTTAAATACTTGAAATATGTGGTTATGTGATGAAAATATGATTTGAATATTCAATTCATGATATTTGATGAAATATTGATAATACTCGAAATAAATTGAAAATAAATCTCGGTTGAATGAAAAGGAAAAATTCGATGGATCTCGAAAAGGAATTGACGGTAAAAAGGATCTAGCCCGGACGGGTGATCCTATCTCGATATAGCCCTCCCGAAGAATATGTGTAAAATGGATTTAGCGGGACGGGTAATCCGAATCGAAGTGGTCCGAATTTAGCCTGGGTGGTAATTCAGATCCAAGCTCATTAGAGTAATTGTCGTTGAGGGATTTAGCTTTGGACTGGTAATCCCGACAATACTCTATGAGTTTATATTACTGTGATTTAGCTCGGACGTAATCCCACTGTAAGGATGAGGTTCAGCGAGAGTGCTCTCTCGATATGAAACGTGTAAGACCATGGTTGAAAGATACCATGGCAACTTTGATATGAAATGTGAAAGACCATGGTTGAAAGATACTATGGCAACTCCGATATGAAATGTGTAAGACCATGGTTGAAAGATACCATGGCAACCTGATATGAAATGTGTAAGACCATGGTTGAAAGATACCATGGCAACGTGATATGAAATGAACAAGACCATGGTTGAAAGATATCATGGCAACATGACAGAAAATGAGAAAGACCATAGTTGAAAGATACTATGGCATCATGTCAAAGATGAATAAGACCGTGGATGGGAGATGCTATGACATCTCGTTGAACAATTGATATCCGTGTAATATGTATCGGATGACGAATGGTTATATGAAATGGTTGTGTGTAATGTTTACAAGAACTGGTCATATGGAAATATATATGTACAAAATAGTTGTATGAAATAATTATGAAGATAGATAAACGAAATAAGTATGAGTACGTGGAATATAAATTATGTTAGGTTTGATATAAGCTATTATCGGAATAAATATACATAAAATATATGGAAATGATGGAGTATGAAATATTAATATAATGAAATGAATCATATATGCTTATGAAGAAACGGTAAGAGCATGATATGTTTCATGACATGTACATATATGATTATCTTTGATATGTTGATACAAGAAAATTATGTAAGTTGAGACTATTATTGAACTCAAGTACGATATGTCGAGAAAATAGTTATATTAATGTTGAATTTATATGAGATATGTGCAAGTACACTAACAATATTACTGTTTGATGCTTAAACAAGTACTAATCTGTTGATTGAATGGTAATATATTTATTTACATGATGCATTGAATCGGTAAGCATTTAAATTTTTTTTAAGTAATCTGCAAATGGTAGTAATGCTCCGAAACCCTGTTCTGGCAACGGATACGGATTAGGGGTGTTACAAATTTAGCATGGGAAAGATGCTCTTTTTTATAGAGATCCATTTCTAAGGTATGACCCCTCATTCGTGAAAACCTTTTATGGTTTGTTAGAGATGGTAATAGTATCTAACGTTGATGCGACCTTTGGATTCCAAATTGTAGTCCCTTATTTGTACAGATTCCATCTTTTTCTAACCTTAATATGGATTGTCCTCTTAGTAGTATGACTGCAAGTGACGGATCGTGGAATTTGAACCTTCTCAGATTGTGGGTTTCAGAGGAAATCATTAACAAAATTGCAGGTGTTCCACCACTGCACCCCTCTTCGGGTCTTGATAAAATAACTTGGGGAGCTACTTTAACTGCTTCTTTTTCTCTTAAAAATGCCTATGGGAAGATTTGAGAAGGTATATTGAATTCAAAAAAAATAGATTTGGGAGATACCTTGGAAATTTAAAGGCCCTTAATGGATCCGTTTCTTTTTATGGCTCACCCTCAAGCAATGCTTACGTATGAATGTTGAAAGGATGAGGCGAGGCATTGGGAGTAACAACGCTTATGGGTTTTGTGGGCAGGATTATGAGGATCTGTTGCATGTACTCAGAGATTGTCTTGCTGCTAGAACTATTTGGGATAAACTCATTCCAGAAGATAGACTCTCTAGGTTTTACACCAGTTCCCTCCCTATTTAGATGAGAGAAAACCTTTAGAATCATCTCAAACATTTCTTTGGATGGGGTGGATTGGTCATGCCTCTTTGGGATTATTGTTTGGCATATCTGGAAGAACCGGAACTTGCTTACCTTTCAAGGCATTTCTTGGAGTAATGATGAGATTCTTAAAATTTTGTTTAGTTGGGCAAAGCAATACATTTTAATCTCCAAAACTACAATTCATAAGCCTCACAGTTATCTCCACTCTTCACCTTTAACTAGTAGTTGGGTTTGTTTGACAATAGATGGTTCAGTTAGGCTTGACAAAGGTGTTGCAGCAGCTGGAGGTTACATATGTGATCATAATGGTGGGTGGATCATTGGGTTCTACCTATACTTGGGTAATTGCACAGTGACAGAGGCTGAGCTTTGGGGGATCTTGGATGGGTTAAACATTCTTTTGGAAAGACTGATAGTATTGAGGCCGTTAACATTATTCAAGAAACTCTAATTCTACCCAAATCAAGAGCATACTTCAAGTCCTGAATATGTTTAAGTAGTAGAAGATTCAACATTTGCCTAGAGAAAGAACTCAATTGCAGATAGTTTGACTAAGCCACATTAGAAACCTTGATTTAAGATTGTTTGAGAATCCTCTTTTATTGATCTAGTTTAATTACTTTGTATTTTTAATTTTTCACAAAAAAAAAAAACATTTGGATTAAATTTATCACTATTACATTATTTTATAATATAACTATAGATAAACAACTATGTATCTTTTAGAATGGGAAACTAGATTGACTCATGGAGTCGCCTTTTTTGAGATTCGAATTGATATCCTAATCCCTTTTCCCATTTGATTATGACCTCCTCCTAAAACCAATACCTACTGGCCGATACGGTCAGTGCTAAGCTAACTGCTGCTTACACATAAATATATATTATTATATTTTCAATCAACATACCCAATATTCAGACATAAACGAGCTGTTTGTGTCTTTTAACAATTTACAACTCTTCTGCCATCATGCTTTCCATAAATAAACAGCTAATCAGAACTTTATCCCCTATAACTTTTATCTCTGCTTCATCATAAACAGCTAATAAAAACTGCTTATATTCATTCGGATCCGTCTAACCTTCTCAATAGGTACTCCACTTGGACTTCCTTCGTCAATGGCATGATCCAGTCCCCGTACAAGTCGGCTACCAAGCTTGGGTTTATTTTGTAAACCGGACCACAATCCTTTTTGTTTATGTTATCTGACACTACTTGTCCGTAAGTTTTGGCTTTCATTTCTACTCTTTTCTTGATGGATTCTTCGACCAACGGATATGTGAGCAACTTCATCAGCCAATCTCTGTCCTGCAAAAAGAAAAAAAATCAAGAACTAATAATGAAAACACAATCACATTCTTTAAATGAAACTGATAAATAATACCTGTTCTCTAATTGCAGCTTGATAAGCATCTGGAGATGCCCGGTATTTACATTCTGCCACGAATTTTCCATAGTGTATTCTCTTCGAAAGAGCCTGTGGTGACACATAAATGTTAAGCAAGCATCCAGCAGTTCCCAGAACATCAAGTTGGTCAAGAACAAGAGCCAGTTTGATGGAAGAACTGATAGGAACAACAGGTATTTACGCATGCCACAAAAACCTTATTCAACCAACAAATCCCTCCCCAAGATTCCGACTGCAACCCATGAAAAGTCACGGAGTTGTAGCATAAACAGTTGGCATGGATATGAGAAATAAAGAATAGACATGTAAAAACAATGCATGTACGTGTTACACTATCAAAATCCAGTTTTGCGTATTCAAATTTATCCTAAATCAGAAGGCGCAACTCATCATCAATCTATACTGCTCGCACGCTTCATTTCTCTTAAAACATCCATGTCCAACACATATTCAAACATGTATGAAGGGATAAATCAAGATACTAGTTTGGCAGGTGAATTAGCATACAGTTTGCTGTCAAATTCAAGCAAACAATAAAGGGGCAATGTTAGAAACTCCCAAGTCAGAGAAAGGGTTCTAGACAATTTAAGTCATAGGGTTTCTGCTTAGGCACCTGCACCTATCCACTATTAGGCATCGGTGACCCTATGTTATCTGGCTGCCACTTGGCTAGCTAAAGTTTTGAAAACAACGATAGACATCATGCACATAACTGAAAGTATAGAGAAGGGAAAGAAGACAACAGTAGATTTCACGCCCAGTCAATGACCATTTTAGACGAAGGCATCTATGGTACATATTACGGGTGTATGTGCAAATTGATTCAGAAACTTAATCTGAAAGGGATGGGAGACTTGTCTTAAAATATTTACCTGCAAACACATGGTGTCACAGATGGCAGTAGATCCACAATTGCCATCATCTCCTTCTTTTACTAATCTGGGAATAAGATTTCTGAAGTACATTTGCCACACTTTCGGATTTATATTTATTGAATCAGCAATGGGATGTAGTACCTATTTGATTGTCAGAAAAAAGGCTCAAGTAAGAAGTTAAAAACCTGGCACTCACCACAAAAAATTCTGAAGGTCCAAAAATTCATAAATATTATGGACAAGGAGATATAAAGATCGTGTTCAGAGGATTAAATTCTTAGAATAGACTGCCATACAGTATACTTAAAAGTTCCAACAAAACATGCAATTAACAGAATACTTCACGTATTAATGAGAATGCAGACATATGGAGCAATGAACATAAGCCTAAGGCCACAGCAAAAGAGCGACAAAAATAATGTCTCATATCTGGTCCTATTATTTTACCTGTGGATATTGCAAAGGTGGCAACAAGGGGTCGGGTAATTCATCTGGGAAGAAAGGGTGCTCATCTGGGCTCTTGTATCTGCCAACCTAACGTACAATCAAAGGGTTTATCAAAAAAGCAGCACAGATTTTGCTAAACCCATATCCTTTCTCTCTATGCTTGTTGAGTGTAACATTACCTTGGCATGAAGCTTTTCAGTTCCTCTAAGTATATACTCGACCAACGAGCCATGGAACCCATCCATTGAAAAGGCATCTGGGTCATATGTATCCCCATTATAACAATATTGAGCTCTCTCCAGAAGGCTAAATATAATGCTGTCCTCTTGTCGAATTAACGAGTACCTCACTGCCTCAAGGGTCAAGTTCTCACTCTCATCCACCCTTTGCTTGGTTGTCATTGATCTATAGAGATGTTACCAAAACATTAAGTTATCAAATACTTCCATCAAATGTCATATGGAAATCACCATGTAAACACCAATGGAGAGAAAAAAAAGAAAAGATTCAGGAAGCTTTTTCCGCAAGGGTCAATCAAATTTCAATTTATTCATCCTTAATATGGTTCCAGTATGATTTATGAGTTTATTGCACTTCATTCTAGTACCATAGTGATAGCCAGAGTCTCTTGAAGCTCATACAAGTCAATCGACATTCCAAGCTTACACCCGATGTGCATATGTAGCAGAATGGTGTTCAAATGTACATAAATTAATACATTCAATCAAAGAAGAAGACAAACAGATAACAATGTTGGCTAGTGCACTCAAATTGGTGTTCTCCGGAAGGGGGCAAAAAAGCAATTGTTCTCACTAATCACCAATAGAATTTCAGAAGTGAAATAATAAAGGAAGAAAATCCATACCAAAATAAAAAATCAGTGAGAAAAAGGAATTCAGACATGAATTTCCTAGCCACATTGGACATTGAAATGCTTTTGATGCAATAATCCAACAGCCAGGAAAACATTTTCTTGCCAAACATCAGAAGAACAATTAAATTCCCAGATTCCAAGAAACCAAACAACGGAATTATAAACGACTGAAGCATTGAAACAAACACAATTATAAAGTAAGGTCAGCGGAGTCATCTAATCCCATTGTCAAACACAACCAAAGCAAATGAAGAGAGAAAAAAACATTAAAGAAAGAATAAATTTTAAACAATCTAAAAACTGAATTGGAGTTCTGAACAAAAGAAGAGGCAAAAGGGAGGATAGTTTTTATACCCGATAGAGTTGATGGAAGCATGAAGAGATTGAATGACTGTCTTTGACAACCTTGCAGAGCAATGAAGCTTAAAGATGGGAAATTCCCTGGTTTGTGAAGTTAAAGGAAAACTGGGTCTTGAAAGTTTGGTGGTTCCGTTAACAGCAAACGAAGATGGAGACGAAGAAGCTATGAACAACTTAGCTTCCATTGATGATACACAGAGAGACCTTTTCCAAAGAAAAAGAAACACAAAAGAATGCAAAAGTTTGAAGCTTTGAAACAATGAATCAGTGCGAAAATTGAAAAAATACAAAGGATATGTATATGTAAATAATTAAAAAAAGGTAAAAAAGGACTGGTTCGCGCGTTCCTTGTGGTAGGTGAGTTAGGTGGTGGAAACTGAAAACAGAGGTTGGTGGAGAATGACAAACCAATAAAAAGCAAAAAACTTAGAATCTATCAAGTTGCTTCATTCCCAAAAGTAAAAGCAAACCATCGTTTGACTAAAAATTGGGAGTTCAACGGTCAGCTTTTTACCCATTAACCTACTCAAGATTATAACAAATATCTGTTAGAAAATATCTTATACAAGGTCTAATGTATTTTAGAGAAATTACACTAATAGTCACTAAACTATGGGTAAGATTTCGTTTTAGTCACTCAACTAGAAAAAGTTACAATATGGTCACTAAACTATTAAATTTTTTTTATTTAAGTCACTGAACTATTAAATTATTTTAAAAAATTCCTTTAAATTTTTTTATATTTGATTTTTTTCCATAAAATAAAATAAAATATTTAAAATTTGATTCGTTTATTATAGGGATAAATATCAAAATTATACATTAACTATAGTTTAATAAGTAAATGTATACATAAAATTTTAATTTGATCTAATTTTTATAAATTATTAATACAATTATTGATATAATATCATTTTATATTTATATATTGCATACTGAAATAATTATATTTATTTAATATAAAAATAAATTAATATATTTATTGCTTTAAATGAATATATAATCAAAATTTAAGTATCAACCGTGATTGGAGTTTCACATATAAAATCAAAAGGATTCTTATTATTTAACAAAATAACATCACTAATTAACATTAAAATAAAAATACCAGAAAAACTACAGCGTTTTGGTGTATAATTATCATCTTCCAATCTTCCTCATAAACCCTATCCATTCAATAAAAGGTTTCCCTCAACTTCGACACTGCAGCTCCTTGGCGCCATAACCAATTCTGCGTAAAAACCCCAAAAAGGGGAAAAATATGATTGTTTGCAATACCCTAATCCGTGCGCACTTATCTAATCTTCATTGTAAACTTGACTTAAACCCTAAACCATTCTTTTTTCCCCTTTCACTTCGCCTCCTTACTTCAGGTACGTTTTCATTCAACATAAATAAACCCCCCTTTTTTATGGTTTTTTCTTTTGCAAAAATATGGAAAATCCAGATTTGGTTGAGTCTAGATTTACAAACCCATAGTTTTTTATTTCTTATGTTCATGTTCTTTTGGTTAAATGCAATGCCTTCTTTGTAAACCATTATTTTTTGTGTACTTGGAGAACACCCTAGAAGAGTTAGATGTGGTTTAAGTTTAGATGAAATATGCTATGCTTTTATTCATCTTTGATTTTCTTTTGGGTTAAATGTAGTTCCTTTATGCAATCGAATTAGTTCCTGTAGAATCCGAACGAGGTCTTTCTCGGCTATACCGGAAGTAGCCCCTTTAGAAGATGAATCCCTGGAAGACTTGGCAAAGGACACCGTGGAACACCTGCTGACTCACCAAGATGATGTTGCGAGGTTGATGAAAATGGAGAGGAGATCGGGAATGGATATCCATAGCAAGCAGTGGTTTCCTTACTTGGATAGGTTTAAGTGTGGGAGTGAGTACCTGTGCAGCAGGGAGGTTATAGAGGCAGTCGCACCTGTCTTGATGGAGGAGAGGAAAGAAAGGTTGAAGAGGGTGGTTAGAAATAGGAGCTATTCAGTTTGCTTGGTGGTGGAAGGGCTGTGTGATTTCGGCAATGTTTCAGCCACGTTCAGGTCTGCTGATGCTCTTGGCTTGCAGTCAGTTCATGTGGTATCGTGTGACAGCTCAAAAAGGTGGTAAGATTGAAGCCAAAAAGGGTCTGGTTTTTGGTTGATGTTTGAGGGTTTTAAGTAGTTGTGCCTTTTATTATTGTTGCGTATTAGCGAATTCTTAGTTTGACTTGCTTAATGTATTGTGTTTTTAGTTGGTTCGAGATGAAATTCGATCAATCAATTGCTGTCCTAACATCATTTGTTTATCCAGATACAGAGAAAACCGCCATGTCAGCATGGGTGCAGAGAAGTGGTTGGATATCGAACTTTGGAACTCTCCCAAGGAGTGTTTCAAAGTCTTAAAATCACGTGGTTATCGGATTGCTACAACACACGTAGGAATGGATGCGGTATTGATAATTTTTCCCAATTTGGTGGCCCTTACTAAAATATTGTTCTTTAGGATAAATTTATCCTGTATCAGATTGCACTTTGCTCTTAAATCAGATGTTAACAGCCACAGACAAAATAAAATCCTTAGCAAGCATATGGTCCTTGATCATCAAAGTTCTAAGATCCTAAGTCGGGATACTTACATCACTGACTATTTGCAGGTATCCATATACGACATGGATTGGTCAAGGCCAACTGCAATTGTAGTTGGGAATGAAAATAGGTAACTTACATTGTTACCTTTGTAAAACTTCTCATAATTTCTGTTTGGTAGTTTATTATTTTCTTGAGTTTAGTGTTTCTATGTGGTATATGATTAGCATTAGACATAATTTACTAGTTGTTTTCTGACTTTGAATTTCTAAAGTTCATAACAATATCAGATATCTAATTGAAAACAAGAAATGGAAACAAAGGCAAAACTATCAAAAATGTTCTATGATTTCTTTTATCATTTCAGGCCAATCTGATACCTTAGTTTTGTTGATGTGTTCCAAGTCTTGTTATATAATTATGTGTTGTTTTTGTTTCTGCAATGTGGCCAAAATGTTTTTTTTGTCACGGTTTTCTATATTCCTCTCTTCTACCTTTGTAAAACTTCTCATAATTTCTGTTTGGTAGTTTATTATTTTCTTGAGTTTAGTGTTTCTATGTGGTATATGATTAGCGTTAGACATAATTTACTAGTTGTTTTCTGACTTTGAATTTCTAAAGTTCATAACAATATCAGATATCTAATTGAAAACAAGAAATGGAAACAAAGGCAAAACTATCAAAAATGTTTTATGATTTCTTTTATCATTTCAGGCCAATCTGATACCTTAGTTTTGTTGATGTGTTCCAAGTCTTGTTATATAATTATGTGTTGTTTTTGTTCCTGCAATGTGGCCAAAATGCTTTTTTTGTCACGGTATTCTATATTCCTCTCTTCTTCAATGTTACTTGAGGTTTATATGGCTCTGTTGCAGGGGAATAAGTGATGAGGCGCTGGAACTGTCAGATTTGCATTGTAGTATTCCAATGAAAGGCATGGTTGACTCTTTTAATGTTTCAGTGGCTGCAGGCATAGTCATGCACCATGCTGTTTGTGACAGAACAATGCGCCTGGTAATATTTGCTGCCGAAGTTCATACACATCTTAGTCCTGCATGTATTGTGATTGTTCTATCTTTTTGTCCACTTCAATTTATTTCAAGTACATATAATTTGTCCAACACAGGGTTGTCATGGTGATCTGAACGAGGATGAAAGCCAAATCTTACTGGCAGAGTTCTTGTTGCGTCATAATAATAGCTCAATCAGCATAGCTAACGAGTATGCTAAGCGGAAGGCTCATATGCCTCTCATACCAAGACTGTGACGCTGTTCTTGAAGTCCTTACTGTATGATTTATGTAAGATTATGGTGCACACTTCAACTCCAAAGTCTCAGTAGATGTGGCTGCCAAGAAATGAAGAACTGGAGTTTGATGATATCATTTCAAGCCTTCATAGAAAAAAGGGTAAAAGTGACTGAGTTAACTCAGTTAAGCTAGAGTTTTTCAGATGAATGCATGAGTTAGAAGGTTCTAAGCCACTTGTTTGCATGTCAAACCCTAGAATATCAAGGATTATGATATTTCATTGTAGCTGATGCTGTATTCACACCGTTTAGAAAATTATAATGCAGAATTCTGGTTATTTTTCAACTTCTCATTTTCTTTTTGAAGTATCAATATTATATAGACATAAGTATGATATACGATCTTTCAAAGATCTTTCGAATGCATAAAACTTATACCCATGTCGGATATAGATATGTCTTCAATATTAACATTTGAGTATAGGTAACATAGCTAAAAACATAAGGACAAGGGGTTTTCTTTTTAAAGCTTAAAACAGCTGGATTCATCACACATCTGCATTATTTCCATTGCAAAGCTATGTTGTTTTAAAGTCTTAGTATTCGACATCGTGACACGATTATAAGATATGATCTTTCAGAGATTCTTCAAGTTGTTGTATATATTAATATGATGCACACGAATTCGAGTGAGCAACATAGCGAAAAACACAGGGATTCTTCCAAGTTGTTCTTTTAATGCTTAAAATAGCTGGATTCTTCATATGTCTGCTAATTATCATTTTTGTGCACTACTGCTTTAGAAACTTTTAAATGATTAATCACAATTTGGTGGCAACATTAAATAAGCTTGGACCAATAAATCATACTTAAAAATTAAATAAACAAATTTCATTATTAATATTTAAGTGTTTGTTTGAGTTGATATCATGAATGAATCAAATATCAATTCAATTAGAAAATAATTAAAACCTCATATTTTTTTTACAAAGTAATAATATTGTTAGAGGGTGCTTTTGTTTAAATTTTTTATATAAAATTTATAAAAATCAATTTAGAAAAAATAGCCAGATAAGATTTGAACCCTTCATTTCTGCAATTTCCAACTTTATTATTTCTATCAAAGTTTAGTTTTTTTTTTTTTTTTAAGTATATTGTTTGATTGCGGATGTACTGTAATCATGATTGTTTGAAACCGAATTCGACTATATCAGCTGGTCGAATTGAGAATTGACTGAGGTGCCGATTTGAAGAAAGATATAGAATCAGAACTAATATAGACTAATTGAATTGGACAATTAAAATAGAATATTTTTATTTTTATGAAATTTTTAATGATTTGTTTAATAAAACCAGTTAGGATGAATGAACCAAAAATTTTGTTTGACCACATGTTGAGTTCTGAAAACCATGACCAATATACTTAAGAGTAGTTTCGTGAAATTTTAGAGTTGGTTAAAAGTGGAAGATTAAAGTAAAAAAATAAAATCCATGGGACGAATTTGGATACTGTGAATACAAATGAAGTGGGATGAGAATGAGAAAATACAGGCTTGCCTGGCCTCGCCTCGCCCTGTTATGACTGCAAACGTTGATATAAATCTCATATTTTGTTATAATATTAACAAATGCTCTCAAAATCTTTAAGTACAAAACTTCTTGTCATTCCTAGTATCTTCTTCTTATCATCCATGGAAAACTAGAAGGCGGCAAAAATTACGGTATGAATCACTTGATCCATATAACATTTAACAATCCAAGTGTTTCTGCAGAAAAAAAAAAAAAAATTAAAATCATAAACCCAACATGTAGAATCATGTATTGTTTTTTTTATTTTTTAAAACAAGTCCTTTGAGTTTAGGTTCAGTACAAATTCATTACATTATAATTAGATTAAAAAGCACTCGAGAGGCTCCGATTGGCCGGACCGAAAAGCAACTCGACACAGAATGCAGGGCCGCATATTGATCTGCCGGCACTCCCAACTTTGTCCAGATCCCGGATTGTAAACTGGCAAAGTTAAACAATGCAGTAAGCTTCTTGGTGCGTATCGGTTTATGAATCACTGAAAATTTCCATGCGCATACCTGTAGCAAGCTGCTCTTGATGAAGGCTGTATTGAAACAGGCATAAAAAAGGCGATCTCCGATCATTTTTTGATAGAATATGACGCGCATGTCTCCCTTAACCTGTTCAATCCAAGAATATGATTGTGTTCATGCTTTTGATACCTTTTAAACGAATCTATTTCATGGCATATAAGACCTTTTCGAGCACAACCGGACTCCCAAGATGTTTCCAGACACGATATACACCATTTACTTAGCATAAGTATGTAGGTCAAATACTCCATGTTTTTCGGATTTGAGTTCATGATACATCATTGCAAAGCAGACATATTAGTATAGGTGCAAGCTGCAAGTGACTTACTTCCACAGGTTTATTGAAACGATAGTCAAGACAGTTCTTCTGATATAATATGGGACTCTCCGTGTCCATTTGGACTACAACACGAGGTTCCTCCGATTCTGGTGTAGCCCCTTCCTCCTCCCCTTCAACATATGACAAGAAATATCGAGGACTGCAATTCGCTTCACTTCCTTTTTTGAATTGTCGACAGCATCTCTTGGCAACTTCAACAGGCGGGCGGTTCATCTGATCCGGAATCTGCAGAATAAGGTTATACGTATGCGAAACCAATACTCAGTTTATATCATCACTTTCTTCAAATTTGTGAGTTGAGTTTGGATTTACGTATGACCTAACCTCTTGGAGCTCCGAGACAACGAAGAAGACAGAGTTGGTATTAACTGTGTCGTAAAGTCGTATCCGCCGCAATTCTCGGCTACATGGTTGTGGCAAGTGCACATCGATAGGTCCATTGCCAATGCCCCTGGGAAAAGAAAGTAATTTTTCCCAATACCCCACATAACGGCGTTGGCTTGGTATAGAGACCTATCAACAAAAGTGCAAAAGATTTAAAAAGAAGAGGGTATTTCCATGTATTTAGATGGTTTTGGAAGATCATATCCTAATATTCAGTCCGATAATGCATTGAGCAGAAATATTTTAAAAAAAATTAAGAGTGAGAGCAACATAACTACTTACTCCTTCATTGTTAGTTGTCCGCTTTTGGGCATATAACTGAAGTGCTTCCTCAGCTGACATTCCGGTGTAAACAAGGTAGGCACACACCATTAAGCCTGTTCGACCTTTTCCTGCCTGCAAATTCCGGTGAAGGATGTCAAGCTTTAAAGGCAAGAACGTTATCTAATCCAATAAAGGAAAATTAACACTACCATAATTCTTTGACTAGTGATTTTAGGCTACTAAACATCTGTAAGGAAACAAATTTGTATGAATTTAAACCAACAACTGGACTAATATTTGGTTGCTTGGTGACCAATAGACTTGCAAGATGTATTCATACAAAGATATGTAAATGCAATGGCCTCTAATATATTTCTGTTGTACATACCAATGAGTAATGACCATACAGCCTGTTGGCATCTTCTTCCTTTGGGGTCTTGAATTACTTGGATTCAAGTTTGAGCCGTTGGGTAAGGGTAGGTGTCCAGCACAGATATGTTCAGTTTTTAAAAAACTTTTTTTGTGCATTTGAAGAGTCATATATCCCTTATATTAATGTCTGAAAAAAGAAGAAAGAAGTTTTTGCTAGTAATACCATGCAATGAACAACTGCAATGTTTTTAGAGTCATCTGATAGCCATGAATGAACACTCTCACAGAATGACTTCATCATTTCAAAGTGGGGAACGTGATTGTCATCGAAAGGGAACTTCTCGACTCGACCATGGAAGTGTGATGGATCATAATCTTCTTCTATGCACAAATTGTAGACCTGTAGAATTTGGCAAAGAAGTTGAAAGAAAACTTGTAAAAGGCAAGATATATAACAATTAAAAAGAAATGCAAAACTATGGAGATAAAACCCTTTAAGACTGAGATACATCAGAACTTTGCTGCCAGTCAACTTCCTACTGGTAGAGTGACCTATACAAGACAAACAGACTGAAGGATAGACAAACATGAAATTTCATTTTCAGCTCAGTAGCACCCTTGTCTGAGATATATCAGGACATAGATATGAAGATAGGACCTTCTAAATACACGAAAAGTCTTCAAAAAATTGAGTCACCCAAGTCCGAGTAACATAGCTAGCACAAACGAGGACACTGTTTACCTTGTAATGCCCCTGATGAATCATTTCCAGCACAGACTTGACCTGCCATAGAGGATTCCGATACATTGCTCGCATACGTTCGGCAGGGAAAGACATTGCCAACAAACGATCAGTTATATAAGACATGTCCAGATCATATCCACCGACTAGCATTCGCCTTCTTTTCTTCGACACCAGGTTTCGAATGAAAGAACTTGCTGAAAGATAAGAAAGCATTTTATGCTGGAGGAGAAGGGTGGTGTTTGCACCCTTCATTGGGCCCGCCTTCGTAAATTCCAACCCCATCTGCTGATACCTTGACAACTTCAGAATGTCAAAGTAGCTGCCAAACAGAACAAACATAAATACATTTATATACATTGTAACATATAAATATATGCATACACTCAAATTTGTTGGTGTTTGACACACTTTATCCAGATGAAATATGAACTTTTGTCTGGATTTTAAACAAAAGCGTAATATGTCTGGATAAAGAATGAAGGAAGATTAAGCTTAAAAAAAGCTCTATATTTGCAGGATAAACAAAACAGAATTTTACCTGGTAAAAGAAAGCAAAAATTGAGAGAGTATTTTTTCTGAAAATGATTTCTATTGAAGTTCATTCGATTGAAAAATGGCATACTGCCAGTACATATACCAGTCATAAACTGGTCAGCTTTGACAGGTTTCACTTACTATTTTTAGGCTTCATTGCAACTTGCACAACTTGCAAATTGCAACTTGCACAACTTGCAAATTGCAACTTATAAAATTAGATAAACTTATCAGCACCGAATGCATTAAATACACTACCTACTTAGTTCTAATTTAACTAAGTTACAAAATATTACAAAAGTAACAAAATGAAACTGAAATTGAACAGTAGCATCAACTTCAGTAGCTATATGTACTTCATCCGGAAATACTACAGCAGCTTGATCTGCTTCTTCATACTTCATCCGGATAACTTATGTTGCATGGTGTGCTCCTTGGTTGCTTTATCTGCTGCATGCATGCCAACTTCAACACTCCTCCTTGGCTTGCATGCTGCAAACTCCTATTTTGGCTCTTAAATCTTCAAATCTTGACACACTAAGGGGCTTTGTTAGGATATCAGCAAGTTGTTCTTCAGAACTGCAATGAATCAGCTTCACTTCTTAAGCTTGCTCCATCTCTCTAACAAAATGAAATTTGATCTTGAAGTGTTTCGTTCTCCCATGGAACACTGAATTTTTTGCAATTGCAACAGCAGATTGGTTGTCACAATTGATCTCTGTTGCTTCCCTTTGGTGTTGATTTAAATCGGCCATTATTTTTCTTAGCCAAATGGCTTGGTTGATGACTCCTGCATTTGCCACATACTCGCTTTCAGATTGATTGAGCAACAACGGTTTTGCTTCTTTGAACTCAAAGCAAAAAATGGTTTGAACCAAGGGTGAATAGATACCCGAGGTACTCTTCATATCATCTATCGATCCAGCCCAATCACTATCAGCATAGCCAATTAATTTCTTGCGTTCAGCCTTGGTGAACATTATTCCATAGCTCAGTGTACCTTTAATGTACCTGAGAACTTTTTTGGCAGTTTGGAAGTGCTTTTCATTGCAGCAATGCATGAATCTTGAAAGCAAACTTACAGCAAACATAATGTCTGGTCTAGTGGCAGTTAAATAGAGTAAACATCCAACTAGACTTCTATAGGTTGATTCACTAACCTTCTTAAATCGCATACGGCTTGATAGTTTCTCTCCAATGGCAACTGGTGTACTTGTTGCTTTGCAATTCTGCATGGAGAATTTGTTTAGAATTTTTAAGGCAAAAGCCTTCTGACTTAGGAAGATCCCTTGCTGAGTTTGGGATACTTCCATCCCAAGAAAATAAGACATTTGTCCCAAATCAGACATCTCAAACACTTGTTGCATCTTGCACTTGAAGTCTGTCAACATTACTTTGTCTCCTCCTGTTACTAACAAATCATCAACATATAGAGACGCTATCAGTTGAGTTTCACTACCTTGCTTTTTCACATACAAAGTAGGTTCACTGATGCTTCTTTCAAATCCACGGATAGCAAGATAGCCATCAATCCTGTTGTACCAAGCTCTTAGAGCCTGTTTCAAGCCATATAAGGCTTTCTTCAGTTTGTACACCTTGTCTTCTTGACCAACAATTTTGAAGCCTTCAGGCTGCTCAACATGTATCTCTTCTTCAAGGAGACCATTGAGAAAAGCTGACTTCACATCGAGCTGATGGATTTTCCATTGCAATTGTGCTGCTAAGGCAACTAGCAGCCTTATGGTGTCAAGCCTAGCCACTGGTGCAAAGGTTCCAAAGTAGTCAATGCCATACTTTTGGCTAAACCCTTTTACAACCAGCCTTGCTTTCAATTTGTTCAAGCTTCCATCAGCATTGTGCTTGGCTCTAAACACCCACTTCACTCCAATGACCTTTCTGTTGAGTGGTCTTTCAACTAGTTTGCCAGTCGATTCTTCTCAATCATACTGATTTCATCAGCCATTGCCTGTTTCCAGCCTTGATGAGCTTCAGCTTCTTCAAAACAGCTTGGTTTAATAGTAGCCACATGAGCTTTTTCATAAATCTCAGCCAATGGCCTAGTGCCTCTGACTGGTTCATCATTAATGTCCATTTCAAGACCATTTTGATCGAGCTTGATGCAGTGCATTGCAAGATCTTCAGAGCGCCTCTGGTTTATTTTTCTCCCAGTTCCAGCTTGCTTTATCATCGAATACAACATCTCTGCTCACAGAGACTTTGTTTGTTGAAGGATCAAGTATCTTATAACCCTTCTTGATACTGCCGTAGCCCACCAGAATACCAGAATGAGCTTTCTTAGCAAGCTTGTCTCTTTTTGCCGTTGGAATATGTGTATAACAAACACATCCAAAGACTCTTAAGTAAGCCAATGATGGTTTGAACCCGAACCAGGCCTCGAATGGAGTTTTCTGAGCCAAAGCCTTGGTTGGGAGCCTATTTTGGAGGTAAACAACAGTGTTAACTGCTTCTGCCCAAAATGTCTTAGGCAAATTTTTTTCAAACATCAAGCACCTGGCCATATCCATCAAGCTTCTGTTCTTTCTTTCACTTACACCATTTTGTTGAGGTGTACAAGTGTTGGTGAGCTGGTGTTTGATGCCTGCTTCATTACAAAACAAATTTAACCCGGATGAAGTATACTCAGTCTCATTATCAGACCTCAATGTCTTCAACTTGCAACCTGTTTCAGTATCTACTACAGCTTTAAACTTAAAAAATATTGAAGCCACTTCTGATTTCTGTTTCAAAAAATAAATCCAGTAATATCTCGAGTAATCATCAATGAATAAGATGAAATACCTGCTGCCATTCAGAGATTAAGTCTTCATTGGACCACACACATCAGTGTGTACAAGTTGCAGTCTTTCAGAGGCTCTCCAAGCTTTGTTTGTAGGAAATGGTAGTCTAGCTTATTTTCCTAGCTGACATACTTCACAAACTTTTTCCTTTTCAATTGAGTTAGTGAAGTTTTCAGCCAAATCTTCTTTGGTTAGCTGAGTCATTGAGTTGTAGTTGACATGGCCAAGTCTTTTGTGCCACAGCTTGGATTCATCCTGAGCAGCTGTGTAGGCACTGTTTGCGCCCTTGTTCCAGTCCACCACAAAGCTTTTGTCAACCATGGTCACTGACATGAGCTTGGATTCATTTGGATCACTGATTAGGCACTCCTTGCCTTTGAACACCACAGAGTAACCCTTTTCAAGCAACTGAGCTATACGGAGCAGGTTTCTGTCTCAGGCACCAAAAGTACATTTGACACAAGTTTGGTACCTGTAGGAGTGTCAATCAGCACATCTCCCTTGCCTTCTGCTTTGATGAAGTGTCCATTTCCAACCTTCACCCTTGTTTTGAAGCTTTTGTCAATTTTCTTGAAGATAGCAGCATCAGGAGTCATGTGGTTAGTACATCCACTGTCAATCAACCATCCTTTTATGGCTTTTCTTTTGGTAGCTGAGCAAGAAACTGCAAAGACTTGCTCTTCTTGGTCACTGCCTTCTTCTGCTACTCGAGCTTCAGCTCTTGGCTGTTGAGGTTGATTTGGCCTCTGTTTGCCTTTGTTTTTGCAAACTTTTTCTGCATGGCCCATCTTTTTACAGATTTTGCACTGCACGTCAGGTCTAAACCAACGTACTTCACCCGGATGACTTAGCCTTTTACAGTGTGGGCAAGGTGGATATTTTCTTGCACCATCTGTCTTTGGCTTGTCTGGCCAGGTTTTCTTCCCCTTGTATCTAGAGGAGTTTGAGGCTGGTCTAGTTTTGGCTTGGAAGGCACCTTCTTGATGCTCCTCCAGTCTACTTGCTCTCCTTTGCTCTTGAGCATAAGAACATTGATCAGTTCTGTCAAGGATATGCTGGTCAAGTCCCTCGAGTCTTCAAGAGATGAGATCTTTGCCTCATACCTTTCAGGTAAGGTTGAGATCACCTTCTCTACAATTCTTGCTTCACTAAATTGATCTCCAAGTAGCCTTATGCTGTTTACTACAGCCATGATTCTGTCTGAATACTGCTTGACAGTTTCTTCCTCTTTCATCTTCAAGTTTTCAAAGTCTTAAATTCAGTAGCTACTGCTGCCTTGTTCTTTCAGTCCCTTGGAACTCCTCCTTCATCTTATCCCAGGCCTGCTTTGGTGACTCACAAGCCATGATTCTTGTGAAAATCACATCAGATACATTGTTCTGGATACATGACATAGCTTTATGCCTCTTTGTTCTTTCATCAGCATGCTGCCTAATCTGAGCCACTGTTGGATTGGCTCTGAGTGGTTCTGGTTCAACATCTGAGTTGACCATTTCCCACAAATCGAATGCTTGCAGGTAGGTCTTCATTTTCACTACCCAAATGTGGTAGCCCTCTCCATTAAAAAGCGGTAGTGCGGTGGTGAGAAGCCTGATGAAGCCATGGTTGTAAGAATTGAAATATGACAGGTCCACTAAGAATAAGGCTCTAGATACCAATTGTTGGTGTTTGGCACACTTTATCCAGATGAAATATGAACTTTTGTCTGGATCTTAAACAAAAGCGTAATATATCTGGATAAAGAATGAAGGAAGATTAAGCTTAAAAAAAGCTCTATATTTGCAGGATAAACAAAACAGAATTTTACTTGGTAAAAGAAAGCAGAAATTGAGAGAGTATTTTTTTTGAAAATGATTTCTATTGAAGTTCATTCGATTGAAAAATGACATACTGATTGAAAAATGGCATCTTGCGGTACATATACGATCATAAGGTAAGTCGGCTTTGTGAGTTTCACTTACTATTTTTAGGCTTCATTGCAACTTGCACAACTTGCAAATTGCAACTTGTAAAATTAGATAAATTGATATATCAATCTTATCAGCACCGAATGCATTAAATACACTACCTACTTAGTTCTAATTTAACTAAGTTACAAAATATTACAAAAGTAACAAAATGAAATCGAAATTGAGCAAAGAGCATCAACTTCGATGAGTTGTATGTACTTCATCCAGAAAATATTACAGTGACTTGATCTACTTCTTCATACTTCATCCAGGATAACTTATGTTGCATGGTCTGCTCCTTGGTTGCTTTATCTGCTGCATGCATGCCAACTTCAACAGTTTTTCAGATTACAGTGAATATAATCTTAGAACTATATATCTGGTTTTCGCTAGTTTACATATAAGGGAAAAAAAAACCCAACAAAGTGTAAAAGGAAAAATCAAATGCAAGAGAAAAAGAAGGTACCAATGGGGTTGAAGCTGCTGCTGCTGAAGATCATGAGGATGATGATGATGATCATGATGATGATCTTTCATACTGATTCTCCCCTGATGGAAAGAGAAAAACTGATAAGTGGGAATTTGGATATTCTATGCTAAATTTGGAGGGAATTCTAACACCATCTCTCAACCCCATATTTGGAGCAAATTCAGGCAACAACATTGCTATTCTTGAAGCAATTTAGAGAAACATGTCAACCGAATTTACTTTTGGGATATTCCTAGGATGGTGTTTTTTTTTTCAATAAACATTTTTCCTAGGTTGTTGGGTTTGGTTTATTTCAAGGCATTTGATATAAAATTGTACTCAATTTAACTAAAACTCAACTTATTCTTAATGTAAAAATTGCCACAAATTTGATATTTGAGTATGATCATAACTTGATTAAAAAAAATTCAAAATGTAATAATTCTTCACAAATTAAGATAAGAATCAATCATCAAAAGATGAAAAACATTTAGGTATATCAATTAAATAATTACTAGATTCTCTATATTCATCCATTTTAGTTACTTTGATTAAATACCATACTCCTTTTCAATATGATCTTTGATTGTATCCAAATGGATAAATAAAGCAAAAATATTATGATAGTCAATACCAACCTCTTGTACATAGTCTTTCACCACTAATCTAACTTTGTTTCTTTGGCTTTACCTTAGTATACCCATTTCACTTTATTAGTTTTTTTTTTCCTCATTTGACTTTTCAACCAATTCCCATATCTTAGTCTTTTCAATTGCATCATTTTTTTTTTTTTGCATAATTTTCTTGCAAGCATTATCTTTAACTGTTTTTCATAAATTTTAAATTGCACTAATTTTGAATGTTAAATTATTTTATTATTAAATCACATAAAAATTAAACATTAACAAATATGAAACATGTCAAATGATTAAATTTCACACTTATATTTTCGAGTCACTTTAAAACACAGTAAGTCTCTAATTATAGCAGATAACAATACTATCCTTTACAAATTAAATTTTGTTTCAAAATTAAATATAAAAAAATTATTAAAAATATATGTAATAAAAAAGACTCACTCTGAAATTTATAACATAGAAATCCGTAGAATATAAGAATGTTTTTGAAAAATAATGATGACATATTCACTTAATTTATTGTTTTCTGTTTAATTTAGTCATGACCACCGATTGTTTGTATTTTTTTGGAACGTTGTCAGATCAGTGGCCATCTTGAATTCTTGGTGGATTTTTTTACGAATCCTTATTTTCGTAAGACTAAAATGATAATAAAATCTCAAATTGGTCCGGACCGAAATTCATCATCATCCTCATTTTTAGGTATATCGGTTGGTGATCCGGTCCAAACGGAGAATGTGTCAACACTGGATAATTTGCCCCACTCTATCACCCATATGACAAAGAAAATCATGGATATTCTTCTCAACTCTCTTTATCAGCTTTTGAATTTTAAATTAGAAGAATTCGCAGAAACCTATAATTATTTATTCAAAGGAAAATTTCTTACATGATATTCAAATAAAAAACCTGTCATTTTCGAGGGGCTGGGCAATATGAATCCGGCAAGTCAATTAAAACGTTAGCAGTGCGCATTATGTCCCAGTCTTCACCTTCTTTGCATAATCTATTTCCAGAATCTTCATTTGTTTTGGCCTCTTCCCTGAACTCTATAATCTTCTTTTAAAAACATCGTTCAATTCCCTTCCATCCAGCGCACTATTTCCTTCAGTCCGCTCACCTCACCTTGCACAGAAATCACATTTTGATTGACTCTCACTTCCAATCAACGCACCAAGTCCTTCACTGCAGTAAGCTGAGTCATCAATGCCTCAAAAAACACGTCAACCTTACTTGTCCACTCCAAAAGGGTTGACATTTGCCTTTGAACTGTGTTTAGTGATGACTGAAACACGAAAATATATATCATCACATCAACACCAAACAATGAGAAGAACAAAAACGAATCGAAACCATAAACGGAACCAAATATTTGATGAAAGCTTTGGTATATAAATTATCAAATGTATTATTTTACCTTGACTTCAACAAGATATTTGGCTTTCGGATATTCTTCCAATGGCTTCTGTTGAGGTTCATCCTCGGTTAAAGCAACGAGCTGTAAGATTTCTTTATGTCACACCATATTTCATAATTATTTAAGGGTAACAAATCTACCTTCCCCTTTGATTTTGGGGTAGCCTGGAAGCCTCTGTTTTTTGAAAACAACATTTTAATTTTATCATTCCCCCAAGCACTAATGCGAGTAAGAAGTTCAGAATTGCCAAATTTCTTGCTATTCAATCCAGCCAGGTAATCATAAAACCGAATCTGCAATAAACCGCAAATTTCAAAATTATTTTCCATCAACAGTAACCATGCCTAAATTAATTAACATCAAACAAACAATGCGATGTTGCCTCCAACAGTAGAAGACATCCGCTTACGTACCTGGATTTCTTTCCAATCCTATTGCCGAAGACATAATTTCTTAATCCTTGAATCAGAACCTCATGCGTGTGTTTTGCCCAATTCAACTTACAGTTGAGGCCTTCATCGCACAAACAATTCTAGTACACCTCGCCGGGAAAGGGAAGACTGGATGGAAACAAGAAACATCCAATGATAAATGCAAGCACCATGGCCTTTAATTCAGCAGATTCAGCCTCCAAAGTGGTCATATGCTGCACTAATTTAACAAACCTAACATCCTTTGGGATACTCAATTTATGTCCCTGATTCCTCCTCAAAACAGTGGACACATCGATCCCATCATCTTTAGACCCCAAGATACTGGCCACATCTTCAACAGTGAGAGTAATATTATGACTGTCAACTTTTATAGCACAATTTTCAGCATCGAACCTCTCAATCAAGTATATTATGACCTCCCTCCTCATTGATCGAGATTTCATTTGCAACAACGACCCCATATCAATACTATGAAGGATAGTATCTATCTTCTTATCCTTCAAGTCCTTGAACAACTTTAGCAAACATATAGGACTGCACCGTGTAAGCAAGACCTACACCAGAAAAAGTAGAATATGAAAAAGTAACTTTGTTTCTATACTACTCATGTATAACTAGACCATAATTATACCTTATTCTTTCCATTATTCTTTCCACCTTCATTTTCACATTCTAATTCTCTTTTTATTTTTTCATATTCTACTTTCTCCATGACAGTCTTTTGTTTGAAAGGCTCCTTCTCTGAATCCGAAAGTTTTACCCACTGTGCGGCCAGCTTTTGACGCTGCTATTTCAAAAGAATACCAACAATTACTAATATACATATAATCATCATAAATGGTTGTATATAAAACTCGTCAATATACCAATGATAAACATAGAATTTCTTAAAATTTCAACCCACCTGTATGCCAAATTTCTGTTTCTCCTTACTTTTCTCCTGACCATTTCCTTTCCAGACACTTCTACTGCAAAAAGACTATAAATTATCATTCTGAATTTTCTAAACATTAAGCATTTATCATCTATATAACCCTAAATCGATATGTATTTCACAATGATAACAACTAACATAACTTCCACATAAGTAAGTACGATGATATTGGTTTCTGTACTTTCTTCGATGTTCCAGTTGTCATTAGAACCTATATTGATAATACAAAAAAAAATAATAATAACAACAATCTCAATTCGTACATGGAGTGGACACACTTCCCTCATATCCAATTAGGGCTGCTGCTGGAAACCAACAACCAAACTAAGGTGAATAATGTAAGTGGCTAATTCGATTTTTATACAATTAATTTTCTCTTTAGGAAGCGTTAATTGCAAAACCCAGCTTTGATTATATTACTTATCTTGCTTTAAGGTAGAAATGACTTCCTTAATAGTTAAAACAACATCTTAGTTGGTTCATATAGGTATATTATAATATAACATGGCTGTTTGTTTGTTCAAAATGCAATTTACATGAAGCTGAATTGTACAAGAGAAAGTTTTTTAAGTTTATTACAGTAACGGTTTATTTCCTAAGGTTCTAAGCAAGCTCAGAATCAAAGATATATTCTTAACATGATATAATTGCAACACTATGTTTAATATTTATCTCAGAGTCTGAATAACATAGTAGCAATGTGCAAAAACAACAAAAGCTAATAACACTAATATTTCACAGCATGGTACCAAATGAAAATCTAATCTTGTTATATAGAGAGTGGAGTTTCTAACCAGAACGGACTGTCGGACGGGGCCGGATCGGGACAAAAACGGCGCCGACGGTGACGGAAGGTGACAACGAAGCGGGGGAGGCTCGGCGGTGACCAAACGAAGAGTGTAAAATACAAACGGCTTTTTAAAGTTTCTGGTCGCACCGGAGTTTCGAACACCGTCGAAGTGTGGGTTAATAGGCAGCGGCGATGGCGACGGAAGTCGAATCCGGTGTTGGGGAGGTTTTGCTGTGAAGATTCGAATATAATAAATGCCAATTTTTGGGCTGTTCCGCGTCGGGATCTCGAACACAGTCGCACCGGACTTCTATCGGCGTCGGAATGAGGTGGAACAGGCGGCGACGGAAGGCGAATGGGAAGCTGGCCGCGGTTCGGCAGTGAAGAAGATGAGAGGAGAACCAGACTTCTATCCGCGCCTGAGTGCGGTGGAACAGGCGGCGACGGAAGGCGGAGGCTGGCGGCAGTTCGACAGTGAAGAAGTTGAGAGGAGGAAGAAGTTTTTTTTTCGACCCAAATTTTTTTCAAAACAGAACAGGTTGGATTAGGGGTTAGGGTTAATTTTACCTATAACCGGTCAATACCGGTTGTTTACTATTTTTTATTTTTTCAACGGTTATGATGTAATAGTTGTTAATCTAATGGCTGTTTTCCCCTTTTTTGGAGCTTCTCATAAGCTCTTTTTACCTCTTTTTTAAGAGCCCACCTTAGAATTTTCGAGCTTGAATCTTGATTTTTCCTTTTCTTTTTACAAACACAGATTTTGGCCACACAAATTAAAGTCCACTTTATTTTACCTTTTAAGTTTCTACTTGTAGTAGTCGGGGGGGAAAATAGTGAAAGCAGAGAGAAAACGAGAGCTTTGAAACTTTTTTTTTTTGTTATCATCAAATCAAGGTACATACTCTGTAAGATCATTATTTCAAGCCTTTATTTTTTTTCAATTTTCTGTTAAAAATATGCTTTTAAATGTAAAGATCATACCTACTTCCGGGTATGTTTTGTGTGAGTTCATTGCTGGGTTGTTTGCAAACTAATAACATTTAAAAAATAATATTTTTGTTTCTTTCTGGCTTTTATGTTATATGATTATTTAAAGTGTTTTCCTTTCTGTGTTCTTTGATTTCATTTTGTTTAATATATCAATTAGCGCTTTAAGTTGTACTTGATTCGTTTAATATATATATTCAATTGTTAATAGTAGCTTTGAAATGAAATGATATGATTTTGGAGGAGGTATATTCATTTTGGTTGTCTTTCTTTCTTTTTCTGATTTAAGATGATTTGTGGAATTGGGTATCTACTATTATTTTTTCTTGTACAAATTAACCCCTACTAGATAGATGAACCAAGTGGGCCGAACTTTGGGTTTTTGGTATCTAAGTATTTGATGCAAAATGAAGTTGTATGATAGCTTGGTTTGCCCTGTCCTAGCTTTGTTAAGTTGAAATTTGAACTTTATTGAATCAAGTTAAATTTCCAAGCCTACTTCTGTAAATCTAGTGCCTAGAGCTTGAGAATAGATGGTTTAAAGGACATTTCTTTATGTCAAGTAGTCTTCTCTTTTCTTGGATTAAGAACTAAAGCATACTTCGTCGAATTAGGCTTGCTTTCTACTTAGAAGGCAAATGATCATCCCGCCTTGTGTAAAATTTTCACTTTGGTGCTTAATAACCACTGTGGATTTTAGTTTCTTGTTTGTTTGTCATAAAGAATAATTAGTACAAATTTAAACTTGAAAGTAGAAAGATAAATAACACTCTCGTGTTCTTCCTTTTGATTTGTACTGTAATATGCATATTAATGGTGGGTTAATTAAAAAAGGATTGTTATGCTGCTAAATTGTTAATTGCTGCATGCTGTTTGAAGTAGAAATGCTTCCTGAAGTCTTAGCTGCCTAAAGTGCCTATTATTCATACTTCTTAGTCTTCCTTTCGGGTTGTCATTTGGCACTCAGCACTCTTGGTATTTATACTTGGCAGATGGACCTTATTCGATTTGCAATTATGTTCTAGTTATCGGAGATTCAGTTTCTGTCACTAGAAAATCATGTGGAGTTTTGCGTCCAATTGTGTAGCCGGAACTGTTGGGCGGAAAAATGTTTTTCTAAAGCAAAATCATGCTGCGTTAGAATGTTCAGATGATGAAGACCCTTCTGTAATTAGCAGGGATGAGTGTTTAGAATGCCCGATATGCTGTGAATCTTTCAACATTGTAGAAAATGTGCCCTATGTTTTATGGTGTGGTCATACCCTTTGTAAAAACTGCATTCTAGGACTTAAATCGGCTGTCGTGAAATTTCCGACTCTACCAATTCAACTTCCGCTTTTCGTTTCCTGCCCATGGTGCAATCTCTTGTCGTTTCGTCTGGTTTATCGGGGAAATCTCAAGTTCCCTCGGAAGAACTATTTTTTACTTTGGATGGTTGAGAGCATGAATGGTGATAGACTGAAGTCTCATTCTTCTTTCTGTGAAGATCATCAGCCTGAATGGTCATCGAACAATAATTCAGCATCGGGAAACCAAGTGACTCAGAGTAACCACAGAAGGGGACAGTATCCGCATCATCCCGAGTCATCAAGATCAAACTACAATCATACTCATCTCACTAATTACTCCAATTCGGAAAGAATATACTCTTCCCTTCGGCAATCACTGGCGTTCTTCATACATCTGACAGCCAAGTTTCCATTAGTCATAATATTTCTCTTAATCATCCTGTACGCAATCCCCACCAGTGCGGCCATCTTGGCCCTGTACATGCTTATTACCATTCTATTTGCTCTCCCTTCGTTTCTCATTTTGTACTTTGCATACCCGAGTTTAGACTGGCTTGTGAAAGAGATCATCACTTGAGACAGTAGCGGTTAAGTGTTCAGCGAGCATTGCACCTGTAGCGTGATGCATCTCCAATTTGACGACTTTCCAGTGCCCGAGTTTTATGGCAGTTTCTAGTATACAGTTGAAGTAGTTATGTAAAGTCTTTTAGAAAGCATAACTACTTATGTACTTGGACAGTTAAAAAGACTGTTTGTTACTACAACAAATATATGATTTTTCTGCATATGCTTGTTTTGGATGAAAGCAATGAGGTATTGGTGAGCAAGTTGTGATTAAAAATAGTTTGCAGGGCTTGTTAGATTTGAATGTCTCCAATTCTAATACATTGAACTTCAATAATCCTGTACATGAATTGTGCTAAGTTGAAATCTAATTCTTAAAAAAATGGGATCCAAAAGGTTAGTCTGCTTTTATTATTTAAATAATATTGGTTACGTTTAAAAATAAATTTATTATTTAATAATATGAGCCATCAATCCGAGTCTAAACTTGAATGGTGTTTTGAGTTTCGTTAATTTTCCCATCCTCATATAATATATATAATCCAAGTAGGAGAATGAACCTCCACGTGTCAGAAGCATGTCCTGTAATTACAACCTTGGGATCTTGACTTGTCCCCCTTGCAAGAACTTTCTGGCTGTTGTTGTTTGAAGTTAAAAACTGCCAAATTAACTAAACAAAGATTCCAGAAAAAGGGAGAAAAAAAAATGGTGGCACTCGTTGCTGTGTCTTCTCCAAAATCAACTGTTTTTCAGAGTCCGATTTCATTAAGAGATTCCAATTCGAGTTTCGTTGGCAATTCCTTTTCTTTACAGTTGAAACCAAGGAAAAGCCAGAAAAAAGATTGTAATTTCGGCTTGGTGGTTGCTTCAGCTGGTTCTGGTGCTACAACCACCGTAGCTGGAAGCAACAGTGGTGGCTCCGCTGACAGATTTTACTTTAATATCACTGGCTTTCCTTTCCCCCTTGGCCCTTTTCTTAACAGGCGCACTACTAGGACTGAGGTCAGTTTTTTCTTCATTAATCAAATGTGATTTTTTGAAATTTAATTAATTGAATATCTGGGCTCTGGTCAGGTCATTAGAGATTGAAATTGTGCTCTTCAACTTTGCCCCATGTCTTTTTTAGGCTGTGAAAGGCTCTATATGGCTGTTCGAACAAGAGCAAGCTTTAGGGTTCAGCAGTGTGTCAACAAACATTCGAATGACAGTTATCAAACTCAAATCTGGGGGACTATGGGTCCATGCACCTATTGCCCCAACCAAGGAGTGCATCGAGGTTCAGTTTTCCTCTCTATTTCTAAACTATGCATCGAGTATTTCTATTCTTTAAGAACTCGTAATGCGTCATCTAACAAGGGTTTTGCTTTTTACCTTTCCAGCTTGTGAAGGAATTAGGAGCTCCAGTAGAATACATTGTCCTGCCTACATTTGCTTATGAGCACAAGATTTTTGTGGGCCCATTTTCTAGAAAATTTCCCAAGGCTCAAGTTTGGGTGGCACCTAGGCAGTGGAGTTGGCCCTTAAATTTACCCCTCGAATTTTTCGGGATTTTTCGTGCCAAAATCCTGCAAAACGAGGATCCATCTACTCCATGGGCGAATGAAATTGAACAAAAAGTTCTAAGCTCCCCAGAAGTTGGTAAGTAAAGTTGAATATGAGCTGCCTTCAACTATATATCTAAAGATGTACAAAGTTCGAACTTGATTTCCTTGAACCATTTCAGGGATTGGACCATATGTAGAAGTCGCTTTCTATCATAAACAGTCGAGAACGCTTCTGGTTACAGATGCCGTCATATATATTCCCAAAAAGCCACCAGAGTGTATCAACAAAGAGTACCTCCTAGAATCAGCAAAAAATGGATTGGCAGTGAAGATTCTTAGCAAGGGGAAGAAAGTTCTTGATGAACCAGTTGTTGACAACGAAATAAACCGTCAGAAAGGTTAGATTTTCGTGTCAAATGGATTGATGTAACTTGAATATGTTCATGTAAGAAACTGAACGAGAGTAATGCATGGCACAGGGTGGGAAAGAATGGTTCTACAGATACTGTTCCTCGGTCCCTCGAATCTTTTGGAACCAAATGCTAGTTTTGCTCAGATGTCTCAGAAGTTAATTGTTTCTCCAATCGTAAAGACACTAGTCTTCAGCAAAGTTCCAGAAAAGGTAAGAACCATGTTAACCTTTTATTTTACTGGAAATACCTATATCCATGCCCGTGTCTTAGGCATGTCTAAATATGCGTATAAAGATATGACTCTCCAAATACATGAAATAGTTCAAATAAACGAAACATACCCATGTCGGACATATTCCCTTTGCTGACTGTCATATAAAACAACATATATTTGGGGGACTGATTTTCTTACTGCATGAACCCCAAGAGATCATTTCATTTGTGAAGAATCCCTTGCCTATTTGTTGTGTATGTTTCCATCGAAGCGATTGATTTAGGGTGAAATTATTTTAACCATCTTTCATGCTTCTCAAAAGTTCAGGTTCGGGATTGGATTGATGGCATTGCAAGGGACTGGAAATTCAAGAGGATAATCCCTGCACATTTCGCAGGTCCAATCAAAGCCGGCCGAGCTGAACTATTAGCTGCATTTGCATTTCTTGATGAACTTTTAGGTGAGCGTTATGTGACTCGGCCTTCACTTTCTCTACTCTTCTCATCTCTTATGGGGAAGGCAGCCAGTTACTTCCCACCAGACGATATGAAGACGTTATCATCCCTAGATCAATTTTTAGTGTCTGTCGGTGCCGTTAAGAAGACAGTCTCTGGTCGGAAACGATGATATCAGCCTCCTTAATCCGCATGAACTTATATATATAAGCTTACACATTACCGCATACCATTTCACAATTGTCCAACATGTTTACAATTTTAAGACATCAAAGAGTAGAGTTCTGGATTCCCTTCTTTGCGTACTGTTGAAGCGAAATTAAATGCAAAAAAGGCAGGCTGAAATACTGGTTGCATTTGCAAAATAGGGTTTCGGCTCCAAAAAGAACAAAAGGAAAATAGTTGGAAATCAGATGAGGAAATATGAGTGTGTGCTATAAATCTAGTGTTATTTTTCATGTCAATCCTGTAAATACAAGTAAAATGAAGTCTCAGTTTATTTCACTGAAAATGATTTTCGGAAAATAATTTCTGAAAAATAATTTTCACTGAAAATGATTTTCGGAAAATGATTTCTGAAAAATAATTTACTTTTTTAGAAAAGTAAATATTTTCTGGTGTTTGGATAAATCTGTATTAAATATTTTTTGATATTTGGTAGATTTCTTAAAAATATTATATAAAAGTTGTTTTCAATTAAACAAATATACATTTGAGATTTTTTTTATTTTTTTATTGTTTAATTGAATTTATTTTTATCTATAATTTTATATTTTACATTGTATTTGCATATATTAAAAATATTATGTTAAATTCAGATTTATTACAATGTTATTTTTTAATTATACGACTACTAAGTGTATTTTTTATTTAAAAATGTAACATCAACAAAATTGATAAAAAGAATTAATGATGTCAACAATTAGATTTAATTTTCAAATTTGACAAGTAAAAGAATTAAATTCTTGAAAATAAAAGTACAAAGACTAGATTATAAATTTATGAAGTGTACATAGACTTATGACATATTTTAACCCTTATATTACAAAACATTTATTATTAATATATTTATAATTGTAATAAATATTTATTATTAAGATATTAATATTAAATATTTTCAATAATATGTGAATAATATTATTTAAAATTATTATTTTTAAAATTTATTATTAAAATAAAATTGAAATATTAAATAATTTATTAAAATAATAAATTATATTAATAATTTATTATATGACTAAATATAAATAATTAAATATGTATGTTTAATAATATTGAAAAATATAATATTTTAAATATTTTTAAAACTAAAAATAAAATTTATTATCAATATAATAATATTAAGCTTGATTTAAGTTAATTTTTATATAAAAATAAAATTATGACTTTTCCGGAAAATGACTTACCATTTTCATTTTACAGGAAAAAGGGCTTATTTTACCTTCACCTGTAAGTCATTTTCCGTTGACCAAACTATTTTCTGTGAAACAAACACAGGAAAATGCAGAAAATATTTTTCGTAAAACCTTTTACATATAAACAAACAGACTCGAAGGTTATTTATATTTTCACCAGTTTTATATAACATCAATATATATGCAACTGTAATATAAACTATGAGCCACCATGAATCTTTATAATTGGTAAAAGTATGGCTGCCAATATGAATTCGATTACACGATAGAAAACAATATTGTACAACGGAAGATGAATTTGGACACAAAATCTGAGATTCAATAACTTCATAGCAAAGTCTAATTAATGTAAACAAAAGAAGTGAATGAAGAGGATGGATGGTGATTGGCTAAACAAATATGACATAAACCAGAAGAGAAGAAAAAAAAACATGACCTATATGATAAAATCTGCCTGATGTCGACTGCCTTCATCGATCGGAAAAGTCCCCAACTTGATTTTCTATACCAGTTCAAGTGCTTTTCATCTGCAGAAAAATTTCCAATGGAACTTAGTTCAAAAACCAAGGGTTTATGTTAGCTATGAAAGAAACAGTCAATTGAAAAAAACCACCTCAAAATGATGTAATCCCATTGTTGAGCTGTGGATTATAATATGACGCATACACATTTGTTCTGCTTTGCTTGATTTGTTGTCTTCTTTTCTGCTCGATAAAGAAAGATATAAATATTAATTGGGGGGAAAAAGCATCAACTGAGAAGGATTTAAGTTTGGAAATGGGCAACACGAGTTGGTAGCTGGTAATGTATGGCTAAAAACTGCCTAAAGTGGAGCAATGCAAACATCACAAGAAAAAGTTCAGATTATGATTTTTGGAACTTCGCGGATTATAATTGTACCTTTCTCTGAAGGAGGTTGAACAACAACGTGCATTGTCGTCAACCCACCAGGAATATCACAAAGATGGTTCTGGCACTCCCCCAGTGTTTTGTTGTTCTCCAATATTTTTCCTGCACTAATTAACTTGACATCTTTCACTGTCCTTGGACCATTCTCCTTCTCTGCACAAAACTAAACTAGTATGATTACATGCTCGGAACAACTTTAACACAATTGAAGCAAAATAAAGAGCAGAGAAGGCTCGTCATATACCAGAATTTGAAAAGAGAATAAATAGAAATTTCAATAGCATTCAATCAGAAAAAAAAAAATTCTAAGACTTCCCACATGCTATCTTGTATGACATTGGATAAGTGAAATGCAAGGTAAAAGAAGAGCTAGAAGATAGAATTTAGCTCAAACTACGGTATCAGTTGGACCGAGTAACTGTAGTTCAATAAGCCGACAATGTACAAAAAGTTGCAAAGCACCTAAGAGCAAGATTCGAGAAAGAAAGATAGAGTGCTGGATGGAAAAGCAGGATCAACAAACAGAACGGCGATATACCAGCATAAGTCTTTAAAATTCAGTAAGACTATCTCAGCTTGCAATTCAATTATGAACTGTCAACAAAAGAGCCTCAAGTCATATGTTCATCACTCAACAAAGTTTGAAAGCCCGGCATCCAACACAGACACACATTACCAGTAGAAACACCAATGATGCAATGAAGCAAACCAAAAATCAGTACAAGATGTTGGTTTAAGTGATCAGAAAGAGAAGTATTCAGTGACAAACTGACACTCATGAAATGAAACAAGTTTGTAAGAAAAAGAAAAAGTTAAACCTTGCTATTCATCTTATAGTGGGAAAAGGCCCGAACTATTCTTTGTTCGTATTTGGTAGCATGTTATATTTCATTATTAAGCATTTCATACAGCAGTAAGAAATTATCATTTCTAATAAATTTTTTCTGATCAAAGAACAGATTCTAGCTTCTCTACATTGAATTTTTATCCTAATTCAGAAGGAAGTAAAGCATATGATTCTATTTTCCTGCATAGTTTCCATATTTGAATATTCAACCAGCAATACAAACAAATTGAATACACATTGAAAATCAATACCCCATCTTTCTAGTTCAAACTATATGGAAGAATGAAATAAATACATTTGTGGATTTAATCAAACTTTAAACTAACCTTTCGGCCATTGAGCAAGAACACTTTCCTTCAAGGTTGCAACACTGGTAGCAGCAGGAAAGGTTTTAGGACCAATATCTGATCCATCAGTCAACCTAAACTTGATCTCCAACTGATCTTGAACAACAGCCATCTCCAGAAACCTTAAATTTAAAAATCCAAACACCCCAAGATCTTTACTTGGCCTTTCTCCTTTTACTGCAAACAAAAACCTCAATCTGGTATGCTGTAAAGACACCAAAAGGTGGTATTCAACATGTTCGAGGTTTGAATCCTAGCATTTGCAACCCTTCTTTGATTCCAAAACTACTATACCAAGTTAAAAAAAAAAATTACTTCACTCAGATAAGTTAGAAACATATATGCAGGCGAACTATAAAAGGAAGCAACTTTAGGAGTATAGATTTGAATAACCGTTTCAAAAATGTAACCAAAAATGGGTAAATCCAAAATAGAATATAATCTACTCCAATATATATATATATAAAAGATAAAGAACAGAACAGTTCAAGTCATAAACACATTAAAATAAGTAATCATCCACCAATATTAAAAATAAAGCAAATAGAGAAAAAAAAAAAAAAAACAGCCAAAATCCAGAACTTGGTCACTCCAAAACCGAATAAATACTTAAAGCAGAGACAAAATTTGCTGGGTTATCTTACTTGATTCCAAAAGTGATCTGGGTTGGTTGTTGTTGGCTGGAAAATCGAAGCTTTGAAGAAAAAGAACAAGAAAAGCCGATTGGGCTGCTTTGATTGATATAATTATAACGCTATTAGATCAAATCAATAAAGCGAGAAAGAGAAAGAAGAAGAGATCAAATAATAATAAATATCTACAAACGAGGCTGTTTCGGAGTTTTCTAAATCTATGGTCAATGCTTCCATTCTTGCCTTGATCTCGTAAAGCTACGGAAATGGACAAAATTCACCCTCTTTTTTTTCAAAAAACAAAAGAGTCAACTCTAAACCTACGATTTTGCATGTAACCTTGTAACCGTTGGATTTTGATGTTTGATCATCTTGTTGTTCATTTATTATTTCCACGTGAAAAATGAAAAAAAAAAAGTTTTTTTTTCTTTCCCTTCTTTTAGGCGGGTAATTTCTTTAGAAAATATTAAAAAGAAAAAATATTGGTGATTAAAACGATAATAAATTATTATTAGAGAATAAATTATATTAAGATGATGTTAAAAAGTATAGTTTTTAGATGCTAATATAATAAAATATTATTATACACTCATTTATATTTAATATTTTTTCAATTTAAATTGATTTTAATTAAATTACTTAAAATAATTAATTTTTTAAATTAAAACATACATCTTTTTTTCTTTTGTAAATTTTAATCATTTTTTTTCTATAAATTAATATTTTTTATTTTTAATCATTGGCTTTAAAATTCTATTTTTTTATAATTTTTTTATTAAATCTATAATTTTTTAAAAATAAAAGAAATTCTAAATTTCTCATTGGTTAGAGTTAATGGTGCTAAAGGACAAGGGCTTAATTGATTAGTATATTTGATTGAGAGTTAAATTAATTATTAATTTATCAAAACATGCCATTTTTCGTATCATGTGTAGTTATAGTTACATAGGTGTAACGAAGCAACATAGTGTTATGTCATGGAAAAGAACAAGAAAAGAATTTTTATGCACAACGTTGTAGATATTTCTCCTGAACTATATACATATAAATAACCTAAAAACAAACCCCAACTCATGGGAGCGCTGTAATAAAGATTTCTCTATGATCTAATTCTAAAGTTCAACATGATATTTAAAATCAAAGCTTAGAAAAAAAAAATGAAACCAATAAAAGATATTTTTTTTAGATATGGGAGGGAAAAATAGTCTAGGCTGATGTGGGAGCCTGCCTCGCCAAATAACTTGCCTAAGCCATTCTCTTTCCACATCAACGAATCAGTGTAAGCATTCTATAATCTTTGTGTATTTTGCACCTTATTCCGACATATGCATTAAGCCAATAACTTTGCAGGAAGAGTAACATCAGAATCCTTTTCCGGCTCCAAAAAAACAAAACATTGCTTGCTATGTTATGAACTGATAGAACGAATTTCGTACCCAAGCTAATAATGCAAGTCCTTCCTAAAAAAATGTTTTAAGATTGATGAGGGTAAATCCCGTTGTCAAAAGTCATCACCTTCTTGGGTCAATTTTTAATCTCACCTTCTTAAATAAACCTCGAGAAAACTTTCAGGCTGCAATGAAACTTATGACACTCGGCTTGCCAGCATCTCTTCTTGGTTCTTCTATCGTTTTTCTTAAAGTCCTCTGGTCGATTTTAACTACGATTCCAAAATGTGGCAATTCCTAACAAAATCATTGGAGTAGTTGACATACTTGGTCCAAAACGGCCGAAGATGGTCAAAGCCAATCTCCAACCACGGTTTTGACTGGCCATTGTAATGAATAACTGCAGCTCTTTTGACATTCTCGATGTTGGTCTTACTCTGATACCCCAAGCCAAGCATATGCCATGATGGGTCAATTGGATGAACACGGCCTTTAAATGCAATCAAAGCAGGAGGTAGAGTTCCAAGTTTCCACATGGTCAAGTTTGACTTCAGGTTCTGTCACAAACAAACCAAGAATCAGAGTAAATCGGTAAAACAAAATTGACTATACGAAACCAAATACCAGTCAACGTCTAATAATAGAAACCAGTATTTAAAATCGAATGGAATTTATTATAATAGAAACAATGCCCTTACAAAATGTGGAAAGATCAGAACCCTCTTGCAACTAAGTAGATATTGTATTTCCAATACCCAAAATAAATCAACATTGATAGCCATCACGAGTAATGTCCAGAAGGAAAGGGAAAGGTTAAATTATGGAGATAGTCGATAAGCTCGGTAAGTGATAAGTTACCTCTTTCAGCCAGAAATGATATGTTTCTCTTATATTTGTTTCTCTCCAAGCACGTAGATCAAATATATTCATTCCATAAGCCCATGCACATTCATCAGGATCCAAATGCTTAGCTATAAGGGGATGAGAAAAATTAAAGTAGTTTTTGAAATATTTTGACATCACCCACTCGTCTTCACCTTTACAGGTTTCTATAGCTCCATTAACCTTTCCTTGTAGATCAATCTCCCAAAGTGGAGACAAATCACGCTGAATCACAACATCGTCATCTAAAAAAACTACTTTGTCAAGGTCTGGAAAGAGCTGTTCAATACATACAATCAGAACAGATGTTTTAGGAGGAAAGACGAAATTGTCCGTGTAGGATGAGAAAGAAATTGTTATAGCCACATCTAATTACCTCGGGTAAATATATCCTAAGATGGTTGAGTAAGGATATGTACTTTGGACTTCTAGCCTGCAACTTTGAAGCGAATGATTGAGGAGTAGTATTAGAGAGATTTGCCCCTGCAATATGATTGCCATGATAGTAATTTCTGAAGTCATGATGGCTCTCTATAGCTTCAAGCACTGGAACATTCTCTCTAGTTAACCAATCAAACTGGTGAATGCCTTTCACTTCAACTATGATAGATGCTACGGGATTTAGTGCAAACCAAGAATGCATACCCGCATAAGTTTTCTTGTCAGTGATGACATGGAAGACGACCTTTTCAGGTTCTAGTGATGACCGGACAACAGAAGTAACAACTACCGATGCAGCTAGTATGTTGTCCGTAGACAAGACAAAGTGATGGTAAGAGTTGTTAGAAAGCACAGGGAGGAGCTCAGGAGAAGGTAGTTGTCTACGGGCATGAGCATTGGAAGAGTATTCATCAGTTAAACGCAAAGAAAAACAATGGATGCCTTTTGGAATAGAACTTGCAGCAAAGTGCCTATTCATCAGCTCTGAAACTTTAGATTCCCTAATTTCCCTTTCAAGTTTCTCCATCTGTGTAAGCAAGACAAAAAAAAAAGGACTAATTAGAAATTTTACCAAGCTTAAACAATATGAGAAACTTAGAATCCATAATGAATCTATAAACCCTCAACATGTTAATACATACCAAAGAAGAATAAAGTAAATTCAAAGTAACTATCTTTATGTAGCATGACAATACCATTGCTCTTAACGAGAATGCAAAGGTCTTTGCATCGTACTGGTTGTTCTTCAGTTCAGCAACAAGTTGACTAAATGAATCTGGAAGCTTTAGACCATCAGGGATTTCCTCAGTGATTACTTGATTGAAGATCTTATAAAAGTCCCTAACTAGTTTCTGCGGAACCATCATTATCACCATAAAGTACAACTCAAGTTAAAAGCAACGACAAATTGTTGACCATAAGAAAAATCCCCCCAAAAAAAGCAGTTCTTGTATGGAGAGAATGGGATACTTACTCCTGAATCATCAACTCTCCCTAGAAACCTCGGTCCAAACCGCCTACCAAAACAATCTGGGCATAGTAGAACAAGATAAGAACTCATGGACTCAAAGACAACATTATAAACAGTAAAACGCTATACTGATCTAGTTAGATAACTACGAATCCAACAAGAAAGGCTGACCAAGTCTTAAATGATCATAGTCAAATTTTATTGATATAAACACTAAAATGAAATGACCAGAAAAATCAAATAACACGAGTTAAAAAAATAAAAAAATAAAAACCTCGAGTTATAAGCAATCAATTTCAAATATCAATGAGGACATTATTATATAAGTTTGGATTCACCAGTTCTGAACAATTTCCAAGGTCTTTCCATCAAGAAAATAGATGCTCAAGAAATTTAAAGGTTAAATACATAAATAAACCTTTTCTTTTACAATCTAGTTCTAAGTTGACCTATTCCAAAGAAATAAAATGTAAATCAACTGGAAAAGAATTCATATAGTGATAAAACAAAAAAGACGAACAAACAAGAATTCAAGAAAAAGCTTCACTATTAACCAGGAATGCAACTCCAACTGAATTATAAACATTTGAAAAGTATTGATATATATTGAGAGTACAAAGCAATAAAATGCTTTTGAACTTTCAGAACTATCTGCATAATTTATCCGATTCATTAATCAGATATCCACGACATTTTCTAGTAACAAATCAACTGCACTAACCTAAGATACAGATCAACCAGTAAAATTAAGTCCAAGAAACTCATTAACAATTATATGTGGATCTTATTGACAAACAACCTTTTCTTTCAGCAGTAAAGTACACAAATTTATCATCAAAATACACTGCAAAATACTAACCCACTTTTCCTAATCCATGAGTAATCTAAAATCAACCAACAGATTAACGACTTAGCTCCATCCACACACTAAATCAGGTTGGTAGGAATCTCATAAATCGAAGCATCAACGATATCAGCCAAATGAAATAAAAGCAAGATCGCCCACATCAACAAATAGGGATCAAGATAATAACTCCAAGAAATAAAAGGTCTAGCATACCGACTAAACTAAGAAGACATGAATATATCAAAAGAACCAACGCAGTAGTCAGTATCCAATTACCTTCATGCACACGCTAAATTAGATTGACATGAACCAAGATCAAATGCATAATCAAATACACATGAAGACAGTAAGAATCGGATAATTAAGATCCCAAGAAAAGCCAAACAGATAACATCCGAGAGTGATAACAAAAGAAAGCCCACATCAAATCAGCTCCTATCCCATCAAATGCATAAAGAAAAACCAAATGAAACCTAATCAAGATCAAAAAGAAAAGAAAAAAGAAATAGGAGATTAAAGGAAAGGGTACCAAATGAGGAGCACTTGTTGGCACCTTCAAGGGTAACAAGAGCCGTAAGAATGAAGACAAAAGGCAACAAGAAAGCGACGATGAGAATGGTATGGAAAAGGGTCCTATATGAAATATGTCTAGCTGCCACTTTGATCTTCATTAAGTCAGTAAACCCATTGTTGCTTGATATCGTTATACTTCTCATGCTAGGCGAGATGTGAAGCTGCATCCTTCTCTATGCAGCCTCACCACATATAAACAATTCTTCTCTACTCTATCCAAAAACACATCCTCTCTCTTAATGTTATCATAACCAGCTGCTGCTCCTTCACAGTCTTTCTTTTTAATAATCCTCTTCACACCCAATCCAACCCCAACCACCATCAGATCCAACCCTTTTCTTCTTCTTTGCCTCCCGATTCAAGCTTTGATTTCTTGATCTAGGTTTTCTTTTAAACTCTCCCTTCCTCTGTTGGTTCCTCTAACAAAGATATCCACTGCATTGGACTTTTAAAACCCCGCCAAAATTTTGGTTTCTTTTTCTCCCCTTATTTCGAGCTTTTTTGCATTAAGAATCATACTTAGATATTATTGAAATCTGGATTTTAATTATTGAATCTTAACCATTGTTAGATTTTGCTTTCCCATTGGATCAAGAAGGAAAGGACAAGAATAAAAAAAAATAAACGAAAAACAAAGAGGAAGTATTGTTCTTTTTCGCCTTAGAAAATAGGTTTTTTTTTTCCTTTTTCTTTTTCCTTTTGGTTCCAGTAGAGCTTTCGCGTTGGTGAATCAATTCATCAAAATCTATTTTCTTAAGAAATATAAATTAATATATATTTTTATGAAAATAAAATAAAATATTATTTTATTAATATTTTTAAGAAAATGATTCATTAAGGGAATAATTTTAAAAATGAAAATGAAAAAGAAAAGAAAGAGAAATTGATTTTTCATTTTGATTTTGAGGAGTCAAGTGAGAGAAATGTGGGGATGAGTTTGACCTTTGAAAAGGGAGTAAAGCAACAATCTTTAGTGCTAAATTTAGAAGTTTTTCTCCTTAGTTTAGTTTATGAGCTAAATTTAGAGACATTTTTTTTTATATATGTGGGTGTTATTTTCTTAATTTTACTTTAAAAATATATCTTATATAATAATAAAAAAATAGATTTTTTTTGCCAACTTAATGATACCAAGTTTTTCTCTATGTCAACTGAAAAAAAATTGAATCTAATTCTCTTAAGTTGTAAGTAAGAGATAAATAGTTTTTTAAATTTTAAATGTGAATAGTGGATTTTAAATTTAAAAATTAAATAAAAATCAATAAAAATATACTGAATCAAGATTAATAATATTAAAAATATTGAGTTCGAATAACACAACTAAAATATATACAATAAAATCCTTCAATCTCATCTTACTGAAACAACACAAGGATGAATGCAAATTTATCATGTCCGATGCTCATGTTCAATACATCTTTTGGACACGAGTACATGAATTTGACCATGACCTTTTAGAAACTTATAAATATATGACGAATACTTCTATCAGAGCCCGAGTAACATAGATTACTAGATTTTCCTGATTAAGTTTCGCCTCCATTTTGGACTGAAAAAAAAAAAAAAACAAAAAACAAAGGCTTCCACATGATATTTCTTAGTTGCATAATTTAAACAATGACCTTTTGGAATAGGATATGAGCTTCCAATTCATGAGTCTAATTTCAAGCTGAGGATTTTAGTCATTCAAAATAATTATCCTTGTACAAAATTTCACATATTTCTGACCTGAATCAAACTGTGAGCTGGTGCTTTCCGCAATCCAATGTCATTTATTATACGTCTCATATTTTCTGCATCTTTCCACCTCCCAACTGCAGAATAAATTTTTGCCATCAATACATAATTCCCGGTGTTCTCTGGCTCCAGTTCGAAAAGCCGCTTTGCAGCTTTCTCCCCCAACTCAGCATTCTCGTGTATTACACAGGCACCGAGCAATGCACCCCAAACGGCATGACTAGGTGCGTACGGCATTGTTCTAATGATATCATAAGCCTCATCCAGTCTGCCAGAACGGCCAAGAAGGTCAACAATGCAAGTATAATGATCATCTGCCGGGCTTATTTGGTGGTTTATAAGCATGAATTTAAACAAATCCAAACCCTCATCCACCAAACCAGCATGGCTGCAAGCATGCAGCACAGAAGTGAAAGTAACCTCATTAGGCTTTACCCCGGCTCGAACCATCTCTTTGAAAAGCAAAACTGCTATCTCACCATGCCCATGTGCTCCATAACCAGCAATTATTACACTCCACAGATAAATATCCTTGTTCTTGTCAGATATCCCACTAAAGATCTTGTGAGCAGATTCTAAATGGCCGCATTTTGAATATATATCAGCCACCGCGGTGGCAATTTCACTGTTTGACAATAATCCAGACCTTACCAAATAAGAATGGATGTTCATTGCTTGCTGTAAATCTGCATGGATGGCATATGCAGGTAGAAAACTCTTCAAGGTAGCACCATCAGGTTTCACACCTTCTATCAGCATTTCTTTGAAAAGTTTTATTGCTTCATTTCCAAGTCTGTTATGAATGCAACCAGCGAGAATTGCATTCCATGGAACCGTTTTCCTTTTTGAAGTTCTCTTGAAAACTTGGAAGCTAAGGTCAAATCGATTGCATTTAGCATACATATCGATCAATGAAGTCTCCACCATAACATCAGACTCAAGTTTTTGCCTTACTGCCCAACCATGCAGACACCTACCATCCATTAAATTGTTCGACTCCCCACAAGCCGAAAGAAGAGATGCAAGGGTAACCGAATTAGGTTTCACACCTTCATGCACCATCAAGAAACAGAGTCTCAATGCAGCTCTTAAATCACCATTCGAAATATGCACATTGATCAAAGAAGTCCAAGTCACCACATCCCTTTGAACCATTCCATCAAAAACCAACCTTGCTTCCTCCATACTCCCACATTTTGCGAACATATCCACTAACGCATTCCTCACTACTACTTCCTTCTCCCAACCCTTCTCTTTCACCAACTCATGAACCCTTCTCCCAACCTCCAATTCCTTCAAAAATCCACAAACAGGCAAAACCGAAACAACAGTAGCACAATCCACGACCACCTCATCATCCACCATCTTATTAAAAATTCCCAAAGCTTCCTTGGCGCGTCCATTTTTGAAGTACCCACTAATCATCGAATTCCATGAAACCACATTAGGCTTCAACATAGAATCAAAAACTTTCCCTCCTTCCTCTTTCTTCCCGCAATTCATATACATTGCCAACAAAGAATTCATCACAAAACTGTCCTTTTCAAAACCACTCATCAAAACTCTCCCATGAACTACCCTACCGAAATCAACCAACTTCTCTTCCCCGATAGCCTTAAAAACAAAAGGGTACGTATAATTATCTGCCATGCATTTCCCCAAGTTAACCATCTCAAGAAACAAATTTAGTGTTTCTAAATAGAACCCATTCTTTGTGTACATTTTCAACATCATGTTATATGAAAACAAGGTTGGATTAGGTATTTCATCGAACAGTTTGCG
Source organism: Gossypium longicalyx (assembly GCA_025698465.1). NCBI lineage: Eukaryota > Viridiplantae > Streptophyta > Magnoliopsida > Malvales > Malvaceae > Gossypium > Gossypium longicalyx. The sequence continues at coordinate 5,841,675 of CM047005.1, forward strand.
AGCAGTGTCGATGTGGCCGCAACAAGCATATGAACAAGAAAGGTCTGAGCAGAGATGGGGGCTAAGGAGGCCTGACGTTATGATTAAGGCATGGAGTTGGGTCGTTTTGGTGAGGGATTTAGCGGCAATGTAGTGTTTTAAGAGAGACTTGCATTGTTTGCCTTTGGACAAGACCAGAGATTGCCCATTCATTAAGTCTGGTTTTTCTGCTAGAACTACACCCTTTTCTTTGTCTGGAAATTTATGCTTCTATATATAGTAATTAATATTTCAAGATTTTCGGCATAGAAGTGAAAGTAGTGATAAAAAAAAAAAAAAAAAAAGTGAAAGTAATAAGAAATTAAACCTCTACGTAAATATTAATATTATAAGTTATCTTTTAAAATAAAAAATTGAGTACTCACATTCGATTTTTTTTTAAATAATTTGATATTTTTGACACAATGCCTAAAATTACTCATATCACCTCTTTAACACACTCAAACCCACATCATTAACTCAATTGGGCTCACATCCGAATTTTTATATATAAATTACACATATCCTTTTTTTTAAATTTATTCAAGTTGAATTATGTTTCGTATTGAATTAATTATAATTAATTATAATTATAATATATATAACAAAATATTCTTTCATATACAAATTAAGTTATACTTGTACAAGGTTATTTTTATCTTTTTATATAATAAATCAATAAAAATTAAAAATAAAATTATTTTAGAACCTAAATCTATTTGAGTATTATCAATTCAACTATCACCGAAATCTTATATAGTTGTGAATATAATAAACAAACAACTTATTCACGATTCAACCCATCCATAACCATCATACCTAATCCTAGCACCTTTAGCTAATCTCACATTCGTTTCTTCTTTAAGAACATGTTTTATTAATTAATAATCAAGAAACACAATTTAGTTCAATATCTCAAATCTCAACATAATCAAAGACAAAAATGAAGTTGATTAAGGCAAATTATTTACAACTTTGACATTATCTCTTTGATTCAGAATATAAAATCACTGCAAACTATTTACTACATCTTCATTTGATACCAGGGATTGTGTTGGGTTTTTATAATTAATCAAGTCTTTCCATATTAACCGTCGAAGCGCTTCCTTTTGCATCCTTCAACCACAAGTAATGATGACATTCATGTCCAAGGTACTTAAGAGTTAGTGCTCTGCTTGATAACAGTTGTGATGCATATTTTTCTGCTCAGGAATCTCTCATTTTATCTTGCTGATGGTCTGCAGGAGTGATTAATTGCGATGAACTATCTATGTGGTTTTATCATCCGTATAGTGGGTGCGAGACGCAGTCTCAAGTTTCTGAACATTGATTGCGTTTTTCTTAGCACTAACAATTTTAATTCTAGCCTCCCTCAAGGCATTCAATGCTACATTGAAACTGTGATCAGATGCCATCCCCTCTTCTGCACACTTTATGGCTTCCTGGTACAAAAGATTGTACTGTTTCTTCCCCTTCCGAGAATTGTCATGTATCTCAATTGATGGTAATGCGTCGAATTTGGCCTCCTCCTTTGCATTTTTAGTCCATCGCTTTAGAATATAATGTTGAGGAAGCAGGAAGATATTAGTTGCTTTGAACACGGCAAGTACATGTCTGCAAAGGATCCCTTCAAACTCGAACATCTTGCAACTACAACTAGCAATCTGATCAGCTATATTTAATCCTACCCGATAAACTTTATGTTCTTCATCAAATCTTGCTATCTCAAATGTCTTTGATAATCCATCATCTAGACTTGATTTCACAGCAAGCAGAAGAGATTCATAAATTTCATCCTGGAAAACCAAGAACAACTTTCTCGTATAAACTTCTGCCGCTTGTTTTTCCATAGGAAGTGGTGTTTTCAGAACTGGTTTAGTGTAAAAAGTTTCAAATTCTGCCCTCACTTCCTTCTCATACCGACCATCAAGAGCCCGTTCATACTGCTCTGCTAAATCTTGTAAGGTAGTCCCGGCATTTACATAGCCATCAAATAGAGAGCTAACACTTTTGCTTGGCTGGATCGAATACATGCCAGCAAAGAATGTGTCCCTCACATATGTTGATACCCATAACTTACGATCGTTATAAAGGGATTGAAGCCATTCATTTCCTCTAAGACTGCACTTATCAAGAAGCAACTGCCAAGCAGATTCAAATTCTTCAGGTGTCTCACTATTGTTAATGCATTTCTCGAACTCCACTTGAAAAGTCTTTGGGAGAGAACTAAATACATGCCCTATTTCCTTCGGCATTTTGCTCAGGATGTGCCGCTTGCAATACCGATGCCTCGACTTCGGGAAAACACTTTCAACTGCTCTACTAATGGCAGAATCATAATCGGTCATAATTAGGCCTGGTTGACGCCCAGACATCGCCTCAAGCCAAGTCGTGAAAAGCCAGATGAATGTAGATTCAGTTTCATCTGTTAGTAACGCACAACCAAACAACACTGACTGTCTATGATGATTTACTAAAATGAAAGATGCGAATGGCATTTTATATTGATTCACTTGGTAAGTGGTGTCAAAAGATATAACATCGGAGAAACAATTATATGCAATTCTTGATCTTGTGTCTACCCAAAAAACACTACTTATACGATCTTCATCATCAACCTGAATAGCATAATAAAATGCAGGATCACTAGTTTGCATAACCTTAACGAATGCCAGCAAACTTTGAGCATCTACCCCAAAATTGCTTAATCTTCCTCTTCTGACAAAGTTAACATTATTCTGTGCAGCAAATCCCAATTTACCAAAACTGTTATATTCTTCGGGCGACACATTTACAGAAGCATTCAAACCCACTCCCATGGAACCGATAGTGCCATTCAAACTTTTCTTTGGATCATCCTCTTCCTTATGCGACCGAAGGAAATGCCTCATTGCCGGAGTCACAAGCTCATGGTTATGATTTTTCTCTAACTTAGCTACATACCACTTCCCATTCTCCCGTTTCCTGACAGTCATTAAAGCCTTGCAACCCTCCCTTGTAATAGGCCGAGCACATCTCCTCTTTGTATCGTCTCCTGAATCAGTTTTTCTAGAATGTTTATCCTGGCGAAACCCTTCTTTGGAACAACAAAATTCTCTAGATATAATCAAATTATCTTTCTTTGATCGATAATAAGAATTTACACGTATACTAAAACCCGTCTGCTTAGCGTATGCATTGTAAAAATTCCTAGCATCATCCTCCGAAATAAACTCCATATCTAACGTAGGCTCTACTACCCCACCAACTACATGTTGAGAAAACTCGAGATTCAAATGTTCATCCTCCTTTCTAAAGTCATATAAAACCATGGGATTCTCGTTCTCTTCAACCACACAACAACCATCACCTTCATCCTCCAATGCCACATATGAGTCGGCCATTTCTTTACCTCCACTAACAGGCTCTTATTCCATTTTATTTTTTCAATCCTGTCAAATAAATTATCTGCTAGTGTTTTAATTCTCATGCTTATATTCCATGAATCCTCTAAATACAATAAAAATTTTAAAAAGAAATTGAGCACTATATTCTATTCCTACTCACTCACTCCCCCCCCCCCCAAAAAAAAAAATTATATATATATATAAACTAAGCTTCGAATGCTAGGAAATGGGAAACCCTTCAAAAATAAAGGATGAAAATACAAAACAACAAAATCCCAGAAAACTGAACCAATTAAAACATATATAGGCTTTTTTTTCCTTTTTCTTGTTTGTTTCTTAGGTTCAATTTGGGTAAGTAAATAAACGAGAATAAAAGGGAAATAAATAGCTAACCTGTTCTTTTAAGGGTAAGGGTAGATGAAGATGCCGCCGCGGACCGGAAGAAATAAGAGGACGCAAATTACCGCCTGCTTTCGCTGTTTTTCATAGAGCGATTCATGTGTGTATTGGTGGCCGTTGGATGGGTGCTTTTTAACATCTAACGGTTAATAGGTATTTCTAGAAATTCTTATTCATACGGAGACCACACGAAGAATTAGTTGATTTTTTTTTTTTAAATCTTGCATTTGTCTTTGGCTCTCTATTTAATTTTAATTATTAAATTTGTATTGTTTATCAAATTACTATAATATGAATAAAATAATAATATTTATTAACTTTATTAATTTGACATTCACGTAAAAGTTAATATATTTACGACGTTAGCAATTAATTATTTTTTTAATATTTAAAAATATTTTATAATTTTATACTTTTTTTCTTTTTACTTTTTTTATTTTTAAATTCTTGAATTTTTTAAATTTAAAATTTTAATTAATTCTTAATGTGGCATCCACTGCATGCTACGTTAGCAAAGTTAATATATGTCAACTTTTTCATCTATTTTGGAATGATTTGACAAACAGAATTTGTTTAAAGGCTAAAAAAATAAAAAATTAAATAAATGGCTAAAATAATTTTTTTTTGTAAAATTAGAAGGCTTAATAAATTATTTAAGGTACAAAATTAAATAGTAAATTTAATAGTAAAATTAAAAGTTTGCCATTATTATATAATTATAAGGCTTAATTCTCGAATTGGTTTCTAAGGTATACTTATTTTTTCACTTTAACATTTAAATTATTTTCCAAATTTAATACTTATACCATGTTTTTTGGTCCAATTTTTAATTGACGTTAAAAAAAATCTGTGGCTATTTTAGCCAATAATAAAGGGCCATGTGTCATTTTTAAATAAAAATATAAAAGATTAGAAGTATATATAATCTAAAATTATTATAGTATCAATTTCCTAAAAAACTCGTATGGTATCAATTATTTATTTTTAAATAAAAATTCTTCATAGTTTCAAACTCAACATTAAAATTTTAGATAACCACCACTGGCCACCGATCCATTGCTAGTTGTCATTTGCTAATGGCTATTTAAGTTCAAATTTTACCATTCTCTTATTTTTTATTTTCAATTTTTATTTTCGGCATTCATTTTTCTTAAAAGAAGATTAGATTTTTCTAACCCTATAAACCAATTTTTCTATTGAGTAGAAAGATGGAGAAAGGAAGAAGAAAAAGTGGGGAAGAAGATGAAAAGAGGAGGGAGAGAATTGGAGAATGTGGGAAAATAATTTAATTAAAAACTATTTTTTATTTTTATTAATTTAATTTAATAAATATATTTTTAAGTCAAAAAGATAAAACATTAAACAATTTTTAGTTTTTTTTAAATAATTATATATTTATTTCATGTTTATTTTAAAGTTTATATATTATAATTCCTTTTATATGTATTTTTGAATTTTTACATATTTATTTTTATTTTTATAATTTTTAAGGTTTATAATTTGATTATAAAAAAAATACATTTTTTTTATAAAAGAATACCGCATGACATTTTTTGTTATGTGGTACATTTTCATTGGTCAAAATAGTTAAAATATTTTTTTTATAACATCAATTAAAAATTAACCATAAAACATAACTTAAATATAAAAAAAATTAGATATAATATGAAATAACAGCTAAACTTCAAGAATTAACTAAAAATATTATGACACGTGTCACTCCAATGGCATTCTATAAATATGATAATGATGTACAATGTGTAACGTATGCGAAGCACGTTGGGTCTACAATCAATTATGCTAATAGAGGCAAATGTTGCGTTTTTCAAGGGCGATTCATGTTGGTGTGGTGGAATTTGTTGAAGTTTGATGTTATTTTATCTAAAAATCAATTATTAGTAAATGTTTAAATCGTGAATGAAAAAATTATATAAAATTTTATACCAAATATAAATACAACTTTGACTGTCATATCAAGATTAATGATTAAAAATTAATGTATTGTAAGTTCAAATCCTTAGATTATAATTATTTTTTAAGGATTAAATAAAAATTAGTTCCAAAATTATATATATTTTATTTATGTACTTAAATTATTTTTTTATTAAAAGTAGTACATAAATTATAATTTTGTTAAAAAAAATACTTAACAGACATATGATATTTTATTTATTTTCTTTTATTTTTTCTTTCACCAATTTTCATCAATTACTTTTTGTTAAAAACTAGTTTAAATACATAAATGAGAAAATTAATATAGTTTGAGATCACTTTTTTTATTTAAGTTTTTTTCTAAATTTATTTTGAAAAGTTGATTATAAATTATATTTATTACTTTGTAAAAGTAAGGGTAAACTATATAAGAGGTAACTCAATTATGGTTTTTTTATCACGCAACTATATAAAGTTATAAAATGATTGTTTAATTATTTAATTTTTTTTATCCTTAATGTAAAAATAAAAATACTCAAAAATTTAAGAAAATTGAGTAAGTGAATAATTAAATACTTTGTGATGAAACAAAACTTACATCACCATATTGAACTTCTCATAGTTAAGTATAAAAAAAACAGTAATTGAGTCACCATAAGTGCAAGTTATTTAAAAATAATAATTCTTTTAATAATTTTAAAGCGTAAAGATATATAAAAACTTGGGGCTAAATTTTAATGGTTTAAGGTTGATAGTTTTGAGGCCAACGTGTTGGTCTGATCACGTTGTAGTCGGTGAATGCCAAATGAAGCTTAGTTGTCATATAATATTCAACTGCTCCTTAAAAGCATGTAATTTGGAACCTTGAACAATTTCATTTTGTGATAATTCATGCATGCATGCACTGCCTTTTTGAGAATAAAAAAAGGTATTCCATTAAAGAGACAAATCGTTTATGAAATTTCAACATTCTACAAATGACACAAGTTCTGATCGAACTCAATATAAGTTTCCTAACAGACGACAAGAATTAAAGGCACAACGCAGAGCCTTTTAAATCTTCATTATGATGGTAAAATTCCAATTATGCTGTGGCTGGGGGAAAAACAAGGTACAACACAACTCTTCATCGAAAACAAAAATCAATAGGTATGAATCAAACTGACCCGGACTCCATCTGTAATCGATAGACATTTATGCTACTGCAGGCATGTCCTTGAGCCATGGATCCAGTGGCTTACCAATTGAGTACACTATGAAACCAATCTCCCTCAGCTCATCCGCGTTCACGACGTTCCTTCCATCGAAAACAAAAGCCGGCTTTTGCATGTTGTCGTATATCCTCTTGAAGTCAAGTTTCTTGAATTCGTCCCACTCGGTCAGAATGCAAATTCCATGGGCATCTTTGGTTGCCTCATAAGCATCCCACACACAGCTGACTTGCTTGACAGTCGTGGGACTCATGGGTTGCAAGTGAAGAGGATGGTCCCAGTCAAACTTGTTCATGGAAAGATCCCGTTGGACCTGGTCTTCGGTCACCTGCGGGTCATATATGCTCAACCGAGCTTTGTCTCCCAAGAGTCCTTTGCATACATCGATAGCAGGGGTCTCCCTAGTGTCACCGGTATCCTTCTTAAAGGCGAACCCTAAGATAGCAATCTTCTTGTTTGAAACGGTGTTAAACATCGAGGAAACAACACGGTTAACAAATCGGTTTTTCTGATAGTCATTGATCTTAATGACTTGCTTCCAATACTCTGCCACCTCAGGAAGGCCATTGCACTCGCAGATGTAAACCAGATTTAGAATATCCTTCTGGAAGCAGGATCCACCAAAACCGACACTAGCATTCAAAAATTTGGGTCCTATCCTTGTGTCCTTACCAACAGCATAAGAGACCTGCGTAACATCAGCCCCGGTTGCCTCACAAAGAGCAGACATGGCATTCACGGATGAGATCCTCTGAGCCAAGAAAGCATTGGCAGCAAGCTTGGAAAGCTCTGCAGACCAAAGATTGGTGGTAAGAATTCTCTCCTCAGGAACCCAATGAGCATAAACCTCCTTCAATGCTTGGACAGCCTTATTGCCTTCAGGGGTTTCCCGGCCCCCGATAAGAACACGATCAGGGTTAAAAAGATCTTGAATTGCAGTTCCCTCAGCAAGAAATTCTGGGTTAGAAAGGATTTGGAATTTGATTCCCTTGCTGTTGTGGGTGAGAATCTTTTCAATTGCCTCAGCAGTTTTGACAGGGACTGTTGATTTCTCAACAACAATCTTGTCAGATTTCGATACGTCCGCGATCATGCGGGCAGCACTTTCCCAATATGTAAGGTCAGCAGCTTTGCCAGCTCCGAGCCCCCGAGTCTTGGTGGGAGTGTTGACAGAAACAAAGACTATATCAGCCTCACGCACATGTTTCTCTACATCAGTGCTGAAGAAAAGGTTTCTGCCACGACACTCCTTCACAACACCATCAAGACCAGGCTCATAGATAGGGAGCTGGTCACTGTTCCAGGCAGCGATCCTAGGTACAGAGATATCAACGACAGCCACTTCAATATCCGGACATTTAAGCGCGATCACAGCCATTGTAGGCCCACCAACATAACCAGCTCCAATACAACAGATCTTCATTTTGTTTTTGTATACTACCACCTGAAAAAGAAGAAGCAAATATTCAAATACCATAATGGTGAAAACCATTCCTCGATCTGCCCAAAAGCCGCACAAACCGAATCATAAACCTAGAAGACACTTAACAACTAATTTCATTTTGAAAACAATAAGACCCAAATGACAAGTTGTATGTAGACACGGAACTAAGCTATGTAATGTGGTTATCAGAAAACAATATATCTCATAAGCAAGTGTTATAGCATCTCACTATCACCTTTCCAAATGCTTCTCTAAACATGAAAACTAGGCTAAGCTCTGATAATGCTACGTGATTCTCTCAGACAATTAACTACTACTGAAGCATAACATATAAAAACAATAACCAGAGAAGAATATACCATCAGATCTAACCAAGCCATTGAAGAACCGACAACTATCTCAAGTTACATTTTGACAAACAGATCAGGAAAAAAAAAAAAACAGATCCGGAACTTTAAAGGGGAACTAATGAAATCAGCAGAATTCAATTCAGATCCATAGAAATTAGCTGTGATTCAAAGTTCCCGTTCAAGTTCCTTAACCAAAATATTAAGATAATTTACAGATCAACCAAGAATCACAATTTGACAAACAGATCTGTTTGGTCAAACCAATCAAGACCAGCTTATTTTACAAAATCGAGAACTATTTGCTTTACTTCATGAAAAAAATGATAGAAAAGAAAGTGATTTTGAATCTAGTCAAATAGAGACTGAGATCAAGAACAACCTCTCAAGAAGAGGCAAAATTTGAGCCAGCTAACAAACAGAGCAACATCAACAAAGACAAAAAGTACCGATTTTAATTCATGGAAAACCAATGTCAAAAGAGTAGGAAAATATGAATCTTTCCAAATGGAAACTCAGATCAAGAACCAACAACTCAGAAAAAAAAAAAAAAGAGTCATTCTTCGAAGCAGAACAAGAAGCAAGAAAAACACTACTAGCTAACTCAACTCAAATCAACGAAGAGAACATCAAAGGAAAATAAAAATGGAATAATTTGCAATAATTTACCTCAAAAAATTGCTTTTTTTTTTTAAAATACAGACAAAGAATTCAGAGGAAAATGAAGAGCAAGAAGAGAGGAGCTTTGCTTCTTCAACGATATGAAAATCAGAGAAGCGGGGATAGTGATTTTATACTCAACGTTGTTCCGATTTTACCCTTGTCATAGTCCAAAAATTCCTTCACTAAGCACAAAAGAAGGAAGGGGGTGTATATGTAAAGTGATGAGCGACTGAAAAGTTTTATCAACTGAAATTGGCTGGCAAGTGAAACGGTGCCGTATTCAGAATGTATTAAAATATTCTCAACGCGGTTCTTTTTTAACAGCTACGCATATTCTGGTCTGTATTCAAATGACATTGAGACCTTCCTTGATGCTGCAAGCAAAACCGTTTTATTATTTTTATTATTTATTTATTTATTCAAATGCCCGACGTTTAGGAGGGAAAATATTTATAATCTTTTTAATAATTAATTATATATATTTAATACATTCTTTCTTTTGTTGTTGATAGATTTTTAAATATTTTTATATATAAATATAATGACATAAAAGTAAATGCAATTTTAGAGTTTTTTCCCTTTCTGTTTTTTCCGCAAGTTTGTGGTCACATTTCTTGAAAAGCTTCACATGGGCTCCTAATTAATTATACCCAAATGTTAGCTTTTAATATAATTCATTTACTTTAAGAGTTTCTACCTTCTTAGATACATATTTTCTTTTCTATTTTAAAGACCAAATATTTCTAATAATAATAAAAGCTAAGATGGGAAAGAGGTACGAGGTCGATTTATCTGAAAACTATTCTAATTGAAGCAAGTTATTTGATAATTTACATTTTTTTTATTACTATTCTTGCATTGTTTGCTAATTGAAGTAACTTAAAAGAAAATTGTTTAATTTTATTAATTCATACTTTAATAAAATTAAAGTTATTGTTAAAATTTCATTATTATTGGGGCGTAAAGAGTTATTATTAGAAATGATTTCCATGTGCACTAAGGTCAAGCATCGATGGAGAAGCATTTATTAAAAAAATTTTGCATAATTTTTGGGTGGGAAAGAGTATGAAAGTGAAATCTTGAAAACCAAGAATGAACTTTGCTTGAGGACTCGGGAAATAAAGTTTTGATTGCAATTGAAGACATTTTAAGTACTATAATAACAACAAAGAAAAGGGCGTAATGATGATGGATAACAATAATAATAATAATAATAATAATGAGAATGTAGTCATAAAAATAAAAATGCAAGATCTTAGGATGAATCTACAAGTCGTGCCTATATGGTAATTTAATTGATTGTGTGTGGGGTTGAAATTATATTTTATAAATATGAGAAAAATAAAAATTTTATTTTACCTATAAAACTTTAAAGAAATTTGCCAACGAGATTTTAGTAGTATTGGTAAAGGTTTGAGGTTTTGAGATTTTGACTACACATAAATTGTAACACCCCTTACCCGTATTCATAGCCGAAATAGGGTACATGGCATTACCAGAGTTTACCAGATTAATTTTTCGTTAATACAAGTTAAATACTATTCATTTACTAAAACATGTCATGACGTCCTTTAGATGGGCCTCCAAAGCCCAAAACATACTTGAGACCAAACAGAATTAAATCGAAACCATAGAAAATTTTTCATAAAATCCCAAAGTTTTTTTGTTCAATATAACCCCTTTATAAATATCTAACCTTCCTGCAAATTTTAAAACCGAGACTAATCCAACCAACCAATTCATTTCAATCAATTTGATACCAAATTATACTTCTACTATAATCATACTATTTAACATATTTATCATTTTTTCTTTAATGTATATTCATTAAACAAGTCTTAGCATTTATATAATCATCAAACCTTATACATGCCATATAAATCAAAAAGAAAATTTACAAAAAAGCTACCGGAGATAATCTGGATAGTGTGATTCTTCGTGTTGATCCAATCCTCCGTATACTTCCACGTCAATCTACAAGAGACATTGAATACACTCAAGTAAGCTTATAGAAGCTTAGTAAGTTCATAGGCGTAAAACATAAATCTTACCAAATATTTATACACTTATACAATATACACAATTATTAAGTTCAATTGTCAACCGCATGAGTCATTGGTGAGTTCCTTGTATAAACTTACTACCAATTATTCATTTCCTTTAATTCTTTTGGGCCCATTTGTCACACATCATTCGTTAACCAAATTAGGAGCAGTTACGAGAAAATTGAGTACTTCACTTTCACTTTGCCATAGTATAACTATGGTCTTGCGTATGATCACTTATCACTTTTTTGAAGTCATAGTCCCGCCTTGCGGTCTTACATCGATCACATTTATCACTTGTCATCGATCGGATAAGTGTAGCTAAAACTACCACTTATCACTTATCACTTGTCACCGATCAGATAAGTGTAGCTAAAGCTACCACTTATCACTTATCACTTGTCACTGATCAGATAAGTGTAGCTAAAGCTACCACTTATCACTTGTCACTTATCACTGATCAGAAGTACTCAAATCCGACGTTCCGCTCAATTTGATCATTTATTCGATTTTCGGGTTGTTATTTTATTCTCTATTCATCAATAAATATATTTCATCATACATTATATAATTCATAAAATTAACATATAATCATTAAACTTCAACCATATGAACTTACAGGTCAATTTGCAAAATTTGTGAAAGTTCGAGGACCAATCAACTACTTTTTCTTTTCCTCGACTTGTTTGGGTTCTCGATCTATCATTGTAAAATCATTCACTTATCAGTATTGACTTCATCTTCAACCCGCTTATAAGTAATATTATCTATAATTTCATTATTTACTTATGTATATTCCAATGCTGTCCATCCGTGTCATAGTCACTAAATTATTTTTATCTTTAGCTACAGAACTCCAAATTAAGATCCGCTAATTTTCCCTGAAACTAGACTCACATATCTTCTTACCATAAAAATTTTATAATTTTTGGTTGGGCCAATTAATACAGTTTATTCATTGAAGTCTCCCCTGTTCTGCTGTTTGACAGTTCCGACCCTTCTTTACTAAAAATTAATTATCTTCTCGTACAGGATTCAAATGATTTTTACGTTTGTTTCTCTTAAAAATAGACTCATTCAGTATTATAAACATATAAATTTAAGCCCATAATTATTTTTATTCAATTTTTTATGATTTTTCAAAGTCAGAACAGGGGAACCTGAATTCATTCTGACATTGTCTTACAAAATCTATTATATCTCATGATTTACAATTCCATTGCTTACACCGTTTCTTCTATAAGAAACTAGACTCAATAAGCTTTAATTTCATATTTTATTCATTCCATAATTCGATTTCTACAATTTTTGGTGATTTTTAAAAGTTAGACTACTGCTGCTGTCCAAAACTGTTTTAGTGCAAATGTTGATTTCGATTTTTGCCCCAAATTTCACAGTTCATACAATTCAGTCCTTACTCAATTAACCCCTCAATGAAGATAATTTTTCCAAATTAATGCTTTATCTAGAAATTATAAGTTATTTCACAATTATTTAAATTCATAATTTTCACATAAAACCCTAACTTCAAACTCTTTCACCATTAGGTCCCAAACATTCACTTTCTATTCAATTCTTTCAATAAAATCAGCATATAAACAATTTAAAGCTCTAATTCCAGGCTAAATCATCATATACTTCCATCACATATTCATAGAAACTTCCAATTTCTTTCATAAAATCAAAAACTAATGAATTCAACAAGTGGACCTAGTTGTAAAAGTCATAAAAACACAAAAATTTCAAGAAATAATCAAGAATTGAACTTACTTGCAGTAAAAATATGAAAAACCAGCTTAAGGAAACCCTTCTATGGTGTTTTTGCTGATGAGAATGCAGAAAAATAAAGAGAAATCTAGATAATTCCACTTTAGTCCTAGCTTTATTAAGTAAATTTTGCAATATTCCAATTTTGCCCTTAATTCATCAATTTTCCTGCTGATTTCATGCCCCTTGCCGTCCAGCCCAAAACATTTTGGGTCTATTTTTCTTTTAAACCCTCTTTATTTTATCATTTAAGCCATTTAATCATTTCCCGTAATTTTACATTTGTTATAATTTAGTCCTTTTTATTCAATTAACTATCGGAACTTTAAAATTTCTTTGTGAAACTTTAATACTAACTTATTAACACTCCATAAATATTTATAAAAATATTTATGGCTCGGTTTAAAATTTTTAAAGTCTCGATACCTCGTTTCTGATTCTAATTATTTTAATATTTATTTCTAGTACACTATTCGCTATTTCAAAAAATTTCTAACTTCACATTTAACTTATATTCACTAAATTAATAATATTTTCTACTCATTTGTCGGATTTAATGATCTCGAATCACTATTCTGATACCACTGAAAATTTAGGCTATTACATAAATATTATATTTGGATTTTTCTCACATTTATTTTAGATTTAAACCTCATATTGTGTGAAGCTTTATCTAAATTTATTATGATCTAAATTTAAATATATTTCAATTTTTAATTTATTATACTTGGTATTTAATAATTATAATTTTAATTAATTAGATATGTATTATTTACAATTTATACTTATGAACTCCTTGGAAAAATTTATTGTAATCTATATTTTTAAAATCTATATTAAATTAGTAAATATTGATTTTGAGATCTAAACTTTTAATATTTTTTTATAAAATAACTTTTTAACTTACCTTTATTTAAAAATAATAATTTATCACATTCACATTATGTTAAAAAATATTTTTGTATTAAAAATAAAGTAGTAATTTATTTTTAGGATAATTATTTATTAACATTTAAAAAGTTTAATTGTCAAAAAAAAAATATAAGTTTCAAAATAATATTATTATACATAATCACTTTACCAAGTGAGAAATTATTTAAGAAAAGTTCGTTCCATCCAAAAGAGACTTTGAGATTATATTATATTGTTTAAATACTTTTTTTATTTTTAAAATTCAGAGTGTCACATCATCAAGTTTTTAGATTTTTAAGTTTAAGGATCAAAATGGACCTAGTTGTTAAGTTAAAAATAGACCCCAAAAAAGGTACGAGTACCAAAGTGAACCTAATTTTTAAGTTGAGGGGCCAATGTGAACTTACTTCCCAAGTTTAAAGATAGAAAATTACATTATCCCTTTTTTTCACCGTCATTAACATGATGACCTTAAATAAATAACAATTTTTAATTTTAATAGTTAAAGTAATAAAAAAATTTAGGGATTAATATGTACCTACTTACCAAATTTATGAGCCAAAAGTTATGTTATCCTTAAAATTATTATCGGAAATAATATGATAAGAAATGAAAATAGAGATCATAAATTCATTATATTTGTTAATATAAAAAATGGCTTTTAGGCAGTTTCACGGTATAGTTGGTTTGCTGTAATGAAATAAAACAAAAAATGAATAATTATTCTATGGAAGAAAAAAAAACAAAGATATAATAGATATTATATAATTTGGTTGGTTAAATGAAATAAACATGTAATAATATTACATTGTTTAGTTGGCATGAATAATACTATAAAATAGGTGAAGAATAGATCAAAATTACAAGCTTAACATTGAACTAAAAAATATATTCTATTTAAATTATTATTTATATTTTATAAAAGAAATTTGAATACATTATTTATAATATATGTAACATTCCGTTTTTCAGTGGTGTCGAAAATAGTAGTTAGAGAATCACGATTCTGATAAGTGAATTAGTATTTTATTATTTAACTAATATTTATAGAGTTACTAAAATGTCGTATTAAAATTTGGTTAAGTAATTTTACTGTTTAAATAGTTAATTAATGAAAAAGAATTAAATCGTAAAAGCTATAAAAGTTAAAACATTACTAATTTATAAGTGCTTTTTAGTTGTCAAATCATGGTTAGAAGGCCTTATGTGATAATTTGGCCTTTTTAAATTGTAGTGGACAGTTAAAGGTTGAAAATTGGTCTTTTTGGATAAAAACGTACTTAAATAATTAAAACCATTAACAAGAGAAAACAAACAAGCTATCATCATCTTCCATTGGTATTTACCGAAAATTGAGAATCGGTTATTTAAGGTGCTAATTCATAAAACTGTTAAAATTTTAAGGACTCACCATGAATGATTTAAATGTGTTGTTGAAGTTTGATGGTAGATTTATGTGCCTGATAGTTAAATAAGACTATTTTGTAAAGTAATTTTTAGTGAGTTTATTGTTAAAGGATTAAATTGTTAAGTTGGTAAAATCACATGAAACTCTTGTGAAATTATGATGAATATAAGCTATTCAAGGAAATTCAGCTAGCATAGTTTTAGTGTTCAAGTTGAAAGTTTCAGGTTTTAGGATTACATATTTTAAATGTGTTAAATTTGAAAGTTTTGGGTTTTAGGACTAAATTACATAAGAGGTAAAGTTTAGGCGTAATTTTGTAAAGTATGAATAAAATTATTTAAATGCATAAATATGATTGTTTTTGTGGTTTGGTGAGATTAATTAAATTAAACTATACTTTTTTTTATTGTTGATCATCTAGTATCAACACATCTCTTTCTAGAATGTTCTTTTTCAATAGCAATATGGTTCAACTTTGCTACGTTTCCGGCACACATGTTAAAAGATCGATTGAAAAATGGGTTGTTCAAAATCAGATAATTCTCACAGCTATGACTAGTTCACATGGCAGTTGTTAGAGTAATTAATAAAAGTGGTTAATGGTTAGTCTATAAGTCTGTTAGCTTTCAGATAATCAGGTTGTTAACAGTTAGTCTGTTAGTTAATACCTACTTAGCTGTATAAAAGCATGTTAACAGTTAGTCTGTTAGTTAATACCTACTTAGCTGTATAAAAGCATGTGTTGTTCATATTCAAGAATATAGAACAAAACAATGAATTCTCTTTCATGAATATTTTCTTTGTATAGTTTAACATGGTATCAAAGGTCCACTTTTTCCTGGCGTTAGTATTGTCAGTTTTCTCACTGTTTCATGGCTCTTTCTAATCCTTCTGCCGTTCATTCTGCTGCTCCAGAAATGACTTCCAATTTTACTGATGGCGTTGACACTTGGTTCTTTTCCACAAAGAAAATTAGTGTGCTTCTTGATAACACTAATTATCTCCTATGGCGACAACAGGTTCTTCTTGCGATCAAGACTTGTAACACTCCTAACCCGTATCCGTCGTCGAAACAGGGTTTCGGAGCATTACTAGAATTTACGAATCACCTAAAAAAAATTTCAATTAAATACTTACCGAATCAATGCATCATATAAATAAATATATTACCATTCAATCAATGGTTTGGCACTTGTCTAAGCATCAACAACAACACTTGTTAGTGTACTTACACATATTTCATTTATCTATCTTTTTAATTATTTCTTTCATCTATTTTGTACATATATTTCCATATGACCAATTCTTGTAAACATTTCATAGAACCATTTCATATAACCATTCATCATCTGATACATATTATCTGAATATCAATTGTTTAACTAATGTCATAGCATCTCTCATCTACGGTCTTATTTATCTTCGACATAATGCCATAGTGTCTTTTAACCATAGTCTTACTCATTTTCTGTCAGGTTGCCATGGTATCTTTCAACCATGGTCTTGTTCATTTCATGTTACATTGCCATGGTATCTTTCAACCATGGTCTTACACATCTTTTTGTCATGTTGCCATGGTATCTTTCAACCATGGTCTTACACATTTCATATCATGTCAGAAAGCACACTCCCGCGAACCTCATCCTTACAGCGGAATTACCAGTCCAGGCCAAATCCCCTGTAATAAAACTCATAGAGTATTGTCGGGATTACCAGTCCAGGCTAAATCCCCTGCAACGACAATTACTCTAATGAGCTTGGATCTGAATTACCAGTCCAGGCTAAATTCAGACCCTAATTCGGATTACCCGTCCGGGCTAAATCCATTTTACACGTATTCTTCGGGAGGGCTATATCAGAATAGGATCACCCGTCTGGGCTAGATCCTTTTTACCGTCAATTCCTTTTCCAATTATCTATTGAATTCCATTCCATTTGACTGGGATTTATTTTTAATTTATATCGAATATTATCAATATTTCATCAATTATAATGTATTAAACATTCAAATCATATTTTCATCACATAACCACATATTTCAAGTATTTAAAAATACAATTCAAGTTACACAAACTTACCTCATTGCTTGTTTGTGTTTATAATTTCATTAATCCAATATCTTTTCTTTTCTACAATCAAGTCTCGTATTTGAGTCGTCCGAATCATTATAAATAAATTTGATCATCATTTTCGTTCGTTTCTTATTCTAATGTATTTAATTAATGCTCTAGCCAAAATTATCATTTTGCCCCTAAACTTTTAATTAATGACGATTTTGTCCTTAAGGTCAGGAAAATAAAATTCTTGCAATTTTAATCCTTATTTCCAGCTATTATTCTCATGCATATTAATAACAGCCCATGAATTCTATAAAATATCAAAATTTTCCATAATTTCAACACTTTTCAATTTAATCCCTAAAAACATGCTTTTCCCCGATCTTGAACTAAATTCATAATTTCATTCAATTTTGTAATTTAAATAATAAAATAATCCATTTCATGCAATTTGGTCATTTCTGACATTTTTACAAAATTACCCATAAAGTTTTACTTTTATTCAATTTAGTCCCTGATAGTTCTTCACCTATTCAATATGGTCCTAATCCATCCATTTTCCTTAGTTTCTAGATCATTCCACTCTTAAAATATTTACACTATTGGTCCTTTAACTTTTTTATATTTACACTTTAACCCCTCAAATTTTAAGTATTTATTCTTGTGCAACAAAACTTTTCTCACTTTTACAATTTAGTCCTTTCTTGAATTAATGTATCATAATATACTTCTCAATATTGACATAACTCAAAATTCCCTTTTTTGTCACTTTATTTCCTTATTTTACTATATCAAGGATAATATCTCACTGTAAAAATTTTTAGGGTATTACAAGACTTATAAGCTTCAGAGTTTTCTGGATACCAGTACTGTCCCTCCTCCTCAAATGTTTACAGGTGACGATGACGTTCTTCAAGAAATTATTGCGTTTACTCGCTTTAAGCAACAAGATAGTGTGCTTGCATCGTGGCTTTTATCCTCCGTAAGTTCCACTGTTCTTCCACATCTCATTGGCCTGGACACTAGTGCTCAAATTTGGAATGCAATTGCTACTCTATATGGTAGCAAAACCACCTTTCGGTTAATGTTTTATCGAAGAGCTTTATATTCACAGCGCAAGGGCGATCTCTCCATGAAAGACTTCTTAGTGAAGGTTAAAGGTTTCTGTGACAATCTTGCTAGTTGTGGAGAGGTTATTAGTGAGCATGAGCACGTAACTGCGATCCTTAATGGCTTACCACCTGAATATGATTCTGTCATTGCAATCATTACAGCAAGTCAAATACCCTATAACATCCAAGGTGTCATGACCATACTGATTGATGCTGAGGCTCAACATTAGACTGCTGTATTTGAAGCTCCTAGCTCAGCCAATATAGTTTCTTATCAGCCTCCCGACTCTGGTAATAATAGTGCACCCCCTCAAGCCTATCGTCCCCCTACAGCTGCTTGAGGTCGTGGACGTGGTCGGTCATCTGAAGCACGCATACAGTGTCAATTGTGTGGGAAACTGGGTCATCTAGTTGATCGTTGCTATCATCGGTTTGATACTTCCTACAAAAGTGCTGGTTATCGACCTCCGCCCTCGTCATAGGCGAATGTATGCATGTTTGGGCCAGGGTCTCCCATTCCGACTTAGATGCCATCTCCTATGTCTGTGCTACCATCTGCTGCTCCATATTCACTGCCTGGCTGGTTCATTCCACCTATTCCAGCACCTTTCTAGTCTAATCTATTTGCTGTCAACTCTCCACAGCATGTCAGCACACCGTCTCCTCTCAGCTCGCAACCTCAAACTTATATGGCAACTCCTGAGACTGTTGGTGGTAATGCTTGGTACCTCGACTCAGGAGCAACACACCATCTCACTCACTCAGCTGCCTCTCTTAGTGACAGTTCTACTTACACTGGTCCAGGTAAAGTCCATGTTAGAAATGGTACTGCTCTTCCTGTTCTATCTACCAGTCAGTCCTCTTTGCTCATTAGAACTCGGCCATTATATATGCGGTCTTTGTTATTTGTACCTGGTATAACCAAAAACCTGTTATTTGTGTCAAAATTTACAAGAGATAACCAGGTGATATTTGAGTTTCTTCTTACACAGTGTCAAGTGCGTGATCTGCAAACTAAAGGGTTCTTTTACGAGGATCGGTGCACCATGGGTTGTACAAATTACATTTAAATGACAACTTCAGGACTAGCTCATCTTCAGGCTCAGCTCACTGCCTTACAGCTAGTACCTCTGTGCCTTTAAATGTATAACACTCTAGGCAAGGGCATCTATGTAAAGACATACTTACCAAGGCTTTACTTCATTGTAATATATCTTTTGGTGCCAATAAAGAACCTCTTAATTGTGTTGCTTGTCACCTGGGCAAAGAACGTAAACTGCCATTTTCCAAATCACTTTCTGAGTATTCCACTCCACTTCAATTGGTGGTAGTTGATGTTTGGGGACCAGCACCGATTTCTTCAAATGGATTTTGGTATTATGTAGCAGTCACTGATGCATACACAAGGTATACATGGGTTTATTTCTTGCGACAAAAATCAGACGTCCTTACAATCTTTCCACAGTGTATACATGGGTTTATTTATTGTGACAAAAATCAGACGTCCTTACAATCTTTCCACATTTTCATAAGCAAGCTGAGCAAACTCTTGGTTTCAAGTTTAAAGCTTTACAAATAAATAGGGGGCGAGTTTCAAGTGTTGAAATTGTATCTATCTCAACAAGGGATCCTTCAGAGACTTACCTGTCCATAAACTTCTGCACAGAATGGACTCGTTGAACGCAAGCACAGACAAATAGTTGAAGTTGGTCTGTCCATGTTGGCTCATGCATCAATGCCCTTAAGCTATTGGAATGATGCCTTCACCAGTGTTGTCTACCTAATCAGTCGGTTACTTTTTTCTTCCTTAGGCAATATATCACACTATGAAAAACTTTTCCAGCTTAAACCATACTACCTTTCCCTTCAAGTTTTTGGTTGTATGTGTTTCCCCAACCTTAGGCCATACAATAATCACAAACTCTAGTTTCGATCCACCCCCTGCACATTCTTAGGATACTCCTCTTTACACAAAGGGTATCGATGTCTAGCCACTGATGGTGAAATATATGTTTCTCGCCATGTCACCTTTCATGAAGTCGAATTTCCCTTTAAAAGTTTTAGCTCACCGGTTGCCTTATCCTTCTCCAAAGTCTAGTTCTAAACTTCTTGTCTTATCCTCAGCTCACAGACCATATACATTTAACACTTGTTCCTTCAATCAATTCTCCTGTACACTCTATCCCTACTGCCTCTCTGACAAGCTCACCTAAACCAATACACTCCCCTTCTAGCAACTCTATGTCCAACTCACCCCGTACTAGCATGTCTAATCAATCCCCTCACCCACCGTCTTCTCCTATTAATTCTCATCCAATGGTCACCTACAGCAAAGCTGGTATTTTCAAACCGAAGGCCTGCGCACAGCATCTTCACTCTCTACTGAACCTTCTGTTGATATTCATGAAGCCATGCGTCATGATTGTTGGCGAATTGCAGTACAATGTGAGTTACAAGCTCTACTTCACAATCTGTAACACTCTAATTTTGGGCCTAGTCCGAACAGTGGTTTCGAGACCACAAATCCGACGATAAAAATTTTATTTTTATCATATTTTTATGGTCTACGAGTTTACGGAATAATTTTGTGAAAATTTCGTTCGTAAATTTTGACGTTCGGGCACTTAATTTAGTCAAAAGGACTGAACTGTAAAAAGTGCAAAAATTGAGTTCTACATGTTAAAAGTGTCAAATTGTTATGAGTTTTTAAATTAAAGGTCCTTAAATGATAATTAGACCATTGTTTAATTGTTGGAAAAAAATGGACATGAAATGTGTAACGCCCCAAACCCGAGACCGTCGCCAGAGTCGAGCACGAGGTGTTAACGGACTTAATTCATTAATTAAACAGCTCAAACAATTTATTTTAGAACTTCTAGACAAGCTGGCTAACTGCGTCACAGTCGCTTAAAAATTCATATCTCGAGTTACGAAACTCAAAATCCAATTCCGTAAATTTTTCCTGAAACTAGACTCATATATCTATCAAATAATTTTTTTTCTAGAATTTTTGGTCGGGCCAACTAGTACAGTTTATTAGTTAAATTCTCCCCTGTTTCAGGGTTCGACTACTCTAACCCCTGTGTATTACGAATCAAATATCTCCCTGTACAGAGTTTAAATTATTATGCTGTTTGTTTTTTTATAAAACTAGACTCAATAAGGAATCTGTACATATAAAGCATGACTTCTAATTATCTTTGTACAATTTTTTGTGAATTTCCAAAGTCAAAACAGAGGATCCAGAAATCGCTCTGGCCCTGTTTCACAAAAATTTAAATATCTCATAAAATGTAATTTAGATACCTGTTTTGTTCCATCCATATGAAAATAGACTCATCAAGCTTTAATTCTATATCTCATTCACTATCTAAATCCATTTCTACTATTTTTAGTGATTTTCCAAATTCACGTTATTATTGCTGTCTGATACTGTTTTAAAGCTAATTTCACCTTTTTCATGATTTCCATGGAATAACTAGTATTTAGGCATACATAACACCAAACATGTCCTTGATTAGCCATTCCAACAGCTAATCATTATCAAGCATTTACATACCATTCATCAACCATATCATAAGATCATACACACAAAATGGCTACGATGCTATACATGCCATACTTAAAATGAAACGTCTATCTATACCAAAATAATCCTCGTGATAGTGTGCCCGGACCTCCGACGTACTTTACGATCCCCGAGTTAGCTTGACAAAACTATAAAAAAAGGAAAATAAAGGGGGTAAGCATTAAGCTTAGTAAGTTTTCATGCAAATAAATAACAACATTCATAAGAATTATCTTACTACTTGGCATGATACTACTTAATGCAACTTCATTAATTGTCATGGACATATTTTAAACTTCTTCACTTACTCACTTACTTAAATACTTACTTACTTAATCAAATTTATTAATACATTTTACTTACCTTTTTCCTTATCAAGCATACATGAACATTATGTACTTACCTTTGCTATTCTAGCATGAACTTGTCTTACCTTTTTAATATAACTCGTCTTACCTTACCTTACCTTGATATTCTCTTTAAATTTTCCCGTTGAACCATTTGGAATACTAAGGATACACGGGTACCTTACCATTGCTATGACTTGTCATGGTCTTACGTGGTATCCTTTTGAAACTTACCATTACATGTCTTGACATGGTCTTACATGGTAGCCTTGCCTTATGAACTCACCAATGCCATGCCTTGGCATGGTCTTACATGGGACCTTTGCCTTATAGTAACTTATCAATGCCATGTCTTGACATGGTCTTACATGATTTCCTTGCCTTAGAAACCTTACCAATTGTCATGCCTTGGCATGGTCTTACATGGTATCCTTAAACCTTAATGTCATGACATTTGTATCCTACACATTCCTAAGGTTCAACCGGGACTTTCTGAAATTACTTCTCCGTCAATTCATGCTTGAGTCTTCTTTAAATAATTTCATAAAATAAATTTACACATGCTGGAAATTAACAAAATTAACATAAAATAATAGAATATTGTATTTATTTACCGCAAACTTACCTCGAAACAAAATACGATCAACTATATCGATTTAGTCCACTATCTTTTTCTTTCCCCGGTCTAACTCCGGATTTTGTTCTTCTTGATCTATAATAAAAAAAAATTTAGCTTATTTAATACTCACATTTATTAAAACAGTCCTTGACCCAAACTTTGGCAAAATTATATTTTTGCCCCTAAACTTTTACATATTTACACTTTTTCCCCAAGGCTCAGAAATTAAACTTTATCCTATTTTCTTATGTTTTATGACATGATGATCATTTTTCCCTTCTATGACAACATCAAATTCTCACTCTAACATGTACTTATGACTATTAGGTATTTTTACCGATTAAGCCCTTTTACTCGTTTTCACTTAAAACCGAGTAGCACAAGTTGTCTAACATAATTTAAAACCTCATATTCTATCATAAAACACCAAAATACACAAATTTCACCTATGGGTATTTTTCCAAATATGAACCCTAGGTTGAATTATTGCTAGCATAAACTAAATTGAGCTATCGGGATTTCAAAAACGTAAAGAACATTAAAAACGGGGCTTGGAATCACTTACTATGGAGCTTGGAAGCTTGAAACAAACCCTAGCTATGGAGAACCCTTTAATTTTCGTCCTAATGAAGAAGATGGACATATTTTGCCATATTTTTCCTTTTTTAAATCTTTTAATTACCAAATGACCAAAATACCCTTAATACCTTTCTTTGAAAATTTTCATGTACAAGCCTATTTTTGTCCAAAATTTTATAAATTGGTCAAATTTTTATTTAAGACCTCCTCATTAATATTCCAAAGTAATTTCATACTAAAAACTTCTAGAATGCAAGTTTTGTAAATTATTCGATTTAGTCCCTAAATATCAAATTGGACCCTCTATCGATAAAATTTCTAAACAAAATTTTCACACAATCATGAAATCATGCCATAGACCTTAAAATTATAATAAAATAAATTTTTATACCTCGAATTTATGGTTTCGCAACCACTGTTCCGTTTAGGCCCTATTTCAGGATGTTACAAAATGGGTGTAATAAAATATTTTTAAGTTAGGGGTATTTTGGTAAACTAATAATTAAAAGAATTAAAAAGAGAAATAAGCCAAATTAGCTATCATCTTCTTTATTCAACCGTTTCTACCAACAGCAGCCATTGTTAGGGTTTGTTCAAACTCCTAAGCTCGATTAGCAAGGAAAATTGAAATTCGGGCTAAAATCGGTAAAATATCAAGTTGTGGACAAAATGGTAAAAATGACCATTTTCCCATACGAGGTAAGTTCATATGATTTTAATAATGCAATGTGTATTTTAATGTTAATGTTATGATATTATATGAATTGTAAGTATACATATATGTGAATAATTTGATATTATGTAAATGATGTAACATTACTATATGTTGTTGATGTCTTTATAATGGTATGATGATTATTGTTTACGAATTGTTGCATTCTATGATTATTGTTGAATTATTATACAAATTATGTGGAATACTTGAAAAATATGAGTTGCCACTGGAGTATCGATATCGACATCACGACAAAGATGGCAAAGGCGTATGATCGAGGAAAATCCCGTTTGAACATTAGGAATAGATTAGGATGCAAGTGACGTGTCACTAGGAAATTGAGATCCGAACTCGTTGAGTTGTGTTTCGAGTTCGTGAAAATTATGAGGCATCCGAGCTCGTTAAGTTGCGTTCCGAGTTCACTTATGGATGCAAGCATCCGAACTCGTTAAGTTGTGTTCCGAGTTCATTATGGATGTGAACATCCGAGCTCGTTGAGTTGCGTTCTGAGTTCATTATGGGTGAAATTGTGGTAGCTTGATTTCGTGTATCTAAATTATATTCCGATGTGTTCAATGGGTAAATCTCAAGTGAACGAAGTAAAATACTCCAGATGAAAATGACATGTTGGTAAGTGTTGTGAAATGAGTACGATGAACAGGTATGTGCGTAAACTCTTGAGTAGAGAACTCGATATGTTGTAATTGTGTGGTAAGATTGTTCATGAGAATACTTTTGTGATGACCTTGTGATTATGAGCCCGTGCTTATGAAGCATAATTATGTGTTCTTACCATGATGGATGAAATGATATTGTATGGATTTGGTGAATAATAGTGGTGAATGAGTAAATTCAGCCTTGATAGTTTTGGGTTACTGTAGTGGTGCAACTTTGGAAATTCACCATAAGTTGTGGAAATTGAGTTAGGGGCTGAATAAAATATGAAATTAAAGATTAATGAGTCTAGTTTCACATAGAGGAAACGGTACATGCAATTGAACTTTATGTTATGAGATATTTAAATTGTTGTGAGACAGAGTCTGAATGACTTCAAGATCCCCTGTTCCTATTTGAGAAATTCACTAAAAATTGTACAAAAATAATTAAGAGTTATAATTTACATGTATAGATTCCTTATTGAGTCTATTTTTAAGAGAAATAAACAGCATAGCCCTTTGAATTCTGTATATAGAGAAAATTGATTCATAGTGAACAGGGGTCAGAGTAGCTAAAAACTGAAACAGGGGAAACTTTAATGAATAAACTGTACCAATTGGCTAAACCAAAAATTCTGGAAATTTTATGGAAGAAAGGTATATGAGTCTAGTTAAAATGAAAATTAACGAAAATTAATTTGGAGTTTCGTAGCTCCAGATATAAATGTTTTAGTAACTGTAATTCGATAAAACAACTTAACCTTAACATGTGTAAATTATACAATATTGGTGTTTTATCTTAGAAAAGCATGATAATAATTGCTTATTAATTTCATATGGACTTACTAAGCGTAAAGCTTACCTCTTCCTCTCCACTTCTTCAGTTTTGGCAGGTCGGCTCAGGGTTGGAGATCGTCGGAGGCAAAATCACACTATCAAGCTATCACTTTTAGGAGAATTAATTCAATATTTGAAATATCAAGTGAGTGGCATGTATAGGAAGTTAGTTTGTGATAAGTATTATTATTATGACTTTGGCCAACCGTATTGGTCTGCATTGAGCTATCATATATGGTTATGAGATATGACCTTTATTCATTATGGGTTGTAAATTTCATTAAACATGTTATGTCTTATGTTTGTGATGTGATGATATAGTTAGGTTTGTTTGTTATGCATGATTAATAATATATCCTGTAAGTTGAATGCAT
Organism: Gossypium longicalyx; assembly: GCA_025698465.1. Lineage (NCBI taxonomy): Eukaryota > Viridiplantae > Streptophyta > Magnoliopsida > Malvales > Malvaceae > Gossypium > Gossypium longicalyx. The sequence goes on from CM047005.1 coordinate 5,868,071, forward strand.
ACCTATGGATTATGAATTAAATCTGTAATACGGAGATGAGTGATGTTGCCTTGGACATGGATGTTTAAGGGACGATATGCATGTGTTTGAGAAGTTTTAAATTAAATGAAAATTTATGGCCTAGTTTTCGTCTTTGTGTATGGTTAAGTCTGGTAATGCCTCGTACCCTATTCCAGCCTTGGATACGGGTAAGGGGTGTTACACAATCATACTAGAGTTTTTGTTCTCTTTCCAGCAATCGCAGAGCGATATGGTACAAATGGCTGTTTAAAGTAAAGAAGAAGGCTGATGGGACTGTGGAAAGCTACAAAGCTCGGTTGGTGGCTAAGGGGTTTTCTCAGCATGCAGGACTTGATTTTTGAGACACTTTCAGTCTAGTAGTTAGAGAAGTAACCATTGGGATTGTTCTTGCTATAATAGTCATGAAATGGTGGTCTTTGAGGCAAATTGACATCAATAATACTTTTTAAATGGCAAGTTGACTGAGGAAATATATATGGAGCAGCCACCTGGGTTTGAAGTGTTAAGCCACAGTGGCCAGAAGCTTGTTTGCAAGTTGAATAAAGCTTTATATGGTCTACGCCAAGCCCCACGTATGTGGTTTCACACTCTCAAGTAGTTTCTCATCGATAAACTTACGTTTCATGCTTCGAAAGTTGATTATTCTCTGTTCATTTGAACGTTATCTGATAGCTGATTGTTGCTTATGGCTTATGTAGATGACATAGTAATCACTGGTAGTTCCAGCGATGACATAGACACTGTGGTGTTGCAACTTCATAACAAGTTCGCATTTAAAGTCATGGAGAGCCTAAATTTTTTCTTAGGTATTGAGGTTCGACACACGTCTCAGGGACTGTTCCTCAATCAAAAGAGGTATGCTATGGAGATACTTCAAAAAACTGGGATGCTAGGGGCTGCAGTCACACCTACACCCATAGTGAGCACGCCCAAACTCGTCGCCTCAGACTACAGTCCTCCATTTGCAGATGGTCATTTGTATCGAAGTGTAGTTGGCATGCTCCAGTATTTGTGCATTACAAGGCCTGACTTGTCATTTTGTGTTAACAAGCTCAATCAATATATGAACTCCCCTAGTGAAACTCATTGGAAGGCTGTTAAAAGAGTATTACGATATCTCATTGGGACTATGGAGCATGGTCTGTACTTCTCCAAAGGACAATTCCTTTTAGTGTGCTATTCGGATGTTGACTGGGCCTCGTCTGTTGAAGATCGACAATTTACTACAGGCTGTGTCATTTACTTAGGCCCAAACCCTGATGCCTAGTGTTCCAAGAAGCAAGCGGTAGTGTCTCGGTCTTCATCTGAAGCGGAATATTGCAGCTTAGCCAACTGTGTATTAGAGTTGTTATGGGTTAAATAGCTGTTAGGAGAAGTTGGTATGCTGGTTGTTCAGTCACCAATGGTCTGGTGTGATAATAAATCCACGGTTTCAATGGCTGCAAACCCTACTCATCATGCAAGGTGAAACACGTTGAGATCGATTATCATTTTGTGCGTGAGAAAGTCCTTGATGGTTCTTTACAAGTCAACTTTGTTCCATCAGCTAACCAGGTTGTTGATGTACTCATAAAACCAATCACACCAAAACAGTTTGTTGCATTTAGACATGCCCTTAGAGTTTTTGCAAGTGGTGACAAGCTCGATAATTCAAGAAAAAAAGGGGAGAATGTTACAGTAATTAATAAAAGTGGTTAGTGGTTAGTCTGTAAGTCTGTTGGCTTTCAGTTAACCAAGTTGTTAACAGTTAGTCTATTAGTTAATACCTACTCAGCTGTATAAAAGCATGTGTTGTTCATATTCAAGAACTTAGAACAAAACAATGAATTCTCTTTCATGAATATTTTCTTTGTATAGTTTAATAGCAGTTTGCAGGTACATTAGGTGTATTTGGCTTTAAAGAAATGAAGTGTGCTTCAAGGGAGTTATGCCTCCAAGAACTTTATCTCTTGTTGTGAAAAAAGGTTTAACTAACGGAATGGAAGAGTAAGTGAATTGTGCATAAGACACCATGGGGAGGATGAGAGATGACGGACTAGCTGAAAGAATACAAGGAGTGGAGGCTCATACACCGTAATGGTGGCATGGAAAGATGTCAATGCTAACTTTGGAATTGCTATAAGAGTATGGAAGCCAAGCTGTTAACAATTACAAAAAAGAGGATACACACCATGCTAAATGGTACATTAGGAGTAAATACAGATTAATTAGGCAAATTTCTCTAGGAAAAGGCCAAATATTCATTGGAGTTGTTAGAATTAAGTGACCCAAATTCTTATAGAATATGATGGAAAATAAAATAAAAGTAAAATCCATATAGAACTAGATTTCTTTTATTTTATTTTAGAATAAGGTTTTTTAAACCTTATTAAACTTCATCTATTTTATATTGATTAGGATAGGGTGTTTCAATCCTACTAGAATATGGCTTTACAAGCCTATAAATAGACATAGTCTATTCCTCTTGTATTGATACAAATTTTTCGACATAGTGAATTTTCTTCTCTCTCTCTGTGGTGTTTTTTTCCGAAAGGGTTTCACGTAAAATTTGTGTGTTCTTTATTTTATTTATTTTTATTCTATTTTTTTTTCACAAATTGGTATATCGAGCTTAAGGGTTATTCATCTCGATCACGGTAATGGCGTCTTTGAAATATGAAATTCATTTGTTGGATCGCAACACTAGATTTGCGTTGTGGCAAATTAAGATGCAAGCGATTCTTGCAGATGGATCTGGAGGATGCCCCTGCTGAGGATAGATAAGATGCCTTCGACATTAACAGATGAAGAGAAAAAGCGTAAGGATCGAAAGGCATTAACACAATTACATACGCATTTGTCCAACGAAATTTTGCAAGATGTGATGAAAGAAAAGCGCATTGCATTATGAAAGAGGCTAGAACAAATATGTATGTCGAAAACTCTAACAAGCAAGTTGCATATATGAAGCGGCGTCTTTATGCTCATCGTTTGGAGGAAGGTGCGTCGTACACGAACACTTAATGAGTGTTTAAAGAAATTCTCTCAAACTTGGAAGCCATGGAGGTTCAAGTATGATAAGGAAGATCTAGGGTTGATTCTACTTTGTTCGTTGCCCCGTCTTATTCAACCTTTAGAGACACGATTTTATATAGCCGTGAGTCTCTAACAGTTGATGAGGTTTATGATTCTTTAACCTCGTATGATAAGATGAAGCATCTTGTGGTTAAACCCGACTCTCGGGAGAGGGTCTCATTGTTCGTGGGAGACAAGATCGGAATGCGATGATGATCGTGGTAGGACACGAGAGCGGAATCCTCGTGGTAAATCTAAGGGTAGATCGAAGTCTTCAAACAGAGGTAAAACTTGTAACCACGCAAGAAGAAAGGGCACATTAAATCACGAGTGCTATAAGCTACAAAATAAGATTAAAAGGGAGGCTGCGAATCAAAAGGAAAACAAACGAGAAAATTCGGTGAAGGCGATGTTGTAGAAGACTACAATGATGGTGAACTTCTAGTCGCTTCACATCAATGATTCTAAAGTAAGCGAGAGTGGATACTTGATTCAGCTGCACATTCCATATGAGTCCCAATCGGGATTGGTTTACAACTTACGAAAGCGATTATCGAAGGTGTTGTTTTGATGGGAAATAATACTCCGTATAAAATCGCAGTGTTGGAACAATTAAAGTTAAGATGTTTGATGGAGTTGTCGAACACTTAGTGACGTCTGGCATGTTCCGAATTGAAAAGAAATTTAATTTCGTTGAGTACTCTTGATTCAAAAGGGTATAGATATACTGGTGAAAGTGGGGTTTTAAAGATTTCCAAAGGGTCCCTTGTTGTGATGAAAGGACAGAGAAAGATTGCCAAGTTATATGTTTTGCGGTGGTTCTATCATTATTGGTGATGCACTATCGCTTCCTCGTCCTTGTCGATGATGATATTACTAAACTTTGGCATATGCGCCTAGGGCATATGAGTGAGAATGGCATGGCGTGAATTGAGCAAAAGAGGACTTCTTAATGGGCAAGGAATTTGCAAACCGAATTTCTGTGAGCAATCGTGTGTTTTTGGAAAACAAAAGAGAGTTCGATTCACTAGAGGAATCCATAACACGAAGGGAACATTGGAGTATATACATTCGACTGTGGGGCCATCTAGAGTGCCTTTCAGAGGTGGAGCTAATTATATGCTAACCTTTATTGATGATTTTTCCGAGAAAAGTTTGGGCGTTCTTCTGAAGCGAGAAAAGTGATGTGTTTTCCGCATTTAAGTCTTGGAAAATTATGATTGAAAAGCAGACGGAAAAAGCAGATAAAATACCTCCGCATTGCAGACAATGGCTTAGAGTTACATTTCGATGAGTTTAATAGATTGTGCAAGTCGGAAGGAATCATAAGACACCGACGATTCGTCATACTCCACAACAAAAGCGGCGTTGCGAGCGAATGAACGAGCGATCATGGAGAAGGTTCGATGTATGTTGTCAAATGCCAACTTACCGAAGTCATTTTTAGCGTAAGCGATTGTTCTCTGCATGTTTTTTGATCAACCGATCTCCATCCGTTGCCATTGAGAAAAAGACTCCACAAGAGGTATGGTGCAGTAATCCCGCTAATTATTACGATTTAAAGATCTTTGGGTGTCTGCATATGCTCATGTTGATAATGGAAAATTGGAACCGAGATCCATTAAATATGTTTTTCTTGGTTATAAAAGTGGTGTAAAAGGGTATAAGTTATGGTGTCTGAAAATAGAAAAGTTGTGATTAGTAGAGATGTTGTTTTTGATGAAAGCTGCTATGCTACCTAACTTATCTCTTAAAGACTCTTCCAATAAAGAAAATCAAAAACAAGTAGAGCATCAGTTAATCTGAGTCAACTCCTCAAGCCGGTACAAAAATTGAGAATAGAGTTGCTTCTTCACCACAATACTCTATCGCCAAAAGCAGAACTAGAAGAGAAATTAAACCTCCAAAGAAATATCTTTGAGGTGATCTAGTTGCTTATGCTTTGAATGTGGCTGAAGATATAGATGCGAATCAAGAGCCATCTAATTATTCTCGAGGCGATTACACTGTGAAGGCTCGAGAAAAGTGGATGTTTGCTATGCAAGAAGAGATGGAATCACTCCACAAAAAGCAGAACATGGGACCTTGTGAAACTTCCTAAAGGTAAAAAGGTACATTCGTTGTAAATGGGTATTTAAAAGAAAGAAGGGACTCGGGAGTTGAAGAACCCGGATATAAAGCAAGGCTTGTTGCAAAGGGTTCTGATCAAATTCAGGAGTGGACTTCATGAATGTGTTCTCCCGGTTGTTAAGCATAGTTCGATTCGAGCTTTGCTTGGTATTATGGCCATGCATGATTTGGAGCTTGAGCAGTTAGATGTAAAAGCGCATTTTTGCATGGAGAGCTTGATGAGGATATTTACATGCAACAACTGAAGGCTTTCTGAGTTTTGAAAAAGAGAACTATGTTTGCTTCTTTGAAAAAGTCCCTTTACGGTTTGAAGCTTGATCACCAAGACGAGTGGTACAAGAGGTTTGATTCCTTTATGACTTCTCATGATTTCAAAAGAAGTAGTTTTGTGATTGTGTTTACTTTAAGAAAAATAGTGATGGTTCTTTTGTGTATCTACTTCTTTATGTTGATGACATGTTGATAGCGACAAAAGATAAAGAAGAGATAAGAAAGGTCAAAGCCCAACTAAGTAAAGAATTTGAGATGAAAGATTTAGGACCGACAAAGAAGATACTTGGTATGGAGATCCTCGAGAGATAGAAAATCAAGTAAATTGTACCTAAGTCGGAAAGGGTACATTGAGAAAGTTCTTTGCGAGTTCAATATGCAGAGTGCTAAGCTTTGTTAGTACTCCTTTAGCGACCATTCGGACTTTCATCGATTTTGTCTCCACAATCGGATGATGAGATTGAGTACATGTCACATGTTCCATACTCTAGTGCGATGGGATCTCGATGTATGCTATGGTTTGTTCACGTCGATTTATCATATGCGATCGGTGTAGTTAGCGGATACATGGCAAATCCGGTAAAGAACATTGGAAAGCGATTCGATGGATTTTAAGATACTTACGAGCACTACCGATGTTTGCTTACGATTTGGAAGAACTAAAGATGGAGTCATAGGGTATGTTGATCTTGATTTTCTTTGGAGACCTTGATAGAAGAAGATCTCTCACGAGTTACGTCTTTACAATCGGAGGTTGTGCAATTAGTTGGAAAGCCATTTTGCAAACTACAATCGCTTTGTCTACCATCAAGCCGAAAGTACATGGCGATTCTCGAGGCTTGCAAAGAAGCTATTTGGTTGAAGGACTATTTAGTGAACTCAATGAAGGCCTTCAAATCAGCCATGATATTTTGTGTGATCGATCGAGTGCTATATTTCTTACAAAAGATCAAATGTTTCATGAGAGAACAAAACACATTGATGTTGGTATCATTTTGTTCGTGATATTATTGCTCGTGGTGATATTGTTGTGAGCAAAATTAGTACTCATGAAAATCCTGCAGATATGATGACTAAGTCACTTCCTAAAACCAAGTTTGAGCATTGCTTAGACTTGGTTGGTGTTCATTGTTGAGTTAAACCCTTAAGGGGTTTTATGGAAGAGGTGGAGAACTTGTTTATTGAAAGTTCGCAATGAAGAACTTGTTCATTGAGAATTTGTGTCAAGGTGGAGATTGTTAGAATTAAGTGACCCAAATTCTTATAGAATATGATGGAAAATAAAATAAAAGTAAAATCCATATAGAACTAGATTTCTTTTATTTTATTTTAGAATAAGGTTTTTTAAACCTTATTAAACTTCATCTATTTTATATTGATTAGGATAGGGTGTTTCAATCCTACTAGAATATGGCTTTACAAGCCTATAAATAGACATAGTCTATTCCTCTTGTATTGATACAAATTTTTCGACATAGTGAATTTTCTTCTCCTCTGCCCGTGGTTTTTTTCCCGAAAGGGTTTCCACGTAAAATTTGTGTGTTCTTTATTTTATTTATTTTTATTCTATTTTTTTTTTCACAGGAGTCGAGATCCCATTATGGAGGATATCATGGAAATGTTAAATCAACGTAATACAAATTGGCTGAAAGACAAGAGACACTGAGCACAAGATGAAGTGCTGAAGAAAGCGATGGAGGCTGGAAGGAACAATTGCACGTTCTCTTGGCCTTAAATTGCAGTAGTTTAATTTGTTGTTGTTGTTTTGTTTCTGGTTTTAATTTATTTTACTAACTTGTGGTATTGGGTTGCTTATTTTATTTGATTGAACTCTTGTTACATTACCCCCCAAAAAATACTTAAAACGTGAAAACATTTTTTAAGTAGTTTAACTTGTATTATACCTCATACTTAGCCCACATTAAAGCGTAAAGACCTCATGCTTTGGTTTCTATAGTTCAGTAAAACGACTTAGTTTTAGCGAGAAAGAACAAGTCTCTTTGACCATTAAACGACAGCGTTAAGCTAAGCTCTCAGCCAGTCAACCTCTCACTCTTGACTTCCTCCAGAACAGCCATCTCTTTCCACTCTTCACTCCCTCAAACTCCCAATCCCTGACAAACCCTAAAAATTCCACTGTAAATAATAATAATAAAAAAACCTAAGGGAGAGCGAGAACCATCAAAGATGACGATCAAGCAGCTTCTCTCTCTAGCTCGGCGGTTAAGCAAGCCTTCCTCTTCTTTCAACATATCCCGATCGTCTTCCTCCGCCGCATCTCGTCTGGCCGCCGCTGCCACTTCGGATTCTGCTGAAATCAGCCCTCCTCCACCAACAGCCATGATCTACGACAGATTATCCCTCTCCGTTGAATCAAAGCTCCAAAAACTCGAAAACCCTGATCCCCGTTTCCTCAAATACGGTTGCCCTCATCCAGTTGTTGTTTCCCACACGCACATACTATCTTCCCCCGAAACCAAAATTTCAACTTTGCCCAATGGCCTTCGTGTCGCCACTGAATCTACTCTATCTTCCCGCACGGCCACGGTTGGGGTCTGGATCGATGCGGGGTCGAGATTTGAGACTGAAGAGACTAATGGAACGGCGCACTTCTTGGAGCATATGATATTTAAAGGGACAGAGAGGAGGTCTGCCAGGGACTTGGAGGAAGAGATTGAGAATATGGGAGGGCATTTGAATGCTTATACATCGAGGGAGCAAACCACTTATTACGCTAAAGTTATGGATAAAGATGTATTTAAAGCGTTGGATATATTGGCTGATATTTTGCAGAATTCGAAGTTTGAGGAGCACAGGATTCGTAGGGAAAGAGATGTGATTCTAAGGGAAATGGAAGAGGTAATGGATAGCTTTGGTTTTGGGACATTTTAAATAGGTTTCGGATAATATATGTTTTTTTTTTTTTTTTAAATTGGTTTTAGTATGTGTTCTCTCTGTTTATAGGGAATACGAATCTAATTGTTTGTGTTTTTGCTTGGCATGTAGGATATAAATAAGTAATTAAATTTATGGGGTTGGATTTGAAAATGTCAACTTTTTGGAATATATATGATCTTTGTCTATGCAGCATAAAGTTTTGAGAGAAATACTAAATAGGATTATTAGGGAGAAGGATGCCATTTTAGTGAACATGGAGAACGTAACTATATAAAATAAGGGATTTTTAGTGGGTTTTGGTTGATATGTGTTCGAATGTAAGGGTTGTTTGCTTGATTGGTTACATTTGGCATTAGCTGGTGTTTTATTTGTCCTGCATATGAATTTGTGGGGTTAGAAATCAGTATGCATGGACAACATGGTTGTAATAATTTTTTTCTTTTTTGTACAGAGTAAAGATATGTGAAGTATGTTACTGTTGGTTGGTTTCTTTTCTGTTGGATGGGTGCATTGTGCGTTAAATTATCTCTTTTGGAGCCACATGAGGATGTTTATGATCATTAATTTCTACATTGATAATGTTGCCTCAGTTTTGCCTAATGCATTTGTTTTCATTCTATGTTAATTATTAATAACATAAGTTATGATCTTGGGGAATTCTGTAGGTCGAGGGTCAAACAGAGGAAGTTATTTTTGACCATTTGCATTCAACTGCTTTCCAATACACTCCTCTTGGTAGAACTATTCTGGGACCTGCTGATAATGTCAAGACAATCACCAAAGGGCATCTGCTGAACTATATTCAGACACACTACACCGCCCCTAGAATGGTATGCAAAGAACTACTCAGCTTTTCTTATGTAGATGCGTATACTGCAATGTACTTAGTCCTTAAAGGATGAATGTTTTGCCATTCCATTGCTTTCCAATAATATCATGTGAGGTACTACGTGCAAGAGTTGTCAATAGGGTTTTGTAAATGCATATTTTTTGTTAACTTTTACAGGTCATTGCAGCTTCTGGAGCTGTTAAGCATGAGGAAATTGTAGAGCAAGTAGAGAAGTTATTTACCAAGTTATCATCTGATCCAACCACAGCTTCTCAGTTAGTAGTGAAAGAACCAGCCACTTTTACTGGTTCTGAGGTGGGGGTTGTCATAATAAAATTATTTTTTTCTTAAAATCCACTTTCAGTGTGTTATGCTCTCTAAGTTTATTTTTAATTTTGAAAAATCAGGTCAGAATGATCAATGATGATATTCCTCTAGCGCAATTTGCAGTTGCTTTTGAGGGAGCATCTTGGACAGATCCAGATTCCATTGCACTAATGGTTATGCAGGCTATGTTGGGTTCTTGGAGCAAAAATGCTGGGGGTGGAAAGCACATGGGGTGAGCTTTTTACCCTTACATGAAATCGCATTTTAAACTGAAGTCTGCCTTGTCAGTCTCACAACGAGAATCCTCTGTTGCAACAAAGTCTTGATTGGTTTTGAAAATCCTTTATAAACAGTTCTGAGCTTGCACAAAGAGTTGGCATTAATGAAATTGCAGAAAGCATGATGGCTTTCAACACCAACTATAAAGATACTGGTCTTTTTGGTGTCTATGCTGTTGCCAAGGTGAGACTGCTACCCGTTCCTAAAATTTTTGTTATGGTCTGAATAAAACTTGATGCCAAAAAAAAACCCCCTACTAGTTATGATTGACAGTTTTTTAGTTATAAGTTTGTCATGTTCTTCGTTGTCAATATAGTTATTTAATTCATTGTCTAGTGGCCTTAACATCTTATCTGGTTGTTGTTGCCCATTTGATGCCTAGGCATGCTTTTGTGTAAGGCAATAGACTTAAAAAAGCCCTCCTGTTTGAAGTTTTCTTATTTCTTTTATTTTTCACTTTTTTTGTTAGATATACCTTTATTAGTAAGAAAGGGATAGTATCAAACCTATACTTCTCAATATTTGAGTATTCAACTATCGACATGGACCATAAGGAAATCATGCTTATTGACTAAGAAAGGAATTGCATGTTTTGTTTTTAGAGTTTATCATATGTTTTAAGCTGTATACACACATACACAAAAACTCACTCACACACACACATATATATTGTGCTTCACTTCACTCTAGCTAGCACTATTTTTGTGCTTTTCTCTTGAGGTAATCTAAGAGTTCTAGTGTTTAGAGTGTGCCTTGTGCCTTTGACGACACTGGGTTGTTGACTCCACCTTCCAAAGCTTATGTTGGTTTGACTAAAATTCTTTTGTCATATGTGAACTTACAGTGGTTGGCTCTATGCTGTTTATTTGTTCCCCCCCCCCCCCCCTTCCCAATTTTTATTTTATTTTATGATGCAATAATAAGTTTATGTTCTGGTCTCAGCCTGATTGTTTGGATGATTTGGCCTATGCTATTATGTATGAGACAACCAAGCTAGCTTATCGTGTTTCAGAAGCTGATGTCATTCGTGCTCGTAATCAGGTAGCTACAATTGCTGCAATTTTTTCTTCACATTTGGTAGATAAATTTTGATATTGTACATTTTGTATTCTTTTAAGAACTACTAGCAGTGTGCCAATAGTACAAAACCAGTTGGTTAGGCCATTTTGGAATTCTACATTAATAACGTTAGCTCATAATAATGCAGCAGTGAGTGCAGATTCTGTTTAGAGAGCTTATTAAGTTCTATATAGATTTTGTTTGAAATAGTTCATTATTTTTTAAAAATTCTAATATCAATAATATTTTGGTGGAAATTCTAGATGCCTGTTGCTCTCATGTTTTTTATCCTCTTTAACGTGTTCCTGCGCATTAACATTCCCTGGCATCTGTATATGGAAATGGAATGAATTCCTCTGCCCTACAAAAATAGTTAACGTCTTGTTTATCTCGTCAATATCTAGTCCATCTATCTAGTCATTGGGCTTAACTATTTTGTCTTTTACATTTTTGCAGTTAAAGTCATCCTTGATGCTTCATATGGATGGAACTAGTCCTGTTGCTGAGGATATTGGCCGTCAGGTACAATCTTTACACATGTTAGAAGGGTCTTTTAATTCCAGTGGGTGCATGGAAGCAATCCTATCTCTTGAATCAGCACATAAGTTGTTTTTAAGCAAAAAAAGTTTTAAAAGATTCAATTGAAATTCAATGACTGAATTTGTGTTTCATGCTGACTGTGCTTGAGCTGTTGTGGCAAGAGATGAGATCTGCTATCCTTTATTACTCACTTTGGATTTCTTATTGTCATTGGTGTCCTATCCTTACAGCTACTTACGTACGGTCGGAGAATCCCATATGCTGAATTATTTGCTAGGATTGATGCTGTTGATCCAAGCACTATTAAACGAGTTGCAGACCGATTTATCTATGACAAGGTAGTGATTGCAACCTAACCTAGAACTTACCAGTCTCTCTTTTCCAGTAATGGTTGCAACATTCAAGCTATAATGAAATTTGGTGGGATAAGTCATTGAAATCTGAGGATGTAATTTTTTTTATGCGGTTTATGTTTGATATTCATAGGATATTGCAATTGCTGCAATGGGTCCGGTCCAGGGTTTGCCCGACTACAACTGGTTCAGACGCAGGACCTACTGGAACCGTTATTAGATGATTTTGGTTGACTTTCTCAATGGATTATCACCTGTCCTTGGCAATGACAAACTTTCCGGTATTTATACACCAATTTCCGGAAACACACCTAAGGGTGGCCTTTCTATTCGTTGTGTAGGGTTCTTAGTTTCATCGATTCAGTAATAAACATTGCTGTCTTTAGTAATTGTTGTGAGAGTCAGGAGACTTGGATGAGCCTGATGTTGAGCTGGGACCGTTTTAATGGCAAAAATCTGATCAATTTCTTTCTTTCTTTTGTCCCCCACATCATCTCCGTTGCGAAAAGATGGCATCTTCTGGTTTTGGCCCTTTGGTTTTGGTTAAGCCTGCATCTTTTATTATTGTTAAACAACATAGGAAGTTTAACCTAAAATTTTTCAATGGAATGGAATGGAATGATATTTTATTTTGATTATCTTTCCTTACATTTATTATAGACGTTATTGTTTATTTCAAGTTTTGATACTTGTAATGTTGATCCAAAATAAATTAATTGCATGATTTTACTAATGAATTATAAAGTAAGACAACAAGTTAATTAAGAAGAAAAAAATTAAAGCACCTTTGAAGTTTGAATCAGAATGAATATACATTGGTTGGACTTCGGCTCAAACATAATTCAGATTCGTGCATGTTATATTTGGTTCTTTGCTTCCTATTTTCGGGTTAGGCAAGCTAGGAAATGGATACGCAAGCATGTAAATGTTCAATTTTAAATCCACGAGAATTTGATATTTAAGCTATGATAATTCCTTTGAAAATGTGAAAATAAATAATAATATCAGCTACCATGTATTATTAGTTTATTTCTGACTACCACCATCGTTGTAAAAAAAGTACTTACAAATAAAATTTCTTTTATTTACAAAATATGAAAATAATAATAATAATGGAAAATTATCTTATATATCGTGCATGAAGTTTTTTTTTTCTTTTTTAATTTCATATCTTATAAGGTATATTAAAAAATAAATATATAAATCATTGGAACACGGATCACATTATCAATCCACTTATGAAAATTTAAACACCATAATAATATTTTTTTATATACTATTCTAAAACAACTTTTCATGAAATTATTATTTTTCCATCCATAACTTAGGCTCCGTTTATTTCACTGAAAATGACTTCCGGAAAATGATTTACTTTTCTGAAAAAGTTAATATTTTCTTGTGTTTGAATGAATCTGTGTAAAATATTTTCTATTGTTTGGTAGATTTCTTAAAAATATTTCATAAAAGTTGTTTTCAATTAAACAAACATACATTTGAGATTTTCTTATTTTTTTCATTGTTTAATTGAATTTATTTTTTATCTATAATTTTATATTTTACATTGTTTTTGCATATGTTAAAAATACCATGTTAAATTCAGATTCATTACAACGTCATTTTTTAATTACATGACTACTAAGTGAGTATTTTTTATTTAAAAATGTGATATCAACAAAATTGACAAAAAAATTAACAATGTCAACAATTGGACTTGATTTTCAAATTTGAAAAGTAAATGGACTAAATTCTTGAAAATAAAAGTACAAAAACTAAATTACAAATCTGTAAAATGTACAGATATTTATGACATATTTTAACCTTTATACTACAAAATATTTATTATTAATATATTTATAATTGCAATAAATATTTTTTATTAAAATATTAATATTGAAAATTTTCAATAAAATGTGAATAATATTATTTAAAATTATTGTTTTTAAAATTTATTATTAAAATAAAATTAAAATATTAAGTAATTTATTAAAATGATAATTGTGTAAAATAACTTACCATTCCTTTTCATTTTTTTTTTCATTTTATATCAGGTATTAGAGATTTTAAATCCTAGTGATAATTGTGTGTTTGGCCTTTTTTGTTTGTAAGGGGAGGAAGAAGATGAACAGTACGGCATGGGATCACAGATTGTTGGAGATGTCTAATATCGTAGGATTCCAACGAATTTGATTGCAATGTAAAGGAATCAATAGAGATTATATAATGATAATAATAATAACTTAATACATTTCACATAATAATTGTCGAAACCCTTTTTTTGAAAAACGGGTCGACTTGATTTTGTAAACAAAAACGAAAGAACGAGAGCCGCCACCAATTCTTTTTATTAGGTGTGATCGGATCACCTCAAATCAATCATTTTAATAAAAGTTTAAATTTACTAAAACGATAATTTTTAGCCTACGAAATTCAGAGAAATGAGTTCGGGAGTCAGTTACGTACGATGAAAGATTAGCACCCTCGTAATGCCCAAAATTGGTACCTAGTTGATTAACTAATGTCTTAATGGCGAAAGTTGAAAACTCAAAAAGAAATTTAAAATACGATCCCTTTTTATGAATGTTAATTTTTTAAAAAAGCTTGAATTGCGTTAAAATGAGCATCAAAGGCTTACTCTTCCCGAGATCTTACTCGTCCCGAGATAATAAGGTGCCACATCCCGTAAGTTAGGATGCGACGTTTTAAATCTTCGGGAACAAGTTTGCCTTTAATTTTTTTTATCGAAACTTTGTGTGTTTTGAAATTTAAAAGGATATTTAGCTATTTAGGTTTAACGAGAAAGCCGAAACCCCATAAATTAGGGTACGATTTCTCGAACTCTCGAAACGCAAAATATTACCTCATTTTGGAGATTTTCCTTTTAAATAATAGCGAAGGTGACTTTTAACGATGTGCATTATTTTGTTTGGAGTAAAACTAAACGGTCTAAATTGGATGGATACGTTAGAGCTTAATACATAATGTGATTTAAAATAAAAGGCACTATAGAGCATGGAATAACAAACGAATGAGTAAGTAAAATAGATATATACTATCAAGTTTAAATTTTTTGTAAAAAAAATAAAATAATAATAATAAAATGTAAGAGTAAAGGGATAAATAAATAATTATGGCAAATAAATATTAAGGAAAATAATTAAAGTATACCAAGAATACAAGGACCAAATTAAGATATGAGTGAAATCAGGAGTACAATTTATAATAAAATGGTAACAATGAATAATAATAGTAATAATAATAGTGAAAAATAATTGTAAAATAATAATAATGATAATGATATTAATACATAAGCATAAATAGAAATAAAATATATAGAAATATAATAATAATAATATAAATAGATAAATAGAATTAGATAAATAATAATAGTAATGAACAAAAACATGTGGAAATGTAATAATAATAATAGTAGTAATAACGGTAATAATAATGATGATAATAATAATAAATATACTAGTAAAAGATGAAATGTAAGCGATTTAAATTTTTAAAATGTATGAAGAAATAGATAGCTAAATAAACAAATGATGAAATGGTGAATATTAAAAATGGAAGAACAATATATACACCATATAAATGATAAAATAAAATGAATAATATGTAGATAAATAAGTAAATATGCGAATAAATGAATAAAATCAAAGAGTAATAAATAAATATGAGAATATAAGCCAAATATTATACAAAAAAAAGTGGAAGATAAGACCAAATCATAACTTAAGTAAAGTTAAGAGGATAAATCGCAAAATAAAAAAAAAAAAGAAATAGGGGCCAAATAAAAATGCGCATAAAGGAGCGGGGGTCAAATGGGAAATTATCCCCTGCTCCCAAAACGACATCACTCAAAGTTCTACCTTTTTAAGTGTCTTGGGGACGAAATTAAATAGAAATAAAAATAATAGGCCAAATCTAAAAATAAAAGAAATACGATAGGACCCTATTGAAACCATCCTCAAGAGCGGAAGGACTGAGGGCGCAAATATACCCCAAATCCCAAAACACGCGGATCCTAGGCGGTCATGGGTCGGGTCGGATTCGGATCACCTGAAACGGCGTCGTTTTATGGCTTTCTGAGCTAGCCTAAAACGGTGCCGTTTAGCACCTCTATATAAGGTGAATTTTTTTTTAAAAAAAAATCATTTTTAAAATCTGTTTTAAAAAAACAAAAGAAGCTCCCTTTTTTTTCTCTACTAGGGTTTCAACCCAGCCTAGAGAGCCATCGTCGACACACCGCACCTCTGCCATGGCTTCCACCGTGGGCGGTGGTCGGAGCCGTATGAAAACGGGTTTCTTACCCCTTTTTTAAAGTGGATTTCATGGTGAGGCTCTCCTAGACCAAAAAAATCAAAAGAAAAGAAAACCCGCCCTCTTTTTGGACCGATTCCAACGACGGAGAAGGCGTAGCGACTCCGGTAAGGTTTTATTTCCCTTTTTATTTTTTTGCTTTTTATACTCAAAATAAATTTGTAAAAAAAACAAAATAAAAAAACAAAAAGAAACAAAAAAGAAACACAAAGATCAAAACAGCAACCTTTTAAATTTCTATTCTCCGTTTTGATTTATTGATGTGCGTAACAAATACAAAATAATTGATTTTTGCCTTTATAGCCGAATACAAGCTTGTTTGGTTTTCTTCTTTTTTTGTCGTTTCCATGTTGTTTGCTAATGGTTTTTGTCTTCTTATCCATTGTTTTCTTTTACTTGCGTGTTTGCTTCGTTTTGCAAGTGTCAGAGGCACGTGGAGGCAAGCCGAGTGGCGGTGGCGGTTGGCTCGTGATGCGTGGTGAGCGGCGGCTGAAGTTTGAAGAGGCTAGGGTTGCTGAAATGTTTTGTGTAGTTGGGCTAGGGTTTAGTTTAGGCTTGTTGGGTCTTAATTGATTGGGTCATTTGGGTTTGGTTTTGATTCGGGCCATGTATTGGACTGTAATAATTGAGACTTTATTATTGTTTTATTTTGGGTTTTTATTTTTTGTTCATTTGCCTGGGCCAAAATTGGCTATTACAATAATAAAATAACTGTATCATCTTCAAAACAATTTTTTTACTTTCTCATTTATTAATATCTTTTAAATTATTAATTCCATCAATTTGATTTAAAAGTCTTTACTTGAAATCGCATGAAATATTTACTTGAAAATGACCCCGTGCTGTTCCCTTTGTAATACCCCGAAAATTTCTATAATAAGAAAGTAAGATATTATTCTTGATATAGTAAAATAAGGAAATGAAGTGACAAAAAGAGAAATTTTGAGTTATGTCAACATTAAGAATTACATTATGATGTATTAATTCAAGAAAGGACTAAATCATAAAAGTGAGAAAAGTTTTGTTGCTCAAGAGTAAATACTAAAAATTTGAAGGGTTAAAGTGTAAATATGAAAAAGTTGAAGGACTAATAGTGCAAATATTTTAAGGGTGGAATGATCTAGAAACTAAGGAAAAGGGATGAATAAGGACCAAATTGAATTGGTGAAGAAATATGAGGGACTAAATTATAATTTTACCAAATTAAATGATCACTCAATGATGAAATTTTAAAAGATCATTAAGGGCAAAATGGTCAAATAGAAAGAGAGAGAAATCTAGAAGGCAATGATGATGTTGGAGATATTTTATATTAATTAAATAAATAAATATTAGTTTATTAATACTTTAATTTGATTTTTAAGTGATAATTATTATTTTATTTTTATTTTATTTAGTATATATATATATATGGAAGGAAAGATGAAGAATCATCATCATCTTTCCCATGCACAAACGTGAGAGGAAGAGAGAAAGAAAGAAAATTTTGACTTTCTTTACAATTTAGTCTTTCTACCAAAAATTCACCATTTTCACCTAAAAATCAAAAGAATTTCTATAGCTACCAAGAGAGAAAAATGTTAAGGAGACTATGGGAAGTTAGAATATCAAGTTGGATTCAAGAAATAGAAGCTGGAGGAGAGAGAAAAATCAAGTTAAAGATTTGAATCAATAGAACAAGGTAAGTACATCAAGATTTCAATATATTTTTAAAGTGTAGTATTATTGAAAATGCATGGAAATGATGTGAAAGTAGAGTTTTATTACGTAGGTTCTATGTTCTTGATATGTTAGTGAAGTGTAATAAGAGAAAGTGATGGAAATATTGTAGAGAAAGGAAATAAGAGTGTTATAAACTTGGTAATTAACATTTTGTACTAAAACAGTTTGGACAGCAGCAGTAGTCTAACTTTAAAAAATCACAAAAAAAATGTATAAGTAGAATTAGAGGATTAATAAAATATGAAATTAAATATTATTGAGTCTAGTTTCTTATAGAAGAAACATTGTAAGCAATGAAATTTTAAATCATGAGATATAGTAAATTTTGTAAGACAATGTCAGAATGATTTCGGGTTCCCTTGTTCTGACTTTATAAAATCATAAAAAAATTGATAAAAATAATTAGGGGCTTAAATTTATATTTTTAGAATCCTGAATGAGTCTATTTTCAAGGGAAACAAATGGTAACATCATACTAATCTCGTATGAGGAGATAATTAATTTTTAGTGAAGAAGGGTCGGAACTATTAGACAGCAAAATAGAGGTATATTTAATGAATAAACTGTACTTATCGGCTAAACTAAAAATTCTGAAAATTTTATGATAAGAAGATATGTGAGTCTAGTTTCAGAAAAAATTAGCGGATCCTAATTTTGAATTCTGTAGCTCAAGATATAAATAATTTAGCGACTATGACTCAAGTGGACAGCTTGATGTGAACATATAAGTAAATAGTGGAATTGTGTATAAATTAAGGATGTGGAATGGAGAGGAGGAGGAGGAAAATATATGAAAATTTAGCTAGTATGGGTTTACTTTAAAAATGGCTAATTTGCATGTTTTAGGTTCAGGGACTAAATTGAATAAGAGTAAAACTTTAAGGGTAATTCTGTAAAAATGTCAAAAATGACCAAATTGAAGAAAATGATTTGTTTTAGCATTTAAATTAATAAATTGAATGAAATTATTAATTTATATCAAGATCGGGTGAAAAATCGAAAAATGGAAAATTACCAAAATGCCCCTGAATCTTGATATGTCTGTAATTTAGCCAGGTAAGCTCATATAACTTAATTAAGTATGAAAATGTATTGATTTGATTATTGACTTGTGAGAATTATGATATGTAAATGACATGGATATGTAGCATGAAAATGTTAACATATGATATATGTGATTGATAAAAAGGTACAAGAATCCGTTCGAATATTGAATTCCGATTGGACAGGTGATTACCCTTATAAATGAGATCTTGCATGTGTTGCAGTAAAGGTTATTTCGAAAGGAGTAATCTTATGATCTCATTATGAAAAGGAATTTTACCCGAAAGGGTGACACTTGAAAAGGATACATATACCTAAATGGTACAACTGGAAAAGGAAATATACACTTTGTGTGTACACTTGAAAAGGAAATGTACGCCTTGTGTGTACAATGTGAAAAGTGGTAGCTTCGACTACCTGATCAGTGAAAAGTGGTAGCTTCAGCTACCTGATCAGTGAAAAGTGGTAGCTTCGGCTACCTGATCAGTGAAAAGTTATAGCTTCGGCTACTTGATCAGTGAAAAGTGGTAGCTCCGACTACTTGATCAGTGAATAGTGGTAGCTTCGGCTACAAGTGACAAGTGATAAGTGGTAGCTTTAGCTACACTTATCTGATCAATGACAAGTGAAAAGTGTGAAAGTACAAGTCCATAGTTGAACTATGGCAAAGTAATAAAGTGTGTCAATCATGGCAAAGTGATATAGTGTGCCAAACATAGCAAAGTGTTCAATGATCAGTGATGAATTGACGGATAAGACCGTGGTTGATCCATGACAAAGTGTGAAACATAGGTATGGTGTTTCCATACTGAACATGAAACGTAGGTATGGTGTTTTCCATATCGAGTTGTAAAATGTAGGTATGGTATTTCAATGAGGAAAATCATACTGAGTTGTGAATCGTGGCACTGAACAAACGACGAACTCAAATCCACAAGACGTTTTCATTCTCTAATTTGACAAAGATTGGTAAGTGACATATGAATGTAGTATTAGAAGACTTATGGTTATTACTGATATTGATCTGAAATAAGTGTACCATTGATATTTAAATGATTCAATAGGTAAAGTTCTGATATGAGATAACATGAGTTTGAAATGAATTATTATCGGTATACACCTGAAATATATGGAAATGATGGTGCGTGAAATATTGATATAATGAAATGAATGATATATGTTTATAAAGAAATAGCAAAAGAATGATAGGTATCATGACATGTAAAAATGTGATTATCTTTAATATGTTACTACAAAGAAATTATGTATGTTGAGATGAGTAATAAACTCAAGTGTAATATGATGAGAAAATACGTTTATCTATGTTGAATTTGTAAGAGTATGCCCAAAGATCAATCACGAGATGGTTGTAATAACATACTTGGTTTATCATGTTTATTAATATAAGGCGTTGCCATTATTATTCCCGTTTCTTTTCTGTGTGCATAAATAAACTGTTTTATAATAATATCCTGAGAATAATATGATTATTCTCAAAAGATCCTTAGTCAAGTATTGTTATTGGCTAGGACAATAATAATGCATTAAGACTAACATGTAGTTGATTGATGATAAAGAGTTGTCATTGATATGGAGTGTCAGAATCAATGCATGAATATGTGTGTTAGAGAACAACATATTGGACTGACCCGCTATGAGTATGTTTCTTGGATTATTATGTAATTGTCACAACATTACTCATAGTGATTAATATGTATATGATCCTCATACTTGAGATCATCTTTATCCCAACATCGTGAGTTGTATATTTTGATACAGTCAAACAAACACCGTTAACTGGGTTGTTCTATAAAGATTGATGTTGGATATACCACAATCTATGTTGAGGGATATAGTTGATCAATATAGGATAAGTCCCTCCTACATAATGGGAGTAATATCTCAGGCCACTTGATTGAGTGAGGCTAGAAATGCATGGCCATGCTCAAATAAGTTGATATGAGATATCAAATAAGTTGATATGAGATATCATACTTATTTGTGTATCATAGTCTACTCGTGGTATCAAGAAACATGAGATGGACTATGCAAGTGTGACTATTCCATGACTTGTGTCCATTCCAAAGATATAGGACTTAAGGATGAATGCATGAAAGGTTAATCACAAAAGGTTATGTCGAATCATGACTTCTTGTAACTTAGGTAGCATTGATGCATTGCTAGATGCCACTCATTGTTTGTAACATTAGAATCGTTCTAATATTACTACTAACGTTACAAGAACCTATAGGGTCACACCCTATGGTTGAAATGAACGAGGTAAAACATAGTTGGTATATTGCTTGGTTGTCACATGAATTAAATTAATTATAGAATTAATTTAATTAGGCAATTAAATTGTTGAACATACTATTTATGTACAAGGATGTTGTACACATAATCAGAACATAATTTTATTGATATATGAATTTAGTTCGTATATAAGTTTAAATAAATATAGTTACCGAAATCTTTATTATAATTAATGTAATTATAATTTTTCGGTTAAACATTATTATATTTATTTGAATGATAATTATTTTGTTCGGATTAATTTTAATGAATTAAAATTCGTTATAAATATATACCAATTAAGAGGGAGTTATATATAGTAAGGGTAAAAAAAAAAAGGATATATATATAACTAGCCCGAAAATATGAAAGTGGTCTAGCAACCGTTTTAGCAAAATACTCTCTGAAAATAGTTTTCTGGGATTTCTACCGTTCATTGTCAATCGGGTGGACTACGTAGAGGCCGACATCGGAAAAGGTTGCGGCTTGGTTCGATAGTGGTTCAACATTCCTGTTGCCTAGGCGTCTCTGTCTACTTAGATTGAAATTTCGGTAATTTCGAAATCTTTTTATCACCCCGATTCGTTCCTTACACATGGATCCTTGGTTTGGATCACCGGATTTTTAATTTTTCGCTGCGCCTTGGAGGCACCGGTGTTCCAATAGAATTTATATGAATATGTTCAAGTATGCTAACAAGTGTTACTGATGATGCTTAGACAAATGCTTAGACAAGTGCCAAGCTATCGATTAAATGGTAATATGTTTATTTATATGATGTGTTAAAGGGGCAAGTGCTCAAATGAAAATATAGTGTGATCGTGAGAGAGTGGCAAGTTTTAAGTTATGCCATATCTTATGAAATGACTTATCATATGATTAATTGAAAAGGGTTATGTTCAACTGCACTAGCTTGTGGTTATGACGGTATAGTATGCTTTATGACCGGTGTGTTATACATAAGGAATGAGTGTGGAAAGTAAAGAAAAATATATGAAAATAAGGAAACTCGAAAGAGTTAAAATTAAATTATTTAAAATCTTACTAAGCTAGAGATGATATGTATAAGTGATGCTGTGGATTTATTCACCTTGTAATTGATGAATATAGCTTCATGAGTATTGTTTAAACCACACGGCCTGGCCACACAGCCGTGTGATCGCTGCAGTGTTAAAAATTTTAAATATTTTCGAAAAAAACTTTTAGTTCTCGGTTAAGTCCCGATATATATTTTGGGCCTCGATGGCTCGCACAAGGGACACTATGATTAAATTTGATTGATTTCGGGAATGAATGTTATGTGAAGTGAAATTTCTGTTAAATAATCTGTAAATTTTGGTAATGCTCCGAAACCCTGTTTTGGTGACGAATACGGGTTAAGGGTGTTACACCCTTCTTCACCTGCAAGTATCTCTAAGGACCTTATGCTGCTCCCTTCTTTCCTTTTCATCCTTGTTAGAACTATACTGAAGAAATGATAATGAACGAAATACAGAGAATAGTATTTGCTGAATATTCTTAGTATCATTAGCTTTGGTGAGCCTGTACAGAAATTATACTTATATACACTAGTGAGTGATAACAAACACTAACCACTTGACTAACCATATATCAGATTGTAACTGACTATGATTGCTGTGCAAAGGAATCAACGAAGATTACATTATAATAATAATAATAATAATAATAATAATAATAATAATAATAATAATAATAATAATAATTTCCACAGAGGACTATGATACAATTTGGAAATTGCATGAAATATTTACTTGAAAAAGGCAAGTATCTCTAAAGACCCTGTTGAGCAGACAATTGATGCTCCCTTCTTCACCTTTCTTCACCTATGCTACGTACATTCTTCCTTTTTGTCCTTAATGCTCTTTTTCATTCTTTTTTATTTTATATTAGATATTAGAGTTTTTGAATCCTAGTGATAATTGTGTGTTTTGGCGTTTTTTGTTTGTAAGGGGAGGAAGAAGATGAACTTTACTGCATGAGATTACAAATTGCTGGAGATGTCTAATATCGTAGTATTCCATTGACTTTGATTGCAGTGCAAAGGAATCACATAGAGATTATAATAATAATAATAATAATAATAATAATAATAATAATAATAATAATAATAATAATAATAATAATAATAACTTAATACATTTTAAATAATGATAAAAGTTATATATCTTCTTTTACGATTCTGCTATATGGAGATTACATTACACAAACAAAAACAAACTTCATACCTGGTGGAGTCAAACGAGAAAGCAACAAAGATGGTAAAGACATTATCTTAAAGTCATTATGGTATAGTAAAGATCTGGTTTAGGTTTGTCTTCCTGGTCAGGTTTAGGTTTGTCTTCCTCGCCATTGTAGTAAATAGTTTCACGGTGGAGCCCTTTCTTTATGAGGTTGGCGCCCAGAGCCATTGTTGTTTTCAGCATTCTCCCCTTCCGAAGAGATACCATGACCATATAGTAGGTCTTCAGATCATTTTTAAGTTCCATCTGTGTTAGATACATCACGGCCAGAGAAAAATTTTTTGATGTACACAATGCTTTAACCACCTTATGTGAAGCAGCAGGACTACGAAACAAACCCTAGGTTATCATCTTTCCAACTACGGCTAACATATTTTTATTACTTTCAGGAGTTAAACATTTAGGTGATGGGTTAACATTCCGAGGAAATGGTGGTAGGTAAGTATTCCGTAAAATAAAAGCGCATAGTTTAGAAAGATCAAGTGAACTTATTGGAGGTTTTCGTGGGAAGCTGAAATTTATGGTGAAAGACTGTTAAAAAAAAACTAAGGGTTTTTGTGGGATAGAATATGAGCAAGAGCGTAAATTTTTATTAATACATAATACAATTACAATATGACACACACAAAAATAACGTAGACGGAGGAGAGTAAATTTAAGTGACGTAGACAGGCATCCCTGTAACCAAGACTTACAATTACAAGAGAATTTTTTTTTATTAATACACAATACAATTACAATATGACACACACCAAAAAATAAAAACTCCTACCCCTCTTTATAGAATTTAGTGACCATTTGATTATTGACACTTAGTAACATTATTATCATTAATTTCACAAATTTCTACTAACTACAATATTCATGTATAATATCTAATCTTCAAAATGATATTTTTTTTATTTTATATTCTAGAATATTCCAAACAAACTATATGTTAAAAATTAAAGTTTGACTTTCATCCAGAGGTTACATTTGCTTTCAACAAAAACTAATCAAAACGACATGATCTTGTAAAAGTTAAGTTTCGGGAACTCTATCAGACTGAAGGGTAATGATGATTGTTTTGCTGTAATGAGTCTCGGATAAAATCTACAGAGTAGATGGAGTGACTAGGCATAGGTTTTATTGGAGGTGGGCTTGGGTTCTTAGGTTGGTGTCCTTGTTGGGCTTTTAGGTGAATTTTGAATTTAGCCTAGGCTTGTTTTGGATTTAACATCTCTTTATGAGGTTGGCGTAGAGAGCCATTCATGTGTTCACCATTCTCAGCTTCTAAAGAGATCTAATGACCACCAAGTAGGTATCCAAATCATTTTCTAATTTCATCCATGTTAGATACCTCACGGCAAAAGAAAATTTTCCTGCTTCATTAAATGAATTAATTAAAATCATAGATTCAATAGGACTAGGATGCATAACTAACTTGATATTCTTGTCAAAAACGGTTAACACATTATGAAGCTGTTTCATTTGACGGTATGCACAAATCTCAACAATAAGTTTATACGAAATTAGATCTTTTAGGTGATGGGCTACTTTCCGACTTAACACATTTATCCTCTTAAAAAAGTCAGTCCACTGACCACCTGGCAACCAGGGGGAGAGTAAATCTGAGCGACATAGACGGGCGTCCCTATAACCAAGGCTTACAATTACAAGAGAAAAGAATCTTGTTTTCTTTTTGGATTGAATTTTGATAGGAAGAATGTTGTAATTTATTTGAGTTTTATAGCGAAATGGGGACGGGTGAAATTTATTAAAGTTAGATTTATTAAAGTTGATGTTTTTCAAGTATGGAATATCAATTGAACTTGCAAGGGATTCAAATATTTATAAGTTGAAATGCATTAATTTAAGTCTGAGAATTTATGTTATGGTCGTTTTAGTAAATAATTTTTTTTAATTAGATGAATACGAGTTTTAAGACAATATTATTGTAGACAAAAGCAATTTTCTTCATATCATCTTGGGTAATCTCACAAATAATCCCATTTGGTGAATTAATGGGATTGTTGACAAATCCTAGCTTTGGCATGGGATATAATCTCCTTTTACCTTTTACCTAAAAAAAAAAAAAACCAATTGAACTGCATGTAAAAATCTCGATAGTACATTTATACGGAATGACAATTTGCTTATAGTATGAAAGAGTTTTTATTTTTCATAAAATGTAATGTCTAAACACGTGGATAGCAATATTATAATTGTTTAATAAATACGTAAAATTAATCAATTACCATTTACTAAATCTCGTACAATTTTTGTGTAATTTTTTTACTAATTTTTTTTTTGCATTTTTAATACGTTTGAAATAATAATAATGAAATTGCAATATTTATAAAGACTTTGATATAAATAACTTAATTTTGAGAAAATTCTATTTTTGCTTGATGTTTAAATGAGAATTGAAATTTTTATTTTCCTTTTGAAATTTTTTTAAAAAATATCTTAATTAAATCCTTTAAATTTTTTAAAACTCTTAGTATGCTTTTTTTTTATTGTACATAAGTAAATAGAATTATTAAAATAACTTACCATTTTCAGTTGAAAACTTAATTAACTAAATTTTAGTACATAAGTAAATAGAATTATTGCTTTTAGGCAGATTGACTTGTACAATAAATTCTAAAGATTAATTGAATTATTAACTTGATATTACAGATTAGATTTATATATAATTTTTCATACTTTTACTTTTGGTTTTTTATCTCTTAATCCAGATTAATCATTAGATATAGATGACTTTTCGTTCTATCTTAAATAAAGTGAACTGCACCTATTCTCCTTAAGTTAACAATGTTAATTTTTTTTACTTATAATTATACCAAATTAAATCTAATATACTAGATTCATACTTACACAAATTGAAGTAGATACCCTTTATTTTAATTCAGATAAATTTGCTGGAGATGAACTAGAATCTAGAATGAAAGCAGCCAAACCTAGTAACTAACCCTTTTTTTTTATTTTTTTTTATTTGGGTATAAATAGGAGCCCATGCAAATACCAAAACACGCACCTTAAAACACTAAAGCAATACGTACAGCTTGCACCATAGCTTGCAATGACAGCTACAATTTCCAATCAGCTATTTGGAGCATTTCTTATGTTCCTTGTGTTGCAACCTTTTGTGGCTAAGTCTAGACCCGTAAAATTTGACCATGGGCATAATAATGTGAAGCAATCCCCTGGTTGTGGTATAACACATGGCAAAAGTGATGGCGTGTTTCACTTGGTTGAAAACTATTCCTTTTTCAATGCGGATCCTAAATGGGAAAACTTCCCGGTGACCTATGGTTTCCGATCTGGTTTTCCCCTGCCGGCGGGTTTGGATAGTCAAGAGGTGGAAGATGCCATCGATGCGGCGGTCCTAGAATGGCAAACTGCCGTTCCTAAATTTGCATTTCAAAAGGTAGAACCAGGCGACGGAGCTGATATTAATATTGCGTTTGCTGAACTTAGCGGCACAAAATATGGTTTTGCCTATGCACCACCTAATGGGTCGCTTTTCCTTGTCATAGACACCAACTGGAGCACAAGTTCTAATCTTGGAACGCTCCAACTAGACCTGGAATCTGGAGCCATACATGAAATAGGACATACCCTGGGCCTTGATCATAGTGAATTTGAAGATGCAGTCATGTTTGCCACACTATATATACTGGAACTACCAGAAGGAAACTTAGCCAAGATGACATTGATGTCATTCAGACTTTATATGCCTAGCAACAACTTGCTTCAGTGAAAATCTATACAGCTTTCATGACTTATTGGGAAGCTTAGTTATATATATATATATATATATATATATATCATATTAAATAAGTGATTAAGACAGTAAGCCTTAAGCTTTAGTTCCATTGTAATGTAAGGTATGCAAAGTATTCTGAAATGAAGTTGCTATGCCCTACCTATCTATTTTCCTATAATAATTACACTCTGAAAGCTTCGTAATAAATCCTAGTTTATGAAAGAGATGAATATTGGGAAATAACAGGAACACATGCTGCATTCATCAAATGTCCATATTAACAAAACCAAAGGCCAGAATTCAAAACTCTAACATGTGGAATCAAATCAATCAAGCAATGAAAATGAAGAATTTTACTTTTTATAACTTAACAGGCGCTTTAGAGATTCGTACAATCTCTTTCACTGTAACATTGGATCATAGATAGAAAAATGCAAGAGATCAACAGTTTGTTTTCCTCCATCTGTTTCATGTTGAAGATTCATACAATCTCTTTTATTGGGCTTTGGCTTGAGTGATAGAATATACCTAAATGACCAAAAAGCTTGTACTGCTTCCCATGTCACCATATAATAATATAATCACATGCATAACGAGACGAAATTAAAACATTTAATTCCATTATCATGAATCTCTCAAAATCTTTATAATATATATGTGAGTTATTAATCTAATCAAAATTTATATAAATATAAGCAATAAGTTTTTGTATTGTTGCTAATTGAGTTTTAATTCTATTGGGATTTAAGTGCTCTTAAATACGTTTTGTCCTCCAATTTAAGGGATTAAGAGAAGTTAGAAGTAATTCTAGACCTTGTATTAAAAATAAGAAGACTAAGACTTTGAATTTTTGAGTACTTAAATTTGAGTCCCATTATATACAATTGTCATGTATAAGTTTTGACAAATTATTTTAAACGAATTATAAAATTAAAAAATGGGTTGGACTCCACTCGTACCTTAAATATTAGAACCCAATCATAATTTATATTTCAAAGAAGATTAATTTTAAGTAAACTACACTAGTAATCACTCAACTATTGATAAGTTTATTTTTTAGCTATTCAATAATAAAAAATTATACAATGATCATTCAACTATTCAATTATCTCTTTTTTTTTCTTTTGTCATTGACCATTAAATAGTTGATGGAAAGATGCAGTTTTTAAAATAGGTATAATAACAACTTTAACCCTCTAACGTTTATAATTATACCAATTTAATCTTAATTCTAAAAAAATTAACCCTTAAAATTTATCCAATAGACAACATAACCAAAATTCCAGTGGTTTTATCTTATAAAATTAGATGGAATGAAATAATGATTATTTTGAATGATAAGCTCACATTTCTGCGGTGGAAATGAGTTGGGAGAAAGTAGGACCATAAGCCATTAATTACCTCTCATGATACAGAAGATTAATTAGTTTTTTTGTTTCTTCTGGGCAAATAACAATATTATTCAAAGCAAGAGCGATACAGGGCGGTCACCAAACTTTCGATAATGTATAGCTCAGAACATATCCTTTGTTATGCTTAAGATTATTTTGAAAATGATAAATTCATGTAATTGGCTAATCGATTACCCCATAAACTAATGTAGCATGCTAGGATGGTACTTGGCCTCTTATATGATACTAGATGACTTTCCTTCAGTATTCTAAATTTAATAAACCCTAAACCACAACTAATTTTTGAGGTATAAATAGGGGCCAAAGGCAAACAGCCTAAGTGTTTAGAGCAATAGTTGATCTTACAACTTCCAGTTCCACCACAGCTTGTGTTGCAAATGGCAGCTAAATTTTGGCATCAGCTTCTTATGGTGCTTGTGTTCCAGCCTTTTGTAGCCATGTCTAGGCCAGTGAAAGGAGACATTGGTAATGGTGGTAATAAAGTGAAGCAATTGCTACCATGTTGTAATGGCAGTGAGGGAAGACATGGCGTGTTTCACTTGGTTGAAAACTATTCCTTCTCAAATGGGATAACCTCCGGTTGTCCTTCATTTTGCGATCAACAAGTGAGAGATGCCATAGATACGGCATTTGAAACATGACAGCCTGCTCTTTCTGGATTGTTTTTTTCCGAAAGGTAGTCCGAGAAGACCAAACTAATATTACATTTTCTTTATTTTCCCACATTGGGATGGAACCAACTAGACCTTCAATCAGAAGCCATGCATGAAATAGGACATGCTCTGGGCCTCGGTCATAGTCGAAATCCAGATGCAGTCATGTATTACAGGCTTGATTGTGGTAGGAACAAAAGGAACCTTAGCCAAGATCACATTATTGGCTTACAGACTTTATATGCCTGGCTACCATGACCTTGCGTCAGTTCAGTGAAACCTATACATTCAGCTTTGTAAAGTGTATATATATATGCGTAAAGTAATCTGAAATGAAGTTGCTATGCCCTATCTATTCTCCTGTAATAACAATACATTTGAATTAACTCCTGCTAAAGAAGATAGAACCAGATAAATGATAAGAGTCTAGGGTTCAAATAAGTTGTTGGTCAAAATTTAAGGTTGAGCTCTCGATAATTTTGAGGTGACAAATTTAAGTTTCATTTTATGTTAATGTTAAGGCTGAGGTTTTGAGAAATTTTAGATGTCAAATTTAAATCTCATTTATTGTTGAATTACTTATTATTCAATCTAACACTTCTAAAATGATTTATTATAAAATATAATCAAACTTGACTCCCTGTAGTAATTAATAAAAAAACCATGCTGATATATCTCAGGGGTTACAGTTACTTTTGCTTTCCATCATTTAATTTCATTTAGATGAAACTTTTTAGGGATAATAAAATACTTAATTTATACTTGATCAAATATTGATAAATTTTAAGTTAAAGAAGGCGATTTCAATATCTGAACTTTAATTTTACCTATCACAATGTTAAAATATAAAATAACAAGACGTGTAGATGACACGTCAGAATTTGTTATATTATTTTATTAAGGCAATTCAAAGGATCTAAAGTAGTAAAGTAAAGAGAATGTTGATTTGAATCTTAGTGACAATATTATTAAAAAATAACTTCGAATCCCGAACCTCAAACATAAATTGTAAATCAAACATGAAAAGAAAAATTACCTTGAATATCTATTTGCACGAAAAAAGGGTGAATGGAGCTAGCTTTGAGGTTGGGTGCTTCTTGACAAAACCCCAAAGTTATCTATTTTCTGGGACAAAGGGGCATCGAAAACTTTGTTTTTGCTAAATCAAATTCACCCATACACCATTTTTGAATTAAAATAACTCTGTTACTGAAGCGGCATATAAATAATTCATTTATGATTTTCGTATACATATCTAATATAAAAAAAAAAGAAGAAGAAGATATATACAAGAACTGTGCATATTTGTTGATTAAGAATAAAACAAATCGTTTATGTACAAACTTATGAACATGCAAGTAAATGATGTCACCTGAGCCAGGAATGCCGGGGGGTTTGAATTATTTCCAATAAAAAATATAACTTCCAATCATCTTTCAAATACAATTCATATGCAATACTCACACCTGTCCAAGAAATATAGCTTAAAACCCATATGCAATACTCAACCTATCCACAATTAAGGCACAGTGAACGCTGAACATATTATTATCATTACATCTCTAGCTCTTCCCTGTGCCTGGTCCTGGCTACTAAGCTTTCCACCATTCATTTCCAATCAAGCATGTCTAATAGCCACAATACCTCTTCTTGGGAATTGGCAGCATCACAAAAGTCCATCTCAATGCCAAAAACATCAATGACACCATCGCTTCTGTCTTCCATGAAAAGCAAGGAGATCCATGCCCGGATTCCTGATATAAAGGGATAATAGGGAGAGAAGACGAGGTAGTCGAAAGCTAGAGCCCTGGAAGCTGTACGATCTATGTAATCAAACATCGATTTATTAATTATGCAAGCAACCTTGTTTGAGTCCTTCCGCCCCACAAGCACTGAAACACTCACAGTCTGGCTCCAAGGAATGGTGAACCTCGGGTCAACAGGTAAGATCATCTTGTACTCGGGGCCTTGAAGATGAAACTTAAGCATGTCGCAGATTCCAGCAGGTGGGATCTTGATTCCTCTTTGGAGGACAGGACCGGGGACAACTTCGGAGAAAATCAATTTATCTTCAGTCCAAATGTCAATGAAGAATTCCAAATCATCAAAGGAAAGTCTTGGAGGGAGAAGCGTTCGCAGATGCTTCCGTTTGTAAAACGTTTGATATAGTTTATAGTAGGTTACAGTAGGAGGATTGGGTCGTTTGCAAATGGAAGGCCATCTCTTTGCACATACACATTTCCAAAAGTAATCATCTTTAGCTATGTGTCTCCATTGCTTACAGACCACCATACAAGCTGCAAGGTCTACACCATCTAAAAAAGGAAAAACAACCTTCAAAACTTCTTCTAATGACATTTTCGTAGTGCAAAATGACCATCAGAAACAAGACAATAATTTGCTGCAGCAAAGCGGAATCATTTATAGCAGCACCAGGTGTAAAAGAACTGAAAGCTGATGGCTTCCTGTAAAAGCAACAAAATTAAGTTTTCGATGTCAAAGTATCCATGGATCAATATTAAGCACAAAACAAGAATGTCAAACGTACATTTGTGCGGCAAGATGTCCGTAGAAACATCAAAAGGTACATTCAACAGAAAAGACTATACAAAGGGCATTCTAATTGTCTATGAAGCTAAACATTCTTTCAGGAAACAGAGTTTGTCCTAAACAAGTCGATGTAAAAAGATAGGAAACAGCAAATTTTCTCTTCCCCAAGTAGCTACTACCATACTGTGATCGGGTCAATAACCTCTAAATACAAATACAATTTGTACAATGTCAACTTATATCAACACCAAAACATAAATCTATGATTACCAAGCTTAAATCTGACTCACTTACCTTCCCTTCCCAATCTGTCAGATATAGATCATGATAAACATAAGGCACACACACATAATGTGACTTTAAAGCGTTCAACTTACAGTATTAACATTTCAACAGCCAATTCGACACGGAGCGCGATTATTGAACTCCATATAATACTTTTCTAGCTTTACAATTCACATAAGTAAAACGCAAAAGCACATATAATTACGAGCTCAAATTTCCGCGTACAACCCAGTTTTACCTCAAACAACTAGAACAAAGCCCAAATTCATAATATACAACCCTAAAAATAGCACCCAGAAAAATAAATCATAACTTTGACTAAATATAAAAATTGAAACAAACCCAGAAAAAGGAACCCCTGCAGTTATATCATATGTAAAAAAAAAAAAAACGAACTTTCTAACACACACATGAAAATTTCACAAAAAGAAATGGAGAAAGAACAAACCACAGATCGAGAGAAAAAAGCAAAAAAGCTAGTAGGAGATTCACAACAAATAGAAGTAGTAAGAGTTATTATTCACCTGATTTCACGGTGGAACTTTGAGGGAAAATTTTCAGGGGATTTGATTTTTGGTCTGTTTTACTAATATTATCATTCAGGCGTCGAAAGCAAAGAAACGACAAGCGGAAGGTTAGAGAAAAAGAAAGGGCGAAGAAATAATTAAATGAGAAGAGAGAAGCTGAGGCTGCCGATTAGACTATAATTATTGCCAATACCTAGGTTGACAACTCTTATTTTAACCAATTTTGAAAATATTTAAATAGACATAAATTAATAAAAATGTAAAGATTTTTCATGTTAACTTGGGGAAATAGAATATTATGTAATTTTATATAAAAATATATCAAAAAGAAAATAAAAATTCAACCTCATGTGATGCAATAGCTAATGATTTTTACTATTCTAGA
The DNA here is from genome assembly GCA_025698465.1 of Gossypium longicalyx. Taxonomy (NCBI): domain Eukaryota; kingdom Viridiplantae; phylum Streptophyta; class Magnoliopsida; order Malvales; family Malvaceae; genus Gossypium; species Gossypium longicalyx. The sequence goes on from CM047005.1 coordinate 5,901,036, forward strand.
TGCAACATGAATATTAGTCATGTTAATTGTTTGGACTTTACTCTATTATTGTAATTTATAAAAAAAAAAATCATAAGAATATCATAATTGCTGGATTAGACTTTATGGCACTCTTCCACCAAGAGGCCCAATCAAATAGGCTCTTTGGACCGTCTGCTAAACCTGAGGCTTTGGGCTGACATTTTAAACTAAAGTCCAGACATTTGGACCCTTGATAGACTTGGTTGTTCTTTGATAAATCTAAAATATTAAGTATATTATTTTATTAATTTTGAATTCACATTTTATAATTTGTTTATGTACCGAAAAAAATTATATTGTTTAAAAATAATAAAACTTTATTTTCATAATTACTTTATTTCATAATTTTTAATCTTATTAATATAATATTTTATATTCTTTTACATATTTTTGACTAAAAATTAAACATAATACTTAGAATATTTTCATTTAAAAAAATAAATACAATTTATTTTTAATATATTTATAATAATAAAATCAATTTACTTCTTTTCAATATTAGTGATAAATAACTATTCAGCACTTTTTTTTTAAATTTATTATGATTATTAAACACATTTAAAAATTTTAATTTTTAATAAAATAAAAAAATTCAATAGTTTATTAAACACTCCTTTAAACAATGATGGATATAATCTGATAAAGCAACCCAAACAAATAAAATAGACATAAATAGCGAATATGTTAAAATTAGATCTACCCAAGAATAAACCTGGATTGTGGCTCGAAATTACTGAATTTTTTATTTAAGCGTTTCCGCTCGATAATTTGAATATACAATTTATGGTATTAATTTTTTTTAAAAATATTTTTATATTAGTATTTATATATCTTATAATTAAATTTAAATAAAAAATTAATTATTAAATAACAATTCAAACCATGTTCAGAAATGGTGGGGGGTCGAGTATATACTTTTTTTAATCATTCAAATTTGATTCTAACTTAAATATTATTATCCATCGAATATTCTAAGAGGTGATGACAAAATTTTCAATACGATATCTGTAATGGCCTAAATTTAAAATTATCGGAACAGTGGTTTCGTAACCACAAATCCGATTTAAAGAGAAATTTATTTTAATATTTTTGCATGAAAATTGATATGATAGGAAAATCGTATAAAAATATTGATAGAAAAATTTTACCGATTTAGTGGTTAGTTAGAAAAAGAAATTATTGAAGAAATTGGGTAAAAACAAGGTATCGAGACCTTTATCTCAGAAACCGAGTCGAAAATAATTTTATAAATATTTATGAAATGTTAGTAATGTGGTATTAAAATTTCGTTAGGAAATTTTAATGTTTGGGTAGTCAATTAAATGAAAAGGACTAAATTGTAATAGGTGTAAAAGTTGCTAGAATGATTAAATAGCTTAAGAGTCTAATGAGAAAGGATTTAAAAGGAAATTAGACACAAAATTTATTTGGGCTGGACGGCAACGGCATGAAATCAGCAGGGAATTTGATAAATTAAGGGAAAAATTGGAATATTGCAAAATTAACTAAATAAAGCTAGGACTAAATAGGAAATATCTAGATTTCTCTTCATTTCTCTCCAATTCCAGCACCTAAAAACGCCATAGGAGGGTTCTCTAAGCTGGTATTTCATAATTTTTGCACCAAGTGAGTTAATCCTTGCCTTTTTCTTGTAATTTTTGTGTTTCTAAGACTTTTACAACTAGGTCCTACTATTAAATTCATTAGTTTTTGATTTCATGGATGAAATTTAAAGTCACCATGATTGAGTTCTGTAATTTTATGATGAAATAGAATGAAATTAAAGTTTTAATTTATTTATGAGATGATTTTATTAGGTAATTTCAATGGAAAATTGATTTTTAGGACCTAATTGTGAAAATGTTTGGAATTAAAGTCTATTTCTAAAAATATGATTCCTAAAGGTTGTAAACTAGTTTAAGGTGATATAATAAAGTGTTAATTGAGAAAAATAAGCTCAATTTAGAGACTAATTGAGTAGGGACGAAATTCTGATTTATTAAAAGCTTAGGGGAAAATGGTAATAAACAGTTTGCACTAAAACAATTTGGACAGCAGCAGTACACTAACTTTGAAAAATCACCATAAATTGTATAAATCGAATTAGAAGATGAAAAATATATGGAATTAAAGCTTATTGAGTCTAGTTTCTCACAGAAGAAATACTGTAAGCAATGGATTTGTAAATTTTGAGATATAATGAATTTTGTGAGACAAGGTCAGAATGAATTCGGGTTCCCCTGTTCTGACTTTGAAAAATCATAAAAAATTAAAGAAAAATAATTAGGAGCTTAAGTTTATATGTATAGAATCCTTAATGAGTCTATTTTTAATATAAATAAACTAGAATATCATTTTAATCCTGTATGAAGAGATAATTAATTTTTAGTGAAGAAGGGTCAGAACTGTTAGACAGCAGAACAGGGGTGACTTTAAAGAATAAACTGTACTGATTGGCTAAACCAAAAATTCTGAAAATTTTATGGTAAGAAGATATATGAGTCTAGTTTCAGGAAAAATTAACAGAACTTAATTTTAAGTTCCGTAGCTCGAGTTATAAATAATTTAGTGGCTATGACTTAAGTAGACAGCTTTGAATGAACTATAAATAATAGTTGAATTATAGAGAATGTTGCATATGAACATGAAATGTATTAAATTGATAATTAAATTTATTTATTTAGATCCAGAAGATTCAAATACGAAGCTAGATCGAGGAAAGGAAAAAGTTCAGGATTAGTTGATTTTTGTGCACAAACAAGTATCAAGGTAAGTTCATGTAACTTGAATTATATTCTTAAATGCTTGAAATGCATGTTTTTGAAATGAATATGTTTTGAATGTTCATTATATGAAATTTTATGAAACATTGACATATTTTATAAAAGAGGAAGAAATCCCGGTTGAATGAAAGGAAAATTCGATGGGTCTCTCGAAAAGGAATCGACGGTAAAAGGATCTAGCCCGGACGGGTGATCCTATCCGATATAGCCCTCCAGAAGAATATGTGGAAAATGGATTTAGCCTTGGACGGGTAATCCGAATTAGGGTCCAATTTAGCCTGGACTGGTAATTCAAATCCAAGCTCATTAGAGTAATTGTCGTTGCAGGGATTTAGCTTTGGACTGGTAATCCCGACAATACTCTATGAGTTTATATTCTGAGATTTAGCCTAGGTGTAATCTCACCTGTAAGGATGAGGTTCATGGAGTGTGCTCTTTGAAATGGAAATGTGTGCACATGAATATGAATTGTGGACCGAATTGTACACTAAAAGTGTACCTCTGAAAATCCATCGAAATTCCGAGAAATTCAACGGGATAAATATGGAAAAATTACAAGGAAAAAGAAATCATGGTATTGATGAGCTCATCAATCATGGTATATATTATTGGTACATGCAAATTATTGTACTAACTTGAATGTTGAGTTTGTGCATATTAGGGTAATAATGCATTGAATGGATATATAAATGTTTATTGTATTGTATTGAAAATATTAGGTAAGTATAATTCTTGTTACATGAGCTTACTAAGCACAAAGTGCTTACCCTGTTTCATTTTCCCCTGTTTTGTAGTGTTAAGAGCTCGGAGGTCGGATTTGGTCGGAGATACATCACACTATCAACCTCAGGATTTCGGTATATAAAGAAACTTTATTTTGGAAATCAATGGCATGTATAAGCTAATAAAGTAAATGATTTTGTGAAATGAATGTAGAGTTAGCCATTGGTATGGTTAACAAACCCAGTTTTGGGTATGTGATGATGTTATCTTATAAATATGCATGAATTTATTTTGAAAATATGTTGAATTGGTTTGGTTGATGTGGATTGGTCTCTGTTTAAAATTTACAGGAAGGTTAGATATCTATAAAAGGGGATATATTGAGTTAAAAAAAATTTAATTTGTAAACTCTGGTAATACTTCTTACCCTATTCCGGCAATGAATACGGGTAGGGGTATTATAATACCCTACTTTTAATTTGTCTGATTTGGTATTTAACTTTTTTCTTCGTCTAACCTTTCAATACATCGAGATAATGACGTTAATTTTATCTATTTTTTTACATGTGGGCCAATGAATAAATGCATGACAGGGTGGGCCAGGTCTAAATTGGTACTTGAGTGAAAAGGAAGACTTGAAATAACTTTTCATTTTCTTTTCGAGAGTTTTTTTTTTTGGTGCAAAAATAGGTTTTGCCTTATTCACTCGTTTTCATTGGTACAAGTTATGGGGATTACATACTTGCAAAGTAACCAAATGATTACAAGAGAGAAAAAATATATGAATCCCAAGTAAGAGTGAGTATTCGATCGAATCGAGTCAAAACAAGTCAAAAATTTTTGGGTTAGTCGAGTTGACAAATCCTATTTTAGCAATCAAACTTAATTTGAATTTTTTTGGAATCAAGTCAAAAAATTTCGAGTCAAATCAATTCGAGTTAACAAATCCTATTGTTTATACTTAATGTTGCGTTTAGATGGACCGATTATTTAACTAGTAGACGAAGTACAATATTATTTAACTACATGAACAATATAATGATTTTGCCTTTTAACTTAATAGGTAAACATTTATCAAAACGACGTAGTTTTGTATTTTCTTATTTTGATTTTCAGATAACTCGAATTGTATAATTCATAATCGAGTTAAACCGAAAAACTTAATTTTTTATTCGAGTTGATTCAAATAACTTGATTAACTTAAATAATTTGAACTATTTAATTCAAAATTTAAAAATTTTTATCGAATTTTTTAAATTGAATCGGATTTTACTCACCCCTAATCCCAAAACAGAAAATAAACTCACTTCTTAAATGTTATAATAGCTTAAATGATTCAGGCAAAGATTCGAATCCATTATCAAAGATGAATCATTGATTTGACTTATCATCAAGAGAATAAAACTCTCTCTCAACAACAAGCTTGCAGAGAATGAATATATATTGATGAAATCAAGAGAGAGAAAAAGAAAAAAAGAGTTTGTTTGTTTTTTTTTAATTTTTAGTTCTGATGAGAGAAAAAAGTATTTAGGGGATGCCTATAGGTAAAATTTTATGCAAGTCCTTATATTTTGATTGGTTAGTTTTTTCTTTAAGCTATAGTGCCACAAGGCATCCATTTGTTGGCCCGCGTGTCAAAAACGGATAGAAATTAACACTGTCAGCCTGAGGTATTAAAAGGTTAGACAAAAAAAATTGAGGTGTCAAATCAGACAAACTGAAAGTACAGTACGACATTAAAATCTTTTGTTAAAATTTAGGGAGATTTTTGTCATTAACCCAATATCTGAATTAGCAAAAATCTAATTTTGAAAATTTTAACCATATCTCAAATATTTGAATCCACAAAAATCTAAATTTACTAAAATTCATTTTTTAATATGTATAAAATCAAACAAGATTAGTTTTAAAAAACATTTACTCGTAATTAGAAACAATAATTTTAAACACAATAAACTATACTCAAGGTCACAAAATTATTGGTAAGTTTATGTTTTGGTCACTTAATATTAAAAAGTTATAAAATGATCACCGAACTATTTAAAAGTTTTCATTGAAGTCTTTGAATTATTCTAAAGTTTTTATTTAAGTCATTGGGTTGCTAATTTTTTTTAAAGTCCGGCTACTGAGCTCCAAGTAACAATTCAATGATCTGTACGGTGGATCGATACTTATTGACAAGTAGAAAACATACTTTAGATCCAAGTCAATCTGACGGTCAGTGTTAGAGATCAGAGAATAAAACTGTTTAGATTTTGGTTTGCAAATTCATGACATTTAAAGTTGTTTCATAAAAAAAAAATCAATTGTAGAAGAGAAGGAGAAGGGAAACTTTTGATTGGTGCAAACAGTATAAACAAAAAAAGGCCATACAATAATGATTTTAACAGTCTAATGATTTAAATGAAAACCTTCAAATAAATAAATGGTTATTTTAAAACTTTTTAAAATTAAATGATCAATACATAAACTTACTAATAATTTAATAACATTAATTTACCCTTTTAAATAAAACTTACTCATAACTAATTTTAAATATTCGCAAAAATAAATTAACAAAACCAGCTAAATAATAATATCCAACAACTTAAACATAACCATTACAAACAACTTAAACAATACAAAGACAATTTTGTAGCATAAAAGCAATTATAAAAAATCAATTTTATTTCTTTGAAAATTTGGATTGGGTACTACGTAAAAAAAAAAAACATATTGATATGAGACATCATTTCATTTGAGAATTAGTTGAGAATAGTCTATTGAATTGAAATATGTGTCTACTCAAAGTTAGCTAATTGGTTTGTTCTCCAAAACCTTGGACTAACAGATTTGAGTGCTTGAAAAGCTTAATTGGAGTATGCCGAGCTTAAAGTGTTAACTATGTTTTGGACGACATCTACATGACGTAACTTAATTTAACTAAATTAAATAATGTATAAATATTGAGCGTTCATTTTTAGAATAAAAATTAAATTGAAACAATGTAGAAACATTAAAGTTAAAATTATTGTTATACCAAATTTAAAAATTGTTATATTATTTTTCCCGTTAACTATTTAATAGTTGGTGGTCAAAAATATGATCAAATGTAATTTTATAAATTTTTATAATTGAATAACCCAAAATAAAATTTACTAATAATTGAATAATTATTAATTTAGTTTTTCAACGGATGACAAGTGGGAGGGTCCATGGTTTTATATTCTAAGAGTGCGTCCAAAATGTTCATTAACTTGCTCTGCAGGACGTTGTTCCCTGGTTCCCAAACTGCCCTTATTATTATTATTATTATTATTATTATTATTATTATTATTATTATTACTACTTGAAATAAATTAACTGGATTTTATTATTAACCTCTAAAAGAAAAGGCCCAACAAAACATAAAATCCAATACATATAAAATAAAATAGGCCTATTGAAGAAATTAAATTACCAATAAATGTTAAAATAGGCATATTCAAAAGATTAAATTACCAATAAATATCGAAAATGCTTTAGGTGGAAGCGTTTTCTATCACTCCAACACTAAAAGTGGCAACACCAATAAATTTTTTTATTGTCTGGTGTCACCTATTAACATGAAAATAAAATTTACAGAACATATATTTATATAGACCCTAAGTCTCATTTCTCTTATTTTCTTAAGCGATTTGGGATGTGCGATATGAGTATATATAGACTCATACTTCATTTGCAGCTTGTTCTTAGACAATGTAGTAATTCTTCCAAAAAAAATGGCCTAATCTGGTAATTTTTAAAATTTTTGGCATTTATTGATAATTTAGTCTATTCAAGATTATCGGCCCAAACCCAACAGTAAGATTCTTCCATTAATTATCACACCTTTCAATCCTTCAAAAAACTCTTTTCATCTTCCCGATCCTCTTTCATTTTTTCCATTATTCAACTATCCAAAATGCAAATCGACATCACACATATCAAACTTGCACACTGCTTTGTCGATCTCATTCCACTAGCTCCTCGACGTAATCAGGACCCCTCTGTTCATATATACTTGTTCCTTATTTCCTAGGCTTTTTGTAGCCAATTTCAATCTTCATTCTTTGGCTATGTTTGAAATTGCAGATCTGGAATCCCTTACTCAACCATTGACAGTCTTTAATGAGAGCACAAATCTCCGATATATCATCCCTTTTGCTTTTGTAGCTTTTTGATAATTGATAAAACATCTCCTTTTACCTCTACAGCCATGACTCCTAGATCCAACCCCAGTTAAATCCACTAAACACATGTAAGGGTCTCTGCTGCAAAAATTGAAGGTACCTTCTCGTTTAGAACAATCCTCGACCCCAAAACCTTTACCCTCTCGTTTAGAACAATCCTCGACCCTAAAACTTTTCAATCTAAGTCCCTAATGACAATCTTGAAGAATGATCTATTTGGGTAAATTTTGGGTGAAAGTATTATAATCTAATTTATTAGAAATCAAATAATATTTTGTTTCTATACTTTAAAAAAAAATTAGTCTCTTAAATTAAACTTTTCTATTAAAAATTCTATTTATTTATCAATTGAGTATTAACTTAATTGACATCAGTATTGTTGTAACTGTAAAAGAATGTGTATTCGAGTGACTACAACGTATTAACCTTCATTTAATTATTAAGAGGGGCTATGGGTAATTTTCTTTGCTTGAAGTGGATATCACAAGGTTGAATAATTTTCTTTGTCAGCTAGTTAATTTTTTGAGCACATCTTCTATGTAATGTGATAGAAATCAAATTTGCGTAGTATACTTCTATAAATTTAATTGTTGGCAGAGTCGAACGGTTCCTTGGGACTCTTAAAATTTTGAGAATTTATTATTTATTTTTAAAATTTTATTTCTCTTTTAAAGTTAAAAAAAAAAGTAAATTCCTCAAAATTTTAAAAAATCTCATTATACTTTTTAATTTTTTTTAAATTGTAATTAAACTCACTTAAAACATTTAAAAATTCTCATTAATTTCACAAAAAATTTAAAATTTTTAATTAGACCCTTAATTTTTTTTAAATCTCATTAAAATTTTTGAATTTTTTAATAGCCTTAAAACTTAGTCCAAAGATCTGCCACTGACTATTGGTAAGTTTTTTTTGGCACTTAACTATAAAAGTAAAGTTACAAAATTATCACTTAACTATTCAAATATTTTCTTTTTAGTCACCAATTGTAAATGACCGATTGAAAAATAATGAGATAGCTTTTAAAATTGACATAATAATAACTTTAACCTTCAACATTTATAACTTGAATAAATTTAATCTTAATTCTAAAAAGGATTAACCCTCAAAATCTACACATTGTGTAATTTGATCTCTCCTCTTTTTTTTTTTTTTTTTTGCCTTTTTTTTGTTGCCCTTTCACTTAAAGAGCTAAAAGAAAAAAAATCTATCAAGTAAATTTGATAGGAAATATATAAAAAAGGAAACATTTGAAAATTCAAGATAATCATTTTTAGCTTTTTCTTATTCTTTTAAAATTGACCCTCAACGTTACAAATAAGAAGTAAAATTAGGGAAAAAAGTATCAATTTACACGATGTGTAAATGTTGAGGGTTAATTTTTTTTGGAATTAAGGCTAAATTAACACAATGTGTAAATTTTGAAGTTTAATGTTACTATTATGACAAATTTAAAAACTGCTAAGTTATCTTTCGGTTAGTAATTTAATGGTCGGTGATCATAAAAGAAAATTTCAAATAATTGGGTGTCCAAAAAAGAAAAAAAATTTGAATAATTGAGTAACCATAGTTGAGTAACAAAAAAATTCTAATAATTAGATGACTATAATTATAATTATAATTATAATAAAGTCAAAGTATTAATAATTCATATTATGTTATCATGCTTATAGTATTTATATGCATATAATTAATTATAAGTAATAAATATAATGTAATTTTTATTCTTCGTAATACAATATATCATTATATTATAATATAAGAAAGCAAACCATGTGTAAGGTAGTTTCATATTAACAATTCATATCATATTAATCATGCTTATAATATATAAATAATACGAAGATTTATTAATTTTTATAATATAATATAATATTTGTTAAATATATGTATGCCACGTTATATGAGTAAGGCTTAATGATAAATTTGATCACTGACGTTTACATATTTTGTCAAAATGGTACTAATTGTATTTTTGAAATTTTTTTTTTTGCCATCAACCTTTGATTTTTTTTCAAACTATATTTTTAACATATTTAATTAATAAATTTAAGGTTTCAATCTTTTATATGTTTGTTTATTGAGAAAATTTTCTATTGAGTTACTTTTTTTAGATAATTACATTCATTTTCTTTAAATTAAGAGTTATTTTTAAATTTAATGTATTATTTATTTTATTATTTTTCACATACAATTATCTTATTGGCTTATCTAAGTACTAAATTTCATTTCATTAAAAATATTTCATATATGAAATTCCACATCATTCCCGTAAATTTTTTTAACTGTACTTTTATTAAAACTGTTTAAAAAATAGATTGAAAAAAAGAACAAAAATGAACGGCCAAAAAACCTTTTTTACGTCTTACTAAGTAAAAAAAATGTGTGATCGAAAGCTTGATTTTGTTGTAGTGAGAGCATGAAAAATCCAGATAATAAGACAAAAGATACAACATAATTAAATCACGTATACTAGGGGTGAGCAAAATCCAATTCGATTCAAAAAACTCGATAAAAAATTAATTTTGAATTAAATAGTTCAAATTATTTGAGTTAACCAAGTTATTCGTATCAATTCGAATAAAAAATTAAGTTTTTCGGGTTAACTTGAATATGAATTACACAATTCGAGTTATCCGAAAATCTAAATAAGAAAAAATAAAATTACATCGTTTTGTTAAATGTTTACTTTTTTAAAAGTTAAAAGGCAAAAATACGTTATTTTGATAAATGTTGACCTATTAAGTTAAAAGACAAAACAATTGTATTGTTTATATAATTAAAAAATCTTGTACTTCATCTATTAGTTAAATAATTGATCCATGTAAACGCAACATTGAGTATAAATAATAGAATTCGTTAATTCGATTCGACTTGACTTGAAATTTTTTAACTAGATTCGATTCGATTAGGAAAAAATTTAAATTGAGTTCGATTGTTAAAATATGATTCGTCAATTCGACTAACTCAAAATTTGTTGACTCGATTTGATTCGACTCGACTCGATCGAATACCACTTTTAACTTAGACCACGTTATTATTATATTTTTATTTTCTTTAAGAGATAGGATGGAATTGGAAACGTATATTGGCCACATATGGTTGCTGTAAATCAGAGTGTGAGCCCTCAATTCTCCAGAAACACAAACGGAAATGGGGAAACCACACGTTTTGGTAATCCCTTATCCAACACAAGGCCATGTTATTCCTCTCATGGAACTCTCCCAAAACTTAGCCAAACAAGGCATCAAAATCAGCTTTGTTAACACAGTGTTTAATCACAAGAGGGTCCTGGATGCATTCGGCGAGAAGGTGGATGAAAATGGCTTACTTCATCTACTTTCAGTCCCCGATGGACTGGCAGATGGGGAAGATAGGAATCAGTTAGGGAAGTTAACTGAAAGATTATGCCAGGTTATGCCTACTCAACTCAAGGAGCTCATTCATAAGGTTAATGGATCAGATGATGATAAGATTTCATGTGTTTTAGCTGATATTAACATAGGGTTGGCTCTTGATGTTGCGGCGGAGTTGGGGATTCCTACGGTGGGCTTGTGGCCGGCTGCGGTGTTTCAACTGGCGATGTTGCTTAGTATCCCCAAATTTATTGATGATGGACTGATAGATGAAAATGGTAAGAACCTGTCTTGCTTTAACTACTTAGCAGTACCTATGAATAAGAGAAAATATAAGTTTTTTCCTCGTCTGAGATCTAATTTGATTCGACGAAGGCTAGTTTCTCGTAATTTTTGAATTAAAAATATTTTTAAACCTTTAATTTAAGTGTTTATTATTATTATTAAAAAGTATTTTTAAGAAATAATATATTTATTATAAACATAATGCTGTGAAATAAAAATATAATTTTTTTATCATAATTCATTATTAATATTTTGATATATGCAATATAGATTTTAAATATTGTAAGCAATTAATATTAATTATTTGTAAAATTTAATTTAAATATATAATTTATATTTTAAATATCATTAAGATATAACAATAAAAAAATTAACTATATAATGGTATATATTTAAAATAAATTTGAATAGGAAAATAATTGTATATCTAATATAATTAGTATATAAAAGCACATTAAATTATAAATAATGGTTAAAAATGTCACTTTGACTTTAAAAATGATTTTTGCAAGGATTCAAAAGCATTTTCTTACTTCTGAAACTGTCAGTTTAACATTACTTATGGTTTACAATGTTATCTTTAATTATTTAAATCTGTTTTGCAGGCACTCCACTCATGAAACATAAGATGTTTCAGTTGTCACCAAAGACGCCTTCTATACACCCAATGAATTTAGTATGGCTTAACATTGATGACTCTCCTTCAGCCCAAAAAATTATGTTTGATTTTATACGTAGGAACAGCAAAGTTGTTGAAACAACAGATTGGGTACTTTGCAACTCAAGTTTGGAATTAGAGCTTCAAGGGTTTAACTTAGTTCCCAAAGCCTTACCCATAGGCCCATTTTTAGCAACCAATCGGCTCGGAAACTTGTCGGGGAATTTCTGGCCCGAGGATTCAACTTGTTTGCAGTGGCTCGATCAACAGTCACCTGGTTCAGTCATATATGTCGCATTTGGTAGTTTCACAGTTTTTGACCAAATCCAGTTTCAAGAGTTAGCTTTGGGGCTTGAAATCACCGAAAGACCATTCCTTTGGGTTGTAAGAGAAGATATTACAAAAGGAAAACACCATAACTACCCTAAAGGGTTTAATGAAAGAGTTGGCAATCGATGTAGGATAGTGAGTTGGGCACCACAAGCAGCAATTTTGGGCCATTCTTCCATTGCATGCTTTATAAGTCATTGTGGGTGGAATTCCACCATGGAAGGTGTAAGCAATGGGGTGCCTTTCTTGTGTTGGCCTTACTTTGCTGATCAGTTCCTGAATGAAAACTACATTTCTGATATCTGGAAGATTGGATTAAAACTCCAAAAGGATGAAGGAGGTATCATTAGAAAAGAAGAAATTAAAAGCAAAGTGGAACAGTTGGTTGGTGATGAAAATTTCAAAACAAGAGCTATTGAACTGAGGCAAATGGTTACCAAAAGTGTCGGTGATGATGGAAGTTCTGATAAGGTATTCAAGAACTTTGTTCAATGGCTGAAATCATAGATCACTTCTTTGCATTTCGTTTTCTTGTTGAAGTTGATTTAATGGTGGTGGTTGTAGTATGTTAATTTGATTTTGTCCCTTCAATTTAAGTTTTGATTGAAATAATCAATTTTAATAAATTAAATCAATCAATTCTCCAATCACTATTTACTCAATTTATAATAAATTAGTTCCAAATATTACATTTACTGTGATTTTAATTTATTAAATATTATGTTTACAATTTATAAAAATATATTTTGATTTAATTTACAATAAAAATCAATTAATCTAAAATAATAAAATAACATTTTAAAAATAATGAAAAAAATAAAAAAATAATGGATAGTGAAATATTAAATAAATATATAAACGTAATTTATCATTTTAATATAAGTCAAATTTTCATCTACAAATAATCATCACTTTATAATTCAATTGTCAAATTTATTGATATAATTATACTTATCATTTTATTTTAATGAGATAGAATAAATAATAAATCCATAATTTAAAAACATTCATTTTAATCCAAGGATTGATAATATTTTCATTAAAAAAATCTCACAATAATTACTTCCTTTTATAATTAAATTAAGTTAAAGAAAAAAAAAATATTTTCATCTTCTTCTCCTTCAAAACCCACAAATATCTTATCCTAAAATTCTTTCTTTTCCTTCAAAAAAGTCCATCATAATCTCGAAAAATCATTTCTAACACTCATGAATTTTGAGTCCCTAATGACACGCTATCAAAATCTCAAATACTCATTTCTCTGAATCCACCCCCTTTATTTTACTTTTAGTTTTTAATCCGATGGTGCACAGGTATAATTGTACTATATGTATTAATTAAAATATATTATAAATTTATATAAATTTAATTTTATAATTGATATTATAAATAAATTTAAATTATTTTATATTTTTTTTGTAGTTATCTAAATGTTATATTTTCTTTTATAAATTGCATATATTAAGTAAATGATTATATAAATTTAAAAAGAGAGATTGGTAGGGCAAAAGGACCATCAACAATAAAACTAAAAATATTATCAAATCGAAAATTATTAGAATAAATGGAGTAACACAATAATTTTACATATAATTGTCTATAATTTAAGTTGGTAATTTTACAGGCAAAATTGCCATCAGTTATTTGGTTAACAGTATCAAAGAGAATCAAAAGAATGGTAGTCGCCTCTGTAAATTAACAATAAGACAACTTAAATAATTAAAGAAGAAGTTTATTATTATGATTTTATGCATTTAAAAAATTCTAATTATGTTCTTCTTTCCATGAATCATCGATAAGATTAACTATTTTAAATCAATTAATATCTTATGTGAGCGAGTAATATGTAAATTCTTAAATATAATTGGTATTGTTGATATATTTTTCTTCATGTCTCATTGAGAGGAATATTGGGGGTATTTATACATACTCCTATTGTTACTATTACAGCTCACAATTGGGCTCACCATTTTGTCTCGGCCTTGGGGCCTCTAGTGCTAATATTCCCTGCCCCTAGTGTTGACATTCTCTGTGTGCCTCCTAGCTTGTTGGACGCGTGTCTGCGTAGCATGCGATCCTTTCTGATTTTAAGGCTAACATCCTCAGCGAGCTCCGTACTCGTTGGTCATGAGTTCGGATTACTTGTAGGCCTCACAATCTTTCTTGCGAACACCATTTGCGACCCCATCTTACGAAGTGTGCCCGCGAACTCTTCTTACAGGATATCTTGGTGAGTACACCTCTTCTAAGTTGAGTCCATCCAGGTCAAGGATCGGAGACCCGAATCCTTTTAGGACATTTGACTTGGCAATTACAAATATATATATAACAAATATAATAAATAAAAAATATAGAGAATGATGAAATAAAAATTTAACAGATAGGTAATGTAGTTTGATGGCAAGAAATTAACTTTATTTACCAATTTAAAGACCTAAAATAACCACATAAAATAAGCAAAAAATTGAAGAATGTGAAAAATCTCCCAAAAACAACTCTCAAGAATGAATTATTTTCCATATATATATATCATCTTAATAATAGGAGTACAAATTGATGATATAAAAAATTAGACATTGAACTAACAATTCAGTGGAAGAAACCTGAGAAAAGAAAAATGAGCACGTTATAGTTGGAAGTAAACTTGTTGTCAATGTAATTTTCAATGTGTATTCTGATGAAATTAAAAAAGGAAACTCATAAAGAAAGATAATGTGGAGTTTACTTTGCATTTATCGGACATGTTATAGGTAACTTAGACGATAATCGACTGAGTAATTTCTATCTATTTTTTATATGTGGGACAATGATTAAATGCCCTATGACAGGGTGGGCCAAATCTAAATTGGTAATTGAGTGAAAAGGAAGACTTGCAAATAACTTTTCGTTTTCTTTTCGAGAGATTTTTTTTTTTTTTGGTGCAGAAACAGGTTTTGCCTTCTTCACTCGTTTTCTTTGGTACAAGTTATGGGGATTACATACTTGCAAAGTAACCAAACGATTACAAGAGAGAAAAGAAAATATGAATCCTAAGGCAAAAAATAAACCTACTTCTTAGATGTTATAATAGCTTAAACGGTTCAGGCAGATATTTGAATGGCCATTATCAAAGATGGATCATTGATCTGACTTATCATCAAGAGAACAAAACCCCCTCTCAACAACAAGCTTGGAGAGAATGAATATATATTGATGAAATCAAGAGAGAGAAAAAGAAAAAAAGAGGTCTTTTTTTTTTAATTTTCAGTTTTAATGAGAGAAAAGAGTATTTAGAGAATGTCGACAGGTAAAATTTTATGCAAGTCCTCCTATTTTGATTGTTTAGTTTTTTCTTTAGCCTACAGTGCCACATGGCATCCATTTGTTGGCCTACATGTCAAAAACGGATAGAAATTAACCTTGTTAGCTTGAGGTACCAAAAGGTTAGACAGAGAAAAAATTAAGGTGTCAAATCAAACAAATTAAAAGTATAAGTACCATATTAAAATTTTTGTTAAAATATAGGGAGATTTTTGTCATTATCCCAATATCTGAATTAGCGAAAACCTAATTTTGAAAATTTTAACCATATCTCAAATATTTGAATCCACAAAAATCTAAATATGCTAAAATTCTTTTTTTTTTAATATATAAAATCAAACAAAATTAGTTTTAAATAACATCTGCTTGTAATTAGAAACAATAATTTTAAACTCGGTAAAATATACCCAAGGTCATAAAACTATTAGTAAGTTTATGTTTTGGTCACTTAACTTTAAAAAGTTATAAAATGATCACCGAACCATTTGAAAGTTTTCATTTAAGTCGTTGAATTATTCTAAAGTTTTTATTTAAGTCATTGGGTTGTTATTTTTTTTAAAGTCCGGCTAGTGAGCTCCAAGTAACAATCAATGATCTATACGGTGGATTGACACTTATTGACAAGTAGAAAAACATACTTTAGACCCAATTCGATTTGACGGTTAGTGTTAGAGATCAGAGAATAAAATTGTTTAGATTTTGGTTTGCAAATTCGTGACATTTAAAGTTGTTTCATGAAAAAAATTAAATTGCAAAAGAGAAAGAGAAAAGAAGCTTTTGATTGTGTAGACGGTATAAACGAAAAATCATAACCATTACAAACAACTTAAACAATACAAAGACAGTTTTGTAACATAAAAGCAATTACGAAAAATCAAATTTATTTCTTTGAAAATTTGAATTAGGTACTAGGTAAAAAAAATCACTTTAAATTAAGGTATACAGTGATGGCTTTTACTTTTTAAAAATAAAATAAAAATTAATGCCATTTAAGAATCAAACATATTGATATCAGACATCATTTCATTCGGGAATAAGTTGAGAATAGTTTATTGAATTGAAATATGTGCCTACTCAAAGTTAGCTAATTGATTTGTTTCCTAAAACCGTGGACTGAAACAAATTTGAGAGCATGAAAAGCTTAATTGGAGTATGCCGAGCTTAAAGTGTTAACTATATTTTGGATGACATCTACATGACTTAGCTTGATCTAACTAAATTACATAATGTATAAATGTTAATGGTTAATTTTTTAGGATAAAGATTAAATTGAAACAATGTAAAAATGTTGAAGTTAAAGTTGTTGTTATGCCAAATTTAAAAGTTGTTACGTCATTTTTTCCCGTTAAATATTTAATAGTTAGAGGTCAAAAATCATAACCAAGCAATAATTTTATAACTTTTTATAATTAAATAACTAAAAATAAAACTCACTAATAATTAAATAATTACTAATTTAGTTTACCAACCTAAATAAAGTGGATGACAAGTGGGAGGGTCCATGGTTTTATATTCTAAGAGTGCGTCCAAAATGTTCATTAATTTGCTCTGCAGGAAGTTGTTCCCTGGTTCCCAAACTAGCCATTTATTATTATTATTATTATTATTATTATTATTATTATTATTATTTGAAATAAATTAACTGAATTTTATTATTGACCTCTAAAAGATAAACCCCAACAAAACATAAAATCCAATACAAATAAAATAAAATAGGCCTATTCAAGAGATTAAATTATCAATAAATGTCAAAAATGCTTTTAAGCGGAAGTACTTTCCGCTATACTAAAGTGGTAACACTAATAATTTTTTTTTATTTTCTGATACCACCTATTAACCTGAAAATAAAACTTACAAAACATATATTTATATAGACTCCAAATCTCATTTTCTTTTTTTTTAAAACGATGTCAGATATGAGATATGAGTATATATAGACTCATAATTCATTTGCATTTTGTTATTAAACAAAGTGATAATTCTTCCATTAACTCTCACACCTTTCAATCCTTCAAAAAACTTTTCATCTTCCCGATCCTCTTTCATTTTTTCTGTTCTTCAACTTTCCAAAATGTAAATCGACACCACACATATCAAACTTGCATGTTGCTTCGTTGATCTCTTTCCACTAGCTCCTCGACGTAATCAGGGCCCCTTTGTTCATATCTCTTTGTTCCCCATTTCCTAGGCCTTTTGTAGCCAACTTCGTTCTTCATTCTTTCGCCATGTTTGAAATTGCAGATTTGGAATCCCTTACTTAGCTATTGACAGTCTTTAATGAGAGCACAAATCTCCGATATATCATCCCATTTCTTTTGTAGATTTTTTATAATTGATAAAACATTTCCTTCTACCTCTACAATCATGACTCCCAAATCTAACCC
The DNA here is from genome assembly GCA_025698465.1 of Gossypium longicalyx. Classification (NCBI taxonomy): domain Eukaryota; kingdom Viridiplantae; phylum Streptophyta; class Magnoliopsida; order Malvales; family Malvaceae; genus Gossypium; species Gossypium longicalyx. The sequence goes on from CM047005.1 coordinate 5,919,064, forward strand.
TAATTGAAGCCCTTGGACACATGCAAGGGTCTCTGCTGCAAAAATCGAAGGTACCCTCTCATTTAGAACAATCCTCGACGCCAAGACCTTTCCCTCTAAGTCCCTAATGACAATCTCAAAGGATGATATGTTTGGGTAAATTTTTGGTGAAAGTATTAGAATGTAATTTATTAGAAATCAAATTATATTTTGTTTCTATACTAAAAAAAAAGTAAATTAGTCTCTTAAATTAATCTTTTCTATTAAAAATTTTATTAATTTGTTGATTGAGTCTTAATTTAATTAATATCAATATTATTGTCAATGGAGTGACTAAAGCGTATTATCTTTTTATTTAAATATTAGAAAGAACTATGAGTATTTTTTTTGTTTGAAGTGGGTACCACAAGGTTGAATAATTTTCTTTGTCGGTTAGTTAATTTTTTACGCACAACTTTTGTATGCTGTGATAGAAATCAAATTTGAGTACTATGCTTCTATTAATTTAATTGTTGGCAGAGTTGGATGTTCCTTGGCACTCTTAAAATTTTGAGAAATTATTATTTATTTTTTAAGATTTTATTTATCTTTTAAAGTAAAAAAAAAAAAGTAAGCTCCTCAAATTTTTAAAAAAATTCTCATTATATATTTTTTTAAATTGTAATTAAAAAACTCACTTAAAATATTTAAAAATTCTCATTAATTTCATAAAAAATTTAAAATTTTTAATTAGACCCTTAATTTTTTTTTAAATCTCATTAAAATTTTTGAAATTTTTAATAGCCTCAAAATTTAGTCTAAAGATCCGCCACTAACTATTAGTAAATTTTTTTGGGCACTTAACTATGAAAGAAAAGTTACAAAATTATCACTTAACTATTCGAATTTTTTCTTTTTAGTCACCAGTCGTAAATGACCAATAGAAAATTAATGTGATAGCTTTTAAAGACATAATAATAGCTTTAACCTTCAACATTTATAACTTGTGTTAATTTAGTTTTAATTCTAAAAAAGATTAACCTTCAAAATTTATTTTATCTCTCCTTTTCTTTTCTTTTTTATTCTTTTTTTGCCTTTTTTTTTGTTGCCTTTCCACCTAAAGAGCCAAAAGAAAAAACAAATCTATCAAGTAAATTTGATAGGAAATATATAAAAAGGGAAACATTCGAAAATTCAAGATAATCATTTTTAATTTTTCTTATTTTTTTAAAATTAATACTCAACATTACAAATAAAAAGTAAAATTAGAAAGAAAAAAATATCAATTTATACCATGTGCAAATGTTGAGGGTTAATTTTTTTTTTTTTGGAATCAAGGCTAAATTAACAAAATGTGTAAATGTTGAAAGTTAATGTTACTATTGTGCCAATTTTAAAAACTGCTAAGTTATCTTTCAATTAGTAATTTAATAGCCGGTGATCATAAAAGGAAATTTCAAATAGTTGGGTGTCCAAAAAAGAAAAAAATTAAATAATTGAGTAACCATATTTTGTAACTTTTCATAATTGAGTGACAAAAAAAAATCACTAATAATTGAATCACTATAATTATAATTATAATTATAATTATAATTATAATAAAGTCAAAGTATTAATAATTCATATTATGTTATCATGCTTATAGTATTTATATGCATATAATTAATTATAAGTAATAAATATAATGTAATTTTTTATTCTTCGTAATATAATATATCATTGTATTATAATATAAGAAAGCAAACCATGTGTAAGGTAGTTTCATATTAACAATTCATATTATATTAATCATGCTTATAATATATAAATAATACGAAGATTTATTAATTTTTATAATATAATATAATATTTGTTAAATATATGTATGCCACGTTATTTGAGTAAGGCTTAATGATAAATTTGATCATTAATGTTTACATGTTTTGTCAAAATGGTCCTAATTGTATTTTTAAGTTTTTTTTCATCAACTTTTGATTTTTTTTTTCAAACTGCATTTTTAACATATTTAATTAATAAATTCATGAGATTTAATGAATAAATTTAAGGTTTCAATATTTTATATGTTTGTTTATTGAGAAAATTCTCTACTGAGTTAAATTTTTTTTAGATAATTATGTTATTTTTTTAAATTAAGAGTTATTTTTTATTTAATGTATTATTTATTTTATTATTTTTTCACATGTAAATCTAAGTAATAAATTACATTTCATTAAAAATGTTACACATGAAATTTCAAATCATTTCCGTTAAATTTTTTTAACTGTATTTTCATTAAAACTATTAGAAAAAACAGATTAAAAAAAATAAAGATAGATAACCAAAAAATTAAAAAATATAATTAAATTTATTTTGACAAAAGCTATGAGTAGTGCGTACTAAGTAAAAAAAAAAAAAAAAAAAAAAAAAAAACAGTGTGATCGTAAGCTTGATTTTGTTGTAGTGGGAGAATGAAAAATCTAACAAGACAGAAGATACACCATAATTAAATTACGTACACCACGTTATTATTATATTTTTATTTTCTTTAAAAGATAGCATGGCATTGGAAATGTATATTGGCCACAAATGGTTGCTATAAATCAGAGTGTGAGCCCTCAATTCTCCAGAAACACAAACGGAAATGGGGAAACCACACGTTTTGGTAATCCCTTATCCAGCACAAGGCCATGTTATTCCTCTCATGGAACTCTCCCAAAACTTAGCCAAACAAGGCATCAAAATCAGCTTTGTTAACACAGTGTTTAATCACAAGAGGGTCCTGGATGCATTCGGCGAGAAGTTGGATGAAAATGGCTTACTTCATCTACTTTCAGTCCCCGATGGACTGGAAGATGGGGAAGATAGGAATCAGATAGGGAAGTTAACTGAAAGATTATGCCAGGTTATGCCTACTCAAATCAAGGAGCTCATTCATAAGGTTAATGGATCAGATGATGATAAGATTTCATGTGTTTTAGCTGACATTAACATGGGGTCGGCTCTTGATGTTGCGGCGGAGTTGGGGATTCCTACGGTGGGCTTGTGGCCAGCTGCGGTGTTTCAACTGGCGATGTTGCTTAGTATCCCCAAATTTATTGATGATGGACTGATAGATGAAAATGGTAAGAACCTGTCTTGCTTTAACTACTTAGCAGTACCTATGAATAAGAGAAAATATAAGTTTTTTCCTCGTCTGAGATCTAATTTGAATCGACTAAGGCTAGTTTCTCGTAATTTTTGAATTAAAAATATTTTTAAACCTTTAATTTAAGTGTTTATTATTATTATTAAAAAATATTTTTAAGAAATAATATATTTATTATAAACATAATGCTGTGAAATAAAAATATGCATTTGAATGATATTTAAATTCGTTATTATTATGATATTAAAATAAAAATATAATTTTTTTATCATAACTCATTATTAATATTTTGATATATGCAATATAGATTTTAAATATTGTAAGCAATTAATATTAATTATTTGTAAAATTTAATTTAAATATATAATTTATATTTTAAATATCATTAAAATATAACAATAAAAAAATTAACTATATAATGGTATATATTTAAAATAAATTTGAATAGGAAAATAATTGTATATCTAATATAATTAGTATATAAAAGCACATTAAATTATAAATAATGGTTAAAAATGTCACTTTGACTTTAAAAATGATTTTTGCAAGGATTCAAAAGCATTTTCTTACTTCTGAAACTGTCAGTTTAACATTACTTATGGTTTACAATGTTATCTTTAATTATTTAAATCTGTTTTGCAGGCACTCCACTCATGAAACATAAGATGTTTAACTTGTCACCAAAGACGCCTTCTATACACCCAATGAATTTAGTATGGCTTAACATTGATGACTCTCCTTCAACCCAAAAAATTATGTTTGATTTTATACGTAGGAACAACAAAGTTGTTGAAACAACAGATTGGGTACTTTGCAACTCAAGTTTGGAATTAGAGCTTCAAGGGTTTAACTTAGCTCCCAAAGCCTTACCCATAGGCCCATTTTTAGCAACCAATCGGCTTGGAAACCTGTCGGGGAATTTCTGGCCCGAGGATTCAACTTGTTTGCAGTGGCTCGATCAACAGTCACCTGGTTCAGTCATATATGTCGCATTTGGTAGTTTCACAGTTTTTGACCAAATCCAGTTTCAAGAGTTAGCTTTGGGGCTTGAAATCACCGAAAGACCATTCCTTTGGGTTGTAAGAGAAGATATTACAAAAGGAAAACACCATAACTACCCTAAAGGGTTTAATGAAAGAGTTGGCAATCGATGTAGGATAGTGAGTTGGGCACCACAAGCAGCAGTTTTGGGCCATTCTTCCATTGCATGCTTTATAAGTCATTGTGGGTGGAATTCCACCATGGAAGGTGTAAGCAATGGGGTGCCTTTCTTGTGTTGGCCTTACTTTGCTGATCAGTTCCTGAATGAAAGCTACATTTCTGATATCTGGAAGATTGGATTAAAACTCCAAAAGGATGAAGGAGGTATCATTAGAAAAGAAGAAATTAAAAGCAAAGTGGAACAGTTGGTTGGTGATGAAAATTTCAAAACAAGAGCTATTGAACTGAAGCAAATGGTTACCAAAAGTGTCGTTGATGGTGGAAGTTCTGATAAGGTATTCAAGAACTTTGTTCAATGGTTGAAATCATAGATCACTTCTTTGCATTTCGTTTTCTTGTTGAAGTTGATTTAATGGTGGTAGTTGTAGTATGTTAATTTGATTTTGTCCCTTCAATTTAAGTTTCGATTAAAATAATCAATTTAATAAATTAAATTAAATCAATCAATTCTCTAATCACCATTTACTCAATTTATAATAAATTAATTTTAAATGTTACGATGACTGTGATCTTATATGTTTATTTTTTAATTTATTAAATATTATGTTTACAATTTATAAAAATATATTGTCAGATTAAATGATGATTGATTTAATTTATAATAAAAATCGATTAATCTAAAACAATAAAATAACATTTTTAAGATAATGAAAAGAATAAAAAAATGGATAGTGAAATATTAAATAAATAAATAAAAGTAATTTATCATAATAAGTCAAATTTTCATCTACAAATAATCATCACTTTAATATTTCATTGCTTTTGACATATAATTTCAAAACACAATGAAAAGATATATTTGCAATTGTGTGAGTATTATTAAAATCAAATAATAATAAATAGGAGGGATTCACTTTTACTAATGTAAAATGAAAGTAGTTTTACTCGCGACCCCTTATAATAATGAGAATGTATATAGTCCTATTCTTGTTTGGTCCAGTATGAAATGAACTTATAATCATGAAATTCACTCGATCATGAGATTATAGATTGTAAGTTCATAACCCTAATCCATTCTCATTTTGGGCGAAACAGATCTACTAATTTTTTTTTTATTCTAGTTAGCAAAGAAGGACATTGAATTAAGAAATAGATTCTAGAAGCTAAACTAAAAAAAAGGATACCTTGAGCAATTATAATAATCGGGTTCATTAATATTCTTGGTATAGTAGATGCTCTTATTTCTTTGTACGATTAGTATTTTTATAATTCAATTGTCGAATATCTCGATATAATTTTACTTATCATTTTATTTTAATGAGATAGAATAAATTAATGATAAATTTATAATTTAAAAACATTCGATTGATAATATTTTCATTCTCACGATTTTCATTAAAAAATTCTCACAATAATTACTTCCTTTTATAATTAAATTAAGTTAAAGAAAAAAAATATTTTCATCTTCTTCTCCTTCACTTCTCCTACAAAACCCACAAATTTATTATCCTAAAATTATTTCCTTTCCTTTAAAAAAATTCATCAAAATTTCAAAAAATTATTTCTAACACTCATGAGTTTTGAGTCTCTAATGACACGTTATCAAAATCTCAAGTACTCATTTTTCTGAATCCACCCGCTTTATTTTACTATTAGTATTTAATTCGACGGTCCACGGGTTTAATTATATTATATGTATTAATTAAAATATGTTATAATTTTTTGTAGTTATCTAAATGTTATATTTTTTGATTAAAAAATATTATATTTTCTTTTTTTAAATTGCATATATTAAGTAAATGATTATATAAATTTAAAATGAGAGACTGGTAGGGCAAAATGACCATCAACAATAAAACTAAAAATATTATCAAATCGAAAATTATTAGATTAAAAAGAGTAACACAATAATTTTACATATAATTGTCTATAATTTAAGTTGGTAATTTTACAGGCAAAATATTCATCAGCTATTTGGCTAACAGTATCAAAGAGAATCAAAATACTCCCCTTCATGCCTCTGTAAATTAACAATAAGACAAATAATTGAAGGTGAAGTTTATTATTATGATTTTATGCATTTAAAAAAATTCTAATTATGTTCTTCTTTCCATGAATCATCGATAAGATTAACTATTTTAAATCAATTAATATCTTATGTGAGTGAGTAATACGTAAATTCTTAAATATAATTGGTATTGTTGACGTGTTTTTTTTCATGTCTCATTGAGAGAAATATTGGGGGTATTTATACATACTCCTGTTGTTACCATTACAGCTCATAATTGGGCTCACCATTTTGTCTCGGCCTTGAGGCCTCTAGTGTTGATATTCCTTGCCCCTAGCGTTGACATTCTCTGTGTGCCCCCTAGCTTGTGGCCCGTGTCTGCGTAGCATGCGATCCTTTCTAATTTTAAGGCTAACATCCTCATCGAGCTCCATATCCATTGGTCACGAGTCTAGATTACTTGTAGGCTTCGCAATCTTTCCTGCAAGCACCGTTTGCGACCCCATCTTACGAAGTGTACCCACAAACTTTTCTTACAGGCTGTCTTGGTGAGTACACCTCTTCTGAGTTGAGTCCATCCGAGTCAAGGATCGAAGACCCGAATCCTTTTAGGATATTTGAGTTGGCGATTACAAATACATATAACTAGAGGTGAGCATGCCGGGCCTGACTAAAAATTCAGGCCCATTTGCTAGGCCCAGGCTCGACCTGGCCTGAAAAATGGGCCTAAAATTTTGCCCAAGCCCGACCTAGATGAAAATGCTAAAACCTGGCCCGCTCATATTAACTTTTATATTATTTTGATTTAATTTTAAAATATATATAATACATCAAAAATACTAAAAGCATCAAAATAAATATTTCTCAACAACTTGAAAATAAAATTTTAAAATTATGTATACTTAAATAACACTAAGATAGATTTAACTTAACAAGCAAATGTCTCTAGAATAATAACAAAATTAACAATAAAATAAGTTTTATATAATATCCAAACAATAACAACATAATAGTAAAATGGTAGCAAAATAAGGAGAAAATAACAAGAAAATAATATTAAAAAATCAAAAATTTTTGTTCTTTAGTAAATTCAAGCCTGGCTCGGGGCCAAAAATGTCTTACCCGAGGCTCGGCCTGTTTTTTAAACGGGCTTTATTTTTTTGTCCAAACCCATTTTTCGGACCTATATTTTTGTCCAAACCCTCCCACATTTCGGGCGAACCTTCTAATCAGGCCACCATGCTCACCTCTACATATAACAAGTATAATAAATAAAAAATATAGAGAATGATGAAATAAAAATTTAACAGATAGGTAATGTAGTTTGATGGTAAGAAATTAACTTTATTTACCAATTTAAATACCTAAAACAACCACATAAAATAAACAAAAAAATTTAAAGAATGTGAAAAATCTCCCAAAAACAACTCTCAAGAATGAATTGTTTTCCACATATATATCATCTTAATAATAGAAGTATAAATTAATGATATAAAAAATTAGACATTGAACTAACAATTCAGTGGAAGAAACCTGAGAAAAGAAAAATGAGCCCGTTATAGTTGGAAGTAAACTTGTTGTCAACGTAATTTTCAATGTATATTCCGGTGAAATTAAAAAAGGAAACTCATAAAGAAAGGTAATGTGGAGTGTACCTTGCATTTATCGAACACGTTACAGGTAACTTAGACGATGATCGACAAGCAATTGAAAAAGGTCCAAAATAAGCCCGACGTCGGGACAAGAAGGTCCCTGACGTTGGGACGATGCGACAGTTTTTGGCAATGGACATGACGACGACGTCGTAACGAGGAAAGCTGGCATGTCATGACATCACGATGATTCCTAATATTATACAACCACGTTTTGGACAACTTAACAAAACTTCTTCTAGTTGAGCTTTGACTACTTCAGGAATATTTTAATATGATTAAAACTCTAATATTAGCCTATTTAAAGGGCCTTAGTAACCTTGATTTAGACATGCCAATCAATGATGGTTTTTCTTGAGGGTGACAAGATGTAATTGCATATGAGTTTTTATGAGAATTTTGTAGTAACTATGAAAAGGATTTTGTTTTTGAGTTATGACTTTATTTTTGGGATTTGGGATTATACGTTTAGTACATTTAAGTTTATTTTCTCCATATTGTACTTTTGTTTGTTTACTTAATTAGTGAAAAGTGGAAGTCACATTTACCGATGGTTTTTCCTTTTTTGAGGGTTTTTCACGTGAAATATTTGTGTTCGATCTTCTCCATTTTTACTACCTTGTTGTTTATACGAGTTGATCCTCAATAGATAGCAAACATAGGGCATGTTTAGTAGTACTTAAAAAAAAGCACTTTTGACTCCAAAAGCACTTTTGGAAGAAAAGTTGTGCTAAACAAGCTGTTTTTGGCTGAAATTATTGTCTCAAAAGTACTTGTTGCAGGCCAATTTTGGCCCAAATATAACTAACCAAAACCCAAACCCTTTACAAACCCATCAAACTCATTTACAAATTAAACCTAACCCAACTAACCTAAACCCAAAACCCACCAGCCCACTAAACTAACAGCCCATTACACAAAATCAGAAACAAAAATATCTAACCCCAAACCCTAACCCCCCTAGCATTCGGCGCCCACTTGCCTCTGCCAAAGTCGGCCAACTGCTCTGCCGCCTACAGCACCGCCACTGTCTCCATCAGCAACTTGCACTTGCAAAGAAGAGACAAATAATATTAGAAAATACATGTAATATGGCTTTAAAAAGCCAAACGAAAATCAAAAGGGGGGTTCGGCAAGTTCAATAAAAAAGAATACAAAAACCCATTCGTTTTTTTAGCAAATATCACTACCATTAGCAAAAACACAAATACTATACCAAATCAGGGGACCCAAGGGACCAAAAATCGAAAGCACAAATACTTAAGGTGACCACTGTTTTTTTTTTTTTTCGTTTTTATTTTTTTATTTATATATTCGAATCTACTCTATTTACACCTATATATATAAATAAAACATAAATAAAATAATAATATATAAAAAAATCGGCGCCGGCGCCGGCGAAGGTCTGGTGACGGACCGGAGATCGGCCCCCTGGCCGGAGCACCCTCCCTTCCCCTCTTCTCTCTTTCCCTCTTTTCTTTTTTTTTTCTTTCCCCTAGTGCAAATGAAATTTTTCAAAAAAATTTAACTTATATAGGGGACCAAAACGCACCGTTTTGGACTTCAACCCGACCCGCTCCGAACAGGATCCACGTGTTTTTTAAGGGAGGGGTTATTTGTGCGTTTAACCCCTCCGCTTTTTAAACGTTTTGCAATTAAGTCTTGCGTTACTTTTAATTTGGCCCTGAAATTTTGCACGATTTTCAATTCAGTCCAGTTCAATACGGTACGTTTTAAAGGCTCGGATTTATTGCGCTTCTGACCCCTCCAAGTTACGCGCATGTTATAATTTCGCCCTTTTCTTTAGTTTTTATTTCAAATTGGCCCCAAAATTTAGTTTTTAATTCAATTTCGTCTTTTTTTACCTTTTTTTCGTTACTCTACTTTAATTTTTTATTATTATTATTATTATTATTATTATTATTATTATTATTATTATTATTATTATTATTATTATTATTATTATTATTATTATTATATTACTTCTAATGTGCCCATATTATGTATTGTACTATGTGTGTATATATATATTTATATGTTACCTACTTTTAATATTATATTTATATATAATATTATGTATATTTTTAATATGTATGTATTTGTGAAGTATTATCAATAGTTTTTATTATTATTAGTTTCAAAATGTATATATTGTGTTTATATTTTAGTACTACGCTATATATGTTTTTGTATTATGTATATATATTTTTAAATATTATATATTGAGTATTTCTAACATTATTACCATATATATATACGTATTTTTATCGCATAAATATTTTTATTTATCACTTCTAATGTATATATATATATCGCATATGTTTTATATTGTATATTTCCCTTATTTATTTTTTATTAGTTATATGTTTTTATTATTTCATTTACATATCTTTATATCATCTTTATTATTATTAATCTTAATACATGTTATATATATATATATATATTATGTATATTTTAATATTATATATATATGTACGTATTCATATTATAGTGTTTTTAGTTACATATTTTTGTACTATATTATTTTATTAGTTTTGCTATTATTAGTATTGGTTTTAGTTTCAATAAATATTCTAATATGTATATATATACTTTAGTATCATAGTTGTTTACTTTTATACGGTCTTATGTACATATATTTACACGCATATTTTCTTTTATATACATGTTTAATATCATATATGTATATGCGTTTTTACTATATTAGTCAGTCTTTTTCCCTATTTTATATATATATATTTCAAATACTATGTATAGTATATTTATGACTCTATTACTATATATATTTTATGTACACACTTTTAATATTATTATTATATATATATTCGTTGTTTTTATTTTATGTTTAATATTATCATTATTTACGCTTAATATCGCATGCATGATTATTGTTTTTAATATTATTATCATATTTATTATTTGTTTTAATATATACCTGGCACTTTTATTTATTTCTATTTCATATTAATTTGCTTTGCATTATTTCGAAAATCTTATTCTTGTTTTCCAAAATATACGAGGCAACGTATCGGTTTAACACTAAGCCATTGATTTCATTGCTATGTTGGGTGAATCATATCGGCTCGTGTTGAAAACGGAACGCCCTTCTAACAAATCAAATTTTAAAATTTCTCGTCTTTTCAATTGAATCACGACTAAATATTACTTTGAACTCGTATTTTTGAAAATCAAGACAACACATGTTTATGAGATGCCAATTTTGGGAGTCGCGAGGGTGCTAATACCTTCCTCACGCGTAACCGACTCCCGAACCCTAATTTTTCACTGGATTTTAATGTAGACCTAAACTCGGCCTTCTCTTATTTTAAAAATAAATTTATTAGGTGTCCGATCACACCTAGAAAAAAGATCGGTGGCGACTCCCTTTTTAAAATCGAAAGTTGGTTTTCAAATGTTTGATAAATCGCCACAATTTAGCGACCGAACTAAATTTTTACGTCGCTACAGTACTTTTGAAAAGGAGAAGTTAAAACTTTTAGGTTTCCTCTCCAAAAGCACTTTTGGTGCTTAATTATTTTTTTACCCCTCTAAAGTCTAATAACATAGTATTTTCCCTTTTTTTTCTTGGTGCTTAATTACAAATGTGTTAAAATCATTAATTAAAAATAAAAAAATATTTTTTAAAATACTAATTACAAATATTTAATGGTTATATTTAAATATTTAAAATGTAGTTTATATATTTTAACTAAAATTTATAAATAATTAATATTTATTGCTTAAAAATATTTAAAATTTATATTTCATATATTAAAATATTAACAATAAGTTATAATAATTTTTTTATATTCTTACTAAAATATAATAATATTAACTAATTTAAATATTATTTAAATGCATATTTGTTACTTGATAATAACATCATTAAAATTGACATTTTATTTCTCAAAAGTATTTTTTAACAGTAATGCTAAACACTCAGATTTTAAACACAATTTTTTAAAAATACTTTTCCACAACACTTTTTAAAAGCATTGTTAAACTAACCCATAATAGAATGGGAAACATCTTTAAATCAACAATGAAATTCTTGTACCAGAAGGTGAAGTATACAAAATAGAAGGGAAAATGCAAAACAGATTTTCTCCACATTCAGACCATTTACGTCCTTAAGAAAGTGATTTTTATTTTATTATTTTTTTTACTTTTGGATTTTAACTTTTGATGAAAGGCTGGTCATGCAAGTTTGATGTTGAATTAGAGAAATTTATATACTGTAAGAGTTGGGATTTAGGGTTACTTAAATTTTGAGCTTCCCTTCACACATACGGAAAATGTAATTACCATTCATTTTCTAATATAATCAACATTTTGTCACAAAATTTAATTATTGAATTCTCAATTATTTTAATACCTGCAGTGTTTATATACATCAATTTTTTATTTGATTTAATTTTTGTAAATTATTAATATGATTATGGATATAATATTATTTTATGTTTATATAGTGCATATATAAATAATTATATTTATTTAATATAAAAATAAGTTGATATATTTAATACAAAATTAAAATTTTAAGTATACATTTAAACCACAATCAGGGTTTCATTATACAATTACACAATAAATTTAAATTTAAAATTTTAAAGGATATTTCTATTATTATTGAACAACCAGTTCAACCTCTTTGTAATGTTTATTTTAATTAATTTAAATTAAAAATTCAAAACTCTAACATATATCTAATTAAAATTTTCTCAAAACCTATCTATAACTTTAAAAATGACATATGATGGTTGGCCAGTGAATTTTCTTGAAATCCTAGAAGGAGATGAAATAAAAAATGGGAGGAAGAAAGTATATAAATAAAGTTAAAAATATTTACTATTTTTTATGTATGTGTTTTTACACAATTGACTCAATTTTAAAAAAGATTGAATGTTCACCAAACCCTTTGTGGGCTGTATTGGGCTTCCACCAACTCATCACAACAAAACCCAAACAATGCGGGTCAGATTCCAACATATGACAATTTCAATGAGAAAGGTCATTAAAGAGATTTCAAGCCTCTTGGACAACCCATTAATTTAATCTATCCTCCTCCATAGTTTTTTTATTCAAACACAACGTTAGATCGATGGTTTCAAGTCTATCAGCAATCTAACACCTCCCTCCTCCCTCCTCCCTCCTCCTTCCACCCCGGCCAAAAAAAAAAAAAAAAAAAGCACCGTTTTTCTCACAGTAGCATTGTTTTCTTTTGCGAAGCAAACTCATCATACCATACCATACCAGCCCATGGAAGACACAAGTCTGACTAAATCCATGCGTGGATATAATGTAAATTTTTTTTGGAGAAACGACGACGCCGTACCTAAATCCATGGATGTGATTTCAGAGCAAGCAGTTTTCGAGAATTCATGGGAGGATAGTAGGCTCTTGGCGAAACAGGTATGTAATCAATTCTTGTTTGGGTGTTGATTATGGTTGATTTTGTCGTTCGTCGGTTTGTGTAAAATAAATCTGAAATAAAATTTAATAAACCATAAACTAGGATATGTGAAATTATCAATAATAAATCACGAACAAAATTAGATGTGGAAGTGTACTTGAAATCTACAGATGTTGGAGTTTTGATATTCTAAATTAGCACGCAAGCTGGCTATGAAATATTAGAAAATTTACCTAATAAATTTTAACCAAATTAAATTACTTTTCATTTGGGTTAACTTACGTATATATATATGGTATTAGTAATTTTGATTCTAATGTTGTTTTCTTGTCAGGATATTACACTGCTTTCCTTGTTGTCATTGATGAAGTGTGTGGAAGAAGTAATCATGTTCCCGTTAAACATACTCAAGGAGGCTCCCATAGGAAAGGTAGTTTGCATGGGAAGAAAGATGAAGGAGATGGTAATGGGATCCTTTTCAAGCTTCATTTCGAACTTCTATAAGAGCAAAACCTTAAAATTTGCTCAAGAAGCTCAGGTGTCGGATACAAAATTAACAAAGCAAGAGAAAAGCAGAGGATGGTACTTCCTTTCTCTCTCTTATTTCCTTTTTTATTGTTTGATATATACATATATAGTATCAGAGATTGCCTGTCTGCTCCACCCTTTAAGATTCTTGTATGATTTGTATGTTTGAGTTTAAAGTTAAGTAGTTAACTAGCTAGGTGAGGAGCGTACTGTGTCCTAGCTGCAGATAGTCTCTTCCAATTCAACCCGATAAATCACTTTGCTAATATCAAGCTATTGATCTCAATACTTGACAAAACATGAAACAATTAATGGCTGAAATGGGTGTTGCTTGTAAAACTGATTTTGAAGAACTTTTTTCTTTTAACCTCGTAAAAGCAATGTTTTGTTTCATCCAGCTCTTTCTCCTTTCTTTTTTCTTCTCCTGCCAACCATATATGGAAGTCCAAAAGATCTTTGTGTTTATTGGTGTCTTGGATCCCAAAAAAGGCTCTTGAACTCATTTTGATCATATTCTCTCATGCTGCTGATAAAAAACAGTGCCAACTTCTTAAATTTTATTTTCTGTTCAGAGTTTTCTTTGTATACCAATATCAGTAGCATGGACTTTACCTTTTCTCTGTTAATTTTGGCTTTTCCTAATATAATACTGTCATGAGTGAGAGAAAATTTTGAGTAACCTTTGGTCTCCTTGCAATTCACCACTTTGATCTCTTGCAAAGATGGTGAAGATGCAGCAATCCACCGCTTGTGTACATGTAGACACAAAACAACTCATCCACACAGATACAAACATCAAGACTGGGGGGCTTTGGTAGGTTGCATTTGTTTGACTAAATCTCCTCATCCCGGGATTCTCCGAGAAGAAATTCATTCATCTCATCTCATCTCATTGTTTTCGGTTCTGCAGCCTTCAAGATGTCTTCAGTAAAACACTTAAGTTATTTTATTTCAACTGTACATTGCTTTACATCTCTTGTAAAACATCGAAAAGATGACACATCCAGTAACCACTAAGATTGCAGTTCAAATGCTTCAAAAGCAAAAAGTAAACACAATGGTGATGAAACAATGTCTAAATAAATATACAAGCCTGAGTCTTGCATTACTTTGTCTGGAGGTGTTATGTTGGCTAATCATTTGGTGAATGTTGTAGGGTTTGCCTTGTGCTGTTTCTGGTGCTCACCACTGGACCAAAAGGTGTCAAATGTGAAGATATTGGTAACCCTCTAGTCCCTGGGAGCACTGCCATGAATTCTTTTCTGGCTAACAAATATCTAAGAGGAGGTGCAAGACATCTAAATGCTGCAATCGACTACAAGGTTTTGTCACATGGGTACCCTCGATCAAATACCTCAGGGCGTGAGAAAGTGAATCCTTATGAGAGACCACATAACCCTGAGGATCATTATCGTCAAGGTAACACAGGAAAGCACTAGTAGTGACTGTAGTGGCAAATAAACCAATTACCATACATATAATTGTTTATGTTTGGAAACAAATCTTGTGGCCTTAACTTTTGAGCATTGGTGGAAGCGTGACTAGAGGCTAAATATTATTTGATAAAAGCATAACTCCCTGCATCTAGTCCTTTTGAGTATCTGTGGCTGCTTCATTTTAGCTTTATTTTTGAGATGTTCTATTCATTAGTTTTGTTTAAAACAATTATTAACTGCATAAGGCCTTTCTTTAAATCGAGTGATTCTTTTTCTTTCTAAAAAGTTACTTACAAAAGTAAAACCCCCATATTGCTGCCTTTTATGACTGCATTTTGAGATTCATACTTGCTACAAACGTATCGTCCAGTTTAAGTCGAGCAATACCAAGAGTTCGCTCCCATATCTATTCTGTGACATTAAAGTTAAAAAATGTTTTTTGAAAGACTGATAGATTTAAACCTTATGCTACTATTTGGGTCAATAAGAGTGAGAATCGGTGAGAAAGAAAATCAAAACCACAAATAACAACTATAATATGTAGTTATTGTCGCAAAATAAAATAAAATTTGTTAACCATTTTATTTAGAAGCATGTTACAGGAAGATGTAGGGGTTTTTTTTGGGAGCATATTTTGCAGAAATAAAATTGAAATTATACAGTATAAACAAAGAAAATGTAAATCATCAAAAACAAAATGGAAATTTGGAATTTAGGTAGATCCAAATTCTACACTGCAAAATAAAAATAAACTCGTTAGTATTGACTGAAAAATTAAATTGAACATAAATAAATAATAAAGTAATCATTATGCCGTGAAAGAAATTTACCTTGATCGTCGCCCTCTAAGGTTAATATGGTACTTTTATATTCGTACACTTGAATAAAGAAGGTGGAACAACGATTGAAATTGTTATTCTCAAAAAAATCAGACACTTGATGAAAAATGAGACGAAGAATGATTTCTCTTTTTGTTGTATAAAATGAGAATGAGGATTTGTTGTTTATATTGTTTTCCAAAGGGCAAAACGGTAGAAATGTAGGGACAAAACGGTAAAAATATAGGGGCAAAAAGGATAAAATTCTGTAAGCAGTGCAACTGAAGGAAAGTGATCAAATTTTCGTTGATCGGTCAGACTCTCTACAAAATATATGTTTAAATAAAACAAAAATTTTAAAAATAAACACACACGTATCTACAATACGTGTTAACATGAACACAAACACAATAAGCGATAACGCGTGTTGAACAATTAAAAGTAAGAACAATCCTATATATTTAAATCCTCTTCAGAGTCTTTGCATTACCAACACATAAAATATATATATGTATATATAAGATAAATATCTGTACATTGATAATTCAAACTATCTTTCTCCCAATACATACTTTTCTCTTTTAATACAATACTAGAAATCATCTAATATAACATTCTAGTTAACTAGAGGGCAGGCAATGGATGTTTCCCTTCCCTGGGAAATGATTAGATGAGCAGATAGGGCAGGTCAGATTGTTTTAATGTAAAATCAAGGATATCGGCAGCAATGGAACCAGGCGAACCAGCTTCGACCGGAAGCATTTTGGGGAGTACCCTGAGCTTTTGGTTTCACTTCTTCAGCATATTGCTTCGGCTCTTGCTCTTGCTCTTGCTCTTGAACTTGCTGCTGCTGTTGCTTTACTGACTGTATCTTGAATCCTCGGTTGTTTTGGTAGCTATTTACTGAACTCAGTCTTCCACCATCCGTTCCATTCAACCTGTAATTAATTAACAGCTTAACAAGTTCAGTTCCATGCTTTCCATAAAATAGATGAATCATAATCAAGTGTTGCAAGTATAGTTTCTTACACAGGGAAAGCAAAGGAAAGAGTGCTCTCATCAGACCGACCAGACACGCTACTTGTAGGTGAATTATGTGCCTCTGCTGGGAATTTCGGTTCATGGGTTTGGTTTCCACTGCCATATTTGTAGCCATTATCCTGTGCAACTTGTTTGGTTCTGATCCCTGTCGTTGGCATTTCTTTCTTGCCTATATTTTCATCTTCCCTTTCCGCCATGTCATCTAGTTCTTTCAGTGAAGGCAAGACGCCACCTTGGTTAATAATCTGCTCATCCAACTTTGTTAATTCACCAGATTTATACAGCGTAAGGAATTGATCCGTCGAGAAGCTGTTATTCCCAACATGAATGCTGAATAACGATTCGTTTGAAGCATTGCTCCAGTCCGTTGGTGTTGCAGGCTTGCTACTGAAAATGGACGATGGTATCCGATCTGGTACGTACACTGCTGGAGTTTGTTGTGCATCCATTCCATTACCTGGGGTCTGCTCAGTAGCTGTTGATGACTGGTTGAGTTGGGATTTTTCAAGGTTCTGAGAATAAGAAGATGATGAAGAAGAGGAGGCTGAACTTTCATGCCTTGAAAGAGGTTTAACTTGAATATCTGTTGATTTCATGCGGCTTTCATTACCCATAGCTTCAACTCTATGATAACTTAGTTGGTATCTTCAATCTGATCACCTATTTTTGCTTAGAGAAGTGGAAGATGGAAACTTCATGATGAGAGGAAAGAATATAGGGAAAAGTAAGATGAGATCATCAATGGGGGAGGGGGCATAAACAAAAATGATATGTATAGAGTCTGGGGGCGGGGGGAGTTATTATAAAGCTAACAATGGAAGGCAGAGAGAAGATATCGGGGTCATTGGTTTTAACCAAGTTATTCTGGAGAGTTGTTAGAGTCATTTTCTTCAACAAATCATCAAACCATATTTTTTAAAGCTCTGTTTGGTTAACTTTTCCAGATAAAATGGTTGAAAAACAGTTTCTTCTTCTTCTTTTTTTCTTTTGAGAACAGAATATAAGAGCTCATTTTTCCTTTTGTAAAAAACATCACTTTACTCACTCTCCCATGAAGCACTTGAACATTATGATTAATCAGCTACCAAAAATATGTTATTATTAGAACAAGATTTCGCATCCAAAAAAAAAAGAGAGATTACATCCCATCAACAGCATTCTTTTTGCTTGTAATTTATATCGACATTAACACCATTTCATTTCAGACAAATCCATCTGGTTTTAGCTTGTTCAGTTGTGAGAAAGACCAACATCTTGAACACGCAATTCATGGATCTGCATACATCGAAGAACACAGTAAATAACTTGAAAAATTAGAATAAAAATATGCAAATGATAAATCAATATAAACTTCATAGATTGAATTAGGATTATAAATTTCTCATCTCAAAAACAGATTACAAGATTGAGTTCGAAAATTACCTTGGTTTGATTTATACTAGGTGGTAAGAGTGAACCTCCAGCTTTCCTGTTTCTTGCAAGAAGACCTTTTGTAACAGGCGACATCATAGAATCGGTTGGACTTCTATACCTGAAACCAACCACGAAAAAAGAGAAATTCATGAAACAGATCATAATTTTAAACCAAAATAAAAGATATGTTGGAGTTACTTACCTTTCAGGGAACTTGAATGCCTTGGGGACTTTAAGCCTATCAGGGGTGCAAGCCTTTTTCAAATCTTTGACTGAATCTTCTTGAATATTCTCATCAATTTTCTGGTCCTGGAGTGGCAGGGTTTTCTCCAATATTCCACCATTTTCAGACTCAGATGAACTGTTAAGTGGCTTTTCCACCGCTTGCTCCGCCATTGATACGGGTAGATATTGCTTTGAACTATTGAGATCAATTAAAAAAAAAGAAAAAAAGCCTTAAATTTTAAGTGGGGTTGAAGAAATGGATATATTGAATTGAATTGTGGGGTGAATTTATTTATATTTATAAATGAAATGGAATGTTTGGAGGGATTGTAACGTTCTAATTTTGAGGGCCCCAACTAGCCGTTGAGATTTAAAATAAAGTTTGGAATTTACCATTTCGGCTATTTTGGCCTCATTTGCCCTTATATATATATATATTATCTTAAATTCTAGATTTAACGACCCTGTTTTATTTATAAATAATTTAGTAAAGGAAAAGAAGAAAGTGTTCCCTTTCTCTTTTAATTTATATATTAAAAAAAAAAAACCATATCACTAAATCAAAACTTATTTGTGTTGCTATTAATTATTACTAATAAAATCTTAATATGTTGAACGAATTAGGGGTGAAGTCCAAATCTCAATCAATTGTGTTGTGGCTGAGACAAAACGTGCAATAACATTTCAATCTCTCACTCTACTTTTTCACGACAATGTCACATACTTTAAACACAAATTTTCACTGCACATTTTTCATCCCAAATCTGATAACAACTTTAGGAATCCATTTTTGGTCAAATTGTCAAGAATGTGTATCTCAACTTAGCCTTTGGAATTTCGCTCAAGACTTTTAGACTAATGGCAGCATAAGTTTTGAAAATTAGAATTATTATGTTTCTCCCCACATTCTTTAGCTTAATATAATTGACATGACGTTGACATTTCTCCTAGTAAAAATGGGTCCAAAATCTGACCAGAAATCTTTTTTACTCGAACATAGTCCATTTGTTATATAAGAAAACAATATTATAAACACGATAAAATAAATTTAATACATATATCTAAAATTTTGAAACAATAAACTCAGACTGACAGGAAACAGAAAATACAAAATACTGGACTTTACGATAGATAGTTTTCTCTTGTGAGTTGCTTTTGACAGAATAAAGAGAGATGATGGTTAAACTAGAAATGTTACCGTTAAACTTTTGACACACCAAAATGAATGGAGATTTCCATTACCATCAAAAATAAAATTACAGGGTTAAAGTTTCATGTTCCATTAACAGCCTCATAACAGAATATGACTGTCTAAAGATTTTCCAATTTCACCAAGACTCTAACGAAAACTAATAGTCTACACTAGTGACAAATTACAACCAATATACAACCCAAATTCTATCAGATTTTAAACCTCTAAATGCTGCAACGCAAGTAGTCTCACTGTGATAATTTGGAGTTACTTCACCTTGTCTGCACTCAATAAGTACTTGTCATGTTGCAATCATAAAAGAATCAAAGCAAAACATGGGCTTGATACCCGCATGACAGAAGCCATCAGAATGAAGAGTCATAAAGCCCAGAATGGTTTTCGAACTGCATCCGCAATGTTCTTATTATTTAGTGATTCATCACTGCTCTCCTCGGAATCATCATCTTCGTCCCCATATGACATTAACTGCATCAAGGTGTCTGAAAAAACCAAACAATATTGATAAGTACAATAAAGTTCACAATTCAATATATCATTGACTAGATTTTACTTCATATCTAAGTATTGGTCATCACGGGGAAGCAAATTCAGAATCAGAAACCTTTAAAATAGTCAGTTTAGGAATCAATCCTACCAGGAACAGCATCAAGTTTAGCGTTACTGGTAACTTTGATCTTGTCATGCAATTTCCTAGGTGATGTTGAGGATGTGAACTTGGGTGGTGGCGGTGGAGGCAGCATGGTTTTTGAAGGCGGTGGTGGTGGAGTCTGCATGGTTTTTGGAGGTGGAGGCGGCAAGGATTTTGGTGGTGGTGGTGGCATTCCATTAGATGAAGGATGAAACAGCTTCTTTGGAGCAGGCATATTTGATACATTTTTCACACCTACATCTCCCAATGGCTTGTTTGGATTTAAAGATTCAGATTCCTGAAATGAGTTACACAGAAACAATCCAAGCCTAATTTCTCAATAGGAGTAATATAATAGTTAATGAGAAACATCTGGAAAAAGAAGAATGTTAAGATCTCAAGGGTACAACAGAATCTTTAAAAAGGTCCTGTGTCAGAAGACAAAACGACATGGAATTAGTGAAAGGCCATTATTTAGTTAGTTAATGTGACCCTTGATGTCTTCAGCGAACAGATGCTAGGATCCTATAAGCCAACAAGCCTTGAAATTTTCTTATTCAAAAACTAAGGTAGCTTGTGGCAAGATGCAAAAATTTAAAAAGAATGCTAGATGTCATATAGTGTCACTTTTAACAAATAACAGTTGCAGTGGCACAAAATTTATGGTCAGCTTATGCACTTAATAAATCTATTCATGCATTTCGAGTAGTTATTTCAGCTTCTAAGTTATCCTTAACAAAAAAATGCACACCGTATTGACACCAAAGAGCCTTTAAATGAAACTTCAGCTGCACATTCCATAACGCTAGCCATGTAAGACAGGACACTAGAAATGTGAAGTTCATGATATGAGGCTATACACCCATCAAAGAGTAAAAAATCTTGAATGGTCCTTGATCATGGTTTTGAAGCAGAAAAAACTCATCAAATTGCTCCTCTGAAACTGAAAACCCTGTGAAACATACAAACCAATGGCCCTAACAGAGGTCTGGTATCAGCCTATTAGCTTCTTAGAAGGTCAGAGAAAATACCTGGAAGATAAGTAAAGAAAGTCAGCAGAGAGTATAATCATAAATCCAATACCATAAATGCAAGGTAAGACAGGTAATCACATTAACTTGCAAAGATTTCCCCTTTTTATATAATGTTTCTTTCCCTATTTAAGTGGGTGAAACTAGAGATGGAGGTGGATGCATAAAAATAAGGAGCACAAGTACCAGCATGAGCCAGCAGAATAGAGGATTGCAAATGCATGGCCACACATGCAGACAAACCTGATTGACTTGGGAACTACCAAGCATAGATCATTCGGGATTGAGACAGTTAAAAGTTAAGTTCAAGAATTAGCAAGGTGGAATCATTGTCCTTTACATCCCCCGCCATATAAACTATGGCAGTAATCAAGATTCAATTTCTACCACATGGAATTACGGACCATAACATGGCCACTGTAACTCAATTACTTGGAAATGCCTCCATTCACAAATATACTTCTGCTTTTCTAAATAAAAAGCTTCCACCCATGGGCTAATAATAAAAATAACTTTAAATGAAATATAAAGTTAATTAAAATGCCATTTTCTCTAAGATAAAAGTTTCTCTAACTTCGAAAATGAGTCAAAGCCAGTTCAAACTTATGTATCATCATCCTAATTGCATTAACACTTATCAAGTAGAGATAGGCACTCTAGCATGGGCCAGACTATCTTCCTCACAAGATGGTATTAAATTACTCATAGTCAACATTCCCTTTTGAGGAATGATAGTCAACATTAAATAAAAACCATTTTTCTTAGTAGACAAACCCAAATTCCAGAGCCGTAACCCCTACCCAAAAATCAGTGAGATTAGAAAGAGGTAATGCACTTTGGCCTAGGATAATATTATGCATACGCTAAACTGCCATGAACCAGAACTTGTACACGGTTAAAAACCAAAATGCCAGAATGGAGTTGGACTTCATCTTTGGCCATTATGGCACTCAAAATATATAAATTTCTATACCTTACAGCTTCGCTTGAAGAGAAACTAGCAGGAAAATTCACAGATACCTGGTTGAGTCTTGCCGATCCCTTTGAACCAGCTGGTAACTCCTGGAACTTCCGCCTTTGTGGAGGCCTTCGCTCTTTCTCAGAATGTAAAGTAGAACTAACACTTGATTTGGTTACTGTACTGGTAGCTGATGTTGTAGGAACAACTGCACTTGCTACAGACGTTGCAGGTACAACAGTAGAGGAGATTGGAGATGATTGTTTAAGAGCTAATGCTACCTGTTGCAATGGTGTTGCTTGGGGGTATATCCCGCCATATCCAATATAGCTTGTCCCTCTGCTCACCAAAGGCTGTGGATAACCAACTGAATTTGCCTGGGTTGGCCCAGAATTAGGCATCCCCACAGCCATAGCTTGAGAATAGCCAGTAGTAACCACAGGGACTGCAACAGGTGGAGCTGGAGTAGCAACTGGAATTGATGCCAAACCAGCAGCTGAACTAGCATTCAGATTGCGTCCTGTTGCGGAACATTGAACTCCAGTCAACAACTGCTGTGGAGGTGGAACTGCACCATAAACCTTACTTGATGAATTCCTAAAATGGATGGAAAGAAACAGGTTACACCAATCCAAAATGACAACAATGAGATTATACAATTACCATCAAACCCCTCAACAAAATAAAAACCTGATTACCTGGATGCACCGAACTCTACGCTGATAGTGTCCAGAAGATTCTCTGCCAAACGCTTGGCATCGTCAAGACTTTTAGGATTGTTACTTGACAAGAATAAGTGCAGTGGTTGTTGTGCTTCTGCAACGACAACAACAAAAGTTAATAATTTAAAAATAACATTAGCATAAATCCTTTGGTTTACCTAAAATTATAAAGAAATAGTAAAAGAAAAGAGGTTGCATTTTGCACTGCATAAAAGTACCTTCACCCTGAAGGCTCTCAAGGTTTCCGGAACCACATCCACGTAGCATGACAGTTGCTCCTGTTTCATTCATAATGTGATTTATATACTGGTCCTGCAAGTACAAAACCGAACCACCAGCAACAAAAAAAATGCTCTCCCAATTGCATGGAGATGTCAGAGAGAGCTTCAAACATTAGAATCTCCCATCTTTAACATATTAAACAAAAACTTCAAATAATAACTGATTAAACAGATTACTCAATCAAGTAAATCGCTACAAGACACAAATACCAGATGCATGCACATTAATAAGAGAATAGGTGAAGGGTTTGTTCAGGGAAGGTGAGAATTAGTCCACATCCTTGACATCAAATAGCTGGTTTTCATTTAATTATGCAAGATTGTATTGCCATCTAATTTTAAAATCTAATTGTAGAATAGACGAGCAGCTATAGGTCACAAATACTTATAAGATGATATTGAACAAAAACAGGACCATTAACTAGGCATAACAAAACATCATGATAACATATGAGATCCGTATATAATCCCTTAAAAGGATTAATGAAAATGCAAAATTGAAGTACATAAAAATCTCACATTGGGTCCACGAATACGAGCAGCAACATTCAGTGATGGATCTGCATCGAAGCCCAAATATACACATGTGCTAAATGCCTGAGAAACCAGGTTTGATTAGACATTTATCATTCAATCGATTATTTAAATCTTACAGCTCAACAAATTCGGTTGCAGTTGAAGCATACCTTCACACCATTCATCACGGCTTCCACAAAAGGGGAAGAACCTGCCTGTGAGCTCTGACCATGTTTTAACAGTTCTTCCACCATGGCAGCTGCACGATCTACAGCTAAAATTCGCTCTGCTGTCTCTTTTAACTGCAGTGATAATTAACCAAGCTTTTAAATCACTTTTCTTTAAATAGACCGACTATTTAGCTTTTTAATTTTTTTTAATGTCAACTACAAGCTGAGACTATAAGAAAGCATACATCCTAAAACTTTCATAAAGACGGAATTTCAAAAAATTTCACTCAATAACCCACAAACGGTCTGTAAAGATCAAAAAATTAGACTTACATGAGCAGCAGCAGATATATGAAGATAAAGAGGCTTTTCGCCATCAGCTGGAGCATTTGGTGGGTGATACTTGCCCCTGCACACCAATCATTTCAAGGAATTAGAAGGAAAAACAAGAAAGAAAAATAATCATCAAAAGCTTCTGATACCCACTTAAAGAAACTTACCTAGTTATCACCACAGCACCAGTGCACCTTTGTATCTGAAAGATGATAAGCTTACTCATCAAAATTTAACAAAAGAACTATTTCCGCTATTTTAACAACAAACCCTTTTTTCCATATTGCTAAACAAAGAAGAAGTGATTTACCTCTTCCTGTGTCTGGCGCTTCGTGAGCTTGTAGCGAATAGAAGATTCCGCATCATTTATTACAATTTCTCTAGCAATCACTAATTCATCCTGGATTTTAGTCTATAAAATTGTACAAACAAAATGCACAAATAAATTATACAATTAACAAATTTGTAAATATGCAAGTAATAAAAGACATGTACAAAAAAAATCATCAAAAAGAAAATAAATCCAAATTCCCTGCATATAACAGTTCTTGGGATACCCTATGACCGAATACAAAAGCCGGCAGTCATTTTGATCAGATGAACACTCCATATATGAAACAATCCAGGCAGAAATATCAACAAAAATATACTAGTGGCAATTAAGAAGGAAGGGAAGAAACAATTAAAACATGTCCTTACAAATATTTGGCCCATATGCTTGAAATATCACGTAAAAAAATACCTAAAGCCAAAAGCTGTTAAAAAGTCAGGTATATTGACTACCCAAATTTATCAATGTTTGAAATATCATTTTAAATACTAATGTTGTCAGCAGTGAAGCATTGACATGGCAAAGAACGAATGACATTTTATAATACAAGACAAATTATTGCCATAATCATAGAAAACAATGAATTTCTTTGTGCAAAACCATATCTACTTTTCGTACTTGATTTTGTTGAGATGCCACTGAAGCAGCATGCTGTTGAAAGACCGGTGTAACAGCTGCACCACTAGCAGCAAGTATATTTGACAGAAAGGTGCCTGGTACTGGAGCTACACCAGGAAGTAGCATGCCAGCAAGAGTTCCCATGTTGCTAAATGGGACAGCAATTCCAGCTGAAACAAAAGCCTCTGCAGGTTGATCCCACTTTCTCTTCTTCCTGCATAATACCCCAACTAATAAAATTTGCAACTACCAAACATGGCATTAATCTGGTATATAAATATCAAACAACCACATATTCCATAGTTTGTTTGAAAACGAGTACTTGTGAGAGTTATGCAATTTGCAAGGATGGATATAGTAAAAATTACTATAAATTTAATGATACATATTTTCACAATCAAAATTCTTGCTCTAAAATGTAATCTTACAAATGAAACTAAACACATTTTCAAAATCAGATTAAAAGGAAAAAGTTTTCCCTCCCTATATATGAAAATCACAGCCAGAAAACCGTTTCATGTCATAGCAACAACCTAGTGTTAATAGTTTTGATGTAATATTTACCAATTCTTGGTAGATGTTCTTATGCTTGATAATCATCTGACAATAGCTCGCTCCGACTGGATTTTTTTTTTTTGTTGTTGTTATTTTTTCGCGTCTGTAATTATCAGTAAATTTCTAGCTTGATTATGCAAATGTGTTAAAAAAATTTAGCTTTTGAGATGATTTATTTCACCTCCAATAAACCAGTTGAATTACTATCAAATTCAACAGATTCTTTTGAGTAATTCCACAAATTAACTCTTTAAATTTAGAAATTAAGCACATGGGGAAATTAGGGTTTAAGAATTGAAATTAAGGAGAAAAGAAAAAAGAAACTAGATAACTTTGTTGAGGCTGTGAATCACTGTTGGTTACAGCGCGGTCATCCAAAGAAATTAAGTACATGGGGAAATTAGGGTTTAAGAATTGAAATTTACGACAAAACAAAAAGAAATTCGGTACCTTTGTCTAGTCTGTGAAGCATCGTTGCTTACAGTCGGATCATCGGAAGAAACCCTAGCGCCACCGTCCTCCGTCATCTCTTTGCAAGAATTTCAGAATCCCAGACAAAAAGAAGGAATTCGATGTTGTTATTTCTCCAAAATTCTGGTTAAAAAAATCGGATTGGTTTGTTTTTAGGGATCTGATTTCGATTGAAGCGTCAAATTGGGACTTTCGGCTTTTCTCTCAGATGCAGGTGAAGTTTGGAGATTTCGCGCAAAATCCAAATTGAGGGGGCACGTGAGCGCTGATGTTAATGGCGTGACAATGTCACGTGTAATATCTCATCTATATTTATACCTAAAGTATCTATTGTTTTATTTTGCTAACTAAACTTCAAAAAGTTTACATTTTAACTGTTAATTTTTTTTTAAGTTTTGTTAGCGAGTTTAAGTTAATTTGATGGTTAATATTAGAGGTAGAAGAAAAAATTATTTAAATTTAAACTCTAAAATTATTTTATAAAAAAATTGAGTTGTAGAAGAAAATGAGAAAGAGAATTTTCTATTAGTGCATACAGTGCAATGAAAAAAAGCTATATATTATCGATTTTAACAGCTCGATAACTTAAATAAAATCTTTTAAATAATATAGTGACGAATTTGTAACCATTTTAATTAACTAACTAAAACAAACATATAATGGTATAGTTTATCTATATATATATATATCAACTTATTGGTCAAAATTTTATTTTAGTTGTTATATTTTCGCTGAAATTTAAAATATTTTTCCTTTAATTTGGTTGTTTCCAACCCTCAAACGTTTGTTAGAGTAAGGAATTAGTTGAAATCGTTAATGGTGTTAATTTTATGTGAAGATCAAATTATGATTCTTTTTATAAAGATTAGATTCTAAATTTAAATTTTCAATGAATTATAATTATAATATTATCAAATTTAGAATTTAATATCTTTACTTTTACTTGGTTGATGATTCTCGAGTTTTTATTAGCCGAGGGAATTAGTTTAACTTGGTAATGGTATTAAATTTTTATATATTAAATTTACAATTCAATATTTATATCTTTTGTTAAATTGTTTTTATTTTTTTATTAAAATTGGCACTCAATTTTTCAAAAATAATTGAATTTGACCATCAATATTTTTAATAAAAGTTGAATTATTATTTTTAATGAAAATATTAATTTAAACGTTAAAATTTTAAGTATAAAAGTTTGCATATCAATCCACGTACACTTAAAGGTAATTTTTAAAATTTAAAATTTTATATTTTTAAATATTTTTAAATTATTTGTTAACATGACATATAAAACAAATAGTATCATGTCAAAATGAAATACAGGTAGATTATTACACGGGTTGCAATTCCAAAATCTTTAAAAAATAATGTTTTAGTCAATATTTCCATTTATAAAAAATGTTCTGACTACTTTTAAAAAATTGATAACCAAATTTAGGTAAGAAAAAGAATAAAGGTTAAATTTTAACAATGTTGGCATGGCAATTCAAGTGTCAATCTATTTATACTTTATATTGACATAACATTTTTAATTATCACATTAATAAATAATTTAAAAATTATGAAATATTACAAAAATAAAAAAAAATCAAGTACATGTGAATTGTCATGTGGGCTACAATGCTTAAAAATTTAACATTTTAATTAGTATTTCTATTAAAAAAACAAAAATTCAACTTTTTTAAAAGATTAATGGTCAAATTTAATTTTTTTCTTTTAAAGTTGATGATCAAATTTAACTAAAAAAAAGAGATAATCAATTTGACAAAAAATTTAAATACTTAATGCTAAATTTGACTATGTATGTTTAAACATGCTTGAATTAGTGGTTTTTTTTTTTTTTTTCGAAAGTAACAATGTCAATTGAAATAAATTTTAATTGGCGGAATATTGTATATGTTAATAGGTATTGTTGGATTAAAAATTAGAGTAAACTGTTTAGTTGGTCACATAATTTTTTAAGTGTTTTTATTTTAGTCTCTCAATCATTAAATTTATTGCATTATGTTCACATTTTCATTTTAGTAATAAAAAAATTATCTTTTTAAAGTATTGATTGGAATTAAAGTGAAAATACCAAATTAATGCTTTAAGATTTTGTCAATTTGTATTTATTTACCCATTTACTAAGTTCTCAATATATTTTTTAATATTGAAATTTTAATTTTTAAAATATTAAAATTAATTAAATAAATTATTTAAAAAGTTTTATCTTTTAATAGTGTCAAACGATTTGTTACTATAATATTAAAATTAATTAATTTAATCTTTAAAAAATTATTTTATGTTTCAAATTTAAAATAAACTCAATTTTTATAATTGTCTATGAAACTCAATTTTATTTTGATTATATGACCTCGAGTCTTTTATACTAAGGTAAAAGTAAATAAAAACCTTACAACTAATTAGATAGATTAATTTTATCTTTTACACCAAACAAAATCCAAAACTTTTTCATTACGTCTTTACTGAAATAAAAAACAAACAATTAATTTAATTAATTGAAATGATTTTTCTTTACTTTTAAATTACCGTGGAGGATTCAAGATTCTATAATAATTTTTTTTTTAAATTTTGCAGACAACTATTAAATATGAGTTATCGAGTTGATTTTATTAAGAATAATTTGAAAACATAAAATAAAATTTTAAAATTTAGAAGAATATTAATTTAATTAATTTCAATATTACAATAAAAAATCGATTAATATTACCAAGGGATAAAAAAAATCAACAATTTGTTTAATAGATTTTGATATTTTGAAATTTAAAATTTGAATATTGAAAATTACAAAATTTTAGAATTTTAGACAATACAATAAACAAGTTTAAATTGATATTATTTTTAAATACATTATTTTAATTTCTACAACTTCTTTCACCTTAATCAAGTTTTTTTACCCCGGTTAATACTTTAAAAAAATGATTTTTTTTAGTGACCAAAATAAAAACATAAACATGATGTGGTGGCCAATTGTTGATCAAAGTTTGGGTTGGCAGTCCTAGTTATAGATAGGCTTTTGCATTCTTTTTTTCCGTCCAACGAGAATTTTAGTGTTTGGAGAATTATTCTTACTTGACTGTATGCCGTACCCTTCATGTGTTCATGATACATGGCTGGGGTACATATTCCACAAAAACAAGGTTCCACTACGAGGATTGATAAATTGTTCATTTTGTAACCTTCACCTCCATCTACACAGTTTCATTTCTACGGTCAGCTATGATATACTCAACCTTGTACGGTCAACTATGGTTAGAGATTTAACAGTTAAGTGATTAAAATAAAAACATTCTAAAAGTTGAGTGACAAATTAGAGAATATACCCTAAAAATTATAGAGGCCGACATGTCAAACTTGTAATTATAGGCTTTTTTTATTAAAATAACCCCAAAAATTTAATTAATTATCAAAATGATTCATTTTTTTAATTAAATACAAAAATGACCTGAAATCTATAGTAAAAGTTGGTGGAGCCAAATGATTTGGCGCCACAAACATGCCACGCCAGCTTCCATGATTTTTTTTTAGTGGAGCCATGTAGAATGGCGCCACCTGTATAAATATCAGTAAAATACTATAATTTTAAAAAACATGGGGGACTTTAAAAAAATTACTATTTTCTGGTGGAGCCAATTAATTTAGCGCCTCTCAGCCACCCTGTTACACACCTCACTTTCTTTTTTTTTTTTTTTTACTTTTTTTACTTTTGTCATATTGTTTATTTTTTTATTTTTTTAAGTTTTGTCTTTATTTTATTTTATTTATTATTAATTTTAAAAAACTTGGAATGTATATTTGAAATGTTTTATAATATATATTTTTTAAATTTTAAATATATATTTTAAATTATTTTTCTAAATTTTAAATATTACTTTTAACTTATTTTTTAAAAATTTAAACATTAAATATTTTCTAATAATATAAAATATTTAAATATTTTAAAGATATGACCTTTCAAATTTATTATTAGTTTTATAATATTTTAAATTATGATTTTTAAATTATTTAAAATATATTATTTTTAAAGATATGATCTTTCAAATTTATTATTTATTTTATAATATTTTAAATATATTTTTAAATTTTAAATATAATTTTTAAAATTATTAATTTTAAAATTAATTTTAAAGATATTCAAACTTTTTTTAAAAAGGTTTCAATATCTTTAAAAATAATTTAAAAATTATAATTAAAAAAATTACAAAACAAATTAAAATATACATTTAAAATATTATAAAACTAATAATAAATTTGAAAGGTGATATCTTTAAAATATTTAACTGTTTTATATTATTAAAAATATATTTAATATTTAAAATTTTAAAAAATAATTTAAAAAATATATATTTAAAATTTTAAAAATATATATTATAAAATATTATAAATATACATTTTAAGTTTTTTTTAAAATTAATAAGAAAAAAATAAAATAAATAAATAAAGATAAAAACCAAACTTAAAAAAGTAAAAAAAATAATATGACAAAAATAAAAAAAGTAAAAGTAAAAAAAATAAGGTGGCTGTAGGCTGGTGAAGCCAAATTAATTGGTTCCACCAAAAAATGGTAAATCTTTTTTAAAGTTTTCATATTTTTAAAAATTATAATATTTTTCTGATATTTATAGAGGTGGCTTCATTCTATATGACTCTACCAAAAAATTAATTAATTTTTCATGGAAGCTGATATGGCATGTTGGTGGCACTAAATCATTTGGCTCTAACAACTTTTATTGTAGAATTTATGTTATTTTCGTGTTTAATTAAAAATGAGTCATTTTGATAATTAATTAAAAATTTTAGGTTATTTTAATAAAAAGGCCTGTAATTATATTATAAAATAAATGGTCACTTTATTTTCAAGTCTGATAGTTTGATTGATAGGGAAATAATTGTTTGCTTTTCCAAAATTTTCTTAGGTTTTTTAAAAGATATAATATTGGAAAAGCACATTAACTTTTTAGCTGACAAATCCCCGTGAATAACTGAATATCATCTAAGCTCTCAACAATTTTACTTAAATGCCCTTCAAATTTACACCCTTCGAATTGTCTTTCGTTTTAGATTTTAAATGACCGGTTTGATACTTTCATCCGTGTTTTTACCCTTTTGTCATATGATTTTTTTAACCTCATCCAACTTTTATAAATTTTATTTTGATAAATAAAAATAAAAATTTACAAATTAGATATTGTAATAAATTTTACATTTATTCATTCCTTTAATATTATTGTATATTTATTTTAGTCACTCAATTTTAATAATTTTTTATTTTAATAATTTATTTACTTTTTAAAATTAATTTTATTTTAAAAAAATGATTTTATAAAAATTTGGATTATTTATTTGTGTGGAGATGAAACTCAAGGTTTTTCCCTGCAATTTAATTCTTTGTAAAAACTCAAAATTTTCCCCAAAATAATTTACGTTTTTCTTTTTGTCAAGAAAAAAACTAAAAAATATAAAAATAATTAAAAAGATAAAATAATTTTTCTTTGTAATCATTGTTTAAATAAATTTTCTTTGTAATCATTGTTTAGACATCAGTTTTTCTCTTTTACGGGGAAAAAATTAAAAATAATTCTAAAAAGTAATTTTTTTTTTATAAAACCCCAAATAATTCTCTGTAAAATATCGTTTTTTTTAAATGATCTAAAATTTTTCCTATAAAAACTTAAGTAATCCCTATAAAATTCATGTTTTTATTTTTACTTGTATCTCTCTCACCAATTAAATTTTTTTATTATAAAAGTGACTAGTTTTCATCATACTAAATACAAGTGTTAAAGTTTTCTGATTAGTGAATAGTTTTTGATGTTAGAGTTTAATAACACGACATTTATAATATTAGGAATAAATCTCAAAATTATATATAAAATATAATTTAGTGTGCAATTGTATACATGAGCTTTAATTTAGTGCAATCATGCACATAAAAACTCTAATTGTGGTTTAAATGTATACTTGAAGTTTTAATTTTGATTTAATCATCCACATTTAAAGAAATAAATACATCAATTTATCTTTATATTAGATAACTATAATTATTTATGTATGCAATATATAAACATAAAATGGTGTTATATCAATAATTGTATTAATAAATTACAAGAATCAAATCAAATCAAAATTTCATGTATAAAATTATATAAAATCAAAATTCATGTATATAATTACACATTAAACTATAGTTTATGAATAATTTTAGTATTTATTCCATAATATTACTCTTGGATAATTTTAATCTAATGCATTTATAAGATTGAAATCGTTGCAACTTATAATTTTTTAAATAAAATGCTAATTTTAAAATTCATTTAGATTTAGCTTTTTATTATTGTTGTTGTTGAGAAATTCTTTTAGAAAAAAAAAGTTTTTGAAAGTATTGGAAAAGTGTTTTTATTACTTAAAAAATATTTTTTAACATAGTTAAAATTTATTTTTAAATATAATGTTAGAAAGTAAAAAATTAATTAATTAAAATTGTATTTAAATAATTTAATATAATAATATATGAAATATGAATTTTTAAATAATTAATATGGTGTATAAAAAAATAATTATTGTAAATTATTTATAAAATCAATGATGATAAAATAATTTAAAATTTTTTAAATAATTATGTACATAAATATAAAATTAATTTAAAATTTTAAATAATTAATATAATATAGATATTTTGATATGTTTATTCAAAAAGGCAAAAATACAAAACCAAAAATACTTCAATATCAGTATTTGTATTTGAGTGGAAAAACAAAGCTTGTTGGAACATAGAAGTGCACCTCAGGGCAATAGATTGACAGTCAAACTGCATAAATATGACATAAATAATTACTATTATTATAATTTAAGTAAAATGACGCAAATCTAAAAAGGCCACTCCCCTTTTCTCTACCATAGAAACTGCCTGACTCACCCCCTCCATTTCCTCTCTCTTCCCTTTTCTTGTTTCCTCTGCAAATGCTGATCTCCAAACCCAATTTCTCCTTTTTATTTTCTCTTTCGTCTAATAAAATACTCGACCCTTCAACCTATACAATGAACTGAATTCCCACAACTCTTTTCAGCTCAATACATATCAGGTTTCATTGTTTTTTTTTTTTAATCTTTTAAACATGTTTTCGTTTGTTTTACATAATCCAATGGCTTATTTGGATGCATTAAAATGTTCTCTATTATGGTTATTTGTTTTGTATTTTTTACTTTTGTTTCTGCTAGAATTGATTAGTTTCTTAGGTTGGTTTCGTGTCTCTCTTATTTATTTGTTTTTGAATCAATAGTCTAGACAATGGCATTATCTGCTCCTATAGAGCTGACTTTTTTCTGATTTAAATTTCTTTACTCTTACATGATTTAATGACTTTTGTGTAAAAATGCATCACAATGTTCACTTTTAAGAGGTTTATCTCTGTCTTTTTTACTTTTTTGTTTCTCTAGAGATCTTTATTTGTTTATGCTGGTCTTGAGATCTTTATTGATTTTTTTTTTCTGGAAGCAATTATCAGGGCAATGTCTTCTTCTTCTTCTTTTTTAATTATAACGCAGAAGATGACTTACTTTTCATGATAGAAACTTGTTTGCTAATTAATTATAGTTGGTTTTGTAAAGTCCAAAAGGTTGCTAAAGTTCTTATTGTCTCTTGACAGAAAGCAAAATGGGTGTTTTTGTATTACCAAGTTCAGCCTTTGGGGTGCTTCTTCCCCACTTCCCTGTTGTTTCATTAGGCACGCCACGTGGGCAGTTTCATTTAGTCTTGGGAGGCTCTTCTAACAGGAAAAGGTTCTTTATTTAAGTTTGAACTCCATGCTTTTTTGGATAACTTCCTCAAAGCCTCTTGTCTTTTTCTTTGGTATTTTTATGATGGTTTGACTTTTATACATATACTTATTTAGAAATGAATGGCTGTTATAGGAAATGCGAACTTATTATCAAATCATTGATGGAAGATGATGTTCTTGCAGGAAGAATTTACTTACTGGAAACTGGCAGTGCAGACCAAGAATAGTTGCTGCCTCAAATAGGGTGAGTCATGAGTGTTTGTCATTAGTTTTCCTTTATTTAAGAAATAAATGAATGTAAAAGCTAAGCGAGTGTTGTGTGAAGAAGTTGGGAATGGATCCTTATTTTTTTTTTTTAATTTCTGTGGCAGGATAATTCCAAAGACAATGTCACAGATGATGAGGATGGTTCTTTGTTGGGGAGTTATGAAATGTTGGAGATGAAAGAAGATGAGTTAGTGGAGGCGAGAAGGGCTCTTTCTGAGGTTAAGGCCAGACAAGCAGCCCTTGAAAAAGAAAGAGATCAATTGCTTGAAGACTTTGCTAGTTCTGAGGCTAAACAAAAGGAATATGTGGCTTCCGTTTTGCATGACAAACAATTGGCCGTTTCAGAACTGGAGTCGACCAAATCTCTGTTCCATCAGAAGCTGCAGGAGTCAGTGAAAGAGAAATTTGCGTTGGAATCTAAGTTGGTTCTTGCAAGACAAGATGCTGTTGAACTTGCAGTACAAGTTGAAAAGTTAGCAGAGGTTGCTTTCCGACAGGCCACATCTCACATATTAGAAGATGCCAAGCTGAGGATTTCAGCTGCAGAAACCTTGGCTGCTGAGTCAGCTTTTCAAATTGACGAACAGATAAGAAAATCAACTGAAGGTACTATATTCTCAATTATAGAGGAGTCTAAAGATGCTATAAAAAAGGCCCTTGATGTGGCAGAAAATGCCATTGATGAGGCTACACAAGCTGTAGCAGTATTCACAGACGCTGTAAATCCCATTGATGTTATTGCTTCTGCTCAGTCTGAGAATATTAAGTTACAAGGTGCTGTCAGTGATTTAGAAGCTCAACTATTGGTTTCAGAGAGTGAGCTTGATAGGTTGAAACTGGAGTTGCAACAGGCCCAAGTACAAGCAAATGCAGCTGAACTCCGATCCAGTAATGCTGAGAAGGCATTGCTTGAATTCCAAGAGTTGAGTAGGAAAAAGGCTCTTGAGCAGGAAGAGGAGATTAGGTCTTTACTGGAGAAAATCAAGAAAGAAGCAGTTGAAAGAAAGAAGGTTTTGTCCAAGGCTTTTAAGGCTGAGTTGGAAAGCATCAAGGCTGCTGTTGATGCTTCCAAAGAAATAACATGGTCAAGAGACAATGCCTACATGAGAAGATGTGAAGCCCTGCAGAGGTCACTGAGGACATCTGAGAGTGCTTTAAAGATGTGGAGACAGAGAGCAGAGATGGCACAGTCATTGTTGTTGAAGGAAAAATCAGAAAAGGAAGATGATGAAGACGTCATCTATATAGCTAATGGTGGGAGGATAGACCTTTTGACTGATGATGATTCACAGAAATGGAAACTTCTGAGTTATGGTCCACGTAAGGAGATACCTCAGTGGATGGCAAGAAGGATTAGGAGCATCCGTCCAAAGTTTCCTCCTAGAAAGACAGACATATCTAAAGCCTTAAATTCCAATTTTAAATCGTTGGAATTGCCCAAACTTGATGAGGTTTGGTCTATTGCTCAAGAAAAGCTAAGAGAAGGTGATATGCTTACTGAACATGTTATTGAAAAAGAAGTAATAGAGAAGAAACGGAAAGCTTTGGAACGAGCACTCCAGCGAAAGACAGTTAAATGGAAGAGGATTCCAGAAGAAACAAAAATAGGTTAGTTTTCCTTCTTCTTTTTTCTTAAATGTACTTTTTATCGTTATCTAAACAACTTTGTAGAAGGATCATATCTAATTTTTATTAGAATTTGAAACTCAATGCAGAGCCAGGAACTGGAACAGGACGAGAAATTGTGGTGAGTTGATGGTTGGATTTACTCACTCTTGATTCATACCTTATGACACTAACAGAGGCTTCATGATTTTAACTTAAAGATGAGATATCTATTAAATATATCATCCTGGTCAAATATCTATTATGTTTGGAAAATGAAATGATTTTATTTGGCTAATCATAGGACTTACATCTAGTTTACATATTTACTTTTAGGTTTTGTATTTGTTTATTTAAGGGAGCATTACACCTTTTCTAATACTAACTTATGGTAGCATGGATCCATGCTATGTAATTCATTCCTTGGAGTAGTTGGAATGACTGATTTATGATCTTAAGTATGCACATGATTAAAATAAATGAATCTAAATCCATGGCTGATCAATCAGACTCAGACCACATGATACCTTATTGCTTTCATTCCTTAAACCTTACATGGTGGGTAAAGGTTTTCTTTTTCTGTTTTGGTCATATGGTGGTGCTGTCTATGATGTATTTTCAAAATCTTTCAAGGCACCTAGAGAATTCTCTGATTCCATCAGGAACATTTTCTTGCCTATAACTTCATTCTTTGTCCATCTTGTCTCATTTTTATGGTAAACTAGGTAGGACTAGAGATAACTTTTTTTTTTTCCCTACCAAAGGAACTTAAGCTTATTTGATTGAGGCTCGCGTGAGGTATTGATGTCTAACTATGAAACAGATAAAAGTATTTTTCATTAAAGCAGATATCAATCTATTGTTCAAACTTTTATCACTCATAATTCTTAATTTCTTGGTCTTCAAGTTCCAAGGTTTCAATTGGGAAAGTTGGAGAAGGCAATGGTACCAGGAGCTAGCTTTCAAGGCAGCTGATTTATCTCATTCTGGGATAACAGCAGTATGGCTTCCACCACCAACACAATCTGTTGCACCCCAAGGTAAATCTCCAATAGTTTCAATTGTTTCATCTACTATTATCTTGTTTGTCATCAGAATTCTTTGTTCATCTGAAATTTAAGCTATTCTATCACCTTTTATAAAATAAATTGTCATTATGGATGACATACACTGTATGCATGTGGTTATTCTGGACCGGAGAACAATGTCATGCTCATGTTATTATAATGTTGCAATCCTAAGAAATCAACTTAATGAGCTGTTAGTTTTTCTTCTGACTTTATGTGTTCAGTAGTAAGAATATCATATCAATTAATATATTTGCGGTTGTTAAACATTGTGGAGGTTCATTTTTGTGTTTCACACACTGTTATAAGTTTTATGGAATAACATGCAGGTTATATGCCTTCTGATCTTTACAACTTGAACTCTTCATATGGATCTGTCGAAGACCTGAAATCTTGTATAGAGGAAATGCATTCTCAGGAACTTCTGGTATGTGGACCAATTTTTATGAATAGTAGCTTTAGTGCTTAATTTTTAGGCTTCCTTTCTTCTTGCTTCTGACATTTTCTTATTTTTGGTTCATAGTGGAATTTCTCTTTATATTTTTGGGCATTATTCAGAAAATCATTGGGAGTAATAACAAAGTGTTCGGAACAGATACAACTGTTATTTTGACTTTTGAACTAATCTTATATTCTTTAAAAGCTATTTAAGGGTACATTATCATGAAACCTGATCTTTCCTCTTGGAAGCTGCAAACATGATACTTTTATGGTGAACTGAACCTTATATTTTGTTGCCTATGTATGCAGGCATTGGGAGATATTGTGCTTAACCATAGATGCGCGCATAAACAGGTTGCCCGTGCTTGTCTTTTTACCTTGATAATTGCTTTTTCTAAAGTCCCAAATTTACTTTTTTTTTTGTGACTGTATTTCCATATCTGAAAGACTTGGTAAAATTCACTCTGACAAAGAGGTATTCTTCATGTTCTGCAAACTATGATCAGTAATCTCAAATATGTATATTTTATCTATAACTAAATGTCCCTTTGATTTCAAACTATGTAAGAATAAAGTGAGTGGTTTTGGATTCTTTATTTGTTTTCTATTTTTCAAGAGAGTTTGGTTATTTATTGCTGTACGTGTCCTTTTGCTTATTTGCTTATTTTAAGTTCAAATACTGGAAAACCAATTTATTTTGTGGTTGTTAATAATCCATTGTATACAATCTTAACTACAAAAACTGAGAAAAAAATTTGCTGCTAACCTTTCTTTGTGAAGTCAAATTACATAAATACAGAAGTATAAACTTCTAACTATGGCATTACTGATCTTTTAATGGCATGGCTGAAAGCATGACAATAACTTAACAAGTCTATTGTTTAAATAACTTTTGCTCATTTCAGAGTCCAAATGGTGTCTGGAATATTTTTGGCGGCAAACTTGCATGGGGGCCTGAAGCTATTGTTTGTGATGATCCAAATTTCCAGGGCCGTGGGAATCCTTCAAGTGGTATGTATCTGCTATTAGTTTGTTTTAGAAGTGCTGAATTGAGTAGCAACCTGGATCATGATTGTCAAATTTAAGGCTATGTTTGTTATGTTTTATGTGGAACTAGGCTCTAGCAATTTGCAAAGGTTTTAAACAGTTATGTTGCTTAATCAAATCAATAACCTTTAAATAGGTTTCGACATTTTCCTGGTAAAAGAAAATTTAAATAATAAAAAAAGACACTCAGAGGTGGATTGAGTTTTACCATATTAAATTAGACTATTCATTCATTTATAGATATAGGAGCTGGAAGAGATACTTTATTGCCTGCCCCGACCCCAACCTGATTTTTACTTATATATACTCAAACCACCTACCCCAACTTTATTCAATACTTTAGCTTGTGACTCCAATCCTGGAATGATTTTGCTGATCCCACCTCAATCCATCTCAAAATTTTACATAATCTTCTATATGATAAAAGTAAACTAAATATATCATGTAAAATATTGTAAAATTAAGAAATTGTAATCTAAATTATTTTTTTTATAAAATTAAAATGTTATAAATTCATAGAAAATTCAAAAATATAAAAGATATAAAATTAAAAGAGGAGCATTCTAGTGAAGATATTGGGACGGGTAAATTTTACCTGCCCCGACTTGACCCCGAAAATTTGAATGACCAAATTGTCCCACCCCGCCCCAAAACACGATCTTTTTTAAGCCGTACCTCTATAGTGTGGGGGATTGGCAGAACGTAGCTGGTTAGGGGCTTTTTGCCACCCCTATTCATTTAATCAAAGTCCAGTGGCTACTAGAAACTGATCTAAAATATGTGAACTAGAGCAATGACATTTTGACATTTTGACAAAGTTCTGACTAACTACATTAGAAATTGGTATTGATTGAGCCAGATCGAATGATATTTCCAATTATTGAGTTCATAAAAAAATATGACTTCCTATAAATTTAACTGATAAGTGTTACTTTTAGGTGATATCTTCCATGCGGCACCAAATGTTGATCATTCGCAGCACTTTGTGCGAAAAGATGTAAAGGAATGGTTATACTGGCTCCGTAATGATATTGGTTATGATGGGTGGCGGCTTGACTTTGTGAGGTGAAGGTGTTTCTGTTGTCCTTCTATACTTATATGTCATCCTTTTATTTATCGTGTGTGTTGCATGTGAACAATATATACGTTAATAAAAATAATAATTAATGTAACAGTGAAATATTAAAAGCTATATAATTAATGTAAACATTTTGTAGTGGTAAACCACTGGCAGGGGGAAACATTTAAGCACTTAAAACCAACCTTGTAATTCTACATGTTTAACCAACCTTGTAATTCTACATGTTTGAATTAAGTTGGTATTTTATAACGTAGAAATTATAATGCATCATTTCATGCAATACTTCTTTTTCTTTTTTGGTAGTAAGCCACGTTCTTGCAATATTTCTAATATCATGTATTCAACCTCAATTATCTAAGAATTTTAATAGCCTGATATTGCATAGAGTTGCAATACTTCATCCATACAAGCTTAGTATACATATATGTATTATTTATATATTCCAGAAAGAGAAATTGTTGATACTTACAATGCATTACAAAGTTCAAAGATTAGTTTGAGTTTTTGGATGAGAACTGCCTTAATTACTGGACTCCAAAAAGGTGGAAATATAAGGCAAAAGCATTTGAAGCATACCATGGATGATGCCGTTGTTAACAGCACTAATGCCTTGTTTGCAGAGGCTTCTCTGGAACATTTGTGAAAGAATATATAGAAGCTTCAAATCCTGCATTTGCTATAGGAGAATATTGGGACAGTATGGCTTATGAACATGGTAACTTATGTTACAATCAAGGTAATCATTTAGTATTACCTATGAAATATGAAAATTTTGTCTGATTTTGTTTGAGATTTTGGACAATAGCAAACTCCAATTTCCTTAAGCTTGTATAATCTTTTGTTACCATTTTCAGAATTACAACTTCTTTGCCAGACATTTTATTGAAGTAGATCTTATATGGGGGCTTTTCAAAAGTTCTTGTCAATAGTCAAAGTTATGATATATATATGAAGTTTTTTCCCTCTAATTTGTGTCATATTCATGTTTTTGGTTGTTTAGTCAACTTCGCTTGTTTTCTTTCTTTTTTTATTTTTTTATTTTTTATTTTTTGGGGGGGGGGGTTGGCTTGGTTTAGACGTTATTCAGGAGTTTTTAAATTAGTTTCAGACTTTGTGCAATGTGCAACATGATCCCCATTTTAAATCAGGAAGCCTCTCTTACTCATGTTTTGTGCCTCTAGGTCTTTCTGGTCACTAGATGAAAGTACCATGTGTTTCTTTGTCCCTTAATATATATATTCTTAGAGTTACCCTAGTCCCTTCAATGATATTTGGGACATTGTTTACATGTCTAGATGCTCACCGGCAACGGATAGTAAACTGGATCAATGCCACTGGTGGTACTTCCTCAGCTTTTGATGTCACGACTAAGGTATTCCTTGATAGATTTTTACCCCATTTTGAGAAAGAAATTACTAAAAAGGCTAGTGTTTGGACAAGCCAAAGGGGGCCCTGCCTGCCTGCTCCCCTTTTGCTTTGTCTATTTATACTTTGTGCATGTTAAATAAATTAAAGTCTCATTATCATTATAATTCCTACCAGGAAATTGTTGTGTATCATTTATCTGAAATATAGGCTAAACTCGTGTTTCGGATGACCATATAATTTCCATTATAAGCATTATAGAAAATTTGTTGTCAAGATAGCTGCTGCTTCCTCCAAATGAAGAAATAATTTGCCATTGCAGGGGATACTCCACTCTGCTTTACATGATCAATACTGGAGACTGATAGATCCTCAAGGAAAACCAACAGGAGTAATGGGATGGTGGCCTTCACGCGCATGTACGTTTTTAGAGAACCATGATACGGGATCTACCCAGGTGCTCCCTATATCTCTAATGGAAGTGCATATATACATTGCATATGCAGTACACAAACTCGGAGCAGTACCATTTTTCTGAGAGTCGCATAGGTGTACTTTTGTTAACACCTTAATCCTGAAGCTAAAAGGAACTTTTAAGATTCTATGGTTTCATGTCTCACTTTGAGGGTTAAAGTACTATCTTTCTCCTTTTTAGTCCAGTTTAGAGCATAGTCAATTTCAGAATAGTGTACACATCTTACAGTCATTTCAGTTCATGAACTTGTGATCTCTGACACCTCTTCATCAACCCAAGTACCTGTAGATGGCTATAAAGTGTTTCATGAACTTGTGATCTCTGACACCTCTTCCGTAAATAATGTCTGCATCAATCTAAAGTTTCTAACTTATGAGTTTTATTTTAGGGTCACTGGCCTTTTCCCCGTGATAAGCTTACACAAGGATATGCTTACATCTTGACGCATCCGGGAACTGTAAGTTGTCATCAAAATCTCTATATGATTCTACACATGGGCACAACCAGAACTCTGAGAAATATATGTTCTTTTACAGTATGTTTTTTTCCCTTTTTCTTCAAATGTCTAATAACGGAGCATCAAAGGATGGACATGGTCTAGATTTCATACTTTTATAATGCACTCTTGTGACATTTTCCACTCTTAATATTGCAGCCTGTGATATTTTATGACCACTTCTATGAATTTGGCATCCGTGATGTCTTGACGGAATTAATAGAAGCTCGAAGACGGGCTGGGATCCACTGCCGAAGTTCTGTCAAGATATACCACGCCAATACCGAAGGTTATGTTGCTCAGGTCGGCAATATGCTAGTGATCAAACTAGGGCATTTCGATTGGAATCCTTCAAAGGAAAATCAGTTGGATGGGAGATGGCAAAAGTTCATTGATAAAGGAGCAGATTATCAAATTTGGTTAAGACAGTAATTCAATGAAATCAGCAAAAAGGTTAGAAGTTATCCTCTGCCACATTATCTCTACTTATAGTAATAGAAGAATATCTGCAATCGTACACACACAAAAATAAAATAAAATAACACACCCCCATCTGCGTCGACTACAATATCAGCTTCAGCAATGGCAACATAAAACCTTGAACAAGGATCGGGAACGGCCGCATCTCTATCAAGCAGCATGGGAATTAACGATATGGTTTACAGACGTTATGGACTTATGGTTTAAGTCAATAAATCTGATATGCTGGTTTCAGCCATTCTTATGTACTTTTTTCATGTTTAGTGCCAATGCTTAATTTTTGTTGCTTTCTTGCTTAAGATCATGTTTAATATTTGGGACTGTAGTCATACTAAGCAAATTCCCTGTCAATGTTGTGGAATCTGAAACCAGAGCTTGATGCATTTGGTTAATGAAAATATTTATTTTTCTTTTAAAAAAATAGAACCTCAACTTCAACATGGCAACTTGGCAATTTGGGTTCCCCATGGAAAATCTCACTAATTTTACTTTCACTTTAATCAAATTTATTTCCATAGGGACCCCTATTCTTTTACCTTAATATATAGTGTCCCCTTAAAATAAAGGTAATCTCAAAAAGCGTATAAGAAAATTAAAAAGAAAGGATGATGGACCCACTTTACCTTCTGGAAGGATACGCACGTGGACTTCTTTACCCACCTCAGAAATCTAAATAAAGCTTTAAAGTGTATCTACTGACTACCGCACTAATTTAAATCACTTTGTCACATTGAGGGATTGCTTTTCCTTTAGCTTGTCAAGTAAAATTATTAGGTTATAAAAAGCATAACAATTTGTAACTAATATATAAAGCTTGCAAATAAAAAAAAAATTTATAAGAAAAATAAATGAAATTTACGCTGCTTTTATATTTTCATAACTATATTTAATGTTCAATTTTACGTATTAAAAATTTATTTTAGATAATTTTTTGTTTACAAGTGAAATCAATAAGGAATAGATGCTGATAATGATATTGGTTCACTTTAATTTGGGGTAGAGAGTTTCTGAATTTGATGATGGTAAGAGGAATTGAGAGGGTGAGTGTGTTTAGGAAGGAGTTAAGTGCTCTATGGTCCCTTGAGTGCTGTAGGTGGGATCATATGAGGGAGACATGGGATGTGATGCGTCTTTGAGTTTATTAATGGTTAGAGTCACACACTGTCTCCTTAAAATCGTGATGATATAACCTTCTAAATTGGAGACATAATATTTTAAAATGGCCAAGTAATTAATGGATCTAAAGTTGGGAGATAGCTTAGATAGATTTTGTCATGATATTGTTTAATGCCTACGTTACGTCTAATGTGTAAAGGACTTGTGAAGGTGATATAAATTTTTTAATATATTTTTATATTTATATCGTGTTTATATTATTTTATATAATATTTTATTTATTTTTTTATATTGTGTTGTATAAATTAAATGATTATATTAATTATATAATTTAAATTTAAAACTTAACGTAACATGCAATGTTTATACTTTCTTTTAAAAGGGTAAACTATATAAATGGTTTTTAAATTATGCATGTGATTTAACTTTTAAAAAATTTTAATTTAGGTACTAATGTTTGAATTCGTTCCTATTTTAGTCACTCGTCATTAAATTGATAACGGAAAGTCTTTTTCTAACTGGTATAATAAATTTAGTCCTTAATACTTACATATTCTATCAATTTGATTCTAATTCTAAATAATTCAATAAATTTAACCCTTCACATTTATAAATTCTATCAATTTGATCCTCAAACTTCCTAATTAAAACTTTCATCTTTTAAAATAGAGACATTCCACATCTATAAATTTGTAATACCCAAAGAAGAAAAAAACTTCACTCAATTAACGAGCTATTTTTCGAGTCAATTCTTGATACCAATAAGTTTATATTGAAACTTTATTTCCTTTTCCTTTTTTTTTTTGTATTTGTTTTTTTCTAAATAT
The DNA here is from genome assembly GCA_025698465.1 of Gossypium longicalyx. Classification (NCBI taxonomy): domain Eukaryota; kingdom Viridiplantae; phylum Streptophyta; class Magnoliopsida; order Malvales; family Malvaceae; genus Gossypium; species Gossypium longicalyx. The sequence goes on from CM047005.1 coordinate 5,963,719, forward strand.
AATGCTTTATGACCTTTTGATTGATAAATTTTGGCTAAAGGAAATAGAAAAACCTTAACAAAAACACTTTAGATTTACTTTTTGTTGTAAATAATATGATATTTCCTTCAAAGTACATAAAAATAGCCCTCGAAATTGGTCATGGATATTTGAAATTAAATCAAGAGTTAAAAAATATCTTTAAAAAATCTAATTGTTCGACCAATAATCATAAAAGAAAACATTATGAACATTTAATTTTTCTCAAGAAAAAATGCGAAAGAACTAATTGAATTTCCTCTTGTTTACATTGATAATTAATTTTTTTAATTTTATAAACTGATTAAGAAACGATTATGTGTTTTATTTAATTTTAATTATTCATTTTTAATTTTTAAATTTACAATAAGCAATATGTATCACTAATAACTTGATTTAGTGTCAAATTATTTATCAAATTAATTAAAAACTAAAATTATGCTAGACAAAGTGATATTTATTTTTTTAGAAATATTAAATTATTTATACAATTTTATTTTATATTATATTTTTAAAATTTATATTTTCTATTGTTTTTAATGATGTTTAGTTAATTCCTACTACTATCCTCTTAAATATATAAACAAAAAGAGTTTTGTACCGAATTTGATACTTTCAACCATAAATAAATCAATTAATAGATGCGGAAATCATCTATTTTAAAACTGGAAGTTTTGTTTAAGAAGTTTGAGAGTCAAATCGATAGAATTTGTAAATATGAAGGGTTAAATTTATTAAATTATTTAGAATTGGGATTAAATTGATAGAATAAGTAAGTATTGAGGACTAAATATGTTATTATACCGGTTAAAAAAAGGCTTTTCGTTATCATCAATTTAATAGCGGGGAACCAAAACAAGAACGAATTAAAATGTTAGTGCTTAAATTGAAAATTTTTAAAGTTAAGTGACCAAAACAAAAAACGCGAATCTAGTTGCGTGACCATTTGTATAATTTACCATTCTTTTAAGTATGAAATAAAACAAACGTTTTTAACATTAATTTTAACTAATGATAACAAATTCGAGGTTTTGGGATTTTGATGTTTCAAGATGAAGTTTCATTTCATATAAATTACGTATGACTTTTAGATTTATTTTAATTTAATCCACAATATGTAAATCTTTTTCAGATTTCTGTACTTAATACTTTAGAAAACCAATAAGTAATGTAGCAAATTTTATTTAGGTTAAACTATTAAAATAGTTACTTTTGTTTACTTTAAGTTACATTTTAGTCACTTATATTTGTAATGTTACGTTTTAGTCACTTATGTTATTGTGTTGTATCATTTTAGCCACTGAACCATTAATTGTCGTTAACGGTATAACGGTAAGCTAACGTACACGTTAAATCATCATTTTAAACAAAAATTTTAAGTAAATTTAAACAATCGATCCCCATATTTGTTTGTTTTGAGCAATTTAATTTTTTTCTTTTATTTTTTTAACTTTATTTTTTCTTTATTTTCCATTCTCTTTTGTTTCTCTTTCTGTTTTCCTCCCTTCTTTATCTCTCTTAACGTATTTTTTATATGTTTTCTATTTATTAAAACTAGTCCCTATACTTTTATTTTTTGAACAATTTAAATTTTTTGAGTGTGGTGAACTTGTGGACTAGTTTTAACAAATGAAAAATATAGAAAAACTACGTTAGAAAAAATGAAAGAGGGAGGAAAACAGGGGAGAAACATAAGAGAATGGAAAAAAAATGAAAGTTAAAAGAACATAAAAGAAAAAAATTAAATTACTCAAAATTAAAAAAATATAGGAACCAATTATAGAATTCAATGAAAAAATTAAATTACTTAGTGTAAAATGTTATAACACGATAACGTAAGTGACTAAAACGTAACATTTCAAACATAAGCGACTAAAATATAACCTGATGTAAACAAAAGTGACTATTTTGGAGTTTACCATTTTATTTAATTATATAATATTAATAAATATTTACGGAAAATAACAAATCAAGTTAAAAAAAAAAGTATAAATCGACATTAAAGGATAATATTGGAAGCTAAATTCCTAACGACTACTAGGGCCATAAATTGACGGTGTTGATGCATTTATACCGGTCTATGGGACCCAAACACCTTCTTGTTGGTTTTCTCTTCCATTTTAAAGCGACAAATCCAAATGGCTTGAACTATTTAAAAGGAAAACCAACAGGAAAATTAAAAGGTTAAATTTTGCTATTAGACTCTGTATTACGTGTATATTATTGATTTAATCCCTATACTTTAATTTAATTTTTTTTTTCATCCTTATATTTTTCAAAATTCAAAATTTCAATCTTGTTAAATTTATTAAATTCTATTGCTTCCAAAAAATCTTATGCTACTAACATATCAACACATTTATAATACTACATCAATTTGCTATTTTCAAATATTACTAAAAAAATTAGTTAATAAAATCATGGCTATCATTTGTGTCGAGATTAAAAATTTAAGATTTGGAAAGTATATATACTAAGAATTGTCAAAATGGAGAATATGGACTTAATCTACAACTTCACACACAATATTAATTGCAAAATTTAGCCAACCCAAATTAACTACTATTGTTTGCGGTCAAGGTTGAAATTCTAGAATTTGAAAATTACAAGTATTAAAATTAACCAAAATAAAGTACAAAGACTAATACACAACTTATGCATGGTATAGGGACTAATATAAGAAATTTTCCAAAATAAAAAGATAACTTTGAAAATCTAAAGTCGAAATATTTGTAATAGAACCATGAAATTTTTGTTCAATTTCCAAAAGCCCCCTCAAAGTTTTTGACAACTTTCTCAAACTCTTGAAAACAAACATATGAAAATTTCCTATTTTCCTCAAACTCTTGAAAACAAACATATGAAAATTTCCTATTTTCCTTACGTTTGTTTATTGAGTATTTTCAAGGACTAAGAAATAATAATAAAAAAACCCATCACAAACCAAAATTTTTGAAAAAAAAAATGTATAAGACAAATAAAAAAGCCTTAGATAATGGTTAAAATATATTTTAAATTCCTCTAATTTTTTGTAAATTTGAAATATAGTCACTTTCTATTTTTATTTTCAATAATGTAATTCTTTTTTATTTTTTTAGATTTTAAAATTTAATTAACAATGTAAAGTTTGTTTTGATAAATTCATTGGCGTAATATTTAAAAAAAAAACTCACTTAGCATCCTTATAAGAAAAAAAATGAAATTGTAATAACTTAAATTTAATACAAAAATAATCGTGTTAATAATTGAACTTGTATTTTTAAATCCGAAAAATATAAAAACTAAATTCTTAAAAATAAATACAAAAAATTAAATTTAAAAATTCCAATATATTTGAACTTAGAATAAATTTTATTTGTTTCCTTCCAATTAAAATATCACAAAATTCACTTTTCAAAAATGCCGTCAAATCATTAGAAAATAAAATCAGTTAAGTGAACCAGAGCATATATGTCCACTGTATTTGGAAATAAGCAAAAAATCCAATCAAAAGGACTCAATTAAAAATTTTAAAATATTTCGGATGCTTTCATAAATAAAGTATACTTAGCAGACCATTCCATAAATTGTTCCTAAATTGAAATAGAAAAATTCTGAAAAAGAGAAACAGAGAGACGAAAGAAGAACAAAAAGCAAGTAAGACGCGTATTTCATTGTTGAAAATTTTCTTTCCCACTTTTTTCTTCCAATTTTTTCTCTCCCTCCAAACAGCCTAAAAAGATTAGGGTTAGGATATTAGAAAAACACACACAGAAACCGGAAGAAAAGCCGAGCTTTCATCATCGGATTGTTGTAGAATAAACTTAAAGAAAGCTGTATTTTTATAGTGTTTTAGAGTACCTGTATCTAGAAAATGGGTTTCTTTTCAGCTTCAGTGATCAAGTGGCAGCCATTTTTCTTACTCTTCTCCTGTGTATTGAACAGTGTCGTTTTGGGCGATAATTCTTCAGACAAAGCTGTTCTTCTTGAGTTTAAGAAGTCTGTCTCAGATCCTTCAGGGCTTTTATCAACTTGGACTGAAAATTCCGGTCACTGTTCATGGTCTGGTGTTTCATGTGATAATAATTCTAAGGTTTTGTCTCTTAACATAACTGGTTTTGGGAATGGGAAAAAAGGTAAGTTCAACAATACGAATGCTTTTCTCTCGTTTTCTTGTTCTGATTATAGTGTATTTCCATTTTATGGATTTGGTATTAGAAGGAATTGTGGGGAAAGTAATGGGGGTTTGTATGGGAAGTTGTTGCCTTCTATTGGAAAATTGAGTGAACTTAGAATTTTATCACTTCCTTTTCATAGATTTGGTGGTGAAATTCCTGCTGAAATTTGGGACTTGGAGAATTTGGAAGTACTTGATCTAGAGAACAGTTTGTTATCTGGGTCATTGCCTGTTAGTGTTTCTGGGTTAAAGAACTTGAGAGTTCTTAATTTGGGGTTTAATAACATTAGTGGAGAGATACCAAGTTGGCTTTCAAGTTTGAAACAAATGGAGATATTGAATTTGGCTGGTAATCTCGTGAATGGAACCGTTCCCGGATCTTTTGGAAGGTTTCGAGGTGTTTACTTGTCAATGACATCGCTCAGTGGCTTGTTGCCCCCTGATATTGGTGAAGGTTGTAAGCTTGAGCATTTGGATTTGTCTGGGAATAACTTGGTTGGGCAGATTCCTGCTAGTTTGGGGAACTGTAGTCAGTTGAGGTCGTTGTTGTTGTATACAAATTTATTGGAGGAGCAAATTCCTCACGAAATCGGTCAGCTTCGAAATCTTGAAGTGTTGGATGTTTCAAGGAATAGTTTGAGTGGTCCAATACCTGTTGAGCTTGGAAATTGTTCTGGATTGACTGTGCTTGTGCTCTCAAATATGTTTAATCCATATGATGACCTTGCCATCGCTAAAGGCGATCGAAGCACTGTAAAGGATGATTTTAATTTTTATCAAGGTGGGATTCCTTCTGAAATCACAAAGCTTTCAAAGCTGAGGATATTATGGGTTCCAAGGGCAACGCTTGAGGGCAACCTGCCAAGTGATTGGGGTGCTTGTGATGATTTGGAGATGGTAAATTTGGCTCAGAATTTTTTTGCCGGGGAAATTCCTATCGGTCTTAGTTACTGCAAGAAGCTCCGGTACCTTGACTTAAGCTCAAATAAGCGGCTTGCTGGAGAGCTTATTGAGGAACTTGCAGTTCCTTGTATGAGTGTGTTTGATGTCAGTGAAAATTCCTTGTCAGGTTCCATTCCTAGATTCTACAACCAGGGATGCCCTGAAGTTCTGACCTCAGATTCATATGCCATTGAACCCTTCAACCCGACTTCTGCTTATTTATCATTTTTGGCAAGAAAACTTCAAGTTGGAACACATTTTGAGTTCTTTGGAGGAGATGGTGGTCCTACTGTGTTTCACAACTTTGGAGATAACAATTTTACTGGCAGTGTCTTGTCGGTGCCAATCCCACCAAAAAGGTTAGGGAAACAGATTTCTTATGCATTTTATGCTGGAGAGAACTTGCTCAGCGGACCATTTCCACAGAATTTGTTTGAGAACTGCAGTGAGTTGGGTTCGCTTTATGTTAATTTTAGCTACAATAGAATATCTGGTCAGATTCCAGCTGAAATGAGTAAAATTTGCAAGTCTCTCAAATTTTTGGATGTGTCTGGGAATCAAATTACTGGGTCCATTCCACCTAGCATTGGAGACTTGGTTTCACTTGTTTCGCTTAATTTGAGCTGGAACCTGTTACGAGGCTGGATTCCAAGCAATTTTGGGCAGATGAAGGATCTCCGGTATCTTTCTTTGTCTGATAACAATCTGACCGGATCTATTCCTTCCACCTTTGGCCGGTTGCAATCTTTAGAAATTTTGGAGATGTCATCAAATTCTCTTTCTGGTGAAATTCCTGAAGGTCTGGTTAATTTGAGAAACCTGACTGTTCTTCTGCTCAATAACAACAAACTCTTTGGGCAAATTCCCTCTGGTTTGGCAAATGTGACCAAGCTCTCTGCATTCAACGTATCCTTCAATAACTTGTCTGGGCCACTACCGTCAAGTTATAATTTGATGAAATGCAGCAATCTTCTCGGGAACCCACTTCTACAGCCTTGCCATGAATACTCCTCAATGTCATCTTCAGATCAAGCGAGAGCAGGGAATTCACAAAATTATGCTGCATCACCAAGGGGATCCGCAGCCCGAAGGAATGGAAATAATGGTTTCAATTCAATTGAGATAGCTTCAATAACATCTGCTTCAGCCATTGTTTCAGTTCTTCTGGCTCTTATTATTTTATTCATATTTACGAGGAAGTGGAATTCAAAATCCAAAATTATCAGCACCACGAAAAAAGAAGTCACGATTTTCACAAACATTGAGGTCCCTGTGACATTTGACAGTGTTGTGCTGGCCACGGGGAATTTCAATGCTAGCAACTGTATTGGGAATGGAGGTTTTGGGTCAACTTATAAAGCGGAGATCTCCCCTGGAGTCGTGTTGGCTATAAAGCGGCTTGCAATTGGACGGTTGCAAGGCTTTCAACAGTTTGATGCTGAAATTAAAATCCTTGGGAGGTTGCGCCACCCAAATCTTGTCACTCTTATTGGTTATCATGCCAGTGAAATGGAAACATTCCTTGTATACAATTATTTTCCAGGTGGTAACTTAGAAAAGTTTATTCAGGAGAGATCCGCAAGAGCTATGGATTGGAGGATACTTTACAAGATTGCTCTGGACATAGCCCGTGCTCTTGCCTACCTACATGATCAGTGTGTCCCACGGATTCTCCATCGTGACGTTAAGCCCAGCAATATCCTCTTGGATGATGAGTACAATGCTTATTTATCAGACTTTGGTTTGGCCAGACTTTTGGGCACATCTGAAACGCATGCTACCACGGGTGTTGCTGGAACTTTCGGATATGTTGCTCCGGAATATGCAATGACTTGCCGTGTTTCTGATAAAGCTGATGTTTACAGCTATGGGGTGGTGCTCCTTGAGTTGCTTTCAGATAAGAAAGCTTTGGATCCATCGTTTTCTCCTTACGGAAATGGTTTCAACATTGTTCAATGGTCATGCTTGCTCTTACGGCAAGGGCAGGCCATGGAGTTCTTCACTGCAGGGTTATGGGATGCAGGGCCCCAGAATGACTTGGTTGAAATTCTACACTTGGCTGTTGTGTGTACTGTTGATTCGCTCTCTACTAGGCCAACAATGAAGCAAGTTGTCCGACGGCTGAAGCAACTTCAACCACCATCATGTTACTTACATGATAAAGTTTCCCTTCATTAACATAATGTTTCGAGGAGAGGTAAAACTCTTTGTTATTGTCTCCGGCTGCCCTTAGGTAGAGTTGTTAGCTGTAGTTATTGCCACTTTGTAAGTTTCAACACAGGTTTTCCCCAATTTTCTGATGCTATTTCATCCATGAGTCTGCAGAAGAATGCAGATGCGTGTGTATATATATATATATATTTCTTATCCAAGCTGTACAGTTATATCCGAGTTTCATTTGATGTCTGATAAAACAATAGAATAGTTTTGCAATTTACACGATTCAGTGTCTTGTCTATTTTAGTTTAGTTTTTATGAAAATCATTTCTGCAACTCAGGAGCAAGTTATGTTGAACAGGAAGTTACATTTCCATTATGAAGTGTTGCCTGTATCAGCCAGGGCTGAGGAAAAAATCCAACTGATTCAAACTGTAATGGTTGGATCAGTTTCAATTCGGATAATTATGTATTCCGATTTAATTTTTGGTTTGCAAGCATGTTTGAGAGAAACCGCTCCATTTCATGCTTGTTTAAGGCCAAGCCAACTTCAATTGCTCTACTCCCTCCCATCTCTGCTTTCAGCCATGGAAATAGCTTCATTCTTATCAATGGAAACAACCATCACTTTCCAGGGCCTTTCTCATCCAAATCGAGGCGATCCAGCAACTGTTATAATTTGTACAGATCCTGCTGGCTCCTTGAATGGAACAAAGTCCCTCAAAAATCCATCTCTGTTAATCCCTTCACCGTATTGTTGCAGCAAATGCAAACCCCGTTTTCGAAATCCTTAAAATCTCTTAACAAATATACCTTTCCCCTCATTTTATTGAAATCTTCTGGAGTAATTGTAACTGCGGCTCGAACTAGATTAGGAGACGCTCCTTCGTCTGTTGAAAGCTTTCAAGCTTTTATTACCAATAGTAATTGTTAGCCACTGGTTCAAATACAGCACATCAAGGTCAGTCAAATCCTTTAGGATCTTCGATGATGTCATGTCCCTAAAAAAAAAAGTGGAGTTAATTCTGGTAGCAACCTTTGAGTTTTCTTTAGTCCCTTTGCTTGCACGTGTGAGCCCAGGATTTCATAAACATGGATGTAGTTTTTCCTTCAAGAATTATGTGATGAGCTGCGATTCCAATGGAAAAACCTTGACTAGGAAAAAGGGTTATTTGAAGAGGTAGAATTGATGCTAAATCATCTGAGGATATCAGGTGGGGTGTCAAGGGATGTAACTCAACAGCTTCATAGATTCCGTTGCTGGAGAGACGACGGAAGTCTGCATCAGACTTGGCATCTGTGAGTCAAAGTTCATCATTCGGAAAGGATGGGTTTGGGGGCATTTGATGGCCACTTGAGGTTTCCAGCGATAGAGAGGTAATGGTGGAGGGTTAGAGAAGAGAGAGTGCATGAGTTTGGGTTGAGAGGCTCGACTGGAGGGAGTTTGAAGCAGAAAATGAGTGGAAGGGAGGATTCATCGGCAGAAACTGGTGCTGCAGCTGATGGTTTGATTCGGGTGGTCAGGCCTCAAGGATTTTCACTGCACTGGAAGAAGATGCCATGCTCCAAACTCTCTTCTTTGACCAAGTTTGGACTTCTTTCTACTGCTATTATCAAAAGTTAATGGATAAAATAAAGAGAAAACGCAGTTGAGTTAAAAGATTTTGAGTAAACTATAAAACTAATCACTTATGTATTATTTAAATTATGTTCTTGGTAAATAATTTTAATTTGTTACAAAATAATCATTAATACTGGTGATGTAATAACAAAACTGATATGGCATGTTAAAATAATATTTTAAATAAAAATTTTAGGTTGCTATATATATATATATATTTTATTTTGAGCAATATATATTTTTTTAATTTTACTTCTTCCAACAGCTATGGATTTACAGCCGTCGGTGTTCCCGACAGTCTCCACGGGGATGAAGGTGGTCCTTTTGGACCCTTTCCAGTGATGGATCTGTTGGGATGGGTACAACAGCCCTGAAGATGTTGATCTCTCCAGCCACTCTCCTCCCTCCTCGCTTGCTAATGAAGGTGGCCGGAAACACCGGTGCTTAGGATTCGCTCCTTTTAGACTGGGTTGGGCCTTGATTGCCCCTGTACTATTTGCCTTAATCTTCTGGGCTTCTGGGCCTTTTGGGATGTACTCTTTTATGATTAATGGAATTGCTCTTTTTCTTAAAAAAAATGAACTTAAACCCTCATCCTTTATATATATATATATATATAAACTTAGAGATAAAAGAAGGGTTTGGCAGTATATATGGAATTGTTTACAGATGTGTGCCTATTACGGATTTCCAAGTGCCAGATCGAACTCTGCTCTGACAAATTTATAATATTTGATGATAACCCTTAGTGGGTGAGAAATTTATGTCTGATTTATTTATTTAATTTTATTATGAATACTTAGACTCCCCAGGTTTTTTTTATCAAATCAAATCAGATGAAGGAAGATACGGTCAGCAACTAGATTTATTATTTTATGCAATATTCAATTATAATAAATATAATATAACCTAAAAAATGATTTTGTTTTTAAGTTAGGTCTGCAAGATATGATATTACATAATTAAAATATTATGCAACACAAAAATAATATTATTATTATGTAAAAATCGTTATAAAATCATGCCAATACTTATAGGATTTTTTTCTCTCTATTTTACTTTTTCATTTAATTTATCATTTCATTTAGTTTTTAAATTTACATTATTTGTCAAGTCACCTTAAAATGATAAAAAATTAACGTTTATTAATTTTGTTGATGTGACATACATGTGGATTGTCACGTGTATGTTATGTTAGCAATTGATTAATTTTTTAAAAACATTTTCAATATTTTTTTAATTTTTTAAAATTGTAATAATAAACAATAATTTTTTCATCCATTTTAAAATAATTTGATAAACAACACAAGTTTAAAAACTAAAAAAGATAATAAAAATAATTAAATAAAGGACTAAAATGACATTTTCGTAAAGTTAAAGGACTAAATATGTTATTATGTCTAACTTATATGATGATCCTTTTAACAAAAATTAATTTTAGGCACCAATAAAAATATTAATTTATTATTTTTTAAGACATAAAATTATCATTATACATTTATCCATATCTAATACTCTTTTAAAATTAACTTAAATTTAATTAATTCATTTAAAAATAAATAATTAAAAATTTGAAAAACAAAATAAAGAAAACTGATTTTTTTCTAGAATTTATTGAAAAATAAAATCATATGTTGTAATTTTGAATGAAATATTGATTTAACATTTAATAGCAAAAGCATGTTTAATTAAAATAATATTTTGTATGGATGGTTGGAGTTTATATTTTTTATGGTAAAATTGTTTCCATTGGTGTCCAATCCAAATTTGTCATTGGAAGTTGCTTTGATGTATGCAGTTCTATGGTAGATGGGATTTATAGATCATAGGTGTTGAATGTTAATAAATATTTTATTGACATTAACCATGGAAAGGGAAGACATAAATTCCTAGACTGAAAATTTAAATTTTTTTATTTTTCTTTTTAAAATTTTAATTATTTGTTTTTTAAATAATTATGTTAAGGTTAAATAAAATTAGAGAGGATTCTATTAAATATGTATGAGTGCAAATAATATTTGTATGTATTTTAAAAAATTGATGATGTTATATTATTTTATCGAGACTTAAAAATAAAAGAGACCCCACATCTGCCTATTTAACGACACTAATACTTATGTTTATATAGGTTGCAACTAGACCTGATCATGGGCCGGATCACTTGTCCAGGCTCGAAAATCCACTCTAAAAGTGTGACAATTTGACCAAAAATATAGGCTCGAAAAATGAGTTTAGACAAAAAATAATGCTCATTTTTTAAATGGGCTGGGCTTCGAGTAAAATTTTCTTGGCCCAGGCTTGACCTAAATCTACCTACATTTTTGTCCCTGTTGTTGTTTACCGCTATTGCTTTGTTGCCATTTTGATATTATATTACTACTATTTTGTTGTTATCGTTTAAATATTGTATAATTTTTATTTTATTGTTAATTTTACTACTATTTTAAATACATTTGCTTGCTAAGTTGCAACTATTTTAGCATTATTTAAGTATAATGACTTTTTAATATATTTTCAATTTGTTAGGAAACATTTATTTTAATATTTTTAGTGTATTTGGTGTATTATATTTTTTTAAAAAAATTAAGACAAGTGGGCCTGGTTGGGCTTTAGTTTAGCATTTTTATCTAGGTCAAGCTTGGGCAAAATTTTAGATCCATTTTTTGGGTCGGGCTAGGTCCGAGGCTAGAAAACCAACCTATATTTAACATCAGCTGGACCCAACCCATATCAGGTCTAGTTGTAACACCCTTCACCCATTCTAAACGACCGGTACGGATAGGAGATGCAACCGAAGCATGCACGAGTAATAAATCTTGAATTTATTTTAAGAAATATATTAGAAGTTAAAAAATTTATATGACTTCCTTAATGAAAAAAATCATGAATTTGTTCACTTTTGTAGTTCTATAGTTTCAGATGCAACCTGTGAGGTGCAAAGTTGATCTTAATACATTACAGTTTGTATTTACAAAATAATTATTGCTTCACATGAAATGCATTTTAAAGGTAAAATAAAAAAAAATTGAAACAGGAAAAATAAATGACACTATTAGTAAAATATGATGGCTTTTAGCGCATATAAAACACTCTTCTTAAGTCTTTAAAATGTCTCCAAGAAACAATGAGGCCATTAACGCTTCAAGTAAACACACTATAAATTATTAATAGAAAAGCTTTTTATATAGATATTAAATAAATGTATCTTTCTATAATATATCATTTCATAAGTAACTTTATATAAAGTTATAACTTTATGTATACGAACCTTTTTATTTTTTTATATATGGACCGTTTAGCTAAATTAAGCTCAGAAGAGAAAAAAGATCTTCAAATTTATGACGAGTGTTCTCATACTGCGTCAAAAAGTCTCATAACATAATTATTCATCAATAATTATAACATACTTAACTTATTTATATAATAAAATATTATTAGCTACCAAGTTGTAAATTACTAACACACTTAAATATATTCTTTTGAAATTAAAGACGTATGAAAAAGTATATCATTAATTAAGACAAGATGCAAACACAAGACAGACTCATGAATTTATAATGAAAAATAAACATAAATAAATTTGTGAATTATTAGTAAAAAAGTATATAAATTTATAATGATAAATTTGTCAATATCTATGTTAAAGGACAAAACATGTTTAAAGCCTAAAAGGCTGACCAGAGTGGACACTTTAGAATTAAAAATACCAATTGCGGAAAAATAATGCGTGTTTTCTTCTTGCTTTTTTTTTTTTTTTTTTTTTAACATTAGATCATGTGCTTTTTGTACTCTTTCGCTTAATGTACATTTCCAATGCAATTACGTTTCTTAATCCTGTACTGGAGTTGGTACATCATATTTATTAAATTATGATTTGCTTTCAAAAGAAATATATTAAATTATGATTGATTATTGACAAGTTTGAATAACAAATATAATTCCACTCCGCCAATTTCTTAACTAAGTTGGGAGACTAACCAAACAAAGAAGAGAACATTATCTGCCATGGCCTCTTCTTGTATTGTGAAAATCCTTGAGACTACTGAAATCAAACCATCCCCTGAATCCCCCAACTTTGCCTCTGAATCCACTTTGCCGCTCACTTTGTTCGACACTTTCTGGTTCCAGATCCCACCGGTTGAGCGGCTCTTCTTTTACAACCTTAACAGCTTAACCCATGCAGATTTCAGCTCCGAAATCCTCCCCAAACTCAAGCACTCTCTTTCTCTAACGCTCGATCATTACCTCCCCATCGCTGGAAGCCTCAAGTGGCCGTCACATGCCCCCAAACCCTTCATTTCCTACACTCCAAACAATGGAGTTTCACTCACGGTTGCCGAGTCTAATGCAGACTTCCACCGTCTCACAGGCAATGGAATCTATGAAGCTGTTGAGTTACATCCTTTGATACCCCACCTGAAATCCTCAGATGATTCAGCATCAATTCTAGCTCTTCAGATAACCCTTTTTCCTGGTAAAGGGTTTTCTATTGGAATCACAGCTCACCATACGGTTCTTGATGGTAAAACTACAACCATGTTCATGAAATCCTGGGCGTACCTTTGCAAGCAAAGGAACATACAGAACTCTAATCAGTTGCCACCAGAACTAACCCCAATTTTCGATAGGGACGTTATCAGAGATCCCACAGGGTTTGACCTTGATGTGCTGTATTTGAACCAGTGGCTAACATATACTATTGGTAATAAAAGCTTGAAGGTTTCAACAGACAAAGGAGCAGCTCCTAATCTAGTTCGAGCCACAGTTACGATTAGTCCGGAAGATTTCAAGAAAATGAGGGAAAAGGTATTCTCTAAATCACTTGATACCTCAAAAACACTTCATTTATCAACTTTTGCGCTAACGCTTGGTTATGTAAGTAGTTGCATAGTCAAAGCAAGAGGTGGGGCAGGAGATAGAATTGTGTGTCTTGCATTTACAGCTGATTGCAGGTCCCGTTTGGACCCACCTATCTCAGAAACCTATTTTGGAAACTGTAATGTTGTTCCATCAGATATATCAAAGGCTAGAGGCTACATGGACTTTGAAAATGGGTTTGCATTTGGTGCAGAAAAAGTAAGCAATATGGTGAAGGGATTAAAAGAGAAAGGGGTTTTCGAAGGAGCAAAAGATGTGCTGACACCCCTTTTCGAAATGGCTAAAGAGGCAGCAGGAAGTGTACAAATGATAACAGTTGCTGGATCGCCACGATTTGATCTTTATGAAACCGATTTTGGATGGGGAAGGGCGTGGAAAGTGGTGGTTGTTTCCATCGATAAGAATGAAGCTATTTCCATGGCAGAAAGCAGAGATGAGAAGAGGGGAATAGAGGTTGGGTTGGCCTTGAAGAAGCCTGAAATGGAGAGGCTTCTCAACGTGTTTCTCAAAGACGTTGTTTAACAAGATAATCAAGGTGGGAGAAATAAACTAGAGCCTTTTCTCAGTTTCTCAAAAGTGTTGGTCATGGACTAGCCATGGCACAGGGTCAGGTCAATCCATTATTTCTTCACGTTGATCTGGTGGAAATCTCTTGTGGTAGTTCTGGCGGCTCAACTACAAACCTCTTCATTCTTCCAACAACAAAAAAAAAAGTTTTGATTTAATAATTAATAAAATTGATTTCTTTACTGTTACTTCACATGTTATAATTTTTTTTTGTTGTACTTATATTATATTTATGAAGGTAATGTATTTGCAATAATAAAATTTCAAACATTTAGTTTGTTAAATTTATACTAAAAATTAATTTTAATTAAAATTAATATTGAATTTACACATTTAATACAAGTGTAAAACTAATTAATGTGGCAAAGCGAGGTGGAGAGGACGAGAAGTGACCAAGATAATAAGATCAAGGAAGATACGGTCAGCAACTAGATTTTTTTACTATTATTTATATTTGGTTTAAGCTGAAAAAAGCCCTTAATTTTTTTTAAAAAAATAATTAACTCTTTATTTTTTTTTCATTTAGTATTTAAGCTTTTAAAATATATTTAAAAAACTTTCAAATTTTTAAAAAAAAAGCAATTAAGTCCCTACTTTTTTTTTTGCACTCAATTGGGTATTTAAACTTTCAAAATGCATCAAAAATATCTTCAAACTTTTTCAAACAAACAATTAAGCCACTGCTTTTATTAAACATTAGAAAAAAATTAAAATCAATAAAAACTAAAAATATTATTAAATTTTAATAAAAAATTCAAATATTAAAAATTTATTAAAAATTAGAAAAATATAAAAAATATAAAATTTTATAAAATATATAGAAATATAAAATTTTATAAATTCGTAAGAAAATTATACAAAATATAAATATCGTAAAAAAAATTATTATTGTACCAAAAGGAACATTTTATAATTTTTCTATAACTTCTATTGAATTTTATTTTTTTTATCATTTTTCGCCACATGTCACTCTGTGTTGCGACACATGATGACTTTAATCGAAAAAACTAGGGTCGTTAATTTTTTTATGATTTTTATAAAATTTTAAAATTTTTTATTTTTTACGATATCTTTAAAAAATATACTTTTTAATAAATTTAAATTTTTTAATAAAATTTAATAAATTTTCTAAAATTTATTTTTTTCTAATTTTTAATAAGAGCAGGGGCTTAATTGCTTTTTTGAAAAAATTTGAGGGTCTTTTTGATACATTTTGAAAGTTTAAGTACTCAATTGAGTGAGAAAAAAAAGTAGGGGCTTAATTGCTTTTTTTTAAGAAGTTTGAGGGCCTTTTTGATGCATTTTAAAAGTTTAAGTCCTCAATTAAGTGCAAAAAAAAAGGAGGGGCTTAATTTTTTTTTTAGTTTGAGGGATTTTTACACCCTTACACATTTATATTTTATATAATATTCAATTATAATAATTCAGAAAATGTAAAATAACTCGAGACGCCCGAAAAATAATTTTATTTTTAAGATAGGTGTGCAAGATATGATATAACATAATTAAAATATTATGCAACACAAAAATAACATAAATAATATGTAAAAATCGATATAAAATCATGCGAATAGTTATACGTATAATGATTTTTTTTCCTCTATTTTATAATTTCATTTAATTTCTTGTCTCTTTTAGTCATTAAATTTGTATTGTTTGTCAAATCACCTCAAAATGGATGAAAACGTAATGTTTGTTAACTTTATTATTGTGACATACATGTAGAGTGTCACGCGTATGCTACACTAGCAACTGATTAATTTTTTAAAAATATTTTAAATCATTTTAATTTTTTTAATTTTTTAAAATTTTAATAACAAACATTAATTTTTCATTCATTTTAGAATGATTTGACAAACAAGACAAATTTAAGAGAGAAAAAAATTAAAAAATTTAGACAGAGGGCTAGAATAATATTTTCGTAAAATTAGAGAGCCAAATATGGTATTATGCCTAACTTATATGATGATCCTCTTAATAACTTTAAATTTTAGGCACCAATAAAAATATTAATTTACTATTTTTTGAAGATATAAAATTATTATTATACATTTATCTATATTTAATATTCCTTTAAAATCAACTTAAATTTAATTAAATCAATTAAAAATAAATGATTTTTTTCTAGAATTTATTGAAAAATAAAATCATATGCTGTGATGCTTTCCCTTTGATTGTTGTAATTTTGAATGAAATATTAAGCATATTTAATTAAAATCGTTTATATTTTTATGGTAAAGTTGTTTCCATTGGGGTCCAATCCAATTTTGTAATTGGAAGTTGCATTGATGTATGAGGTCTTGAATGTTAATAAATATTTTATTGACATTAACCATGGAAATATGAATTAAAAATACCAATTGCGGAAAGATGATGCTTTTTTTTTTTTTTTTTTTAACATTAGATCATGTGCTTTCGCTAAATTTACATTTCCCATCAAATTAAAGTTTCTTAATCCTGTCTCGAAGTTCGTACTTTATATTTATTAAATTATGATTGATTATTGACATGTTTCTTAATCCCCCAACTTTGCCTCTCAATCCACTTTGCCGCTCACTTTGTTCCACCCTTGCTGCTGTATACAATGCATCAAATATTTTCTTTAGGCATAGAGTGATGATTCGATCGAGTTGAGTTGAGTTAAAAAATTTTGAATTAGTCGAATTGATGAATCCTATTTTAACAACTAAACTCAATTTGATTTTTTTTCGAATCGAGTAAAAAAATTTCGAGTCGAGTTAACTAATCCTATTATTTATATTCAATGTTACGTTTACATGAACCGATTATTTAACTAGTAAACGAAGTATAAAATTATTTAACTACATAAATCATATAATGATTTTGCCTTTTAACTTAATGGTTTTAACTTTAGAAAAGGTAAACATTTATCAAAATGGCATAGTTTTGTCTTTTCTTATTCGAATTTTCGGATAACTTGAATTGTGTAATTCATATTCGAGTTAAACCAAAAAACTTAATTTTTTATTCGAGTTGATCCAAATAACTTGATTAACTAAAATAACTTGAACTATTTAATTCAAAATTTGAATATTTTATCGAGTTTTTCTAATCGAATCGGATTTTACTCACCCGACCTATGCAGATGTATATAATGTTTACTTTGCACCATAAATATTAAAATATATTTATTATTATAATTATGGAAGAATTTAAATTCAAAACTTGAATATAATATCATTGAAAGGAACAATTACAAATCTAACCATTTATAAATTATGAGACGGAATTAAAAAAAAAGAAAGAAAAGTTTTTCTCAATATTGTGCAAAGATCATCAACATATTTCAATTCATTCCTGTCACATATTCAATATACAACGTAATTTTGTTAAACAAATAGCATATACATCATCAAATTGATGGGTTTTGCTTTTTATTTGAGTTAATTACACTAAATATCCTTAAAATATTATTTATATTTTAAATTAGTTCTTAAAATTTAATTAAATCTTTTCATTATTAAAACCGTTAATTTACCTGTTAATTGACACATTTGATTTTTTTTTGAATTTGAAAAAAAAAAGTAAAAATAAGACCCTTGAAAATTCATAAAAGTTGATTTTAAATTTAGTTTTTATTACTCTTTTATAAAAGCGTTATTTATCTCATAATATTTAAAGATTAAATATGTTGAATTATATTAAAATTTGTACAAATTAATAAAATACATAAGTTATTAAATATTTGTTATATTTAATACTTATCTAATGTTTAATTATTTTAAATACAATTAATCAACTCAAACTAGCCTATTTATTAGTGGTGGAGAAAAATTGTAAGGAAAGCTCTATAGAATGAGATTTTCATAAGCTTAAATGTTAGATAAAACATTACAAAAGCTATAATTATTTCTATAATTTATTATATATAGAGCATCATGAGATTGGTAATAATTTATAGGGTAAAAGCGCATATAATCACTGATTTTCGTGAAAAAATTAATTAACTCTTTTCGTGAAAAATACATTTAATTAATTTTTAAAATTTTAAATTGTATCTATTAAATTTTTTGACTAACATTTTTCGTCTTTTACTGTTACAATACCGACATGATTGTTAACAGCATTGCCATTGTGCTCATGTTAAATTGTTGACGTGGCAGTTCAATAAAAAAAATTCAAATTTAAAAAAAAAATTAAAAGAAATATATATATTATTTTTTTATTAGAATGAACTGGATAAATGAATTTAGATTTTTCCATTTCAAAACTTAACATTATTAAATTTTATAAAAATATTAAATAAATTCAAAAAGTTTAAAAAAATAAAAAAATTATAATAAAAAACATTTAGAAGTTAAAGCCTATGTACAGCTTCAATGTGAACCTAGAAAATATTATGTCGAAAATATTATGTGTAGTTGATTGAAGATGATTTTTCTAAATTATATAAAATTAAAAAATTATCTTTTAAAAGATATATATTAATGTTCTAATTCTATGTACTTTTTAGAATATATAAAAAATATTTTAATAAATATATAAATAAATAAAATTAAAATTTATTGTAGGACATTAAAAAATTAACTTTATAAAGGCATTGGAAGATTTTTAAGGGATAAATAAGTATAACAAAGTTACAATATTAAACCATAAGGGAGTTAATATAAATCTAAGAGATACAAAGTTTAAATTACATTTTAGGAAACTAAAAAATGAACTTAATTTTGATGGCTTTTGTTTTTGTTTTACTACTATTTCCTTAATTTTTGGATGAGCAAGATTTACCAAACTAGATTAAACTTGGGCATAGAATTTAACTTTTAAATTATTTTTTATTTTTTATAATTTTATAAAATTTAAAAAATTATTTTTTATAAATATATATTATTTTAAATTTTAAAAAAATTAAGTTTTGAAATGAATGAAGTCAATGTTCATTTCAATAAAAAATAAAAATGTATTTCTTTTAATTTTTTTCTATTTAAAAAATGATTTTTTAAAAACTTTTTTACTGACGTAACAATTGTAGTTGAAAAATATAAAAATGATTTATTAAAATAATAAATTATATTAATAATTTATTATTAATAAAATAATAACTTTTCTCAATTCAATCATTGTACACTTAAGTTCAAAATAAACATTTTTTTTTTCAAAAGCAATTTTGAAACTCACACTTTCTATTCTAAAACATGCCTCAACTGTACAAATTTGGAGCTCCTAATTCCAAAGTCGAAGCCATTTCTAACTTCATTGTTGAGATGGATGAAAATCTACTTAGGCAGCCCTTTAAATAGGCGTTTACTTTTAATACGATGTGTTTAAATTTTTTTATCTCACACTATAATATTATTACAGTATTTAATTTCATTGTTATATATCGTTATTTTTACATTAACAATATTCATCCAAAGAGATTCTTAAAAGTGAAAGTTTATTAAAAGGTGCAATAGTAAGAAAATACAAATAAGTTACTGGATCGAAAAAATTATCAGGTAAAAATGTAATGAGTGTATAGTTGCTAGTCATACTTATCATTAGTTCAATTGGGAACATTAATGTAGATCAAGCTTGGACTTTCTGCACGACAAAGATTATCATCAAAATCTTAATAGCGGGAGGGGACATAAGAAAAGGGAAATGCATGCAAGAAGACTTTTTTTTTTAACTGTATTTATGTGTATTTATCAAACTTATATTTATATATATCAAATTTTTTTTGATAAATTACCTCATTAATCAATTTAATATTATAACATTTTTATTTTCTTCACTATAAAAAAATTATCAATTTAATCACTAATATTAATAAATTTGAGCAATTTAGTTCCTCCTCTGTAATAATGTCTATTAAGTGTGTAATTATTTTAAATAAATCTTTTACGCAAAACGGTCGTGTTTCAATACCCAACTGCCACCGCACCTAATGGCGAACATTTATTCAAGCAATAGCAATGGCTCATCTCTCTATCATTGACTATTAAGCGTTTTGTTTAGGGAGAATGTAAATCGATCTGGGGCAACGATGACATTAGTGAAAAATCGTCATTCACAATATTCTTCTAAAACAACATTTGCCAATCTTTAAAAAAAAAAAAAAACCATTTTCCACTCTTTTCTCTATTTCCTTCATTTTTTCTGACAATTTTTACCGAAATCATACTAGCGATGGCCTTCCAAGAGTGGATTTTCCTTGAAATGTTGAAATTTGAATGAAACCCAACATTTTTCATCAGTTTAGTTTTTAAATTTATTCTTCAAAAACTTCAGAAACTTTAGTTTGTTCAAATTGAAAATCAGTGAATTAATCGGTTTGACCATCAATTCAGTTATAAAAGTCTTGATCAAAATCATGAATTTTAAAATTTTCACACTTGTAAAAAAGCTAAATATAAGAGGAAGAAGAAAGAAAGAAAAATATAAAGTAAAAATAAAATATATAGAGAGAGAAAAAATACATTTTTTTTACCAAATCACAATTTTTATTTTGTTATCTTTATTTTTTAAATAAATTTAATAATTTAAATGGTGATGGAATTAAAAGCCGAATCAACTTGAGAAAAAAATAGTTTAAATATCACTACAAAAAAATGTTTTGATACTAAAATGAGGAAAATAACAATTTATTTTGGCAAAAAAACATAGTTTAGGTTCTGATTACTTTGTTAAATATTTTTAAAAAAAAAATAGATTTAACTGCTTTACTAACAAATGAATTAAGAAAGGTATCAAACTTTTAAATTTATATTGTAATGAGGTGTAATTTTTTACAAAGATTCTGATGTCGGTAGAATATTTACTTAAGGAAAATATTAACCGTTTGGCTAATATCACTTAGTAGTATATTATTATATTTGTTATCGCATTAATGCGGTTTTGTGTACTAAAAACTAAAAGCAAAGGTATCAAACTTGGAAAAAAAAAAGTAATTTAAGTATGAATTATAAAGGGGAAAAGGATATACTTTTAAGTTAAATTTATAGGTTAAATCTTAACCATTTATTTTATCTTTTTTATTTAGGTGTAAGGACGGCAAGCTTCTTCAGTACCACAAACCTGAAAGAACCTGCCAACTGCAACAGTACATATGCAAAAACCTGAAATCATGACCTAGAGTGGAGTGGAGATTTAATAAGTCTACGTTGAACTATTCTTCTAATAAGAGCAAAAAGAACCTGAGGTGATCTTCCATGTAGCCTACTATTTCTTTCTTGCCGTAGCATATAGAAATATATGCATAATGCATTCCATGATATTCCAATTATGGTCGAGGCCAATCCAAAGTCTTTCTTTACCCAGTCAATCATATCTTCCCAAGAAGAATGCGCCAGCCACAAATTGCAGGCTTGCACACTGCAGTTCCATAGTTGGTATCGTATGTTTTTATTATATTTGTGAATACATTATAAACTAAATTATGATAAGTTTGAACAAAAAATTATATAATTCCACTACTCCATGTTGTATCTATTTAAGTTACCGGAGTGACCAAAAAAATCCAACGGAGAAGAGAAAGTTTCCGCCATGGGATCTTCATGTACTGTGAAAATCCTTGAGATTGCTCAAATCAAACCATCCCTTGAATCACCGAACTTTACCATTGAATTCTCTTTGCCGCTCACTTTCTTCGACAGTTTCTGGTTCACATTCCCACCAGTTGAGGGACTCCTTTTTTACAACCTTAACGACTTAACCCCTGAAGATTTCAGCTCAGAAATCCTCCCCAAACTCAAGCAATCTCTTTCTCTAACGCTGCGTCATTACCTCCCCCTCGCTGGCAGCCTCAAGTGGCCATCAGATGCCCCCAGACCCTTCATTTTGTACGCTCCGGATGCTGGAGTTTCAGTCATAGTTGCCGAGTCTGATGCAGACTTTCACCGACTCTCCAGCAATGGAATCTATGAAGCTGTTGAGTTACATCCTTTAATACCCCACCTGAGATCCTCAGATGATTCTGCATCAATTCTAGCTATTCAAATAACCTTTTTTCCTAGTCAAGGTTTTTCCATTGGAATCACAGCTCATCATACAGTTCTTGAAGGGAAAACTACATCCATGTTCATGAAATCCTGGGCTTACCTATGTAGGCTAGGGAATAAAAAAAACCCTGGGTTGCCACTAGAACTAATCCCATATTTTGATAGGGAAATTATCAAAGATCCTACAGGGCTTGACCTTGATATTCTATACTTGAACCAACGGTTAATATGTTCTAATGGTAATAAAAGCTTGAAGGTTCCAACAAACAAAAGAGCAACTCCTAATCTAGTTCGAGCCACAGTTACGCTTAGTCAGGAAGATTTCAAGAAAATGAGGGAAAAGGTATTGTCTAAATCACCTGATAGCTCAAAAATTCCGCCTTTATCAGATTTTGCGCTTACTCTGGGTTATGTAGCTAGTTGCATTGTCAAAGCAAGAGGTGGAGCAGGTGATAGAAGCGTGTGTCTTGGATTCACAGCTGATTGCAGGCACCGTTTAGACCCACCTGTCCCAGAAACCTATTTTGGAAACTGTAATGTTATTCTAGCAGATATATCAGAGGCCAGAGGTTACATGGACTTCGAAAACGGGATTGCATTTGGTGCAGTAAAAGTAAGCAATATGGTGAGGGGATTAAAAGAGAAAGGGGTTTTCGAAGGAGCAAAAGATAGGCTGGCACCCCTTTTCAAAATAGCTAAGGAGCCACCAGGATCCGTGCAAAAACTTATAGTTGCTGGATCGCCACGATTTGATCTTTACAAAACCGATTTTGGATGGGGAAGGCCGTGGAAAGTGGTGCTTGTTTCCATTGATAAGAATGAAGCTATTTCCATGGCTGAAAGTAGAGATGGGAATAGAGGAATAGAAGTTGGCTTGGCCTTGAAGAAGCCTGAAATGGAGCGGTTTCTCTCCATGTTTCTCAAAGATGTTTAACAAGATATTAAGAGGTTTTTCTCTATGTTTCTCAAGATGTTTCTCCAATCCGTCTCTCTATACTCGACCATTATGTATGAAAAATGTTAAATTATGATATTTTCTATCGTTCGGCCCCGTTGGCTCAAATAATATATTCAGTAAATTTGAGTATAATTTATGATTATAATAACATGTTTGGATCGTATCCAATCGTATTACGGATAAGTTGTTGTTGGATCATCAAGTAATTCGACATCCTAAACGAGGGTGGAGGCTTAGCAGGGACAAACAAAAGTTCAAAGAATTCCAAGCTCCAGAAAGAGCTTACTGCAGGGAGATATTAAAGATCATTTGTTGAAGATGGAAGCCACAAGACGAAACCTTGGCACGTGATTTGCTAAATTGGCTTTCACTTGGAGCTGTTATTGTTAGTTGGCTTCAAGATAGTGCAGAAATTTTGTGCTATATAATGTGTACATTAATATTCGAGTTTATGTAGTTGTCAAATTGACTGGCTATTGGGTTTACTTGAAACTGTTACTTTAGTTTAATTTTGATAGGTGCTAAAAGTGATATATTTTAGTCTCATTTTTAGTACGTTTTTGAATGATTGTTTGATGTTAATGGTGAATTTTGTATTTTTAATCATTAAATTCATATTTTTACATTTAGGAGAATATTTGGGAATAAGAGGAACGAAAAAGGAGCAAAAATCAAAGCAAGTTTTAGGAGCCACACAGGCTGGACCATTCCACACGAGTTGGACACGCGGACGTGTGAGCCACACGGGCTGCCACACGGCCATGTGACAGGTCATGTGGAAATTGCGAATTGCACTCTAAACTTGTGGGAAAATGAGTTTTTTAGGTTTTTCAGGTATTTTAACACTTATATATGACAAAAATAAGAAGATGAAAGTGAGTCATCATAAAATATTTAAAAAAACGATTCGAAAAATATCATTAAAGTTGATTTTGAAGAAGATTTTCATCAAGATGGAAGATTCCCTTTTAATTTTTTTGGAGATTATTATGAGTACTTAATTCTTGGTTTAATATTTCTAAACTATTAATCCATGTTTGATGTACTTAAATCAGATGAGAAATAGATAATGTTTAAGAGTAGATCTAGCGTGAGTGAAATTGCATGCGATAATAGGAGTTTTAATTTAAAAGAAATTTCAATTGATCAACTTAGAGTCAATTACTCTTATTCTTAAAGAGAGATATTAGTATAATTTAGAAATTTCTATGGATCAAGATACTAAGTGAAGAAATTGCGTAATTTAGATTAATAGAGACAGATAAAATCTAGGTGAGTGGGTATTATTTAGCTTCTTGGTTCTTAATTGTTTATTTTCTTGATTTGTTATTTGTCGCATTCGTAGTTAATTAATTTAGTTAATTTTAGTTTTGATTAATCTCTTTTATTTATTAGTTAAATAATAGAAATACGGTAATTACTAGTAATTTAAGTTATCCTGAGAACGATATATTTACTTACCGTAGCTATACTATTAATTGATAGGTGCACTTACCTTAATTAGATTTTTAGTTAGTTTACAATTGCATCAAACTTAAAAGGTAGGCAATGCAAAAAATTTAATGTGTATACATTATGATTCAAGTTTCTATAGTTTTTAAATTGTTAGATGTATTGCAATCTTAGATTCTGTACTATTTCAATCAAGTTCGAACATGTATTACCGATAGTGAATTAAAGTGTGATTATTACACAGAAAGCATGTCATAGAGATTAAATAAATAAATAGAGCTGGGCCCAGATTTTAACTATTTTATCAGTGTTGAATTTGAACAAAATTTTAAACCTATTTTCTAAATTAAATTTGAACTTATTCAACACTCCTAAAATTTTATTATGGTTTAACCTACACCATAAGTACCTCTACAACCATAATACTCATAAGATTATAGTTTGTGCGATTAAAAAATTTAAATATCTAACCTAAATAAAATATATAATTTAAGTACTTATTAATCTATAAAGGTTTTTTTTTTTTTTGTCCGAGTGCTTAGATTCTAACAGTTGTAAAATAACAGATGGCGTGGCATTGGCAGATAACATAGAACTTGATGATCCTTTGGATAAGTCACAAAAAATGGAATGGGCTAAATTTTATAAAGGTGAATGGAAGGGTTTTGTTGTTTTATCATGAAAAGGAAAAAAAAGTGAACATCCCTCCACTTTTATATGACCAAATATCCCGGAAGAAAGGTCGTCCATCAGAAAGCAATGGATACTGTGAGAGAGAGGGGTGGGGTGCAGGTCGAGGTTTGGAAGGAAAAGAAAAAAAAAAGAGCAGAGAATTTGATGAATTGCCTACCTAGCTCTGTTCTCAACTTGGTAGAGCAGCATCAATTTTTCTTTTTTAAATAAAAAAACATAGGAAGGATGGAAAAGATGGAGGCAGCAGAAAAGGCAACGTGTCGATCAGTGGACAATTTTAACCCTTTGATCACAACCATCTTTCAGGTCTCCTGCATTCTTGTCATTTCTCATATGTTTCACATTCTATTGAAACCCCTGGGACAACCTGTACCCTTTGCACAACTCCTTGTGAGCATTAATCATCATTTCTATATTATGCATAGTATATATGATGTTAATAATGAATGTTGTTGGAACAATGTGGATGAATGTCTTCTTGTTGTTATTGTGTACAAAGCAGGCTGGTGTTGTGGTAGGCCCTACATTGTTGTCCCGCATACGCAGAGTTGAGGATTTCTTCATCCAGGCATCTTCTGCAGAGTACTATATGTTTTTCTCATTCTTATGTCGAATGCTATTCATGTTCTCTATTGGCTTGGAAACAGATATTCCATATTTAAAGCGCAACATTCGTGTTGTAAGTATAGTGGCAGGAGGGGGTATAATCCTGGCCTCCATCTGTGCTGCACCTCTCTTGTGGTTGCTTATCAAGGTTTTCACAGTGACTAAGAGCCGTTTTCCATTCTACCTTCTTATCTTTACAGTCTTAGCAAATTCAGCGTCTCCTGTAGTCATTCGGATGATTGCAGAATCCAAGTTTGACAATACTGATTTAGGCCGCTTGGCAATTTATTCTTCCCTCATCAGTGAAATGTCTTGCGTTGCATTTGTCGCTACACTTACCGCCTGCTCCTCCACCATAAGACTCGTGGGTGCAATCATTGCTACTCTTGTCACCGTGCTCCTTATCTTTCTCAACAATTATCTACCTTTCTTTTTCAACAAAAGGAACCGCCACAATAGATTCCTCACTAACAGCGAACTTTTCCTCATCATATTTATTCTCTTGGCTATCTCACTGCTTGTGGAATCCGCTGGCTACACAGCTATAACCTGTTGTTTCCTGGCAGGCCTCATGTTCCCTAGGGAAGGCAAAACATGTCGGACATTGCTACATAAACTCACTTACGCTGTAAATACATTCGTTCTTCCCGTATACTTTGGCTACACCGGATTCCAGTTTAATATAAGTAAGATCTTTAATAAACTAACTCTTATTCTTACTCTCCTCATCATCCTGCTCAGTGCTGGCACTAAAATTGTGGCGACCCTTGCCGCTTGTTATTACCTCAAGATCCCAAGGAATGAGTCTCTAATCCTTTCTCTCTTACTCAACATGAAAGGCAACTACGACCTTATAATCATTAATTCTCCTCCAGTACCCAAAGTAAAGTTCCTTATTTCTCTACTACCTACCACCTTACTATAATCATTAATACAAGTGTTGTTCATGCTATGCATTTAGTGGCATTCATTCATTCTGTGGTTAATTGTTGCAGATGCTGTGGGAAAATGATATTCATGATTTGTTTTTGAGTGTAGTAGTTCTCAAGACATTGATCCTAGCACCAGTGGTTGCCATTTGGTTGAACAGAGGAGAGTTTTGTGCTCATTACCCTACAACACTGGAAATACTTAATCCAGAGAGTGAGCTTCGAATGCTGGCTTGCGCATACATCCCACGCCATGTTTCAGGCTATCTTAGCCTGATCTCAGCATTGAGTGGTTGTCCTAATGCAACTCTCAATCCTTACGTGGCACATCTAGTGGAGCTTCCCAAGAAAAAGAAATGCAAATTGATGTATCATCAACTGGAAGATGGTGATCAGTACAGCGACGAGGAAGAGTATGGTGGAAATGATGTGGTACAGATCACTCACGCTCTCGACTCCTTCATTTTAGAGACCAAAATTCCGGTCCATGAAGCTAAGATTGTATCATCATTTTTAACCATAAACCAAGATGTGTGCAATGGTGCTGTGGACTTGCGTGTGTCTATTATATTCCTTCCTTTTCACAAGCACCAAAGAGTTGACGGGAAAATGGAAAATAGCATGGAGGGCATACGGACTATAAACCAAAAAGTTATTCGGCATGCCCCATGTTCGGTCGGTATATTTTTGGATCGTGGACAAACCGGGTTCCAGCAACCACATGGCTCTCTCTCTGTGCAAAATATAGCAACCTTTTTCTTTGGTGGCCCTGATGATCGTGAGGCTTTAGCATGTAGCAAGAGAATTTTGATGCATAGTCAAGTTAGTTTGACGGTCTTCCGCTTCATACAAGCCAATTCAAGTATACAGAATTCGTGGATAAGCGATGCATCCCACAAGGATGAGGAGGTGGTCATGGCAATATCGAGTATCGGAACGGAGAACGAGATGGACAATGTCTTTGTAGACACCTTTTATAACAGGTATGTGGCACAGGGTAAAGCCAGTTTGATTGAGAAGTACGTGAGTGATGGGGCAGAGACATTAGTGGCTCTGAGAGAGATATTGGACAACATGTATTCACTGGTGATAGTAGGGAAGGGAGGGAGAGAGAATAGCTCCTTGACAATTGGTATGAGTGATTGGGAGGAGTGTCCAGAGCTTGGGTTGGTTGGGGATCTCCTGGCATCTTCAGAAATGAACTTCAATGGTTCCCTCTTGGTCATCCAACAACACCGGCACTCCGAGGAAGATGAGGCCCTCATCACTCCATAGACAATAGTTACTATTACCACTACAAATGCTGCTGCTACTGGCAATTCAGGTACATACATACATACATATAACAATCATGTAAATTATTTCTAGATTAGTTGCCCTGCAGATAGAATAGTCATAGCTGAACTGTTAGATATCAGAATAAGATAATCAAAGGCACTGTTTAAGATATCAGAATGATCCAAGTTTTATTTTAAGATACTAGTTGGTGAATGGTGACTGCGTTAGTCATTATCTTTTCCTATGAATGGAAAACAAGATGATTATTCACTTTTAGAAATCAGCAAACCTAACATTATCAACCATAGATAATGGCCAAATTCTTTACGTTATATAAGTTGATTTAAGCTGATAAGAAAACAGAACCCAAGACACAAATGCTTAAAACCAAGTCCTCAAGTCGCTAATTATTCAACAAACGGCAGCAGCAAACGATCGCAAATACAAACTAGAAATAACATGTTCATGGTGCATTAAAATGAAGTAACAATTAATTCAAATGCTTAAGAATCCTTTCTCCTTCAAGCTTTCAACAGTTTCCCGGAGACTCCTTTCCCAAGGAGTGTAGCTGAGACCCAAACTTTCTGCTTTCTCCTGGGACACCTGGTATGTACGCTTAAGAGGCTTGTCATGTTCTTCACATCTGTCATTAATTAAAGGAAAACATGACTCTTATCACCAATTGGTCCAATTCCATCATCAATCAAACAATTGCTGGTATTAAATAAGCAAGATAGCACAATTGCTTACTTTCTTTCGAGGCCCAAAGTTGGATAAAGCTCATTCAAGGTCTTCAGAATCTCCGGAAACTCTACAACTCTTTCCACTAAGCAATATCTGCCAGTAGCTGAAGGAATCTCAAATGCTTGAATATGTGCATATGCAACATCTTGAATATCAACAAGCCAATAGATTGAACTAGGAAAAATGTTTTCTCCTGTATCCACAAGATTTTAAAAGGTTTTTACTGCAAAAATGGCACAGATGAACAACTCTATAAAGGGTAAAAACAGTACCTCTTGTGTGGGCTAGAACCACCTCTGAAGTGTAATTTAGAGATGGCTGTAAAAGAGGACCAACCACAAATCCTGGATTAAGTACAACCAAGTCCATCCTGTTCTCTTCTGCAAATCTCCAAGCAGCTTCCTCTGCTAAAGTTTTTGAGGCCATATACCAAAGCTGGAAAAACCATGTAAATAATTACTCATTTGCAAGACATCGTAAAAGGATAGAACAAGTGTGGACTTCAATACCTTATTTTTCTCACAAAAAAGTGAATCTGAAAACCAAGTCTCATCGACCACCACATCAGGAGTCAAAGGTTTTCCATTGTATACGACTGAGACGATAGAAGCTGTTATGACAACTCTCTTGATGGAAGGAACTTTGGCACATGATTTAAGAACATTCAGTGTACCCTTGATTGGTGGATCAATTAGTTCTGCCTGAAAATGGGAAAAGTTGGAATTGTTTGCAAGTGACAGTAAGCTAAACAAAGTGGCCATCATTCTACAGTACATGAATTCATTTTCCTTCACTAGCGCATAAGTCTACTGTTGTAGTTGTGATGGAATCCAAAGTTCTAGCCTGCCACTGAAACGTGCATGCTTTCCCCTAAAATTGTATATTGTAAGTGTCATTTAAGTACATTTTTTGTCATATAAATTGTTTTCCAAAAAATATTTCTCAAAATTATGAAGATTTTTATGAGGTTTTTTTATTAAAATAAAAAAAATTGAATTACGAAAATTATTTAATTCATTTTATATCTTTTATATCATTTTCGTAATTAATTTACATTTGATATTATTTTCGTAATTCAATTTTTATATTATTTTAACAAAAAACTCTTTTTTCTGTTTAGGTTAATATTAAATAAAAAATATAAAACTAAATTACCTAACACTATATGGGTGACCAAATCCTATAAATGAAAGTTTCTAAAAATTATCCATATCTCACCCTGACCCTTAAATACAAAAATAAATGTACTTCAACACATTCGAATATATGTCCTCTTTCACTGGCAATAATGTCAATGTCACCCGAGTTAAGACTCAATTAGCTGTTTTATATATTTATTTATTGGAAATAAAGTATTATTATACAGTCATCTATATCTAATATCTTTTCCAACTTAATTTAGCTCTAATTAAATTACTTAAAATAACTAATTTTTTAAATTATAAACAAACATATTTTCTTTTTTTTTTACAAATTTTAATCATTTTTTTCATAAGTTAATATTTTTTATTTGGGAATAAATTATATCAGGATCGCCCTAAAAAGTATAATTTTTAGGCACCAATAAAATAGTGTCACGACATTAAATTTTAAAGATAACAAAGTGTTATTATACACTCATCTATATCTAATTTCTTCTCTAACTTAATTTAACTTTAATTAAATTACTTAAAATAATTAATTTTTTTAAATTATAAACAAACAAATTTTCTTTTTTTACAAATTTTAATCATTTTTTCCATGAGTTAATATTTTTATTTTTGTGCAACTAATTTTAAAAAAAATTAATAATTTTTGTGTAATTTTTTTTCATGTCATTGACACATAATTTTGGTAATTATTTTACGTTGAACTCCGAGGTTCAGGGTTTGGATTTAAGATTTAAAGTTTCAGGTTCGAGTTTGGGTTCAGGGTTCAAGGTTTGGGTTTTGGGTTCAAAGCTTAGGTTTAAGTTCAAGGGTTAAGGATTTGGGGTTTATGGTTTAATGTTCAAGGGTTCGAGGTACGAGTTTAGGATTAGGGTTCGGGTTCAAGGTTCAAAAGTTTAGGATTATGGGCTCATGATTCAGGTTTAAGGTTTGAGATTCTAAATTCAAGGTTTTAGATTTGGGGTTCAGGGTAAAAAAATTTATCAAAATCATGTGTTAATGACATGAAAAAAGTTGTTGAAATGTAATTAAATAATTGAGAAGGGACCATGAATAATATGGTTTGAAGGGTCCATAAAATAATTTCTCTATGGATGAGTATACAATAATAATTTTATATCTTTAAAATTTTAAAATTTGATGACGTGACAAATTTAAATTATTATTTTAAGTAAAGATAATAAAATCGAAACATGAATTATCTTTTAAATTAAGTATAAGAGTGTAAAATAATATGTTCTTTTTAATGATTAATTGATTAAAATCAAACTATCAGTCACAACTAATCTAATAATATTTTAAATTTACAAGTATGAGATAAGTAAAATTAAATATATTATTTTATAAGTGTTGAATTTACGTTAAAATTTATTTATTATATTAATTAAAAATAAGTGTAGAATATAATTTGTTAATTAAAATATTATTTGTCAACTATATCATTTTTTCCCCTTTGTTATTTATATTTGTTTTTGCTCAAATTGGTACTTAAAGTTATATTTTATTAATCAGTTCAGTCCACAATCTTTAAAAAAATTAATTGAAATGTTGTCCAATTAGAAAGTGTCACGTGAAATTCATGTGCATTAAAAATAAAAATATATTTATAAATTTTTAAAAATAAAAAATATAAAAGTAATTCCAAAATAATTTATGAAGTAAAAATATAATTGCAAATTTTAGAAAGCTACCATTTGCTTTTAACCCATTGTTGACATAATAGTATTTTCAAATTTTATATTAGAAAATTATTTCATCGATCAAATTCAGTGTTTTTAGAATTGGATCAGACCAACCAATTTGACCAAGAATTGGTCCAGAGATAAGAGTTGAACCAATTAATTCATAATTCAATACAATAAGTTGAACCAAGCTAAAAATTAATTGAATCAGTTAAAACGATTTTTTCTATTTTTTAATGATATTTGAAATATTTTACATATAAAAATAATAATGATATTTAAAATAATTATTTGATTTTATAATATTAGAAATCACCATACCCACAATGTAGGTGGAGAAAATAAATATTTGACATATAAATATTATATAATATATATAAAAAAATTAGTTGATGTTTTAAAAAATAAAATATATTTAACATAATAATAAATATAAAAATATATATTTTTATTATATAATATATAATTAGTAATTTATTTATATAAATAAAGGAGCTATTAATTAAAAATATTTTTAACATAATGTTATATATAATTTTTATTATTTTATTTATATAAATAAAATATTTATTAATTAAAAAGATGAATTAAAAAGAAAAAGAAAACTTGAAAACAATATAATTATTAGTTAAAAATATTGATTAAAAATATTTGAAATAATATGAAATAAAAAATATAAATATAATTAATAAAGAAATCAAACTTGAGACTATTTAACTGTGTGACCAGAAGAGTTGGTGTGTAAAAAAAAAAAAATTATTTTTTAAAAACCACTCTTCGCATAATTAGGGGTATATAATTTGCTAATTAATTTAAAAACCGGCTTTTTTGGCCAAAGAAGCTACATGCGTGTTTACGTAAAAATATTATTGGTGTTTTGTTTCCCTTAACTAGGTTCCCGCATCCAACTAAGAGCTAAAAACGGAAGGATGATATATAGACCTGTGGGTCGGTAGCTGAAAAGATGACAGGGGAGGCTGTATGGAAAACACCATGGCATCCATCCACTATAGAGTCAAAGCATCCTTCCTCCAACAACTCTGCTTTCAACAAATGAAGCCTTTCCTTAGCCCCCTCAAGGGCAAGCAAGTGCTGTGTCTTTTTTGGATCATCTGTTGCATGTTCAAACATACCATTTTGATGTCAAACTGAAACGGAGGGGCAAGGAAATTTCTTTTCTTGTAAAAGAAAAAGAGAAAATTACAGACTTGGGTCACGAACAGTGGCTTTAACAGTGTAGCCGCGTTGTAGTAAGAGCTTAACAAGCCATGAAGCTACGTAACCAGAGGCTCCGGTTACACACACCACCTTCTCTGTTGCATTCATCTCTAATCAGCAGTTGCGTCGGCGTTAGCTAGGATCTGAATGAGCCGTCTCCAAAGCAGACCAACACCCTTAGTTATGTTGGAGAGAAGCCTTTTGAGATATATGGATGTGTGTGTGTGTATATAAGAAAATTATTCAAGGCTTTTCAAATTTAAATTTAATTTTCTAATAAACGTTTTAACTAGACTATTGTTAAGTTTACACATTTCAGTCACTTAATTTCAAAAAGTTATAAAATGATCACTGAACTATTTAAAATTTTTTATTTAAGTCATTGATTTGTTAAATTTCTTTATAAAAAGTCTGCCTAGAGCGCTCCAAGTGGCAATTCTGGATCAATACTCGTCGATGATTAGAAGAACTTACCTTAAATCTAAGTCAATCTAATGGTTAGTGCTGAAGATCGAAGGAAAAAATTACTCAAATTTTGATTCGTAGATCCATGACTTTAAATGCTATTTCATAAAAAAAAATTGAATTGTAGAAAAAAAAATAGAAATGTGAGCTTTCAATTGATGCAAGTGGTGCAAATGGAGAATGTAATACAACAATAATTTTAATAACTTAGTGACTTAAATAAAAACTTTTATATAGTTTAGTGACTGTTTTGTAACTTTTTAAAATTAATTGACTAAAACATAAATTCACTAATAATATAGTGACATTTAGTGATGTAAGTTTTTTTTATCAATATAATACAAAAATTAATTACAAAAATTAGATAAGTTACAAATTAATTACAAAAAAATAGGTATTTTTTACGGTAAAATTAAGTACTATCAATACCACCAATGTGTGAGGCGGAACAACCCTAAAATCTACCACATCATTGTGAAATCATTCCAGCTGAAAAAAAAATAATTTTAAGTAATGTTGTAAACGCTTCAGCCAATACAGAACAAATAGCATAGGATAAGGAATATAATTATCTTTTTAATATGGTGGCATAAATTTATTGGGCCACATCGATTTTAACTTCTTCTTTTTTTCAAAATGACTGTTATAATGAAAAAACAGTTGATTCTCCAACGCCGCTATATCAAGAAGATCACCAAAAAAATCATGTCACACCGATAGAAAATGTTGATTGTTAAATCAGCTAATAGTGGCCTTACATTTTTCATCCAAATTTGAAAAAATAAATAAGTAAAAGACAAATTTAATCAAATATGAATCACATGTAGCTCGACCCCATATGATATGAACCACATGTGATTG
Source organism: Gossypium longicalyx (assembly GCA_025698465.1). Classification (NCBI taxonomy): domain Eukaryota; kingdom Viridiplantae; phylum Streptophyta; class Magnoliopsida; order Malvales; family Malvaceae; genus Gossypium; species Gossypium longicalyx. The sequence continues at coordinate 5,998,035 of CM047005.1, forward strand.
TCAAAAAATCACATCTTTTGAATTGATTCTCCAAGAAATCATTCATATGTAAGAGCTTTGGAGCAAATTCGGTAACAATCACTTCTATGGCAGTTCTTATAATATAATTTTCCACCACAATTCATCATATTGTAAACTCAAATTTCATAATTAGTGGGAAATGTTTGCCTTTATTCCAAATGAATACTATTAACTTTTCCGAATCCTCATTTAAAGGTGTTTTTCAACGGCAATTAATTATTATTTTTAATAATATTATTATATTAGTTTTATTTATTTATATCTTTATTTGTACATACATAAGTGTCAACATTTATTCAAATCACGCAACCTATAAAACTGATATGAAAAATAATAAATAAATTATCATAATTTTTTAATTTTTTATTAAAAAATTGGGACTTATTTACTAAGTTCATTAAGTATATATAGATTATTTTGTGATATGAAATTGATTAGCAATGACTAGAAATTAGTTAAATGCTGTAAATAAATTTAGCAAAGTATGATTTTATTAAATTTAGGATTTTGGGGTTGATAATGAAATTAAGAACTTTGGTGAAGAAACGAATCAACTAGATATGAATCGTGAAAAAACGAAAAAATTGGAGTAGCTAGCGGCCTCATTATTACGACTGTTTTGTTAAGGTAAGTTTGTGGACTTGAACTTAATTTTATTTCTAATTATTATTCAATTTAAGTAATGCCAAATTACTCATGACACAATTTGTATACATATTATAGAATAAATGTAAGGAAAATAAATGATAAAATTGTAGAAGTAAACAATTATTATCGTTGGTATATCCGACTAGCACTGGGTGCGAATACTGTTGGTTTATCTAACTAGAGCTGGACTCACAATTATTATCGTTGGTATATCCGACTAGCACGAGGTACAAATATTGTTGGTTTATCCAACTAGAGCTGGACTCACAATTATTATCGTCGGTATATCCGACTAGTACTAGGTGCAAATATTGTTGGGTTATGCAACTAGAGCTAGGCTCACAATTATTATCGTCGGTATATCCAACTAGCACTGGGTGCAAATATTGTTGGTTTATCCAACTAGAGCTGGGCTCACCTTCATTTCTGTCGGTTAATCCGACTACCGTTGGGCACAACTTTCTCTGCGGTTTACCGTTAGGCACCGGTTGCCACATCATTAACTGATATCACGATAAAGTTACTTAAATTATCGAGAGAATCGAAATCTTATTTGGCTAAGTTAGAAATCCATATTAATGGAGATTGAAATTGTGTTTAGCTAATAAATGGAACCTATTAATGATAAATTGATTTACATGTTGCAGGTTAGATAAATAGTATAATTAGACTCGGCATCCTGCAGAAATCTCGTACTCGATGTTGGTGACATTTTCTTTTTGTGTTTTGGCATGTACCTAGGATGCATATTTAATGACAGTGTCCCTTTTGTTTAGTGAACTCTAGAGTATTAGTTTCGTAAGTGTATATGATTGTAAATACTTGGTTGATATCTTATACCATATTGAAAGTGATGTTGCTTAAGTGAATTGGATATGAATGATATATGTAGGATATGCATTTAGCAAATTCAATGGTTGTATGTAATGATGTTACTTATTTTAAGCCTGATGTTGTGTTAGTTTGAATGTCTATTATATCTTGGTTATGTGCATAATGTTGAGTTTAGGTTGGTGTCTTTTTGGGTTAGAAATATGACTTGGAAAATGGCCTATTTATGTCCACACGGGCAGAGACACAGGCGTGTGCCTTAGCCCTATGTGACACACGGTCATGCACACGGGCGTGTGCATTGGTCGTGTGTCCCCTGTATCCTTAAAAATTGAGAAACAAAATGCTCGGTAGTTTCACACGGGCAGAGACATGGGCGTGTGTCTCAACCGTATGCGATACACGGCCTAACACACGGGTGTGTGGATTGGCCGTGTGACTTCTGCACCAAATTGTGAAAATTTAATTGTTCACACGGCCTAGCACACGGGCGTATGGTTGGCCGTGTGACTCAAGTTAGAGAGTTACACGGGTATGGACACAGGCTGAGACATGGCTGTGTGCCTCACATCGAATGCCTACATGGCCTGGGACACTGGCGTGTCACTTGGCCGTGTGAGCCACACGGCTTGACCACACAGGCGTGTAATTGCTGCACCTAAGAAAAATTTCGTAATTTCGCGAAAAATTCTTTGAGTACTCAATTTAGCCCCGAACTATTTTTAATGATTATTTTGGGCATCGAGGGCTCGTATTAGGGATTATATGAATGTCTATGAATGGTTTTTTATTTGAATGAGAAATGTACATGAAATGTTGATTGATTGAGTTATAAGTCTGGTAATACTCCATAACCCTGTCCCGACGACAGATATGAGTTTAGGGTGTTACATTCCCAGAGCATTTGTCGATAAGAGATTGTCTGTGTACAGTTTTGACATCGATATCAACATTGGATGTTCAGACCAATACAGTGGTGGAGTCACATCAATATGGGTCGAAAATCCATACCATGTTCTTTTACAGATACATCCAGTTGTTATTGAGACCAATGTGCATGGTGAAGATGGACTCAATAATAATGGTCGTTCTGATCACGAATATGAAGAGTTTAGTAACCACGATATAGATGATATCTTGAATGATATCAACGACTAAAGTGCGGATGTAAATGATGCCCCTTTCGTCAAAAACCCGAGTTATGAAATCATCATATGCAATGATATTGAGGCCCACATATTAATCGTTGATCCCGATGCGATGCATGCTTCCAAATTCCCTGAGTCCCCTGACATAATACCTACTCATCTGATGTTAGTGGATCCCGAATTGAAAGAGATGTTAGTGAGTCAAATATTCATGAGCAAAGACAACTGCGTCACTGCCATTAAGCGGTATAATATGAATGTGTCGGTCGACTAAAGTGGTTGACTCTAAATCGATAATATATGTTGAAGGTCGACAAAAGGGTGCAAGTGGCGGGTACGAGCTACATTTATCCAGATGTCCCAACAGAGGGAGATACGGAAATATATTGGACCTTATATATGCACTTCTGCACGTATAACGCAGGACCACCGCAAGCTTGATTTAAAAACTATTTTCAACTGCATCCTGCCCATGGTTAAAGACATGTCCACCATTCTTGTATAGGTGTTGATTGCCGAAATGCAAGAACGATTCCAGTACCAAGTTTCATATTGGAAGGCATGGTTGGATAAACAAATGGTCATGGATCATTTGTACGGAGATTGGGATGCATCGTATAACGAACTTCAGGAGTGGATAGTCGCAATACGAGAATACGTTCCAGGGATTGTCATTGAGTTGCAGACGTGACCTTATTACGATCAGGATGACCAACTACATCTGGGGAAAAGAATTTTTCATCAGATGTTTTAAACATTCGATCCATGCATTTGAGCCTTTCCCCACTATAAGCCACTTGTGCATGTAGATGAGACTTGACCGTATGGGAAATATATGTAGATCATTTCCATTGCAGTGCTGTTCGGCACCATTAAAAAATATTTTTACGTGAAACATTATAAAAATATGGTGCATTTGGGGCCAATGCATATTGGTGCCATCTATTGCTCAAGCAACACCAAAAATATATATATTTTTTGAAAAACTACTGATCAGCGCAATGATCGATGGCAAGTGAGGTTGGTGCCGCCGATTGGTCAGGCGACACCTTTTTTTACTAGTTAATTTGCCTATTTCGATAAATAATGCTCATATTATCTTATTTTAGTAATTATTTATTTTTTAGCACATGAGAACTTCCTAATTCTTGACAGTCTCCGCAAGGAAATCCAAGGTATATTTATATTATTTAAATAAAAAACTCAAAAAATGAATACAAATATAATAATTTTTTTACTAATTTTATTATTTATTTTACATATACAAAAACTTAATGTAATTTCCTTTTAATAGTCATTTTTTATTTCCACTATATTGTTATAATTGTGATTTAATCCAAACATATATCACATTTTTTATTTCAATCTCACAGCTATATTAAATCATCTCACCGAAACTAACCGCACCACCCATAAAAAACCATAAATTCATTCAGTCCAAACCATTTATTATAATTCATTTGGCTTTTAAAATTACTTTTTTAAAACACAAGTAACAAGTAAAAGCTTTAGATCCACGGGGCCTCAAGGCATTCAAAAGCTAAAACTTGTAAGATGATCAGATGGATTCCACTGGATGATGAGTGGCATAAAATGAATATTGATGGTGCAATCTGTAAGGTGTTTAAGAATGTTTCTCAAGAAATATTAATTGTTGCTCAGTTATTGATGCTAAACTTTGGGGAGCTCTAGAAGGTCTTCAACTCGCCAGGAACCTTGGGCTAAAATGAATAATTCTTGAGCTAGACAACACTGAAGCTATTCAAGCAATTTAAGAAAATGTAGTTGATCAACATTACTCAACTATGACACGTACTATTAAAAACATGTTGCAATTTCCTTGAATGGTTAAAGTTACCCATACATTCAGATAAGGTAATAAAATAGTTGATGAATTAGCAGTAATGACGTTCTCAAGACCGACTAGTAAATACCAAATCGAGAATTAAGTAAGAAGTCTCTAAGTTTGGAAAATCAAGCTCGTGGTGCCTGTTTAAGGCCATACAATGCCTTCTTTAATCGACATACCAAATTCTGACAATCGTGCTTCTGCTCAAAGCCAGGGGGTTGAACCATGTAGATCTCTTCAGTTAAGTCACCGTTAAGGAAGGCATTATTGATGTCAAATTTTCGTAATTGCCAGCCAAACTTTACTGCTAAAGCCAGAACAACACGAATTGTGGCTGGTTTTACAACTGGGCTGAAGGTTTCATGAAAGTCGATTCCAGCTTCCTGAAGATAGCCTTTGCCCACCAAACGACTCTTATATCGAGCAATAAACCCATCTGAATGACGCTTAAGCTTGAATATCCACTTGCACCCTACAGCTCTCCTATTGGCAAGTAGAAGAACCAAATCCCAGGTATTGTTTTTCATCAAAGCATCATATTCTTGTCGGGCAGCTAGAGTCCACTCTTTGGAAGACAAGGCTTCATTAATTATGACAGGTTTAGTAGCATGCAGCTCAACTAAAAAAATTTGGGGTTTGAAAATGCCACTTTTGGCCCTGGTTTGCATTGGATGCATGTTGACAAGAGGAGCAGCCACTTCCTCAATAATCTGAGTATTCCTCGAAGCTATATAAGAGTTAGAACATGCGTTAGCTTGAGGGGAAAGTGGTGGAGAAAAAGAGGTAGAACGACTACAGCTATCTACATTAGTTAAAACAGAAACACCAGTAGACCTATACTGCAAAGCAAGAGAATGACAAGAAACAGACTGAGTAGATGTAACCAGACTTGTAGGTCGATCTGAAGACACCATTACTGGGACGTGAGACTGTTGATGCAAAAACTGAGGTCGAATCCCATGGAGAACAGAACCACTATCTGAGCTGGCAGATCTATTAAAAGGAAAACATGTTTCATCAAACTTCACGTATCGAGAAATAAACATTTTACCATTATCATCAAGGCACTTGTTGTAACACCCCATTACCCGAGACCATCGCCGGAGTCGAGCATGAGGCGTTAACAGGCTTAACTTATCACTTAAACAATTTAAAACAATTTATTTTACCTTTCGTAATAAACTGCCCATCTGCGTCACAGTCGCTAAAAAAATTATATCTCGAGTTACGAAACTCAAAATCCAATTTCGTAAATTTTCCCTGAAACTAGATTCATATATCTACTTACTCATTTTTCTCTAGAATTTTTGGTCAGGCCAATTAGTACAGTTTATTAGTTAAAGTCTCCCTTTTTTCAGGGTTCGGCTACTCTGACCCCTGTGCACTACGAATCAAATTTATTCTTGTACAGAGATCCAATAACCATTCCATTTATTTATCTTAAAAATAGACTCAATAAGGAATCCATACATATAAAGTACAACTCTATCATGTATTTATGAACATTAGGTATTTTTACCGATTTTGTCGTTTTACTCGTTTTCATGTAAAATCGCTTAGCAAAAGTTGTTTAACACAATTTTAAGCTTCATATTCTACCAAAAAACATCAAAATAAACATATTTAACCTATGGGTATTTTTCCAAATATAAACCCTAGGTTAAATTATTGCTAGAATAAGCTAAATCAAGTTACCGGGACTCCAAAAACGTAAAGAACATTAAAAACGGGGCTTGGAATCACTTACTATGGAGCTTAATTGGAAGCTTGAAACAAACCCTAGCTATGGAGAACCCTTGAAATTTCGTCCTAATGAAGAAGATGGACATATTTTGCCATCTTTTTCCTTTTTTTAATCTTTTAATTACCAAATGACTAAAATACCCTTCATTACTAAACTTTCAAAATTTCCATCCATGTCTAATTTTTGTCCAAAAACATAGAAATTGGTCAAATTGCTATTTAAGGTATCTTAATTATTATTCCAAAGCAATTTCATACTAAAAACTTCTAGAATACAAGTTTTGCAACTTATTCAATTTAGTCCCTAATTTCAAATTAAGCACTTTATGCATAGAATTTCTTCACGAAACTTTCACACAATCATGAAATCATATCATAGACCTCAAAATAGTTATAAAATAATTACTTCTATCTCAGATTTTTGGTCTCGAAACCACTATTCCGATTAGGCCCTAATTCGGGATATCACACTTGTACCCATTGTGGACAGGACTATAACCAAGAAAGACACATGGCTTGGAACAAAACTGCAACTTATGAGAGTTGAATGGCCGGAGATAAGGATAACATCGACAACTAAAAACTTTGAAGTGCATGTAAGTAGGCACAAACTTGTACAACAGCTCATATGGAGACTTTCTATTAAAAACAGGTGTTGGGAGCCTGTTAATGAGGTGGACTTCAGTGATAAAAGCATGAGCCCATAGATGCATAGGAACATTCGCTTGGGCCAATAATGTCATGCCAACATCAACTATATGCCTATGTTTTCTTTCAACCAAGCCATTCTACTCCGAGGTATGCGGGCAAGAAAGGCGATGATGTATACCCAATTGAAAATGTACTTAAGAAAAAGACTGAAACTCTCCCCCCAGTTAGTTTGAAGCACCTTTACCTTATAGCCAAACTGAACTTCAATAAACTTTTGAAGATATAGAAACTTTGCAAGAGCCTCAGACTTATTTTAATAAGATAAAACCAAGTAAATCTAGAGTAAGTATCAACAAATGAAATATAGTAAGAATGTCCTTCAGAAGATACAGAGGCTGGCCCCCAAAGGTCAGCAACAATAAGCTTAAAAGGAGCCGAATACACGTAGAAGAGGGGGAAAAAGGAAGCTTATAAAATTTTTCAAGCTGACAAGCTGAACAAACTGAACTCAGCTGAGAATTGTGTGCAATTACATTAATTGTGTGCAATTACATTACATTTTTGAAGCATTGTAGCAACAGTCTTATTACAATGGTGGCCAAGTCTCCTACGCCACAAATCATAAACAAGACTACTGGAAGCAGGAGGTGCCAAGTTAGTAACATGAGCAATGGCTGGAGAAGGAACAATAGTTCTGAAGTTTGGGAAAGCTGACAAATCAAATCTGTACAGTCCATTATGAATGTGACCAACCAATAAGATGCTCCATGTATTGACATCCTTCACAAAGCAATGAGCAGGATGAAACTCAAAATAAACACTATTATCTTTTGCAAATTGAGCAACAGACAGTAGATTTTTGCAAATACGAGGAACATGCAAGATATTTTTCAAATGAAAATTTCTACTAGTAGTTTAAAGAAGACCTGAGCCAACATGAGCTACAGGTACAAATACCCCATTCCCCATGTAAAGCTTATGGTTACCTGTATACGGTGCTGCACCCTGTAAGTTATCCAAATCATTAGTAACATGATTGGATGTTCCTGAATCAGGATACCATATTGTCAGATTCAAAGGATTTGAGGAACATGGTCCTTGATTGGAACTCGCAGCAAAATCGGTGGTAGCATTCCTATGAGAGCAGCAGTGAGGTCCTGCACAAGAAGAAGTTGAAGGTCCTTGAAACTGATGACAATGAGCCTGTATAAGCTGTTCAAAAACACCCTCAAAATTCTCATCAAAGTGATAGTAGCATTTTTGGACAATATGACCAACTCGTCCACACAATTGACATTGAGGTTTAGTATGACTAAACTTCCTTCCTCGACCTCTGCCTCGAGAAAATTTTCTGTTACCTCTATAAGATGGTTGTAGAAGCCCAAAATTTGCCCAGCCCAAATACATTACAGCTAAACCCACAAAACCCAAACCCGTTTACAACATTTTAAACCCAAACATCAGCCCAACTATCCTAAAGCCCAAAACCTAAAATTAACCTAGCCCATTAGTCAAACTAGGGTTTCAGAAAAGCTGAAACCCTAGCCACTGGCAGCCACCTGCCTCCACCAACTGCCCTCTGCACCGCCACTCCTCTGTCAGCCCCTTGTCCCATCAGCCACTTGCACCTGCAAGAGATTAGAAAGAAAGGACAAAAACAATAGAAAAGATAGATGCAAAAGGGTTATAAAAAACCCGAATGAAATTTTGTAAAAGGATTCGGCATTTTTTTTCTTTGAAAAATACAAAAAAAACATTCGGCAAGTTCATCATATACTCAAACAACAAAACAGTCCCAAAGAATACAGAAGCAATAGTAAGCATTCGAAGAAAAAATAAAGCAAACGGACAAAAGGGTATTTTTTTTTTAATCTTTCGCATACATACGTACATTTCTTTTATTTCCCCATCAATATACATATAAAATATACATATATTATTAAGCAAAAAAATAAAAAAAATACCTTTTTCGATTTTCCCGTTGGCCGGCGGCGGCGACCGGACGATGACCGGCCCTGTGGCCGAAAATCTCCCACTCCCCCTCTCTCTTTTTTTTTCCCCTCTGCTGTTGCAAATGTTTTTTTTGAAGATTTTGGCCTTTATATAGCTTCCCAAGACGACGTCGTTTTGGGGGTTGCCCTTTAACCCTAAAACGACGTCGTTTTGGCTTATACCCAATCCGTCCGACCCGACCCGCTAGAGGATTCGCGTGTTTTTGATTAATGGGTTATTTATGCGCGCAGTCCTTCTGCTTTTTCACTCTTTTACAATTAAGTCATTTTTTATTTTCAATTTGGCCCTATTTTTTTCGCGCTTTTCAATTTAGTCCCCTATGAAACGTGCGTTTTGGGGTTTGGGGAAAATTTTTCATTTAGTCCCCCTATACCTCACGCGCATTCAAATAAGCCCTTACTTTTTATTTTTATTTCGAATTCGCCTCAAAATTTCATTTTTCTATTCAATTTCGTCCTTTTTTTACTTTTCTCATTATTTTATCTTAATTTAAATATTAATTACACTATTGTTACTGTGATGGTTATTATAGTTTTATTTATTAGCATTTCATTATCATTATTTCTACTTAATAGTTATACGTATATATTATATACTATTATTAATAGTTTTTTTTTTATTATTTGTCATAATATTGTATTATATGTATACTCTTTTAATATATTAGGCATATTCTAAATTCTATATTATGTGTATATATATGTTTTTATAACTATATTGTGAATATATTTTACATATATTATTATGCATATATTTTAGTATCATTAGTTATACATCTTTTATACTATTATGTATATTTCTAATACTATATTGTATATTTCTAACACCATTATTATTTATATACGTATTTATGTAGCGTATGAATTTTTTTATATATTATTATCATTTCTAAATATATGTATATATTGTATGTATTTTATTATTATATATATTTTTAAGGTTTTTTGTTATATATTTCTTTTACTATTCCATGTATATATTTTTATATCATCCCACGTATAAATTCTTGAACACTATGTTATATATATATATATATATATATATATATATATATATATATATTTTAATACCATCTTATGTATATATTATTATATCTATTTTATTCCTATTATTCATATATTTTATTATATTATATATATTTTTAATAACTGCATTATGTATGTATTTTTATATCTATATTACATACATACTTTTGATATCATTATATGTATATATCTTTAATATATATAGGTATATATTTATATAATATTATTAATAGGTACCTTTAACATTATTATTTCTAATATGTAAATGTTATGTAGATATTTTAATATCATATTATGTATACATTTTTATATATTACGTATATATATATCTTTTAATATTGTACTTTTATATATATCATGTATATATTTGAATACTATATTATTTTTATATTATCTCATGTATATATATATTTTAATAGCTATATTGTATATATTTTTAAATATCGTATTATTGCTTATTATTATTATATCCATTTTTACCCCTATTATATTTATTATTAACATTAGTATATATTTTATTATATGTGTATACAATATATTTTTATATATAATATTATTTTTATATATATCATTATATTTATACTTATTATTTTTATTATTGTTGCTTATTATTTTATTTTAATATTATTATGCATACATATATCTTCTTTTACATACTTATTCTTACTTTATTACTCCTTGATCATCACCATTACCACTATTATTAGTATAATTATTATTCTTTTCATCATTATTAACATGTATATACACATATTTATGTACATATATATTTTTATGTATATATTGTTATTTTTATTATTGTTATAAATATATTATTTTCTTATTATATTAATAATACATTATTTTTTATTTTCTTGAAAATATGGTTATTGTTGTTTTAATATTCTTAGTTATTAATATTTTTATTAATTGCATCATTGTTTGCATCATTTACGAATTCTTATTATAATAATGTTTTACTTATACTTTTTAACAATAAGGCAACGTACCGATTTAACATTAAGTCGTCGATTTTATCGCTATGTTGGGTGAATATTAATCGGCTCGTATTAAAAACGGAACATCCTTCTCAAAAGAAACCGAAAAACTTGAAATTTCTCGTGTTTTAATCGGATCACGATTAAATGTTATATTGAACTCGTATTTTTGAAATTAAGACAACACATGTTTAACAAGATACCAATTTTGGGCGTCGCGAGGGTGTTAATACCTTCCTCGCGCGTAACCGACTCCCGAACCCTATTTTTTCTCTGGCTTTTAACGTAGACCTAAACTCGGCCTTCTGTTTGTTTAAGGAATAAAATTTCTTTTAAAAAAGAAGATTTATTAGGTGACCGATCACACCTAGGAAAAATAATCGGTGGCGACTCCCCTTTTTAATAAAATCGCAAGTCGGTTTTCAAATTTTCAAATGATCGCCTCAACTAGCGACCAAAGCTAAAATTTTACGTCGCTACAATGGTCGAGACCCCCTATCACTTTTACTGATAGTGTCATCAGTGCTACCACACCGCTAAACAATATTAGCCTGAAAAGATAAGTTTAAAACTAACTCTTGTTTTCGAGCTTCACAATCAGTGAGCATTTCTGCAATAAGATCAAGACGAACCCTCATTGCAGAAGCCACAATCCTAATCGACTCAAACTCCACAGACAGACCAGTAAGAATAATAATAATCTGCTCTTGTTCAAAAACATTATATCCAGCAACTGTCAGAGTATCACATAAACTCTTAATCTTTGCCAAGTATTATTTAACAGTTAATTAGCCCTTTTTCTGAGAATACAAAGAGTGTCTTAAGGTAAAGACTATCAAAGTGGATTTCGAGACGAAACGATAGACAACAGTATTCCAAACATCAAAACTAGATCGAGCATCAGTGAGATGAACCAAGATCTCATCACAAATGGTAGACAGTAGCCAGGAGGCTAACAGCTTGTCTTGCTGTTTATGAAATAAGAATTCAAGATTGGGAACAAATTACCATCCTTATCAACAACTGATTGTGGAGGAACACTAACAGTACCAAGAACAAACTCATGCAGGCTATATCCTTCAAGAATCAACAGAACTTGTTGCTTCCACAAAAAAAAATTATGTTCACCAAGTTTCACAGTATCGTGCTTAGGAAACTGCTGAATCCTCCTCAAAGAAGCATTGCCAAGATCGTGTGAAGAACTATTTGCACGAGCAACAGTATTAAACGACTGCTGATTCTCATCTTCATTACCCGAAACAACTTCAGTTGCTATGAGAAGAAAAGAAAAGAAAAGAAAGGAAAGAAAAAAAATTGTGGCTCAGATACCATAATGAGAAACACAAATCAAGAAGAAAAAAAAGAAGATTGATTCAATCCACCTTAGCTGAATAACCACCTACTGTATTTATATAGATTTGAACAAGTTAACTAACGTCAGTAACTGCTAACAACTAATTAATTGCTAACAGCTAATATTAACTACCAGTAACCATAACTATTTTCTTTATTCCTTAATAAAGCCTCTCCTGCCAGAAAAGCCATATGAAAACTTGAACTCTTTACAGTACTTTAGCCTTTCATATTAGTTTCCACATATTGGAAGACTCCCAAAAATCTTTATGGTGAAGACTTCTATAAGTTTCTTCCATGGAGAAAACATCCATCGCCATCCATTCCCACGTTAAACGATCTAATCCTGCAGCAAGGGAAGGAGGTAAAATAGTTGTTATCTGTATAGCAATATGATCAGGAAGTAAACTCCTCAACCGATGCCAGTCCCAATTGCCATTAACATCAATAAGATCACAAACATGCAAAGTATCATCCGACTGATTGAACCCTCTATAAAATCTTCTAAGGCAACCTACTTGTTTTAGCCACACATCATTCTAAAAATTCGTGAGCTGGCCATCACCTATAGACCAAAAAACATTATCAATAACCTCAGTCCAAACTCCCATTAAAGATTTCTAGATGAATAAACAATTACTTCTTGCAATTGACAACGGTAAAACCCCTTGGATGTTATATTTATTTCACAAAATCTAAACCCATAGAGTACTCGTATTAGTGTGTAACTGAAAACTCAACTTCAACAAAAATAATTTATTTTGATCAGCAAGACTTCTCAAATCGAGACCCAACATCAATCGGCCTGCAATAGTCTCTCCATGAAAAAAACGTCTGTCTCCTTACTTTTGAACTCATTCCCCGAATAAAATTACCAGCAATTTTCTCGATTTCATTACAAATTGAAACAAGGACGCGAATTGTGCTCATGAAATAATTTGGGACAGCAAGTAGTACCAATTTTACCAGTGTAATTTTGTCCGCCATTGATAGTCTCCTTGCATCCCATCTGTTAAGTTTACCTCGGATTTTGTCTACCACGAAATCAAAGGTATTAGTTGTTACTTTTTTATGTAACAGCAGCATACCTAGATAATCACCAAGGTCCTCTACTTGTATAACACCCACCTCATTACAAATTGAAATAACTAGATCATTCAGAATGTTGGAATTTTTTATATTATGTAAACTAAAACTTAAGATTGTATAAACAATAATTATAGAAACTTCAAAATAATATGATTTACATGAATATAAAGAATTACCTAATGTGGAATTCAAGTCCATCATTAGATATTTAGATTTCACGAAGAAAAACAACATATTAAACCAAATTCTTCCTCTTCACATTTTTCTTTTTGTTACAAATATCCTAATGATGGAGGTTATAAACTTTCTATTATTTTTTTTTTTTTTATGTGTAACTCTAATAAGTAGATGTAAAATCAATTTATAATAATCAATTTATTCCGGTACACCCATCAAGTAACCAAATTAATGGATAAAATTAAATTTCTATTAAAGTAAATACATTAATCACTTTAAATTAGACCACTTGATTTGAAACTTCATTAGGCCATAAATTTAAGCTAAAATCTTACATTTTTCTACTTGACCAAATGCGATAAAACATAATCTTTAATAGCACAAATGTATAGTTCACGTAACAAAATATAATATTCATTACGGTGAATTACAAATGCAAGTTAAGTAACATACATATCATATCGTAATATGCCATTTATATACTACAATATTACAATCAATATTGTAGCAGACCCAATTTGCCCGGCCCGCTATAAAACAAAAAATAATGATCAAACAAGCCCAAATACCTAACCCTAGCCCAACTAAACCCTAAACAGAAACACACAAAGTTTGCTAATCCTAGCCGCCCTAGCCTCCACTACCCACGTTCTTCACCATCTTTCACCACGCACGTCTGCCCTACTGCCACCACGCACCCACGTACCACGTCCGCCATATCGACAAATGTGCACAAAAACAGTTGTAAAATGGCTATATAAAGCCACGAAGAATGTAATGTTTTTGGGAAAAACGGAATACAAAATACACACGAATTCAAAAAAAAAAAAGAGGAAGGCAAGAAGAGATTCAAACATTTTTTTCAAAAAAAAAAGTAGCAATAAACACATGAAGAATTGAAAACCAAAAAGTCAAGCAAAGGTCTTTGAGTTTTTTCCTTATCTTATCTTTTTTTCATTTTCAAAACTTTTACTATTATTGTTTTTTATTTTACAAAATTATTTACATATATTACATATTAAAAATACATCAAAAAAATTTACCTTCAGCGGTGCCGGTGACTGACGACGAGTGGCGGTGGTCGGCACTAAAGTTCGGCCGGACTCTCAAGCCTACAGAGAGAATAAAGGGGGAGGAGGGGAGTTTTTTTTTTTTTTTTAAAGGGAGTTGAAAGTGGTTTTTTTTTTTTTTTATTAAAGATTTTGGCCTTATATAGACCTCAAAACGACGTCGTTTTGAGATTGGCCCCAAATGCCCAAAAACGACGTCGTTTTGCCCTTGACCCGTTCGACCCGACTTGCTCTAGCCTAGGATCCGCGTGTTTTTAATCGAAAGGGCTAATTCGCATTTAGCCCTTCTGATTTTTTATAGCTTTGCGATTAAGTTCTATTTATTTTTAATTTTGCCCTATAATTTTCCTTCTGTTTTAATTTTGCCCTGCGTAAGGCGATGCGTTTTGAATGGAGGGGATATTTACTTCCCCGGTCCCTCCACTTCATTCCCGCGTTGCAATCCGATCCTTTTCCTTTTATTTATTTCTGATTTCGCCCCAAACTTTCGTTTTGAATTCAATTCGGTCCCTTTTTTAGTTATTTTGCTACTTTATCATTTAATTGATTAATTAGACATGTTAATTATTATTTTAATAATATTATTATTGTATTCATTATTATTATATATTGCTATTACATTCATAATTTTTACTTTTATTATAATTATTTTCACTATTATTTTTTTATACTATAATTATTCTTATTAATATATTATTTTTTTTCCTTATTATTATATTATTATTCTTATTAATGTATTATTATTGTTATTTTCTACTTTATTATTATTATTGTATTATCACTATTATTATTACCATATCATTAATCTAATTAATTTTATATTATTACATTATATATTTTATTTTGCATATACTTACGTCATTATTACTGTTATTATCATATCTTTATTCCTATTTATTACCTAAGTTTTAAATATTTTTCATGTTATTATATATTAGCATTATTTATTTACTACTTTCTTTTACAAGTACTAACTTTAGATTATTTGTTATTTTGTTATTAATATTAATATTATTTATTTATTTATACGATTTTTACAGTCTCAAACTTTATTATTTTTGTTGTTAATATTACTATTTTAGCCATATTATATATCATCCATTTGTATATTCATTATTATTTTCATGTTAGCCTTAGCATTGACATTGTATTATTTTTTTTCGTTATCAACTATGTTATTTTATTATCATTTCTTTTGGTTGTCTATGTTAGCTTTAAAATTGGTCTATCTCGTAATTTTCGTGAATTTTTTTTGTATTTGTGTTTTGTAATTTATTAGCGCGACATTTTATTCACAAATCATTGTTTTAAATAAAAATGCATTTCGTTTAATTGTTACATTTTTTTCAAAAGTTTTTTCAAAATAAGGCAATACTAGTATTTGGAAGCTTCGAGAAAATTGTGCCCTAACTTTCTGGGTTCCGATATTCCTCGTCGAATCTAAGTAATCGAGTACCCTTTCTTAAATCAAAACAAATAAGTTTCAAATAAAAGCTTATTCTCGGGAATTCGAGATGTTGTATCCTAACTTATTGGATATGACACTTTGTTTTCTCGAGGTAAGGATTTCTAAAAAAATAAAGGCAATATTCTATATTTGAAATTTTGAGAGATTGTGCCCTAACTTATTGGATTCTGATTTTTTATTTGACCCAAATAACCGAATATCCTTTTTAAACTTAAATGCATGAGTTTTGAAAATTAAAAGACAAGCTTATTTTCGAGGGTTTGAAATGTTGTATCCTAACTCACTGGGTGTGACATTTTATTTCTTCGAGATGGAAGGGTCTTAACATTCAATTTAATTTATTCAAGCGTTCTTTTTTAAAATAAAAGGATCGTATTCTAAAATATTTTCAAACATTCGACGTTAAGACATTAATTAATCAATTAGGTACCAATTTTGGGCGTTACGATGGTACTAACCCTTCCTTGCGCGTAATCGACTCCCGAACCTTTGTTTTCGAATTTCGTATTATTTTAATAAATCAAAATATTTTATTAAAATGATCAATCTCAAGGTGATCCGATCACACCTCGAAAAAGATCGATGACGACTTTATTTTTGTTTTTAAGTCAACTTCCGTTTTTCAAATTAAAAAATGATTTCGACAAATATAATCGATACTTAAGTAACATATATATCACATCACCATCACAAAATATCTTATATATATTTGTTGTTTTAAATAATTTCATATAAATTACATGCAGGCAATAATAAAAAAAAATACAAAATAAGTTAATTTTATATTAGAAACACGATAATTTAGCTCAAATGTCAAGTTACCATAAGATATCATCCATCAATACAACTAAAATCCATTTTGTATACTTGTTCTTTAAAAGTTTTGTTTTGTATGTAGAATAAAGAGATCAATTCAAATGTGCTTTGTTGATAGTATTTGTTTCTAAACTTCCTCCTTAACAACAAATTATGTTAATTTCATATGTTTTGCACTTTTAGAGTATTTGGAGAAAATAATGTTGTGAAATCATTACAATAAATTTTCAGCAATGTTAGACTACCTGAAATCCTAAAATAAGTTTTGTAACCATAATATATGAATTGTTGCCTCAAAATATGTCATAAACTCTATCTTTATCTAAGGTAGTCAGTACCATATTGATAAGTGTACTGTTCTAGTCTTAATACTGATACATACCAATACTTATGTATTTTAATATACCATTTCGAATTTATTGATTTTTTTATTTTTTTTACATATATATTTATTGTCTAATTTTAATTTCTTTCTAAATTATATATTAAATATAAATGTAAATATATCTCAATTGCATCCACATAAATATATTTATATGTAAATATAAGCTTTAAAATTATTAATTAGGTTTAATAACTTAACTTGATAATTATATTTTTAATTTTAAATGTAACTATAAAAAATTGATTAAGATTTAACAAAAACTAAAAAGTTAAGTTTAAAGTATCAAAAATATTTTCACGTCATTCCTTAACCATGTGGTCAGGGGTTGGATCCCGCCTCATAGAAATTGAACACATTTTATGGTTGACTTTTTTTCTTTTTGAAGAGCATCTGTGGTGAGGGATTACTCACTTCTACAGGTGGTAGATACTTTGATTACGACAAAAAAAAAAATTGTACCAGGGGCGAAGCCAGAAATTTTTTTTGGGGGGGCCCGGATGAAATTTTAATTTTTTATAGTTTATATCTTTATTATTTGTAAAGAATTAAATCAAATTTTTATAATTTTAGGGGGGCCAAAGTGTAATTTTACCTTTACTAATTTAAAATTTTTTAAAAAATTTAAGGGCCTAAAATGTAATTTTACATTTTAGGGAGACCGAGGCCCATGCCAGCCCCCCTGGCTTCGCCCCTATTTTGTACCAAATGTACGAGTCGTTATACATTGATATAAGCCAGTATTGGTCGAAATAGGTTAAAGCATTCCGAAACAGCCAAAACATACCAAAGTCTTGCCCGTAACGAAACCTAAACTACTTGGTATAAATTGAGGATTGAAATTATTATTAACTAAGTCGGTTATACCACATACGTCCAAATTGTTTCCATCATTATGAATATTTATGCAAGTGTATTAAATTATTTTCTCGAAAATTTCATCATACTTCCAACATTTTAAATCTTTTTGGAGTTTTCATATAAATTTTACCATATAATGATTCATATAAAAAGCAATAATTAACAACTATTAAACAAATGTCAAATTTTTTATTAACTGCTAGATTAATAAGATATCTAAAAGTCACCATATTCACCGTTCATAATTAAAATCACCAAGTTTTGAAAACTTGATTTATGTCCCCTAAAAACTACTCATTTCTATTTTGTTGATTTTACACTTTTGGATGCTTTGATTAATCGTCAAAAAACTTCACATCTTAGAAAATCATTTTTGTCTACATTACCCCATAGATTTAGGCACAAAGTCCTTTCCTTTTATCATTTTACTGTAAATGTTATCAAACAACTCTTTCATTTTGATTCCACTTTTGTTTCTCCAAAGTCAGATAACTCATTCAGATCTCTCTATTCTTATTATTTTTATTTGCAGCAACCTGAAGCTGAGTTTTTATTTGGAGTATCTGTATTGTTTATTATTTTTATATAATTAATCTACCATGCTTCAAGCAAATATTACTTTTATTATAACACGTGGTTATTTTCATAAGTTAATTAAAGCATTTAACAATTTGATTTGCCATATTAATAGTCAACATAATTAATTATTCACTTTTAGACAGCAAGCCTAACATTATCAACCAAGACCCAAATGCTTGAAATACAGTCCTGGAGGCGGCAGTGGCAGATGGTCACAGGTACATACTGGAAATAATAACATGTTCCAACGAGATGGAACATTAAAACCAACACTTCTTCAGATGCTCAAGAAGCCTTTCTCCTTAAAGCTTTCAATAGTTTCCCTCAGACTCACCTCCCAAGGAATGAAGCTGAGACCCAAACTTTTTGATTTCTCCTGGGATATCTGGAAAACACGCTCAAGAGGCTTCTCATGATCTTCATACCTGTCGTTAATTAAACAAGACATCAAAATTTTAGGTAGAGAAGTAAGATCTCAAGTCTCAATCATGCATGCAATGGGGGCTTTTGAAACTTTACTTGCTGTGGAACGAGTGATCATAATCCTATCCAACTAAAAGTTTAATAAAAAAAAGAAAAGAGCTGATTTACACTCTTAAAGAACTTTATTGCTAAACAACTTCCCAACAATATCAACTCTAATCCATATGAATACATGATGAGACTCTTTTTAGCCTCTAACCTTCTAAAATGCAGGCAGCAGTTCATTCATGTAAATTTCACGCCATTGCTTTGCAATTGAGTACAATCTAAAAGTTCCCTATGACCTAGATTGAGTGATTTTTGCATCAGAGACAACTAACATAATCCAACTACCTCAGACTCTCTTACCATTCTACCAAGTGAGGACAGTCGAGTGAAACAACAATGGAACACAAGAATCCAGTGACAGAATAATAAGTTGCATTTGGCAACTTTGCAAAGAGTGATACTAAATAGCATGATAATCCAATTGCTTACTTTTCTTTAAGGCCCAAAGTAGGATAAAGTTCATTCAAGGTCTTCAGAATTTGCGGAAACTGTACATGTCTCTGGACTAGGCAATATCTGCCAGTAGCTGAAGGGATCTCAAATGCTTGAATATGTGCATATGCAACATCTCGAACATCAACAAACCTAAAACCAGGAGTAGCGCATTGTCCTGAATTCAAAAGATATAAAATGTTTTTGGAACAAAAATGAAACAGATGAAGAACTTTTCTTCCAAACAATTAAAATGAGAAAGAATATTTAGGTACATCATCCTCAATAGGTTAAAAAAAGTACCTTTTGTGAGGGCTAGAATAATCTCTGAAGTGCTATTTAGAGCTGGCTGTAAAAGAGGACCAATCACGAATCCTGGATTAAGTACAACCAAGTTGATCATATTGTCTTCTGCAAACCTCCAAGCAGCTTCCTCAGCTAAAGTTTTAGAGGCCATGTACCAAAGCTGGAAAAAACAAAGATCGAGAAGTAAGTACTTTGACATTATGTATACTTTCTTTAGTCATCTGAAAATGTTTATTTATCATAAACTAAACCTATTCCAGTAGCACATAAGGTTGAGAAAAGATAAAATATAGAACCCTTAAGATGAAAGGCGATAAAAATCAGACTTGACATGATTTTGACAGCATAATATTTACAAGGACTTTTGATCAAAGTGCAATTTAATTAGAAGCCTCACCTCCATTAACATTTTCTATACATAGATTAATTAAAGAAGAGGGTATAACTGAGATTACTGTTCACTCATGGAATATCGAGAAGCATATATGCTACTGTATTAGCTATGACACCATAAACAACAACAAAAAAAATCTCATTTCCAAGGCATATTATGAAAAGTTACCTTATTCTCCTTGCAAAAACGTGAATCTGAAAACCAAGTCTCATCGACCACCACATCGGGAGTCAAAGGTTTTCCATTGTACAGAACTGAGGCGAAAGAAGCTGTCATGACAACTCTCTTGATGGACGGAACTTTTGCACATGATTTAAGAACATTAAGCGTACCCTTAATTGCTGGATCAATTATTTCAGCCTGAAAATGGGAAAAGATAAAACGGTTTGCATAAAATTCAATGACAATAAGTTAAACAGAGTGGCCTGGCCATTGTCTTACGAGAGAGGGTCAAATCACATATAGTGCAACCATACAGCTTACAATACAATAACTCATCATCATTAGAACATAAATCTATTGTAGTTGTGTCGGAGTCCAAAGTTCAATTACCCTGCAATTGAAATGTGCATGCTTGCCCCCAAAATTGTATATATAAGTGAAATTTAGCTTCTATTTTTTAGCCTTCGATCCTTTCTCACAACAGTTTGAGAACAATCTTAGTGGTCTTTTGCCCCCTTAATTAGATTCCCAGTCCCACATCCTAGCGGTTCAACTAAGTACAATACAAAAGAAAATCAAAGACATTACAAAAGGAAGGATAGACCTGTGGGTCGGTAGCTGAAAAGATGACAGGGGAGGCTGTATGGAAAACACCATGGCATCCATCCACTATAGAGTCAAAGCATCCTTCCTCCAACAACTCTGCTTTCAACAAATGAAGCCTTTCCTTAGCCCCATCAAGGGCAAGCAAGTGCTGTGTCTTTTTTGGATCATCTGTTGCATGTTCAAACATACCATTTTGATGTCAAACCGAAACGGAGGGGCAGGGAAATTTCTTTTCTTGTAAAAGAAAAAGAGAAAATTGCAGACTTGGGTCACGAACAGTGGCTTTAACAGTGTAGCCCCGTTGTAATAAGAGCTTAACGAGCCACGAAGCTACGTAACCAGACGCTCCAGTTACGCACACAACCTTTTCAGCTCCACTCATCTCTAATCAGCACCCGACTCAAGAGCAGTATCGCTTTAAGTAGTTGGGGTTTTGGAAATTTCTGTATCTTCTAGTATGCTATTGCCAGAATCTGAATGAGGCGTCTCCAAGGAAGACGAAGACCTAGGGTTTACTTCACTTCACCAACTCAAACAAAACGCAGTTTACAGCTTCTTTTTGCTTTTTATGACAGGAAGTGACGGAATTTATTTGGAGTCAATCTGATTTTTTTGGGCATAATGAAATATTTACCACTTCAACTTGGGTTTAGTACCAATAAAGTTACATTTCTAAAATTATTTCTAAAATTATTTACGAAAATAGACTCTCTCTTTTTTTCTAATAGATCAAAAAATTAAAAATGTGTTGTGATTGATGGATTTTTAGGCGATAATCTAGAAAAACGTATTTATATTAGCACTTTTTTTATTTTGTCATGCAAAAACATGCTGTGGATAATTTTTTACAATGTATTTTTAGTGAGTTATTTGTAAATTAAGGTTTAGGTTTAAGATTTTAGGTTTGATTAGGATTTAGTAAATTTTAAATTAGGGCATTAGGTTTTCAATTGTTTAAAGTTTTAAGGTTTAATCTTTTAAATTTTTAAGTATTATTTTGGAAAAAATAATTTTGACAATATAAGTATTGAAAAAATAAATTTGAAGTAATGTGTTCTGAAAATTTTATTTTGACGACATGAATTTTCTTTCATCTCGTCAAAATAAAATTTTCAGAACACATTACTTCAAATTTATTTTTTCAATACTTATATTGTCAAAATTATTTTTATTTATTCAGCCACACAATCAAAAGCACTTGAAAATTTGGTTAATTATTTTTAAGCAATAATAAATTTATATTTTAATCAAATGCTTAAGATATCTTCATAAAAAAGTCGATATCAATTTAGACTTACTAATAATACCATACCAAATTAAAAATTATATATTAAAATTTTAAATTTTGACATAATAAAAGGAACTAAAACTATAATTTAACCTAATTCCATACACACAAGGCTCCAAACCACAAAAATCCACTCATTTTATCATATATATTAGCTCACACGGCTCTAGTCAAATAAAAACTAAAAATGAAAAATAAAAGGCTTATTAGCTCACACGGCTCTAGTCAGATAAAAACTAAAAATGAAAAATAAAAGCTAAGTGCTCCCGTAGAAAGAACAAATGTTTTCAAATTTCAATTCCCTTTTTCTTCTCGGAACAATTCCATGGAAAATTTTAAATTCAAATCATATAAGGAAGGAAAGGCTCAACAAATAGACAGCAATAATAGTATCAATAACATGCAAGATCTAAGATGTTACAATGCTTCCAATGGCGGTTCAACGATAAAAAATGTACAAATTCAGATCCTGAATAACGTCGATAAGTTCAAGAAAAGCAAATCCAATAAGGATTATACAGCCAAAAGCATGCCCACATCAGCACACTTTTACCTGACACAATAAAAAAAGTACTGATGTGGAAGTGTTTTTCTGGGTTATCCCTTGAAAACGCATTCACATCAGCACGTTTTGGGATTTTCAGTCTATACCCATTATTATTTTTAGAAACATATCATTTTTGTAAATAATTTTAAAAATAAATCTTTATTGGTACTAAATCCTAACTTTATAACTAAATCATTTTAATTTGTGTTTTTTTAATAATATTTTTAACCCCCACGGTCCCTCTCCCTCCGTCACCGAGCAGGTATGGTTCTATAGGAGGAAAATCAAAGAAAAGAAACTAAAGAAAAAGCAAGAGTTTTGTTACTAATTAGAGAGACGTTACATGGATTGTAACAGATTCAATCAGAAATAAAGTGGGAAAGCTAGATTACATATTGATGATGCAAAAACTCAAAACTTCCCAAATGCTGTTTCCAATGGGCAAAAATGGGGTTGTTCTTTAGTGCTTTTAAAAAAAAAAGTGCTTTTTAGGTAAAAGCCCATCACATAAGCAGAGCCGAACGGGGCTTACCAATCTTTCTAATGAAATTATTTTATCATCACTACTTTCGCAATTGATTTTCACATATTCATTCAACTTAGTTAACAGCTCTTCTTCATACGCATTGGTAACCTCGTGTTCCCTGTTTAAGTTGCAACTTGCATCTATTGAATTACTGTTTTCATGGTCATGACTCAATCCTTTTGAAGCTACGATATAAAATTATTGTCTGAAATATCGCGACATTTACTTAATGATGTCAAAACAATACTTCTTGTTTTAATAGTTCTTTACATTTTAGTCCCTCAAATATTACCGGAATATTACGAGAGCTTTCGTAAACCTACTCATGACTCGGAGTTGAATAAATGATGTGTTTAGAAGTATTAAATAACGACTATCTTGTATGAATTGACTTATTGAACTTTGAAATATAAGTGTAATTGCTTCAATAAAAAATGTGACATTTCATATTTTAAAGCCAACATTTAGGTTGAGAATAAGGTATTACACTATAGAAAATAAAATATTACTACATAATATATATATATATATAAATATAAATGTAATGACTAATCAAAGTGAATTATAATATGACAATTTTAAAAAAAATTATACAATAGTTTAATAAATAGATAATTTTTATTATAGTAAATATAATACAAATTATTATTTAAAATAAAATCGTGGTTTTAATACTTTTAATCATTATCTAGTAAAAACATAATTTATTTTTAATATAAAATAATTTTAAATAATTATTTATTATATTATGAATTCATGTTCAACTAATATGGTTAATAATTATTTATTATAATTAACAATTTAAATATTATTTTATTACATAAAATTACAATTTAACATATTTTTAATAATTTTATAAAAATAAATAATTTATCATTTCTATTATATATTATTAATTAATATCTTTGATAAATATTTTTTATTCTCACCTCATTATTATATTACAGTTACGATTAAACGATTAATTTTAATCTCATGACCGCTATTTTTAATTATAATGTAACTGATCTCACTAAAAAATCAAACCAAATCAATGGCTAATTGGTAATAAGTTTATTTGTATATACTTTTTAATATTAATTGATATTTGCTATGTGACGTATTGAGAAATTGTCTCCTACTATCATCGGATTGGTCAATAATATCATGTCAGGACAAATTAACAACAAGTATAAATGTTCAAGTTTTACCTTTTACTTTAAATTTTAATTTTCAACTATCATTGAAAAAAAAAAAAAAAAAGTCTTTTCCTCTCAGACTTTCAAGTGGATCTGATTCCGTACAATGAAAAACCCAAAGTCTAGTCTCCCTCCCTCCTCCTAGTCTTAGTCCTCGTCCTCCATCTCTCTGAATCCACAAAACATATCAAAACCTAATTCTCCGAGTTCTCTCCATCTTAATCCAAATCAGTTTTTTTTTTCTTTGTAGTTATTACGCTCCAATCACTTACGCCCGAATAATTATTACCCATCTTTGTTTCTTTTTCACTGTATCGACAGATATACTGACAGGGGCATTTTTGGAGGATAAGAAACCGTAATTTTTGCATTTTAGTCATATGGCGTGTATAAAATGGGTCAATAGATCGGCCTCAGTGGCACTGGCCCCGGACGCGCCGTACATGGCGGCGGGGACAATGGCTGGGGCGGTCGATCTTTCCTTCAGCTCATCGGCTAATCTCGAGATCTTCAAGCTTGATTTCCAGAGTGAAGATCGGGAGCTTCCTGTGGTAGGTCAATGCCCCAGCTCAGAGCGTTTTAACCCCTTGCTTGGGGGAAGAACGGATCCGGCTCCGACGAGTTTTGACTCGGGCTTATTGCTGGTGGCCTCGTTGATGGCAGCATCCATATTTGGAATCCGTTGACCTTGATCCGGTAAATTTAGTTTTTTATACATAGTGTTTTATTTATCTAATTCACTTTATTTTTCGGTTGAATTGCAAATAGAGAATTTGTAAGGCATTTTCTTAATCTGCAAGTTAAGTGGATATGTTGCGGCTTTTAAGTGTATTATGTTTGTGTAAATGGTGACTGTTTTCTAGCATCTTGTGATTATACTATATTGCTATCTACTTTGACACATTTCTGATGTGGGCTTTCTATTGTTTTTTTATGTGTATTGAATTACCTGGTTGTTTGGATTGGATAACAAGTGACTTCTAGGCCGAACATGTTTTATTTGAGCCTAGAGTTTCTAGTGGTTGGATTGAATGATGTTTTGCCCATGATTTGTGAGTTCTAGATTACTTATTTTAACTGCATATGATATGTGGTTAGCTGAAATTAAAATGTGGAAGAGATGTGTTGTCTTTTTTCTTTTTTCTCAAAAAGTAAAATATTTTGATATTTAACTCCCTTGTAAATTTTAATGCTTGTTTTTGTTTATCTGGAGTCAGTTAGACAAAATTTACCGTAATTTTTTGTGCCCTATATTTGCATTGCCTTTGAGCATGCTGCATGCTTAATTTCATTTTGTCTGATGCGTCGATGGTAATGTTTTATGTTAGAAATTAAGAGTGAAAGTGAATAAAATTGGAGGTTCATAATTTAGAGAAAAATATGATGTTTGCATTTTTGTGGTGTTTTCTTCACTTGTTTGTTCAGTATTTGAATAAATTGTGTTGATTCTTTTGTGCTGGGTAATGACTTGATGATTATAGAAAAACTTGTTTTCAAAGGGCGGGAAACTATTTTATTTTCCTTGTATTTGCCTGCAGGATACATTTCGGCCTTGCTGTATTTTGTTAGAGACAAAGAATCAGAAAAGAAAAGATGATCTTTATCTTTGGGGAGAAATTTCTTTTTACAAAATGGTTCATGACTTAGACCCTCTTTAGGGAAGTGGTAATGTTCTTTTAGCTGTTCTTGTATGGTTTTTGTTTCTAGCGATCGAATTGGGTTACTCTCTCACATTTCACTTTTGAGAAGTTTTTTGCTAAATATTACTAGATATAACAATCTGCCTCTGTTTTGGGATATTTATTTTTGCTAATATCATCGTTTTATTTTTGTTGGTAACAAAAGAAATGACGGTGAAGAAAAATTTAACTGATCTCCACCATAGATATTTTGCATATATGGTTAATGTGGCTGTAATTTACTTTTCTTTACTTCCTTAGCTCTGAGGCAAGTGAACAAGCTCTGGTTGGACATCTTTCAAGGCACAGAGGGCCTGTGAGTTTTCTTTTTCTGTAATAAATGCGCAATCTTTCTTATATCTGTGATATTTTTCGTCAAGCATTTGAAGATTGTGTGGTGTGTTTAGTTCTTTTCCTCTCCCCATATTTCAGGTTCATGGTCTTGAGTTCAATGCCATTGCTCCAAATTTACTAGCATCTGGGGCAGATGATGGTGAAATCTGCATCTGGGATTTGGCAGCACCTGCACAACCCACCCATTTTCCATCTCTTAAGTTATGTACCAATTATCCATAACTTTTTGAATTGGAATCCTCATGCGTCTATTATGTCGTTGATAATAATCTTGTAAGTTCTGTTATGCTGTTTGTGTTCTAATAAATGCCTTTAACTTCTGCATATTTATTGCATCATTAATGTTGCAAGAATACCTTTTTTAAATATATTAATTAATGGTTTAGTTGGAAACTAGACTACAAGATTACCTGATCTACATAGTTTTTTTGGTAATGATGCAGGGTAGTGGTTCTGCCACTCAAGGTGAAATCTCATTTCTGTCTTGGAATAGCAAGGTTCAACATATATTGGCATCAACTTCATATAATGGAACTATTGGTGTGGAAATGAATGGATTTTATTGTCTTGTCATACATGTTTAGAAGGGAAGATAATATGTATGTTTTTATTTTTCCAGTTGTTTGGGACTTGAAGAAGCAAAAGCCAGTGATAAGGTAAATATATGTTATCTACCAAGCGAAAATATATGTGACCTGTTACTTCATTTGACCCAATCTTTTATATAAGTAAATATATATTGACAGTTTTGCAGATTCAGTAAGAAGGCGATGTTCTGTTCTGCAGTGGCATCCTGATGTTGCCACTCAACTTGTTGCATCCGATGATGATGGTTCACCTGCCCTTAGGGTAACAATCTTGTTGTTGATATTGCTTCTCTTGAGGATTACTATTTGTAGGGAATATGTTAATATCTTTAATTTTTGCAAGCAGCTTTGGGATATGCGGAACATAATGTCACCAGTGAAGGAGTTTCTAGGGTATACAAAAGGTAAGCATGCTAGACAAGTTGATTCTTGTTCATAACTTGGTGATAACTACCTTCTTTGCTTTTAGATATTTTCTTCTGCCCTCGATATGACCATTTTATGCAATTGAGTATTTGCTATGTCACCTTTTTCACTCTTTCTAAAATTAAAAATCAGCAGCCTGAATATTTTTATCAATAAGAATGGCAATGACAATGGAAGGTCCAAATAACTCTTTCAGTTTGACCTTTTACTAGATCATTTAATGTGAGATGCATTTAATTTAATTCTTAAAGTTGGTGTGAGAGGAAATTTAAGACTGAGTTGGTTGCCCTTCTGTCGGAACCATTTGCTTTAGGGCTCCATGATAAACTTAGGTCTTTGTCTCTTTCCTGGTATAGGTCATCTGTTATTTTTTCTGGTAGTTATCTGTGTTCCATTCTTGTAGTGGTTTTATATATTTTTTTCTGGTTCTTTTAGTTGTTGTAAGTTAAAGTGGAGTTGTGTTATTTTTGCTCTTATATTTCACTGCATACGCTGTTGCAGGTGTAATTACAATGGCATGGTGTCCCTCTGACAGCTCTTATTTGCTCACTTGTGCAAAAGATAATCATACTATTTGTTGGGATACGGTTACTGGAGACGCGGGGGGGGGGGGGGGATGAGTTGATTATTTATATGCTTCAGCTTTCTTCTGCTGATTTTGCCTGTCCCTTTTGTCAAACAAGTATATTCTCAATTTTGATTTTTTTTCCCTCTTTTGGGGCATAGATTGTCTGTGAATTGCCTGCTGGTAACAACTGGAACTTTGATGTGCACTGGAATCCGAAGATGCCTGGAATTATATCAGCATCTTCCTTTGATGGCAAAATTGGCATTTACAATATTGAGGTGCGACCTTGTCTAAATTATATTTTCTATCACAGTTAACCTATTTTTAGACAAACGTTTCATGACAGTTTGACTTTTATATCACAGATCAGTTGCAATCTGCCTGTGATTATTATACACATGTGGATGGGATTTATATTTGTTGCGAGAAACTGTTTCTTTTGTAATTTAATTGGCAAATGTTTGAAGCTTATTATTTTTGCTGGTTTGTCTATAAAAAAGATCACTTGTCTAATCTGCAAACAATTTTTGCCTCAGAATATTTTCTTGGAACCCTAGATTTAGCACTTCTTTCAGGTAACTTTTTACCTTTATTCTGCAGGGTTGCAGCCGATACAGTGTTGGGGAGCTTGATTTTGGTGCAGGTGATTCATCAAATATAACCGTATGTTTTACTGCGTCAGTTGGTTTAGCAGTGATCAAATATGAATCATTGTAGACTCAGTTGGATAGGCTTAGGTTGAGCTTTAGCTTTTCCCGTTCTTTTCCCCCTCCTATTATAATTTGACCTTATTAGTATTAAGCTTTGGCCGTCAAGAAGAAACATAATGATGACTGTCAAAATTCGGGAAAGATAAGCAGATATGGGCCAGATCTGTTTAAATAGTCTCCAATGTTTGTCTCCTATAAACTCATTGTTTCTGAGATGATATATATTTATTGGTACTTCAGTTTCTCTAACTAGTTTTGATGTTTTCTTTATGCAGCGTCATTGAGAGCTCCAAAATGGTGTAAACGTCCTGTTGGAGCATCTTTTGGTTTTGGAGGAAAAGTTGTCTCTTTTCGCCCTTGTTTATCTGGTTTAGGTAGTTTTGCATCATCAGAGGTAAGTATGTTGGTGAGGTTTGTTTCGTTCTGTTTTATTTAAATGCCACCCACATTCTTCTGTTATCTTATGGTCTTGTATATATTATTTTTCAGGTTTTCGTGCATAACTTAGTTACTGAAGAAAGTCTTGTCAGCCGTTCATCTGAATTTGAATCTGCAATACTGAATGGGGAGAGGTCTTCACTAAGGGTTTTATGTGAGAAGAAATCCCATGAGTCGTAGTATGTTGCCTGAATTAAGAAAGTGTAGTTATTTTCTTCTTCTTTTTTCTGTTGTCAAAAAATTTGGTTACCTCCACCAATTAATATTTTTGATGGTTCATTTTGAATAATTCTGTACAGATCTCAGGATGATCGAGAAACATGGGGCTTCTTAAAGGTGATGTTTGAAGATGACGGGATTGCGAGGACAAAGTTGCTCTTGCATCTTGGTTTTAGTTTACCTGCAGAAGAAAAAGATACTGTACAAGATGACCTCTCTCGGAGTATGAATGAGACTACACATGAGGATAAAGTGGAAGAAAAAATGGGCTATGGGAGAGAGAAAGAAGCTACCGTCTTTGCAGCTGATAATGGGGAAGATTTCTTCAATAATCTTCCAAGTCCCAAAGCTGATACACCTGTTTCAACTTCCGAAAATAGTTTTGCTGTTGAGAGCACAGTTCCTGGTGCAGATCTAATACCTCAAGAATCAGACCGACTGGAGGAAAGTGCAGATGCATCATTTGATGATGCTGTTTAATGTGCTTTGGTGGTGGGTGACTACAAAGGGGCAGTCGAGCAGTGCATTGCTGCGAATAAAATCTCTGATGCTTTAGTTATTGCTCATGTTGGTGGTTCTTCCTTATGGGAGAGCACACGTGATCAATATGTTAAGATGAGCCGTTCACCATACCTCAAGGTAAATTAAATTTTTATTTTTGATTAGCACTGATTGATTTAATCATGTTTCTTCATTATTTCTTTAGGTTGTCTCTGCAATGGTGAACAATGATCTCACAAGCCTTGTAAACTCTAGGCCTTTGAAATTTTGGAAAGAAACATTGGCACTCCTCTGTACGGTAAGTTTCCAATTTGGAAGTAGATAATGTACTGGTGTAGCCACAAATTGTATAACTGAACTTGTTGTTGCCATTATCATGGGCTAATTTATCATATTTGATGAGCAGTTTGCCCAGGGAGAGGAATGGGCTGTACTCTGTGATATCCTTGCTACAAAACTAATGGTTGCGGGTAAAACTCTGGCAGCAACTCTCTGTTATATATGTGCAGGAAATATTGATAAAACCGTAGAGATTTGGTCAAGTTGCTTGACAACTGAAAATGATGGGAACTCTTATGTTGATCTTCTTCAGGTAAGTTGGCAATCTGTAGAACAACACATTTCTGATTGTCTGGTCCACCAATCTGACGATAGATGTTTGTTTTCTAGGATTTGATGGAAAAAAACGATTGTTCTTGCTTTGGCAACTGGCCAGAAGCGATTTAGTGCATCTCTATGGAAAGCTTGTTGAGAAATATGCTGAAATTTTGGCTAGTCAAGGACTCCTAACGACGGCAATGGGGTATTTGAAACTCTTCGGGTCTGATGAGCTTTCACCTGAACTTGTGATCTTAAAAGATCATATTGCATTTTCTACAGGACATGGTACGTGGTTTAGGATATATCTCTTGTAACTGCTATAGTGCTGTTGCATTGGGTTTTGTATCTACCACTGCTAATTTATATTTGTGCAAATAATTCACATGAAAAGGTCATGCTGGTAACTGAAAATGTCCACCAGTTGAACTTGGCAGGAAACACGATTGATCTCTTCCAATTTGGATTGCTTAAACAGTGATGCTTTCGATTTAAACTAAAGAACTGTTAGCAACATTTTCTGGTCTCTCAATTTCTTTCAATTTATCTTACAGTTTTTTTTACTTGCATGTAATAGCAATATTTATGTGGCCTAACATGAAATTAGGTTGCTATTACTTAGCTTTGTAGACTTGAAATGTGCCTATTGAGGATATTTACTTTTATTCTCGCAGAGAAAGAAACCAGTTCTTCTGTTTTTGGTAACTCTCATCCCACAAGTGGACCAGTCTTTGAGCCTTCACAACAGGTATATCCAGTGGTGCTATGTCTTGCACTTTTGTTTTATAAGACTTGTTTTTGAGTGAAAGTTCCTTGAGAATCTGTTGTGATGCTGTGAGTAACCTTTCTTTTTTCTTCTACTTTTACTCATTGCTTAGGAGTTAGCTACATCGCAAATTCATGCAAGTGTTCCTGATAGTGCTTATGATGAAAATTATCAACACTCTTTTTCTTCATATGGAGGGTATGCACCTCCTGCCTTGTATCAACCTCAACCACCGGCTGCTAATACTTTTGTTCCTACCACAGCTCCTCAATTTTCCTCGGTATGCTGTATTGCTTTTCTTTTTGTGCATAGCATTCCATTTTGTTGATTTTGCTATTAATTTGTCATGCTATCTCAACACCTGGAACTATTTGGTTGAATTGGTATTTGTAGTTGCTTTCTATGAATTACCATTCTATTGGATGTATCCATGGGAAAAGAAAAGGAGAATGCTATCTTCATTGACTTGACTGTTTTTCAATTCACAAACCGCCTTCCATTGCTTCTATCTAAAAATTGGTTGCGACTATTTTTTTCTTGAGATCCACTAGGGATAATAAAACTGTACAACTGAAAATCAGAACAAAACCAGCTTCATTTGTTTGATTGGAGTTGATTTTTTATATACCTTGGTTTGATTGAACAACGTGAAGAAGATTAGATACTTGGTAGAAGGCTCTTAGATGTCCTAGATGAGCACTCTGTTTTGACTTTCTAGTTCTTCCAGCCTTTTCAGTTTCTTATGTGCATGATGTTTTTTGCATTTTTATATCATTTTGATGCTTGACTAAATAGTTTCTTGACATTCCAGGAAAATTTTGCTCCTTCACCCGGCACCACTCAGCCTGCTGTTAGACCCTTTGTTCCTTCAAATCCTCCTGTTCTAAGAAATGCTGATAAATATCAGCAGCCAACTACCCTGGCTTCTCAGTTATATCCTGTCTGTATAGCTACATTATTTTCATATTTGATGCCAAAGTTTCTGAGACTGGTATACTGAATTACTTTTGCATGCTTTTAGGGTGGTGCCTACCCTACGTATCCTTTACCCCGTGGGGCCGGTTCACTCGCATCTGTCCCATCACCAATGGGATCTATTCCTGGCCCAAAAGTGTCCCAAGTTGTAGCTCCCACCACAAGACCTAGGGGATTTATGCCAGTAAGTAACCCACCTGTTGTTCAAAGACCAGGGATGGGCCCAATGAACTACCCAGCCCTACACAACCGACACCAGTACAACCAGCTGCAGCACCTGCTGCCCCTCCACCAACTGTGCAGACCGTCGATACTTCAAATGTACCTGGTAATTGCTAGTTTCTTGGATGCTAATGTCATGCATGTTTATTGGATTATGGAGATATTCTGGTCATGTGGTATGTTCACGTCACTGTATAAGTTTATTCCAGCAGGGTTTACCATCCAAAAGAATTGAGCAAAGTTTATCTTGACATCATTATTCTTCATCTGAATAACCTTTATGAAATATGATAAATCTCTGTTCTTGGATTTCTTCAACTTAAAGATGATATGGAATACTTTTGGTGATGGCTTCATCTTGTTTGTTTTTCAGCTCACGAGAAGCCTGTAATCACAACCTTAACTAGACTTTTTAACGAGACATCTCAAGCACTGGGTGCCTCACGTGCAAACCCAGGTAAGAAGCGTGAAATAGAGGACAATTCAAGGAAAATAGGTGCCTTATTTGCCAAACTCAACGGTGGAGACATTTCAAAATATGCTTCTGATAAGCTCATTCAGCTTTGCCAGGCTTTGGACAATAATGATTTTGGTACAGCTCTGCAAGTCCAGGTTTGGTGGGGGAAGAGTGTTGTTTATGGTGATTTCATCATGAATTTTGGCAACTGAAAGTAGTTTTCATAAGAAAAAAGTTGTTTTTCATTTAAACATATGTTTCCTGGAACAGGTTCTTCTTACCACTAGCGAGTGGGATGAGTGCAACTTTTGGCTTGCAACTCTGAAGCGGATTATTAAGACAAGGCAGAATGTAAGATGAGGTAGATGTATGAGTAAGGGAGGGCATAAAATCTGCAATTATGGAACCACCCCCCTGTCTGCTTTTATTTTTTCCTCAACATACTTGGGGGCAGGGTACTGATGAGTCCTTTGATGTACACAAGAAATGCGGCATCTCTTTGATTGCGGTGCGGAGGATATTCTTGGTTACTTCACTGCTATATATTGACGACTTTGCCTCTCATATACTAGTCCGTTGTCAAAACAAGTTAGTGGGAATAGTTGCGGTGCAGAGGATATTTTTTGTTTATTACACATTTTGTTATTAGTGGTATTTATAAGTAGAGTTGAGTTGGCTTATTTAGTTCGGTTGTCTTTCTTTTTTGTTTCTTTTGGGGAGGGCGGAGCGAATTAGATCTACATGCTTTTCCAGTGTTTGGTTTGTGCGTGGTAGTTAGATGTGCAACCCTTTAGCTTTTTTATTATCAAAACAGAAGATTAAAAAAAAAAGATTTATTATTATTTCTAGATTCTGGTAGATGTGGGTAAAAACAAATTATGTACCAAAATTACAAGAAAATTGATATAAAAATCAATTATTGCTTTGGTCATGTTGTCTTGGGTTTGCGCTTAAAATCATGTCTTCATAATGTTATAATAGGAATGACAGTCAACGGAATTTGGTTCTGGTTGGTTCGATCCAGCTTTCAAGTGCGCGTTAATATCTGAAATGCTCAGACCCATCTACTTGAAGCTCAGGACTTAAACTAAAAAGGCAAGCAGAAATGGAAGTTCTCTTTAAAAATTTTTTTTGAAAAGAAGCATCTCCACCTTTTGACATTTTGCACAATTTGGTAACCACCAAAAAAAAAAAAGAAGAGAAGGGGCCACTCGCCTTTTCCACCATAGATATTGATTGATCATTCCTTGATGCTTTCAGTTTTCTCTTCCTCACAAACTCACACTCGATAGTCTGAACGGAACTAAAAGCATCATTAAGAGTCTAACTTCAAATTTTTTTATCTTTATTGTTTGCAATAACTGATGGAAGAAAAAGAAACTGCAATACTTGGATCCAGAAAATCAAACACAGCACAACCCATTTTAGTTTCCTCTTTTAAAATTCATCGACATTCTTCTCGGATTTTCGTATGTTTCTATTGCCCCAATAAAAGCAAAGGAAATGCCGTAGTTGAGCAATAATGAGGGAGGTTGAGAGGGGGGGCACATTCACCAAGGAAAGGAGAAGCACATGAAACTGTAAGTACCTGAGCTGTAAAGCCTTGATATTTGGAAAAACAAAAAAAACAAACAAGGAATACACATTTTCTTGCTTCCTGATAAATAACTAAAGACACATCTCCATTTGAAACTTTGGGTCTTCTTCATCTTCATCTTCTTGTCTTTATTATTAATCGACTTCTTCTTTTAAAAAAAATAAAATGAAAAAGACACTGTGAGGAATAATAAAGAAAGGGTTACCAAATGATCACTAACAGAATGGAGTGATGAAGTTGGGTTAGTTATTATCTTTGTTCAGTCCTTTTCTGAACAGCAAAATCTGACCTAATGCTCCAAATGCAGCGCCAACTAAAGTGTCCTGTTTTTTAACTTGAAGCACAGTGGGTGGGGAAGTGAAAGCAGATTCATATATTGTCCATTGCGTGCCTTCCAAATCACTCTTCCTCCACATCTTATCCTTAATTTCTTTTCAACCAAACACAAATATATTAGGACCTCACTTGGCAAGACATGAAGATGAGATCCTACTTGGTTTCATTCTTTTGGTTCTAACCACATTTGATCCTATCACCACAGAAATTGTATTTGGCTCAACCCCATTTGTGATTTTACTACGAGTCAAATTTTGGTTTTCATCCCTCTACTTTTGTAATATCATAGGTTAATCCAAATAGTTAACATCATTAACTATTCCAATTACATAATTTTTTTATTGAAATGGTTACGATATTAATTATTCGAATTAACTAATGATTATGTGAAATTAAATCCCAAAATTGAGTATAATTGGATCCAATCCACCTTTACTTTCCGCAAATCTTTTAAAGATTTTGGCCAAGCTGTGTAGTATTTAACATATTCAACCAATACATTCAAAATTATGAACAAGTGTTGACATTCAATGCTGTTATTGTATAAATTATAAATTAATTATCTGTCCTTAAGGCATGGCCAGCAAAATCCATACTGCCAGAATTCTTTGTTCATTTGAGTTCTTATTTGGCAATAATAAGTAATGTGAATTGAACCAACATTGCAATTTGCAAGGCAGTAAAATATAAATATATCATTAAAATGAAGATGACAGAAAAAAGAGATGAATCATTAAAAGCTGTCCATTTTCACAGGGAAGTGATGGGGATTATTCTGGAAAACGTTAGAAGAAAATTCACATCCCAATAAGAAATTTCCATACAAACAAACAAAAATCCAAGTTTGATGAATTAATTATTCCACCAATAATACCTTTGGATTTCCAGAAATAAGATAAGACAATCTCTCTCTCTACCCTCTACCCTACAAAACATGACGAAGTAAAAGCAAAGCAAAGCAAAGCAGACCCCTCTCATCTCAATTATTTATTGGAATTCCCTCTTAATTTGGCTCTATTTATGTATGTTTTGGACTTTGATCAAACTAAACTACTGTGTTTAGCCTTTAAATTACATAAAATCCATCTACTTTCCCAAACCTTGCGTGAGAATGAAACGAAGTAATACGTTATTCAGTTATTGCGAAAGCAGGTTCAAATTACAAAAAAAAAAAACCCATACATTTTGAATCACCTCATCATGCATGGATTCGTCAATTGTATGCTTTGCAGCAAAAACAAGATTAACAACCTATGAAATGGACATTAGCCATGTCCTCATCTTACATGCAAAATGAACAACTTTAACAATTCAAAGAAGCTTTGGATATGGTTGAAATCACCAAAAACAAGTTACCCACAAGTAAAATACACATGGATTTGGGGTGGGGTGCAAGCAACTGAAACTTGGAAGCCTCGACTTTGCTTCATTGCCAACCATTTCAATGTTCATGATATACTACTGAATGTCACCTACAGCCAGAGAATCGAGCAAATACATCACCTTGAGAAGTTTCTCCGGCTGATCGGTTCCTCCTCAAACCGAAACCACCGTTCTTATCTTCACCATATCTTTTGCTGCTCCCTGATTTTGTTCCAATTCCAACAAGGTCAGAGCCACACTCTCCCTCAACACCACTCATGCTCATGCCCATTAGTTCCATCAGGTTGCTTCTGAACCCCAAATCTGAATAGACTCTGCGCGAGTCCCTTAAGTTTTGCCTCCCAAATTTACCATCCATGGCATCCTCGGCGTTCCTACACTCAACAGGACGCCCCATTGTTTCCACCATCATACATGGATTATTAAAACCATTCCATAGATGTAGAGGAACCAATTTGCTCAACCCTGTTAACCAACCAACCACCTCTTTCATTGCCGGCCGCCGCTCCCTGCAGGACCTCACACATTTAGCTGCTATGACAGCCAATTGCTTCCTAACAATAGGATCCGCAGGAGGTGCAATCCTTTGATCATATACAGCAACAATCTTCCCTTTCTTTATAAGAGGAATTGCCCAATCCACAATGGAAGGTGGTGAATGTGCAATGTCAATAGCTTTTCTACCACTAATAATCTCTAACAACAAGATCCCAAAGCTAAAAACATCAGTTTTTGTACTAAGATTATCAGGGGTCACATAACATGGATCAAGATACCCAATGGTTCCAGCTGGAGGGGTTGATCTAAGCCTATAATCATCAACACCACACCTGAGTGCCAACCCAAAATCACCCAACCTGGCATTGAAATTCCTATCGATTAACACATTTGCAGATTTAACATCTCTATGAATAATGGGGGGTTTTTGTGAGTGAAGTGTCTCTAAGGCTTTGGCAACTTGCAAGGCTAATCGAATTCTTCGACCCCAATTCAAAGGCCTTGAAGAAGAGGAAGAGGAAGAGTGAAGAACATCATATAAGGTGCCATTACTCATAAATTCCACCACCAATAAACGATCTTTGGCGTCATTACTAAAGCCAAGAAGATTCACCA
This sequence comes from Gossypium longicalyx, assembly GCA_025698465.1. Taxonomy (NCBI): domain Eukaryota; kingdom Viridiplantae; phylum Streptophyta; class Magnoliopsida; order Malvales; family Malvaceae; genus Gossypium; species Gossypium longicalyx. Next base: position 6,035,634 of record CM047005.1, read on the forward strand.
ACCCGGGACTTTGAATGTTGGACAAGATTTCGATCTCGTTATCAGCTTCCGGGTTGGTTTCTTGGTTTCTTAAAGATGGTTTCTTGATGGCAACGTGGCGTCCCCTGAGAACAGCCTTGTAGACGGTGCCGTGGCTACCTTTGCCTAGAAGCCTTTGGTCGGAGAACCCATTGGTGGCGGCTTCAAGGTCAGAGTAATCGAACTGTTGGATCTTGATGGGTTTTTCCTGCTTGTGGGTGACACCTTTGGTTGTGGAGGTGGAGATTATGGACACTGCTGAGTCTGCTTTGCAAGAAAGGTAACCCATCAAAAACCAAACCACAAAAAGTTCCTTTCTTTCTTTCTGAGTCTTGGTTGTGAAATGGGAATTTTGACAGGCTACAGGAAATATGAATCAGGAGTGAACAATTATATCATTTCATTACTGGGCTGCAAATGCATCAAAGACTGAAGAGGAAAAATTGAAGTTTTTATTTTTTTCTTTTCCTGTCTTTCTATCCTGGAGAGGAAAGGAAAGGGGCTTTTGGAAAGATATGAAGTGGCAGTGTTTCTTTATTGTTTACTTTTTCAATTTCATGTTGGGTTGGAAAAGAGAGGTTACATTTAGGGATATGGCAATGGCATCAAGCCTAGGTCTACAGCTGATCATCGGAGAGAGAGGCCCACCCAATTGGAATCCCGAGGGGTTTTGAACACATCAATTGTGCCATGAAATGTGTAACTAAAAAGTATTCACCCTCCAACACCAACACATCACAATCTTGCAACTCATTTTGCTAAAATCAACTAATCTCTACTAATTTGGATGATATATGATTGATGTGGTTTACATTCACTCTCCTTTTGCGGTTTACCTTTCAATATAAGTTTGCAAATGGACAACACACACAACAAAAAACATGTTTGCTTGATTGACACTGAAGGTTAGATAAGATGTGTATAACTTTTGAGCTAACTAAATAAATTATTCAATTTCTACCGTTCATTGTCTTTTTTTCTTCTTACTATTTCTGTTCTTACAAAAAAATTAGTTAACCTACTTACCATCCAAGCTCTATTATAAATAACCTGAGGTTGCTTTCCTTTGGTTGCTAAATCACTCCATGTTTAGACCAACACCAACCATATTTGAAAGGCGCAGCGCACCCCGCTCACTTTACTCTGCGGAGTTTACTCCATTTCATCAGTACATGAACTGCCTTCAAGCTCTAAATTTTGGCATTACATCACATTGTACTACATTTCATATCAGTGTTCCTTTTCATCTTTTGCGGTTAACAAACAAAACTGAAATTGAATTAGCAATTTAGAAGAAAGTGCAGGCTGCAAATGTGAAAATGCAGTGCATCCACCCGGCAATTGTAGGCCACTAGGAAAGGAAATAGCGTTTTCATGTTGCCCTAACATACACGAAACAACAGACTCCAACTCATTACCTAATGGGGCATGGAGAAATAAATGATACAAACCTATCCTACCCACTGTTTAATTCTTTGCCCTTTTTTTTAAATATATATATATATATATTGTAGTAGCTAAAGTACAGAGACATGTTGAAGAGGACAAAGTTGGGGAGTTGCTTCCTTCACATTAAAAGCTTGGTCGTAATTAATGTTTCAAATTTGTTTATTATTATTCATTTCTGAAACTTAAAGCAGGAATGATGGATGGAAGAATTCACGAGATTTCCTTTCCCAGAATTGTAGATGGCTATAACTGATTTGTATTGATTTTCAATGTCATGGATAGATCTAAAATCTCGACCATGAGACAGACATTGGCAGTATTGGGGGGGTTTATTTTAGGCAAACACTTCTTGTGCAGGGTACATCCAACTGTTCTTTCTTGTTGAGTTGTGGTAAGAAGGTGGAAACCTTGTCTGCTTGTTCTTTATGTACTCGTTGGAGGCAAATTCCGTTGGAGAAGTTAAATTTTGTTGTTATCGGTTATGAACTTCCTAGTATTAGAAGTTAAATTACATTTTAGCCTATATACTTAAAAAAAATTAATAGTATAAAGGAATGGAATTATAAAAAAAAAAAAAAAGACCAATTTACTCTTTAATCTAAAGTACAGAGATTAATTTACTTATTTTTTGAATAGAGCGGCTAAAATACAATTTAACTTCTTCTATGATAATTTTACCATTGTTATTTGCTTTGCTTCTTTTCTTTTGTAATCTGGGCCAAGCGCTAGATTGACAGATAAGGTAGATTCAACATTTCATGGAATTTTGATATCTCTATCTGACTGGTTTATACCTTAAGTTGAACTTCTTACTGGTTTATACCTTAAATGACCCAATAGTTCCAATCAACTTCCTACAAGGCTACAACATAACTCCCTACTTTCCAAGTTGTTTGGAGTGGATGGATTCTAATGGCTAGTCAACCCTAACCCTCAAAACGAAAGTAAATTTAAGAGAGAACCCAACCCATCCTATTTATCTTCTCATCACAAGTCAGCTGTCTGATGATAATCAACAAACAGTACCTGAAACCTTGACTGGCAGTAGTGGAACAGTTGGAGAGGTTGAATTAGTGGATATCAGATCGTACCCTCTACTTATATTACACAACGGAGATTAGCTGTTGATGCTTGCCCCACCTCTAGTCCCCCCTCGACCCTCTTTACTTGCTTTTACTCTTCATTTCAAAGTTTGCCGACTTGTAATTAATTAACACCTTAAAAATATTATGGAGAATTCTATACTAAGAGTTATGGTACATTTTATTCTTTTTATTCAAAAAATAAATAAAAATTTAATCTTTTTATGTTTAGATAAAAAAGTAAATTACTTATTCTGTAAAAAATTCTATTCATTATTACTATTAAGGGTTTACGTGATTGATGAAATAATTAAACAGTGACACTTAGCATTCTATATGCTAATATGTAAGGACTAATTCAAGCAAAATGAATTAAATTTTTAGCTAAAAAATAGATGAAATTTTTAATAGACAATAAAATGGATGGAATTTTTTACGTTGAGGGACTAATTCATGCTATCGGATAATAATATGTCATTATTTAACAATTAAAATGGATGAAAATTTTAACAGAATAACTACTTTATTTTTTGATCGAATGTATATAGACTAATTTACTCACTTTTTGAATAAAAAAGATAAAATGTAATTTAACTCCTAATATAAGTATCTCCATAATATTTGTACCTACTTAACCCTAATTATTTTTCACTTACCACATTAATTGTGACTTTGCCTAAGTCAGACTGTTTTTTTTTTTTTAAAGAAAGAGTAAAACGTAAGTTTTTTTAATAAAAAGCACTAATTCCTTTCTGTTGGTAGTTGGATCTTCTAAAGCAGCAATGAAGGATTAAGTAGCAGCATCCTAAAAAAGGAGGAAAGCTGCAGTGATTACATTGATTGAATTAGCTATCATCAAATAACCCTAAATTTTGTTATTACATCCGTTTTTCCTGAGAATTAGTAACATTGCATTTTGGATTATACAACTACAATTTCCCTTTTTCTGCTTTTATAGCATCGACATGCAACTAATATGCTCTAAATCCCAACAACAACAACAAAATTTCTCTCCTCTCATTTCTTTGGAAACTGATAAATGGACGTCATGCCATGCCTGTCTTGCTGGACCTTTGACCTCATGAGACGACAGCTAAATTCCTCCCCTCCCAGTGAGGTGGGCTTTGGACATATGGATAACATGTTATTTCCAGCCAATTAACATAATTAAATCCCTAACTTAGAAAAATTAACGGTTTAATAATTTATATATAATTAATTAACAAGAATCAAGTTTTGAATTGAAAGGATGAAATTTATTTCCACTTGAAGACAATATTGGGAACCGGAAAGAGGAATTCCAGATTCAAAATAAGGCTGAAAAGGCAAGAAATCGGGTAATCTAATGACCAAAATATTGGGATGAGCTAATGACAACACTCCACCTAATAGGCTATAAATGCTAATTAATAGCATTAGTGAAAAAAAAAAAAAAAAAAAAAGAGTTTGTTAAAAATAATTATTCAAATATTGAAGTAACAACAGATTATATGCCTGCAGTTTTAATGAGACAAAGCTTGGCTTGTTGTCGTCGTGTCCCTGATATATTTGGTAATAAGGCTGTTACCCTACTATAAAATTACAAAGCTGCAAATGTCAGTAAATGAATGCCCTCCTCCTCCACCCTGTTGTTTTCTTGTTATACAGCGTGGCCTCGTTTTAAGCATTCGCTCTCTCTTGACTAAACGTAATGAATGAAGATACGAAATGAGATAACCCAGTGTATATTATTGTCCTTAGGCCTCAATCCCCCAACAAAATCTTCTGTTTTCTTACACAACAACGACTAGATGAGGTGCAAGAAACACCTTTCCGACCTGAGTAGCAGCGTCGGCGTTTGCGCCACGTGTCTCCGGGAGCGTCTTCTCGTTCTCGTCGCCGCCCAGGCTCAATCAGCTTCCTCCGCTGCCCCATCTGAGGATAGTCGCCCACCACCGCTGATTTTCCCTTGCTCTGTTTCTCCTTACATTAGTCGACGGAAATCTGACGACAACAGTGCAACGTCGATCCATCACAAGAGATTCTACACTCCTCCTCAGGTGGGCCTCACCACAACTGCCGCCGAGTTTGGTACCGCCACATCTTTCAAAAAGAAACACAGGTTCTCTCTTTTTTCAAGTTTGTTCAGGGCGCGGTCCGATAAATTCAATTTGGATCCCAGGCTTCACCATCGTCGAGACTCGTGCGATGAGCTGTCTACGTCATCATCTTCCCCGTCCTGGTTCTCGGCAATCTTTACCGTCGGTCGAAAAAATCAGCAATCTTCGAGGACATCACATGTGGAATATTTTAGCCAATTCGGGCCTCGTGATCGGAGGTCATGCATAGAGCGGGGAATGTCGCCTGCGGTTGAAGCGAATCCGGGAGACGAGTGTGATTTATCGCTACCGGGAAGATCTCCGGAGGTTTCGCCGCGGTGGAAGAGGATACCGACGGAAGCTAGGAGAGTGAGAACCGGGTCGAAGAACATGTCGAAAATAGCGTTATGCTTGAGCCCGCTGGTGAGGGCGAGCCCGAACCGGCAGTGGAGCGGATTGCCGGCAGACATGTGGTTTGCAAGCGAAGGTAGGCCGCCGATGAAGCCGCACTTGGCTACTGCCTCGGGGTTTTGTGGGAATCGGTCGAAGAAGCTCGCTGATTTTGGCAGAGTGAATTGCAAGCGTTGACATTTGATCCACAGTGATGATGAAGACGCTACAGATTCGCCATTGCTTGTCTGCAGTTATTAGCTGTTTAGAGTAGAAATGAGAGGAAAAAATGGAAATGCTGCATGTTATACAGATGTTACTTAGTATTAGCATTACCATAAAAAGAAGATATTTGACTGTTTATCGGAGTAAATTTCTTCATTACAGGTGAGATTTCAGAAAGGCATTTTGACTCCCAAATTGCCTGTACTGTACAACCTCCACCATGCTATGCGTTCCTTAGATTTCCCTATACATACAGTACTCAAATGTCCTTTTTACCTTAAAACCGTTTCATTTTTTTTTTCTTGAGTAAACTTGCTTAAGGGAATTGTACAAGAAAAGGCTCGTTTTCAACCTTACTTACGGAAATTGGCCACTAAAAACATTATTTATTAGAATGGTCTAAAAAATGTAAAATGCGTCTACGTAGGAGCATTTTTAGAGGAAATCGCAGAAAAGCATGTTAATGTTGGAGTGTTTTACCCCATGTCAGCAAAAACGAGTTGACATAGGCGCACTTTACCCCGTGTTTTTTCTCCAACGGTCACATCTAACGATTATTTAAAAATTTAAACATTGAGCCCTACGGTTATTTAAAAATTTGACTGTTGGGCCCAACGGTCAAGAAAAAAATATATAAACCCCCTTTTTTCACACAAAATTTCTTTCAAATTATACTTCTTCCAAATTTATATCTAAATTTCTCAAAAAAAGCTCTCAAAGCTCTCTAAATTTTTAATTTTTGTCTAAATAAGTAACATTGTTTTATAATTTCTAAGAAATTTGATTGTATTAGCAAAGGCCCGGCAATTAATTCATCTCGATGATAAATATATCTCTATCGACCAAATGAAAATGGTAAGGGATAATTTCAATTTTTAATTTTACTTAATATTTTTATTTCATTTTTATAATTTAATTAGTTTTTTTATAATTTTTTATAACAGTCGGTAGATCAAGTGTTACAATGTTTTATTCGTAATATGTTTGGTCCTCCATCACTGTTGATTGAAAATTACTTTAGGGAAGCGGGTTTTTGGCATGTGGCCAATATAGGTTAGGGATGTAAGTTGAACTCGAAACTCATTAGCGTGTTCGTGGAGAGGTGACGTGCAGTTACAATTAAGGTTACCGGTGGATGGGTCTGTACTCACCGAGTCTGCTCAATTTACTGATTGGGAAGTTATATGCAACAATCTTTTGGGAGCGATTCCAGATATTATTTACGGATGTTTGATCAATATGGGCTAGTTACAAGATATATTCCCGGAGCCAGAGGGATGATTCGACTAAAGTAGAAAGAGTATGATATGCTCGGGCATATATCCTTCAGATCCTTGTGTTACAAAATCTAGTACATCTGAGGTGGTTGTTAAAACTCGTCGATTTTAAAGCAGTTGGTGAACTCAGTTAGGGGTTTGCCGTGTTGTCGACATTATACCGGGAGATGTGTCGAATTATACGAGGAGATGTGTCGAAAAACGTAACCAAATAAAATCAAAATCGAAGGTTGCCTCTCACTGCTACAATCATGAGCTCGGTTTCATTTTCTATTTTTACGTCCTTCAGTGAACCACCCGTATACATTCCCACTCTTAACAATGTAAAATTTAATATAAATTTTACAATTATTACATATATTTAAAATATAATTTTATGCTAAATTTTTATTTATATAGGTGGAACCATTCAGCGAGTTACGGGGGAATATACGACTTCTATTAGACCAACGGTCAGAAGTGTATGTAAGTATTTATTCTATTTTGAACTATATAAGTATTTATTCTATTTTGAATCATATAAATAACATAGTCGATTTCATATTTAGTATTTAGTATTATGTATATAACTAATATTTTTATCACGTTCATATAGTTTCAATAGAGACCATACGAGGATCCGACAATTGGGACAGTAATTCTGGATGAATTCCTACAAAATTTAACATCTGGCATGCTAAGGTCTCATTGGTCAACTACGCTACCGTCGAGATGCGCTAGATGGATAGAATGTTACAAGAATTTAGATTTCGACAACCGATTCCCGTGGCACCTAAGGTGCTTTATGATGAACACAAAATTGACTTACAATGACTGAATACATATTGGCTGGTTTTCTACTTAGAATATATCGAAATGTGGGAAAATTAGTATGATAATATACCTACTTGTGAACTAATTATTGTTCTAGAGTTAGCGTACGATTTGAATTACATGCCATGGTTTAGGATCTATGGCAAGCCATATTTGCACTCGAAATAGCAGAGGCGTCAGTAATTTCGTGTCGAAAGGAAACGACGGAGCTTTTTAAATCCAAGAACAAGAGTTGGCGGGGCAGAGACCCATCAATAGCGTCACGCAATCATCGGTTCAAACACAACAAGCAACAATGTCCACACCATAACCCCTTCAGATTATGTCAAGTGCGTATCCTAACCCTTATATGTTTCTTTTTTCCACTTCTATGCAAGGTTGGAACACATGGTCCGATGCATCTCATTTCCCGATGACTTCGACTCAATCGACGATATATAAGCCATCATGGTAGAAGAGACCACACGAGGCACCATTGTGGATCTCATCTTATTTCCAATCTCCATTGCCTTATGAGATTCAAACACCTCCACCGTGTGTGATGCAAACACCTCCACAATTTTTGTTCTATCAAGATGGGTCATCCTCCCAACAACCACAACTAAAAGCTGATTTCGAACAACCGCAACCCCAGCCAGAAGCTGAACTAAGAAGGAATTCAGCGCGTAACCGTCAACCATCCTCATATGACACTGATTTCGGCTAGTACATGTATTAATTTTTTTGAATATATTTTTACAAATTGTTTTTATATTGTTTCATTTAATAAAACAGAAGTTGTTTTGAATATTTGTGTACAAATTATTTTTATATTGTTTCATTTAATAAAACAGAAGTTATTTTGAATATTTTTGTACAAATTATTTATATATTGTTTCATTTAATAAAATATAAATTCTTTTGAATAAGACAATACAAATTATTTTTTCATTGTTTTATTTAATAAATTAAGAGTTATTTCGATTTTGAAATGTTCGCATTGTATGACCCAAGTTCCTATACCATTTGTACAACTTCTGTTGGTTTGTTCTTTCCTGGATATCCATATTATTTAGTATTCTAGTCGAATACAGTCGACCTTTTGGTTTGTAACGCAATTCTCTATCCGGTAACAACTTAAATAGAGCAAGCGATACAGACAACCACTTATGTTCATTTGAGATTGGTGGGAATAAGTGTCTTCACACGTTGTACATATATATTCTAATTTGTATACTTTGTCGACATAGCTCATGGGATTCAAATGGATATTCTGACAAGCTACAATTATATGAGTGCATGGATAGCGAAGTATGTCAAACCTCCCACAGTCGTAAGTCCTATTTCTCAAGTACACATGATATTGTCTGCTGAGAATACATTGGTTCAGTCTGTCGAATTCCGACACACGAAACCATAGGTTGTCGTAATCATGACACACTATACGCATGAAGTTGGCCCACGCCTTGTCCTTATTAATTTCCTACATTACCTTCTGAAACCATACATGGCCACCCTGCATTTGGCTTTTATAATTCGCTACTCGCTTTGGAAGCAGTGTCGCCAAATGGAAGAATGTCTCCTGCACAACCGAGGTTATCGGCAAATGACGCATTCCTTTTAGAACAGAATTGATGCATTTAGCTAGGTTTGAAGTCATTTGACCATATCGTAGGCAATCGTCGTATAATTGTGTCCACTGATCGAAAGGTATGTTACAGAGGTAGTTTGCTCTTTTATCATTAATTGACCGTAAAATTGCCAACATATTATGAAAACGGTCCTTATTGATCTCTTATAGAGGTGTTCATGGGCCGAGCTAGGTTCAACTAAAAATTCAGGTCCATTGGCTACACCCGAGCCCAGCACGACCCGAAAAAATAGGCCTAAAATTTTCTCAAGCCCGATCCAAATAAAAATACTAAAACCTGAGGCCCACACAACCCACTTGTATTGATTTTTATATAATTTTTAAATATATATAATACATCAAAATTACCAAAAACATCAAAAAATATTTCTCAACAAATTGAAAATAAATTTAAAAAATATGTATACTCAAATAAGAGTAAGGTAGATGCAACTTAACAAACAAATACCTCTAAAATAATAACAAAATTAACAAATGCCTTTAAAATAATAACAAAATTAACTATAAAATAAGTTTTATACAATATCCAAACAATAACAACAAAATAGTAGTAATATAATAGTAAAATGGTAGAAAATAGGGAGAAAACAATAAGAAAATGACATTAAAAGACAAAAAAAAAGAGCAGATTTTTTTGTCCTTTAGTGAATTCGGTAGCTTAGGCAAAAAATGTCTTACCTGAGGCCTGACCCATTTTTTAAATAGGCCTTATTTTGTTTTCTAAACCCATTTTTTGGGCCTATATTTTTGCCCAAACCCTCCCATATTTTAGGCGAGCCTTTTGGATTATGCATCATCTTCTGATAAATCTGAAAACTCCAATGCATCATCAGCCAATAGATCGACATTATGCATGTGGGCTGGAAGCGAGTACGCCATGAAGCGCGAATCTTCTTCTTCTTCATTTGAACCTCATTCATTGTCTTCAAGTTCCGTTGGAAAAGACTTCGATTAAGAAAATAATGCAACTTCTGCACCATCGGGACCAAGCTCTCGAGGTGGATCCACGTCAGACTCGTTATCTAACCCACCAACATCTACAACGTAGAAGGTCCCCTCGTCGGTGGACGTCATAAGGAGTACATCATCCCTTCTTTGTATACGTTTCATAACGTCTCCAATCAGATGTGGATTGCCAACCATTAAAAGTTGATGTCATTCCCTAGTAAGTATTTTCAGCATTGAACATCAACCTACCGAGGTGCATGTCCAATCCACTAACGGAGTGTCAAGCAAGGGTCATGTATTCCTCTCGAACAGTAATAGTTTTTGAAGTCGCAAGTGCTTCATTTAACGATGAAAATTCCACATAGAACTCAAGATAGGGTGATCCACTAGCGAGGTGAGCCTGCACTATCGCCTCCAAGCCATGAGCACCTTTGGTATCAAATGAGTCATATGTCACGGGATCAGCCAAAGCACAAAATCGATACTTAATAGACAAAACTCTCATTGGCGTCGTTCCAAAGATTTTGCGCTTAATTCTTTTACGAAGTTCTGTCAATTTTATGTTCTGGTTTAAAATCAGTTGCGTTGTGTTCTGCGATAAAAAGACGTCGTTCTCGGTGTCATAGACCTCACCATCGTAGTAAATAACAACATTAATAATTTCACACATTTTTAATCAAATTATCTGTCAAAAGAAATTCAAAACAAAAAACATTATGCAAAAATATAATGATTCGTATAAATATTAATACGATAAATCAACTTATACCTTCTCAACTTCTTCAATTTCTATTCTTCTGAACTTTTTCAATTTATCTTGCTGTAAGTTATGCAACAAGAGAATGAAATTTGGCTTATTTATAGCCTAAGGGATAGTGAGATGCACTGTCACCAACATTACTGAAAAGAGAGTCCATCTGGGAGCTTTTTCAATACTTTTGCTGACAGTGTATCCTGCTTAAAGCGTTTTTCAACCCCAACTATCATATTTCTCGTGAATCCCAGAATATTTTTTTCAGAACCATCTTTTCAAAATTATTTTTTCAGAATTAGTTGCACAAAAAAAGAGGTCCAACTGGGATTTTTTTCAGTGCTTTTGCTGACAGTGCATCCTACTTGAAGCGTTTTTCAACCACAACTATCAGATTTCTTGAGAATCCTGGGATATTTTTTTAGAATCATTTTCTAAAAATTATTTTTTCATAATCAACTGTACAAAAAGGCGTCCAGCTGGAAGCTTTTTCTATACAATTATTGACTGTACAAAAAAAAATTCATCTCGTCAAAATAATTTTTTCAGAACATATCACGTCAAATTTATTTTTTCATATCTCATCGAACAATACTTATGCCTAGGTTTGGTCTCTTGAAATGGATGGTTGTAACGTCAACTTATGCCTAGGCACTTTAGCTTGGCAATGCGAGTAGAAGCATCTCTTCCAGTCTGTTTTGAAGGCACTTTCCCTATGATTGATAGATCTCACATATTGCATGACTAAATATCAAAATCATCCACCCATTCACAACATTTTGTTCTTCATTGCACAGATCAGTCGCTTCTATTCTGATTTAACTTCTAAGTACCTCCTATGCATGTGCTGCTTATTCAATGCTTACATATATAATATGCTTTCATTAGTTCAATTTTAAATATCTTAGCACAAACTAATGCTATGCAATAGATAGATAATAAAACAATTCACAAGTCTTATTCAAATCCTAAGTTGAAGATGGATTAGCTTTAAACTGCTAATCACATGAGAAATAATTCCACAGTAAACAAGCTAGTCTGAATGTAAAGGAAAAACAGAGATTGACTTGACTTCACTATAGCAATTACAGTATTTTGTTTTTTATTTCCTATTCCAAAAAAAAAGAAAAATAAAAAAGGATAAAAGACTATCCAATCCATTTTCTATGAGAGTAAATTGAATGCATTGGCACCAAGTAAGTTAGCAAGAGGAAGAACTAAACATGATGGCTTTCCTGAATAACATCATCAGTATGTGATTGTGATTCCGATTTCCTTGCCTTTGTATCATCTAGATAATTTTGATAAATATAAGAGCAAAAACCACAGAGTGCCAGAAGCATAGCAATTACCTTCACCCCATTCATCTCGTCATGAAAAACTAGCAGAGCAGCTAGAGGTGTAATAGCCAATGATAGAGTACTGATCACGTTGGAGAAGAGGGACGACACTGCGAAAATCAACCCTACCACCCCAACAGCACATACCTGCCAACTTACAGCTGCCCAAACCAACGTCAGCACATACGAAACTCTTCCGCTTTTGAAACCCTTCATCTCATCCTGCAATCCTTTCCATTCCCCACTCCCAAACATACCCGCAGTCGAAACACATGTCGCCACAAGTGATGTATAAATTTGCATTTCCAAAACCACATTATATGTTTCCTTTCTCAACACTTTCTGAAACGAAAGTTGCATAAGGGAGAGTAAAAGAGAGTAAAGAGCAGAAGCCCCAAGGGTACAGATAAAGCCAACCAGATACTTCCCCTTGGAAACTCCTGATGGTCCATCTGAATCTTCATTCACTGCTATCAGAGCAGCGGACAACGAGAGGATAACCACGGAGTTGAGGATTAAAGCAGTCAACTTCTGTGAATTAAGCAAATACGAAAAAACTGCATTGAAAGCTAATTGGGTGGCACAAATGAGGGAATAAGTAGAGGCTGAGAGGTACAACAGTCCAACAGAGTACAACATATTGTCACCTGCTACGAGTAATCCGAGAACAAAATAGAGCAAAGCAACAATCTTGATGGAAGGATAGGTTGAAGAAGTTGACGTTTCCAGTTTCTGAGATGGATGAAGAAAAATTAAAGGGATGCAAAGGATTGGGAAGCCAGCCGTTTGCACAAAAGTTGCCATCCATGTACTATTTCCACCCTGATCATAATAAAATCTCCCAAGAAGAACTGCAGCAGCTTGGCCTGCAATAAGGAACAAAATGTTGATTGCCACCAAAAGCCACCACTGCCATCGCCTGAGTTTAAGAAATGGTGACCGATCCGTTAAATTTTCGTTCTGGATCAACATCTGTTCTAGATTATCTGTAATTCAGTGCAACTCAAATTGTAAGCAATACTTTTTATCTAATCCCAATTCTCAAAACCTTGTCAAACATAACTATTTTAAAAGTTACAATAATCTACTAATCCTCCTGGATTATATTACCAAACTTCAATAAGATACTGGAAAACACAAGCAAGCAAACATAAACTAAAACCCAAAAATATGTTATTTCAAAAGAGTAATTGCTTATATAATGTAGTCCTCAACCGACTACAATAAATCAGTACAAAAAGGGGATTAACTGATTTGCTAGGGGCAGGGCAATATAAACCAGTATTTGGGTAAAATTAAGCGATGCTCAGAAAAGCAAGCTAAATCAGACAGTATTTCAACTTTGTTTTAGGTGCCATATTCCAAATTTGTACTAACCACAAAAAAAAAAAAAAAAAAAAAAAAAAAAAAAAAAAAACCTTGAGTGGTAAAGAATCATATCATCGCGAATCAACAAAGAAAAAGAAAAAAAAAAGAGGACGGAGTGTACTCCCCCCAAAAGAAAGAAAATAAGAAAATGGGAATCTTATCAATTCAGAGTCATACAAAACAAATTCTAACCATTCAAATTTGATTCTGAGGAGAACCCAATAAAGTAACTGGAGTAACAAAGTGGAAAAGATAGAAAGAAAGGGCTTACCGTTCATGGAGCGTTGAAGAAGACGCAGCGGAACTCTATCAATAAACAAAAAGGAAGAATATCCTTTCCTTGAATTAATTCTATTGGGGAAGTGGCTACTGCAACCGCCTCCTCCGACTAAGTAATGTATTCCTATTGGAAGGGAAGAGAAAGTTCAGTTTTATATGAGTTGCAGCTTTTGTCAAATCATTTCTTCCCATTTTTGTCACAAATGAAGGACAAAAATAAATTTATTTGACACTGATCTGGTTGAGTCGGTATCTGATTGGCCCTTTTTCCCCCAAAGAAAAAAAAACATATGATACGTCACTTCATTAATCCCAATTAGTATAAAATTTAAAGATTACACGAAAGATACCAAATCACATAATTGCACTCCATTAATATGCTCCAATTTCTTATGATTTTCAATCTTTATTTTATTTAATATTTTAAAATAAAAAATACGATAGTGCTATAACAAAAAAAAAATTTAACAGTATAATAAATTTAAATTTAATAAAAAAATTAATCATATTAACAATTAAATTTACAAATTATTAGGACTAAATTTTCAATGTATGATAACTTAAATATTTAACCCTATAAAATTTTAAAAAGCATTGGAATTCAGGATAATTGCTCTAAGAATATTGGTTAAATTCTGCTATTAGACCCTGTACTTTGTGTGAGTTGTGGATTTAATATATGTACTTTAATTTGATTACTTTTAGTCTTCTGTATTTTTAGAATTTGAAAATGTTAGTCCTAACCAAATGATAACTATTAAATTCATTAAGTCTCGTTATTTTTAAAATTTGATGTATCAAACATATTATCACATGTATAATGTTACGTCTCTTTTTTATTTCGCATATTACTCACAAAAAACCGGTTAATAGATTTAACAATTGTCGTTTGCATTAAGGTTAAAATTTTAAAATTCAAAAAATATAGCCATTAAGAATGATTCAATTAGTGAGCTTGGACTAAATCTATAATTTTACGCATAATATAAGATTAATGACATAATTTAAACAAATAGATTTAACTGTTACCATTGGGTTAGGACTAAAATTTTTAAATTCCAAAAATACAGGGATTGAAAATGAGTAAATTAAATTACAGGTACTAAATCCACAACTCACAAAATTCAAGGGTCTAATAGCAGAATTTGACCAATAATAGTTTGTTTAGATTTTGCTTTCTTATACTGCAGAACAAAAGGTTAAAAATTTTGTTTGTTTTTACTTTTTAAAATAAAAACAAAAAGTAGTAAAAGCCACCAGTAGTTTCCTTCTAAAAACGGAGACTAGGGTGCATACGTTACATGCAAAATAAAAACAAAAAGTAGAAGCAAACGACGAATAGAACCTCCATTGACATTTGCTTTGTCCTAACCGTAATCAAAGGGAGGTCAAAATATCTAATCAGTCCCCATAATCTTCCAAAATTTAGAATTTAGTCCCTACTTTTTTTTATTTTCAAGAATTTAGTCCTACTTTCAAAATTGAAGTCCAACTATTAACACTATATATATATATTGTTAAATTCAAGTTTATTACAATGTCAACTTTTTAGTTGTATGGTTACCAAGTGAATATTTTTCTTTTGAAATGAACTAAAATTTGAAATTTGAAAAGTAAATAGACTAAATTCCTGAAAATAAAAATTATAAGAATTAAAATCCAAATTTTCAAAAATTACAGAAACTAATGGCATATTTAAACCTAAAAGAGAAAGTCAACTAACAGAAAACTGAATAAAATACATGGCCTACGAAAAATAAAGAGGTTGATGTTGGTGTGGTGTCTGCAGAGGACTTCGATCACCATTCACCACCACTCACATTCTCACTTATCTCTCTCTCGCTACCAGACTAGGGAATGGGAGTAATAATACCATGCTAATATATATGCTATTTTTCTGCTTCCAGTTTCAGTAACTCACAACATAAGATAAGAGAGCTGTAATGTAATGTAAAAAATAAATCAAATGCTAAGGACTAGTTGAAGAAATCTTGCCCATCAATCAATCTATCCTCAAGAAATCATCCCATGATGGTGATTCAGCCCAGTAACACACCACAAGAGAGAAGAAAACCCCCTTCTTGCTATCATATGGAGAAATCTAAAAACGGTATAAACTTACAATAATTTTCTGAACTAAGAAAGGGTATCACTGCATCACTCAACAATTCAACACCCAGTTACAAAACACAATTCCCTAATCTGAAGCATTTTTCAATTCCCCATTTTCTTTAACAATAGATGACTAACAGTAAGTAAATTTGGCACTAATGTTTGTTTGATATATCACATTATATAGGGCAGGTTAGGACTTGCCTATAACTATCATAACACAATCTCCTCTCTCAGGTTTATGTCCTTAAATGTACAACTAAACCCAAAAGCCCGATGCTTCAGATAAAGGGAAGGGCAATTTTTTACAACACTTCTGTAGGATCACTGGAGCTTAAATGTAAACCTCTAAAACTAGAGTCAAGATTAATGATGTGCTAATCAGCAGGCACATCCTCCAGACTGTTGCTGTGATTGAGATGCATTTGCATTGGTAGACTTAAGATTGACATCAACCATGTCTTCTTGCTTTGTAGAAGAAAGTGTTTCCATTCCAGGTAAAGCAGCTGCAATCTTCCGAAATAGAGCCTTTAAACAGATCAGACAGAGAGTGAGAGCTCTAACAGATTGCTCAGTAATGCAGGAGGAAAAGGACACTCATGTGAAGGAGATAACATCAACCAATGCTGCATTAATCATCATGCAGGACTGAAGATGAAATTAAACATTTTTTTATCAAATGTTGCGTCCATTAAATAGAAAGGAACTGATGCAGAAGTGACAAATAAACAACTGATCAGACTTTGTGTGATTAGATGATTAGTCTAACTCCTTAATATTATGCCAACATAACACTGAGTTCACAATAATTTCATCGGCATCTAGCATATATACTGTCTATACTAATGCTTCTAGGAATGTTGATAATAGGGTACCAATGGTTTACCTTGATATTGAAGCCAGCCTTGGCACTAGTTTCAATAGACATAACATTCAAGTCACGAGCCTTGGCTTCTGCTTCCTCTATTGAGACTTGCCTTCAAATCAGCCACAATATGCACAAGGAATGAACAGAAATCAAACAGTGAATATTAACCGCAAGAATCTAGGAAAAACTTTGTATCCATAAGTGCCCTTCAATTTCACACCAACTTAATGACCACAGCCAAAAGCCAAAGCAATTGTAAACTAGATTACATCACTACCCCGCTCAGTTCGTACCTCTTCAATCCACTTTGAAGTATTTACGAAGGACTGCCTGCCTACACCATTAAAATTAAAGTAGGCAAACTTCAGCCAATTTTACACAGCAAATGAACAATAAATAAAGTATGAGATGGTAACATACTTGCAACAACATAGACAACGACAGCCACAGAGGAATCCCTAATATAACTTGGAATAAGACTCCTGAATCTTTCCTACCCTGCAGTATCCCTGTAATAAATATTAAGCATATAAAGATCAAAGATGCCACTCTTGTCAAATACTTCTGAAAATACATAACTTATGCTATTGAGGAATAAAAATAAAGCATACAAGAGAAAGAGTTTCATCATTATACCCTGTATTCAATACTTGGTAAGGGTGTTATAATATTATCATACTCATTCTGACAGCCACAGATATTACTGACACCAACAAATTCATCAGGAAGCTATAGAATCAACAAATGAAACCAAAATTTTCAATAAACATACAACATCAATATACCCCTAATGAGACCACTAATGAGACCATCCAAAAATTCAGGAATACGAGCGATATGAATACCATGCTGAATATGAGGATAGCAAAATGAATAATCTACCAAGAAATCACACCAACTGAATAAGAAAGCAAGCGTAGGAAGAGAAGTAGATATACAAGGAAAAATAAGCAGAATCTGCATTGGAAATAAGTAAAATGACAACAACCCAAATCTGTAACGAGAGAAACAATATTTAGTTTTTTGGTCATGAAAAACCAGTCAGTAGCATCTTGCAAGGAATGACCCAATAATTTTAGGGCAATATAGTGTTGTGTTTGGTACTTTTTTGCTACTAAAAAGAAAGGTATCCAAAGTGAAGGACAGCCAACTCAATCGAAGGACTGACGAGCCACCTTCCAATTTTAATTTATCATTCAATTCGTGGCGGGTGGGTCCCCCTTTATTCCTCTGCATCTACACACTAATCTAAACATTTTGAAATCAACGGTTACTGGAGCACTTGGGACCCACCCTTCCCATCTTTTCTCCTTAATCTCTGCGATTTCGGTGCACTTTATCCCCTTTCTTTCTTCACTTGTTTTTCTCCCGCAAATTTCTTTTCATTCCCGTTTTGTTTCTTTTCCACACTTAAAAGCTAAAAATTTCTTTTGTTATTGAAAACACCACCACCCTTTTTCAACTGGAACTACTAGGGTTTCCCTTTTTAAACTTTTAATCTTTGTGAAGAAAGGCATAACCAAGTGCTGGTCTTAAAAGGGGATGATGAAGAAGAAGCTCTGTTTCCCTGACTGGATTCCACTCCTATTATTATGTCATCTACAGCTGCCAACCCTTGTTTGTTCCAAGCACCATGGTAACTTGTTTCTACATTTCTCTTTGCTCCCTTCTAATTATTACATCTTCTACTCTTTCATTTTTAAACTACACTTACTGTACATATCTAGCTGTTTTACTTAAAAACATTACCTTTCTTAACACTTAACATTAAACCTTTATCTGTATCTTTTCTTTTTAATCTGCAACTTCTGTTGGAAACTTGGAAAATATTTTGAAAGATGGTAGCCTGGTAGGACATTCAAAGTCATTATAAATTATAGTCCTTTCTCTATTTGGCGGATGGGTTTGCGAAAGTGAAGACATTGTTTTATTCAGCTGCAATTTCCTACTAAAAAATCCCCAAGAGTAACAAAACCTTCACTCCATTGGGAAGCAATGTTTATGCTTTCACATTCCCTGGATTTCTAAGGAACCCAGTGTAGAGTGAAGGGGTACAAAAGTACGATTTTCTAAACAACTTGCCTTAGCAAATCAGCAAGCATTTCAGCTAAGACAGAGTGCTCATACCGATGCACTGGACCCCAACACGTACATTACGGAAACCATTTTAGCCGGAATGGAATTGTTATCGGTCCCGATAATCTCTTCGATGTATCATTGTCCATATGTATAGATTCAATTACAACTTATACCAAGCTTCACGACCAAACTCGGGGGTTATAATTGTTTGGGTCTTGCTGGAACTTGCACATCTTTAAGCAGTTCACGGTGTACCTATCTTTTCTTAATGAGTTCTATTATCAGCAGATAAATCTCCGTTCTTTGCCACAATGTTCTCTTTTGGCTGTGTTAAAAATACCTTACATGCCTTGCCAATGCTTGGGCCACTACACCTCAATGTAATGGTGTATATGTATTAGCTGAATTTGGCTACTTCCATGAAGATATTTTAAGCTTATCATTATGAAAGATTCAAAGAAACACAAGATAAGACCAAGCAAGAGTTAGGCTAAGAGGGGAAATGATCATGTAGGTCACGCATTTCTATAAGATCATTTATTTTGGTAACTTGTTTTAATCGTTTCTTCACCTTTGTTCACTGATACCTTGAATTCTTAGATGTATTCTCTAGGAGTTTCGATCAATCTTACCAATCTATTTTCAAATTATTATTAGGCAATCTATCATCATTCATGAATTGTGCTCATGAATCTAGATTACTCTCTATCTCCAATCTTTTTAAATAGAAGGAGAAACTAATGTGTCCATTCGTTTTATTAAAAGCTATATTAGGGGTTGAAGAAGTTGCCTTTTTGAGATACTAGAACAGCTAGCCATTTGGTTCCTAAACTTTTACTTGCAGCCTGCATCCATTGATTTGACTACATTGAGCTAATAGAAAGGGCTCTTTTATCTAGTACCAAAGCATTAGTAGTTGGATTCGACAATCACGGTTCAGAGCCATCCTGTTAATAGGATTATAATCCTCTCTCTTACTCATGCTATAGATAAGAAATTCGAACCATGGGTGCTCTCCTCTTTGTAACATTTCATCTATCAACTCTTTGGCACGCAAGGCTGCATTCGATTTAAATGATTATGGTACATGTTAAATGATGAGACATTGGTTTAGTAGGGTGTTCTATCTCCCAAAACACGAAACATGCCCATTATGGTTGAATGATGAGACATGGTGTAAAGGGCATAATCCAATGTATTTAGTTTGCAATTATATTCATTACCTACCGATGCAATATATTTGTCTTCTTCGGTATATTGAACTTCTATAAAACTGGCCTGTATTTGCTGCTTGTCCTCAGGAAACCCTGCAAATGATCTTGTTGAGATCATTAACCAGAATAGAACTGCTCAAAAACTTGAACGACTAAATGATAGTCCTGGTCTTGGGTGCATGGCCCTCCAATATGTCGAGTTATGCAAGGGGAACTGCAGTGGGAACAGCGCTGTAAACTGTAAACCACCCACGGATGACTTCACTGAAGTATTTGCTCCCAACTGTGGTGTAGAGCTGCCAACAATTGGCACGATTACCGGCCATATTGTGGGTTGTCAATCGAAATATACAGAGCCATCACTAGCCTTTGCAAATGTTCTTGTTAAAGACAAGAAGAGCTTATCTGTTTTGAGAAATAAATCGCATAGTGAGGTGGGAGTTGGCTTGATTGGGTTCCACAAAGGTCCTTTCTTTTGGTGTGTTCTTTTTAGTAATGGTGGGACAAATTCTAGCTTCGTTCTTGAAGATCGCGGTGAAGGGATAAAGCAGAAGAAAGGGTGCTATAGTGGAAGTGCATTTCCTTGCAATGCTGGACACAGAAGTGCTATGTTGTTTAACTATATTATTATCTTTAGTTATTTATTCATTTCGCTGTTGAACCAAATTTGATTGACATAATGAATTGCTCAAATGACTATGCTGGAGATTTGTACCTAAACGAATATATTCCCACTTTTCACTCTACTAATTAACCATCGAGAGCCAGAGTATTGAGAGATAGTGTGTTAAGTATTTGTTCTTTCTATCATATCCTAAATGAAATACAAAAGAAAAAGGAAAGCAAAGCAGCTGCACCTTAACCACTTAGCAGTTACAGTGGCAAGGGAACCACTTTTTTCCTTTTTGTTTAAAAGAAGAAAAATAAAGAATGCTCTGATGTTGTTTGTGTTTTGCTACTAAATCTAACAAAGCCTCTCTCTTTCAGTCTTGGTTTATTACTCTTTTTTTCTTTGTTGGTCTTCAAACTTGATTTGCTTGTGAGCTATGATATTGGATTGTTTTCATTAAGGAAGAGAATTAGAGAGGAGAGATCCACTTTTATAAAATAAAATAAAATAAAAACAATGGATTTCTTATCCAAAATCAACCAAGAATTTTCTAGTCTATCATTCAACGGCTCCACTCATCTAAAAGAGCACATGATCTTCTGCCTATACCCATAATTATGAACAAAACCTTTCATTAGCTTTGGTTGGGACTTGGAAGGAGCAATTAAACCTAAACCAAAACATCGCTGAGTTGTTCATTCATGCCATTTCCCATTGTCATCAATAGAATAGAAGAATACAAGTTTTAATTCCAAGTATTTATTTTTTAAATTCTAAATATTAAACTTTAAAACACAAGTTTTTTTTTTTTGTCATTTCACTTACAATTTATTATGTGAATATATCGGTTAAATTCTAAAAAAAACCCAACCCAACGAAATTAAAATAATGTGGGATACATGCTTCTCACTACCAAAGAGCAATAAATATGATCCATTAATCACGAAAATTGGGGCACCACCTTATTTCACCATATATAAAATGTGATAATTTAGCTTATATGTACAAAAGAAAATGTAAATATAAAACTTGACAATGTCTATAATTTATACGAATACTGATATTAGTAATATAAAGAATGTATATAAAAATTACCGACCCCGCCGAGTAGTACCAATAAAAGAATTAGTATACTACTCCAGAGTAAAATCCCGTAAGAAATTCAAGATGAAATGTGGAATCATATCATAAACGCAATATTTCCCTGCCCTATTCTACAGCAGATCAAACGGTAAAAGAAGAGGTGGCTTCACTTCACCTGGATTCATATCTCTGAGAACCAACGAAACATTTCGCTGATCTCCTCGCCAATGCGATTGGCTTCCACGTCGTAATCTCCGGTAACGGAGGAGATACTACCGCTTCGGCGACTGCTCCCCATTAAGTACCTTCCTGAGCTACGAAAGGACGACGCACGAGACGATAAATAAAACGACAGCCTATCGTATTCCTTGAGCCAACTCCTTCCAGTACTAACATCTGCCGGAAGACTCGCTTCCTTGTCGGTCACGTTTCGATGCGTTTGATTCCTACTCACCTCCGATTCTTCCTCGATGATATAATCGAAAGCGCCGATGGAGTAAGACCTTCTCTGCTCGCCGGAGTCGGAGCCTGGATGACGGCGACTGATAGAGCCGATCTCGAGCCGGAAACTGTCGCTGCCGCCAATTCCAATCGCACTTGAAGTATTGGAAGACTGAAGCAAAACCTTCCTGAGATGGGAGTCGGAAGCAAACGGCTGAGAGCGGCATAAAGGACAAGTTTGGTTGGAAGTGAGCCAAGTGTCGATACAATGAGCGTGGAACGCGTGGCAACAAAGAGGGAGAAGCCTGAGTTGATCCTGCGCTTCGAATTTCGACAAACAAACCGCGCAATCCCCGTTGTTGGAGCCGCGAGAAATAGAAGAGAATGTAAAAAGAGGAAGAGAATCGAGCAACGAAGTCATGGATGATTGTTCGGGACTGATGCGGTGACTGGAACCGACGGTAATAGTGGAGGTAGATGAAGGTGGGAGCTGACGCAAGCAACGACGGCGGAGGAGGCGGCAAAGAGAGACGGAAACAAGCAGGGCTACGGAAAGGATCAAAAGTAGTATTATTAAACTTGGCTTGACATTGTCAATGGAGGAAGAAGGATGCAAGTGTTGCGTGGTGTCAAATTCGGCGGCGGTAACAGGTCCTCCCATCACGCCATATGAAAACGGTGGGGGTGAAGCCATTAATGAATTCCTTGTTTTTAGTTGTATTACGAAAATATGTGTGTATATATAGTGACGGACTGTATGACTTAAGAAAGGAATGAAGACTGTATGTTGAAGTGGAGTAGGATGGTGTGCACGTAGGAATAGAGTTGTAGTCGTTAATCGTTATACGGACAAGGACTGAGACCAAAAAATTGAGATTGGATTTGGTGATGGCTTTTTCCACAGCAACTATGTTTTGTACCACCGACTGAAGTGAATTTTACACTAATTTCATAACAAAAAAATTAAAATGTTATTGTTTCAAAAGAAGTAATGTTATTTATAGTAAATATTCAGATAGAATATTTATAATTTATATATTTTTTTATATGTCAGCATAACAATGTCTACTTTACAATTTATATTTTAGGTTTATAGGTTTTTTCTTTTAACGTGTTATTTTCAAAATTAAAATTTATAAATATTTTTTTACGAAATCTATTTTTTATTCTATACTAAACCCACCTAAACAAAATTAGAGTATATTAATGCTATCCCATATAAGTTACAAAATTTTTAAGCATTGGGACATTAAAATTAGTACAATTATCTTTTTTTTTTTTTCTCATCATAATTAATATTTCAACGTTTCAAATAAATATATAAAAGAGAATGGATTGAATGAAACTGTAATTTCATGTCATTTTTCTTTCTTTCTAATAGAAGCATAACAAATTAGATTTTTAGTTTGATTTTAACATTGTTAATTGTATTCGAATTTTTCATGAACAAAAAACTAAAATTCAAAAAGAAAAATCTAATTTATCTTGTTTCTATTAAAAAAATAATAATGAAATAAAATTATAATTTAATACAATCATTTCTCATATATAAAAGTGCAGTAAAACAAGGGTTAGATAATTCAAGTACTGGAAGCTAGGATGCGGTCAAAGTTATTAGGAAACAAAATTGAGGTTTTCTTTATCTTTTTTTGGCCTACAGTTATGGGAATTTTTTTTTTTCCTTTTTAGGTGAAAAGAAAAGGTAAAGTAAATTCCAAAGCTTAGAAAAATATATTCTTGTAATTGACGAATCAGAAAGGTTTTGATGTTTATATTGTAATTGGTAGATTTGTATTTATGCCATTATTAGAAAAATTAAACAGGTACAATGGTGTTATGTAACATAATGTATTCTTTTAACAACATTAAGCTTCCGTTTGTTTTATATATATTTATTTTATATAAAATAAGATGATCAACGTAAAATTATTTTTTTATTTTCATAAAATGTTTTATTAATTTTATTCAATAAAATATTTTTCAAATTGATAAATTTTTATTTATCAAAATATCTTCGAACATTTTCTAATCGGCGTTAACTACGGATTAACATAAAACATATAGTATTATCAATAATCAATTAATTCACATTCAATTATCAATTTATATATTTTTTTTGCAATTTATTTAATTTATTCTCTAAAATGAGGATTAACATAATTTTTTATTTAAAGCTTCAAATTAAATTCTGATTTCACTATTATATATTAAAGTATTATTTTTACAATCAAATTTACATTTTATCCAGTTTAATTCTTAATGTATAAAACTATCAATTAGGCTTTACAATTTAGTCATTTCTCACATCTAAGCTTAAAATCTATCAATTTAACACTTAAAACTTTAAGAAATCAACAATGACAACTTTTTAAAACTTTAACAATTTTACATATTAGTACAAGGACTAGCTAAACCAAGCTCCCATAACTTCAGATATCTATAAAAAAAAAATACAATAAAATAATCAAGGACTTACTTGAATTTTAAAGTTAAAAGCCTGAAGCTCTAAGAATGGAGTCTCCCTAATTATCTTTATGTTTTATGATTTTACCATGGATATAAGCCCTTTTATTCTACTGTTTTTAAGTTAATTTATTATTATTTAAACAAATATTGTAGTCATCATGTGATGTATTATTAATTATGCACTTAAATAATATTATTAATTTAATGCTATGTGGTACTAATTGTGGTTTGGACGCTATGTTATTATTATTTAATCTTTAATTTTTGTTTTTTTTATAACACAATCAGGAATCATCTATTTGTTTTTGTTATTTTCAATTTATGATGGTTAATATTTTAGCTTAATAAATGAATAATATTATATATTTAATTTAATATTTTTATTTATAAATAAATCATTACAATATATGCAAAAACAATGTAAAATATAAAATTATAGATATAAAATAAACTTAATTAAACAATGAAAAGATAAAAAAAAATCTTAAATGTATGTTTATTTCATTGAAAATAATTTTTATGAAATATTTTTAAAAAATTTGTTAAACAATAAAAAAAATATTTTACACAAATCTATTTAAACACTAAAAAAATAAATAATTTTCTAAAAACTATTTTCAGTCCAAGAAAGGGGGAAGTGGTGTTGTACCAATATATCTACAATTCATAAAACTTTTTTGATCTATCTTCCCGTGCACTCTTGGAATGTTCCCTTGGAGTCCTGGACGTTTGGTCCTTTTTCTATTCATTTTCCAGCTAGCTATATTACTCTCTTCGTTTTCTGCTGATTTTATGGACCAGTCAATGAAGTAAACACATGAATGAAAAGGGACCGAGGCCTATGAGGATAATTTTGCTCTTTTTTTTTTTTTTTTAATGTATGCTTCAAAGTTATATGGACATGAGCAGGAAAGAATAATCTTGATTATTTGTATTTTTATTTAGGACTAAAATCCAATTAATTTTCTGGCTGTCCTAGTCCTCCAGTATTTATATAAAAGTAAAGGTTCCTTTTTTCTTAATACTATAACCTTTTATTCTTTTATGGATAATTACCTAAAATTACTTACATTCATGTCTACTCTCCTCGTCATTTTGTAATAAATTTATAACTCTTTAAAAAACCCTATACCTTATTAAAGGGCCCATGAGAACTGGAAGTGAAATTAAGTTTGGACCCAAAAATAACAAGTCCAGAATCTAACAAGTTGTAGAGGTAGACACAAACAAAGCCTACCAACAGTACTGTTACGAGAACAGAGCGACTGCCCCTCCTACAATGGTGGTATTTACTGATCTTCCAGCGGATGCCAGGTTCATGGAGCCCAACATGGACCTTCCTGACATTCCTCTCTCTTTCATGCACCCTCACACTCCTCCTCCATCCCTCCCAAGCTCACTCTCAATATTTGGGTTTCTTTTTCCTTTCTTTTATCTATTTACTATTTAGGCCATTTTCAATTTGCTGTCAACCCTGTTTAACGGGATTAGTAATGTTGGTAATGAATATTCTATAATGTGGAGCCCAAACCTTTATTTTTGCTAGTAACTCATTTAAAGAGGTAAAAGTGTCCCAATTATTAAAAATTAAATAAATTAATTCCTACACGTTAAATTAATGAGTAAATTATTTCTTTTTATTAAAAAATTTATTTGTTTCTTTTATTAAAGTTTGACATTATTGATTAAATAATCAGACAACTACGTATGACATACTACTGCATCTTATGTTGACTTACAAGGATCAATTTTTAACAGTAAAAATATATGAAACTTTTAACTGAATGACCAATTTAATCTTTAATCTAATATATATAAATACTAATTTACTCATTTTTTTTAGTAAAATGAGCGAAATACAATTTAACTACTAATATAAGAGCTTTCATGATACTTTTACATCGAAGTGATTAGAATACCTTTTATATGTGTACTTATAATGGTTAAAATACGAATTGGCCTAATTGCCAGATTACTGCCAATTTTTAATATTCGCACTATAAAACTCCAATAGCTACATTTCAACGATGATGATATCATCAATCTAGTGCTTCTTTGCATGTTTTTTGTTACTGATTATAGACCTTAATAAAATGGTTACATTTACTGCTAGTACCTTAAGTAAGTAATATCACATCTTTAACAATGGCAAGATTCTAGATTGTAAAAGATAATCTTAATTAGATCATTTTACATTAATGTCACATTTTTAATTATTTGAGGGTGTTTTATTCTTTATTTTAATAAATTTATTACATTTCTATTTTAACATGCACAAATTATTATTTCCATTAGTTGAATATCTATATTATTTATCAAGTGTTTAACTGAGTTAATGTCAGCCTCAATTGAATAATCAACTCGGAAGAAAATTACTAAAATGTCTTTTTATATTAAAATAGTTATATTATTGAGGAGTATTTTGGTCTTTTCATTTTAACAAAAATCAATAAAAATATGCATATAGTAAAATTTGAACCACACCAATTGAATTAATAAATCATTAAACTTACCACTCAACTAAGATGCACTTCATACATTTTTATTGTAATATGCACAATTTATTATCTCTATCAGTTATATATTTATATTATTTATTAAGTCTTTTACTAAGTTGTTGTCACCTATCAATTCCATGTTTCAACTCAGTTAGGGAATTACCAAAACACCATTTTATTTGCAAAGTAAGTTATATGATTTTGTGAGTGTTTTTGTCTTCTTCTTTTTTTATTTTATATTTTTATAACTCGATAAAAAAAATCCATAATGAGATATGAACCAAGGACACCATGCATATAAAACTTTTTCATTTATCATCTAAATTAAAGTAACTTTTAGTTTTTATTTGAAACTTTAATAAAAATATTTGAGTTCTAAGTTTTTATATATTTGTTGATTGAACTAGTGTCACAAAAAAACACGAAGCGAAATTAAAATTGATGACAAAATAATGATAAACAATTGTATTCATCCAGTATTCTTAATCTGATGTCTTTTTGTGTTTAAATTTCGTTTTACTCGCAAATAAATCTAATTTTTTTACTTTAAAATTTTATATCATACTTTTCATTATTTATTGTATGTTATTTTTAAATCATATTTGTTTTCTAAATATGTGATTTCCACACGCATACATTTGATAAGATTTCTTATTAATAGTATTGTTGATTGAGTTAGTGTCACAAATTAAATCGACACAAACACAATATTGATGACAACACCATGATAAACAATGGTATTTATTTAATATTTCTAATTTGATATTTTTTTCAAAATTTCATTCTACTCATAATTTGTTTATTTTTTAATTTTAATATAGTACATATTTCATGTGTTATTATTAACTAGTCCCAAACCATTCATTTCATTATTTATTGTATGTCATTTTAAACACACATTTGTATTCTAAACCATACGTATATTATTTTTAAACACATATCTATATTTTTAATTTTTTTTACGCATGTGATAAGATTTTTAGTTACTTTAATTCATTTTATATAGACTAAAGCATTAGAAAATGAAAATTAATAAATAAAAATTTTCTAAGTTTTTTTAAATATATTATTAAAGAAATATTTTAACTATATATATTTATTATAATAAATTGAGTAAATTTAGCATTTAGTTTATTATATTATTTTTTGCCAATTACATTTTGCTCGAAATATTAAGTGCATAATAAACCATTATAAATAAATACATAAAACGTACTTTTTTCCTTCCCTTGTCACTTGAACTTGAATTACAGTTTTTTATTTTTGTTACAAAAAGAAAGCAAAGTAGAAACAAAGCTATGGCTGAAGTAGGAGTCTGCAAATTACTCCCTATCTACCTCAAGTCATCCATATACAAAGAACAGATCGAATGAGGTGGGGTAAGAAAAATTTGCTGTCGTTGAGAGTCATCCAAAGTCACCTTGGCTAATCCATCAGCCACCCTATTGCTCTCTCTTGAAATATGTCAGAAATGTACTTGCCAATTTCGTCTGAGTGGTGAATGAATCATTTGCATTTCTGTAATTGGGTTTTTTTATAAAAGTAACCTAAAAAATAAATTAATTATTAAAATAACTCATCTTTTTAATTATATACAAAAATAACTTATTTTTTACAGTAAAAAATGGTGGAGCCATATGATATGACGCTACCACTTTGCCACGTCAGCCAAAGGTATTAAAAAATTATTTTTTGGTGGAGCCATGTTGAATGGCGCCACCAGTATAAAATACTAGGAAAATATTAAAAAATTTGAAAAAACGAGAGACTTAAAAAAAATTTTCTATTTTTATGTGGAACCATTCTAAATGGCGCCACCACTTTTCTGATTTGTCAGGTTCTTATATTTTTTTTAACGTTTTTTACTTTTTTTACTTTTTTCTTATATTTTGTCTCTTTCTTAGATTTTTTTTCTTTTTAAAGTTTTATATTATTTTCTTAATTTATTTTACTTATTTAATTTATATTATTAATTTTAAAAAATTTGTAATATATATTTAAAATATTTTATAATATTTTTTAAAAATTTTAATTATTATTTTTAAAAATATTTTTTAACTTTATATATATATTTGTGAAATTAATTTTTTATAAATTTTAAAAATGTGTTATCCGTATTTGCTCTATAAGACATCTTCAAATCTGTATAATATAAAAAAATAAACATACAATACAATTATTTATTATATTACATTAACTATAAAATATAAAAACAAAAAAATAAAATTTTAACAGATGTACCTTTTCTTTTTCCCTTACTTAACTTCTTCATCTATACAAGGGACCAAGCCCCACCCATATATATAACAAATTTAAAAAAAAAACAATAAAAAGAGTCAAAATAATAAAAATATATATTTAATATATATTTTTTAAAATTTATATTTATATTTAAATTTATTAATAGTCACATCATTGACATGATGTGATAAGTTATAATAAATATATATATTTTAATTTAAACTTTAAAATTTAAATACATATATTTAATGTTAAAAAAAGAATTTAAAAATAATATTTAAAATTGTAAAAAATATATTATAAAACATTTTAAATATACATTACAAATTTTTAAAATTAATAATAAAATAAATAAACAAAATAAAATAAGAAAAAATAAAATTTCAAAAAAATAAAAAAGGAGGAAAAGACAAAATTTTAAAAAATTATTTAAAAATTATGATTTCTTATATTATTAAAAATTATAATTTTTTAAATGTATTTAAAAATTATATTTAAAATTTAAAAAAATAATCTCAAAATACATATCTAAAATTTACGAATATATATATTAATAAAATATTTCAAATTTTTAAAGTTAATAATAATAATTAAACATAAAAAAACAAAACAATAAAAAGTGTCAAAAAAGAAAAAAATATATTTAATATTTATAAAATAATATTTAATATTTTTTTAAATTTATATTTATATTTAAATTTATTAATAGTCACATCATTGACATGATGTGACTAGTTATAATAAATATATATTTTTAATTTAAACTTTAAAATTTAAATATATATACCTAATGATAAAAAAGAATTTAAAAATAATATTTAAATTGTATGTAAAATTAATAAAATATTAAACATACATTTCAAATATTATAAAACTAATAATTTCAAAACTGATTTGAAAAATATATTTTTAAAATTTATAAAAAATTAATTTCACAATTATATATATAAAGTTAAAAAATATTTTTAAAAATAATAATTAAAATTTTAAAAAAATATTATAAAATATTTTAAATATATATTACAAATTTTTTAAAATTAATAATATAAATTAAATAAGAAAAATAAATTAAGAAAATAATATAAAACTTAAAAAAGGAAAAAATATAAAAAAGAGATAAAATATAAGAAAAAAAGTAAAAAAGTAAAAAACGTAAAAAAAAAATATAAGAACCTGATAAATCAAAAAAGTGGTGGCGCCATTTAGAATGGCTCCACCCAAAAATAGAAAAAAAATTTTAAGTCTCCCGTTTTTCTAGATTTTTTAGTATTTCTTTAGTATTTTATACTGGTGGCGCCATTCAACATGCCTCTACTAAAAAATAATTTTTTAATACTCCTGACTGACGTGACAAAATAGTGGCGTCATATCATATGACTCCACCACTTTTTACTGTAAAAAATAAGTTATTTTTATACATAATTAAAAGAATAAATTATTTTAATAATTAATTTATTTTTTAGTGTTACTTTTATAAAAAAATCCCTCTAATTGTATTGTCAACAGCGTAGCCTCTGCAAAGGAACTCGCATTATCACTATTCACCTCAACACAGCGAAAGCCTCTATTCCATGCAAGCTTAAGCCCCTCGTATATCGCTCGGCTTTAACTCGGAATACATCCGACCCTGCAACCTTCATGGAAAAACAAAGTAGCCGTTCACCAGTAGAATCGCGAATGACGCCCCCTATAGATGCTCCAGAAAGGTGATAAGCAAATGATCCATCAACACTCAAATTGATCCAACCTGCTGCCGCTTGCTGCCAACCAATACCATGAGAACTCGAACAAGCAAGGTTAGTCTTCAAGTGAGTAAAACTCCTATCCCAGGCCACACCAGTTCCAATTATCTCACTGCTGCTGCTGCTCATAAAATTAAACACAAAACCATTCCCAATCTTCCACAGCAGCCAGCATATAATTGAAAACAAGGTTGCCCATTCTCCTTCCGAATCAATGTGTCCAGCATTTTGTATGTTCCAACGCAACCAATCTTGTAGCGGAAAAGCAAAGAACTCCCAAAAATCACTTGGAATAATAGATTTCCAGACCCCACTAGGAAAGATGCACTCCCTCACGGCATGTAGAGTAGTCTCAATCGCTCCCTCGCATCTGCCACAGTGATTATCATCACTCATACCTGTGCGGCATCTAGCTTTATTTGTTAGGAGACTTGAACGACTGAATAACCATAAAAAATTCCTGACACGTTGTGGAGCTTCAACCTTCCACATATTAGTATCTAAACGACCAGAAGCTCCACTTCTACGCACAACCAAATGAATATAAGTGGCAACTGTTGAGAACCGGCCACCTGACATCCACTTCCAAACAAGTTGATCGGGACCACCATCAATTACTAGAGGAATCAATCCTGAAATTTTATCAACGATGGAAAGCGGCAACAAAGACTTTAGTTTCTGCCAAACCCAAGATCCCTGACTAGTTACCATATTAGCTAAAAGGAGAGTTTCATCCAATTGCTCATCACGACTGTAAATATATCTAAGAGGACGTATGTCAGTAAGCCATTCATTGTTCCATAAGTTTATTGAGCCACCATCCCCTATTGCCCACGTAATGCCACTCTTCACTTCACTCCACTCCTTAGAGAGAGATCCCCAAACATGGAGCAGTTGCTACGTTCAATAGATTGTGATATCATCTCATGGATATTATATTTATTCCACAAGATGCGAGCCCACAACGCATTTGTATCGGTCAACAGCTTAAAGCCCATCTTAAGAAGAAAAATCTTATTTTGACCAACAACACAGCTGACTCCGAGACCCCCAAGTCAACCAGCTTACGGCAATCATTCCAACTCATAAGTCACAAGTGCAGGCTTCCTAGCTGTAGTATGCGACCCCCATAAGAAATTACAGGCAAATTTCTCAATGTTCTTATACACCATAAGTGGAATACGGTCTGTACTCATAAAGTAATTCAGGATGGCGAGAAGAACTGACTTCACAAGAGTAGTCGACCAGCCATAGAAAGGCGAGCATCCCGACTATTAAGATTAGAACGCACGTTATCCACCACAAATTGGAAAGTGTTTAAGAGTCACTCTTTTATGGAAGATGGGCATCCTTGGATACTTACCTAAGTCTGAAACCACTGTAAACCCAAGCCGTCCACTAATATCCGAAATCATAATTTCAGATGCATTGCTCGAAAAAAAAGATTTGAGTTTTCTGTCTATTAATTTTATGTCCAGAAACACTACGGAAAATAGACAGCACTTTATTAATCCAAAGCGCCTGTTGAGTTTCAGCACGACAAAGTAAAATCAAGTCATCAACAAAGAAAAGACGAGGTCGAGAAAGCATTAACTGCTCCCATTTTCTCACCTCAATGTACTGACCAATCAAGTGATCAAGATGCTCCAACCCTAATACAAAGAGATACGAAGATAAGGGGTTTCATTAAACTTCAACCTTCAGTTTATTTGTTTGAAAAAAGATATATGAAATTAATTTATTAGAGAAATGCTTCAAACAAAATATTATAAGCTTCAACATTCAGGTACTAAACGCCCCCATTAAACTGTCTTCTTTATCCCCAAAAAAAATATTTTTAGATGATTATTATTTGTTGTTATTAGCTTTTTTCCTTTCTTTTGATAATATGAAAACTATGATCAAAGAAAGGGGGTTACAATCAACCAAAGACTAAACTTACATACATGGCAAAAGAATCACAAAACCCAAACCAGACAAATCAGAAACTAACTCAATTAACAATTAGGAGCCAAGATCATACGTATTTAGTAGTGTAATGATATGGATAATGAGAGTGGTAAGCCCTTTTTGAGAAGACAAAAGGAGGGGAGTTGTGTTTTTATTAGCATTTCTTTGTTGTTTCCCTCATTTATCCACCAGATTTGTGGGTGGAGAGCTGGATTTACTTTAATCCAATTGCGGTATGTATTTGAAAGACAGTAGTAACAAATAGGATAAAATTACCAGGAAACCCTTTTACGATGAAACAAATATTTAAGAGTAAATTAATTTTGTTAAAATTTTATTTAGTTTTAATGTTAAAAGTTAGTCTCTATACCTCAACATGAGACACATATAGTTAATTATTTTATTAATTATGTTAATTTTCAACCATAAAAATAATCAATTTAATATATATTTTAAATAAAAAATAAAATATAATCAAATATTTAAAGGGTTCCTTAATATATTAACCTAACAAAAATCGATCTAGTTTGGTTATAGAAAAAGATAGGAAAATTAGATATTTAAATTGAAGTTGATTTGATTTGACGATGGAATATTGGTGGTGTAGCAAGTAGCAATGTTATTCCACACATGCGGCCTATTTGTGGTCCAGTCCAGTGCGATTGCTACTGATCCCGCAACGCAAGTGGGTTAAAGACTTAAAAGCACGAAACCCTATTTCCCTACCTTCCGCATTTATAATTAGCAATTCATATTATAATTGGTAGTATAAAGTTTACAAAAAGTAGTTGTATGTTGCCTCGTACAAATCACAATCAACATGTAAACCTACTTTTCAATTCCATTACACAAAGTACGTCATTTAACCACCTTTATATTAGTGTAAAAACTTGGAATTAAATGATTAACAAGATCCAACCTAAAATCTCCCGAGGAGGTGGAACCTATTTCCCTTTTTCCCCTATAATAAATGTTGAATAATTATAATTATTATTAAATATTAATATGTTATTCATATCACAATTCACATATATATATCAATAAAATTAATAAATATTAATTTTTTTATTTTAAAATAATTTAATAAAAATATAAATTCAATAATTAAAAAAATTAAAATAAAGTACCAAAATTACTCTCTCTTTTTTTTTATCTATGAAATTGCTGAGCAAAGAAAGTGGTGATGCCAATAATATCAAATAAAACATTATTATTTTCGCTCATACAATCGAAGTAGTAAAACGAAAGTGGCCACTCGCAGGCATTTTAAAACACTGACGACTTCACTTGACAAGCTCGTGCTCCAACGTGGGGAGGTTGGGACAAGAATCACGCGCAAGTGAACCCCACTCCCCCATCGTGATGGGTCCAGCGTGGCACGAGATCCGCCGTTTACCACAAGAAATCGTGACCGTTCCTAAAACTCCGATTGCCACGTAGCACGTGCATATGAATTCTATGGTGCTGCGCTGGTGATCCCCCAGTTCCCATGGAGGTGCACGTGTCCCGGGCAATTAAAAAGGAGAACGTTGGGAGAAGCTGACCGGGGTACACGGGCAGTATCCATGGGCCCTGGAGACAAGGACCTAGGAAAAAGGGCAAGCTGGATCATGCGTCACGCGGGCCCCACTATTCGATGCTTTTGTTGGGCTGGTGGGGCCCACATCTACTCAGCTCCGAGTTCGGTTTCATAGGTTCTATTCCTTTTTTATTTTTTCCACAAGTTGTGGACCTTCCTAATAATACTTAGGGTAAATTCACTAGTTGGGTCACCCAACTTTTAGGTAATTTTCATTTTGGTCATTCAACTTTTAAGATACTTTCATTTTAGTCATTCAAAGCTTTAAAAATTCTGATTTTTTTTAATATTAAAATTTTAAATTTCAAAACTTCAAAATAAATTGAATAAATTATCGAAAATATTTTATCCATTGATGATGTCAATCAATTTGTTATTACAATATTAAAATTAATTTTAATTTCCTTTTAAAATTTAAAATTTTATTTTATATTTCTAAATTTTTCTTAATGAAATCAACTCTAATAACTCATATTTAATAACTATCTCTGAAAATAAAATTCTTATATAATCTTGAATATTACATGTTAAGCTAAAAGTAAAGAAAAAATGCTTTCAATTAATTAAATCAATTGTTTGTTCTTCGTTTGGATAAAGAAGGCATGCATAAATTATAAGTTTTGTTTGGAATAAAATATAAAATTAATTAATTTAATTAATTGTAAGGATTTTTCTTTTTTCTTTTTTAGTTTAGCATAGAAGATTCAATATACGTACTCAAAAGAAATTTGGGTTTCGTAGACAACTATTAAAGATAATCATTTCCATTAATAATCTTTTAAAACAATTCAAAACCACCAAAATAAATTGTTGAAATTTTTTATCCATTGATAATGCCAACCAATTTGCTACTATAATTTCGAATATTAATATTTAAAAAAATTATATTTCAAACCTCAAAATTAGAATTTTCAGCAATAAGATAAATAAGTACAATTTAACAATTTTTATGTATTATTTTAATTTCTACCACTTTTCACTTTAATCTTTGATTTTTCTTAACCCCAATTACTTAAAAAATATATTTTTTGGGTGACCAAAATGAAAGTGAAAATATGATGTGGAGTGTACAATTAACTAAAATGAAAACATATTGAAAGTTGGGTGACCAATTTACAAGAATTTCATTTTAAATGACCAAAATGAAAAGACCCTAAAAATTAGATGACCAGCTAGTTAGTTTACCCTAATAACTTATTACTCATTACTTATCCCCTTGTTGGACGTAAAGCAAAGAAAGGGACCCAAAACAAGTGGTCCACTCCTCCAGAAGATTCATGAAAGCGCCCACAAATTTTTTTTCCCATCAATATATTATGAAATTTCAAATTATTGAGGTTCCCATATTGTTCCCATCCTCCTCCATAATTGCTAAACAACCCCTCTCAATCATTTATATAATTTCCCATCAAATTTCAAACAATTGCATCACCATTTATGATTGATTTATTCTTAATTTTATGGACACCCATGATTTTCTTTAAATATGCATTTAATTCAACAAATTGGTAATTAAAATATAATTACGTTTATTTTTTTAGTAGAATAAAATAAATTATATCAATCAAATCATATGCAAAACAAAGGAATGGTAGCTGATTTGTATGAGAAATGCGATACAGTACATGGACCATCATTCATGAATACTACCAATGGCAGTAAATGACAAGGTAAAGGCAATATCCCCTACTTGAAACAAATGTCTAACACTTCACTAACATGCAAGCAACGTATGTATCATCTGGATTACGGCAGAGATGAGTTCATTGAACCATAATAAATGCTAGCATTGATGAGTTTAATTACTAAGGCACCAATTATTTATTAAACTTGGGACAGCAAGCAATTAATGAAAAACAACATCTCAAGGCCAAACGATTATGGCCGTTGTTGGAAACTAATATACCGCTAGCTAAAATGAATCATGCATACTTTTTTCTTTTTTTTTTCATTGCCAAATGTCTAAGAGAAGAGAATCCGAAGTAACATCCAAACACCTTAAATAATAAGAAAATTCATGGGTGTATGAGGAATACCCAACACAAGAGGGACTCAACTGAAAAATATGCAAAAAAAGAAAAAGAAAAAGAAAAAGAAGAGAGAGATAGAGAGAGAGAATACAGCATTTTAATTATTCTTATTCATAAATTATTATCATTAAAGAAAAGGGAAAAATAGTAACAGAAAAGCACCACTTTCATAAAATAAACTTTTAGGGAAAGGGAAGATAGCCTACTAATAATCTACCACTTGTATAATACAGAAGCGCATCTTAAACCACTTATGTTTGCAAGAGCCCAATGAAATTTTAACACCTGCCACCAAGTGATGGGATTTAGCGTTTATATAATAGAGCGGGTAGTACTTGATTTCCCCAAGTCAAAGCTTTCCCTTTTTAAAAGTCTCGAAGCTCCGTGTACTTTAAATATAGCAACCAAGCTTCAATTGCTCTGCCCCCTCCCTTCACAGGCATAGCCACTCTTCCTTGTTTTTCCTTTGTGTTGATAGCAGCGAGTCATGTCGGGTTATTATTATTACGTTGATCAGGCGGATCAGTACGAGGCGCACTATCTCGATGCCTGCTCTCTTTGTCGCAAATCGCTTCGCGATTCCGATATTTTCATGTACAGGTTAGTCCTTTATTATTCGTTTGTTTTTAAATTCATTAATTTGTGTTTAACTGTGAAAACGTTAATACTAGTTATTTAGTAAAGATGGGAAATTTTCATTGATTTGAGTGGTTGTGATTGATGGGTATATTTGTTTGGAAATATTGCAGAGGGAATACGCCGTTTTGCAGCAAAGAGTGTAGACAAGAACAGATGGAGATGGATGAAGCAAGAGAAAAGAACTGGAAATCGGGTAGATCTCTTAGAAAATCAGATACCCAGAACTCCACTCCTAGCAAAGCTGTACGGACCGGCACGGTTGCTGTGGCCTAATCCCATCATCTTGCTTTTTTTAGCAGACTGATGTATCAATTTTGGGTTAGACAAAAAGAAGAAGAAAACTTCGACGGAATTTTGTATTTTCAGTTTTACTTTTTCGTTTTCTGGGGTTGATGGTTGAGGCCTGGATGTTTATAAAGGAGATGGGTTATCGGATTGTGCAGTTTAATGAAAAAAAAAAGGTGTTAAAAGATTTATCATTTGTGTTAATGCTGAAGTTTTGATGGAGTGAAGTTTCCAAGGCACTTCTTTCGGTACCCGTGCCTGTTTTCTACGATCAAAAAGGGGGAAAGGGCAAAGTACTTGGACGATTGATTATAGTG
This sequence comes from Gossypium longicalyx, assembly GCA_025698465.1. NCBI lineage: Eukaryota > Viridiplantae > Streptophyta > Magnoliopsida > Malvales > Malvaceae > Gossypium > Gossypium longicalyx. The sequence continues at coordinate 6,073,436 of CM047005.1, forward strand.
TGGAACTAACACATAACAATATATGCTAAACATAAGAAGGATGAATGTGAACATGTATGAAGGATATATTCAGTGTTGAGGTGTGCCTGCTTTATTTTATTTAAGTCATTAGTCTTGTATCCCCATAGCAGGGTAGGGACTAAGGTTATGTGGGATTATCAACAATCACAAATTTTCGATGGAGGCCTCGATTTGATTAATTTGATAAATAAATATTATCATTCTACAAAAAAAAAGAAGAGAGATTGATATTATATAGTAATGATCATTGGCGTTTTAAACTAAAGAAACCATCATATTCATATTCAGTTTGTCCTGCTCACTATCACGCCACTCTCCACCCACTAATAAAATGTTTCCTTAATTAACAATCACTGCCGCTATGGCTAACATCCACTAGTCGCCCACTACTGATTACACTAATGGAGGGCAGGCACTCTGGCCTTTTGCAACATCATCAATCTCCTCCTACTTGCACCTTCCACATGCTCCCCCAATTTCGCAAGGTGTGCCATCCGCCTCTTCCATGTTTCTGACACTCTCTCTTGATGATCTGTTTCTGTTTCACCTGCTGCTGCTTTCATTTCAGATTCAGATGCCTCGGGATGACTCTCCATTTCTTCGGCGCTTCCTTCCCCTGAAACTTGGATTATCCGCTTCAATCTCTCCACCACCTCACTCATCTTGGGCCGCTGCTTTGGACTTTTTAATAAACACGTATCTGCTAACTTCGCAATTTCTCGAGCAGCACTAATTGAATACTGGTTCTCAAGTCGAGGATCCATTATTAAGCTGAACTTTTTACTGTCGGGGGGGAATTGTTTCACCCAATCCAAGAGTTTCTGCTCTGCTTTTGGGCGGCCTCTTTCTAATGACCGCCTGCCTGAAAGTATCTCATATAATACCACACCGAAACTCCATACATCGCTCTTATCGGTTAGATGTCCTGTCTCAATGTAATCAGGAGCAGCATAACCGTATGTCCCAACTACCTGATCACATGTAATATTAAAACCTTGTTACAACCATGCATAAGATATATCATATTACTCAAAGCACACAAAATGGAATACTAACGGCTGTTGAAACATGCGTACGCCCAGCCATTGGCCCCTCCCTTGCCAGTCCAAAGTCTGAAAGCTTCGGATTCAACTTCTCATCCAATAACACATTGGAGGCTTTGAAGTCTCGATATATGATCTTTGCATTGCATTATTATCAAACCATAGATTTAGATAACCAGAAAAACGAACATGCAGCTCTTAATCATCCGCAAAACAGGAGGAGTAAATGTTGTGGTTCTATTATATGAATGTAAAATTAAAAAGAAATGCATATATAGTTAGTGTTTTAGAAAGGAACCTGAACTTCTAATCCCTCGTGCAGGTATGCTAATCCTTCAGCAGCTCCCAGTATTATTTGTAATCTTGTTTTCCAAGGAAGAGGTGAGAATGCCCGTCGGAAAAGATGATCTTCTAAGCTCTTATTTTGCATAAACTCATACACCAGTAGACGTTGGATCCCTCTTTCTCCATCCACAGCACAGTATCCGATGAGTTTGACAAGATTGGGGTGCTCAACAACACCCAGAAATTGAACTTCCGCCACCCATTGCTTATGCCCCTATATGGATCAAAGACAAGTATGAAATGACACAACAGTCATTGCCATTTAAGAATGGTTGGGTGGTATATATCAACATGTTTCTCGTTAACAGGAGACAAGAACCTTGCAGGTAAGAATAACTGGCATAATTGCTGTAAGATAACTTGCTTAGTAAGATGGATTGATTATGTACTAAAATATACAGATTAATGTCAACCATCTTACTGGATCTTTACCAACTCCCACAAGTAAACATGAACCTAAAAAGAGACCAAGTAATCCCCAGCCTCCATTAAGATTAAAATAATGGGAAATTTAGAATAATCAAAAGAGGCAAACCCAGGATAAATTGCGGTCTGATAAGAACTAAAGGAAAAGGAGAAAACTTTAATTGGAGTCTATTGCTAGCCTACCTACTTAAGGAAGAGCATAAACAGCATCGTGAAATAAACGAGAGACGTTTTTAAGTTTTATAGTGTAATCACAAATTCCTATTGGAACCAAATAGTCCCAGCCCACAATACTCCATGAAAACTAAAATAATGGGAAATTTAGTATAATCAGAACAGGAATCCCTATTGCAAACGTGGGCCAGAACGCGAAAAATGCATTTTTCAACAGGTTACCAGACAGAGCAAAAGGACATACCTGCAAACCATTCTTGTTAAGCTTTTTAATAGCAACCTCGAAAGGCTCACCCTTTCCATCAGCAGGCTTGATTGTACCTTTATAGACGCTTCCGAAGCCGCCTTCGCCAATCTTATGTAGCAAATTGAAATCACGAGTGGCTTGCTTAAGCTCTGAGAAAGAGAAGACTCTCAAATTGTGAGCTTTTGCTTCGTACAACTCCGGTATGCTACGCGGAGAAGCCACAGAGGTGGAGCATGAGGACTTTGTGATCCGGTCAGGCCCTGAATATCCCTCTGATTTTCTTTCTTGTTTCAACTCTGGGGCTGATCTTTGCCCCTTGCTTCTAGACTTGTCCTTGAAATAGTGAAAACACTTCATTGCAGGATATTTAAAAGAGCTATAAAAATAGAAGATCTTCTCCCGCTACAAAAATCTGCAAAATAACAGTATGATAATCAATATCTTAGACGACACAAACCAAAGAAAAGTTGAAGGATCAAAGAAAGGTGATTAACAATAAGAATTCGTCCAAAATGGCAGGAACGGGAAAAAGGCAAAGAACATACCGTCAACTGTAAAGAGGAAAAAAAAAAAAAGGTCAATGTAACGCAAGAAGGGTAAAGATTAAAGGAAAACCCGATTAAGGAAACAAGATGTGTATGTCAACGATGGAGAAGCAAATGAAAAAACAAGGTTCTAGAAAAATACAGCACAAGTAAATATAGGTAATTGAAGTTGATAGGAGATAGATACGTAAATTAAAATTAAGCAAAGCTAAGGGCTTACCTCATTCGTTACTTGACGAATATTTCAAGTACAAGAGGGTTTGGCTTGGGAGATTTCCATGAAAGTCGTGGTTTCGTTTCTTGCAGAGCTTTGCTTCGTGGGTTATCCTTTGAAAATCAGATGGTTTGGTTGGGATATTGGACAAGCGTGGACTGTTTTCCTAACTCAAGCTTTGTGTACCACTATTTTTGTGATTGTTGAATTCAACGAATTGAAACTGAGACGAGTCGGTTTTAGCTGACAGCCAAAATTCAAAACAATAAATAAATGAAAACAAATGTCTTTCGACTAGCCTACTAGAGTCATTGAGTTTGACCTTTTATTTCCCCCCCTTTGTTCCTTTCTTCTCCTGCCTTTCGTCAAAGGGTAACTCCTTATCTCAACTTTCATTATGACAGCCTGCCATTTAAAAGTTTCACTTTTCACCCCATGTGATTTTCCGCCTTGAAAAGAACAAAACAGGATCCTATCTATCAAAATCTCCATTGATGCATGATTGTTAAGTTCATAATCCCCAAATTATCTTTTTAAGCACCCCAGGAGTTGCTTTGTGAACTTGAAAAAGCAATAAAATGTATCGGATTACACAATTTCTAAGATGCCAGCATTGCATTACAGGGACAAAAAATTGCTTTTGTTTAGGGACATAAATCCCTTTCGCCATAAAAGGGGGAAAACCCATTCATCGACATCGAAAGAACTGAGGAAGTAACGTGACATGTCTTAACAAGACACACTATTGGTCAACACGAGGAAGATGGTGTGGGGCCCCGCTTGAGATTTTGACAACTTACAACTAGGTTTAATTATAAAATCTTAAAAAACACATTGCACTAATACCACTAATTTGTAAGCACTAATACAACTTGGTTTGGGTTGAATTTATTTCACTCTAAAATGTTTTGCCTGCAATTGTAACTCACGCTTGATTTTCAAATTACAATTGTAATGTTAAGATATTCAAGGTAATTGAGTTTGTCCTTGAAGCTGAATTTATTAAAATATGAATTTTTGCTAAGGTTTTTATAATCATTATCTACCATTTCCGATGCGTTGATTCGTTGAACCAGTATCCCCCTTCTTTTCCTTTTCCTGCTTCTTTGGAACCCTACACTGCACCCTCATCTATTATTCTTTTCTCTTGTGTTTTCTCTTAAAAGCTTGGGTTACCCGTCCCAGGATATCACCCTCAGGTTTAATTCTTACACCATAATTTTTGCCATATTTATAGCAGATTAGTACTTCAATTATAATTTCTTTTTTATTTTGGTATCTAAAATATGTTTTTGTTACAGATAATACATAAATTATGTTTTTCTTAAATGGGTACTTTTAGTAGTTCAACCGTTACGCTGTTTTAAAAAAAAAAAAAGACTTATCTCATAAGTAAATATCTAAACTATATGGTTTTTCTATTTTGATTCCTAAGCATTTTTCTTTTACCATAAATAATACCTAAATTAATTTTTTTACTTTGTTAGCCTTAGTTAAATCATTAAATTTATTTTTAAAAAATAACCAGTTAAAAACTGCTTCATAAACAAAGACAAAAAAGCATTATTTTCTCTTTATATACTTTTCTTTATATCTTCTTCCTCTCATCTTGGCTTCTAAAACAAATGTCAGCATTTGCGCGCTTCATAGTTTTGATCAAAATTTTTAGAATCAAACTAATAGTTAAATTGGTCGTCACATGTTTCCAGTTTGATCAATTCGTTTAGTTCGATCAAATAAATTAGTAAAAAACTTATAAAAATTAAATACATATATTTAAAATAGAGAAAACCAATTCAACTGGGGTTTTTAGCTTAACTCAATTAGTTTGTATTGGTTCGTAGGTCAATTCGTTCAACCCCTATCTCCAGACTTGTATTCTGATCAGATCTCGGTATAATTAGTTTGATTTTGAGAACATTAGTTTTGATAGATAAAATAACTTTTTTTATCTTATTAAGTCGAGGAAGTGAAGTACGAAAACAAAAATAATCGCTAATGTCTTAGCTTCGGGAGGGTGAATTTCGAGCTTTTTTGACATTGCTAGACATTACAAATTAAGAAAGAAAGAAAATAAATAGTAAAGTAGGAAGAAAAAAAGAGAGAGAAATAATCTAAAAGAAAGAATTAAAAGAATTAATTTTTAAAAGTTTATGTGATGTGACAATCTACTATTGGTTAAATTTTTTTTAACGGATATAACATTTTGGTATAAAATGAGTAATAAGAATAATTTATATATCACTGTGGTCAAAAGAAAATTTTAAGTACAAACTTAGGAAAAAGGGCATAACTTAAGTATCGATTTATAGGTTAAACTTTTTTAAAATAAACTTAATGATTTGATTAATTGATGGATGAATTATGATACCAATTGAAAAAAAAATTAGTTCAGATTTCTCCCGTGACTAAAAAAATTTAGATATCAAAATGAGGAAAATGGTATAATTTATACACCAATTTATAAGTTAAGCCTTTTTTAAAAGATGACAAAAGCTAACAAAGTTCCATTAATATTAGACTTTTCATAAGTGTTTTGGGTTAAATCATTTTAAAATCCATTATCAATACAAAACAATTAATTTTTTGAAACCTTTAAAAAATTATAGTTTTCACATTTTAGGTTTAAAAAAATATTTTTGGAATCAAATCACATTTTCAACATTTAATAATACTTATATTGGATGTAAAATTATTTTCATATTTAAATTAAATTCAAATATATAATATTTTATAATTAAATTTGTAATGGTTGTATTTTAATATTTAAATTATAGTTTATATAATTAAAATTAATTTTACAAATGATTATTATATTTTAATATTCAAGTTTTGAAAAAAAAACAAATTTTATGCCAATAATAATTTTGTGAAACATGCTTTTTTTTTGTAATTTTAAAATTCCTTAACTACCAAACAAAATCTTAAATTAATCAAATAGGGTAATGAAATATATCCAATAATATGCTAAATTATTTTATATTCCAATAATTCTATTACCAAATAATCTTATATTTTATAAACTAAATATCTCGTAAGTGGTTAGTTTGGAGTTTCATTATGTGTAAATACCATGAATAAATTCCCTTTCAAATCTATTTTATCATTAGTATAAAAAAAGAAGAAGAAAATATTAGTAAAATTAGTGGATGATAAATGGTGAAATACAATCTTTAGCAGGTGAAAATGAAACATTATGAAAAATTTGTGCATCATTGATGATTATGACGTCCATCTTGTTTGATAATTCGTTCAAAAAATTAAATAAACTGAAAATTAATATTTTCAGTAATTTATTTTTTTAAGCATGTTTAATAATTTAAATTGAATAAATAAATAATAAAATTTTTAAATGAAAAAAGGTTGAAAATAATAAGTAGATAACGAGTTACTTAATAATTTATTGTGGATTTTTTCTAATTATTTTTATACTTTTAACATTATCCATTAAACATTTATCTTTAAAATCATTATTTATCAAATAAATTAATTAAATTTTGTAATTAAATAATATATCAAATAAATTTTATAACTTAAAATTTCAGTAGTTTTTAATTTTTGAATTTATCAAATGTGATTTATAATTTTTTATGGCATAAATTAAACACGTTTTGATTTTTTTTTATGTTACATTTGAACCTTTTCATAATATTTTATTATTCAAAATTATAAAATTTAAAAAAAAAAATGTGTAATTGGCTCCTAAATCCTATGGGGGGGGGTGTCGTGTCGGCTTCTTACTATTTTACTTGTTGGTGAGATTAAACAATGGGTTATGTCGGTTCAAATGAGCCCAATTCTTCTGACCCACTTTTACTTAAATCATATAAGTCCAAAACCCAGCCCATTTTTACTTCAGGGATATCACACAGCCATCCCTTGCAATTGTCTATTGATTGATAATGCATCGTTTTCAAATAATACTTGAATTTGCAACTTGGCTTTATCTTCTTTAGCAATTGGGATGGGAATTTACAGCTTCTGTGCCTGTTAGTTGTGGAAAGAAAATGGCATTTATTTCGCATCAAGGTGTATGAATTAGAGAGGCAGTTTGTATCTGTGTCGGCTTCTTAATATTACACTGGGTACCAAGATCAGGTCAGTAGGAGCTGCTGTTATAGTGAATTGAGATAGGGAGTTTCCTACTTGGCATTGACGAAAGATAGGAGAAGAACAAAAAAAGAAGAGAAACAAAGGCTGCTCCTCTTTTTTTGGTTTTCTGGTTATAAAATCCGAGTGACACAGAGAGGCATGGAAAGTAAAAGGTCAACTCAGTCTCATAATACAACAGTACCTAGTCCTAGTTACGGAAGGGGAGACCCACTCATCTGAATTTCAGCTCCTTTTGGAAAACAATCCACGCCGTCAGATTTTTCCGAGGATAAAGACGAAGCAAAACTTTGCATGAAATGGCAACTTTTATGGAAGTTTCCATTTAATGCAAAGCTTTATAGTTGTTTATAAAGTGATCATTAGCTTTGGTTAATGTAATTTCGTCTCTTATTATCTATCTCCTACTGACTTCAATTTTCTATATTTACTTCTGCTGTATTTTTCTAGAACGTTTGGTTTTCTGCCTTTTTCCATGGCTGCCACTATGGAATCTCTTAAACCATTTTCATGTTAATCACCTTTCTTTGTTGTGTGTCATTTAGGTTATTGATTAGCATACATATATTTTGTACATTTTTTTCTAGCGGTAGAAGATCTTCTACCTCTTTTAAATATCCTATCCTGCAATGAAGAGTTTTCGCTCATTCAAAGACAAGTTTAGAAGCCAGTGGCAAAGATCAGACCCAGAGTTGAAAGGAGAAAGAAAAGCAGAGGGATGTTCATGGCCTGACCGGATCTCAAAGTCTTCTTCCGCAGGCTCAGCAGCTTCTCCGCATAACACACCCGAGTTGTACGAAGCAAAATCTCACAATTTGAGGGTCTTCTCTTTTTCAGAGCTTAGGGAAGCCACTTTTAATTTCGATCTGCTACATAAGGTTGGCGAAGGCGGCTTCAGGAGCATAGCATCTACAAAAGTACAATCAAGCCTGCTGATGAGCCTTTCGAGGTTGCTATTAAAAAGCTTTACAATAATGATTTGCAGCTACGTCCTGTGGTTTCTGTGTTGATTAGTACTGAGTTGCTGAGTTGTAATTAAAAATATAGCTGGAGTTGCACACGAATTATGCAGTTTAAAACATTTTGTTATCGCTCAAAATTCTTAAAGATATGCATGATAATAGTCACTCACGGCAATTGAGTCAAAATAAGCAAACAAACTAACCAAGTTGTATTGTATCTAATTGTAAAATAAGTAGCAATTGACTGCACTGACATAGAAAACAAAAATTTCTGGGGCTCCTCACGACGTTTGTAATGGGAATTTCTGATAACTATTTTACATAAAGTTTTCTGTTGCTCATTTCATGCTGCAGTTTATTATCTTCCTTATTTGGGTAGCCTAGCAATACACTTCAATTAAAGCTGTTTTTCAGAGTTGCTGATATATATATATATTTGAATCCTCCCTCCCAAGCTACCAGGATTCTTATTTCCTGTTATCAGCATTAATATTGTAAAAATATCAAATCTCTAACAGCCTAAAATTATTTCAGTGGTGTCAAAACAGTTATTTGAAATCACTAAATTTGATGAATGGGATTAGGAAATTAAAATAAAATAATATTTAAAAGTCAAAGAGATGTTAGAAATATTTTAAATAGGTGAAATTAAAAATTGAAGAGAAATTATTAAATAAATTAAGTTAAAAATGAGGTATCGAGACCTCGACCTCGTAAAACCGAGTCGAAAATATTTTTATAAATATTTATGAAGTGTTAGTAATATGATGTTAAAATTTTGTTAGAAAATTTTATCGTTTGGGTGGTTAATTAAATAAAAAGAACTAAATTATAAAAGTGTAAAACTTGTGAAAGTGATTAAATAGCTTAAGTGTCTAATGAGGAAAGACCTAAAGAGAAAATTTTCCCAAGGGAGATATTTTGGATGGCAATAGCTGAGAAAAAGTCAAGAAATTAATGAAATAAGGCCAAAATTGGAATATTGCCAAGATTAACTAAATAAAGTTAGGACTAAATTGGAATTATCTAGGTTTTTTTCCATTTTTCTTCTTTCTCATCAGTTAAAAATGCCATAGGAGGCCTTGAACAAGCTGGTTTTTCATATTTTTGCATCATGTGAGTTTAATTATTGCTTTTTCTTCGTAATTTTTGTGTTTTTAAGACTTTTACAACTAGGTCCTACTATTAAATTCATTTTTTTATTCTATGAGTGAAATTGAAAGTTTCCATGAATAATTTCTGTAATTTTATGATGATTTATCATGGATTTGAAGTTTTAATATTATTATATGATGATTTTATTAAGCAGTTTTAATGGAATTTGATTTTTAAGACTTAATTATGAAAAAGTTTAGAATTAAGGTCTAATGCTGAAATTATGATTTAAAAAGGTTATGAAGTAGTTTAAAGTAATATAATAACGTGTTAATTTAGAAAAATTAGTTCAATTGGAGGGTTAATTGAGTAGGGACTAAATTGTAAAAATTGTAAAATTTGGGGTAGAAGTACAATTTTGAAAATTTAAGTGCATAAGTTGTAAATTAGAGTATAATTTGAATAAATGCTAATGAATAAATGGAAAAATTTTATATTATAGATCAATAAATCGAGGATAAACGAGGAAAAGAAAAAATTTCAGAATAGTTCCAGAAATTTCTACAACTACTGCAAATTGTTCCGGGTAAGTTCGTACGGTTAAATTATTAAATTTTAATATTATTTTATGAATGGTGATTAATATTTATGTATGTTAATTGTTGAAAATAAGTAAATTATGTACAAAAGTTACGAAATTGAATTGAGTATTTCGGAGGAATGGAACGCAGTAAATGAGTACGATCATTTAGTGAAAAAGATGAATTGACGGTAAATTACCCAAGTAAACCGAGATTTAGCATTTGTTGTGAATTCTTGTGTTTGCTTTCCGTTTAGCTCTTACGAGCTTCCGTTAACTCATATGAGTTTTAGTTAACCCTTTTGGAGTTTCAGTTTAGCTCTGATGAGCTTCAGTTAGCCTTTGGGCTTCCGTTTAGCACTTGTGTGCTTCAGTTAGCCTTCGGGCTTCTGTTTAACACTTGTGTGCTTCAATTAGACTTCGGGCTTCAAATCACGATGTACTCAAATCCGTAAGCCGTTCCTTGAATGGACAAGTTGGTAAGTCGTAAATGTAACGTGCGGAAAAAGAAATGTAAGTAATGTTATCATTATTATTGAGCTCAATTAAGTAAAAAAAAAAAATTAATGAGATTATGACTTACAGGATGAAAGTAATTTACTTGAAATGTCCATATGATTTGAATTTTGGAAAACTAATATTTGGTAAGATTTATAGTTAAAGCCGATGAACTTACTAAGTTATAGTCAGCTTACTTGTAATGTTTATTGCTCTTTGTAGATTAACGGGAGGGTCAGAGGATTGGATCATCACGCTCAAGTCACACTATCTTGATTTTCCAGTAGATTTTGTTATAAATACTTTAAATGGTTTATATGGCATGTATAGGAGCTTATATGAATATGTTTTGTATTAACTCATGAATATATTAGTTAAGTTAATATAAGTTGATATATGATATGAATGGAAATTAACTAAGATGTTTAAATACTACTTGAAAGTATGAATGGATATAATGTTAGATAAAATAAGGACTAATGATATTATTATGAAACAAATGTGATTTGGATGAAGATTATATTTATTGAGTTATTGTTTGTGTTGAATTGGTTGCAAATTTGAAATTGCAGGGAAGGTTAGATGTTTCTAAAGGGGTTATATTGAGTTTTTTTTTTAAAATAATAATAATAAAATAAATAAACAAAAAATAAAAAAAGTAATTATATTACGAAAAAAATTCCGGAGTACTTGAATAAGTCCCTATTCATTTATAATACGTGATTTAGGTCTCGAGGGTTCATAAAAGAGACTTAATGATTTAATTTTAATATGTTTGTTGTTTATTCATGAATTGTTTGTAAATTAACCAATATGTTCGGTAATGCCTCGTAACCCTATTCCGACAACGGTTTAGGGTTAGGAGGTGTTTCAAAACCAATAAATAAGCATGTATAATTGAGAATATAAAATTAAGTATTTATTGCGTAAAATAAAAATCAAACAACAGAATCCATCATATATTCATCTCCGTAAGTATTTAAAAAATTAGTTCATGCTCAAAAATAGAAAAATTCAAGATACAATATAATAAAAAAAATAAAGAAAGTCATGATAACTCCCTAAGAAATCACTTGGGAATATTTAATCTTAACAGAAATCTACTTCAAAACCGACTTCAATAGTGTTTTTCGAGTTGTTTTCTTGAATATTCTCTAACGGCCCCCTCTTATCTTCTTATTTTCGTCATATATACCTCTTAGAATGCCCAAAAACATAAAAATTGTGATTTTTCGCTGTTCAATGCACAATCCCGTGAAATCGACACGGCCTACCACACGCCCGTGTGACTCACACAACCGTGTTATCTGACCATGTGAAAACGTGTAGCCCGTGTGGCTCCTTCAACTTGCTCCAACGTTTCGATTTTCGCTCCTTTTGTTCTCAATTGTTCTATTAAGCATTAAAATATGAATTTAAAGGATTAGGAGTATAAAATTACAATTAACATCAAATAATCACCAAAAAACGTGTTAAGAATGAGGTTAAAAATGTTATTTTTAGCACTTATCAAGACTTGAAAGTCAATAATGTGTCATTGGATGAGTTATCAGTGTGAGCTACTAATGGAAAAAAATCAGTTTGAAAATGGTTTATTTTTTGTAGAGTAGAAAAACACAAATTTTAAAAATCGAGTCGATTTGTGATATTTATAACAATAAAATTTTTTCTCGAAATAATACATGTGCTTTGAGCGAGACGAAACTTAGACATTCCCGACTTTCAACTGAACGATCTTCTCCCTATTCTCATATCATGAATTACTTCAAGTGTGGGCTATTCTCCGCTATTCTCGACAGAGAGATTAGTTGGTAGTCAACTGGGGCATTAAAGCAGTTTTGAGACGAGTTGAACCAATTTCATTTTAAGGACGTGACGAGGGTGTTGTGAGAATGGTGGGGGAGAATGTCATGGGACGCAGATCAAAATTTGAGACCATTGCGCACAAAACATCCCATGGAGGTCAATTGATTAAATGAGGCTCATTTGACCCACTTAAACTGACCCGATTCGTGAAACCCATGGAGAAATCCATCTATTTGAAGCTTTTGTTGCCCAGTGAAACATTTTAGTAAAACTAGAGTTACTAAAGTAATTAATGTAAATTCTAAGAGATAAATTTGTATAAAGTTTAAATTCCTTAGTATCCTCATCTTGTAGATAGATATTAATCTTAGTCGTTGATATAATTCAAATTGTATCATTGGATTTGAAGGTTCTCAACTATAAATAAAGGCATTGTAATCATCCCATTGTATTTGATTATTGAGTTAAAAAATATATTCGGAGCATTTATTCAAACACCTTATGTGCATTGTTTTCTTGTGAATTTTTAGTTCTCTCGTTGCTTTTTCGTTTCGAGTTGTTTCCGCTATATTTTTCAGTGCCTTACAGAATTTTTGTAAGAATTCTCATCTTGCGAGTGTTTGGCTAACTTAGGCAAGTTTGAAGTAAATAAATCGTCTAAGATCACCAATTTGCTAGATTAAAGTTCTAGCCTCGTGTCATGCACATGGAATCACAGATTTAAAATACAAATATGTGCTTAAAAATAACATACAAATAAACAATGAAACTATGGTTTGAAACTAATTAATCACAATAACACATAAAATTAACAACATAAATGTACAACAATTATTTATCATAACAATACTAAATGCACTACAATTATTTATCATAACATTATCACCAATTGTGAATTAGTGTTTAGTTGACTTGTAACACCAACTCAATTAACAACATTATTAATATATACAAGATGGAGATAATAAATTATGCATATTAAAATAAAAATGTATAAAATATATTAAAATAAATTTTTTGTTGAGTGGTAAGTTGAAGAGTTTATTTAATCTATTTGACATAGGTTCAAATCTCGTTATATATATATTTTTATTGGTTTTGTTAAAATAAGAAAACTAAAATAATTAAATATTCGAATAATATAATTAATTTTAATTACAGAAATTATAAAAGTGCAGTTCTGTAATTTCATTAATTAAATTGATGAGCCGATTAAAAGAAATGAGAATTAGGATGAATTAAATTACAGTTCTAACAATATGATAAACAGTTAAAACATACAGTGAAGATGGATGATGCTCCTCTGCTGGATGGTCAGTTTCTGAACTTGTCAAAAAATTTATATTTAAAAAAATTATTTTTTAATTTATATTCATCACATATCATATTTAAATAGTATCATGTATCACTATGAGATTGACATCGAATTTGTCTAAAAAATAATACTTTTTAAATTTAATTTATATTTTAAAAAATAATTTTTTAATTTATATCCACCTCATGCCAAATTCAAAGACTACCTATCAATCTTCGTAACAGAATACAAGTTAAAGTGACAACTAAAGAGGTAAACTACGGATTCAACCTAAAGTCGCAAATTTTAATAGCATGACTCTCTCACTCAAAAGAACAGGAAAGATGAGAAAACATGCATGATTTTCTTCATCGCAAAATCAAATCAATCGAAGTTCACAACAAACACCGAGACTGGATGAGGTTTCACCAGACTTGCGTACCAATACCACCACTTACATATTATTACATCATGATCATCATCTACCTCATCTTTACAAAACTGTAGGAAAGGCAGATATAACTAAACCACAAATATGGATGGTGCCATCACCATCTTCAGCTCTTTGTCTTCCTCTTTGTATGCTAGGGCATTCTTCCCAGCTCTTACAATAGTAATTTCTTTTAAAGCCATCTCTTCTCCCATGCCAGGCATGTTCAATTTACAGCCTCTTGACCAAACACCGAGGACTGTAAGGAGATAACAGTATAAAAACACAAACCTATTTCATAAAGTCCCACAAATCACCATCCTCTCGCCGCTATCTCATGTGTTTTCAAAACTAAATGAGCCGTTGTTAGTCTCACATGATAGGAATGGGAATGGGAATGTTGTCATTGTTATTAGTATGATGCATTTGCTTTTGCACTGCTTTAACCGCTATTACTCTTGCTGCATTTGCTGCTCTATTAGCAGCAGCAACTGCCTTGTTCACTCTCTCATCTACCTTGGCCACATCATAAGCTTTCTCTGCTGCCCTTCGAGCCTCCTGCGTATCATACCAATGATTATATACATAAAATCAGTCTTGACCAGTCGTTTCAGTGTTTCATGACTTGTGATGTCACAGAAAAATGATGGTGACTGTAACAATCATGAAATGCGTTTCATTGCAAAGCATAATTCTTAACCACAAAACAAGCCAAGGAAAATTTTTGTAATCATCAAATTTTAACGAGTATTATGCCTCTCTTGTATGCATTTTACAAGCTAGGGTTCTAAAACTTGGGCTCCTCTTGGTACTTTTAAATTGCAAAAAGTGGCTCATTAATTTATCCAACTCTAGGTTTGCACCCTGATATTTAACATAATAATCACCCAAGAAAATGCAATTATTTTCCTTGCCATGCCAAATCAAACAGCTGAGAAGACCATAAGATGGGACTATCCAAATAAATGGCAAGCAAAGTAGAAGATTATTACCTACAACACCAAATACCTCTTCATTGATATTTTAAAAAGGATTAAAAGTTAAAATTAGAGAAGTCAAAGTACCTGAACTGCATTTAGTACTTTTGAATGATAAACAGCTACAGGTGATACTGGATACGTAGAGTTCTGTGTGCTTGGGACATTAAGAACTCCATTTTGCCAATGACCAGATTGTGCTTCCCCATTTCTAAATGTATACATTCCAAGCCCTTGTCGCCTACCCTCATGCCAAGCACCCTCGTAGCAATGGCCATTTGCAAAACAATAGACACCAAATCCGTGCATCTTGTCTGCAAAATATTCCCCAGCATATGTATCTCCATTCCTAAATAGAGGAAATCAAAAGATTCAAATAAAAAATAGTACAGTAAATACTAAACAATGATCATGAAGCGGATAGCTGGATATTCTTTAGAATTAAAAAGCACTCCTCACATTGCAAAGGTTCATTTAAACGTAATCATACTACACTTTCTGTACATTGCTTGACCTTCATTTAGATGAAACCTATCTACTATTCAAGCAAACAAAAGGGTTCTCAATCAGATCCAACAATATAGGGTGATCATGAAACAAAACCAATACCAATTTCTAATCTCTACACCCTTATATTACTTCTCAACAAATGGAAGTACAATAAAGCATTATGAAGAAAAGATCATGCAGAACCTACATGCATATTCCGACACCAAGAACCATGGCAAAATAAGAGTGAATCTCAAAATCAACAATTGATAACTAAAGCAACAATTAGAAACAGGAAAATTATTCATAGCATAAACCAGAAAGATGTAAAATAGAAACAAATCAAACCGATCTTTATGTTACCTAAAATGGTAATGTCCAAGTCCATGCTTGACTCCCCATTTGAATTCCCCAACATATCGACTTCCATCCTCACAAGTATGGATTCCACAGCCATGACCCTGCCCATTAGACCACTCACCTGCATAAACATCCCCAGTGTAGAACCTATAAACCCCAAATCCATGCCTAAGGCCCTGCTTATACTGGCCACGATACCGGCTTCCTCTAGCCCACGTTTCCACCCCATAGCCATCATACTTGCCGTCCACCCAGTCTCCCTCGTATCGTCCACTCAAATAATAGTAATAAACGCCGCTCCCTGAACATTTTCCCTTATGAAACTCCCCTTCATAAACATCTCCGTTGCTATAAACCTGAACCCAACACCCCGAATTCGCTCGCTTTTCAGATTTTGGTCGAGACCCAATTGACCAAAAAACAGGTAAATGAGACCTCGAGAGCGAAGATGATGGCTTGAGCTTAATTGGAAAAGAACGGGCTAAGAACAAACGAATAGAAGGAAGTCGAGGGAGAGCGAGGTTAAGGGAAAAAAGCAGCGCAGCGGAGAAAGCGAAAGCGGATAGGAAGTCAAGTAAAAAGGAGTGGCTTGGATGCGAAACTAGGAAATAGAAAAAAGGGAGAGATAGAAGGAGGATTAAGCGTAGATGAACCCGGAGACAACGCAATTGCTTGAAACGACGGAGAATCCGATAAATGAAAGATTTAGCAGCAATGGAGAAGGAAAAAAAGGAAGCGGCATTAGGGGAACTGAAATGAGGGGGCGACGTAAAACGGTACAAGGTCGGGGTTTTTGTGAGAGAAGGCGTTTGGGTCAAAAGGGGTCTCTTGTAAGGCGTCGGCGAAGAAGAAGAAGAAGAAGGTGATGAAGAAGCAGGCGCAATTGCGTCATTTTGGGGAGGGTTCTGGATAACTATCTGAGGGAAAACGGAAATTGGCGTCGCTGTTGTATCGGAAAGCTGATACACACTATGATGGTAATTAAAATGTTGCAGGTGATGAGATGGAAGATTATGATGATGATGTTGGTGGTGGTGGTGGTGATGAACTGTTGAAGGTTTAGGATTAAAATCGGAAGAGACGCCGCTGCTTTCTTTTCCGATCTGAACTTCCGATTTCTTCTGATGCATTAAATACGTGAAAAACAACTTCCCCGAAACTCACCCCTTTTTTCTAAAAAAAAAAAAAAAATTTATTTTGCTTTCAATCAAATGGAATAAAATTTCAAATATTTCTTTTCCTGGGTTTTCCCTTTGTTTGTGTGCAGTGGAGTGATTTTCTCTTTTTTCAATCTAGAAAAAGCCTTTCTTGGAGAAAATATTTTCCTTTTATGTATATCTTATAATCCTTTTTTAAAAGAGCAATGCTTGCGTGGAATTTATTTATGCTAATCCATCCTTTTAAACCAATACACACTTTCTTATTTTTCCTTTGAATTTCATCCCTCTTACCCTATAAATGTTCTTCCTTTTTTTCTTCTTTTTTTTTTTTCTGTTACGACAATCTTAATGCCATAATATATATTAATTTAATATTTTTATTTATAAAAATGTAATTTGTTCAATATTTATTTTAAAAAAATATGTTAAACATACTCGGACACGAAATTATTTCTAAACCGACTTTGAATTTTTAAAATTTCTAATTATTTTCTCCTATATTTATTTATTTTACTTTTGTTGACTAAATCAGAGGAAGAAAAAAACGATTACTTTGGGTTTGACGATTGATTTCATTCTTTTAATTAAACTAATATATTGGCTTGCGTGAGAAGCACACAAATATGGTTCCATATTTAATTAAAAGGTAATAATATAGTTTTGTTGAATCTTGATTTCTAAATAATTTTCAATTTTAAAGCACTACGTATTCTCAATTTATGTATGGATTTTTCCATTTAAATTTATCTTGATTTAATTATGTGATTTATGTTCAAATTTCTTGATTTTATTTTATAATAATTAATTTTGATTATAATTTTTTAAATATATATTATTTATAATTGATAAGTAAAATTAAATTTAAGAAATCAAAAACTGAATTGATGATATTTGCAATGTTTCTGGTTTATAAGATTGAATTCTCTATTTAATTTTATTTTTTTATAATATAAAATTTGTATTTAAAATAATTTTTAAAAAATTATATAAGAATTATTTATTATTTTTATTTACTTCAAAAGTATTTATTTTCGAAATAAAATCCCAAAATTAATATAAAAGCTAAAAATTAAATTCAATGAGAACAATTTTAAAAATCTAAAAAAGTCCTATTTGTAACTTGAAATAAAATGAAGGAAATGTGGGAAGCGGAGAATGACAAAGGACGGGAGGGACAAAGAGTTGCTTACAATATGGAGGTTTAAGCCTACCAATAACATGAATCCAACGTGGCTTCACCCAATTTATTTAAAAAGAAAGCCTTTGTCTGTAATTGGGCCTAATCCAAGCAGGGCGGAACTATTTTGCATTTTCGCCGCCATCATAATATATAAATAAAAATATCCTTATTTTGAATGTTGTGGATATTGAGTATGGACATACGTTTTGAAAAGTATGAACGAATAATAAGAGTCTAGATGAATTTATAATTTTGAAAAAAAAAAAAAAAAAAAAAAAAAAAAGAGGGTTGATGGCATGAGATTGAATGAATGATGATGAAGATGAAGAAAAGGGTTTTTGGTGGATATATTGTTTTAGAATGGAAAAAGAAATATCGGTATCACAATAAAATTGAATTGTATAAATCAGTCGAAAGTTTTGATCAAGTTAAGTACAAATAGTTCTTCTTTTGGCAGTTGGGACCTATAATTCCAAAAAGAAAATTACCATATGTTTCCAGACTATTTGAAAATGACATGCCTACTTATACTGCTACAATAGCATTTTTTTTCCCCAATACTGCTACATGCTTTTCATCATGTGGTTAACCAACCTTCAAACCAAAAAGAATTGAGAAATAAAAATTAAGGGTTATTCAAGATTAAACTTGAGATCAATGTCCTTTTGTTATTTCACTTACGATTAAGGGGTAGAATTGAGTTGAAAACTTGCATATAAATGCTTTTGTGGTTCTGGATAATATAATTTTTAAGTTTGTCCAGCCTTCATCTTTCCATAACGCAAAATGCAGTCGTTTTTGGTTTCTCGGCACCATCAGGCAAACAAACAAAACCACCCGAATTTCCAACTAATTGATTATTATATTGAAGAGGAAATCATTTTGCAAAATGACTACTTTTTTCCCCACTTTGTTTCACCTGGAAAGGATATTATTTGTTGTAAATCATGAACTATTCAAAAACAAAATACAATGCAAATTGTAATTCATATGACTCTTTGACGGTATCTTTTGATTATTCCATATTTTTCAAAGATGGTGAGTTTATGCACGCTGCAGCGCCGAGGGATGAAATGAACCTGCCATGTCCGTAGGGTAGGAGTATGTATGTTGCCAGGAAGCAGCAAGCGACCAACACACAAGTTACGCAATGAAGGAACGATCGTTTGTCCACACGGTCAGGGGAAAACCAAAATTCATACCTACTCTATAGTCTAGGATAGCAAGGGTTTACCTTACCATTACTACTGCAGTGCAAATGCACAATAAAGAAAGAAAACACGTTGCTTAAAAACATGGGGCTACTACACCTGCAACTGAATATAGCTTATCTTTAGGGAATACATTCAGAACAATCCTCAACCCACGATAAAAGAAACACGCTTACAAATGCTCTGTTCAATTCATTAATAAATTCTAGGGTAGATACATAAATATTTGTGCTCAACTAACAGGGCCATGTTTCATTGCCATTTAAATCCTCCTACCAATTCTTTTTCTCTGCACTTCACTTCCTGCATGTTAGGGCATCCAGGCAGTGAAAGAATCACCAGGCTATGTGAAAATTGCCTGCTACTGTCCATCCGACTATAGGAGATCTCAGCTCAACTTACATACAGCTTGCGGTTACTGTATCACATCAGGGCTTATGGATCTTGAAGCCAAAAACTCTTGGGATGAAGTTTTGGGTTGGCTTTTGTGGCATTAGGTGTCCATATGTCATTAGAAAAAGATGTGGAAATGTTGTTCCAAAATATGCTCCATCAATATCTTGTTAATGTCAAAGAAAATTAAGCTGTAAAACAAAAGTAATAACATCCATGATATGGTTAAAAGCAAATAGGAATAACTAACAAGTCATACAAATTGCTTGGTTCCACCAACCCAGAGATATTGTTAAAGTGCATTTCACAAGCACGGGTACCTAGCATCTCATAACTTCATAATGTCCGTTAATCCAATAAATTCCTTGAAACTTTAAGATTCTACAAAATCCTAGCGGTTTCATAATTTCTGGGATGGAGCAGCGGATATATTCACACTGCATAGACAAAATGCAAACATAGCAACAAGGGAAAATAATAGGGTTTCTCCCGCTAAAGTAGGTGCCGGACCAGTCCCACAAAATCCATCATCAAATATAGATACAGAATGTGATAAAAAGCCAATTTCATTTAGGCAAAGCATGCACTGAAATACATACATCCAAATAAAGTCAATAATGATTCCCATGATAGAATTAGCACAAGTCACCAATCACCCTCCTAATCCTCTAGAATATGATCAAAATGAGGCCTAATATGATCTACGAGATCTGATGATAATCCATTCAAATTATAAGCAATTTCATATCTTTACTACTTGGGGGCAAAATTGATATGCAAGGACAAGGAAGGCAGTTCAAAACAAAAGAATGACCGATTTCAGTAAGATGTAAGTAGGACGTCTGTCAGATGTCACAAGCAAGCGTAATACAGTAAAGAAGTCAATCTATAGGTATTTTAGTTCTAAAACAAGTAAATTTGTTATTCTCCATTAAAAGCCTGTAAGGTTGCAGATGAAATTAAAAAGGATACTGCCTTGATACTTGGATCGAGGATAATATATATCTTCACATTTTGGACAGTAGATTTTCACAGTACTTGAACGAGGAATATCTGACTGGCCAACTGGAAGACAATGTTGTCCACAGCAGAAAGCTCTTGGGCATCTCCCAAAATCATAGTTTTTGTATTTCTCCAACTGAAACAGAAGTTGCAAGTAACTTTGTAAACAAGATATGACAAAGTCAACAGAAAGCAAAAGAAAATACTGAATAAATAACAGCAATTTTACCATAGCAGACATTCCCTTGCTAGTTAATATGTAACGGACATGTATAAGACCATACAACATCTCAGCTGCCGATTCAACCAATTCATTCTGTTCTTCAGTGAACATATCACCTATAAAACCCAAAAGATGTCTACTTAAGAGCAAGAGTCAATGTGCATGGATGATTGACGAGTTCATATAAACAACAGTACCATCAGTACACCACAGGGATGATGGATATAAACAATAAAAAGCAGAAAAAAAGTAGGTAGATATAGATAATAGCATTATAACTGCAAACTACATGGTCAGAAATGCTATGTGAAACACAAGCTTTGAAACAACTGCAATAATATGTTTCCTCAATGCACTTAGAGTGACATTTCTGGTGTTCAGATTCTGCAGCAATAGCAAAAGTTCAAAAGTATAGTAAAAAAGGCTTTTGACAATGAGAAAAACGGAACATCAAATAAGGTTGTGCATTCTCCGTATAGACTACAATACAAGTCCCGGTCAGAAGATAAGACATATAACAAGTCTAGTAATAGGTAATGGCATATAATCAGATTAACATTCAGCAAGTTACAGAGTCGGTCAACATTTGTCTTAATGTGGGCCATAAGTAACCAAACAACCAAAATAAATTTGAATGCCTCCCAAAAAAACCTTTTATCCACCATTTTAAATTCTTTCCTGGCGAAAATCCTCATGAAGGCCCAAAATAGCATACTTATGGACTTATGAATCGAAGAGGCAAAGAAATCTGTTAAAGACTGGTTTGAATTTGGAAAATAATATCATCTCTATGAGTGAATATCAAATCAATCAAAATTCATAATTTCATATTACCGCATTACAAAAGTGCTTACCATGGGAAGATTCAACATCCAATATTAAATCGAGCGCATAGTCATAGTACGGAACTTGACTGCTCAACCCACAAAGATTAAAATCATCTTGGATGTAGTCATCATCAACTTCACAGAAAAACTCATTGCCGCGCAAATTGCAAAACCATGAGATCCAAGATGTGTCATCTGCATCAGAACCACTAACATCTGATTCTTCACTATCTGTTTCAGACTCCTCTGCAATCAAGGCCAACGTTAACAGATAACTGAGAAGAACCGTACGTTTAATAGTTTTCTTATCAATCATGATTGATGACCTTGATAGTCTATGCCTTGTCTTAGGAAAAACATATCAAGAAGGAAAAATGAAAACTACATAGAAGTATAATGAAATAAAACCTACTTTCAGTAGGCCAAGATCCCAATAATTTGGCTTTAAAAATGCACTTTGTAAATGGATGAGGTTAAGTACGAAATTCTGCAAATAATCATACTTAACAAAGGAATTAGTATTTAAACACTTTTCACATACAAATACACCAACATATCACCTCGGAGCTGCCGACAAATGCTTAAAAACCTAGATTCTACCAAATCAAATTAACTCGAAAATATGTCAATACATCCTCAGCAACATACGATTCGTCACAAATTAATCAAAAGAAAGTGACAGACAAGTAACTAACCGTCACATTTAGCTTTGGAGAGAGGTGCAGAGCGTGAATCACGATGGTCAAGCTGGGATTTACCAGTGGAAGTTGAAGGAACGGAGGATCTTTCTTTG
Source organism: Gossypium longicalyx (assembly GCA_025698465.1). Taxonomy (NCBI): domain Eukaryota; kingdom Viridiplantae; phylum Streptophyta; class Magnoliopsida; order Malvales; family Malvaceae; genus Gossypium; species Gossypium longicalyx. The sequence goes on from CM047005.1 coordinate 6,095,841, forward strand.
TCTTTTCTGTTGAAGCCCCTCGAAGTGGATGGAGACGACTTCTCTAGATGCTTGTCCAGCACATCGTTTAATCGCTTCCGATCAAACGGTCCTCCAACAAGCTCCGATTTCGAAGACCCTCCTCCTCGATCTCTATGACTGTACATAGCTTTTATTTATTGTTATTATTTTTCACCACCCAAATTCCAATTGCTATTAATTGTTAAAAAGTTCAAGCTTGCATTGCGGGGAGAGTGAGAACCTAGAATTGAGAAATAAAGGGGAGGGGGTTGCAGGTCGGAGGAGGAAATGGCGGTCGTTTTCTTGGAGAAGTGAAAAAGGAAAACGAGGCTGGATTAAGCGCATATGAAGGATGAGAAGCAGGTAACGTAGGGCTGAAGACGGAGAAAAACTAGGGTTTCTGAATACGAAAGGGAGAAACACGAGCTCCTCAAGGTGCTCCCTCTCTGTCTCTCTTGTTTTCTTGCCCTTTGTTTTGCTGCTGCTGCCTCCGTAATTTTTTCCCTTTCCGATTTCACTTGTCGATTTTTCTGGGATTAATTGCACTTCACATCCTCGAATTATGGTTCGCATTTTAAACTCATCTCTGGACTCCAAAATATTCTAATTAAATCCCAGTATATTTGTATAGTATCAATCATGTCCTTGAATCACCCATGCATAAATGGTAATGCGAGCTCAAATCTTATGCGGATTAAATTGTAAATCTTATTAAGCAAATAACTTAAATTTGGTGTGTTAAATAAAAAAACTGGATTCCCTACGTTTTATTTGCACCGTTTTTTAACTTCCTAAATCCCAACTAATAATAAATAATGTTCATATATGCTTATTTAACACTAACTTATGGTTAAACTGAATATTCAATTTTATCCACCATAAGTTATAAGTGAAAGTATAATTAATGAGATACATTTAAAGAAATACTGTTAAGGGATATGTTTGATATGTTCACTAATTTAAATAATTTGTATAATTACAAATTCAGATTTTCCTCGTCAAAAGAAACCAAGTGTTATATGCCTCATTCTTAAAGAAGTATCAAGCTGCCAATTTCCTTTTTAATTGGGTCTCGCACCATTCTTTTTTTCATTATAGAAATGTGGTCTATCTATTATGCGATTTAATATTTATATCATAATTTCGTCTTTATATTTTTATTATATAAATAATTTTTTAATAATATATTACTCTGGTTCTTTTCTTCTTTTTCTTTATAATAATGGTTAAATTTCACATTTAGTTTCTCTAATCTATATATTTTAAATTTAAATATTATTGGGACTTTATATTTTTATAATATTTTTAATTAGTCTAAATAGTTAATATTGGTAACTTTTCGATTAAAACTTTACGTGGTTATATATAATTTTTTTTAGATTCAAAAATATCAAGAGGAGGTGAATTGATATTTTAAAATTTTCTACAAACTTTCCTAAATGGTAAGAAAATGGAAGAAAAACTTGAATAATTCAATTTATAGCGGTCTGACCCCAAGTGTCTATATCCACTGCCTTGGTATAACTTAACCAAGGATTTTCCAATTCGCTGCACTTGAATTGTTATATTTTAAGAAAAATACATAACATTTATAATTCCTATCTTTTTTTCACAAGTTAAAATAGAACATTCCCCCTAGTTTTTATGATTTAACTAGAAACATTTTACAATCTACTTAAGGTTTTATACCTCACTCAACATCATTAGCTAACATGCAACTTTCCATTTCTTTTAGGTTTACATCACTCAACTGTAACACCCCCTACCCGTATCCGTCGCCAGAATAGAGTACGAGGCATTACCGAGAAGTACGAAACACTTACAGATAACTTAAATATATTTTCATAACAACTTGTCTCGATTTCATACTATTTCATATTTAAGCTTTATTCACCAAAGTATTTGAAATATCATCTTTACGCAAATAGCAAACATGAGGTACATAATTCCGTAATTATGAATGAACACATTTATCAACCATATTCCACATTCATATATCAATGTCTCATGTCTCCATATATCAATAATCGTCATTTTTCTTATTTTTCAGATAATTATGTCTAACCATTAATAAGCATGCAATTCACTGTTTCTTCTTGTCAATCAAAATTTCAAATGACAAATTCATATGAATGAGCTCAACCTAATTAGGTGTTTAAATTCTGTCACTTTGATTCACATACTCATAATTTACTAACATATCCTGTCAAACACAATCTCTGAATGACGAAATCACATAATTGAGCTCAATAATAATAATGATAACATTACTTACATTTCTTTTTCCACACGTTACATTTACGACTTACCAACTTGTCTATTCAAGGAACGGCTTACGAATTTGAGTACATCGTGATCTGAAGCCCGAAGTCTAGCTGAAGCACATAAGTGCTAAACGGAAGCCCGAAGGCTAACTGAAACACACAAGTGCTAAACGGAAAGCCCGAAGGCTAACTGAAGCACACAAATGCTAAACAGAAGCCTGAAGGCTAACTGAAGCTCATCAGAGCTGAACTGAAACCCCAAAAGGGTTAACTGAAACTCATATGAGTTAACGAAAGCTCGTATGAGCTAAACGGAAAGCAAACATGAGAATTCGCAACAAATGCTGAATCTCGGTTTACTTGGGTAATTTACTGTCAATTCATCTTTTTCATTGAACGATCGTACTCATTTCCTGCGTTCCATTCATTTGAAATACTCAGTTCAATTTCATAACTTTTGTACATAATTTACTTATTTTCAACAATTAACATACATAAATATTAATCACCATTCATAAAATAATATTGAAATTTAATAATATTAACAAATGGTCCCTAAAATTTAGCTATATAAACTCACATGTTCGATTTTTGTATTAAAGCAATAATCATAATTTCATAATAAATATTCCAAATAAAACATTATATCATTTATAATTCAACATTTATAGATTATAATCGGGCATGTGATCAATTTAAACACAATTCATTCATATATATATGTATATTTTCCTCCTCCTCCTCTCCATCCACATCCTTAGTATAAATAATACACTTGTAAGTAACATTATCCATAATTTTTACTATTTACTTCTGTGAATATTCAAGCTATCCATCCGTGTCATAGTCACTAAATTATTTTTATCTTGAGCTACAGAACTCCAAATTAAGATCCATAAATTTTTCCAGAAACTAGACTCATATGTCTTCTTACCATAAAAATTTCATAATTTTTGGTTGGGCCAATTAATACAGTTTATTCATTGAAGTCTCCCTTGTTTAGCTGTCTGATAGTTCCGACCCTTCTTCACTAAAAATTAATTATCTCATTGTACAGGATTTGAACGATGTTTCCGTTTGTTTCTCTTGAAAATAGACTCATTTAGGATTCTAAACATATAAATTTAAGCCCCTAATTATTTTTATTAAATTTTTTATGATTTTTCAAATTCAGAACAGGGGAACTCGAATTCATTCTGATCTTATCTTACAAAATTTATTATATCTCATGATTTACAATTCCATTACTTACATCGTTTATTTTATAAGAAACTAGACTCAATAAGCTTTAATTCCATATTTTGTTCATCTTCTAATTCGATTTCTACAATTTATGGTGATTTTTCTAAGTTAGCTTACTGCTACTGTCCAAAACTGTTTTAGTGCAAGATGTTTATTACCATTTTTCCCCTGAGCTTTTAATAAATAATAATTTCGTCCCTACTCAATTAGCCTCTCAATTGAGATGATTTTTCTTAATTAACATTTTATTCTATCACTTTAAATTACTTTATAACCTTTGAAAATCAGAATTTCAGCACTAAACTTTAATTCCAAACATTTTCACAATTAGGTCCTAAAAATCAATTTCTATTGAAATTACCTAATAAAATCATCTCATAAACAAATTAAAACTTCAATTTCATGCTATTTCATCATAAAATTACAGAAATAAACCATGATTACTTTCAATTTCATCCATGAAATCAAAAACTAATGAATTTAATAGTAGGACCTAGTTGTAAAAGTCTTAAAAACACAAAAATTATAAGAAAAAGGCAAGGATTAACTCACTTGGTGCAAAAATTATGGAATACCAGCTTATAGAACCCCTCCTATGGCATTTTGGTTGATGAGAATGAAGAAAAAATGAAGAGAATTCTAGATATTTCAATTTAGTCCCATTTTTATTTAGCTAATTTTGGTAATTTTCCAATTTTGCCCTTCTTTCACCCTTTCCTGATTTTTTTCTCAGCTATTGCCGCCCAAAATATCTCCTTTGGGCTTATTTACACTTTAGGTCCTTCCTCATTTGACGAAATTTTAATACTACCTCACTAACAGTCCATAAATATTTTTAAAAATATTTATGACTTGATTTATGAAGTCGAGGTCTTGATACCTCATTCTCGACCCAATTTATCTAATTAATTCGTTTAAATCACCAAATTCACTAATTCAAAAATACTTCTATATTCACATTTGACTCATAGATATTAATTTATTAAATTTTTTACTCACTTATCGGATTTAGTGATCTCAAATATCTATTCCCGAAACCACTTAAAATTAGGCTGTTACATCAACATTATTGGCTAAATGGTTTAAAGCTTTTGTCTTTTTCAATTTTTTTTAAGCATTTTGCTTTTCTATTTAAATGTTTTTAATTTTTAATTTTATTTCCAATTATTATTTTTAATTAATAAATTATTATTTATATAAATAAAATAATAAATATGTAATTATTAATGAAAATAAATTTTTAATATATATATTATGTTAAATATATTTTATTTTTGAAAAAATTAATTATTTTTTATATATAATTTTTATATGTCAAATATTTATTTATTTTTCATGTATATTGTGAGCATGATAAATTCTAATATTATAAAATAAAATAATTATTTTAAATATGGTAAAATTTAATATATAAAATCAATTAATTATTTTAAATATAATTATTTTTAATAAATATAATTTTTATATGTGAAAAACTTCAAATAATTGCTTCAAATATCATTATATTTTCACATATACGGTAGGTATTATAAATTATAATATTATAAAAAATTATTTTAAATACCATTATTTTTATAAATGAAATATTTCAATCAATTATTTTAAATAGACATACAAAAATATATAATACTAAAATTTGCCATCCATATATATAATCAATTAATTATTCCATATATCAATATTTTTAGTAGATATATAAAAAAAATGATATTTTAAAAATAAAATATATTTAACGTAGTGATAGATATATACAATTTAATATATAATTACATAATTATAAATAGAGAATTTATTAATTAAAAATAAAATAAAAACTGAAAAACATTTAATTTAAAAAAAGGAAAAAGCTTCAAACAAGATATTTAAAAAGAAGAAAGCAAATATGAAAAAGGGAGTTTGATACTGGGTTAAGCCACAAACATTCAACTCCTCGGCCGATGGCAAAGCTTTTTATGCACTTTTACTTTTTTAGCCCATAAAAATGGCCTACTTCGATAATAACATATTAATTTAATAAATAATTTTCAACCCTAATATTTTATTTCGATAAAAATCCCAAATAAATACGGAGATCATCCTCGTATCGTGTATTAATTTAAACTCGCCCTAGACACAGAGTTCCAAAACAAAATTCGCGTCTTTTTCCTCTTTGTTACCCCCCCTCCCAATTTCCTTTTTCATACCTAGGGTTAGGGTTTCCATTGCGATTTTACATATTTCCTAAATCACTTTCTATTTAAGTTAGAAGATTTAATTTGGATTCCGTTTCGACTTATCTAGGATTACTCATTAATCCGTTGGTTTTAATTTTTTCCTGTTCCGTCGGGAGTTTGGATTATCCCTTTTCCCTTCTTTATCGAATTCTGATCTTTCAGTCGTTAAGTTTCTAAACAATGCCTCCTAGAATAGTGAAGAGAGGAGCTGCGGCCGGTGGTTCAAAGAGAACGCCGAGAAACACTAGAGGGGCATCTAAATCCGAGAATCCACCAGCGGAGCCTGCACAAGAGGCCGTGAATGCAAAGGAGGCTTCAGTTCCAGTTGAGGAGGTCGTGGAGGCAGTTAAGGTTCATGAGAAACCAACTCCGGAACAAAAAGAGGTGATCGAGGAGGAAAACACCGGTTTAAATTTGAATTCCAATGGGTCGGTTTCGATGAAGAGTAAGTCTTTTGTTTGCTTATGGTTCATCTGATTTGCTTTCAATCTGATAGATTTGGGCATCTGCATGTTTGAAATTTATATGGCACGTCGCTATTATACAAACTTGTAGCTTTTATTGTAGTTTTGTGGGTTATTCCTGGAGTTTAGCATGTTATAAAGTTTTTTCTTTCCGTTGGATCATATTTGGTATCACATAAACATATCCTTGTCCATTTATTTCCCTTATCGAGGATCTACAAGGTTCACAATCATTATCTTTACAGTATCTGGATTGTTGAGATATTTTTGTTTCTGTTAGAATTTCGTATCAATTGCTTTAAGGTGATTGCTTCTTGACCGGCCTTGAATATTATACCCCTTCTTTGTCGCAGAAGAGAATGGCTCACAGGAGTCTATTGAGGAGTATGAAAAAGATGAGAGGTTAGAATTGGATGATAATGAACCTGAATATGAAGCTGAAGAATATGGTGGGGTGGATTATGACGAGAAGGAGATGGATCCTGATGAAGTGGAAGATGAAGTAGAGGAAGTGATTGAGGAGGAGCAGGATGGTGAGGACGAAGATATTCATGAAGTTGAAGTAGAAGGTGATGCCGATGATGATGAGCATCATGGGGAGGAAGCAGAGCGTGCAGATTTGGATGATGCAACCGAGCATGAAGAGCGACATGAAGTTGTTCAAGAGAGACGCAAGCGTAAAGAGTTTGAAGTGTTTGTTGGGGGCTTAGACAAGGATGCTACCGAAGATGATATCAGGAAAGTCTTCAACCAAGTGGGTGAAATTGTTGAAGTTAGGTTGATGATGAACCCTCAAACAAAGAAGAACAAGGGCTTTGCTTTCTTGCGATTTGCAACTATAGAACAAGCAAAACGTGCATATACTGAACTTAGGAATCCCGTGGTAATTATTCTGTTCTTCAATAATATTACTTTTTTGAATTTCAAAATGGATCAACTTTAAAACTTAAAACTATTTTGTCCTAATGACTGCAATTCTAGATTAATGGAAAACAGTGTGGTGTTACCCCAAGTCAAGACAGTGACACCCTTTTTCTGGGTAATATATGCAAGACATGGACAAAGGAAGCAGTAAGTACATGGGATTATTTAAGGTCACTAGCAAGTGTGCCATCTTTGTAAATGGTTATAAGTAGATAACATGTGTTTGTTATTGACTTTTGTTCCAGTTGAAAGAGAAGTTGAAACATTACGGAGTTGACAATGTTGAGGACTTAACATTGGTTGAAGACAGCAACAATGAGGGAATGAATCGAGGCTTTGCATTTTTGGAATTTGCATCCCGTTCAGATGCGATGGATGCTTTTAAGCGTCTTCAACGGAGAGATGTTTTATTTGGGGTTGATAGGCCTGCAAAGGTTTCTTTTGCAGATTCCTTCATCGATCCAGGTGATGAAATCATGGCACAGGTAATTTACTAAAACAAATTTTCTTCTAATATAATTTGTGGTTGGGTTGCTATGGTTTGGTCCCAAGCTCTCATGCCTCACAAGCCTCTTGCCACTAAGCCAAGCGGTAGTTGGCTACAAAACAGTTTTTCTTTTTTGCTTTAGGTGGCATGAGCTACTGGGCTTGTTAGAAATCATAAATGTATCTTATTGTAAGAGTTTGATGATTTTTTCTCCCAAGTTCAGGTTAGGACCATATTTATTGATTGCCTGCCTCCTTCTTGGGATGAGGATCGCGTTAGAGAGCTACTAAAGAAGTATGGGGAGATTGAAAAGATTGAACTTGCCCGGAACATGCCATCTGCTGACAGGAAGGATTATGGTTTTGTCACATTTGATACTCATGATGCTGCTGTCACATGTGCTAAGAGCATTAATAATACCGAGTTGGGCGAAGGTGACATCAAGGTTAGTCAATGTTCTTGGTGTACCATGTTGTTTACATGACTTAACTATTACCTTGTCTAATGGTTATTCTTTTATTTCAGGCCAAAGTTAGAGCCAGGTTATCGAGACCACATCAAAGAGGCAGAGGTAAGAACATCGGCCGTGATAGTTTCAGGTCTGGGCGTGGATCTGGACGAGTAGTTAGGGGTTCATGGGGTCGTCCTGATTCCCGTGGTTTTTCTTCTCGTGGGATGAGAGGAATTAGTAGCCGTGCCCCTCCACCTAGTCTAAAGAGGCCTGTTGGACTAAGAGATAGACGTCCTCTCATTTCTGCACCAGCTAGAGGCAGGCCTTTTTCACCTCCCCCTACTAGATCCTATGACAGAAGAGCCCCCGGTATGGCTCTATCCTGCTTCACGTCTACCTGAATTCTTCATTCTTTGAGATTTAAATTTCTTACTTCAATATTTTTTTGACAGTTATGCCATATCCAAAGGGTAGTTTAAAGAGGGAATATAGTCAACGCGATGAGCTTCCTCCTCCAAGGAGTAGAGAAGTTATGGATTATGGATCTAGGGTTGTCCCTGATAGACGATCCACATATAGAGAAGAATATTCTTCTCGCAACCCTGGTTACTTTGATTTGCCTAGAACCACATCTCGTACTGCAGCGAGAAGACCCTATGGAGATGATGCATATGCCCAAAGATTTGAAAGACCTCCTCCTAGTTACCGTGAGGGGCGTGGCCGTGATTATGACACTATTTCTGGTTCAAAAAGACCATATCCTGTTATGGTTGGTCCCACAGTTCCTTCAAGTAATTATGTCATCATTGGCATATGATTTAACAATTTCCTAGCTGATTATGCCCTGTACTTGCTTGTTGAATCAGGATGATGTCCCTCCACGATATGCTGTTGATGGTCCGAGGCATTCAAGGGCTCGTCTAGACTATGAACTTGCTGGTGGTGCACCTCCATATGTGGATGCATATGGTGATAGGTTTGTTATTTAGGAGCTTTCTGGTGTTTATTCTCTTTGTTCTGGAGCTTTTGTTATCTTTTGTCTTATTTTGATAGGCTTGGGAGATCCAATCTAGGATACGGTGGCAGCAGGAGTTCTATATCTAGTCAGACCTCACATGGGCTATATGGCAGTCGTCAGGGTATGGGCTATGGTGGAGGTGTGTTCTAAGTTGCTGCTGACTTGTTAAAATAGAAAAAAGAGGGGTTCCTCCTGGATGGGGTGGACGTATTGTTGGTGTTTTCTTGTTTAATGACTTACATTTGGTCTGGTTTTCAGGTTCTTTTAGCAGCAGTGATGTTGGAGGAATGTACTCATCCTCTGGTTATGGTGGTGATTACATACCTAGGGGATCTGGTGTATGTCCTTTTCCTTCTTTCTTATGTTTGATATTTTAAAAATTATACTAGCCTATATCGATGTTCTTTTTCTGCTTCCATGGCAGGTTGGTGGTAGCTCTTACTCATCCATGTACTCCAGTCGTGGTATGGGTGGTAGCAGTTACATGGGTGGTGGGGGTGGTTCTGGGTCATACTACTGATGTAAGTTAAATTGTTTTTATCCCTTTTGCTTTTCGTGTTGTACCTGTGTACGTGTAATAATTATCTTCTGCAGTAGTAAGCATTTCTAATGTAGATTAGGCTTCCTGAAGAAGATGGTTTATATGTTCTGAGAGGTGTATTAGCAAGGTGAATTTGTCCATGAAACAGATTTCGGAGACAGTGAGGCTTCTGTAGGGTGTGGAGCATTCGAAGCTTTGGTTTTGGTACCCATGGTATTGGATAGAAGCATGCCAAGTGCTATAGCCTCCATACATGGAAGTACAAGGTTTTGAGGCTTAAGTTCAATGTGAAAGGCAGGGTGCTGGTTCAAACTGTTTCTAGTTTCAAGATCAGGTTACTTGTGATAGTGAGTATTCAAGTTTATGGTGTAAGGAAAACTAATCTTACGTAGAGATTAAACAGCAAGTGCTTAGAATATGCTGTGTATGAACAATATTTACTTTTGTATTTAAGAACCCTACCAATGGATAATTTGGAAGCTTTTTTCACAAACTCTACTGGGCTGAGTATTAGAGCGAGGATTAAGTCATTAATTTACATTTGGTTTTGGATTTTGGAAACTTTGGCATGCTGAACTCAACTGGTAAGTGTTGATAAGGTAAGAAACATGGCATTAACATCTTTCCTTAAGGGTGATAAGCACTAAGAGATCAAATGGTACCTATACCTGAAGATTATGTAAAATCTTTAGAGGATATTCTTGTATGCTTTTTTTGTACAAGCATATTGCAGTTCTTGGAAGTGGTGCTTGTGAAGCCATATACATGCCAGGAGGAAATTAAAGACTTACTTAACCTGATCTGGTAAAGCTTGTACACTGTAGACACATACTAACACTTGTTTTGGCTTGATTTTTCTATGGGAATTCCCGACTAAGACTAAATGGACTTTGATTCTAGTACAGGAAAGGACATGGCTTCTTCAACACCTGACATGTTTGACTTTTTGGTCACTGTTGCACTTTTTAGTTCTTTTTGTTGGTATCTTTCTTGAGAAAAGTTTCGTGTGTTCAATTTTTTCATTTTTCTGGTTTTGGGTTGTCCTTGGCCTTGTGGTATATGCTTGGCAAAGATTTTGAACTTTTTGCTTATGGACCCATAGGAAAGTATCTGTTTCTTACTGAAGGACCACTTCCTAATGTTACAGCGGCTGCTATTTCTTTTCTGCCTTGTTATTGTTTGATGAAGCAACTCTTTATGAAGCTGTGCTCTCCAACTTGAGTTATATGGATTTTGGGGGAATTTTCTGTTTCTCATTATGAAGCATCATGAAATGGTTTATAGTTGTTCTGGCAAGTTGTTGGTAAATGAAACCCTTGTGGAGGCAGTGCCTTACAAATTGGGCTTAGAAGAGAAATGATTTTGGAAAAGTAGAATTCTAATTTGCTCAGAAATCAATGAAGCTGTGGGTTTTTATGTTGGCGATTTAAAAAATGCTTTTTTAAGAAAACATACTGAGCACAACCTTTAGTTGGAGTTGCAATGTGTTGAAATCATTGACTTTTTACTAAATTGTACTTGAGAATGAGTTGTCTTCCCTCCCCCGAAGTATTTTAGTGAAGTTATAAGTTAATAAGATACACTTCGAACTTTGTGCTAGAGAAGTGTAAAAAGTATGGTCTAACAAGATGTATAATGTCATAGCTACGGGGACTTCATTATGTTCAATGATATTTGGTCCATGGGTGGTTTATTCTCAGTTCAATGTGAATATTTAAGCATAACGTCATTTAAAGTATTAATGTAGGATCAAAACTGTTAGTTAACAGGCAAATGGTTGGCCGGATCTGCCACCGTTACTGAGCTCTTCAAAGTTAAAAACTTGATTGATATGCTTGTTCCATCTCGCTTGGGCCGGTGCTTTAAAATTATTAGCAGGACTGCTACTTATTTAACAACCCAGCGCTTTGACATGATGCTGGTGCTAGTTTTTGTAGTTTTTTTTATTCATGTTATTTTGTTCTCAAATCAACTTGCGGGATAGTGCAACAAGGCAACTATGATGCTGTATATGCTGTATTGCCTGTGGTGTTTTTTCTGGCTTGCTCTTTTTCCCCCTTTGGAAATTTAGTTACTTTGGCAAGTATATGGATTTATTGGTTGTATCTGTGCTTGTTTCCGAGTTTGGGGGTCAAAATCTTATGTGCTCTGGGACTGGCCTGCGAAAAGGAGAGGATTACAAGTTACTAATTCAGTTATAAAATTAGGGGTGAGAGCGTAACTGCATGCCTTCATGAACAGACTAGGCATAAGAAAGAGAAGGCAATAGCTGTTTTTGATGAATGGCACAACTTCTATGGTAGACATTGGCTCGTGGGTCTTTGCTGCTGATAACATTAGTGCACAACTCTGTTCCCCAACATTTTCTTATTATTTATCTCTACTTTTTTTTGCCCTTATATCAAGTGCTCTTTTGCCCCTTTCTTAATTATTTCCTAGACTTGATTTTGATGATGGTGCAGTATGCCGATAACTTAGTTTAGAAATATTATTATTGATCCATTGTTATTATCGCTGACTAAATTCCAAATAATAATAAACTAATATCTATTGCATATACGCTCATGAATGATGACTGATCGACATAAGATGTTTAATGGCTTTGCACCTGAAAGTGCTAAAATTTAATGTTAGACTGACAATTTCGTTCCAGTTATATGTGTCCGCGTGTATGTTGTATTTCCATGCAAATCGATGTACTTTTCTTCTCCGAAATCGATGTTTTAAATCCACACTATCTTTGCTTTTCTTTTATACGAACTCCATTCACTGGTAGCTTTGAATTCATGGGACAGTGTTTTCTGGGAGTGTCTTTCAACATGTCATCACTAATTAGTTTATGATGTTAATGGCCAAAAGAAATAAAAGGAAAATAGTTGCAAATTTTAAAAGTAAACGATTATGTAAGTTTTTAGAAATAAAAAGGTTAAAAAACCCCATTTGGTCACTTCCATTTTCGATATTAGTGTTTTAAAAATATATATTAATTTTTGTCAATTTTGAATGTATTGATTTCAGTAGTATGTCCATCAAATGTCACAAGCAAGTGTAATGTAGTAAACAAGTCAAGCTAATACCTAAAACCGGTAAACCTGTTATTCCCCATTGCCAGTAAAATTGCAGATGAAATTGGAAAGGATGCTGCCTTGATACTTGGATCGAGGATAATATATATCTTCACATTTTGTACTTGGACGAGGAATATCCGACTAGTCAATTGGTGGATATTGTTGTCCGCGCAGTAGTAAGCTCTTTGTAAACAAGATATGACAAAGCCAACGAAGAGCAAAAGAATGTACGGAATAAACCGCGGCAATTCTACCATACCAAGACATTGCCCTGCTAGCTAATATGTAAGGGGGGGCATGTATAAGATTATACAACACCTCAGCTGCCGATTCAACCGATTCATTCTATTCTTCAGTGAATATATCACTTATAAAACCCAAAAACGTGTACTTAATAGCAAGAATCAATGTGCATGGATGACTGACAAGTTCATAGAAACAAAACCTAACAATTACACGTGGCAAAATAACTAGTGATTTACTAAGGGTTCAATCAAGTCTTCATGGATAACCATCCCGCTAAATACATTTTCAAGTGACTTATTGTTGAACCATATAAAGTTAATTGTCCGTGAATCCCTTCTAAACTAGTTAAGAATTCACTTGATTTTGATCATTTGCTTTTATCTTCCAAAAGGGAATATTGAGAGACCACAAAACTATAACAATCATACAATTTTAATAAGGAGAACACCAAAGTAGGATCACATTGTACTATTACTATACTTGACAATTGATATGTAACAAAAATGCTACTTAACTGATCGCACGAACAACTTACTATTTGTATTGTCAGTGACATGTTGGACTAGAAGTCGCACGAACAATACTACCAAATCATGGAACCTCTCCTATATGTACCAAATATTGTTAAGTGAATGTGTTGGATATAGGTGTTATATCTTAATGTTTTAAACATATTTACTGGTTTAAATAAATTATATAATCACAAATACAAATTTTCTCGTATAAAGGAATCAAGAATCTTTAGAAAAAAAACCTCCCGGTTGGACTAGAAGTCTCAATGTGCCAATGATTATTGCTTCTTGCTTCTATATATTTACGTGGATTATTATTTTATTATTTTGATTTTTCAAGGGATTCAATGAAGTGAACTCAATGATTAATTTTTTTATGTTTTGTAAGTTGATTAATTTTATAAATCTAATTAATAAATTGTCTTACATGTTATCTTATATTGTTTATTTAAATAGCAAAAGGATGTGTGATAAGGTTTTAATGCTGAAAACTCAATTATTAAATACAACAAATGATGATATTTTATTTATTGATTTCTTGATCCATGAGGTCTAAGTTCAATAATTGCAATAATAATGATTGAGAAAAATACAACAGTTTCTTATTGTGGAAATTCACTTCTTAATTATCCATAAATTTTCTTTTAAGAAAGTATAATATGAATTTGCAAAATTAAGCGGAAATTTTTATGAGAACTTGCAACGTTACTGCTTTCTACTGAGGAAGATTACGGTACCATAACAGTGCCACGTAAGATTAGACGGCGAGCGAGGAAAGATCCTATGCGTCTATGGTTCAGCGTATACCTTAAGAACCAAGCAAAGAAATCATGGTTGGATGAGGTGATAATGTCAGCTGCTTCACTCTCCATGCTTTCCACGTGTCTTCGTCTCCCAATATAGTTTATTCTCCGAATAGAAGCACCTCTGTCTCATTAAACTAATAATAAAATGTAAACTTATTTAATAATAATATATCAACACTTCAAAAAAATATCAACTTAATAAATTAATAATTAAATAATTAATAATTTTTTAATTTATATACGTGTCTAGAAATTAAAACCAAGATTGATTTTATTTAAATAACATCTTTAATCATTAGACCATAAATCTAATTGATAAGAAATTACATTTCGACACATTCACAATATACATAATAAATTTCGAAATTTGATATAATACTTAAATATGAATTTAATTAAAATAATAAAGTTGAGATTATAATTTATAATATTTTGACAATGAATTTCATCGCGTTCTTTTTTAAAAAAAATTTACATGAACATATAAAATTATCTTCAATTAATATCTATTGATGTAATATTTAAAATTACTAATAATCTCTATCCACCCCTAAATAGGAGTTTATTCATGCTACAGCACGTTAGAATCCATATTCTTCAACTCTGACAATATTATTAATACCAACAGAGCTAATACTCAATTAACATAATTTTTTGTAACTTTATAATTCAACATCTCAAGTAAAATTGTAATATAATATAAATGGAGAGATTAATAATATTACAAATAAGAATGGTATTCATCTAAAATTTTTATATTTTAAAAAATAAAATGTTTTTTTTAAACGTGACTCAATTTTCTGATTTTTTTTATAAAAACAATATTAAAAATATAAAATGGTATGGGAGATAAATTAATTTTTTATTGGTACCGTGACTGTATCAGACGATATTGATATGTATTTTTAAAAAATATTAATATTTTTGTGAGTGTACACATTAAAAAAAACAAAAAGAAAATTGCTGAAAACGAGAAAATGAAAAAAAGAAAAAAGCTCGACAAACTAACTAATGTTTTGTTTGACTGTTGAGGGAATTAAATTAAAAGATGAAGTTTGGGAAGTGAAACTAACACAGTAGCTACCGATTTGTTTTATTGTTAGGGGAATTAAATTAAAAAGAAATATTGGGAAGTGAAATTAACCATAGATAACTATAACTATAATGAACACAAAAACAATTAAATTAAAAAAAAAATATATTTTCAGGCAACACCGATAAAAAAAAATATTAAACTTCAACAGCTTTTTTTTCTCTATATTAAAAAAGAACAGACCACATTTTTCTCTCTATTATTTTTTCAAAATAACGACCTATATATATATATATGTTAAAGGATGACATAGTCCGTGCGCGCGCATATATATCTAAATAAACCAGGAGACCAACCTCAAACCGTGTATTAAATTCACCCTAGAACCAGATTTTCCAAAACAAAATTCACGTCTTTTTCCTCTTTGTCATTCTCTCTATTCCCCCCATTTCATTCTCATACTTAGGGTTAGGGTTTTTATTGCGATTTTAGATATTTTCCTTATTTACTTCTCTTTAAGTTAGATATTTAATTTGGATTCCGTTTCGACTTATCTAGGAGTTCTCATCAATCCGTGGGTTTTAATTTTTTTCTTTGTTCTATCGGAAGTTTCAATTATCCCTTTTTCCTTTATCGAATTCTGATATTTCAGCCGTTAGGTTTCTAAACAATGCCTCCTAGAACCGTGAAGAGAGGAGCCGCGGCCGGTGGTCCGAAGAGAACGCCGAGGTCCACTAGAGGGGCATCCAAATCCGAGAATCCACCAGCGGAGCCTGTACAAGAGGCCGTGAATACAAAGGAGGCTTCAGTTCCAGTTGAGGAGGTCGTGGAGGCCGTTAAGGCCGTTGAGAAACCAATTCCGGAGCAAAAAGTGGCGATCGTGGAGAAAGGGGCTGTTGAGGAGGAAAACACCGGTTTAAATTTGAATTCCAATGGGTCGGTTGCGATGAAGAGTAAGTCTTTTGTTTGCTTTTGGTTCATCTGATATGCTTTCAATCTGATGGATTTGGGCATCTGCAAGTTTGAAAATTATATGGCACGTCGCCATTATACAAACCTGTAGCTTTTATTGTAGTTTTGTAGGCTATTCCTGGAATTTAGCATGTTATAAAGTGTCTGTTTTCCGTTGGATCATATTTGGTATCACATAAACGTATCCTTGTCCATTTACTTCCCTTTCCGAGAATTTACAAGGTTCACAATCATTATCTTTACGAGAATTTGGATTGTTGGGATATTTTTGTTTCTATTAGAATTTCGTATCAATTGCTTTAAGGTGATTGCTTCTTGGCTGGCCTTGATTATTCTATCCCTTCTTTGTCGCAGAAGAGAATGACTCTAAGGAGTCTATTGAGGAGTATGGAAAAGATGAGAGGTTAGAATTGGATGATAATGAACCTGAATATGAAGCTGAAGAATATGGTGGGGTGGATTATGACGAGAAGGAGATGGATCCTGATGAAGTGGAAGATGAAGTAGAGGAAGTGATTGAGGAGGACCAGGATGGTGAGGAGAAAGCGGGTGATCTGTCAGATTACGAAGATATTCATGAAGTTGAAGTAGAAGGTGATGCCGATGACGATGAGCATCCTGGGCAGGAAGTGGAGCATGCAGATTTGGATGATGCAACCGAGCATGAAGAGCGACATGAAGTTGTTCAAGAGAGACGCAAGCGTAAAGAGTTTGAAGTGTTTGTTGGGGGCTTAGACAAGGATGCTACCGAAGATGATATCAGGAAAGTCTTCAACCAAGTGGGTGAAATTGTTGAAGTTAGGTTGATGATGAACCCTCAAACAAAGAAGAACAAGGGCTTTGCTTTCTTGCGATTTGCAACTATAGAACAAGCAAAACGTGCATATACTGAACTTAGGAATCCCGTGGTAATTATTCTGTTCTTCAATAATATTACTTTTTTGAATTTCAAAATGGATCAACTTTAAAACTTAAAACTATTTTGTTCTAATGACTGCAATTCTAGATTAATGGAAAACAGTGTGGTGTTACCCCAAGTCAAGACAGTGACACCCTTTTTCTGGGTAATATATGCAAGACATGGACAAAGGAAGCAGTAAGTACATGGGATTATTTAAGGTCACTAGCAAGTGGGCCATCTTTGTGAATGGTTATAAGTAGATAACATGTGTTCGTTATTGACTGTTGTTCCAGTTGAAAGAGAAGTTGAAACATTACGGAGTTGACCATGTTGAGGACTTAACATTGGTCGAAGACAGCAACAATGAGGGAATGAATCGAGGCTTTGCATTTTTGGAATTTGCATCCCGTTCAGATGCAATGGATGCTTTTAAGCGTCTTCAACGGAGAGATGTTTTATTTGGGGTTGATAGGCCTGCAAAGGTTTCTTTTGCAGATTCCTTCATCGATCCAGGTGATGAAATCATGGCACAGGTAATTTACTAAAACAAATTTTCTTCTAATATAATTTGTGGTTGGGTTGCTATGGTTTGGTCCCAAGCTCTCATGCCTCACAAGCCTCTTGCCACTAAGCCAAGAGGTAGTTGGCTACAAAACAGTTTTTCTTTTTTGCTTTAGGTGGCATGAACTACTGGGCTTGTTGGAAATCATAAATGTATCTTATTGTGAGAGCTTGATGATTTTTTCTCCTAAGTTCAGGTTAGGACCATATTTATTGATTGCCTGCCTCCTTCTTGGGATGAGGATCGCGTTAGAGAGCTACTGAAGAAGTTTGGGGAGATTGAAAAGATTGAACTTGCCCGGAACATGCCATCTGCTGACAGGAAGGATTATGGTTTTGTCACATTTGATACTCATGATGCTGCTGTCACATGTGCTAAGAGCATTAATAATACCGAGTTGGGCGAAGGTGACATCAAGGTTAGTCAATGTTCTTGGTGTACCATGTTGTTTACATGACTTAACTATTACCTTGTCTAATGGTTATTCTTTTATTTCAGGCCAAAGTTAGAGCCAGGTTATCGAGACCACATCAAAGAGGCAGAGGTAAGAACGTCGGCCGTGATAGTTTCAGGTCTGGGCGTGGATCTGGACGAGTAGTTAGGGGTTCATGGGGTCGTCCTGATTCACGTGGTTTTGCTCCTGGTGGGATGAGAGGAATTAGTAGCCGTGCCCCTCCACCTAGTCTAAAGAGGCCTGTTGGACTAAGAGATAGACGTCCTCTCATGTCTGCACCTGCTAGAGGCAGGCCTTTATCACCTCCCCCTTCTAGATCCTATGAGAGAAGAGCCCCCGGTATGGCTCTATCCTGCTTCACGTCTACCTGAATTCTTCATTTTTCGAGATTTAAATTTCTTACTTCAATCTTTTTTGACAGTTATGCCATATCCAAAGGGTAGTTTAAAGAGGGAATATAGTCAACGCGATGAGCTTCCTCCTCCAAGGAGCAGAGAAGTTATGGATTATGGATCTAGGGTTTTCCCTGATAGACGATCCACATATAGAGAAGAATATTCTTCTCGCAACTCTGGTTACTTTGATTTGCCTAGAACCACATCTCGTACTGCAGCGAGAAGACCCTATGGAGATGATGCATATGCCCAAAGATTTGAAAGACCTCCTCCTAGTTACCGTGAGGGGCGTGGCCGTGATTATGACACTATTTCTGGCTCAAAAAGACCGTATCCTGTTATGGTTGGTCCCACAGTTCCTTCAAGTAATTATGTCATCATTGGCATATGATTTAACAATTTCCTAGCTGATTATGCCCTGTACTTGCTTGTTGAATCAGGATGATGTCCCTCCACGATATGCTGATGATGGTCCGAGGCATTCAAGGGCTCGTCTAGACTACGAACTTGCTGGTGGTGCTCCTCCATATGTGGATGCATATGGTGATAGGTTTGTTATTTAGGAGCTCTCTGGTGTTTATTCTCTTTGTTCTGGAGCTTTTGTTATCTTTTGTCTTATTTTGATAGGCTTGGGAGATCCAATCTAGGATACGGTGGCAGCAGGAGTTCTATATCTAGTCAGGACTCACATGGGCTATATGCCAGTCGTCAGGGCATGGGCTACAGTGGAGGTGTGTTCTAAGTTGCTGCTGACTTGTTAAAGAAGAAAAAAGAGGGGTTCCTGCTGAATGTGGTGTACATTTTGTTGGTGTTTTATGGTTTAATGACTTACATTTGGTCTGGTTTTCAGGTTCTTTTAGCAGTGGTGATATTGGTGGAATGTACTCATCCTCTGGTTATGGTGGTGATTACATGCCTAGGGGATCTGATGTATGCCCTTTTCCTTTCATTTGTTTAATATTTTAAAAATTATACTAGCCTATATCAATGTTCTTTTTCTGCTTCCATGGCAGGTTGGTGGTAGCTCCTACTCATCCATGTACTCTAGCCGCGGTATGGGTGGTAGCAGTTACATGGGTGGTGGGGGTGGTTCTGGGTCATACTACTGATGTAAGTCAGATTGTTTTTATCCCTTTACTTTTGATGTTGTACTCGTGGACGTGTAATAATTATCTTCAGCAGTAGTCTGCATTTTTAATGGAGATTAGGCTTCTTGAAGAAGTTGGTTTGTATGTTCTGAGAGGTGTATTAGCAAGGTGAATTTGTCCATGAAACAGACTTCAGAGACTGTGAGGCTTCTGTAGGGTGTGGAGCATTTGAAGCTTTGGTTTTGGTACCCATGGTATTGGATAGAAGCATGCCAAGTGCTATAGCCTCCATACATTGTAGTAAAAGGTTTTTTGGCATAAGTTCAATGTGAAAGAGGCAGCATGCTGGTTCAAACTGTTTCTAGTTTCACAAACAGGTTATTTGTGATTGTGAGTATTCAAGCTTATGGTGTAAGGAAAACTAATCTCAGTTAGAGATGAAACAACAAGTGCTTAGAATATGCTGTGTATGAACAACATTATTTACTTTTGTATTTAAGAACCCTACCCATGGATAATTTGGAAGCATTTATCACAAACTTTATGGGTTGAGTATTAGAGGGTGGATTAAGTCATTAATTTGCATTTTGGTTATGGATTTTGGATACTTTGGCATGCTGAACTCATCAGGTAAGTGTTGATAAGGTAAGAAACAAGGCATTAATATCTTTCCTTAAGGATGATAAGTACAAAGAGATCAAATGGTGCCTATAACGGAAGGTTATATGAAATTTGTAGAGGATATACTTATGCTTTTTTGTATAAGTGTATTGCATTTTCTGGAAGTGGTGCTTGTGAAGTCATATACAAGCCAGGAGGAAATTAAAGACTTAACTTGATCTGGTAAAGCTTGTAGACTGTAGACGCATACTAACTTTTGTTGTGGCTTTGTTTTTCTTTGGGAATTCCCGACTAAGATGAAATGGACTTTATTTTAGTACAGGAAAGGACATGGCTTCTTCAACACCTGACATGTTTGACTTTTTGTTCATTGTTGCATCTTTTAGTTCTTTTTGTTGATATCTTTCGTGAGAAAATTTTCTTGTGTTCATTTTTTCTTTTTTGGTTTTTCTGGTTTTGGGTTGTCCTTGGCCTGGTGGAGTATGCTAGGCAAATATTTGAACTTTTTGCTTATGGACCTGTAGGAAAATATCTGTTTCTGACTGAAGGACCACTTCCTAATGTTACGGCAGCTGCTATATCTTTTCTTCCTAGTTATTTTTTGATGAAGCAACTCCTTATAAAGCTGTGCTTTCCAACTTGAGTAATGTGGATTTTGGGGAAATTTTATGTTTCTCATGATGAAGCATCATGAAATGGTTTATAGTTGTTTTGGGATGTTGTTGGTAAATGAAACCCTTGTGGGAAGGCAGTGCCTTACAAATTGGTCTTAGAAGAGAATGATTTTGGAAAAGTTGAATTCTAATTGGCTCAGAAATCAATAAAGCTGTGGGTATTTATTTTGGTGATTTAAAAAATGTTACTTTAAGAAAACATACTGAGCACAACCTTTAGTCGGAGTTACAATTTTTACTAAACTGCCCCGGAGAATAAGTGAATTGCGTTCCTTCTCCCTTGGTATTTTAGTAATATTATAAGTTGATAAGTTGCACTTGGAACTTTATGCTAGAGAAACATAACTAGTATGGTCTAACAGGATGTATAATGTCGCATATACAGGGACTTTGTTATGTTCAATGATTTTTTGTTCCTTGGGTGGTTTCTCAATGTGAATATTAACTTATAATGTCATGTAAAGTATGTGTAGGATCAAAATTGTTAGTTTAAGAGATTGGTTGGCTGGATCTGCCTCTGTGAATAAGCTCTTCACAGTTAAAATCTTGATTGTTATGTTTGTTCTGTCTTGCTTTGGCTGGTGCTTTATAATTATTAGCAGAACAGGTACCTTGTTCAGCTGCCCTGCGCTTTGGCGTGATGTTGGTGCTAGTTTTTTGTAGTTTATTTATTCATATAGTTTGGTCTCAAATCAGATTGCGGGATACTGCAACAATGATGCTGTATATATATATTGTATTGCCTGAGTGTTTTTGGCAAGCTCTTTCCTCCCCCTTGGAAAATTAGTTACTTTGAAAATACATCGATTTATTGGTTGTATCTGTGCTTGTTTCTGAGTTTGAGGGTCGAAGTCTTATGTGCTCGGGGAGTGGCCTGCGAAAAGGAGAGGATTACAAGTTACTAATTCAGTAATAAAATGAGGGAGAGAGCATGACAGCATGCGTTCACGAACAGTCTTAGGCATAAGAAAGAGAAGCTAATGGCACAACTTCCCTGCTTGACATTTGTTCGTGGGTCGTTGCTGATAACGCAAATGCACAATCTCTGTTCCCCAGGACTTTCTTCCTTATTGGTTATAATTACCTTTTTGCCCCTTGTCTCATTATTTCCCATACGCTTAATTTTGATGTTGATGCAGCATGCCAGTAACTTTTGGTTTAGAAATATATTATATTATTATTAATTCATTGTTATGATTGCTGACTAAATTCCAAATAATAGTGAACTGATATCTATTGCATATACGCTCATGAATGATGGTTGATCGACAATAAGATGTTTAGTGGCTTTGCATCTGAAAATGCTAAAATATAATGTTAAAACTGACATTTTCTATTTACGTGTATATATATTTTTATGTATTTCCATGTAAATCAATATACTTTTTTTTTCTTCTTAAAGTCATAATTTTAAAGTTTATACCAACACGATCCTTGCTTTTGTTTGATACGAATTTTAATCGCTACTGTCTACCTTTTACCATCGCATGATATGGTAGGTGTGAAGTCACGGGACTGTTGGCTGAGAGCATCTTTCAACAAGTCATCACGATTATTAGGAAAATAATTGGAAGTCAATGAAAAATAAACTTAGTCAAACTAAAAAAATTTACAAGTCAATGGAAAATAAAATGTTTTACGGGTTGAAAACGCGTAGAGCATTTTACAATCCCTCATTTTTTACCTTCTTTCATCTCTCCATATCTTCTTCTCCTTCAACTTTGATCTCTCAGCCCTCTCCATGTAAGTTTACTTTCTTTTCTTTTTTCTTTTTTTGTTCATTTTTCCCAATTTCCTTGCTTAAGTTTTTATTTATTTATTTATTTATTTATTATTATAAACCTTCGGCTTCGGAAAAACTCATAGAAGATGCCCATTTCAACTGGATCCACCCTAATATGAGGATTCCCATTTCTTTCTCTTTTTTTTTTTTTTTTTTTTTTATATTAACAACTCCTCGTTCTTGAATTTCATTTAGAAAATTGAAAGAAAAACTGCTGTTGAGATGTCTGGAAGGTTCTTAGTTCGTTGTTTAAGATATTTGGGAAACTAGTCTTTTTTGGTTTACTATGATTCTTTTTTTTGAAGTAGTTATTGTGGATAACAATTTTGCTGCCGATCCAATGTGTGTTATTAACTTTAGAAGTCCTTTGCTTTTAACATGTCTCTATTCGGTTTCTGGGAAGAAACTAGGAAAAAGAATTTTATATAAGTCAAGTGGCTTCTGTTAGATTGAAGATTTTGTAAATGAGATTATGACATTTTATACTCACTCTAACATAGTTAACATATACAACTTGGTTCGCAGGATAAATGGTAGTTAGGTACAACTTAGGTTTTTCCATAAAAACTTGCAATCATTTAAACATAAAAAAATATCAACTTTTCCATAAAATCAATATATTTTTCAGAAATTATTTTCCATAAATAGTTTACACAAAACAAATAGATCTTAAGTTTATATATTCTATCAATTTGATCTTGATTTAACAAATTAAATCGTAATATTTATATTTTCTGTCGATTTGGTCATAATTTAATAAATTTAGCTCATGACATTTATAGGTTATGTTAACATTTACACAAATTACATGAAAAATAAATATAATGCCAAAATTAAATGTATTTAATTGTTACCTTTTGAAATTAACATGGATTAAATTGTTTTAATTTATTTAAAGGTACAATAAAAATGTTTTTATTTGATATTTATTTTGATATAATACTTATTCTTATTTATAATCTTTAAAAATACTCTTTATTTTTTTTAAAAATCACTAAAATTAAATAGTATATATAGAAAAGACCCCTTATAAAAATTAAAATAATTTAATACACATTTGTAACTATTTATAATAAATAATTTAATAATCTAACCATTGAAATTTATATAGATAATGCATGTTAAATTCCAAACATCCGAATTCTGAACTCATGTTTCGATTGTTGCATTGTACTTTGCTTAAAATTTCATGTCTTCGGCTTGAATAAGCGTTAAACGTGTCAAGCAATTCATCAAACTGCTGATCCATGATCGCTTCACCAAGACAATACCCTACGGATACTTCCAATTAAATTGGTGAATCCATTTCTGGGTTTGTTAACTCCACCCCAAGTGAAATGGGTCGTAGGCAAACTGACTCAGACTTGCATCGTTTTACACTTTGGGTCCTTTTCTTGATAGCCGCAATCTCTTGTTGCATGGCCTACTATAGCTTCTCCGTCTCGTTGAAAGGAAATAGCGATACAATTTTCGTTGGTTCAAGTGAAAGTTGGAGGGGCAATGAAGAAGAACTAGAAGGAGATGGGTGTTGCAGGGGAGTTGAGCATTTAGAGCTCTGGGGTGATGCAATGAAATGGGGATCAGACTTCAAACTGAATTCTTCCGAAGAATGTTGTAGGGCTTGCAAGGAGATGTGTGAGGGTGACGATGGTCCTTGTTTGTGTGACTCTTGGGTGTTTTGTGGCAATAAACAAGATTGTGGGTCTCGATTTGGTGAGGTAAGCCAACATCTCTTTCTCTCCTCTTTAACCGTCATTTATTCAATTCTACGTTTCGTGGCAATAAACAAGATTGTGGGTCTCGATTTTGGTGAGGTAAGCCAACATCTCTTGCTCTCCTCTTTAACCCCCATTTATTCAATTCTACGTTTTGTGGCGATAAACAAGATTGTGGGTCTCGATTTGGTGAGGTAAGCCAACATCTCTTGCTCTCCTCTTTAACCCCCATTTGTTTACTTCTACTTTTTTTGAATTTAGTAATTTGGGAATTTTCCATTTTTACAAGCAATGTTGGTTGGAAATTTCAAGCATATTCAATTCTCAATCTCGCTTGTATGAGACAGACAATCTGGAACTACATAAATTATGTATGAACGTTTCACTTTTTAAGTATAGCGTTGTCACGAATTGCTTACGAAATGATTTCCTGATATTGTTGATTAAGAGTCTTTTAATTTGATTTCTAAGGATATCGAATTTGGAATTAAAAGCTGAAGTTAATTTGTAGCTCGTTACATCCGTTTGGTTCTCCGGGATGAAATAAAGCTAAGATTTGTCCTGTTCTTGCATTCAGTGTTGGCTGAAAAAACAAAAGGATGCCTTGGATCCTGATTGGCGAGACTCGGGTGATAAAGTTATATGGACATCTGGTCTAGTCTTTGGTAAAGGAGAGGTATGCTATTTGCTGATAAAAATATCACTCTTGTTGAAGATCTGAGCTTTAGCGTAGTCGAACAACATTAAACTTTCTTGGCTGTGGGAATTCGCATCCCTTCAGAACTCTTAGCCATTGAAATAAGAAGATACTTGAATTAATAGAAAATCTTGGCTAATATAATGGAATCTATTTCTTATAATATCATTTTGGCCTTAAGAAGCACACACATCGAAGTTGTTTTTCTTACTAATGTTATCCTCTTCACGATGGTAGAAAACAGGCCAGTCTAGTTCTCACTTCTGACATGCTTTGCCATTTTCTTGTAGGGTATTATTAAGTTGAAAACCGAGCATGGGATTGTTAATGTTAAAGTAAGTGCATAATTCTCACATAGTGTAACGTGCAGCATGTCTAGCTTACTTTCTCTGTTTTTCTTCTACATGTAAGCACCACTTGAAGAGTTGGTACCATCATGCAATACCCTTTTCTGTTTTTCTAGATACGGGGAAGGTTCCTCACCTTGACCCCTACCCCAGTCATTCTGTTTCATCTCTAGTTCAGCTGACTTAGATGCCTAATTTTTTATTTTATGTTCATGAAGTTTCAAGTCCTTAAACCATATCTAATTTAATCCAGACTTGGGAGTTTCTGCAAAAAGTATGTGTTTGTGTGTCGGGTGAGGTTTGTCCAAATTAACCTACCACTGCTGTCATTGTAGAGAGAAGATTTAGCGACTACTTCTATACATGAACTGTGACATGCCTGTTAAAGATACAGATCAAATTAAAGATATTAGTCACTACCCTAAGGCATTTTTATTGCTCATTCCAAACCAAATGACGTGTCTTGTCTCTTGTGTATCACTTTTATTTTTCTTCAACATTTTCGATTTAATTTTATTCGGTATCCACAATCCATATTCTTTTCTTCGGTTGTGATCCATGGTTTTCAGCTTTTTCCTGATTGTGCTCCACATTCTGTTTACTATATTCTTGAGCTGTTGTCATTACAACATTGTGCTGGTTGCCAATTTTATCGTGCTGAAAGCCGAGGAAACTCTTGGGATCTTCAAGGAAATCACATTGAACGTGTAAGGCTTTCCTCTAGATTTTTACTATATCATTTGCATGTCAATTTACTCAGCAGTTGTTTACATTCTTTATAGCATCGCATCTGTAATTTACCGTATCTCTTTGTCACATCATCTTGTCATGCTTTTTGAACCATCCAATCCTTCAGAATATCCATGCACGAGTTGGTTTTCAGCATTTCAAGTTTGTAACTTAAATGAGTTGCTCACATGATTTTTGCAGGCTCCCTATGGCCCCCCATATGCACTAATTCAAGGAACAGTTGATGCGTATGGAACTGTATTTAAGGATATTCCACAAGAGGCTTGCCCCACTATAAGGAGAGGATCGATTGCTTGGGTTGGCTCTGGCCCAGACTTCTTTATCAGTCTAGCAAACCACCATGAGTGGAAAAAGGCATATACGGTGTTTGGTCAAGTTCTACCTGAAGATATGGAAATAGTGGAGAAAATTTCGCGGCTTCCAACCATACCCGATGTGTGGAGCAATGTTAAAGTAGCATTGTTGGAAAGACCTGTTCCTTTACGATTCTTAAGAAAGAAGAAAAGTCCTTGAGATGGCTTCTCATGCTAAATGTGTTGATCGGATCAATGTGCAGCAGACGGTAGGGAAAGGATATCTTCTAGATTTCTGATGTATTAAATGATTCACCAACTTAGTTACTTGGATCATCTGAGCTCCATGTTTGCTTTATTAGTTGATATGCAAATGCATACAAATATATACCATTGTTTTTGTAGACGGTTTCAGTTGCAAAATATAAAATCTCATAAATGTTGTAGTTGTAACTATGGTGTGAGAGTACGGTTTACTTTTTTATTTTGCGATGTGTATGGTTTAGAGTTATTAGTTTTATATAAAATGCCTCTACGCCTAACAACAAGGATCCGTGGCGCAATGGTAGCGCGTCTGACTCCAGATCAGAAGGTTGCGTGTTCGATTCACGTCGGGTTCAATTTCCCAATTAGTTTTTTAATTTTTCTTTTGTGTGATGGACGAATTAGATATTTGGCAAAATTGTCTGGAAGTCCTGAGTTAGATTTCATTTTCCCTTTCTATTAAAAAAATAAATAAATTAGTCCTTATATATAAATCAATCAGTAAATTGATTCTTTTTATTAAAAATTTCATGCATTTTAATAGTTAAAAATTGATGTGCTTAATAGAATAACAGACAGTGACACAAGGCTTGACATTTTGACCTAAATAAATAAGATTGGAATTTAAAAAAAAAAAAACCAAACTAATTTACTCGATTAATTTGATAGAGGCAAAATACAATGGAGTGAGAGAGCAGGATGATACTTTTGCCAACTTAAATCTGCAGATTAGATAGAAAGAATGGGTGTGAAACTGGTGAATTGAAACAGGTTGTGATTTTCAAAATTGTACAGAGAGTTTGAATGAAGTAAGTTGAATTGATACGGCTAATTAACTCTATGGATACATTTCCATTTCTGTGTTCTCCTATCTAACTCTATGTCCTGATCTCATCTTTTTATATTTAACTCCTTGAATGAACAAAAATAATCGGTAATGAAACTCAGAGAATACTGTTACTGCAATATCAGAAAAATGGGGAGCCCTTCTTCGAGCACAGGTAGGAGTTGGTTTAAATATTTCCAGTACGAAGAAGGGCGAGACTCTCCTAGCGACGCTTGCAACGTTCTTTTGGTAGTGGCTGGCCTGATAGCCGCCGCCACCTTCCACGCAGGTGTCAGCCCACCGGTCGGGGTTTGGCAAGACAGTGAATGTGGGCACGTCGCAGGCAGGGCCATTTACACCTCTCAAAAGCATGCCTTTTATATTTTCTTGATCTCCAACACCCTCGCTCTTTCCTCCTCGATTCTAGTCATCATCTCTCTGACGTATAAGTTCCCATTTCATTTCGAGATCTGAGTAGCTACGGCTTCCATGATGGTCACCTACGCATCATCTATTTTCGCCGTTACGTCTCATGAGCCTGTGAGGTTTCGCTTCATCTTGATGGCCGCCGCCGGGCCATTTGTTATCCGAATTTCCATGCAGATGTTCAACAGGTGCAGACTCAAATTCTCCCAATAGCTGCTTAGCTAGCTTCATCATCATCATGTATATTGTAATCCAGGAAATAGGATTGGTATTTATCTACAACTTGATAAATAATTTTAAGTCTCTGATATATGGGTTCTTGTTAGTTTTATCTTTTGTATGATATCATCTAAATTAATATATATTTCTAAACCCCAAATTAAAAGGAAATTAACCATAATCAACCAAAAGAAGAAAGAGAACGAGAGAGAGAAAAAGAACATGTGATGTTGGCTCAGTCTGCCACCCCAAGATGTTTAAACAAGTGAAGTCACTATCATACCTTTTGTATGCAACTACATTCAGAGCTAACATAATAAAAGTAAAGACCTTAAACAGCTAATTGTTGATTTTGATGGGTGGAATCTTCTTCATTGAAACATAAATGGAGGTTTAGTGATCTTCCAAGGCTTAAAGAGGATTCCACAATACTTGGAGGACATTGCTGCAACATGGTCTCTCTTTTCAGGTAGGAGTAGTATGTATTAAAGGTATTGGGGGTTACATTTAACTGGAAACCCAATCCAAACAGAAAATCCACTTCTAGGAAGTTCATTTCTGTTGTGCTGATTCCTCCTACTTTTGCATAGTAAGCATTGTTGTAATACCTGAAGAGTTTTCACATGCTGAAGAAAATAAAATCCAAGAATCATGTATGGTTTACTAAAGAGTTTAAGAACTTACATGTCATCCATAAACTTTGCAGCGACCATCACGCTTGTGATAAGCAGGCGATGAACGTTGAATGAATTGATGGGCAATGAAGGTTGCCTTTGAGCAAACCGATCAAGATAAACATATGCAACAATAAAACAACAAGGGCTACAATTTGCATACTTGTAAATTCGGTCTAAGTAGTTTTGAATTGAGATAGATGGTCGACGCAGACCGTGAAACACTGAAACTTTCTGAGCCTTAAACCGACGGTTTACATCGTTAGATTCAGCCACTTTTTGAAGAAGAGAAGACAGAAATGTTATGAGATTTGGCATCACATTTGGGTTCGCTAACTCTGCCATAGCTGAAAAGGTTTTTGGACCAAAAGTATGGCTCTGTTTTGTGTTATAGACAGGTAAGGATGGTATTTTCAATCAAGGAATTGCATTATTACTTGTGGCCGCATTTGGTGGGGTTTATAAGGTCTTTGTCTTTACACAAAAAAGAGTGGGATTTTGAGTTTGGGTTATGATTATTAAAATTTCAGACTTAACTTGCAAGAGCCAAAGAAGGAACAAACTTAAAAGGTGGGTTCATTTGTGGATTGAAGTCATTTTCCTGAGATTTCCAGTTATTAAAACTTGTGGCTGCCTAATGTTATTCTGCTGATGATGGCATCCCAAAATCCATCATGTGATTACATGTGGGAAAATGTTCGATTGTAATTTGTGGGTCCTACTCTTTGATGATATTTTCCATGTGTTGTAAAAATCTAAACTACAAAAGTGAAAAACTTGGGTGGGTAACACAACTAACAGTAACATGTATTTGCTTTTGTTGTTAGTCATAGCCAGTAGTAACATTCTGCTCTGTTTTCCCTAAAACAACATATCACCAAAACTATACTTTTCAAGGTGATGGGCTGCATTGATTCAAAGGTTGTTTTTTTCCTTGGAGTGGAATAAGAGGAAAGTACGTCTGGCTAGGATTAAATTCAAAAGAGGTGACTAGCTGTTTCAGCTACCGTCCCAACCCATGAGCTGTCCATGTGTTAGTATGCTGCATTTGCAACTTGCAAGACACACTTACTGTTACCATGAATAATAGACTCTTTTATAACTTCGTATATTTACTAAAGATTAAAAAAAAAACAAAACATGGTTCAAACCATTCATCCATCTCCCTCTAGAAGTTAGGTCACCACCCTTGCAATTTACCTACTCAGATGCTCCACATAAGGCCAACCTGCATGTTATCGACCTTAATGCATGGTAGTGGGCATCATGTAGCCAATGAATATTATGACCCTTTCTTGAGACTTTTGTAAGCTTTTAATTAGTACGGCGTTGACAAGCCAAAGATTTTAGATATCTGCAAATGAAAATCTAAATCGTACTGAAAAGTTGAATACGATTGAAGCTATTGAGGCCAGCTGCATGAATTTGTTGGGACACTCACACTACTATTATCACCGATGGGGCTGCATTTGTATCTAGTCTTTTAGGTATTGTTTATTAAAATTGGAAATTTGTAATGCTGGGAGCCCGATTAAGCGAAAAAAGGAAAATATGGAACTGTGAGCCCATCATTAAGATAAGGAAATTAATCATGGTCCTCAGTAGTTATCTTTCTTTGTCAAAATGTGGTTACAATCATAAACCCTAAAACCATCAAAGTAATGCATCATGCATGGAATGGTTCTCTTTACCTCCTCCTTGTGTCTCAGTCTTCACGCAGAAAAAGAATACCCTAAACGCAAGGTGTCAAGAGAATATCCTATCTTCTGTTTTGCCCTTTCTTTCTTTCTTTCAACTGTTAGCGTTAACTCTGAAATTTTATTAATAACTCACATTTCAATTCCAAATTATGTAAAGCAAAACAACTAACCTGCTGTTTTTTTTTTATTTAAGGGCAAAATAATTAGGGTGTTTTTGGGGAGACTTATGCTTCCTCCTCCTCCTCTTCCTTACTACCACCGCTGCCATCATTACCCATACTCGTAAACTACTTGAGTTTGAACTAAAAAAAGCTATCAACAAACCAAATTTGCACTCCATAATATTCAGAACACTTTAATATATTTTTGTATTATAAAATTAAAAATGTACCTTTATTATATGTAAAGAGCTTAAATACGAACGAGTTTAATTAAAAGTTGAGCTGTGAGTCAAATGAGCCTGCCTTGAGTGTTGAGTCAAACTTAAGCTTGAAGTTGCCGCTTTGGGTTCAACCCCCTTTTGTATAAATCCAATGAAAAAGATGCCAAAGTCTCCATTTTCATTTGAGATGTAAAACAATATTCACGATAAAGAAAACAATCAAGGAACCTATGTACCTAAATTAAATTGCCAATGCTGAAAGAACTTCTAATTTGGAACACTAAAAAGAAAACAAGTGCACAATCATAAAAGCTTTCATAACAGAAACAGAGTGACATTATGTAATTCCAAAAAAATACTCACACAACCAAACCATACACAGACTTAGCTCATCAATTCAAGAGAACAAAAGGAAATGGAAAACAAAGCTTTATATCAAAAGCAGAAACGCTAATTGTGACAGACACACCTCTCTCCCCTCTATAGTGGAGGATTTCAATATCATCAGTCATTCTTCAAATAGGCTTGATCTTGAAGTGGAGTGAGATAAGAGAGAATACAAAGCACTTCAAATCCTGCCCCACATAAAACGGCAATCAATATGAGACCTGAACCATATAATGGTTAAAAGAAGAGGAGAATGTATATTGACTTACTGACCTGAACCAGATAATAAAATATGCGAAGACCTTCAGGATCCTTACTGCTCTGAACATCAACAAGGGACCCAATCTTTGAAGTTGTGAAAGAGATGTGCTCATTCCCCATCACTATCTCAAGCTCTTGCCGCCCAACACGGTCTGGTTCTGGCCAATTGTTATCATCTTCCTTCATTATCTACACAACCATCATAAATAAAAATCTACATCAACTCCGAATTACCATAATCAATTATCAACTAAAAACT
This sequence comes from Gossypium longicalyx, assembly GCA_025698465.1. Lineage (NCBI taxonomy): Eukaryota > Viridiplantae > Streptophyta > Magnoliopsida > Malvales > Malvaceae > Gossypium > Gossypium longicalyx. Next base: position 6,127,760 of record CM047005.1, read on the forward strand.
ATATCTTTTAACTTATCAACCAAGAAGATAATGTGGTCATTGTTTCGCTTGCCTAGACTAGAATCCAGTTGGAAAAAAAAAGAAGCAATTTGAAAAGCTAAAGAAAGAAAAATTCATAAAGTGAAATCAACGACATAACAAAAATGGATTCCCCCCCCCCCCAAAAAAAAAAAACCTAAAATTCCGTTTGGTAGGAAGGAAAGAAAGGGAAAATTAGTAATTTAATGATTGAGATACATAACACTGTGTGCTACTTCTTGCTTAATGATTAGAGTAAAAACGTTTCCCTCTTTTCCATTCTCTTTCCTTATTAGCATTCGGAGCGTAAGTTACAGTTTCAATTCCAGAAGAAGAAAAAATTGCAAAAATGATGGCATAGGAAAGTGGTGAAAAGGAAAGGAACCTCGCTCTCGGCGATGATGCGGCGGCATTCCTTAAGAACGGCAGGAGTGAGGAAGACCTCTTTGCGGATCATGGTGTCGTTTTTGTAGTTGGAGTTGTTAGCGTATCGGAGCTTCCCATCTGGCCTGAACTCAAACTCCAAAAACTCGTGCCCGAATTTCCCTTTGTGGCCCACGTAGTAGCGGAGGTAAAACTCTCCGCTGTCCTCCTCGGCCGCCATTGCTTAAGCTTTCCCTCTGTTATTCTCTTTCGACTAAACACAATTTCTACAGAAGTGCAGGGAATATTATTTGGGTAAAATTGCCAACTCATCTGGCCCACCCCAAAAATACAATTCCTGGGCCTTCCATGCTTGTTTTGGTCTACACTTACCATGCGTTATAGTTTTCACCGTTTAATCAGAATTAAATTATCATTACTCTAGACACTACAAAATCATCTAAATTTTCATGTAGAATCTAAAGAATTGCATCTTATCACTGTGGAAAGACATAAATACTCGGTTTAAGGTTAAAAGGCATGACCGTCATTCGATTAGCTAATCGATTTGAGCTCAATTTCCCAATAAAAAGCAATTAGTCTTTTTTTGCTCGTTGCACAGCCCTTCATAAGAAAAAGTTAAATTTGTTTTTCCTTTTCTTGTTTTGCCTATGGGGTTATGGTCCCATTCCCATTCCGTTTTCTCTGCAGGCTTATAAATTTGTTTCACAAGCTTATCCAGAGTTGAGAAAGAACGCGATTATTTAACCAACAATCATGCAGTTGCAGTGTACAAATCCAAACAGATAAACAATTTATTTAGTATAATTTGGCATACACGTAACACGCCAAAACAAACTTAAATCATATCTACCTAAGTAGCCGACTATTTTACAGCTTTGACATTTTCTTTTTCATACATAATACATTGCAATAATATTCATCATGTCTTCTGCAACAAACGAGACGCGACTAACTGTGGGTGGGTGAGTGCAAATTTAAATCGTGGGGAGGGTAGATTGCATGCCATATATATCCTGCATGCTCTTCTTTACTAATTTTCCGACAACTAACTCTACAAAGAAAAGAACAATTAAATGAAAAAGTTTTCAAGGTTCATGATCATCTGGACCTTCCTCACCTTCCTGCAACATATTCATCAGCATGGATACCTGTTCTTGAAGCATTGCGTTTTCTCTCTCCACCTCTGATCTTTTACTTTTCTCTTGTAAAAGCTGAAGTTGCAGATGTTCTAAGCACCTCGCATCTTCTTCCAACTGTTCATTCAACCCATCAATTTCCCTGTCCTGCATATTTTAACCATTTCAAGTTATTACCTTCCATCGTCTCTACTCATTATCCTATACAACTTTCTCACCATATCAGCTGCATACGCTCTTTTTTCTTTTTTTTCTTTTTCAAGTTCTCGTATCTAGCACTTATTTAGACATGGACTCTACAAATCAAGATATATGGACTCTTCATTTTTCTTAAAATACCCTTATCTTACAAATATTCAGATCCGTGTTAGACATATCCATATCTGACATTTATTGAAGTCAATGTAATATAAGATAGATGCTAGTGTTTTGAGAGGAGGTTAAGTATATGACATGAGACCTTTCTATTCATTTCCTGGACTGCAATCCTTCGCATGCTCTCAACAACGTCAACATTTACCAGCTTCCTCTTCTTTCCGATCAGCCAGCCCTTTGGATAGCTCGCAGCATCGAAGTCTGGTGGGGGAAGCAAAGACTCTGCTGATGGTCGCCGGCCATTGATGTTTTTAATAGGTTCCAGTGGTTCAAAGAGAGCCTTCCGACGCTCGGAAAGTTCAGAAGAGGTAGCGGAATCTGGTGTGTTGTCTTGATCAAGTGTTTGTTCTTCCTGTTTGCTGTGTGTCACATTAGCAGTCTCTTCTGTTACCTTGTCTAAATTCCTCCCGCTAGCTGTCGGAGAGAAGTTAAAACATTCTAATTCCAACTAATTTTAGATGCATTTCTAAACCAAACATGAAGCCATTTAAACCTCATTTGTAGTTAAGTCCCAAGCTTCTTTAAGCTTACTCGATCTTCTAAAACAGGAATCCACTGAACTTAATTGTGAAGATAGAAATAATTTATGAAGCTAAAAACTGCTTGTTTAACAGTCATACTTGTGTGTTTTTTCTTGAAATACATGAAAACCATCAAAAGGTACTTGAACGTAACATAAATCTAATCTACACGCTTGGGTAAGACTTATTTGAAACAGTTTCTAAATGACACACCCTCCTTCTTCTTCTTCTTCTTCATCTTCTTCTAAATTCGAGGTTTTTATCCTCCAAATATACATTAAAAAGGAAAGGTTTATCATGTTAAGCAAATCATATAAACTTGATTGCTACCATAGCTAATTTGAAATTTTACTTACCATGGTATAGGTTTATTGTGAATAAATAGCTCATATTTTCAGAACAAGGAACATATGCTTGAAGTCATAATTAGAAGCTTATATAGATTTGAGTAGGAAGTCTCCATTCCTATGACGTCAAACGTCTTCCAAGGCCTTTTATTAATTTAAAAAACAAATATTTAGATTTATCCTTTCCACTTTTTCTTTTATAAAAATTTGTCTGTCCAAACCGGACCTGACCAAAAAATACAACTAGAAAATTATGCCTAGACAGGATCCCACGTGTAAAAACACAATCTAGGTCAGCATAGGTTAACCCAAATTTGTAAATAAAATAGTTAATTCCTCGAAAGAAGAGATATATATATTTTTTATCATATGATGTCAATCAAGATTTAAAAATAAATGGAAGTCTTTCATCCTCTAAATCATAAAATTGATCCTTTATAATTTATACAACCGGACCGGACCGGACCGAATTTAAAAAAGAAATACATGCCCAAAACCCAACCCATTTTTAAACTAGTTTAAGAGCTTGATTTTAACGTGCTTGATTGTCACATGATATACAGAATTAGAGAAAACAAATTTCTGTTTTCCAACCTATTCAAAGAAGTATAAATAAATGAATAAATTAGAGAACGAGATTCAAATCAGTTAGGTGGAAATGGTGGGCACAAGAAAGTTATAAGTGGTGGTTGTTCTAATTTATTTTCTTTTTAACAGTTTTTTCAAGTAAACGTAAACCAACTGCAATATTAAACATACAAAAAAAAAAAAAAAGCATTGAAGCCAAAGCATCAACAAAAAATTAGGGAAAACGTGTTGGAAATTAAAAGATAATCAAATCAGGATAATAGACAAGAAAATGAAATATATAGATGATGAATTGATCATTATGCTAAGGCACGCAAAACCCGGCAAATTAACGTAGCAGCAAAGTAACCACTACATGGCACCAATCAAACAAAACACTCTGAATTTCTAATGTCATCAATACCATGAATTCATCAATTTTATATTTTCTTTTTCTTTTGGTTGTTTAAAACAAGGAGTTTGTCAAATGAATTTAGTTCAATTGAAGATGAAAATAAATCAGGGAAGAAAAGTCAAAACATGGAAAATAGAAGGAAAAGAAAAAAGACAGAAGGAAAGTGAATTAAACATGTTCATAGCTCTCTCTCTCTCTCTCTCTTTTTCTTTTTTTTTCCTAAAATGAAATTAACAAAGAAAAAGGGGAAGAAAAGTGAAAAAGGAAGTACCAGATCTTTTCCTGGAATTCCAGAAAATCCTAGTTGTAGAGACTGGTGAAAACCCTTCCAAAGCTGCTGCTGGAGCTGAATCTACCTCCATCTTCTTCATCTTCTCTTCTTTCTCCATTAATAAAATTTAACTAAAGAGAGAGAGATGCCCCAATTCTTTCTTCTCAAACAGTGAATACACAGAAAAGTCCAAAAATAGGAAAAGAGCAAACAAAATGATATCTGTTTTTTTTTTTTTTCTTTTGCTCAACAAATTTGAGTTTTGCTTCTGTTGTTGAATTTGGATTTTATTATTAAACTAGAATACAAGGAAAGAAAGAGGATAATAAATTGAAATGTAAACGCAGCGATTGAAACGAAGAGACGAAAGAGAGTACATGACTACAAAATGAATGGATCAGAGACACGCATACTTAAAACACCATTTCATTTGGTTTTATCGCCCCAAGAAAAAGAAATCATTCGGTTTTCATGACCGTTCTCTTTCTCACCCAAAATGGGCCTTTCTTTACTTTAGATCATAGATATTGGACTTCGATCAAGGGCCCAGTCATATCTTTTTCGATAGCTCCAGTGAAGCTCAATACATAATTTCCGCCTCTCTCATCAATTCAGTATGTGTTTTTCTTTTTGTAAATTTGAGCCAGACTTTAGTAAAAAAATTTTACTCAAGATCTGATCTGTTTTTTAAATGGATATTATTTTTTTTAAAATTTATTTTTTAAATTTATATTTTTATTTAAATTCTCTTACTTTTTAAATAAATTTTCAAACCGGACCGATTCAATTGTATAGCCACAGAATTTCGAGTTTTCTCTAATAATTCATATATTCCATTTCATAGGAATAAGTGATTGATAAGCATAGGAAGCAATTTTTATAATTCAAATCCAATTTGCAGGACAAATACCCGTGATTAATAAATTAAATGTTGGAATTCCACAAATTTCGAAATTAAGAACATAGTTTTTTTAGGGTTAGAAAATGGATTAATCCCTTTCAAAAACAATCTATAATTATTTTTTATATTTTTAATATCAATTTAAAAAATATTATTTATTTTTATTATATTTTGATACCAATAAAAATTTAAAAACATGTAACATCTATTTTCCTAAAAAAAAAAAATTCTATCGCATCTATTTTCATAAATATTTTACTTGTTTCATATATTCTATAAAGAAAACCAAAAAAAATTACTTACAAAATTGATAAAATACAACTTATTATTACAATAAATATTTTACCTGTTACATTTATTCTATAACGAAAACCAAAAAAAATACTTGCAAAATTGATCAAATACAACTCGTTATAATCCAATTTTGTCTGGCCAAAGTAATTATAAATTAATGCAAGTTCTAATTTTGACTCCCATGATAATGAATTCTAGTTTTTAACCCATTTCAATTTGTCACGTTTAATTTCAAAAACAAAATGAAGGCATTTTTAGTTTTAATATTTTAATTTAGGTGCTTTTTTTTTTCTTTCCATTTTTTTATTTAGAAGTTTGAAGATTAAATTCAAACTCAATCCCTAAATAAATACCCAAGCTTAGATGATACTCTACATTGGCACCTACCCATACTCCAAACTCCTATCACCTACCCATACCCCGTCATTTCCCTGCACCAATATTTGAGTTGCCGGGTCCCTACCCACTAGATTTGAATAAAGATTTTTATACATCAAATTAAATTAATCTGACTTAAATTCAATTTAAATAATAAAAAATATTTTTAAAATTTAAATTTAATAAATAAAATTATATAAAAAATTAATTAAAAATATAATTTTTATTATTTTATTATTTTTTTAAAATAATAAATTGAACTTTTAAATAATCGATCTAAACATAAGTTTGGACTTGAAATATTTTTTAAAATCAGATCTCAGCCTAACGCAACACTCTACTCGAATCACACTCATCCAAAAGCTCTCACCACATAAAGCTTCTTTGCACGTAATCCTCTCGGATCATCCTCAATAACTGCCTAAACCCGAGACTCGATCTTAACCCTCACACAACCCACCATCCATACCAGCATTTTCGGCTCCCTCAACTCCCTAAAACCGAGCATCAATGACCACCATAACCCATTAGCTTCAAATATTAAGCGAACAATACAAGCCACACAACAGCATTAAAAAAAATTCCCGATCACCAAAATAAAGTCTTTGATACTGCAGCTAGAAAAGGCCAACACAAATCAGTCAGCAAATAGGAAATCCAAAACAATAAATAAAGAGAGGAGATTTATCTCCATTTGTGTTCGATTCAAAGCTCCCGACAATCTAGAATATGATTATTTCCATTTTTTATAAAAACTTAAAATTTGATTAAATTTCGCTTACTTATCTAATTTTTATCATATTAAAAACTTTAATCACATAGTAATAGTTGATTAGTTGTTAGTAAAAACAAAAAGTAACCTTGGTTTGTTTTTCGCTCTTTTTCGAAAGCAATAATCATACCAAAATATATAATTAATTCTTATTGGTTTGTTTTTTCCTCTTCTTTTCTTTATCCGGAAGCAAATAAAAGAGTTGGGATTAGTGGCTTGGGCTTGAATGTCCCTCTGCTGCATCGTGCTTGCCTATGGGGTTATGGTTCAGTTCCCGTTTCTTTCTCTGCAGGCTTTTAAATTTCTTGTCAGGCACAAGTTTATCCCTCCATGTATGAGGTATAGCCAATAGAGTGTGTAATTGAATAACACAGTAACAAATCCATACTTTGAGAAAGAACACCTATTATTTAACCAACAATCATACAGTGCACAAGCCTTTCACATTAACAAGTATGCAGAAATGAATTAGATCCTCTAATGAGGTCGGTCCGAAGAAATAATAAGTTGATTAAACCTATGGAGTTAAGAAACACGTAATCTTACATGCCACGAAAGGCAGCATACTGCACAAGAAAAATAGCTTCCTAGTACATCATTAACCTTTACATTAGGAAGAGCAGCAGCCACTCTGCTGTGCAACAGGCTGACCTTGGATCTGTACTGTTGGAGGCTTTGCATTGTTTGCCGTTGGTTGGCTTGCCATTCTGCAATAAGAGGCCATGTTAAAGAGTGCGCTAAACACACAAAAGTAACAGAACCAATAAGAGGCCACTCAACTGTATATACTTCTACAACTGCAATAACTTCTTGGTTATCACCAGAGACTATTTTAGCATTATTTTCTTAGTATGTGCTACGACTAAAACTAGTTAAAAGAAACAGGATATGCATACCTATCCTTGACGGAGGCAGCCATGGCCATGAAAGCTTGTTCAACATTTGTGGCATCTTTTGCACTGGTTTCCAAAAAAGGTATGCCAATTTCATCTGCAAATGCCTGAAAGAAGAAAGCAGCAATATCATGGGGCAAAGAGTGCGGTAAATCACCAACAATTACAATTTACAATTCGATAATCACACAACTCTTCCTAGAAATAAACTGGCAAATACCTTGGCTGTTTCGTATGACACAACTTTATTAGCTGTAAGATCACACTTGTTTCCAACCAGCAGTTTGTTAACGTTATCACTAGCATAGCGATCAATTTCACTCAGCCACTGCTTGACATTGTTGAAGCTTTCTTGGTCTGTCACATCATAAACGATCTAACAGAGGATCCAGCAGTAGAAGGGAAAGAAAAAAAAAAAACCTTCATAAGTAGCATAAATAAGGACCGGGAAAATTATCTAGAAGGGAGATCACCCACTATTATGCCATGGGCACCACGGTAGTAGCTACTAGTGATTGTCCTAAAGCGTTCTTGTCCAGCAGTATCCCACTGCACATTGAACCATAAGCAAACTAATTAGTTATCATCATTAAGCCAAAATTATGTGTCAAGATTTAAGAATAACTTCTTAAGACTAATTATAAAATGAAAATATACAGAAAGGGAAAAAGTAGCAGCCAAAGAAGAAAATGAGCAGACAACTCATTCTCTTATTAGGCGCATTACTCGGAACAACCTAGGTCAGAAAATTTTCAAAGAAACAAATCAAAGATAAAGCATGTAAAAACATACAATTTGAAGTTTAATGGTTTTCCCATCCTGCTCCACAGTACGTATTTTCTACCAAAAAAGAAAATGAATTCAGAAGAGGTTAGAATAATTGCTATAAGTTTTGGCAGTTAGAGGTCAAGTTAGCACTAAGGACTGTTCACTTACAAAATCAACCCCAATGGTGCTTATGTAGCTTTCTACATATGAATCATCCTGCATAAAAGAAATTACAAAATCTCAGGTTCATGATTTTGTCCTGCATAACCATCTGGAAATATCCAAAATTCCACACGTTTGATATCTTGATATACAACAAAATATAGTGACAAGATTCAGAGGCCACAACTGCCTATGTCCAAACTCGTGTAGTGCACATTTTACTCTCTCAAGCCACATGTTATATGCAGTTAAACTTTTTAATGAATCATTATTACAATCTAACATCATACATGGATATAAGCATTCAGGGCAATCATATAAGAACCTAAGAATGTACGACGAGGAAAATAGATCTCTATAATGTAGACATTTGCTTTCAAATGACAACGTAAGTCAAGAAACTTACAGCAAATCTCAAAAGAAGACAAGATTTTCCAACACCAGAATCTCCAATAAGCAGAAGCTTGAACAGGTAGTCACTGCAAAAGATTGCAACCAGATAATATCAATATCAGTTCCAATGATGCATAAAAATAACAACTACAACAATAACATGTGTAACATAAAATTTTATTTTCGCCAAAAGAGGCCTCATCCCCAAACCCAGTCTCTCATAAACCAAACCTAAAGTTTAACTTGTCAGCGTTAAAATGCCAATTAACCAAATTAAGTGCCCAAAGATTAACCTTAGAATGCCAAGCAATTATCGGTCAACTCCTAATTTTACTGGTACATCAAGAAAGCGCAATTCAAAATGAATTTCGATTTCAAACAAATTAGAGCAAGTCACCATCATTCACTCATATATACATACAGAATGAGCACATTTTTTAAGACAAATTTGCTTCTTCAATACACATAATCGATTTAGCAACATGTTAACAAAATATAACAAATTATTTGCAAAAGAATAATATACCACGATTTATTATAGCATCTTACAAAATTAGAAGCCTATGTCCCTCCTGAATCCATTAATTGACCACATAACACATTAACAATAAAAAAGACCTAAAAGCTCGCACTTTTTAAAAAAAAAAATTATTTTAAATTCCACAAAGAAATCCAAGTAGCAAATAAGACAATAATAACAGAAAAAAACAGATGAGAACATCTGAATTTCATCAACAGATCTGAAACAAGAATATAATAATTAAAGGGTTAACTTCTAATCAACAAATGAAATCATGTAAATTCTGAACATCATCAAACCGACAACAAGAAAATAAATCACCAGATTAGGAAAAAGAAAGGCTAAATCATAATAACACAACATATATAAAAAAAATTACTATTTAACACGAATAAAGAGAAAACTTACTATTCGGGGTTCATTGTAGCATAAAGATTAAAAGAAAAAAAAAAGTATCGATGCGATCGCCGGAATCTAAATGAAAGTTTCGGCGACAGATCAGCAAGATCTCGCACCGATTGGCAAAAAGCAATCAACGGAGATAAGATGGAGAGAAAGGAAATGAAAAGGCAGAGACTGAAAAGACGGGACAAAAGAGAGTATGACTATGAAAGGAATGGATCAGAGAGACGCTTAAACTTTAAACACCAATTCATTTGGTTTTAATGACTATTCGTTTTCTGTCAAGCCGAAAATGGGCTTTTTATTTTGGATTGTAGATATAGGAGACTTCGGTCTAGGGCCCAATTATATCTTTTCTGGATTGTTAGACTGAAGCTCAATAGATCATTTCGGCCTCTCTCGGACCTCGGTTACTGCTTTGGGTTGTGAGTTTTGATAATTTAGATTAATCGACTAATTTGGTTAATTATTTAATTTCAAATTAAATTAATTAATAATTAAAATTTTTAATCTTAATCAAATTAATTTCGAAATTTCGATCATTAATTAGTTAATTTAATTCGATGGATTAATTTAATTAAAATCGAAAAATACACATCCTGCTAACCATTTGAGCATTTACCTTTACTTCATAGCATAGCACTGACACCACAATATTCAACTTTTACTTTCAAGATTATTCGGTTTGGACTGCTTTACATATTTAATTTAAGAAAACAAAAACAAAAACAAAATCAAATTAAATTAAATTAAATACTTAGTGAAATCATTTTTATTTTCGATTTTCTTTTGCTGAAACTGAACTTTATCATCTACGTAACAATTCATGTGTATGTTATGTAGTAAAGTTAACAAACATTAATTTTTGAGTGATTTGATAAAAAATTAAAAATCAATGGCTAAAAGAGGCTAAAAATTAAATGAACAAGTAAAATGGCTTCTTTTTTTTTATAAAATAGTTCATTCTCAACCCATAAGTAAAAAGATAATGTATTTTAACATACTCTAATTAATATCTTTCTACGTTAGTAACAATACTCATATAAATTAAAAAATTTAAAAAAAAAAACCTTACCAACCAAATATTGAGTTAAGAAATTGGAGTGGAGTGAGTGTTGAATCATGACTTGCACAGGATAGTTATTTTTGTTTTTTTACCAATCTATCGGTAAAAGTAAATAAATAAATAAAGATTACAGTTACGGGTTAGGGATCCAAGATTGGAGAAAATAATAATATGTAATATATAGGGTACGATGTAAGAAAAATAACTATCTACAATTTGCAGGTTCTAGAATTGAATAATGTGTGTGTCTGTAATGTCCAGTGAAGATCCTATTTTGCAGCCGGTGAGGTGAGGTAAGGTGTTGGGGATGGCTATCTGTCTGAATTGAAAAACTCTGGATTCTATAATATCACCCTCTTTCATTCGTAACATTTTATTAATGAAATAAAATTTAAAAAAAAAAGAAAAGTTGTCCATCACCAAACCTTGTGTTGTGCTGGCTGGCATTGAGAGAATCCAAATAACTGTCATAAAAACAAACAAAATAAACTACCTCTAATGTTATTTTAGCCATTCTAATTTTTTTATAATTTAATATTATTAAAAATTCTGTTAATTCATTAATCGTGTCTCACATTAGCTAATTGAATGATAAAATATGATAAATTTACTTTTAATTAAAAATTAGAAAACCCTTTTGTAATTAATCCAAAATATTTATTTTTTCTTTCTCTTCTCTCAACCAGAACTCAATTTCCTCAGAATGGTAGAGACCAGTTCAAGCATGCCTTTGGAAACAACACTTGTCTTATTGAGAAAGTCCTCCATGGTTTTTTTTCTTCTCCGTCTCATCCGTTACTTGCGGCATACTGTTCTGGCAGCGAGGAAGCAAAATGTCCGTAACGCCGAAAACTATGAGCTCCAAAATGGAAAATCTTCAAAAGACTGGTCTAATATACTTTTTTTTTTTTTACAGAAATAACCAACAAGACATGTTCAATGCACTTGGTGTGATGTATTCAGCCCTATTCTTCTAAGAAAGCAGAAAATAAAATAAGCGAAAAGAAATGCCAATACAACGAGGAAGATGATGAGAACAATGGCAACTGAACCTAGAGGTCGACGTGGGGGTTAAATATTATATCCAGACCCACCAACTCGGCATTTCGCCAAAATGCAGCAAGGATTGGCATTTCAAGGAGGAATCACATTCACTAGTATTTGTAGTAAAAAAAAAAAAAAAACCAGAAACAATGGCAAAGCCGAAAATGATGTCCAGCCGCTCAAGCCCCTCGAAGGCTCGAGCAATACCCCAATCCATGACCATCATGTTTATTATAACCATTTTAGATGTTGCTCCAACCCTAGGAAACCAAACCAAGCTAAAATTAACAACCACCATAAAGTTCCCAAACTAAATCAGTAAACAAAACGTAAACTATACAATTAAAAGGTAGGTTGCGGAGTTTCTTTTATCAAAATAAAATTTAAAAAAAAACTTTTAAAAAATTCAAAATAAAACACTCCTCACAAAATGTTCCAAAATAAAAAAAAAATTTAGAGCAGACAGAGAAAATTAGTTTTTCAAATTAATTTCAACGTGTTACCCAACAAATTCACTATCTCTAAAGAATTTCTTTTAAGGAATAAAACAAAAACAAAGTTTAACATGTGCCAATTAAGTCAACAAGTCAAGTCAGGTATCAATTAATTAATGTTAATCTACTATACGGGTCAAATCAAATAATATACGGGTCAAATCAAATAATACAGAAGATTAAATCTGTGTAAAGAGTTTTGTTTGATGTAGCTTGATGTTTATGTCTCTGTATTTTTTTAAAATTTAAAATTTAAAATTTTTTCCTATACTTCAAATAAAATTCAAATTTTTAAAAATTAATTTTTCATGTTTTACATAAAAATTAAAAAATTATAATTTTTTTAAAATAAAAAATAATGAAAAAATAAAAATGATTTTTAAAATATAAAATATGCAAAATTCAATTTTATCTAAATCAGACAGACCAACCAGTTGAATCGAAACTGGTTGAGGTATTGATTCGGTGAGAGGTAAAAACGTAAAAATTTTAAAACTTATAATTTTTTTAAAATATGAACAAATAAAAACTCTTTAAAATTCAAAAAAAAATTAAATATAAAAAATTAATAAGTTCAATGTTATCTAAATCGGATCGAACTGATTGGATAAAAAACCAGATGGGGGTACGAGTTCGATAAGAGGTCAAAAATTGAATCACCCAGAAACTAATACAAAATGGTTTATCTAAGTTAAAAAAAAATCAATTGAATTGGTAATTGAACCGATTTTTATAATTTTTATTTTTGATTTTTTATAATTTATTTGCTTTGAACTGTTTGTAACTCTAGGAACCAATTGGCTAGTCGAAATCGATTCAATTGATTTTTTAGCTCAATTAAATCAGTTGGTTAAATCAGTTTGTACTAGTTCACTTTTACCTCTCACCAAACCAATACCCCAATTGATTCTCAGTCTGACTAGTTGGTCCAATCTGATCTAGATAACATTGAATTTTGAAATTTTATTATATCTTAAAAATATTTTAACTTTTTGTTTTTAAATTTTTAAAGAGTTTTTTCAATAATTTTTTTTATTTTTTAAAAATATATATTTTTATTTTTAAAACATTATAAATTTTTATTTTTATTTAAAATATGAAAAATAATTTTTAAAATTTAAAATTTATTTAAAATGATACGGATTTAATTTTTATTTTTAAAAGACTACAAGGATTTGAAAATCGAAATATTCCAAATCAATTTTCTTATACAAATTTAATTTCATGCATAATTTGATTTGACCACTATAATAAACTAAGCCGGACTAATACTTGACTAGATTGACACCCGACACATTTTGTTTTTATTTTTTTTCTTAAAAAATTATTTTGAGATAAATAAATTTGATGAGAAATGTTGAAATCGATTCGGAAAAAAATGAATTTCCTCTCTTTTAAAATTTGTTCTATTTTGGAACATTGGGTATTTTATTTTGGACTTTTAATTTTATTTTGTTTTATTTTTATAAAAATAAAGAAGAGTGCACTAGTTGCATAGAAATGGAATAATAATAATAATAATAATAATAATAATAATAATAATAATAATAATAATAATAATAAAAGAGAGGCAGAATTTGTGTATTTATTCATTTGCTGAAATTGCAACCTTTTTTTTTTTTTTTTTCCTATTCATACAAGAATGAATATTCAGAGGCAATTTCCTGTACAAACACTCGCCTTTACTTGTTAAATTGAAGATGAGAAAAACCACAAAAAGACCTCCCCATGTAATTTACACATTCCCCGTACAAAATAATAATAAACAGCCAAGAGAAAACCCCTCCCAACTCTTATAAATTTCAACTTCAAAAATTCTTCAAGTGCAGAAAGAAAAACAAACGTATTCATCTATTTGATACGATAGGAACGGGAGCATACGGAGTCAAGTGCCTCGGTAAACAAGGCAGAAAAGCTGGTCAATGCTTGAAAAACCCCCGGCAAGCCGGTTTGAATATTATTCAGTGTCATTGCTCTTGTCACCTCTACTGCTTTGGCATGCCTCAACATCTCATCTTCCACTCGCCTTTGACAGCCTGCAAGATCCGATTTTTTCTCAGCAAGGGGATCCCGAGCATCTAGAACCTGCCCATGATCAGCCCCAGAATCAGGAAGTCCAATACCAACCATTGAGTACGAATGGTAGAACTTCCTCTCTATGTTCCGGAGAGACGATGCCTTTTTCTCAAGCTCCTTTGATGCAGTTTCGGTTCGCTTCTTAATCTTAAGCTCTTCAGTTTGTTTAACAGATATCACATGGACAACATTAATGAAACTTTTGATAGCTTCAGAAGCTACTGTGTCAGGGACACGTTCAAGAGCAAGCTTCCACTCATCACAAAAAGCGTATACATCAGAGAGATCTGTTTTGCCATTGCCGTCAACATTGTCATTGCTGACAGGACGAAGGGTGAGCTTGAACCAGCCATGGATGGAGTGGACAAAATCCCGTTGAAATTTCATTAAACGGCAAAAACTAGAGTGCCAGGCAGAGACAGCTGACTCAAGATCACGCGTTGCCTGCCGATGCAGTTCAGAAGTTGAATCACCTTTTCCCGATCTGTTTATAAGACCACGGACTTGCTGCACAATATTATTCTGAACTTCATGATATTGATGCATCGACCCCCACATAGACCTGAAGCTGCATTCAAATTCATTTGATTCGTAAAGATAATATTCAAGTTGAAATTAATTTAGCACCAACATTTTACAATATTCTAAATTTCTATAAATGGACAACAAAAGTTACTCCACCCTAATATAATAAATCTAAACAACTAAAAGAAAAGGTAATTCAGAATAAGGTTTTCATCTAAATAAATCTGCCTGTTGAATTATTATTCTGTTCAACTTTCACGCGTGTCAAGTTATCTTTCTCTCCTCGTAGAGTGGTTGTATAGAGACGCAAGTTTCCAAAAACCACTGGCAAATTTTGTAGTATAAGCACCAAAAAAAAAAAAAAGGAGCTCAAACAGCCGACAACTGAGGAATTATGACCCATTTGAAGTCAGCATGCTTAATCTAACAACTGATGGTACGCTACAGATGCTGATAATATAAGGGCTTTGACCAGTTCAGCAATTTCAAGTTTCAACAACCTGTCAAATTAGATTATGGTGGGTCATATGTTAGTTAACTCCAACGCACCTAATCCCCATCCCCTACTTGTTCTTGGCTGAAAAGGTCTATAGAAGAAGAAAGACTGTCAAGTGGAACTGGGGCCACAAGATTAAAAGAGCCAAGATCACAAGGCACATGTGCTCGGAGTGGGGATGATCAAATGGCATAGCAGAGCAATGAACCATTATGGTTCACCTACCCTGCAAGCAGCTAAAATCCACACTGCATGTTTCACATGAGAAAAAACCATTTTGAGATTCAATTCCCCTCATGAAGAACTCAAGCCACTGAGATTGAAAAGAAATTGACCTCTATAATATTTTACTCTACTGCTAACATTGGACTTGGATCAGAATTTCATGATTCATATAATTATCCAAGAGAATACATAGAATATTTAATAGTCTATGGATCCAGATAGTTGCATTGCATCATTAATGTTTCAAAAGAATTTCTTATCGATATAAAGACAAAACAGGGAGTAAGGAAAGGATACTTACCCATGACATATTTCAATAAGCTGTGGAACAAGATCACTGTCTCTAAGCCCAATAATGGCAGTAGAGGTGGTAGAGACAGCCTGGGATGTGACAATAATTAGCGACTGCAGCCGTGTTATTGATGCCTTGGTTTTGTCTATTTTGGTTTCGTCCTCCCCCTTGTATTCTTGACTTTGCAACGTCGACAATTTTTCCCATGCTCAATCTTTACTCCTTCTCTAGCCTGAAATTGTTGAACATGCATTGCCTATACATCAGCCCGCATCTCAAACCAACCAGGTGAATTATCAAATTATCTTTGCACTACATGTTTCTTACTATTTTCTCATCCACAGATAATATGCACCAGAATCAACATGTCCAACCAATTCAACAAACTTACAATTCAAGCATAAAGGCAAACACCTTCACATTCTCTACCAACCAACAACAATTTAAGTAGGTGGGAGGTAAGAAACTAAAGTTCATTCACTGATGTAAAAAGAAAACATTCCCCAGACATGAAATCTCCCACTACATTACCAAAGGCAAAATTGGGAATCTAGAAGAAGCACGGGTAATAGAAGCTAAATTAATATTAAGCCTACAAGATCAATTAGTTGGATATGGAATTCATGCCATTAATCTAAGCATGTCAAGGGTATTTTAGTCATTGCAACTCTGTTATACTACTTATGACACTGAACTGCAAACAAAACAAGGGTGATTAAAGTAGAAAAAAAGAATAAAAAAAGATTAACACTACGACAACTATCCATTTTGACGACAGTGCCCCAAATGGAAAAAGCACATCAACACTTCAACAATCTAAAACTGCGGTGGATTTACGCTACCGAGCATCAAATATTTATCAGAAAAAAGCTAAATCTTTTTTAAAAACAATAAATATATGAAAAACTAAAAGAACCCTTTTACCTTGACTTCGTCGTAGAGCTTCTTCTCCCAAGCCAAGAGCCGGTCTAAAGTAGAACAAAGGCTCTTTGAACCGCCCGATTCATTGAGCGAGGTCGCGTCGAGCCGATATTTCACCGCCAACGGCGGTTTTGAAGTCCAGCTTGAGCTCAAGTTACTGAACATGCTACTTGAATGATACACAGTCTCTGTAAATGGCAAACAAATTAAAAAGAATAACAGACAGAAAGAAAAGTAAATGGGATTAAATCATTAAATCAATTTCAGTTGAAATTGGCTTAAAATAAAATTCTCCACATCTGGGACTTACTTTTCAATTGCCTGAAATTTTTATCAAGCTGAGCTCTACTGATCTCGAGCATCTCCGAGACCCGATCTCCGGCGGCGGCAGCTTTATCGAAATTCTCTTTGATCGCATCGACAATCTCTTTCAAATCCCTATGTCTAACTACCACCTTCATCTCCATCATAGCACCCGTTTTATAACTCCCCGCCGACGATCCCGCATTCTCCGATTTATTGTCCATTTTAGTCCCCGCGACGGCCCCATACATCCGCGGCTGTACCGACGGAGGAGTCTGATGATGAAGATGATGGAATTTCTCAGACTCCCCTATCATCGAAGAACCGAAATCGGAGCGATCCCCAATCTCGGATCTGGATGCGACGTCATCATCTTCCTCCTCGTCTTCATCCGATAAACTGCTTGTAGTGTAACGATCGTGGTCTCCCCATTCACTGCATTGCACTTCTTCCCTTTCCGTTTCCTCGTCAAAATTACGCTTGGAGTTAACGGAATTGGAACCGTAACGGTGATTCAGGTTTTGTGGACGGAAGAAATCGTATTCTGATTTTTCCGTCTCGGTATCTTCCGTATATTCGGGGTTGTTTGAATCCAAATGATGCTGCCGATGAGGTAGTTGCTGCATTCGCTGCTGTTGTTGTAATTTTTGTTCAAAGAATTCGGAGTCCGGTGGAGATGGAGGGTAAAAGTTTTCCCAGTTCCAAACGGAAGAAGCCTGAGAAGGAGTGGTTGAGTAAGTGGAATTATTTTGATAAGCCGCTGGGAAAAAGCTGTTGGAGAAACCGGATTTTGAGCTTTGAGGAGAAGAACAAGGACTCGATTCGGACAAAATGTGCGGGAGTTTCGGGGGCAATTTACGTGGCCGACGACGATTGGGTGTAGGATATGGGAGGCTTGAAGCCGAGAGTATGTGAGGGAGTTTGGAGCTAGCAATTGTCGGAGAAGGGGAAGGGGAAGGAGATAAAGGAGGAGGCGGAGGAGGAGGGGGAGGGGAGGGAGATGGAGGGGCACGTGGAGGGATCAGATTAGCAGTTGATGGAGATGGGGTGGCGGGGTGGAGGAGGACGGCAGGGGTTTCGTCAGAGACGGAAAGGGGTTCACCAGCTGCGAAGGTGGAGAGAGCAGCGCCAGCAACACGGAGAGAACGGCAGTAATCGGCGTGAGCGGCGGCTAATTGATGCCGAGCGTGAACGGCCTCCTTCATCAGGCGGCGCCTGTCTTTGCATCTCCTTACCGTGTCTTCGTTGTCTAGCTTCGACGCCGTACAGCCCATCCCAACACACTAATCACCCAAACCGAAAAAAAAAGGAAAAACAGTAAAATCTAAATAAAAAAAAGAAGAAGCTCAAAGCAGTGGAGCGTACTGCTGTAACGATGGCGCCCAATTATTGCTTACTAGATTGTAGTTCTTGAGAAAGAGAGCAAGAGAAGAATGAAGTGTAAGGCAAGGCAAAATGGCTAATGGAGTATTTCAACTGTTCTCGGTGTGTGTCGCGGGGAACTTCCATTCCATGTTCAATTTTTCTTTTTTCCTTTTCGGTTATTTTTTTAAAATACTTTTTTTTCTCAGTGTCTGGAGCTTTACTGGTGACAGTTTAGACTTTAGAGTGAATATTTTAATTTATGTTTAAAAATTATTGGTTGGCTTTTTTAAATATTTATTAAATAACTTGGTGTAGCAGAAGGCTCTTCACATACAAAAGGCATAGAAGGATGGACCTTAAATTAAGCAAATAGACATAAACTGTAAATTGAGATTAAAATAAATAAAATCAAAACTCATATAAGGTAGCTAGGGTTAAATCTCTGCACCTGTAGGAACTAAATCAATCTTCTTTTTTATTAGGCAGAAGGGATCTACATCTACCCATAGAAAAACCCAAAGCAAAGCACACTGCCAGGCCTATTAGAAAGGCAGAATCGCGTTACTTAGATATTCCAATATGAATGATACTTTAGAGGAAAAAAGCAGTGGGAGGTGGTGTAACTTTCCCTCCTCTTTTCTCTTTCCCTTTTGGAACAGATTTAAGACGAAATAATGAAAATTTAAGGGTGTGAAAGAACCTTTATTGGGTGATGAAAGCTTAAAAAGGCCTACCCTTTCCACTCTAACTAGCGAAGGAAGATGCCACTCGGTTCTTATGCTCGATTCTTGGGCATCTGATTCTCCATAATGTTGCCACCCGTACCAGCAAAAAGAAATAATAATTACATTTACAGTACCTGAAAAATCTGAACATCTTATGTTTAAACACATTTCAAAAATCATAAACAGTTAGTTGAACAGCTTAAACAAAAAGGATTCAAGCTGCAAAAGAAATAAATGGTATTATATTGGTCCAGCTCAGATGTGGGTGTTGCAACTTGCAAGAAGGCAAACACAGGTTATAAAAAGTAGGAAAGATAAGAGAGTAAAAATGGTAGGCGGCAATCCAGTGAAAATGATGCAACTCTTCTCTTCCCAATAGGCCAACATATGTGGACCCAAAAGGGACTGCATTTCTCTAGTTTGGATATCATTTATTCTTCTTTTTTTCCTCCTTGTTTTTTGGTTTCCTGGACATGCTGATGCCAGCTCCCTAGACCCACATTCTGATTGTGTGCCCAATCTTTTCCTTGTACTATTTATTTTCTATATAAAATATTATTTTACCAGCAATTTTTTTATTACAATATTATAATTATTCAATCATATAAAGATTTACCGTTTGAAAAGTAGGTATGTTTTTCTTTTTTTATAAAACCTTCAAGAAGATTATGATGGTAGTTGTAGGTGATATATCATATGCGACAAAAAGCTCTAATCAGGAGGTTTTGAGAGACTAATTAGAGAACTCAATTCACCTATTTAATTTTGATGCCACAGTTCCCTACCACTCGTATTAATGCCCCTTTGTATGCGTCTGGACCTCTCCATGGCTCAGTTCGAGTAAAGTTTGATTGAAATCTGGCCGAGCTCCAAAAATAGATTTTAAATTTTATTTAAGTTCGGCCTAGTTCCGCCTTTTGCATTAAATTTTTTATATAATTTTTAATATATATAACACATTAAAAATATTAAAAGTATTACAATAATTGTTTTTTAACAATTTAACATAAAATTTAAAAATTATACTTAAATAACACTGACATAGGTACAATTTAACAATAAAATAAAAGTTATACAATAACCAAACGATAACAACAAAATAGTAGCAACATAATATTGAAATAATAATAAAACAGTAATAAAACAGTGAGAAAATAGTAAGAAAATAACATATTTTTTCTTTTTACAAATTCAAGCTAGGGTCAGGTCAAAAAAATCTTACCCGAGGCTAGCTCGTTTCCTAAACGAGCCTTTCTTTTGCCCAAATTTATTTTTCAGACCTATATTTTTGTCTAAACCTTTTTACTTTCTAAGCCTATCCATGAAAAAATCTAGATATAACTAATTTTTTCCATTATACCCCCCATTTCATCTTTTCTTTTAATGTTAACCACTACATATAATTTAATATTTTTATCATAATAGTTATTTAATGTAAAATAATTTTAGTAAATATTATTATTTAATATAAATATAACATAAAAATAATGTATTTTATTATAATTTTAACACAAATATAAATATAATTTTACATACATGTAATTTATATTTTATTATTTAATTTAAATATATTTTTAATAAGTTTTAATAATTTATTATTATACATGCATTTTAGTGGAGTATCCTTAATAGCACCTTCCATCTGTCTAAGCTCTTGTTTTTTGGTGAGGTGAAGGTAAACTTATTTATGGATTAGATCATTCGTCTAAGTTTGAAGGTTTGTCATAAAAATAGAAGGATTTAGATTGTAACGACCCAAAATCCGTGGGCACCAGAAAAGTGTGTTATCGGGCCTCTGTCTTAGTGAAATAAGTTCGAAAATAATTATTAAAAATATTTATGAGTCTAGTGGTGTGTCTAATTAGGTTTTAATTAAGTAAATTTAGCTTAATTTAGAGTAATTAGCAAAAAGGATTAAATTGAATAAGAGGTAAAAGTTTAATTCTAAAGCAATAGAAAGTAAAAAGGGCCAAAATAGCAAATATGCCATTAAGTAATGGTTGAGGTGGCATAAACGTATTAAAAATCTAAGATTTTATTTAGATTATATATATATTATATTATATTAAATAATTGATTATTATAATTATTAATTGTTATGGTTTTATATTATTATTATTATTAAATAAATTAAATAGTAGAGAATTGTATGGTAATAAAAAAAATATTGGTATATTTGTAATAAATAGATACATGTGTACTTGTTACAAAATAATTTGTTTACTTAATATTAAAGTAATAGATAATTAGATTAAATTATATTATTGATAATTAAATAACTATATCATAAGATTTTTTTTTATGTTAAATAGAGTATGATTATGACAAGTGTAAGGTGATAAAAATATACATATGTAATGATAACATTTATTCAATTATAATATTTTATTTAAATTAGTAGATATTTATTATTTATTATTATTAAAATTAAGAGATATTTATTAATTAAATAATTATAAAATAAGATTTTTATGTGATAATTAAATAAAATTATGACAAATGTAGGGTGGTGATATTGAACAAATGTAAAACATGTGTGTGTACAATTGTTATATATATAATTGCTATTAAATAGATATTTATTTATTAATTAATTATAATATAAATAAAATAAAATAAATAGAAATAAAGCATAAATAAATAGAAACAAAACAAACAGAATAGAAAACAGAAGCATTCGAAAACAGGGGAAAAAAAGAGAAAGAAAAAGAAAAAGGAAAAACTAGAGATTTAAAGCTTGGAGTTTAATTGCTAATATCAAGCCTGAAGCATCGGCCCAAAAAGGAAAAGGAAAGATCGTCGAGGATTAAATCCGAAGAAAATTCTAGTTTGTATCACTATAACTTAAGCTTTATAATTAATACGTGTTTAATTTAATATGTATGTGTGGTAAGTATTTAAAGGTAAGTATTTAATGAACTGATAAATTTGTGATTGAGTATTAAAAATTGAGATTGATACTGAATTAAATTATGGAATACTAAATATTGTTTTGAATATCGAATTGAATTGTGAAAATTTACTGAATATTATTATGTATACTGCATTGAACTGTAAAATTTCTGATGAAAACGAAATACTGTATTACTATAAAAATTGATCGGAATAATAAATTATGATTAATATTGAATCGAAATAGAAATTGTACTGAAAAGTGAATTAAATACCCTATTAACTAGTCGGGCTAGTCGGATATAGTTGGCATGCCATAGGATATGGAAGAGTACGGGTTTTTGCCGACTTATTGATTAGGCACTTATGTGCCGATTACTGTTACTGTTACCGTTACTATTACTGATTCGATACTTTGTGTGTCGAATAATGTTACCGTTACTGTTACAGATTCAACACTTTGTGTGTTGAATATCATATTATTATCGCGCATCGCCATCTTTTATCGACATCGATTAGGTAATCGTGTACCGTTAAGGCATATTGTGCCATACTGGTGTGTTGGTTGGAATCCGTGTATCCTCCGAGTCCGAGTCAAGTTATTAGGGGCAAATGAAATAAATCTACTGATAAAACTAAATTTGAAGGATATAGCATATGTGAAAGTTGAGAATTGAAATAAAGAAATAAGAATGATATATATATATAATCGAATGATAACATAAAAAGATTAAATTGTTCATTAAGTGATGATAATTGTAATGTAAAAGTATGTGTGTGATTTAATGTATTTAATTATAAACTGAATTATAGTGATACCACCGAGTATATGCATACTCGTGATGCGGTTGTTTCGCGTGCGCAGTTGTAGAAGTCAAATCTTGAAGCATCCAAAGCCGGACCGACTTCAAACAAACTTTTTGGTGATGTATATTTTCTTTTGGTAATGTGGCATGTACATAGGATGTGTATAAAGGTTATTATGTTTTGAATATAAATGGTTTAAAATATTAGTATCACAAGTCTAAGAATTATAATGAAAAAGTTTATCCATTTCAATTTAATTAGTACAATGATAAATTTAAATTGATATTATATTAAATAAGTTGATTAGAGGTATTTAGAGTAGAAAATGAATGTGTGAAATAATTTGGTTGAATTGGTTATGCTTAAAATGGATATGGTTTTAATTGCAGGGGGATTTATGTAAAAATAAGCAGAAATACTGTCGAAATTTAAAAAAAAAATTGGAGTACTTAAATAAGTCTCGTTTCACTTAAATGTATGCTTTAGACTTTGAGAGTTCAATATAGGAATTCAGTAATTAAATTATGTTATGAATGTTATTTTATTTTATTTGTAAATTATTCATAAGTTGTCTGATACGTCCGGTAATGCCTCGTAACTCTGTTCCGGCGTCGGTTCGGGGTTAGAGGGTGTTACATAGATAAAATATGATATTTGAAATATGAGCTTGGTAAAATTTAAGACTTGTTTTATATATGAGTGAGACCTTGTGTAAGATTTTTTGGCCCGAACTTGGCCCAACTCAACCCGAATATATTATGTTATAAAAAATTATTATATTAATTATATATGTTAAATAGTAATTATATATATTTATATTTATATAAACCACTAGCCCAATAATAATTAAACCCTTTACCTAAAACCTAAAAAAAAAAAAAACTTATCCAACTAAATAACCTAATCCAAAATATAAAATTTTAAAAATTATATTTAATACAAAAAATATTTATTATATTTTTTTAATATAGTAAAATATTTATTATATTTATGGTAGTTTTTTCAAATATAAATACTTTTTAATATAAATAACATCAAGCTTTTTTTTAATTAATATTTTTAACATATTAGCTCATTTCATTAGATGGTTAGATAATTGCGATTACATCATTGAGTATGAGGTTCCATTATTTTTATAAGTATATTAATGTATTCTTTATTTCATTCTGTGTCAAGTCTTTTTTATTTTTAATTAATGTTTTGATGATATTATTAAATTATTTTTATTTTTAATTAATGTATTTTTTTATTTTTCACTCTTTTTTTATAAAATAAAATAATTATTACAAATAACATTAATTGAAACAAAAATAATAACATGCTTATAAAAATAATTAAAATAAAAAAATCTTGAAACAATATGAAACAAAAAAAATACATTAATATGCTTATAAAAATAATGGAACTTCAGACTCAAGGATTAATCGCAATTATCTAACCATTTAACGAAATGAGCTAATATGTTAAAAATGTCAATTAAAAAAGAAGAAGCTTGAAGTAGCATGAAATAAAAAATACAAATGTAAGTAGTAGAGGAATCGAACTCGAGACTCAATGATGTAATTACAACTATCTAACCATTTAATGAAAGAACTAACATGTTAAAAAAACATTAATGCCACGTTTGGTTGGGGGAATGGAATAGTCATTCCTTCCTTATTTTTGGATGAACAGTAAAGTTGTAGTTTGGTTCACTGTTCTTTTCATTCGACGAATGTCTATTCCTTTCTTATTTTTCTGATTTACCGAATCACCATTCGATGAAGGGGGCTCAGAATAGCCTATTCAACAACAGACGTAATAACAAAATATTGTCCTAGACAATTTTACCTTGTATTTGTTCACCTGTCGATTCTGTCGTAACAGCGAACGTAATAGTGGTGCTTGTCTTGATTTCGTCATTGAGAACCATCAATTCATCTCTGACTCGTTCACCCGATCCATTTCACAAAATAATTCTCCCTGCCTCCCCAAAGTTGCCTCATTTCTTTTACGAGAACCTCTGTAAGTTCCCATTTTTTCTTTCCCTTCTTGTTTTGTAATTTCAACTATATTTGTATTATTGGTTTCCATTTCTTTTAAGAAATATTTTCAATTATCATTGTTATAAGAATGACCCAGAAGAATATTGAGAAATCTAGTTCGCATTAAGTAATTATTTTTCCATGATTTTCTTGAATTTTGAAGAAAAATAGATTTTTTTTTAGTTGCAAAGACTGCAGTCTAGGGATAGTGTTAAAAATTATAGATTTTGGTATCAGGACCTTTTTCATTAACCAACTGGTTAAATCCAAGTTCAGAATTGAAAGTATTTGTTATAACCCGAATTTGATTTTTTTATACTTGTTGGTGGATTGATTTGTTTAGTTCTTGTTCATCATGGAAAATTTCAAACAGGTAAAAGGAAATGGTGGTGTCATTGATCAAACTATGAAGGATGCAGAGGCAACTAATCTCAGAGTCCAGTTGTAACAGCCTAATTTTCAGTGGTATTGGGAATAGAGATTTGAGATCACTAAATCCGATGGGTGAGTTGAAAATTTAATAAATTAATACCTATGAGTCAAATATGAATATAAAAGCATTTTTGAATTAGTGAATTTAGTGATTTAAAAGAATTAATTAGCTAAAATGGGTCGAGAATGAGGTATCGAGACCTCGACTTCATAAACCGAGCCATAAATATTTTTAGAAATATTTATGGAGTGTTGGTGAGGTAATAATAAAATTTAGTCAGAAAATTTTGACGTTTGGGTGGTTAATTAAATAAAAAAGACTAAATTGAAAAAGGTGTAAAAGTTGCTAAAATGATTAAATAGCTCAATTGTCAAATGAGGAAGGACCTAAAGTGCAAATAAGCCCAAAGGAGATATTTTGGGCGGAAATAGCTGAGAAAAATCAGGAAATGGGTGAAATAAGGGCAAAATTGGAAAATTGCCAAAATTGGCTAAATAAAAATGGGACTAAATTGAAATATCTAGAATTCTCTTCATTTCTCTTCATATTGATCAGCTGAAAAACAGCCATGGAGGAGGGTTCAAGCTGGTTTTCATACTCTAGCTTCATGTAAGTTTAATTCTTGCTTTCTCCTTGAAATTTTTATGTTTTTGGACTTTTACAATTGGGTCCAACTTACTATTTCATTAGTTTTTGATTCCATGGCTAATTTTTGAAGTTTTTATGGATGAGTGCTGGAAACATATGATGATTTGGCATGGAATTAGAGCTTTAAATTGTTTATATTCTGATTTTATTGAAAGAATTGAATAGAAAGTGAATGTTTGGGATCTAATTGTAAAAGAGTTTGAAGTTAGAGTTTTATGTGGAAATTCTGAATTTCAATAGTTATGAAATAACTTATAATGTCTAGAAAAATTATTAATTGGGAAAATTATCTTAATTGAGGGGTTAATTGAGAAAGGACTGAATTGTATGAATTGTGATATTTGGGGCAAAATGGAAATCAACATTTTACACTAAAACTGTTTTGGACAGCAACAGTAGTCTAACTTTGAAAAATAACCAAAAATTGTATAAATAGAATTAGAGAATGAATAAAATATGAAATTAAAGCTTATTGAGTCTAGTTTCTTATAAAAGAAATTATGTAAGCAATAGAATTGTAAATCATGAGATACAATAACTTTTGTGAGACAAGGTTAGAATGATTTTGGGTTCCCCTATTCTAACTTTGTAAAATCATAAAAAATTGGATAAAAATAATTAGGGGCTTATACTTATATTTTTAGAATCCTGAATGAGTCTATTTTCAATATAATCAAATGAGAATATCATTCGAATTCTGTACGATGAGATAATTAATTTTTAGTGAAGAAGGGTCATAACTGTCAGATAGCAGAACAGGAGAGATTTCAATGAATAAACTGTATTAATTGGCCCAGCCAAAAATTATGAAATTTTTATGGTAATAAGATATGTGAGTCTAGTTTCAGGAAAAATTAGTGGATCTTAATTTGGAGTTCCGTAGCTTCAGATATAAATAATTTAGTGACTATGACACAGATGGACAGCTTGAATAATCACCTAAGTAGATAGTGAAAATTATGGATAATGTTACCTACAAGTATGTTGTTTATACTAAGGATGTGGATGGAGAGGAGGAGGAGGAAAATATACAAAAATATATGAATGACTCGTGTATAAATTGATCACATGCCCGATTATAATCGATAAGTGTTGGATTAGAAATGATATAATGTTTTATTTGGAATATTTATTATGAAATTATAATTATTGTTATAATACAAAAATTGAACTTGTGAGTTTATATGGCTAAATTTTAGTGATTATTTGTTAATTTTATGAATTTCATGATGTGTTATTTCATATGTATTGATGATAAAATCGTGAATAATGTAAAAGCATGAAAATTGAATAAATGATCAAATTGAGTATTTCAGTTCAGTGACAAGATGAATTAAAGGAAAAGACCATGGTTGGACCATGGCAACAAGTGATAAGTGATAGCTTCGGCTACACTTATCTGATCAAGGACAAATGAAAGTGATAAGTAATAGCTCCGGCTACACTTATCTGATCAAGGACAAATGAAAATGATAAGTGATAGCTTCGGCTACACTTATCTGATCAAGGACAAATGACAAGTGAAAAGTGGTAGCTTTGGCTACCTGATCAGTGAAAAGTGGTAGCTTCGCACCGATCGATGAAAAATGGTAGCTTCGCACCGATCGCTGAAAATGGTAGCTTCGCACCGATCACCGATCGGTGAAAGTGGTAGCTTTTCACACCGATCGATGAAAAGTGGTAGCTTCGCGCACCGATCGATGAAAAGTGGTAGCTCGGCCACCGATCGATGAAAAATGGTAGCTCGGCGGCACCGATCGATGAATAAGTGATAGCTTTGACTACAAGTGACAAGTAGTTTCCGTATAAGACCATATCTGGGATATGGCATCGGTGTGATATATGCTACTGTATAAGACCATATCTGGGATATGTCGTCAGTGAGATATGTGATTCGTGTAAGACCATAGTTGGGCTATGGCATCGATATATGAATATGTGTAAGACCATAGCTGGGCTATGGCATCATTATGTGAAGATCTGTAAGACCATAGTTGAACTATGGCATCGAGAAAATGAAGTACTCAATTCCGTAAGACGTTCACTAATTTGACAAAGTTTGGTAAGTGTTACATGGAATTATGTGATACAAGGAAGTACAAGTTGATAAGATATGAGTATAGAACTTGGTTGATAAATGAATTCATTTGTGATTATATAATTGTTCATCTCGAATGTACTGTCCATATGTTTTAATGAATAAAGTTTCGACATGGAATAAATTGAACACGAGATAAATAATTATGAAATTGAACTCGGAATTCATGAAAATGACGGTTATTGATATATGGAGATATGAGACATTGATATATGAATATGGAAAATGTTTGATAAATGTGTTTATTCATAATTATGGAATTATATATCTCATGTGTACTATTTGCATAAAGATGATATTTCAAATACTTTGGTTATTTAAGCTTAAATATGAAATAATATGAAATCAAGATAAATTGTTATGAAAATATATTTAGATTACAGAGATATGACTGATATATGTTGTATGATTACATAACGTGAAATTGTGTATATATATATATGAGAAATTTAATGAGAATTGAGCCCATACACGTTTCTTGTTATTTATATGAAGTGTACGACTGACAAGGGTGATGAAGCTATAAACAGAGAGTTACACGGGTTAAAAACACGAGCATGTGACTCTCCAAAGTGTGAAAATTTTCTAAGTGTTGCAAAAGTTTTATATGTTTACAGTTTGGTCCCGAACCACCCTGAATGTATGTTTTGGGCCCCGTAGGCCCATATAAGGGACGTTAAACATATGTATGAAAGTTTTTAATTTAGAAGAAAATTTATGGCTGATTTTTACATGATTGATCATATTAAGTTCGGTAATGCCTTGTACCCTATTCTAGGCTTGGAATACGGGTAGGGGGTGTTACACCAGTGGAAGCAAATGGACTACAAAGAGAAGACCATTGCGGTTCACGAAGAAATGAAAAGGATGAATCAGCTTCCTGCGACTAGTTCTTTTGTTACTCACCTCATGCGTGTTCATAATAAAATTCTTCAACTGTTGTCTATTCAAGTAATCAAATATGTTGGCTTGATTGGTTTAGTGATGATGGTTGAAAAATATAAAGTTGAATTTAGAACTTACTTGATAGTTTTCTGAAGGAGAGGGATTTGATGATTTATTGCCTTCTTGTTTATGCCAGATAACTGCTTTACAAGAAGGGGAGTTGGAGTTGCTCTTTTCTGGGTTGTCCTTATGAATTGGCACAATGGTAAGCTTTAGGACTCGATATCTATTTCGACCATTTATGTTCTTAGATGATTAGTGCTAGCTTATGTAAAATTGGAGGTGAAACTCAAATAAGCCACTAATTAATCTGAATATGGTAATGCTAAGTAAGATGTAGCTTACAACGAGTTATGATGCATTATAAGATGTAATGACCATTACCTTATGTGTACTAGTCAGTAGCTTATAAAAAGTTATGATGCATGATAAGATGTAATGCTAATTACATCTTGTACTGCATCATAACTTGTAAGTTACTCGTTAATCTCCATAGGGTAATGCTCGTTATTTCTTACAATGTAAGCTACTGGTTAGTCTACATAGGATAATACTTAGTACATCTTATAATGCACCATAACTTGTTCTAAGCTATCATTAATCCTATCTACCACTAGATTAATGAAATATAGCTAACTAATGCCATTTGTTGTTATATGTATTTTGTTGCTAGAGTAATTGTTGGTTAACATCATGGCAAAACGTTAAATCAAAGGTCTTTTTCTGCAAACAACTTTTCCCAAATGTTTTATACTATGTAAAGTATATCTCTTAAGTACTCAAATTAATTTATCTTTTTTTGTGCGATTTAAACTAGAAATTATATATTAAGCATTGTATTGGTTTTGATTTTACTTGTGAAGTTAGGTAGAATTATTATTGAATAATGTCTTTTTTACGTTGCACAAATAAGATGATTTTATTAAAGTGTTTTTTTCCTGTGATCTCATTAGAACCAAGAATTCTGAAGACCCAATTTGATTCCTCAGAAAACCATGTGGAAACCATGACTTGCAATTATTTGCTCTCTGATTTCTTATGGTCGGGTGTATTATTAAGGATATAGTGTTGATTTATTTATTTATTTATTTATATGCTTATTTTCAAGTGCTCTTTTGAGTAGAATTTTTTGCATGTTCTTTCGAGTTTTGACCTTCTAACTTCTAATTTTGTAGGTTTTTTGTAACCCCCTTACTCTACCCGATCGCCAGATCCGAATAACAGAATGTCACATTCTTTACAAAAGCAATCCACTTCAATAACATTCAAATTTAAATACAATTTATAATCATTCCAATTTCGATACCATATATACATAGTAAATTGAGATTAGTAAGGACCTAATTATGAAAATCTAGACATGAAATGAGATTAGATTGTAAAATTTCAAGTTTTAAAGTTAATATAAAAAATTCATAGTTGGTATCAATATCGTATTGATACCTTCTTAAAAATCAATACCAAATTACGATTTTGTTTCCTTTACAAATTAAAGGTATCGATATTTATCAACTAGTATCGGTAGTTTATGAAAAAGTATCGATACTTATATAAATATCGATACCATTTTGACATTCTGTTTATTTTAAAACCGTTCATATGGTCAAGTATCGATACAAAATGCCAAAAATATCAATACCAAAGTTTAGAAATTGTAAAATCTCATCTTTAAAATGTCAATTTCATGCAAAAAAAAAAAAAAAATCTAAACTCAAATGGTACCTTACAAACACAATTATAACATAAGAAAGCATCAACTAAATACTTTTCTATTCATTTTCAATATGTTAAAAACATTACTTTAAGCAATCAACCTTATTGTCTAATCAATATGCCATAATTGACACCTTAAAACATTGAACCTTATCACTTAGATGCAAGAATTAACAAATCATTTCAAACATGGCATAGCATAAGCATCATCTTTCCCTACCTATATCCTAGTATATCACCTAAGTGACTTATACTCAAATAACATACTCATCAACTACTTAACAAGTTATCATTATCATGATCTTTACCATCACACACACAAATATTTACATATGGTTCACAAGATGCCAAATAACCCAAAATGGACATCATATATCCATAAAACTTATTAGGTAAATGCCAAGACCCAAAAGGAAACACATCACCAACAATTGAGTACAGGATTGCTGTTGGATGCTGAGTTGACGCTCGAACCGATAAGTACCTAATCTATGCACAGAAAAAACAAACCGTACACTGAGTATAACTCAGTAATATTTCCATAATCTAAACATGAAAGCAAAACATAGATCATAAATATGTATGAGTTAAAAACCGAAATGCTATGCAACTTAACAAATTCAAATTATCAATTCACATATTCATAGATTCAAAACCAATTTGTTTCCATGATATTAGTACATGACTATCAAATTTTACATGTCATTTTATAACATATTCCTTGTAATGGTTATAACCTGTTTTAGGGTCAAGTCGGAACAGTAGTTTTAGGACCACAAATCTGAAGTAGAAATGTTAATTTTATTACTTTAAGGTCTACAGTATGATTGAATGATTGTGTGAAAATTTCGTTAAGAAATTTTATCGATAAAGTGTCCAATTTGACTAATAGGACTAAACTGCAATAGGTGCAAAATATGTGTTCTAGATGCTAGAGGTGTCTAATTGAAATGAAATTTTAAATTAGAGGTTTTTAAACGGTAATTAGGCCATTATAATTTAATTTGGAAAAAAATGGATATGGATGGGTAAAATTTTGAAGTTAGGCATTAAGGGCATTTTGGTCATTTGGTAAATAAAGACTAATAAAACAAATAAAAAGATGTCATCTTCTCAAATTAGTCCCCCCATAGCCAAAATTTTCAAGGAAGACATAGCTAGGGTTTTGGCCACTTCCAAGCTCAATTGTAAGTCCATTCTTGCCCCGTTTTTAATGATTTTTATGTTTTTGAAATTGTCTTAACCTAATCTAGCTATTTCAATGAGTAATTTAAAAGACATATGAAGTCTAAATTTTTAACCATGTAGAATATTTGCGTATTTTGATGTTTAATGGTAGAAAATGTATATTTGGTGTTAGATAAACAATATTTACTAAGTGATTTTTGATGAAAATATCAAATAAGGACCTATTTGTAAAAGATGTAAAATATGTGTAAAAATGTGAATAAATGAAAAATGTGGGCTGTTATGAGTACCATTAATATTCGGCTAGGCTTGGGTAATAAAGAAATTACGAGCCTAGGGACTAAAATGTAAAAAGTTGAAAAGTTAGGAGCAAAAATATAATTTTTGCCATAAGATGTTTTTGGGATTACATTGAATAATGTGGTAATTGAATGAGTTAAATTTGATATTATAGATCAAGCAAGAAGAGGTTCAGACCTAGACCGAGGAAAGAACAAAGTTGTGGACTAAATCGAACTATTAGCCATTTTGTACCGAGGTAAGTTCGTATGTTAAAAATAAGCTTTAATATGATTGTATTTTATTACTTTAATATTACATGAATTGTATGTTTGATAAATGTGGATGAGCTTAATCCTATGAACGAGCCCGAAGACAAATCGACAAGCAAGAAATCCCGTTTGAATCTTGTAACACCTCTAACCCGTATCTGTCGTCGAAACAGGGTTTCGGAGCATTACTAGAATTTACGAATCACCTAAAAAATTCAATTAAATACTTACCGATTCAATGTATCATATAAATAAATATAGTACATGTATTTAAGATACAGAAGATATAAGTATATGAATTATTGGTACAAGGATTAAATTGTAAAGCATGTAAAAGTATTATGCAAAAGGTGTAAAAGTGATATGCGTGTAGTAGACAAGATTAGAACTACTAGGATATACGAGACTTATACAAAGGTGCATTATTATGCACTATTAAACAGAGAACACTGAAGTGTTATACAGAGAGTATGAATGTGCTGAATGTGCTAATAATTAGAGAGCACTAACGTGCTAGTAATCAGAGAGCTTGGCACTTGTATAAGCATCAAACAACAACATTGTTAGTATACTAGTACATATTTCATATAAATTCAATATTGATATATTTATTTTCTCGACATGTCACACTTGAGTTTAATAATTGTCTTTACTTATATAATTTCCTTATATCAACATATCAAAGATAGTCATATATGTACATGTCACAAGACATATTATTCTCTTACTGTTTCTTCATAAGGATATATCATTCATTTCGTTATATTAATATTTCATGCACCATAATTTCCATATATCTTATGTATATTTATTTCGGTAATAGTTCATATTAAAATTAACATAAATTAAATTCCATGTACCTATACTTATTTCATTTATCTATCTTTTTAATTATTTCATTCAACTATTTTGTACATATATTTCCATATGACCAATTATTGTAAACATTTCACAGAACCATTTCATATAACCATTCTTCATCTGATACATATTACCTGAATATTAATTGTTCAACTGATGTCATAGCATCTCCCATCCACGATCTTATTTATCTTCGACATGATGCCATAGTGTCTTTCAACTATAGTCTTACTCGTTTTCTGTCAGGTTGCCATGGTATCTTTCAACCATGGTCTTGTTCATTTCATGTTACATTGCCATGGTATCTTTCAACCATGGTCTTATTCATTCCCGTCATGTTGCCATGATATCTTTCAACCATGGTCTTATTCTTTTCATGTCACGTTGCCATGGTATCTTTCAACCATGGTCTTACACATTTCATATCATGTTGCCATGGTGTCTTTCAACCATGGTCTTACATATTTCATTTCAGAAAGCACACTCCCGCGAACCTCATCCTTACAGCGGGATTACTAGTCCAGGCTAAATCCCCTGTAATATAAACTTATAGAGTATTGTCGGGATTACGGTCCAAAGCTAAATCCTCGCAACGACAATTACTCTAATGAGGTTGGATCTGAATTACCAGTCCAGGCTAAATTCATACCCTAATTTGGATTACTCGTCCGGGCTAAATCCATTTTCCATATATTCTTCGGGAGGGCTATATCAAGATAGGATCACCCGTCCGGGCTAGATCCTTTTTACCGTCAATTCCTTTTTAGAGATCCATCGAATTTTCCTTTCATTCAACCGGGATTTTTTCCCCTTTTTTATCAAATATGTCAGTGTTTCATAAATTTTCATATAATGAATGTTCAAATAATATTCATATAAAAAACATACATTTCAAGTATTTAAGAATATAATTCAAGTTACACAAACTTACCTCATTGCTTGTTTGTGTTTATAATTTCATTAATCCGATATCTTTTCTTTTCCACGATCAAGCCTCTTATTTGAGTCATCTGGATCCTTATAAATAAATTTGATCATCATTTTCATTCATTTCATATTCTAATGTATTTAATTAATGCTTTAGGCAAAATTACCATTTTGCCCCTAAACTTTTATTTAATGATGATTTCATCCTTAGGGTCAGGAAAATAAAATTCTTGCAATTTTAATCCTTATTTCCAGCTATTATTCTCATACATATTGATAACACCCCATGAATTCTATAAAATATCAAAATTTTTCATAATTTCAACACTTTTCAATTTAATCCCTAAAAACATGTTTTTCCCCGATCTTAAACTAAATTCATAATTTCATTCAATTTTTTAATTTAAATAATAAAATAATCCATTTCATGCAATTTGGTCTTTTTTAAATTTTTACAAAATTACTCATAAAGTTTTACTTTTATTCAATTTAGTCCCTGAGCCTAAAACATGTAAATTAACCATGCTAGATGAATATTCATACATATTTTTCCTCCTCCTCCTCTACATTCCACTTCCTTAATGTATATAACACATTTGTAAGTAACATTATCTATAATTTTTATTATTTACTTTTATGAATATTCAAGCTGTCCATCTGTGTCATAGTCACTAAATTGTTTATATCTGGAGCTATATAACTCCAAATTAAGATCCTATAATTTTCCATGAAACTATACTCATATATATTATTATCATAAAATTTTTATAATTTTTGGTTTAGCCAATAAGTACAATTTATTCTTTAAAGTTACCCATGTTCTGTCGTCTGACAGTCCTGATCCTTCTTCACTAAAAATTAATTATTTCTCGTACAGAATTTAAATGATGTTCCCGTTTATTTCTATTGAAAATAGACTCATTAAGGATTCTAAACATATAAATTTAAGCCCATAATTATTTTTTCTTCAATTTTTTATTGTTTTCCAAAGTCATAATAGGGGAACCCGAAATCATTCTGACCTTGTCTCAAAAAATTTATTATATCTCATGATTTACAATTCCATTGCTTACATAATTTCTTCTATAAGAAACTAGACTAAATAAGCTTTAATTTCATATTTTATTCATCCTATAATTCGATTTCTAAAATTTTTTGTGATTTTTCAAAGTTAGACTACTGCTGCTGCCCAAAACTATTTTAGTGCAAGATATTATTTACCATGTTTATAACACCCTTATTTTCTTTCTCTACACTATTTCTCATCACTTTCTCTTGTTTTCTCTTCACTAACATGTCAAGAATATAGGACCATATGTAAGGAAACTCTACATTAACATTAATCCCATGCTTTTTCAATAATATCAAACTTAAAAATATATTGAAATCATGATGTTCTTACCTTGTTCTATTGATTTCAATCTTCATCTTGATTTTCTCTCTCCTTCAGCTTCTATTTCTTGAATCCAACTTGATATTCTAACTTCTCATAGTCTTCTTAACATTTTTCTCTCTTGGTAGCTATGAAAATTCTTTTGATTTTTAGGTGAAAATGGTGAATTTTTGGTAGAAGGACCAAATTGTAAAGAAATGAAAACTTCTTTTCTTCTTCTTCTTCTTCTCACGTTGGTATTGCATGGGAAATATGGATGAGAATTTCTCATCTTTCTTTCTTTATATACTAATAAAATAATAATAAAATATCTTATTAAAATATTAATAGAATAATATTTATCTAATTAAATAATTATAAAATATCAAAATATCTCTAGCATCATTATTACTTTCTAGATTTTTCTCTCTTTCAATTGACCATTTTTCCCTTTATTATCTTTTAAAATTTCATCATTAAGTCATCATTTAATTTGGTAAAATTGCAATTTAGTCCCTCATAGTTCTTCATCTATTCAATTTGGTCCTAATTCATCCACTTTCCTTAGTTTCTAGATCATTCCACCTTTAAAAAATTTACACTATTGGTCCTTCAAATTTTTCATATTTACACTTTAACCCCTCAAATTTTGAGTATTTACTCATGTGCAACAAAACTTTTCTCACTTTTACAATTTAGTCTTTTTTTAATTAATATATCATAATATACTTTCCAATATTGACATAACTCAAAATTTCCATTTTTGTCACTTTATTTCCTTATTTTACTATATCACGGATAATATTTGACTGTAAAAATTTTCGGAGTATTACATTTCTCTCCCGCTTAAAATAAATTTCGTCCTCGAAATTTCTTTATTTTCTTTTGATCATGAATTTCATTATTTCCATAATTCTATAGTTTCTTTCTGCACATATTTACCTAGTTTATTATTTATATCCATTCTCTATCCTTTCATTTCACATTTGTCTTGCAGAACTTTTACTAACAGAAATAGAAAATAATATCATATGAATCTTATTATCAAGTGTTTTATCACATATATTGACTTGGAAAACCAAGAAAAATAGAGTAGTACCACCTGTGAATCAATCAGACTTGTGATAATTTCTGGCTATTAGCATATTTATCCAACCTTTCCATATATTGATTATAGCATCCAAACATGAACAGTTGCATATACCTCTGAAAATATCAGTACATATAAAATACCCATATAAAATCCCCAAAAATTTTACTGTAATATACCTATTTATAACAACTATATTCAAATATTTTTGTAATTTATTTACCAATCCATTGACTAGTATAGTCATCAATAATTTCACATCATTCAGTTCACTCAAGAAACTAATTAGAAAGAAATTTTCAGTTAACCATTCTGTAAATACCATATTTGAACAAATCGATTTTCCTATAAATAACTTCTTTATTTAACAGTGGTACTGTATATCCCAGCTAGTTTTCAGAAAAGTTTGATGTCTCTATTCAGAACCCATCTTTACTTATTAACTCATTCTCAGTTCCGACTGTATTATCAATTATTCAACCATTGAGCTTTTCACTTTCCACTTCTGAACTTAATCAATATAAATCTCATGAATTTCATTATATACAACTGTACTAGTAAAGGGGTATAGATCGTAAACTCTCATAATTTAATTTTCATGTATTTACTCATATAACATTTATCATTCTCAAGTACTATAAAACATTTATCCGTACTTTTACGAGTTTTGCTTCATCATAACTAACATTTTTACTCAGAGATAATCCTTTACCTCGTAACGAAAATTGTTTACTTTTTACTTAGCAGAGGCCCAATAGACTAGATAGAACACTTCGGATATACGAGACTTATACAAAGGTGCATTATTATGCACTATTAAACAGAGAACACTGAAGTGTTATACAGAGAGTACGAATGTGCTGAATGTGCTAATAATCAGAGAGCATGCTGAGGCCCCTTAATATCCTAGTAGTTCTAATCTTGTCTACTTGGGCAAATTATTTCATACACGCATATCACTTTTACACCTTTTGCATAATACTTTTACATGCTTTACAATTTAATCCTTGTACCAATAATTCATATACTTATATATTCTGTATCTTAAATACATGTAATATATTTATTTATTTATATGATGCATTGAATCGGTAAGTATTTAATTGAAATTTTTTTAGGTGATTCGTAAATTCTAGTAATGCTCTGAAACCCTGTTTCGACAACATATACGGGTTAAGGGTGTTACAAATCTTAGGAATAGGTTACAAATCTTAGGAATAGGGTAGGATACAAGTGACATGTCACTAGGGTAGTTATGTGTTATGTGATTATGTGATCCGGGTGCTGGTCTTGTACGTCCTACCGGTGGCTGAGTATACCGGCATATGTTGCGGATACTTGATAGCTTGTGTGAGCAGCACCGCGTAGCTACGTCTTGATTGACAACTTGTGTGAGCAGGCCCGTTGATAGCTCGAGAGCGAGCAACTATGTGATATGAGACTTGGGTAGCTTTGGCTACATACATGACACTTAATGTGCAAAAATCCCGAGTATCCGACATTATTATTCCGAATGGTTCACGGGTATGTCAAAGATGAAATTATGTGTAAACTCATTTCGAGATGGTACAGGTATGCATTTAAAGCTCATGTGTATTAATTGCTTGAAATTATGATAATGAGGTAAGTTTTGTTTTGGAATAAATTATGATCATGAGACTATGATAAATTCACATTTAATTATGTTATATTATTTGAATGTTATATGCATGGTAAGGTTGCTTATTTCTTACATACGAGCTTACTAAGCTATATAGCTTACTCCATTTATTTTCTATTTTTTTATAGTGTCGCCAAGCTAGCTTGGATCGAAGATCGTCGGAAATTCGTATCACACTATCAAAACTGTTATTTTAGGTATTTGATTATCTTAGTATTTTGGAAGTATGACATTTATAGGGACTTGGTCATTTTGTTATATGTGTCATTTGATTTGGCAAAATGTATTGGCTCATTTTTGTTTAAGTTGATTTGGTATTTAGCCATGATAGTGGATGTTTGGTTTCCTAAGTATGCCATGTTTTGTTCCTTTGAATTAGTGTAAGTGCATGTGTGAATAAGGGTGGCAAATGGCTTGGAAAATAGCCTTTATTTTGTCCACATGGCGTGTGTCTACGCCGTGTTTGACACGTGGTCTGCCCCATGGGCATGTGATCCGGTCGTGTGTCCCTTACACCTTAATTTTGAGAAACAGAATGCTTAGAATTGAGCACACGGGCAGAGACACGGACGTGTGTCTTAGTTGTGTGGACGGCACGGCCTCGAACACGGGCGTGTACCTTGGCCGTGTGAAGTCTGCATCTATTTTATGAAAATTAATCTTCCACACGGCCTAGCACACGGGCATGTGACTTGGCTATGTGACCACAATTTCTCATGGGTTACAAGTCAGTGAGTTACACGGGCGTGTCCCAAACCATACCGGCGTATGACCCCCTGTTTAGGGCAAAAATTTTCTAAGTTTGTAAAAATTTCCTAAGTGCTAGGTTTAGTCCCGGACCATTTCCAAAGCATGTTTTGGGCCTCGTAGGCTCGTGTTAGGAACTTTATGATTGAATGTGAATAGTTTTAATTTGGACGCAAAATTTATGACTCGGAATTGTATGATTGTTAGTGTGGTGAGTCTGATAATGCCTCATACCCTATTCAAGTATCGAATACGGGTAAGGGGTGTTACAATAGCTCATTTCATTTTAATTTCTACTCTCATGTTTTCATGGAACATGATATTTCAATGTTCACAAATCAATCCATACTTTCATATTTTATTTCTCATTCAAATCCATTTCTTATTCTTTTGACATATCAAAATCAAATAACTCATTTTATCGTATATATCCATATTAACACAATCTAGACTCGGACGAATACACAAATCCAACCAGCACACCAGTTTGGCATCTAATGCTTCATTGGATAAATCCGAAGCAAATAGTTGTACCCAACGTTATAAATAAGATGACATCTAGTGTTTTATTGGTTAAACCGAAGAAAATTGACACCCACTGTCTCATCGGCTCATAGTCGAAATAACCCTGAGCTCTTCACATCTTATGGCATGCCATCTATATCCGACTCAGTTCAAACATTTAATAGGGTTTTGTTACTTATTTCATACTCAATCAATATATAAATTTACCTCAATTATATCATGAATTCATTTTTTAAATCATATGACAACGTCACACATATCAATATGTATTCAATTTCAAAATTATACAAATATTTGCATCTTTCACTTATATTCAATTTAGTCCTTAAGAACATCAATTATTTTGAAACAACCCAAATACATCTCATCATCACCAATTGACTCACCTTATATTCTCAACATGCACATACAGTTCAAAATGCAACAATTTACAAGTAGTTCGAATTATAGAAACAAAAACCATAAACTCCGAGCTATTTGTCGATGACTTCGTTTTTTTTTCTTTCTGGAGGAAGTTGGGTCGACGTTAGATACAAATTAAAAAAAAACACATCAAATTATCAATGTACAACAATTTTCACATTCGATTGCTAAATTATAAAATTATTACATTTTATTCAATTTAGTCCCCAAAATTTGGATTAACATAACTTCCAAATTTAACCCTAAATTTTATATTAATTTTAGTCTAAACCTAATTTAACTAATTATTTCTCATTTCTACTCAAAATTTTGATTTTTTTATAATTTGGTCCTTATTGCACCAAATCATCAATTAATTTTACAATTTAGTCATTTTTCAATTCGAAACTTAAAATCTATCAAATTAATCCCTAAAACTTAAACTATTCAACTGTAGTAACATTCTAAAACTTTAACACTATCGAAAAATATGATATAAGTCTGCTAACTCAAGATACCGAAATTCCAAAAAATATAAAAATTTAAATAAAAAAAAACTAAATTAAGCTAATCAAGTTAAAGCTGGAAATATTAAAACCCTTGCGGTTGGTACTTCTCCCTTCTTCTTTGTTTCGAAACTTTGTGAAATGAATAAGAAAAGATGTTTTGTTTTCCCACTATTTTAGTTTTATTATATTTATATTTTATTGATTTTATTACATATATTATTATTAATTATAACCTTTATAACCTATATATATTAATAATTTGCCTCATGACCGTACACTACAATAAGAACATGGGTGTAATTGTTTTTTAAGTCCCTTAGCTATGTTTTTCCTTATAATTTAATAACATTCACACTTTTATCATTTATGCGATTTAGTCTCTATACTAAAATTAAGTACTAATTTGATAAAATTACCTGACTGAAATTTAACTCACTATTAAC
Organism: Gossypium longicalyx; assembly: GCA_025698465.1. Taxonomy (NCBI): domain Eukaryota; kingdom Viridiplantae; phylum Streptophyta; class Magnoliopsida; order Malvales; family Malvaceae; genus Gossypium; species Gossypium longicalyx. The sequence goes on from CM047005.1 coordinate 6,168,647, forward strand.
GTAACTCTGTAAATATTAAATAAAAATATTTACGAGCCCAATTTACAAAATCGAGATTTCGAAACCATATGTTTCAACACCACTGACTTTCAAGTTGTTATATTTTTTATATTTATTTATTGGAGTAAGTGTGATTCTCTTCATTATCTAATGTTTTTATTGTATTGGCACTGCAATAAGGAATTTATGTTGCTTGACTTGTGTATCCTAATTTCTTTCTTTTAATTTTACATGTTTTGGCCATATGATAACACTTCAATTTGGTATTCTCAGAAATTAGGAGGGCATTTTGCATTGGATTATTGAAAAATACACATAATTTGGCATCGTAGTATGGACACATGGAACTTAGGGAAACAAGATGAGAAATTCGATTTATATACATATATTACATTGTAGGGATTAAGCATCGTGAACATCTAATAAGCTAACCAACAATCCAAGTCATTAATTTTTGCAGACTTCTACTTGGTAGGAAGAGGACGTTGAATTGGAGGTATCTTCTATATGGATGTAGTTGAGTAATTGAATGACAGCTAAACACAATGATACATCTTGCGTATAGATAGTGAAGTTCAATGATGCACAAAATAAAATTTTCTTATAAATTTCTTTTAAACCTTTTTGTTCACATTTCCCTGTAACCAAACCTCTTCTTTACACGAATCAGAGTAAGTAACATAAAACTTGTTTTTTGCATTTCTTGTTATCTCATTGATTCAGACAATAATGATGAAGAAATGTAAAATTTAAGGTTGTTCATATCGCTTGTTGGTAAACTTCAATCTCTGTAATGTTAAATTTCAATTTTTTTCCTAATGAAACAACATTTCGTGTCATAAACTTGACCTCATGTTCTAGCATGTATAGTGCAAGTGGTTGTGATTTGAAGATTTAAAGATCATAATAAACCATGCAAATGCACTATGCATTTGTTGTGTGTCAACTATAATGAAGATAACTTAGAGAAGCAATGGATTCTAATAATAGTGTATTATTTTAAAATGTAGTAAATAAAATATTTTAAATATTTTAATATAAAAATAATTATATTAAAAATTTTATTAAATTATATTTAATAATAATTATATTAAAATATGATTAAAATTTTTATTTTTATTTTTTATCTTTATTAAATTATATTTAATAATAATCCTATTAAGATTTAATAACAATAATCATCTACCTAAAAAAATTCATTTCAACTTTTTTCCTTATTTCATCCAAACAAGAATAAAAATACTATTACAGTTGATCCAAAAAAATACTATTACAGTTATATTTAATTCCAGTGAACCAAAACGTAAAATTTTGAAGCAACATGAAATAAAAAATACAAATGTGAGTCTCAAGGATGTAATTACAACTATTTAACCATCCAAAGAACTAATTTATTAAAAAATTAATTAAAAATTTTAAAAACTTGAAGCACACTCTAAAAAGATATTAATTTTTATTTTTGTATTTATCAAAATTTCTTATTTATACTAATATAAATTTTTTTAACAAAAGTATTAAAAACTTTGGTAGAAGTTAAAAATTCGTATATGCGTTAGTATAAAATTTTTTTATTATTATAAAAATTAAAAATTTTGCTATGCGGGAGTAGAATTTTTGGACCATTGTTGCTCCTTGCGGGCAAGTTCTCTTTTTTTTTTTTTGTGTGTGTGTGTGTTTGACGCTTATGCTTGTTTTTGCATGATGGTTGTGGTTTCATTTGTTGGTCCTTGTTAGGGGAAAGATATTTAACTATTTGTAGTAGTCTGAGAATTATTGCGCCAATTTTCTCACGTACGAGTGGCTGACAGCCTAAGATTATGACTTGATTAACCCTTTGCTCGGGCTCGGGCTCGGGCTCAGGCACAGGCACAATTTTTTGGAAAATTGATAATTAGTGAAACCAATAAGATGGATTGGTATATCCCATTGACTGAAATAAAATAAAGTATTAAAAAGTTATAATTTAATCGGACACTTTTGCCGATGATAGTATATGCATTTTTGTGGATGAACTTCCCTATTCATCTTGACCAGGACAAATGCTGTTCCTGGTGGACTCTGCTTTTCTATTCTGCTGTTTGGGTTTAGGTCTGTGAGCCTGGGGTGGATTGGGCTGTTGTTTGTCCTTTTATATTTGTAAAAACAATTTAATAAATTCAATGGTTTCATCATCAAAAAGCAAAGCCTGGAGGCGCTAGACACCTGTGAATGTGATGCCATGCCGTGATTCCAAATTTGCCGATCGTGAAAACATCACCCTTTTCCTAAAATTGATCTTTTTACGATAATAAAATAGCTAAAGCGTTCGTATAATATATAATTTTAAAGCTGCAATTTAATGAAAAGAATGCTATTTACAATTTCTTATAATTTTGCACATCATATGGAATTTAAAATGTTATAGCAATTTCTCTCATTTTCATTGTCACAGGAACTATCAAATCGCAAAAATTCCATTTTAACTTGGACCCTGTATTTTTGTCTTGAGGAGGTCCTCATTGAGTTCCATTGTCGTCGCCTAAATTTTCTGTATTTTATTTTAATACCTAACTTTTTCCGTCGTTTAATTCACCGTCTCCACTCTCCAACGCCAAACCCTAGTTTTAATTGACTTGTATATATATCTCTGAATGCTTTTCTTTGTCTATCGGTAGTTTTTGTTATCAAAGAATATTTCTTCAACCATTTTGTTTAAATCTTCTCTTTCCCTTTTCCCTCCTCCTGGTGTGGTCTCGGAGGGGTCAAGTTTTGAAGATGGATATCGAGCAAAATCAAGCTGAGTTAATTGATAACTTCGTAAAGCAAGCGTCGGCTCAGAAGGGAACCGCCCTTGGTTCCATAATCCTCGAAGCGACGTCACATCCTTCCCTCTTTGCCTTCTCCGAGATTCTTGCCGTGCCCACCGTCGCTGAGGTCAGAACCTATTCCATTCTCATTTTCGTTTATTGCCCTTCTTTCTTCAATCTGAGAAATCAAAGCCGTCAAGAATTATTTTCTTGCTGCACATAGTTTATTAACTGTTCGATAAATACTGGCCATGTCATCGCCCTGTTTGGTAAATGAGAAAATTTAGTGAAAAGTAAAGAAAATAAAATTTGATTATTTTACTTCTTTCTTTGGATAATACAAAAATCATTTATCCAAATATTTTGATTATTGTGTTTGGGGTTAGAAGTTGGATATATTTGTACACTATTCTCTTCAGTACTTGCTTATCTTCGTTGGTTAATGTTTTTTATACATTGTGTAGGAATACCATGGATGGAATTAGGTTTAACTCTTCTGAGATATATATGCTTTGTAAAGTTCAATTTAGAAGTTATGTCGGGCAATTATTTCACTGTTTTCCTGTGCTTTTCAGTATTGACCAGTGGGTTGATCACTAGTCAAAGAAGTTAAATGTTGTGTTTATACAAATGTGAATTATGCTTTCCTAGCAATTATATCGGTGTTGAACATGCTATTAAATTGTTGTTTTTGTCAATAATATGGTGTTTTAGTTTTCTTCATAGCTTCATTTTTGGTTTGATGGTATAGTTTATATGTAATTTTACGAAATCAATACCTTTGCAGCTTGAAGGAACTGAAAACTCGGTGTACCTCAAAGTGCTTCAGTTGTTTGCCCATGGCACATGGAGTGATTACAAGAGTAAGCTGGAAACCTGTGCTTTATTATTTGTGACAAGTTTGTAATGCCTTCAATGAACTTGTTCCTTTCTGCACCATATGTTTTCTATCCAAGAAAATTTGAAGATTATTTGCATTAAATACGTATCACTACCATGTAAGTTAAGATTGTTATTGAATAACAAACATCTTAAATGTGTCATTTTCATTGTTTGAATTTAAACCTGAAAATTTGTCTTCAAAACTTGTCCTTTACTTGATTAAACTACTTGATATATTTCTGTCTAGATTGCTCTTATAATTCTTCTTCACGTCAAAATGTGATCACCTTTGTCCATTTAAAACTATTTAATTAGGCAACTGTTCCTGTCTTCCTCAATTGGTCCCTGATCAAGTTCTCAAGCTAAAGCAACTCACTGTCCTTACACTAGCTGAGACAAACAAGGTATGTAGTTGAGTTATGAGTTGTTTACTCATCTAAATATGCTAATTGCCAGTCTGTTACCTTGTTGTGGTTACAGTCATTTTGATATTCATCAAATATGCCACTTTGACTTAACTGACTTCGTAACATGATGGAACACATTCTTTAGAATCTCTTGAAAAAAATTTAACCCTTTTCTGAATTGTTGTTTTTCCTCTTTCTAACTAAAATGGGTATATCTATAATTTGTGGGGAACCTCTGTATGACAATTACTCTATAGGTTTTTCATATTGGTTTCATCCAGTTCATTTAGCTTTTTTAATATCTTCCTCAGGTACTACCATATGATGAACTAATGATGGAGTTAGATGTCATGAATGTCCGTGAACTGGAAGATTTTCTTATCAATGAGTGCATGTATGCGGTGGGTAGTCTCCCAGCGTAATTTTCTATTCCTATTCCTTTTTCATCCAAGGATTTACTCCATTGTGACCTGCTTTAGCTACTGGAACAGCCTTGAAAAGCCCTGGGGTGCGATCTTTTGATTGTTAATGGATGATTTTCATTCAACAAATGGCATGTGAAAGAATCATACAGTTGCGCATTCATGCTTGATTTTAGGGAGGGTTAACATTGAGTGTGGATCTGAACCTTTGAGGGTGGATCTGCATTGTACACATGGCATGCCAAAGAAGCATCTTGATATTTTATCACCTTCATATGTTTTGCTTTACAAACATGTACCTACAGCTATCTGAACTTCTCTTTGGCGGTTGTGCCCAATACCTTAGATCAAACTCCACTTTCACGAGGGTCTGGGAAAGAAGGGGAAAAAGGGGAGGGGGCACCATCCTCCCCCTACTGCTATCTGAAGTTTCCCTTTGGTTGTTGCATCCATATTCTGCTTTCACAAGGGTTTGGGGAAGTAGGGGAAAGGAAGGGTTGGGGGACACCTGCCTTACCTGTGGGGTGTCTTGAATTTTAAGGGCAGCGAGTTGTACTGGGGATGCAGTTAAACTGAAGCTGTGCTGATTTTCATTCCCTTTTTCCTTTCTTTTTGTTAGGGTATAGTAAGAGGAAAGCTGGATCAGCTGCGAAGATGTTTTGAGGTGAGTTTATTGTTCTTACCTCCAAAAGTTTTTGCTTTTGATTTATTATTCTTTACTTATTGAACTTTCTAATTTTTGTTATGGAAGATCCAATTTGCTGCTGGGAGGGATTTGAGGCCAGGACAACTTGGGAGTATGATACAAACACTATCAAACTGGTAACTTCTCTGATTCTAATAGAGCTTGTCACTAAGTGCTGTGTCCGTGCTGCAGTCATAGTTGCTACCATGTGGTTTTGTATTGCCTTTTGCCTTTGTTCATTAGAGCTAGCTAGTCCAAGTAGGCCTAATAGAAATACAAAGTTAAATTTGATAAATATCAGCCTATATATGTATAATATTAATCAAATATTATGTATAACATCTGTCTATGGATTTGAATTTTGAACCTAGGTTGGGCACATCAGACAATTTACTGGTCTCAATTCAAGAGAAGATAAAATGGGCTGATACTATGAGTGAGTTGGACAAAAAACATCGAAAGGAGGTTGAAGATAGGGTGGAAGAAGTAAAAAAGTCCGTATCTGTCAAGGTCAGTTGAATCCAGTTTTCCTTTTTTATATCGATTGCTCGTTTGCAGTAATTCGGTGTTGGACTAAAAAGTATGATAAGCTAAATGCGGGTGAGAGTATTTTCGTTAGTTTCTTTGTTGTGTTTTTTAGGTTTAAAGAGAGCTAAACTTATTAGATTTTCAACATTCATGGTAGTTGTGGATCTAAATGCACTCAATTGATATCAAACTTTTTTTTTTCTATTGGGGGGTTGGGTGCAAAAATGCATATACTAAAAGATTAGAGCCCCCCGGGGCCCCCCGAACCAAAAAAAAAAAAAAGGAAAAAAAAGATTAAAGCTTAAAGCTGTGCCTTCCTAGTTAAGATGCAAAGGAGAGAGTTTAAGAGGACCCAGAATTAGCTTGCCATGACTTCACTCTTTCAATATCGAGATATGTTGGTCGATGTGGCTTACTTTGTGGCAGAAGTTACAAACTGTAAGCAGGCCGAAGTTGAGTTCCGAGGGCTCGAGGATATCTACTCTGAACCTGGTGGAGTGATGGACTATGAAGAGGACCGAAGCCGACCAAAGAGGTAATTTCTTTTTCTACATTTTGAACTTTAACTATATATCCGGCGTCCAATGGTTTTCTGTTTTTAAAGCTATCTGTGGCCTGATTTTGATTGCTACCTTTTATTATACTATCTTGAATTCACTATGGTTATTGTGACTTCTAAAAGTTATTAAACGGATGGAGAAAATGAAAGATCAGATTGTATCCTCTGTACTGACTGTTTTTTACTGATGGATAATCCAGGAGACGGCATCCAAGATCATGAAGATAGAGAATGCAACCGATGGACCCGATGTTTAGTTGAGCAGCCAGATTTTGTTGACAACCTTTCAGCAACAGATGATTCTGGTTTTGAGACAGTGATGATGCTGCCTGCTTTTGTGATTGTTGCTTTAAAATTTGAGAAATACGAACTTGTGTTGAAACCTTTGTTTATTCCTTTTTGAGTTGGGAAGGAAGGACTTGATCTGGTGGTGCGGCTAAAGAATTACCCAAGATTTAAATTTCAAGTTATTGTACCTTTTGATTCTGACCTTCATACATACTGCACCATGAAGAATCCTTATATACAGATTTATGTTTCTTTTCATAAATCTAATATTTAGTTCATATAGCCTTTTGAATTACTCAAAAAAGGGAATTAATTAGCATTCAAATGTGAATGATTATATACACTTTTCGTAAACGGCTAACGGTTCGTCAAAATTCTGTTGACATCAATTGATATATGTCTAGTTTAAAATCACTTCCTAACTCGCTTATCCTCCGTTTTGACTTGGGAGTTCCGTCATCCGACATGGAAGACGAAGAGGAAGGCGAACAGGGCTCTGGAGACCGGCGCTTGTTATTGCTCAATCTCACTGGCTGCACCTGATCGGAACCGATAAGGTGAGGAAAATTCAGCTTGGCTTTTGAGCCACGCATTTTAAAAGCCGCTCTATCGTAAGCCAGTGCAGCATCTTCGGGCGTCTCATAAGTACCAAGCCAGATTCTGGCACCGTTCTTCTTGGGATCCCTTATCTCCGCTGCGTACGTCCCCCATGGCCTTCTCCGTACACCCTTATAATGCACCTTCTTCCGTGGCGTTTGAGGAGTGTCCACCTTAGAAGACATTTCGGAGCTGGGAAATGAGACCTCAGCGGCAGCCTCCGCTGCATCAAATAACTGATCAAAGGTCATCCATTGATCAACATTAATTGCAACAGCATCAGTTTTGGAACAACCCATCTGAGCCGAAGTAATCGGAAGTTGAACATTCGCTAAATTTTCGGAGAATGTAGCTGGATACTGGGTTTCAAAATCATCATCTTCCAAAAGATGCCGACGAATAGAGTCCAAGAGGCGGAGGTCAAAATCTGAAGTAGCTTCACAGTACATATTTTGGTTTGTTGGTTGGAGGATCTGGAATTGAGACTGGGAGATATGGAATTTAATTGGAAATCCAAGGATGGGTTTCTTAGATTATATATACTCTCAGACTTGGTATTAAATTATTAATATTAATCCTGGTTTTCTTTATAGGAAGTTTCTCAGTGCTGAGATTTGCATCACGTTTTTCAAGTGCTTTCTTCAGTGTTGTTTTATTTATTTTGGTTATGAAATAGATACACAACTTATATTTTAATCATCATCGAGTTGCTGATGTATTCTTAGATTAAATAATTTGATTGATTCCCTCTGCTTTCTCCATTTGGATTAATAATCAAGGAACGTGGCTGCCATGTTACACCACTAAATTTTAATTTTAATTTTTCTCTAAAATTCTAAAATAATAACAAAACTATAATGCTCCATAACCTTTAATTCATATCCATATATAATGTTTTAATTAAATTAACTATCTTTTAACTATAACGTTTATTCAGGTAGACTTTTAACACGTGTTTCATAAATTATTGATAATTTAATGTTTAATTTTTTTTAACATTAATCTCATTATTTATTCTTATCCTCTCCCTAATCCTTAAATAGGATAACAATGCGTTTCAACACACTCGAACCACGTCTTCTTGTACTAGAAACAATGCCAATACCAATCGAGCTAATATTCAGTTGACCAATGTTTAAATTTTTTTATGTGTTTTATAAGGATATTAAATTTTTAATTATTACAAAATGAAAATGACACCTAATGTTGAAATTGTTAATTTAATTTAAATATATATATATATATGAAATAAATAACCCCATTTTTGTTAAAAAATAAAATATTTAAATTATTATAATTAACATCTACCCAAAACTATCTAAATAATATAAACTATTAAAATTACAAAAGTAATAATTTTCAAAATCAAGATATGCTTTCATCATCCAATGTATTTTTATTAATATACCAAACAATTTTAAAATATTTATTTAGTATTTAGTATTAAAAATTCAATAATAATTGATTGATAAACTAAAAGGCTAGGTATTAAATTTTTAGAATTGAAATTAAAATTTAAAAAGTAATGGTATTTTACTAAATCTTAAGTGTTTAATGTAAATATATTGTTTGATATATTAAATGATGAATATTTTTACCTTTATTTTCGTATAAAATTATATATTTGACCCCTTCATCTTCAACATTGACCCTAAAACCTAAGCTGAATGTAAGTAGGTTACTATTTATTTATACTTTTCAACACGCCTTTTGTTGAAAACAAATCAAATAAATCAAATGCATTGAAAATAAAGCCTTCATTCATACCACCAATTAAAAAAAAAAAAAAAACATTTTCCCTTCGTAACTATTCAATATTTTCTTTGGTGTTGTAATAACAATAATATTAATTAAGATAAAGTTCAATCAACAATTTATTAGTTTCTTAATTATTACTTACTATTATGATTTTCTTAATATTCTTATATTTGGGTTCAATCTATGAACTATGTATAAAAAGAAGGTCTAAGTGTTACGGGGTTAGACTTTTCATCTCGTAAATTGCAAGGCCTTAAATGATTTCTTTGCTCTAAATTTATCTAAGTCAACTTAATTCTCGCCAAAATGTGAATTCTCACAAAAATACTTTGAGGCATAGAAAATATAATGGAAGCACACCTGAAATGAAATAACAACAAAAATTAAAAAAAAAAGTCAAAGGAAAATAGCATGCCAAGTATTTGAATAAATGCTCTCAAATATATTCACATTATGAATTGACTGAATGAATTGATTACAAATGAAGGGCGAGATTTCTATATATAGTTAAGCTCCCTCAAAATCAACAGTATAGATTGAGTTACATCGAGGTCAAGGTTAGAGTCTATCTAAATTAAGAGTTCTAAGGGATTTAAACTCTATATAATCTTACCACTTTAGGAGTTACACTATTTATCCCGGTAATTTTAGTTTTACTGGGCCACCAATGCTTCAAGTAGATGAGTTTCTTCACAGGTTTCACGAATTGAGTTAGTTTATATGGATCAAATGAGTCTCATTTAATAAGTTGACCTCTATGGAGTATTTTGTGTGCAATGATTACGAGCTTTGATCCCCAGTTCGTGACATAAGAGCCTTTTTTTCTTGCCACTTGTCCATTAATTTCTTTATTCTTTTTTTCGGTAAAATTACTTTTTTTTTTTTTGTCCTCTTACTTGTCCATGAACTATATTTTTGGTACGATGAGTTGGAATAAGTATTTTTTAAAAATCAATGTCATCTATTGAAATCATTAAAGTGCTAATTATTTGAATTAACTAATGACACAACTCTTTTTTCTATTATTATTATTATTATTATTATTATTATTATTATTATTATTATTATTATTATTATTATTATTATTATTATTATTATAAGAAAATGGTAAATTGCAGTTCCAATCACTCTACTATGCTTACATTTGAGGTTTAATTTTTATATTTTTAATTTAACTTAATTTCATCCTTTACTTTTACAACAGTATTAGTTGTTGTTTTTCGTTAGTAAGGGATGTATCATGCAAGACCTTGTGTTTACAACTTAGAAAACATTTTTCATAGGAGCATCAGTAAATAACAAAGACCAGCAATTTAGTAATGGGCTAAAGAATCGTTGCAATCTCATCTCGTTTTCCTTGGTACTCTTCGCCATAAATACCAACTTGATCTTCCAATTCCACTGAATTGTAGAATTGAAATATCCTGATTAGGGATCTCAAAGGTTCAGCATCTCATCTGTAATAGATCTTTTGCATCGCTCATCATTCATCAACAATCAATTGCAACTTAAGATCCACAAAAATTGGTGCACCCTTTGAGATGCCTTGAGCTTCCATTTGACTTCCCAATACATCTCCTTTTAATTATTTTGGCTAAAATGGTGACATGAATTTTTCTTAAAATATTTTTTTAACATAGACACCCATGTAAAACTATTTTTGCATGATAAGTTAAAATGTGTATTTTTAAGAAAAATTTCACTTTTAGTATTTTAACTACAAATAAGCGTGTCAACTATTTCGATTAACGAATGGTATTATGCAAATAAGTCAAATCATGTCAAATTAAAATATAAATATTAAATTATAAATTTAAACATAATAGACAAACCAGAATCATAATTTGACTTAAAACAGTCTACGGTTAACACAATCATTTGTCGTTTAAATTAATAAAAAATTAATATTTATTTTATTATTATAAATGACTATGTATGTATAGGAAGCGAAATAGGAGTAGCTTATAATGTTTTTAATTTAATTTTAATAATGTATAATTTAAAGAATTTTGTAATAATTTATAAACTTAATATATGAAATCCCAGGGGTACATTAACACTGGTTAAATAAAAGGACTCATTTCAATCATCTCCGCAGCTAAGCTTGCCTCAGCCTGAATGCTAATTTCGCTATTCTTCTTCTTCTTGGGCTTAGCGGGACAATTGGTGGATCCGGATAACGCCGTCCAAGCTGAATGTTCGGGTGAGCGGCGCCTTGACCCTACTCTAATTGGCTCCCAACTACAATCAGTTCCAATCAAGTGAGGAAAATTGAGCTTAGCCTTAGCCCCATGCATTTCGAATGCGGCTTTATCATAAGCCAATGCAGCATCCTCGGGCGTCTCGTAAGTCCCGAGCCAAATCCTCCCACCTTTCCTCTTAGGGTCTCTAATCTCCGCAGCGTACGTCCCCCATGGCCTTCTTCTCACTCCTTTAAAACGCATCTCCTGCTGTGGCACGGCCACCTCCACCTCCGCCTCTGCCACCGTCTTCAAATCAACCTCGCTCGGACCACTCCACCCGGAGTTCGCCGCATCACGCAAAGCACCATAGACCAACATATCCTCGGAATCATCAATCTTTAAGGGCAAATCATCCCGACTTTCGTTCAGAAAAACACTACTAAAGCTTGAACTTCTGTTATAGCAAGGTTCAAGAACGACACCGGTGGAAGCTGTTGTTGCTGGACATTCTTCAAAACCATCGACAAGATACATGTTGAGCTCTGAATCTGAGATATTATTCTCGACATACCTTTTCATTGTTTTTCTTTTGGGTCATCTGTCGGTGATTTTTTCAGTATGGTGAGGAAGATTTGTTGTGGTTTATATTTAAGGAGGAAACTAACAATCTGAAGAGAAGTAACAAAAATCTTGATGTTTTAGTTTTACATCCATGAATGTTCCCCCGACGCCATTGAAGTTGGAGGGCTTTTTTGGTCACATGTTTTAAATATCTTTCCCCTGAACTAAATTATTCATCTGCACCAACCACCACGTTTTTATTAAAACAAAACGAGAACAAGAAATAAAAGATGGTGATTTGGAATATTATTAAAAAATTTTAATGTTCCATGAATTTGTGAGTCAGATGAGTTAAATTACCTTTCAGTCATGGTGGAAAATGAAAATAAGACAAGATTCTAATAGTTGATTCTCTTTCAATATTCAAAGCAAAGACCTGGAATTTCAGAATTTTATTATAATAACTGATTGCTTTCCTATATAGCATGTGGAAATCATGATTCTTTTTTAGCTCTCTAATAGAATATATATATATATATATATATAGTACCATCATCTACATGTTTGCATCTCTAATTAACTTTTGGATAATTAATGTCACTAATATATTTATAGTATGAGTACAACTTCAATTTTCATGTTATTGTTTTGTACTGGAACTCTGACCCACTGACTTTGGGTAGCCATTAAGGTTGTCATTAACTATAAGTACAAAAATATGGATATGGGTTCTTGTGGACTCTGCTTGCCCGTCTGCGCCTCAGCCTTGCAGGCAAACTTCAAACTTAAAATGCCTTAAGTGAGAAACTTTTAAACAATATGCCTCATATTTTTCTTAAAATCAACTTCTTTTTTAACTAAATTGTATTTTCAAAATTTATATTCTTGTGATTTATTTTTTAAAGCAAATGCAAACTTTTTTAATTTTATAAATTGTTTCTAGAAAATGTATGCAGCACTTTTCAATTTTTATTGGTTACTTGTAAAAATTAAAAATGTATTCATGACAAAACTATGATAAATAATTACAGTGCATTTAATATTCTTAATATGATGTATTTATATTTTTAAATTTGATTTTACTCACAATTTAATCTAATTTTTCATTTTAAAATAGTACACATTGCATGTATTATTATTAATTAGTTTCAGGCCATACATTTCATTGTAGATTATGTGTTATTTTTAAACACGCCCTTATGTTCTAAATATATAGTTTTCACATGTATACACATATGACAGAACTGTAGTATTTTTTTTTATGCAAGATAGAATTATAGTATTAGTACTATCATTGATTGAGCTTATGCCACAAATCAACTTAACGTTGAAATTTTTACATTGAATTTTCCTTTCACCTACATAATAATATTTTGACATGTTATATAAAAATGAAAATTCTATATTAAATAATTGGAGTGCATTTAATATTCTCAATATGATGTATATACGTATTTAAAATTTTTTGCTCAAAATTCAAACTATTTTTTTTTCATTTTAATTTCATATGTTTTGCATGTTATTGATTGAGTTAGTATCAGAAAACAACTCGACATCAATTCAAGATTGATGACAACACCATGATAAACGATTCTGGTGCATTTAATATTCTTAATATCGTATATTTAAGTGTTTAAAATTTGCTTTATTCACAATTTAATCTAGTTTTTTATTCTGATATTGCACACGTTGCATGTGTTATAGTTATTGATTAATTTCAAATCAGATGTTTTGTTATTTATTGTATGTTATTTTTAAGCATATCTTATTTTCTAAAAATATAGTTTCTACATGCATAAAAAATTGATAGAATTTCTAGTATTTATTAAAAATTTATAATAATCTATATTGTTGAGATACCAAGTAGCTTAAGTTTCATTTCGATCAGAATTTTCTGTGTTTTAGCGTATTTAAACCAACATAATTTTGTGCTGATGTGTACCTGTCAACAACTTTTGGTATAAGATTTCACTGTTGTAAACAAACTTTTAAAATTTGTGTACTTTTAACTATTTTTGTATTTTTTAAAAGTTTTGGTAAAAAAAAAAAACTACAATAGATCTTAATATATATATATATATATATATAAATAAATAAATCACCACCCAAATTCACTGATTTTGATAATTACGTACAAAAGAAAAAAGAGTAATAAAATATTTCCAAAGTTATACCTTTTTGTGAAGCAAATTCTAAATCCCATGAAACAATTTGTAGCAATTGTGAAATATGTTTTTTAATCCAATTAAAAATAATTTATTTATTAGAAATATATGTTAAATTACTAAAATGCAAAAATTAAGAAAAAATAAATCCTAAATTTGGAAATATCAAAAGTTAGAATAAAGAAATCCCAACAATAAAATGATGTGTGAAAAATAGATGGAAAATTCAAAATTATAGAAGAAAGAGTTGGAGCAAATATTTGACCGAAGTAGGGTGACTTTTGTAAAGAAAATTTGAAGAGTTCTTTTTTAAATCATTTTTCAATCACTTAAAAATAATATTAAAATTAAATTAATTAAATAAATGGCCTTAGACCCAAAAACAGGCCTTTGAAATTTAATTGTCTAATGGGTGGACTATGCTCAAGATTGGGCCAATCCATATATAAAATTAAAATGGCTGGCCTATGCTCTTCTGGGCGATCCATGTACAAAATTATAAAATGAACCTATGAATGTTATATTTTTAAAATTTAAATCTAAATTTTGAAATACCGAGGGTTATAAGGAGAAGGATATGTATGGTGCCTTGGGTGAACAAGAAAAGGAAAAACAGAAGAAGGAAACATGCGATGAGAGCGGCTAAAGAATAACCGAAATAGCAGAGATGATGCAAAAAAGCATATCCTCTTTTTTACTTTTTTCATTTGAAAGCCGAGGTTCCATAACTGCTATTGTTATGCAATGTCACATACCCTGTTTCTTATAGTCCCCAGCTTTGCTATATATACGCCATGCATCTGGGCTTTGCTATTCCCCATCATCCCTTCAGGGAGAGATTCAACCTCGCCTAGTGATCTTCCTACTAGAGAAACCAAAAATAAAATAATGAAGAGTGCTGTTATCTCAGTTTTTGTGATGCTAGCCATGTTTCAATTCGTGGTGAAGCAAGGGCAGGCCGCCGTAACTTGCAAACAAGTTGATGATGCATTGGCAGCCTGCGTTCCTTACCTTACCAACGGCGGGGTTCCTTCGACTCCGTGTTGTAATGGTGTAGGGGAAATCCGGAATAGTGCCGAAACCACGGCAGACAGGCAAGCAGCTTGCAACTGTGTTAAACAAGCCGCCGCTCGTATCCCCACTATCAAAGAAGATGACGCCGCAACTCTCCCTGCAAAGTGCCATGTCCAAGTTGATTTCCCAATCTCCAAGAAAACCAACTGCGAGGAGTAAGTTATCAATTATTTTTACCAATCTTAACGTTATATAGTGCTTAATAACTAATGTTTCCTTTTGTAATTTGTCAGCATTCACTAAGATGGAAGCCATCGAGACGCATAAATAAGGCCAGTAGGCGTTGCCGCCATCTATTCAAGTATTATTAGCCATATGTCGTACTTGTGTCAGAATAGTAGTGAAGCACGCACATGTTGTAAGAGTTTTTACAAGCCTTTGTATTAGTAATAAAAAAGGAATTTGATGAAAATTTCCTGCACTTTGTAAGCTCAACCAAGTGTTTGAAACATAAATTGATGTTTTGGTGTATTTACAATCAGCTTTGCTATTTGTGACCTATTATTTTCTTAATTACTGCCGCCCTCAATCCCACTACTTTCCTTCTATCAAATTATAGTATTTTTTTTAAATAACAAAATTATTATAATTACTCAAGATATTAATTAATTCATTCTTTTCAAGGATAGACATATTCGCTATTTTAATAAAATTAAAATCATTAAAACTATGGACTTCGAGTTAAGTCTATTCAGGATTCTTCTTTCATAATTTCGAACTTTGTCTTTATTTGAGTCATGCAACACAATTATAAATGACCTTTGATATAAGAGAGGGTTTGAAGATTTTCAAAGAGACTCTTGTTGTACATTCAGAGAATTATTGTATAATTAGTTTATTTCAGCATGTTACTTTCAAAAAAAAAAAAATCATTAAAACTAGAAACTCTTAGTTACTCAACTTAGCTTCTGATTCTGAGCATACAAAGTTAAAATAAGAGAGCATTGTAATAACACCTCAGACAGTAGGACGTGAAGGACTTACGTCAGCAGTGTTTTTTTCCCTAAATTGTAATGAACAAATATTCACCTCATCAGATGCATCACGGTTACTAAAGAACTTAAACATAAAAAACTTGAAAAATTGATTCACTCTTCCAACAACCTGAGCGACACTTTGGGGTCAAATTAAGAAGCAACCAAAAATGTGCATGAAATTTACAAGAAATCCTATACAGCTTGAATGCATACGAGAGATCGATGTGCTTTTAAAATATTGTCTTTTTTTTTTCTCTCTCATTTTGCAATTCCAAGGTAGCTCCCTCTTGAAGGCGCTTAGCAACCCTTTCACCAGTCTTTAGCTGCTCCTTTGCTTTGCTCTACTCTACTCTTGCTTCCTTGCCTGGTTGTTAAGTCTCTGTCAGCATCGCATCTCATCCCAGATGGCCAATGTGTATGTGTTGCGACACCCTCTCCTTGCCTAGCTGTATCGTCGTTTCAATCCCCCACCTGAGTCCGCCGAGCACTATCCCTTTCTCAACTTATGACGGGCGTCCTTGAGTTCAAGCACACAAATGCCGCTCTACTTTGCCGAATTTCCACCTCGGACTTTGGATCACTTAAATCTTTAGATTAGAGATCCTGAGCAACTGTGTTTAAGCCTTTAGCTTTAAGGTTTTGGTTTTTGTCATGGTGGTTGGCTTTTTTACTGTTGAACAACTGGCCACTAGCCGTCATACTGCCCCTGGCTTTGTCTCGATGCTAGAAACCAACCAATTTTTCTGATAGGATGAGCCGATGAGGACAAGCCATCATAATAATAAAAATTGTGTGGCACACGGACCGGGTTGTGCTTTGGTGTCATGTGATGTTTTGCCATGACACTCTAAGTCCCATGGTGACTCAATTTCTCTAATTTCTTAGTGACTTTTGGTTTATCAAGTTTCAGTGGGAGCATGATCTTGGCTAGAATCCTATTGCATTTGTTGTTTCAAAACAAATATTCATCCACTGCCGAAGGCAAGGACCTACTCAGAGACTCACCACATCAAGGTTTATACTCTCAATGGCTGAGTGTGTCATGTTCATGTCGTGAGTGCTGGCGGTCTCTTTTTTTGCTTCTTTCTAGGCAGGGAGGCTTGATTCAAGCAACGATAATCTTTTTTCTGCCATAGTGGGGTTACTCACCTTTCGAAGAGGGGCGTAGCCGAAAGAGGCAAACAGGGGTCTTGACATGCTTGGTTGAAGAAGTTTTGTATTTTTTCACCCCTTTCAAAAGTTTAAAGATTAAGACATTTTAATTCAAATTTTTTTACTTTGGTCTCCAAAATATTTTTAGCTTTATATCTCTTGATCACATAATTACTAACTTTGCCCCTACGGAGCTCGGGCCCTCGAGGCCTTAATTGCTTCCTTCACTTTGTTTCATTTGTTTGGTGGCCTTGATGACCCTTCTGAGTTCTGTGTATGAAACTTGGTTGTCCTTTTCTTTATAAAATGAAAATGTGAAACTTGAAAAATAAGAGCGCTTATTATTTAGTTTTCAACGATTGAATTGAACCGTACTTGAAATATTTTAAGTTTAATTAAAATATATGCACTAAGAGTTTGAAGTTTCAACTAAACTTATTGGGTCAAATCATTTGCTTCATCCAAAAATTAAATTCAACTTAAAATAATATATTCAAATCTAGGTTGGATTCTATTTAATAAATTTAATTATAAAAATTCAATCTTAATTTTTTTAAGGGTTGTTGATTAAATCTTAACTCGATTCATATTAATCTTGTTACTATTATCGGAGAACGTAAATTTAAATGTGTCTTCTATTTATGGATTGAGAAGAAATTATTAATAATTCTAGACTTATTAAAAAAATATATTTTCTCAAGGATAAAGTTTTCACCAAACAAAATCTTTATAGACCGGGCTTATCCAACACAACCCATAAACTAAAATAGTTCCAAATTCAAAGATATGGTCCATGACAATTAAAAGACATTTTCTTTTGATTATTCTTTTCATTATTAAAGCATTTTTATTCTTTGCCTAAAAGACAAACATTTTACAAATTTGGAAGACTTTCCCCATCTTAAACAATTAAACTTCCGTGGTAAAAATTGAAGCATTTTGATGAAAAATCATACCAACCAATATCAATAGGCAGGTTCTTCCTCAATCTCTATGCCTCAAGAAAGATTGGAAAACTACACTTGCTCTCTGTCTCTCTTACACGACCGTCTCAACTTGAGTCAAACAGGAATCAAATATCATACATACATACATACTCCATTCTCTGTATAACCCGACCAAAAATGAAAATAACACAAAAGCAAACACAATGCACTTCGGAAAAACAAAACTTGAAACGTTGATACAAAAAGACACTCAATTTAACAACTAGAATTGATGGATACCAACAATCAATAAACCCGAATGTCGATACCGAGACTGCTCAATAGCTTCCTAGATGCCTTTTGTTCCGCACGGCAACGTAACCATAGGCAAGAAAGCCTGGTCATAGCTGCTTGACTAGCAAACTGCAACCTGCCAGCTAGGCTTCCCTCATCCAACATCTCGTTATTTAACACATCTGTGTCAAAGCTAGCGTCATACCCATCAAGGTCCGACTCTGTTACAACAACTACAGAGCCATCATCAAAGACCGCTGTATCCTGTTTTGCAGCTACAACTAGAGTTTTCTTTATTATCATTGAGCAAGAGTCTCCACAGATTCCACTATTATTCACCTTGTGAAGATAGTAATCTTGAACAGCCTAAAATTAACAGAAATAGATTATATGAACCACAAAAGTCCCAAAAAATAATCTGCCAAATCATCAAGATAGATCTCACATACCTGCTGCTGTGCAGGTGCCAGAAGGACCCTAGGTCTGATAGATCTCACATACTCATAAGCTGCATCAGGAGTCATATGCCTATGTTCCACCTGTTTTTAATATATATGCATATAATTTTAAGAAAAGATAAGATTAATTCACAAAGTAACTCAGGAAATTGATTTTAGGTTTTTACTTGGTGCATACCAAGTAGCAGAGAACAATGGTTGTGCTGCGTCCTCGACCTGCCTTGCAGTGAACATACGTAGTCTTCCCAACGGATGCATTCTCTTCATAGAGCCGAAAACAAGTGAATGTGTTACTAATTAACAGAAAAAGTTAACACTTACTAACAATAAAGGCCAGAAGACATATACCATGTATGAAATCTACAGCTTGGCAAATATCAGCAAATGACGGAGCAAAAAGATAATCCCTTGTTGGAATCACCAAATGATGAATATTGTGAGCCTACCGGAGTAAACAAGAATAAAAATAATGAATATTTGAGCTCTCAGGCATATCTATGACTGAAATGAAAAAAGGGTTTCAGATGGAAAGTAACATGCAGCATTTCTGAAATTCTTCTGCACTGAAAGAAACATTGACCACCTTCAACTGTGCATTGGAGATAAAAAATAAATCCCATTGATTCCACTGTTCTTATCATACCTAAAATACACACTAGTACCTTGAAAGTAAAGATGAAAAGGTGTTCAACATAAAGGGCTCCTTCTTCAACATCTGAAATTCCCACTCACTAAAAGATAGATCAGATTGATCAACTTTTCAAGGGTGAGCAGTTATATCTCCAATGAAACCGCTATTATCGAAAATTTATAATTATTTATTTAAACATGTATCATGTTCGGACTTTTCATCTATAGAATCAGCATAGATGCTAACATAGGAGCACACTCACATGATACAGCGATGTTGGGACCAAAGTCTCGTATGGTTCATTTAAGGTCACAACTCCAGAGACACCAAGATCCTTCAACCGGGGAACATCTGCTGGGAAAGGTACGGCACCTAACAAAATAAACTGAATTCAAGGCAGTGAGAGAAAAAGGATTCAACAGATACCATAAAACATGCATATTCAGCATGATTCACAGCCTAACAAATAAGTAATCCATGGCAAAGTAGGCTAAAAATAAGGACTTAAACAGATAACCACAAAGCCATACAAGCAACAACATCCAGCTTCAGCATAATTTAACATTCAAGTGAAATTTCGGCCAATCTATGAGCCCTGGCAAACCTAACAAAAAGGATTCCAGAAAAGTACTACCCTCTCCCTTCCCTTGCCCGCTAGAGACATAACTTGCAAGAAAAAATACTCAAATAATTCATAGTTTTGCAGCAAAAGAACTTGCATAAAAAAGGGTCAAATATTATACCTCATCAACTCTATCCCACCATCTAAATTCAGACTGGATCTTGTTCCTTACAAGATTGTACAGCAACGTTGGGTAAAAAAGGGCGCGTGCTCCCGCTCCCACCAAAACCCTTTTTGCGTCCCAAACAACCAATCTATCTTCACACAATTGACTCTGATCTTGATCCTGCTGCTCCCCTTCTTTCAATTCCTCAATATGCATCTCTTTTTTTTTTCTCTCTCTCTCTCGAATTAATTCACAAAGATGCAGACATAAAAAAAAGAAGAAGACAATTTACCCTTGAACCCTAAAAATTACACACAACAAACTCAAATTAACAAGAAAAAAGGTACCATTTAACCTTAATTACCAAGAATTGGAATCTACAAAAAAAAAAATTAACATGGAAATCAACGAAAAACAAGGACGACAATCAACTAAAACAGATGAAAGCTTTAATCAAACAACAATAATTAAGATCTTCAAGCAAAACCCGACTATGGAAAGATGAAAACATGTTTGACCTGGAAATATGCATGATATTCGAAAATTAAGAAAGAAAAAAAGGAGAGAAAATGTTAGAGGGGCTGTGAAGAAAATAAAGAAGAGATGTCGAGAAAAAAAGAATCCTAAATTAAAGGATTTAAAAGACAAAGCATTAATTTTGGCCCTTTTCTTGCAGAGTCAGTTACTATTTTTCTCTCGCTTTCCCTTTCTTCAACAAACTCTGGAAAGTAACGCTCCGTAATTTATATTTCTATTTAAACTGTAATTATTATCTAATCTCCTTAATTAAGGAAACCAGCAAACCTAACGCCACTCTGGGATTTTCTTGTAAAACGACGACGCTGGGAAGACAACTTTCGTCCTAATTTTTTGTGTGATCACGACGGCACCAAGCTCGTGAACCAATAGTAATTGTTGGATTTTATTTTTTTCTAACTCTATTTTATTTCTATAATACATAATAATTGATTGCTGACAAAATGGATGACGTATTTATTAATATAATTTAATCTCCACAAATAAATTTTGATTTTTGGCAAGTCATTTCAATAAATATTGTTATTAAATAAAAGACGAATTAAATTTACATCGACATTATTGTTAGTACAGGAGTATGTATTTAAGTATGGTGAAATATATTATTTTAATATAGACTAATATATACATAATAATAAAATATTTATAACATTTATAAATATAATAAATTTAATCTTATATTTTATATTTGTAAACTAAATTTATGACATAGTCACAATATTAAATATATTTGTTAAAAATTTATATAAAAATTAAATAAATAAAGAAACACTAGTATTAATATTTTTTTAAAATATTAAATGTCAAATGCGTAGGAGTCAAATAATATTTAGAATATAGTATTAGTAGCAGTAATTTTCTTTTCACTTATTGAAAAAAAAAACATTTTATTCAAAGTTAATATAATTTTCTACAATAATGTCGTGTAGTTATTAAGCTGGTAGTTGGATTGAATTGATTTATTTATATTTTGGAAATAGTTGGCTGCTATGATTTTTATTTTTTGGTTCATACGATATGATAATAAAAAGAATTTTAACCCTAAAAAAGAAAAGAAATTAAATAAGAGCCCATCGAGCAATGGGTTGTACCCGGTTTATTTATTTTGAAGAATCATACTCATCCACTGGCTGTTGTTGTTTTTTTTTTTTTTTTAAATATAAAATATCACTCCATTGATAGCATAAAAAGGCATTAGACAAATCTTACAACATGAAAAACAGAACAATAGCTTGTAAGGCTATTCATGTTCTTATGGAGCATCATAAGTAAAAGACAAAGCATTTCTAACAACAAAAAAATGACAAGCAAACACGACTCTAAATTTATTCCATAGGCATAATTTGAGAAACCTCACACGAATAAGAAAGAACAGGATACCCTCACAGGGTGAACCCATCATCTTCAAAATAAATGATCTTGCGATAGTAGCATCAATATTCTTCACCTTCCTCTTCATCATCTCCACCTTCAGCACCAACTTCTTCATAATCCTTCTCAAGAGCAGCCAGATCCTCACGGGCTTCCGAGAATTCACCTTCTTCCATTCCCTCTCCAACATACCAATGCACAAAAGCTCTCTTCGAGTACATCAGATCAAACTTGTGGTCAATGCGTGCAAACACCTCTGCCACTGCTGTGTTATTGCTTATCATACAAACAGCTCGCTGCACCTTAGCAAGATCTCCTCCAGGGACAACAGCTGGGGGCTGATAGTTAATACCGCATTTGAAACCAGTTGGGCACCAGTCAACAAACTGCACGGTCCTCTTCGTTTTGATGGTAGCAACAGCAGCATTCACATCCTTGGGCACCACATCTCCTCGATACATCAGGCAGCAAGCCATGTACTTGCCATGCCTTGGATCGCACTTGGCCATCATGCTTGAGGGCTCAAACACAGCGTTTGTGATCTCAGGAACTGATATCTGTTCATGGTATGCTTTCTCAGCTGAGATAACAGGCGCATAAGAAGAGAGCATGAAATGGATCCGAGGATATGGCACAAGATTGGTTTGGAACTCTGTAATGTCTACATTAATGGCTCCATCAAACCTTAAAGAAGTCGTCAAGGACGATATGGTTTGAGAAATCAGCCGGTTCAAATTGGTGTAAGTTGGCCTCTCGATATCGAGGGATCTCCGGCATATGTCGTAAATTGCTTCATTGTCCAAGAGCACGGCCACATCTGTGTGCTCAAGAAGTGAATGAGTGGACAGAACACTATTGTAAGGCTCCACAACTGCAGTTGAGACCTGAGGAGAAGGATAGATGGTGAACCCGAGCTTTGATTTCTTTCCATAATCCACCGACAAGCGCTCCAACAACAAAGATCCAAGACCAGAACCGGTTCCACCGCCGACAGCATTGAACACCATAAAGCCTTGCAGACCAGTGCAGTTATCAGCTAACTTCCTAACTCGATCTAGGCAGAGATCCACAATTTCCTTCCCAATTGTATAGTGGCCTCTGGCAAAATTATTAGCAGCATCTTCCTTGCCGGAAATAAGCTGCTCAGGGTGGAAAAGTTGGCGATAAGGGCCGGTCCGGACTTCATCGATAACAGTGGGTTCCAGATCAACAAAGACAGCTCTAGGCACATGCTTTCCCGAACCCGTTTCGCTGAAGAAAGTGTTGAAAGCATCGTGTGCGACGCCCATAGAGGTGTCGCTCGGCATTGTTCCATCAGGGTGGATTTCATGTTCAAGACAGTAAAGCTCCCAGCATGAATTCCCAACCTGAATCCCAGCTTGGCCAATGTGGACGCTAATAATCTCTCTCATCTCTCCCTTCCTCTTTCTTCCTTTACTCGAGAAAAGTAAAGATCTGGAATTTAGAAGACCCGATACAGATGGATCTGAGTTAAATCAGATCGGATCTGATGCAGGTTTGTTAGGGAAAATGGAACGGAACTATGAAAGCAAAGGATAAGGAGTGAACTCAACTGAAGGCTGAGAAGGTGCAATTATACAAAATATCCGACTCATCCACTGTTGAAATATATTAGTAAAAGTACAAACTAGAATCCTCTCCATTTTACTTTTTCCGTAAATTAATATTTTCAGTTAAAAATTTTACTTGTTTAAAATTGGTATAGCGGCAGACATTATCATATTTAGTATGTGTAAAAAAAAATAAAAATTTTAACAAAAAAATTGATTTACTCTCTAATTTAATACACATATTTTTAATAAAAAAATAAAATATAATTCAAGATATCAATGCAATTTTACCGAAATATAAACTACAAATTCAAATCTTTAATGGTAGAAAATTCTAAATGACATACAACATCTCTCAACGCTAGGCGCATAAATCTCACTGGGGATGCGTGAAGGTAAAGTAAATCGATTAAATCTACATATTCGATTTTATAGATTTTGATTAATCTTATTTAAAAGTACATGAAAATAGTTAGGTCATGTGGATCAACCACATTTGTAATTGAATCCGCCGATTTTATCTATGCCGCACCATGTTGCGGAAGCTACGTTTTTAATAATAACTTATTTTTAAATTATTTGTTAAATTTTTATTCAAAGATTTCTTTGAAAAAAATTTAAATATTTATTTTGAACTACCATTGACATTATGGCCAAAAAAAAAAATATCCTTGAATAAATATATGTTAATTGTGAAAAAAATATTGAAAATATTCAACATCACATTGAATATTTTTTTCTAAAAAACACTATAACGTTATTAAGTTTTCATTTTTATATTTTAATCTTAGTTTTTGTAACAGTTCAATTTTCAGTAAATCTAACTAGTGAGTTCAAAAATTTTATTATTTAATTATTATTTATGAATCAAGTATGATTTTAGAAGACTTTTGAATTAATGATTTGTGTTTTAGAAGGAATTATTAGGTTAAGTGATTTCAAAAACGAGGTATCAAGATCTCGATTTCATAAACCGAGCTGTAAATATTTTTATAAATATTTACGGAGTGTCATTGAGTTAGTATTAAAATTTCATTAGAAAATTTTAACCTTTTAATAGTTAATTAATTAAAAATGACTAAATTAAAAAAGGTGTAAAATTAGCTAATTAAAGAAATAATGATTAAATAGCTTAACTGGTGAATAAGAGAGGACCAAAAAGGCCATTATACACTTATTAAAAGGCTGAAATGGCATGTGCAGGAAAAAAATCTTGAAATTGGATGATTTAGGGTCAAAATGGTCATTTGGGAAATTAAAGTAAAAAAAATAACTAAATTGAAATCTAGACATTTCTTCATCAATCTTCAGTCAAAAACACCATAGGAGAGTCTTCAAAAGCTGATTTTCATAGTTTTACTTCATATAAGTTCAATTCTTGTTTATTTCTTATAATTTTTTATGTTTTTGAGTCTTTTACAATTTAGTCTAACTATCTGTTTCATTAGTTTTTGATTTCATGGGTAATTTTGAAAGTTAACATTGATAAGTGCTAGATGTTTATGATGAATTAACATGGAATTAAAGCTCTAATTTTGTTATGTGGTGATTTTATTAAGTGATTTAAATAGAAATTAATTTTTAGGATTAAATTGTGAAGAATAAAAGAATTAGGGTTTGCTATTAAATTTCTATAAATCAAAGGCTGTAAGATAACTTAGAATAATGGAATAAATTGTCAATTGAGAAAAATTAACTCCATTGATAGGATATTTGGTGATGGACTAAATTGTAAAAATTATAAAAGTTGGGCTAAATGTGTAATTTTGAAAATTAATGGGTATTTATTGTGAAATAAATTGAAATTGAAATTGAAATATATGCTAATGAATAAATAATTTTACATTATAAATCAAGAGCCCGTAGATCAACTAGAAAAAAGTGAATTAGCATATTAGTCCCTAACTATTACAAACTTACAATTCAACTCAGGTAAGTTCATATGGTTAAATTTTAATGCTTATTTATTAAATTGATGAATTTTATAATGTAACTAGTCATATTTTTATTATTGAAAGTAAAATCATTGTTAAACTATAAAATCAAATTGAATGTTTAAATTGAGCAGAATGTGGGATTGAATACAATCGTTTTATGGCTAAAGATGAATTGACGGATAAGACTATAAATGGGTTATGGCACTATAAATGTAAGACCATGGTTGGACCATGGCAGTATTTATATGTGAGACCATAGCTGGGTTATGGCATTCTAGTGATAAGACCATAACTTGGTTATAACACTACGAATGTAAGACCATGGTGGGGCCATAGCAATGCATATGTAAGACCATAGTTGGACTATGGCAAAAGAAAGCGATGTACTCATATCCGTGAGTCGTTCTTTGATTCAGTAAGAATTGGTAAAAGACTTATGTGATGGAAATTAAAAGATTTATTGATTTTTATTGATATTGATTTGAAGGAAATGTGTTCATCGATTTATGTTGTGTTTGACAGGGAGAATGTATGATTTATTTACAATTTAATTTATTATATTAAGTTAGGTAAGATCAATATTTAACCTAATGAACTTACCAAGCTTCAGTAAGCTTATTTGTGGTGTTTAATGTTCCTTATAGATTTATGAGAAATCGGGAGGTTAGATCAATACATCGAATCACACTATCCAACTTGCCAGTAGATTTTGCTAAGCTTACTATGTTTTATATGGCATGTATAGGGTTTGAAATAGCTGAGTAAATGTTAAAAAAATTACACTTTGGTTATGTTTCATATCAACTTATATATGTATGGTTTTTCATGTTTGGTATAAGTGTTGGTATAGGCAACGAATGAATTAATAAAGTATGTTAATATAGGGTGGTTGTATATGTGAATTAAAATTATATTCTAGCTTAGTTTGTTAAAATATATGTGATTATATGATCAAAATATGATAGAAATTGGTTATTTAGAGAACTTGTTATAGCTTATACACGTGAAATTGGTTGTGCATAGGTTGATACCAAAATAGGGTGAGAAAAGTGGCCCTAAAATGGCCTATTTTCGTTCACATGGACAGAGACACGGGCGTGTGTCTCAGCCATGTGTGACACACGACCATGGGCACGGGTGTATGGTTTGGCCATGTGTCCCTACACCTTAAAATTTTGAAACAGAATACTCAGGTTTTAGCACACGGCCTAGCACAGGAGCGTGTGGTTGGCTGTGTAACCCAAGTCAGAGAGTTACACGGGTAAGGACACGGGCTGGGACACGGTAGTGTGCCTTACATCAAATGCCCACACGGCTTAAGACACAGGCGTGTTGTCCCCTACTCCTAAGAAAAATTTTAAGATTTTGGGAAAAATTCTCTAAGTGTCCAGTTTAGTCCCGATTCACTTCTAAGGTGTATTTTGGTCCTCGAGGGCCTATCTAAGGGACAATATGAGTTTTATATAATTGATTCTTGATTTGTATAATAAAGGTAATGAAATATTCATAATTAGTCTGTAAAGTACGATAATGCTCCATAACCCTGTTTCACCGATAGATAAAGGTTAAGGGTGTTACAGTTGTTTTATCAGCTAAATTAATATATTGAATGAAATTATTAATTTAGATCAAGATCGGGCGAAACATCGAGGAAAACAAAAAATTTCTAAAATGCCCCTAAACTTTGGTGTTTTTGCAATTTAGTCAGGTAAGTTCATGTAATTAAATTGTATATTTATATGTTTTAAATTGAATTTTGTGTATGTGATTTGTGTAAATTGCCATGTACGAAATTAATCACATATCCGACGATGATCGATAAATATTAAGTCCCGTTTGAATAAATGAAATTCGACGGATATTGGGTTCCCGAATTGGTTGTGGTCCTGCATGTGTTGCGGACACACCACAGTTTCAAAGAGCGTCCCATTATTAGTTCTTATGAACTTTCCGTTATATGGTTCTTACGAGCTTCCCGTTAATAGCTCTTCGGAGCATCCCGATTTGTCGTGATCCTATATGTGTTGTGGACACACATCAACTCTTATGAGTATCCCGATATATGGCTCTTTGGAGCTTCCCGATTAAAGGTTCTTTCACGAGCTTCCTAGAATATGGCTCTCTAGAGCTTCCCGATATTGGATCGTATGAGCTTTCCGTTAATGCCTCTTCGGAGCTTCCCATTATACAGCTCACATGAGGTTCTCGTTATATGGCTCGAAAGAGCTTCCCGTTTATGTGCTCGTATGAGCATTTCAGATTTGTTCACTTCGTGTGTACTATCTGTGTATCCAACTCGATATTTTAAATGATTCAACGGGTAAAGTTCTGACATGAGACAACATGAAATTGAAATGTACTATACCAGTATATACCCAAAATATATGGAATTGATATATGAATACAAGATGTGGGAAGTTTATGAACATGGAAATTTGATTATTATTGAGCTCATACATGTTTCTTGATATTTATACGAAATACATGGAAATGATGGTACATGATATATTGATATAATGGAATGAATAATATATGATTATGAAGAAATGGTAAGAGAATGATATGTATCACGATATTTACATATATGAATATTTTTGATATGACGATACAAGGAAATTATGTAAGTTGAAACGAGTAATAAACTCAAGTGTGACATGTTGAGAAAATAAGATTATCAATGTTGAATTTATATGAAATATGTTTAAATACACTAACAAGTGTTGTTGTTTGATGCTTAGGCAAGTGCCAAGCTATTGGTTAAATGGTAATATGTTTATTTATATGATGCATTTAAAGGGTAAGTACTCAAATGAAAAAATGCTAGTGCTTATGAAAGAGTGGTAAGGTTTAAGTTCTACAATTTCTTAGGAAATGACTTATCATGTGATTAATTCAAAAAATGCTATGTTTAATTGCACTAGCTTGTGGCTATGGTTGAATGATATGTTTATGACTCGTGTGTTATGCATATGGAATGAATGTGGAAAGTAAAGAAATGCAAAGGAAAATAAAAAAATTTGGAAGAGTTAAAGTTGTTTAAAATCCTATTATGCTAGGAATAATATGTATAAGTGATGCTGTGGATTTATTCACCTTGTGAGTTATTGAATATAACTTCACAAGTATTGCGGTGTCAATATTGGATTATTCTTGATATGTATAAATTTCATATTTGAAATAAATTGATATGATTAAAGTTTATACGAGCTTACCAAGCATTCATTGCTTACGTAGTTGTTTCCTTTACTTTCCAGATTATCGGAAGCTCGATTGGTTTGGAAGCTTGTCGGAGATATATCACATTATCCATCAGTTCTATCGGTACTTTCGGATGTTTTGATTTTGGTTATAATGGCATGTATAGGTATTCTGGTTAATGTTGGCCTATATGTGTTTTGTTAAAATTAGTCACTTATTTGGCTTGTGTGTTGGCACATTTTGGTTTGGTGCATATTTGCCTTATATGATTAATGTGTGATTTGGTTTATGATTGTATGATAAAAAGGTAAAATGTTAGCTAAAAGTGTAATTACATACATGTGTTTTGGGATGTGATGAATTGATCAGGAATCAGTACATTAATATATAAGGTATAAATATATTTAAATATATTAGTATATAAAATACAATTTGGTACCAGATGGTATGTTTTGGTAGGTAAGTGACTTGGTTTGAAATAATGCAAATTAGCTTGGTAAACCTTAGGTACAATTATGCATATACGTTAGTTGTACATATGAATATATTGAATACATGAACACACATGTTATAATCTGTCATCTGAGGTGCCTAAAGGAATATTGGTTGTATGTTAAGATATTATAATATAATTACTCAATTGAATAATCATGATTCATTGTTAATAATAAAGTGATATAATTTTTTAATTTAAGAGACATAATTCATCATTATGAAAATGCGATAACTCTTGATTAATAAGCAAGTGATATAACTTTTCATTTGCAACTATTGAAACACTATATATATATTGAAAATGTTCCAACAAAAATTACACAATTCTTCGAACTATTTCTAAACATGATAATGTGAAGAATAAGCTCTAACAAGAATAGAATTTATCATAACAGCCATAATTATTTGCAGGGGCAAATGTGTGAATAAAATTTAGGAAGGATTAGAACTGAATAATAAATTTTTGGAGGAGTCAAAAGATAATTTTACTGTTATATTTATTTATAAATTTATAATTTTAAAGGATTTGAAAATAATTTTACAATTTTGAAGTACTAAACACCTGCCTACCCCTAAATTAACTTTTGATTATTTGTAAAATATTTTTAAAACGCCAAATGTAAAAAAGGTGTTGGATAAATATTTACATTTATATTCATGGAGTAATTAAAAAAAGAAATATAACTATCAAATTGATGAAAATATTAAATAAAAAATAGAAATTAAATGGAAAAAATAAGAGAGGGTCACTTGGCGCAATATCAACTTATAATATACCTTGTAATATTATATATTAACTTTTTTACGATGGATTGCACGGGAATTAATGTATTTAATAATTAAATTTTATTAAATTATTTCATATATTTTTACATTTTAAAGTTTCATAAATAATATGATTAAGAAATTAAAACAAAATAATTAACAAATTAAATTTTCAAAAAATAATAAATGATATTAAAATGAATATATTATTATTATATATTTATTTAGAATCATATGAATAATAGTTTATACCCGTGCAATACACTAACTTTTAAAAGTTAATCTCGGTGTTCAATTTTAAAAATATTGTTATCATTATTTCTGGCTTGATGATTTTGTTCTCGTTAGAGTAGTAAATATATTAATCTTATTCGATTGAATCTTAACTCGATTGACATTGACATCTATGCCACCTTAATATATTAAAAAAAATCCCTTCTTTAATAATATATTATAATATTTTTTTTCTTATTCATATATTTGAACAAGAACTACAACTAGCAATGCGTATTATAGAAATAGAAAGTTAGAGGTTTTAATAGTGAAATTATGAAAGAAATTTGATTTATTTTGTTAGCCAATGATTATTAATTGATAAACATCTAATTAATTTTTTAGAAAAATTATGTTAAACAATAAAGCATTAGTTATACCAAACAAATATAGAAACAATGTAATATGTGACCCATAGTAATTAAAAAATAATGTATATTTCAATTTATAAAATTTATTTTGCTTAAAAAGAAGCAACAATTATATTTAAAATAAAATAAAAAATAAAAAATGGGATGCACCACTTGTAACAAACATAGTGCACGTACCAGATAATTATATTGATTTGCATTAGATAATTCGTTATTATTTAAATTCATAATGGTTAAATTTGAAAGAAAAAAAAAAGTATCAGATAATAATATTAAGGTCACCACGCTAGGACTACGAGGATGAAGAATCCTCAACTTCCTAAGAGTGACAAGTGATATGAATCTACTACTAGAAATTTACAGCCAGCAAATACTTTCACTCTAAAAAATTCACGTTGAACCTTTTTAGTGTATCAATTGATGTTGTTCTTTGAAGCCTAATCTGCTCTCTGAACTTGGCTATAAACTCACCAGCCTTCCTATCAACCTCATAAGTATCACTTCCTGCTACACTCGTAGTTCCAGACATGGTTGCTTCATCTGACCTTTCTCGAAAATCTTCATCCCCTCTCTCCAACTCGGAATTCTCTGCAAACTCTTGGTTCCGGTTACTGGAATATGTTGGGCTTGGCATGTAAGCATTACCTCCAAGATTCTGCCTGTTGAACACAACCGAGGGATTACAATGTCCTAATTTTGGGTCACTTCCACCTTTGTAACCCTCAGACTCTTCAATTTCATCACATCCTTTTGTATGATTTCCCTGCTTCTCTCCGGCATCCCCAGACCCAATTATGATAATGCCACTACCTCTAAAAGTTCGAACAGACTTCCCTCTTGAAGAAGCCTTGGAGGGAGCTACAGGCTTTGCATCAAATTTCAAGGGATAACTTGAGACCCTTTCTTTGTTGGTTGATGAATCATCATCCTTTTTGCTGTCACGGAATTCCTCCCATTCATCCTCAAAGCATTTCCTTGAGCGGGTCCCCAATAAGGAGCCATCACTATACTGCCGAGAATGCGATGCAATTAGTGGCTTCCGTCTTTTTAATGGTGAAGGCAGAGGAAAAGACTGGCTGGGACTGCTTTCCTTCAGGGATTCAATCATTTTGGATTTTGGTGGTTCTGAAGAACTGGGATGCGATGGAGACAAGCTACTCGGTGAATGTGATTGGGAAGCGAGTTGGGAGTGTAAAGACCGTGATTTGAGTGATTCAAATTGAGATTCGTCAACTGAGAGAGGCCTGAAATGAGAAGGGCGCGTGACACCACAACCGTCAAATCGTAGTCTCATCCTTCCTGAACTCCAACGCCAAGGCATCGGAGAACCCAAAGCACCACTCTTGTTCAACTTCCCCTCCAAATTTTCGCAAGTCAAATCAGTAAAGCTCCCATTTTCACTCTTATCGGAACCATCCGATGAATCCATCGCACTCGGACCCGAAGAATCACTCGATCCATTGCCAAATTCAGGACTCATATCCCTGGATTTTAAACTCCTAACAGGCAACCCCAAAGGTTTATCATCTCTAAACGAAATCAATTCACCATACTTTTCGACACCACAATGTGGTTGAGCCAGCACAACCGTGGGTTCCCCTTGGACATACTTTGAACTCCAAGCTTGAACAACATTTTCCTCGTAAGGGTTGTCAAAGCTACCATTTTTAACATTAAAACATCCAGCTTTACCCTGTCCACTACAGTACATGGAATGATCAAAACCATCTTCCAATATAGACGAAACATGGAACATTCCAGAAGCACGCGAGTGAGAATCATCAAGATTACCATTATCAATATATCTACGACCGAACAAGCCATAAGAAACAGCAATGCCAATGAACATAAGATGAAGAAGCTCCCAAAACTTGTTGAGTACTGTTTGGTTTATGAAATCTGGAGGTTGGGAAGGGAACAATGGGATTGCAATGAGTAAGAAAGCAAAAAACAGCAACTTACCAAGAAAGAGCGCGTAGTTATTACTATAATTGTTTCTGTGTATGCCGTTGGCCCTTGTGAAGGGAGGATCTGAATCCGCCATTAATAAAGCACAGAAGCTTCTCCGCTTCAGCTTGTTTGTTGGGTTTCTCTTCTTCTTTTGTTAAGTGAAGTGAAAATGTGGGGGTGGGGGAAGATGTATTAAACTATACTTTGATTGATGGAAGAAAGGAAGACTTTGAAATCAAAGAAAATAATGGTCCGGTTGCAAAGAGAGTAAAGTTAAAATTTTTATTTTTTTAGAAAAACAAAAGCAAGGAAAATAATGGTCCGGTTGCAAAGAAAGTAAAGGTAAATTTATTTATTTATTTTATAAAAACAGCTGGCTTGCATTTATTTCAAAACACAAACAAACAACAGGAATTAAAAAGTAATAACTATCGTAATAAATGTCATGGCCATTGAGTTAAATGACCAAATTGGACTACGTTGCATTGTCGCTCCGTGAGGGAAAAAAGGGTGGTCCTTTTGGGTCAAAGGGTGGGACGACGTCGTTTGGAATGAAATAAGAAGAAACCTTAACTAAATTGGGATGAACCCGTCGAAGCTCTTAAAATTGCACTCGAGGGCTCTGCTCCCATGACCCAGGACGACCAATGCAAAGATTTAACAAAAAACCAAAAACAGATTTCCTTTTATATAATCACAGAAATACAAACATTTTTTCTATTTTGGATTTTGGCTTTGCAGACGGTGAATTGGATAGTTGTTCATAGGGCGTTGATGGCTATAAAAAATGTTGAAACTACTACAATTACTAACTAGCCTCTCCTTCTGTTGACTAATCATTACCTGATAGTTTTTTTCTAGAATGACCAAATCGAATATGCTCCGTACTTGTGGATTTGACATTGCAAATGACTCACAAGGTATGATTGTTACGCTATTTTGAAGATACTTGTATAGAGAGGATTTCCCAACCGGAGATCGCCCCATATGTGATCCATGAGAAGCAGACAGAAAGAACTAGTTATTGCTTTCATCATTGTAATGCTTCTTTTTCCTAGAGACTATTCAAGAGATTTGATGTTGATGGCATCTTTTTTCTAGAAACTATCCAAGACATTAGATGAAATTAACAAATCATTTGATGATTTCAATTTAGGTTGAATTTAAATTGAATAACAGTAATGGTAACATTAAATATTATGGCATAAGATAAAAGGCATAAGATAAAAAATAAACTAAAGGCCTTTAAATTTTTCCTTCATCCTATCCTATCCTATCCTTTGTTGGGAAACGCTTTGACAGATCTCTGTAAAACAACAGGCATCTGATCAGACTTAATAACCACAATAATTGATATTTTGATTGTTATATGCTCCCAAAGCAATTGGAATTATGGTCTAGAAGCAGAGGCATTGAAGGGTCGATGAGTAACAGGCAATGGCAATGCAGCCCAAGAACCGGCGGGTACCGGCCTTTGATGCTTTGAGTTAGGGGCAGAGGAAGCAGGCAAGGATGAGGACGAAGAAGAAGCAACAGCCACACGTTCACAAGAAGGGCACATGGTGAGGGTTGTGGGAGGGTTGATGTGGGTGTAGAGCTGTGGGGAGAGTTTTAATGCTCGAAGCTCTTGCACTTCCTTCTGAAGCCTTCTGTTTTCCTCTGTTAGATTGTCGCAACATCTTTTTAGATACTCACAGTCAACTTCCGTCTGCTTCAACTTTGTCCTGAACGTTTGCACCAATGAAGAAAAACAATGCTTAGTTTTCATTTCCCTTCAGAATACCCTCAACAATTAATTGAAGAAATAAAACATAACAAACTTACCTTGCTCTTCTGTTCTGGAACCAAACCTCCACTTGCCTAGGCCTCAGATTCAATTGCATTGCCAGTGCCAACTTTTGCTTCTGTATCATAAAATACAACTCCAACATTTCATTTCAAATATCAAATTGTTAAACTACCTGACGTTTTAAAGACTAATCGTTAACTAACCGGATTAAGGGTGTTATGTTCCTTGAAGGTTTCTTCAAGCACCAACGACTGTTCCTTTGAAAGCCTAAGCTTCTTCCTCGAGGCATCGTCACCAGCACCCCCGCCATCTTCATCGTCACTGGTACGAGAGCAAGACGGTCTCTCAGCCTCGGTTTCATCGCACACGGGGTCTCTCCCGTTTCTCTTACCACCTATGCTTGAAACGGTGCTGTTAGGCGAGGAGACCCCATCTTCTTCCTCGCATTCAGCCAAGGCCGGTGCCTGGTTCACATCAATTCCACCAGCAACTGATCTTGTTTCCAACTGTCCATCTGCATGCATACGGTCAATCACAAAACTCATTTCGTTGGGTTGGTCAAATCACTCTGATGAATGTAAGAGATATGCAATGCAATCCAAAGATTGAAAGAGACGATAAAACATCAGATCTCTACATATTAAGGAATAGAAACAGGAATGAAACATGACAACCCTGTAAACTGGTGCAAGAAAAGGGGACAACAACATACCAGAAGACTGAAACAGTTCGTTCCAAATGTTCCTCTGCTGAAGGTTTTGCATGCGAGGTAAAGCTAAAGGCATGAGATTTAGCTTCAAAGAGGGCTGATTCTGAGCACATCCCAAGCTCAAACTTAATCCCAAACTGTCATCTTTATCATCCATCTCTCCTTTTTTTCTCTTAAAAACTTCCACTTTCCCCAGAGCAGAACCAATCGAAGTTCTCTGTTTTTTCCTCTTCCTTTCTGGGTTTTCTCCCTTGTGTGGTTGGTTTCTGAGAAAAAGCAAAACGGAAGAAAAGAAAGGGTAGAAAATGGCTTGAGCTTTAACAGCCTTTTTGCTTTTGGTGCAGTGGGACAGGGAAAGGATGGGACTTATATATAGAGATAAAACAGAGCCAGAGAAAGAGACAGATGGGGTATAGATTCAAATCATAACTTATGTCAGTGACCCTATTGGCTCAATCATGATTAGATAAACTTTTTCTCTGAGCTTGCAATTGCATGAATTAACACCTTTTTCTTTCTTCCAAAAACAATTCCCAAAACCACTCACTTTTAAGTCAATATACATTTGTTTTTTTTCTAACTTTTTAAATAATGAAAACTTATTATATTTTTATACAAAATTCGTAAATATTAAATATTAAGTATTAATATTTACAAATATAATTTATCAAAATGGCATTTCAAAATTATAATTTTCGATGCCACTAAAAATAAAATTATTACACAATGCTTTAAAGATTAAAACTAACTTGGACGCAAGACACATTGTTAGTCGATACTCTGCGAAATGGTCTAGCAGCAGTTAAGGTTATTGAAATTTGAAGATTCATGCATGGTGTTCTAAAGAATGGCAAGTGAAATTCCGACACATTTTGAGAAACCAAAAAAAAAAAAAAAAAAAGATGCAGATTGTATCATGAAGGAGGCAAGGGATGTTCCTGGGCTTCTGTGTGTTTTTTGTGGATCCTCCGTTATATGTAAGGAAAATTCTCGAAAACGATATACCTCTTACTATGAATGGTGTTTCAAATGGAGCTTAATTGTTTGGGATTTCTTTAATATTGTAACAAATTCATATTCATGAAACTAACTATATTGTTATTAATATTTATTAAGTTGATTATATATATATATAAACATTTTAAATGGTAATTAAATTTGTAAGTTTCTAAAATATATATAAAAGGAAAACGAAAGGTCTTTCAATAAAAAGTCCACAACACTATTAAGAAAATAGAAAATATAGGACAGCTATCATAAATGTATCCTTTGAGGATTTTTAGGGTAAATTGTAAACAATCATACAACTATTAGTGTATTTTTGTTTTGATAACTCATGTTTAAAATATTTTATTTTAGTCACTAATATTATCAAAATTTAATATTTTGGTTACTTATTTGTTAAATTATTAACAAATTGCAAACGCTATCATTTTTCATTAGCATAACAATAAATGTAGCCCTTCAATATTTACAGATTTTATCAATTTAGTCCTATTTTTTTAAAATTTTGACAAATTCAACCCTCAACTTTATACATTACATTAATTTAGTCTTTATTCTTAAAAATTCAAAATTCAAAAAACCTTTAAAAAATATAAAAATATAAAAAAAATATTTTTTAATAAAAATACATACAAAATTATTAATAAAGGAATGTAATTTTTCTCCTATTCTAACATAAAATTTATTTATTAAAATAATAATTTTATAAATAAAATATTTTTTAAAAGCCCACAAATACTTAAATCAAATTCAAATTTTTTTTTTAATTTATTTTATGAATAATAATTTATTTATTATATGTTTGGTCTTATTCCTTAGTCATTGTTTAATTTGTCAAGTGTTGGGCACCACCTTCACTTAAATCACCAACACCAATAATCATTATTTTGAACTCATCAATTTTCACATCATTTGTCATCATGCCATCGAACTAGGAATCAAATGTGAAACAACTAGCATGCCTTCCACGTATTGGATCTTTAAGACCTCAACCTCACATATATATATCCCCAATTATTCCACTTTCAAACACAACCTCAAGCGTAACAAACTCATTATGGGCAGTAACCTAGAGACATCGATTCTTACCCTTTTTTTCCCTCATGCTATAATTTTTTAACCAACTTGAATATGATGGTCATTAATGTTGAAAGAAAAGGAAAAGCTGAATGTTCTCTTTCCCTTAAATTATTTTATTTATTAAACTATTGTTTTAACAAGTAAAGGTTATGTTTAAAAATGAGAAAAATAGTTATTCATTTATTTATAAATATTCTTATAATTTTGGATGTATTTTTATAAAATCTTGTGAATTTTTATCAAAAAATAAGTTTTAGATATTTTATTTTAAAAAGTTTTTTTAATTTTGAATTTTGAATTTTAAGAATCGGGAGTAAATTGACATAATGTGTAAAGTTGAGGGTTAAATTTATTTAGTTTTTTAGAATTAGGACCAAAACAATAAAAATATGTAAACATTTGAATAGAAATTTAACGGATGAATGGCTAGAATATTAAATTTTGATAACGTTAGTAACTAAAATAAATACGCTAATGGTTGGATGACTATTTATACAGTTTACCCCTTTTTTAAATATAGTTATAAATTATTTTTTAACTATTAAAGATATAACTATAATATTTAATAAATGTATATTGTAAAATTTAGTGTAGATTATACTATTATTCACTAAATTATTAGCATGTTTTTATTTTAGTCACCAAACTATAAAAAAAAAATAGTTTCGTCACTAATGTTTTAGTACATTTCTATTTTGATTACTCTCCGTTAAATGGCTAACGGAAATGAAGACATGACCTGTTTCAAACAAGTATAATAAAACATTTAGTCTTCAATACTTATACATTTTATCAATTTGATTGTAATTCTAAATAATTCAATAAATTTAACCCTTCATATTTACAAATTCTATCAATTTGATTCTAAAACACTTATAATTAAATAAAATATAATTAAAAGATTATTATATATTATAAGAGACAAAAGACTTTTAGACAAAGTTTGTTATATATTACAGTTAAAATATTATTATATATAAGGGTTATTTCTCTATTGTTGTTGGGGTTGAAAAATACTTTTTAAAGTGTGTCGGAAAAATGCTTTTAGAAAAAATGTTTTTGAAAATTGTGGTAGAAAAGTGCTTTAAAAAAATATGGTTTGTTAATTTATAGTGTTCTCCATTGCTATTTAAAATTGTGTTGGAGATTAAAATGTCCATTTTAAATATGATAGTAGAAAGTAAAAAATTAGTTAAGTTATATGATATTTAGATAATTTAATATAACAATATATGAAATATAAATTTTAAAAATCTTGAAGTAATTAATATAAATTATTTTTAAAATTAAATATAATAATAAGATTTAAATAATTTAATATAATCATAAAAATTTAATATAATGATACATGAAATATTTAAATAATTTTATATAATCATATATAAAATATAAATCAATTTCTTTTTTTATATATCTTTTAAATAATTAAATAATAAAGATATTTCAATAATCTTCACTCTCAAACACAAGTTAAAAGGCAAAAAGCACCTAAATCCTAACTTTTGCATTTGAGTGAAAAAGAATTTTTTACCGCACTATTGACCCCAAAAACCTAATGTTCTTCATTGCTTTTGCTGTGGAAAAACATTTCACTGTAATGGAAAACGCACCTTAAATCTATTTGGTTAAAATTAATTACTAGTTATGTATTGTGCATACAATTGTAGATTTAGTCTATACTCTCCGATTGGATAATTTGAAGTCTATATACTTTTTCAAAATTTGAAATTCCAATCTTGACAAAACTGGCATTTATTAATAGGATCTTTAATAAGTAATATGTGGAAATAATAAATTGATATGACATTACACATATGATAATATGAGTGTCGCATCAGACTTTAGAAATAACATAACTTAATAAATTTAAAAATTATCTTTTGGTGATAATTAAAATTTTATATTTAAAAAAGTATAAAGATTAAAAAAAAAAACAAATTAAAGTATATGACTTGAACCAAAACTACTCACGAGGAATATGAAGACCAGACTAGTAGGTCACAACTTGGATTCTAACTAACAAAATTATATATTTCTAATAAATAATATCTAGTTTTTTAATTAATACAAATTAATTTTATTATTAATTGATTTTTATTTAGATTTAATTGCATTGTTACTTAGTGAAACATAACAAATAAAATTAACCCACCGATATTTAGTCGTTGGTTCAGGTCAATTAAGGCATATGTCAGTAAATTGGTTTATTAAATTTAAGTTGGTTAAATTATAAAATCCGACCGAATCAATTGAGAAAGATGTTTGCTCTCACCTAAACACAAGTAAGGATATATAAATTTGGATATTTGTATCTGTTGGTTACAAAATATTTATAATTATAATATATTTGAATTGAAATTTTTGTGATTTGGATATTTCAAAAACGATTAAAAATCTTATATTAATTTTTCGGATTTAAAAATTTAACGGATAATAGTATTTAATTTGAATTTTTATAATAAGAGTTAGATGATTTGTGAATAATAAACTAATAGGTATATTGATGGGCATATTGATATATATATATATAGGTGATCATGAGTCGGGCCAGACCTCAAAAGAATTTTAGGCTCATTTTTTAGGTTTGGACTCGACTTGGCCCATTTATATGAGCCTCAAGTTTTAACCAAGCTCGTCCTAAATAAAAACGCTAAAATCCGAGTCCAATCCTACCGTACTAAAAGTTTTTATATTATTATTTTTATATAAAAATAAATTTAAAATATAATACATCAAATACACTAAAAACATTCAAAGATATATTTCCTAATAATTTGAAAATAAATTAAAAAAGAATTATTTATACTAGCAAAATTGAAAAACCCGAACAAAATAAACTAAAAAAAGTGCAACTTAACAATAAAACAAGAATTATACAATTTTCAATTAATAACAATAAAATAGTAATAATATAATAGCGAAATGACACCAAAATAACAATAAAAAGCAATTGTTTTTTTTTGTCAAATTCGAGTCGAACCGAACCCGAATAAAAAAAACTTACCCAAGATTTAACCCGTTTAGAAAATAAATCTCTTTTTTTTTGTTTTGCCCAAACAGACTTTCAAATTTATATTTTTGTTTAAATTTTTCTACTTTTCATTTCAAACGAGCCTTCGGACCGAATCTGGTGACCCAACCATGCAGGTCTAACTAGACTTATCTCATATCCATCCATAAATAAAATGAATGCATCAAAAGGCCGATGCACGAAAACTCAATAAAATTGTCCAGCTTTAGAATTAATTATCCAACACATGTTTGTAACAATTAATTGAACATGGTTTTGCATGAACTTGCTCAAACAAAAAGAATAATACTAATAAATCATAACTTCAACCATATAAAGAAAGACATTATAGAATGACAAATATTAAGGTCACCAGGCTAGGACAACGAGGATGAAGAATCCTCAACTTCCTAAGAGTGACCAGTGATATAACTCTTCTATTAGAAATTTACAGCCAGCAAATACTTTCACTCTAAATAATTCACGTTGAACCCTTTTAGGGTATCAATTGATGTTGTTCTTTGAAGCCTAATCTGCTCTCTGAACTTGGCTATAAACTCACCAGCCTTCCTATCAACCTCATAAGTATCACTTCCTGCTACACTCGTAGTTCCAGACACGGTTACTTCATCTGATCTTTCTCGAAAATCTTCATCCTCTCTCTCCGACTCGGAATTCTCCGCAAACTCTTGGTTCCGGTTTCTGGAATATGTTGGGTTTGGCATGTAAGCATTACCTCCAAGATTCTGACTGTTGAACACAACTGAGGGATTACAATGTCCTAATTTTGGGCCACTTCCACCTTTGTAACCCTCAACCTCTTCAATTTCATCACATCCCTTTGTATGATTTCCCTGCTTCTCTCCGGCATCCCCAGATCCAATTATGGTAATGCCACTACCTCTAAAAGTTCGAACAGACTTCCCTCTTGAGGAAGCCTTGGAGGGAGCTATAGGCTTTGCATCAAATTTCAAGGGATAACTTGAGACCCTTTCTTTGTTGGTTGATGAATCATCATCCTTTTTGCTGTCACGGAATTCCTCCCATTCATCCTCAAAGCATTTCCTTGAGCGGGTTCCCAATAAGGAGCCATCACTATACTGCCGAGAATGCGATGCAATTAGTGGCTTCCGTCTTTTTGATGGTGAAGGCAGAGGAAAAGACTGGCTGGGATTCCTTTCCTTCAGGGATTCAATCATTTTGGATTTTGGTGGTTCTGAAGAACTGGGATGCGAGGGTGACAAGCTACTCGGTGAATGTGATTGGGAAGCGGAGTGTAAAGACTGTGATTGGAGTGATTGAAATTGAGATTCATCAACTGAGAGAGGCCTGAAATGAGAAGGGCGTGTGACACCACCACCGTCAAATCTTTGTCTCATCCTTCCTGATCTCCAACGCCAAGGTACCGGAGAACCCAAAGCACCACTCTTGTTCAACTGCCCCTCCAAATTTTCGCGAGTCAAATCACTAAAGCTCCCATTTTCACTCTTATCGGAACTATCCGATGAATCCATCGCACTCGGACCCGAAGAATCACTCGATCCATTGCCAAATTCAGGACTCATAACCCTGGATTTTAAACTCCTAACAGGCAACCCCAAAGGTTTATCATCTCTAAACGAAATCAATTCACCATACATTTCGACACCACAATGTGGTTGAGCCAGCACAACCGTGGGTTCCCGTCGGACATATTTTGAACTCCAAGCTTGAACAACATTTTCCTCGTAAGGGTTGTCAAAGCTACCATTTTTAACATTAAAACATCCAGCTTTACCCTGTCCACTACAGTACATGGAATGATCAAAACCATCTTCAAATATAGACGAAACATGGAACATTCCAGAAGCATGTGAGTGAGAATCATCAAGATTACCATTATCAATATATCTACGACCGAACAAGCCATAAGAAACAGCAATGCCAATGAACATAAGATGAAGAAGTTCCCAAAACTTGTTGAGTACTGTTTGGCTTATGAAATCTGGAGGTTGGGAAGGGAACAATGGGATTGCAATGAGTAAGAATGCAAAAAACAGCAACTTACCAAGAAAGAGCGCGTAGTTATTACTATAATTGTTTCTGTGTATGCTGTTGGCCCTTGTGAA
Source organism: Gossypium longicalyx (assembly GCA_025698465.1). NCBI lineage: Eukaryota > Viridiplantae > Streptophyta > Magnoliopsida > Malvales > Malvaceae > Gossypium > Gossypium longicalyx. Next base: position 6,210,877 of record CM047005.1, read on the forward strand.
GGGAGGATCTGTATCCGCCATTAATAAAGGACAGAAGCTTCTCTGCTTCAGCTTGTTTGTTGGGTTTCTCTTCTTGTTTTGGTAAGTGAAGTGAAAATGAGGGGTTTGTTTTTTTTTTTTTTGGGGAAGATGTATTAAACAATACTTTGATTGATTGAAGCAAGGAAGACTTTGAAAGCAAGGAAAATAATGGTCCGGTTGCAAAGGGAGTAAAGTTAGATTGTTATTTTTTTTAGAAAAACAAACGCAAGGAAAATAGTGGTCCGGTTGCAAAGAGAGTAAAGGTAAATTTATTTATTTATTTTATAAAAACAGCTGGCTTGCATTTATTTCAAAACATCAGGAATTAAAAAGTAATAACTATTGTAATAAATGTCATGACCGTTGAGTTAGATGACCAGATTGGCCTACGTTGCATTGTCGCTCCATGAGAGGAAAAAGGGCGATCCTTTTGGGTCAAAGCGTAGGACTTCGTTTGGAAGGAAATAAAAAGAAACCTTAATTAAATTGGGATGAACCCGTTGAAGCTCTTAAAATTGCACTCGAGGGCTATGCTCCCATGACCCAGGACGACCAATGCAAAGATTTGACAAAAAACCAAAAACAGATTTCCTTTTATATAATCACAGAAATACAAACATTTTTTCTATTTTGGATTTTGGCTTTGCAGACGGTGAATTGGATAGTTGTTCATAGGGCGTTGATGGCTATAAAAAATGTTGAAACTACTACAATTACTGACTAGCCTCTCCTTCTGTTGACTAATCATTACCTGATTGTTTTTTTCTAGAATGACCAAATCGAATATGCTCTGTACTTGTGGATTTGACATTGCAAATGACTAACAAGGTCATGATTGTTACGTTATTTTCCAGATACTTATATAGAGAGGATTTCCCAACCGGGGATCGTCCCATATGTGATCCATAAGAAGCTGACAGAGAGAGCTAGTTACTGCTTTCATCATTGTAATGCTTCTTTTTCCTAGAGACTATCCAAGAGATTTGATGTTGATGGCATCAATTTTCTAGAAACAATCCAAGAGATTAGATGACATGAACAAATCATTTTATGATTTCAATTTAGTAGATTTTTCCTTCATCCTATGCTATCCTTTGTTGGGAAACGCGTTGATAGTTCTCTGGAAAACAACAGGAATCTGATCAGAGTTAACTCCGTCATAACCACGATAATTGATATTTTGATTGTTATATGCTCCCAAAATCATTGGAATTATGGTCTAGAAGCAGAGGCATTGAAGGGTCGATGAGTAACAGGCGATGGCAATGCAGCCCAAGAACTAGCGGGTACCGGCCTTTGATGCTTTAAGTTAGGGGCAGAGGAAGCAGCCAAGGCTGAAGGCGGAGAAGAAGCAACAGCCACACGTTCACAAGAAGGGCACATGGTGAGGGTTGTGGGAGGGTTGATGTGGGTGTAGAGCTGTGGGGAGAGTTTTAATGCTCGAAGCTCTTGCGCTTCCTTCTGAAGCCTTCTGTTTTCCTCTGTTAGATTGTCGCAACATCTTTTTAGATACTCACAGTCAACTTCCGTCTGCTTCAACTTTGTCCTGAACGTTTGCACCAATGAAGAAAAACAATGCTGAGCTTTCATTTCCCTTCAGAATACCCTCAACAATTAATTGAAGAAATAAAACATAACAAACTTACCTTGCTCTTCTGTTCTGGAACCAAACCTCCACTTGCCTAGGCCTCAGATTCAATTGCATTGCCAGTGCCAACTTTTGCTTCTGTATCATAAAACACAACTCCAACATTTCACTTCAAATATCAAATTGTTAAACTACCTGACGTTTTAAAGACTAATCGTTAACTAACCGGATTAAGGGTGCTATGTTCCTTGAAGGTTTCTTCAAGCACCAACGACTGTTCCTTTGAAAGCCTAAGCTTCTTCCTCGAGGCATCGTCACCAGCACCCCCGCCATCTTCATCGTCACTGGAACGAGAGCAAGACTGTCTCTCAGCCTCGGTTTCATCGCCAACAGGGTCTCTCTCGTTTCTCTTTCCACTTATGCTTGAAACGGTGCTGTTAGGCGAGGAGACCGCATCTTCTTCCTCGCATTCAGCCAAGGCCGGTGCCTGGTTCACATCAATTCCACCAGCAAATGATCTTGTTTCCAACTGTCCATCTGCATGCATACGGCCAATCACAAAAATCATTTCGTTGTGTTGGTCAAATCCCAGTGATGAATGCAAGAGATATGCAATGCAATCCAAAGATGGAAAGAGACGATAAAACATCAGATCTGAACATAGTAAGGAATAGAAACAGGAATGAAACATGACAACCCCGTAAACTGGTGAAAGAAAAGGGGACAAAAACATACCAGAAGACTGAAACAGTTCATTCCAAATGTTCCTCTGCTGATGGTTTTGCATGCAAGGTGAAGCTAAAGGCATGAGATTTAGCTTCAACGAGGGCTGGTTCTGAGCACATCCCAAGCTCAAACTTAACCCCAAACCGTCATCTTTATCATCCATCTCTCCTTTTTTGTCTTAGAAACTTCCACTTTCCCCAGAGCAGAACCAATCGAAGTTCTCCATTTTTTCTTCTTCCTTTCTGGGTTTTCTCTCTTGTGTGTTTCGTTTCTGAGAAAAAGCAAAACGGAATAAAAGAAAGGGTAGAAAACGGCTTGAGCTTTAATAGCCTTTTTGCTTTTGGTGCAGTGGAAATGGGAAAGGATGGGATTATATATAGAGATAAAAAGAGCCAGAGAAAGAAAGAGATGGGGTATAGATTCAAATCATAACTTATCTCAGTGACCCTATTGGCTCAATCATGATTGTATAACTGTGGTTTTAGAAAAAGTTCGCTCCGTCGCTAAACTTTGAAGATGTGTGCATGAAAGATTTGTTTACTGTTATAGGGCTTTAACGGAATTAAATATTTATAACAGTGATTTGGTTAATTGGTTAAATGAAACCAAAGAAATATTGTGAAAAGTATTTATGCACGACTAAAATAACGTCAAAAATCCTTTTGATTTGTTTGTCCTAAATATATTTTATCTCCTAATTACCACTCAAGAATTGCGAATTTCTTTTAATTCAAGGGTAAAAATGATATGCATAGAAATGCAATATTTTTAAATAATGTAACAAACTGTGATTAAATTTTGACTAAAAATAGTGATAAAAAGAAACTAATTAAATTAAAGTTCTTTGTTTGGCCTAATTATCGATTAGAAAATTTAGCTTGTATGAATAAATATTGGTTTAATATTGATAACAGTAGTTGTTTTAGTATGATAATGTTCCGTATGTATGTATCTATGTTTGAAAATTTGTTAATGGTACATTTTAATTCAAGAAATAGATATGTAATAGTAAAAAAAAAAATTTAATAACAAATATACTATTTATATTTTAATGTATTTTTTAAATTAATTTAATATAAAAGAATAATATTTAAATATAAAATATTTAAATTAATAATTTATACTAAATTAATTTAATATTTAATATTAAAATATTTAAAGCATTTTATTTTTATATTTTCTGAAATTTTGAAATTATATGCTATATAAAATCATATTAAAATATTTTTATATTAATTTAAATTAATATCTTATATTAAATTATATTAAAATATTTATAATATATAACCTTAAATCGTCCAATAACTTTCATAATATTTCTTATAAATAATATATTTTTCTATAAATTTATTAAATTATTATTTATAACAAAATTATGATTAAAAAGCTATAACATTTTTTAAATAAGTATATTATTGAAATAATATATAACATTGGACACAATATTTTTTTAAACCGGACCCAATCAACAGGAAATAATTACGCTGTGATTTACTTGAGAGCCAGCTTTCAAGGTGTCAACAGTGTAGATTTTTAGGTCATTTACATCATAATTTTCAAATTGAGTCATTCTTATAAATATTTATTTTATTTATTTTGGATTAGTGGCGTAAAAAAGCCTCCAATATGTGATCCATGAGAAGCTGACAGAGAGCAAAAGCCTCCTATATCTGATCCATGAGAAGCTGACAGGGAGCTAGTCATTGCTTTCATCATTGTAATGCTTCTTTTTCCTAGAGACTATTCAAGAGATTTGGTGTTGATGGCATCTATTTTCTAGAAACTATCCAAGAGATTAGATGACATGAACAAATCATTTTAGGATTTTCAATTTAGTAGATTTTTCCTCCATCCTATGCTATCCTTTGTTGGGAAACGCTTTGACAGATCTCTGGAAAACAACAGGAATCTGATCAGAGTTAACTCCGCCCTAACCACAATAATTGACATTTTGATTGTATTATGCTCCCAAAGCAATTGGAATTATGGTCTAGAAGCAGGGGCATTGAAGGGTCGATGAGTAACAGGCAATGGCAATGCAGCCCAAGGACTAGCGGGTACCGGCCTTTGATGCTTTGAGTTAGGGATAGAGGAAGCAGCCAAGGATGAAGACGAAGAAGAAGCAACAGCCACACGTTCACAAGAAGGGCACATGGTGAGGGTTGTGGGAGGGTTGATGTGGGTGTAGAGCTGTGGGGAGAGTTTTAATGCTCGAAGCTCTTGCGCTTCCTTCTGAAGCCTTCTGTTTTCCTCTGTCAGATTGTCGCAACATCTTTTTAGATACTCACAGTCAACTTCCGTCTGCTTCAACTTTGTCCTGAACGTTTGCACCAATGAAGAAAAACAATGCTTAGTTTTTCATTTCCCTTCAGAATACCCTCAACAATTAATTGAAGAAATAAAATATAACAAACTTACCTTGCTCTTCTGTTCTGGAACCAAACCTCCACTTGCCTAGGCCTCAGATTTAATTGCATTGCCAGTGCCAACTTTTGCTTCTGTATCATAAAACACAACTCCAACATTTCACTTCAAATATCAAATTGTTAAACTACCTGACGTTTTAAAGACTAATAGATAACTAACCGGATTAAGGGTGCTATGTTCCTTGAATGTTTCTTCAAGCACCAACGACTGCTCCTTTGAAAGCCTAAGCTTCTTCCTCGAGGCATCGTCACCAGCACCCCCGCCATCTTCATCGTCACTGGAACGAGAGCAAGACGGTCTCTCAGCCTCGGTTTCATCGCACACAGGGTCTCTCTCGCTTCTCTTTCCACCTATGCTTGAAACGGTGCTGTTAGGCGAGGAGACCCCATCTTCTTCCTCGCATTCAGCCAAGGCCGGTGCCTGGTTCACATCAATTCCACCAGCAACTGATCTTGTTTCCAACTGTCCATCTGCATGCATACGGTCGATCACAAAACTCATTTCGTTGTGTTGGTCAAATCACACTGATGAATGTAAGAGATATGCAATACAATCCAAAGATGGAAAGAGACGATAAAACATCAGATCTCAGCATATTAAGGAATAGAAACAGGAATGAAACATGACAACCCCGTAAACTGGTGCAAGAAAAGGGGACAAAAACATACCTGAAGACTGAAACAGTTCATTCCAAATGTTCCTCTGTTGAAGGTTTTGCATGCAGGGTGAAGCTAAAGGCATGAGATGTAGCTTCAACGAGGGCTGATTCTGAGAACATCCCAAGCTCAAACTTAACCCCAAACCGTCATCTTTACCACCCATCTCTCCTTTTTTGTCTTTCAGAACCAACAAAAACTTTCACTTTCTCCAGAGCAGAAACAATCGAATTTCTCTGTTGTTTCCTCTTCCTTTCTGGGTTTTCTCACTTGTGTGTTTGGTTTCTGAGAAAAAACAAAACGGAAGAAATAAAGGGTAGAAAATGGCTTGAGCTTTAACAGCCTTTTTGCTTTTGGTGCAGTGAAACAGGGAAAGGATGGGACTATATATAGAGATAAAACAGAGCCAGAGAAAGAGAGAGATGGGGTGCAGATTCAAATCATAACTTATGTCAGTGACCCAATTGGCTCAATCATGATTATATAACTTTTTTCCCTTGGCTGAGCTTGCAATTGCATGAATTAACTCAACGCTAGTTTAACACCTCTTTCTTTCTTTTGACCATAGATTCAAACTCTAACTGTGGTTTTAGAAAAAGTACGCTCCGTGGCTGAACTTTGAAGATGTGTGTGTAAGTGTGTTACTTGTAACTGAGATCTTTAAACTTTAGTAATCATGTTAAGGTCTTGTCTTGGGGAGGGTAATGAAGTTGGCTTAAAAAGCGGCTTTCTCTCTCGTTGACCAATGTGAATAAATGGGACAAGCAAAAGCAGCTGCAATCCCCCTACACGCAGGAACCACGATCTTTCAAAATCCATCAGATATGATGGTAAATCATGTGCACAGCAATCTCTTACTCTCCCAAGCCCAGCCCTTCCCACAAGTCGGGCCCATGAGTGGCTCTTTTGCCTGCATGCCAACCTCAAATCACGAGGCAAATGAATGTGTTTGGAAGGGGGGGGGGGGGGAGGGGAGGGACCCCATCTGTTGTCTTGTCCCAAGGCAATAGAAGGCGTGCGGGATGATTTGGCACTACTCTCCATGGGAACCACATCAATGAACTTATAGATTTTCGAGGAAACTGCATCCTCGTGATGACCTGGTCAGGGAGTTACCATGGAAATTGGGCAAATTAATGCCCCATTAATCACTCTTAAGTTTACAGATTTTCCTTCAAAACAAAATTACAGGTTTGAAAGAGCTAATGATTGCTCTAAAACTCTTAAGTTAAACCTTCAATTTATGCTAATGTCGGATATTAGACTTTTCTTTCTTTTTTTTTTTTTGGGGGTTTCGAATATTACACCTCTCATTAATATATAAGCTTGCGATAATATTGAAGCTTCGGTTTGTATTTGCTAGTTGTTGTCGTCGTTAAACGTAGTAAAATTCTAATGTACCAAATTAGTTTGAATTACTCCGCTTTATATTCTATCCCCAGTAATTTACAAAAATTGGAAGGATAAATTATGTGCAGGATTGTTAATATTGCTTGTGAAAATATGTGCTTCAAAGTTGATTATGTCTTAACTCGATTGGTATAGTATTATTGTTAATGCAGAAAAACGTGTGTTTCAGTGTGTTGAAACACATTATACTTTTATTTATAGATTGAGAAGTGACTATAAGTAGTTTTAAGTATTGTGTCATTTTACACAATAATATATAACAATATCATATAATTGATGATTTATATTTTGAAAAAAAAATCACTTTTTTACTATTAGAACAAATATAGAATTTGAGAATATTATAAGCTTAAATACTATAAAATATGGGAGAATATTTGATGCACTATCAGTAGATAAGTCTCATGTATCATCGATTAATAATAACATGACACTTCATTAATAAATAAAACAAAAAAATAGTAGAGTATTTATAAGAAAATACTAATAACTTTATTAGAACATAATTAAATAATAATTAATTATAAATAAAAGTTAAAATTCTAAACCCTAAACTCAAGATCCTAAATTCGAATGTTAAAAATATTTATTTATAGTAACTACATTTAAATTTTAATTATGCTTAAATAATATTATTAGTATTTATTTATAAATCCTCTATATTTTTGTTTAATTTAATGATAAAATATCATGTTATTATTTAATAATTATACATAAAATTTTATACACTGATATTGCAGCAAATATTATCCCATTAAATGTTTTAAATATATATATTGCATATATGATATATTGTTGCATATTTTATCATTTACCTAAAAAAAGATTTGACAACACTTTTACATATTACAAATTAACAACTTGGCTTTTATTCTCGACCATTTTCTTAGATTTTCGGGAATCCTAAGGACAACTCAATCCAAAGAGATTAAAGGCTCTTTTGGATGCTCGTTTGCCTCGAGTGAAGTACGATTGTTCTTGAAAATGGTGTAACACACTTCAATCATCTATTTGAATGACATTAAATTCTACCAATGAAGAGATTTTATCGCATTGGGCACTTGGTTTTTGACTAAAGCAAGGAACTCCAATATAAAAAAAAGATGCGGTGGATTTGCCTTTTACCATTTTTACCTATTTTGTTTTGGCTTTTTTATTATATTTTACAAGGTGGTTGTGCTTTTTGTTTTGAAAGTGGGCTTCATAAAAATTACTTATATTATCGTATTGCACCCTTATTTGGCTAACTGGTACTGTTTGAGAGACTACATATGCTAGTAAAAACTGCTTAAGCCGTGAGACTTAGATGAGATAAGGTTGGTAACTTTATGGCAAATTTACTTCGTAGAACTTCGCCAATACTACGAAGTTCTACTTCACGAATTGGCAAGTTCTTTGTTGTGACGAGAACCTTATTAGGCGGACTTTCCCACTAATAAGTCAGCCACTTGTGTTTTTGTGTCGCTGTTAATGTAAGTGTAGTAATTAGTGGGACACGTTTTAGTCATTTAACATCTTAGTGGAGGTAACGTGTCAAAAAAAGGACACACGGAGAGTTTCTTAGGATGTGAGAATAATTATTTATTAGAGTTAACCTATATGTGATTTGGATGTGAGTTATCTATAAATAGGATAACCTGGTAGTGGAAAGAAGACTTTTGTTTTATCCTCTCTACTAGTCTTTGTTATTATCGAAGAAAACCAGAAGAGTTCTTTGTCTTTAACGAATGTGTTGTTTGAGCTTCTGTCTTAAGCTATCTCCTAATAAACTTTTAAACTTTTCTTTAAGTTTTACCAGATAGAAAGAAGTTGTAAGAGAGGTTTAATAGGATTTTCATTTGGTTACTAGAGAGCAAGGAAACCTCTATCCAAAAATTGTTTGCATGTTTATAGATTCATGTTACTTTATAAAGTTTTGATTGTTTTTGATGTTTAAAGAAGCCGTTTTATTATTTTAGCCAAAGAAACGAGAGAAGGTCTCAATGCCAAAAGAAAGGAACCCATAGAGTAGATAAAGCTCTAAGTAAAGAATTCTGGTGAGTTCTTTCATACCTTGAGTCTATTATCTGCGTTATTTCGTTTAACCCTTATCATTATACAACCAAGTAAGTGGCTCTGTTCTTTGGCTTTGGTACTCGTGTATAAGGTAATGTGTTTAATGAGTTGGTGCATGCAAGGGTATAAGTTGTTAAACAAACACAAAAGTTTGGTATGTTCATGGTATAAATACTCCTTCCTTGGTGCGCAAGCTCTGTATTTGTGACAGGTGAAAACTCGACCTTGTAGGGGAACACTTACATGTTCGAATACGATAAGGGATATTAGGGGTACAGAGGTTATGACTAGTAAATAACTTTGATGAGTGGTATGAGGACATAGGCAAAACGGTTTTTCAAAACTATGATCAGAAGCTAGCACAAAGAATAAAGTATGTCAGGAAAAAAGAGTGCATGTGTGTGAAATAAGGAGTGCACGTTGCATGAAATGTAAGTAGTATGTCTGGCAGTTAAATCAGGGTAGTCCGCAAAAGTGGTGTATATGTAGAGCAATTGTGCTCGTATCCATCATATTCGAGTTTCCAAAAATAGATAGTCTCCACTAGTAGGCTAAGTCTGATCGTATCGTGGGAGTATCCGCCAGCAGATACTTCAGACCAGAGAGAATTGTATCTACCAAATATGGCGTGCTAGTTGCCAGTTTGAGTCTAATCTTTTAATGTTTGGTGGTCTTTATTGTGGGATTTTATTTCCCGAAAATACACTAAGTTCTCTCGAACTTACCTAGTCTCTTCTTCTTATTTTCAGGTTCTTAGGTTGAACGTTGTGATAGTAAGGAATCAGCCATAATAGCGGTCCATTTGTGATCCTTCAGTGTTTTATTTCGTGTGACATGTATTTGTTGGGGGTAGTATGATGATTGTTAGATGCCACCATTTGAAAGTCTTTAACTTGTATTTTGAGAAATGATACTTTGTATTTATGAATGTTTATTTGTAACATTGTAGGCTTATTATTAGAAGTGGTTAATGGTGTTATCGAATTAAAATGAGTTGAGTTTTTAAATCATTGCTCAAGCGATAACTCAATAGGAAATTTTATTCGAGCTCGTGAATATTTTCTAAGCTTCTTCCAAACGCTATTTACTTGTATCTTTTAATATTTTAAAGTAGCGTGGTACTATTTTTAATTTGCTTTCAACCACAAATATTTTCAAAAAAATGGGACACCGCTTTGGTAAGCAGGTAGTCGCCAATCTGGAAAGTTGGTTTTAGAAAGTTATTAGTTATTTCAACGATTTTGATTCGTGACGCTCTATATCCGGATTCGACGACCAAGTCAGGCTTGGGGTGTTACAGCACCAACTATATATATTTAGTAATTATAGGAAGTAATGGCATTAATAATTATGTTATTATATAAGATTTATTTTTATATAATAATATATAAAGTTTTTATTATGATAAATATATTTTTAATTATTCAAAAGATATATATTTAAAACTATAATTTGATATAAAATATTTAACCTTAATAAAAATATGATTTTAAATTTTTTAATTAATATTTTATTAAATAAATTTATAAATTTGCATATTTTTAATAATTTCGTAAAAGTAAAATAATTTAAAAAACTTCTATTATATATAATTTTTAATCTAATGTCATCAATAGTCCTTTTCTATTCTCACTTCACTACTATGGTTGCGTTTGAATACAAAACACACATCTCACTGTTACAGTATTTAATCTCATCACTACGGTAATTAATCTCATCATCGCTGTTATTAACCTCACCGAATATAAATGCACCTAATCCAAACAATCCTTAATCCAAATATGTTAATGCAAGCTTGATCAATCCTTTTTTATTTTTATATTATATACAAACAAATCATATCCAACATTGGAACTCATCATATGTGTATATATATTTAGATATATGCTGAATCAATATAAAATGGCGTGTATATATATACGATGATGATGATTTACCCAATACATGCATGTAAAAACCATGATTCTCTCGAACTCGTCCAACCAACCAAATCTTGTAAAAGAAAATGACATGATTGACATCTCATCACATGCATGGATCTTTTTGCAATTCAGTATCTCAAGGATTCTCATCCATCAACAAAGAGGATCCCTCGAACTAATCATACTACCACAAAACAACTATGATATGTTTATGATATATATAATATATAATTAGTAGCAAACTTGTGCTCTAATCTAATCAAATCTTTATTTTTCATAAAGGAACAAAACATTCGTCTTTGAAGTTTTAATGATACTCAGATTTACTCATGTGATGTGAGCTTTACTTAAAATCCGACACTTCTTTTCATTTTTGATCATATGCAGCGCATATAATAGGATGATCCAGGAGGTAAAGTTTGGGATGTTGGAGAGGAGTGAAGAAAGCAGAGAGGTTACATGGGGGAGATGTAGGTGTCTGCCTGCCTGAATTCACTCGCACCATTAAAGAAAAAGATCTGTCATGTGTCAAAACGTATGCTTCACATGATTACGCTCGTGTGCCTGTCGCTTTGTGACCTCTTCCCGACCAGACATCCCTCCCTTGTCTACAGTCATTGGATTCTCATCCTCCCTATCTTTTCCGGGATTTCAAGGTTTTCCCACCTTCACGTGCCTACTAAGTTTCATTAGAATAAGTTAAGCAAGTTGCTTAAAGCTTTATTATTAGTTGCTTAGAAATTAGAATGCTCCGTGTGTGTATATATAAATTTCCTTGTCTGTGTTGCTAATCAAACTTTTCTAGGCAATGATTACTAACTCCAGCCACCCGATTCAACAACGGTAAGAGAGAAACAACTTTCATGTCAAACATCACCCCTTAGCTTCAGAATATTATACATATAAAATTCAAAATCCTGTCTTGGTGAGGGTCACAGTAATCCTGATGTTCCTTGAGTAGTAGAAGCATTTGCAATAATGGCACTATTGATGAACACCTCCAAAGTTGAAAGAAGGCGTGTGTATGTATATGATATAATCCATACTCATTGGAGTAAGGCAAAAGTTAAGACGCACTAAATGCTATGAATATGTTTATTTTTAATGATATTTGTATGCGGTTCATAATAAGTCAAGGTTTTCCACAATGCACACTTGTCCATTGTTTTTCCTTTTCTTTTAAACGAGATTGAGTAAATTAATTTCAATACCGATCTTTCTATTTTTTTAATTATAAAAATAATTAAATTTTAATTTATCGCTATATTTCATTTAATTTTGAAATTTAAACTATATACTTTAATCTTTACATTATTTGATACCTTAATTTTTATAATGTTATTAGTCAGTCTAAATACTTTATTATAATTAACATGAAGATGTGAATTTTTAAGGATTATTAGTACGGTTAAAATTCTCTATTAAATCCAAGTCCATTATAATGTTATTTTTGTGTTACATGTATATCAAGTGAGTTATTTTATTTTATTTAAATTTCAAAATGTCACACAATCAAATTAACAAAAGAATTTTAATATTGTTAATAAATAATCTAAAATTTTAAATTTAAAAAATAAATAAATTAAATTCTTAAAAATAATAATATAGAGATTAAATTTTAAATATATAAAAAATATAAAAAATTTGAACAAATTATAATCTTGAAATTTTTATTTTATAATTTAATCAAGAAATAAATAATTAACTCAATGGGCGAAAACTATATTAATTTATTAATAATTTTTAAGATGAAAATCATTGTTAACTATAATACCCAAATTGTAAATAATTTTAACTGGAATAATTGAAAATTAGCAACCAAATTTACCCTTGAAAATACAAGGCATTGGGAAGCCAGTAAGCCACAGGATGCCATAGTGCATAAAGATGTTTTAACATGACTCACACGTGTCCGCTTTTGATATCAATCTAACGCGTAGTATATTTTAATTTATCTATGTGATTTCAGAAAACATTTTTAAAATGTTATTCAAAGCCGTCCTCTTCTTTGTGATTTGGGTTTTAAAAGTGATTCTTCACAAAAATAATAAAGAATATTTAGTTTTTAAGGTTAGTGAAATATAAAATTTGAGATTTAGGTGGTTATATTTTCTATTTTTGCGTTTAGAAGGAAAATTTATCAATTATTATATTAAATTATTTAAATATAATTTATTATATTTAAAATTTTAAAATATTTTATGTACATTTCTAATTTGTTTTTATACTTTTTTTAATAATATTTTGTAATTTTCAATAGTTTTAAAATAATTATATTTTCATAAATTATATAGTTTGTAATTGATCTATTATTTTTATAATTTTTTTTGTCATATATAAAATATTTTGTATTTTTTAATATAATTTGATGATATGATGTTGATGTGACATGTGGTGAGCCAAGGAAGACATGATTTAAGCAGTTTTGGGTGGGTGAATTAAATGTTAACTTTTAAAGTTAAATTATAAAAATAAATTGGTGGTTCCAGTAATAGTTAAAAGTTGATAGGTTTTGTTTTTTATGTACCAAACTTAAAAAGTCATTATAAATTTTGGAGCTTCTTAATTTTCACATTATATTTTTATGTTTGAGTTTGGAATGTTTCTTGTTTTTGATTCGTTACATCTTATATTCCATCCTGAATTTACTTAAAAACCGATCCAAACGGTAAAGTAAATATACAGATGTAGAAGGGCAAAAACGGTAAGTAAAAACAACCTTTGTTGTTTGATTCTAATTTCCGTAGACAAACTCCCCCTTCTTCCTAGGAACTCAAGACAGACAACATCTCTTTTTACAAAAAAAAAAAAAAAAATTGCTTAGCTTTTGGTTTTGTTTCAGTCGAGTAAACAGAGAGTTCATTTTTTTTTCCATGTTCTATCGATCGGTGGAGTTTCCTTCAATCTCAGAAAGGAAACGGAATTCAAACAGAAGCAAAACCGACACTGTAATGGCTTCTTCTTCTTCTTCTTCGGCTTTGAAATCTCAGCCTCTTCATAACTTCCAATTACATGACCTTAAATGGGCCATGAACCACACTGGCAACCACCGCCTTCGGAAACTCTCCGATTCTTTGCACAAATCTCCTCAACGTGGAGAGAGTGGTTCTGAGTCCGACAATAACCGGAAGGTCAATCCGGTGTGCGAAGCTCGCTCAAAGATTGGACATTCTTCAGGTTTTTCTCCTGATCATGGAACTGGAAAATCAGAGAGGAAATTCATCGATGGTTCTGATGTTTTGGTTGATTGTAACTCCGATAAGAAAGTTGATCCATCGGACGCTAGATCGAAGATCTATATACGTTTTCCAGCCAAGAATGACAAGTCTGTTGACGAGGTTGCGGATGTAGGAGATCAGAGCTTGATTACTGAAGACATTGAAGAGTTGGTCCCCAAAACTTGGAATCTGAGGCCTCGGAAGCCGATTTGTAAGCCTCCAAATCATAATGGAAGCTCGCTCAAGATCGGAGCTTCGGCGCACGAGAACAAAACTCATAGATCGGAAGCGACGCGATCTAGGAACGTAACCGAACCGAAAGCGGCTGAGAAGAAGGAGAAGAAACAAAAGTTCTCAGTTTCACTCTCTAGAGAAGAAATTGATGATGATATCTTTGCTATGACCGGGTCGAAGGCCACTAGAAGGCCAAAGAAGCGAGCCAAGAGTGTGCAGAAACAACTGGATGTGAGGTTTTTTTTTTCTTTTCTTATTTTTTTGAAAGGAAGCTTTTGATTTCTTCATTATCGATCTTCCAAAGTTTGAATTGTTCTAATTCTTTATGAATCCTTTGTAGTGCGTGTTTCCTGGATTGTGGCTAGCTTCAATAACGCCTGATTGTTACAGAGTCACGGAGGCTCCTGTAAAGGTCTGATGTTCTGCTGTTCAAAATGTTTAATCTTTTTACTTGCGTAGTCAAGTGATTTTGAGTAAAGGTTCGATTTTGGTAATTGCAGGGCTAGATGGGGTTGCTGCTAAAACTGTGAATTTGGAAGGTGGGGGATCGGGGGGACTGCTAAACTTTTTCCTTTTTATTTTCTTTTCAGCTGTAGAATGAGCTTGTAGAGATCGGATCAGATGTTAACTAATGTATCTTGTTTTTTTGTCTAATCCATGATGAAGTTAGAACTTAGAGAGGTGGTGAGAGACTGTTATATTATGAATCTTGTTGAGAAGTTACAGATTGTAAATATGACTTACCAGTTTCATAACTAGGGTTTTAACCTTTTCAGTTTATATAAAAGGAAATTGTTTTTCAGGAGATCTTTTAGTTCTTGGATAAATTATGAACGTTCGTTAGTTGTTCATTGAACTTGTTTAAATGTTAGATCATAATAACTATTTACCGGTCCAGAAAGTTTGGAATGCATATTTGTATTTGATGTGCATTTGTTTCTTTCTTATTTAGTTGTTTGTTCTTTCTAATATGCATGTCTAGGAGCGTGTGTTGATTATATTTTGGATTGAGTAGACATGAGCTAGTGTTAGTAGTTAACAGGTTGCATAGTATTGACCTCATGTTAGCGATAAACAGATTGGATGTGTTAGTTATTAACAGCTTTAGTAGTCCTGTGAACTTGTTTATAATTAACAGATTAAGTGGTTCTGAAAACGCGAGCATGCTTGAGCTACTGCTCATATATATTGGGTTACAGTTTTGTGATTGATCTCTATGCTTTATACGTTTGTCTAAGTGTTTGTTTGTGTCTTCTCTCTAAAAAAAGAAACTGCTCTTGGATGCCTCTCGTGACAAGGTTTAGTCTTGGGGAAGTTTCTTTGTATGGCTTAGAAATATCACAATTAGAGAGACCATGAGTCAAATAATGGAAGGATTGATTAGAGTAATTTTCTTTATCTTTCCATTATGAATGCAGCAATAAGTAGTGAAACTAGAATAACTAAGTCCTCTTGGCTGAGTCTCATCTCTGTCATATGAATTCTAATTTCTAGCAATATTATATGCAGCTAAAATTACATGATAGGAGTTCAAATTAAAAACGTGTTTATGATGCCAATTAGATTGGCTATAGAACTATTCATCTCTTTGGCATGATTTGACATTTTGTTTGGTTAACTACAATACATAAATTTTTTTAACTAGAGGTGCATGAATATCTAACATGCTTTGCTTTTTAGAAGGGTGCTGGAGAATATATAGAATATACATAGATTGATGTATGCATATACAGCATATAGAGTGAATAGTAAATGCATCTACAACAGCCTTTACAGTCGAAATGTGTAATTTGTTTATATTTGAAACTTATGAATCCCAAATCTTGCTATAACCAGATTCTGTGAATCATTAAAACTTCACTTTAGCACATGTATCGATCGGGATATGTTAATACTTCTTTTTGGATTGAGGTTTGTGATTTTTAAGTTAACTGATTTGATGTGTTGCAGCTGTAGCAGCTATTTTCCCCCTCTCATCCACATGCCTGCATGTGCACATACATGCGCATGCACACACACTATAGCAGAGCATGGGCCTTAACTTGTTAGGATGTGCATTTCTTGGGAGACATGATGTTGCCATCTATTATTTGATAATTATACTGAAATCTCTGATGATCTATGACTTCTATATATGCATCTGATTGGGAATATGGAGCAGAAAGCTGCTTCAGGTTAGATGCTCAGATCCTTTGCCAGGAAAATGATTATGTGGCGTAATCTTCTTAGTTTTTACCGTGTTTTGTTTTCTAGTTCAGTGTTCTATAGTAAATTGTGGACTCTGTTTAAAGTGTCGGCCTAATTGAAAGGCTACGCAATTACCATGTTTGAAGACTACACGGCAGGTACAATTCTCAGTCAGCATTAAGTTTGATTATGATTTGGATAATTAGTGTCATTGATATGTGGTGCAAACTCAAAACTGCTCCATGTTCTTCGTTTCCTGACAAAAGACTGAGCAAATCCTGTCCTGGATTTTGTAGTGAGCTTGCCCTGTAGATTGATGCTGAACTTGTCGGAGGACATACAGGTATAGATTGTCCGTAGTTCAGTGAAACAGAATGGCTGCAGATAAGAGTCAGATGAAAATGGTGGCCCTGCACCCTCCATAAAAAATCTGCCGACAATGTAAGGAGGAGTCAATGGAAGTGAATACAAAATATTTTGAAGCTCGACCATGTTATGGAGGGCTTTAAATGTTTCGCGTTGGGCAAGTTTTGAGAGTGGCAATTTTTAGAAAATTCTACATCATCGTGAAACTAGGAGTCTTGAGTCTTGAGTCTTAAGATTGTTTTGTTTTCGGACAATGATGGCAGAAGTATGCGTACTGCACTATATATTTCCAGTTATAAAAGATCAGATTAATTTTTTTTTCCAAATTTTTATTGTACTTAAAAGTTCAAATTTTGTCTTCCCTTCTTTTTCCTTCAATATTGTAATAATAATAAAAATGTTAATAATGTGAATGTAAAGTTTAATAGGATAACTGATTTTAATTTTTTATAGAATAAAAATAGTATTTTAATTTTAAGACATGTATTTTACTTTTTAAAATGTAATTATACGATATTTTATTAATCTATTTAAAAAAAATTTTAAGACTTATTTTATTTTTAAAACATTTATACTTTATTTTTTAATTTAATTTAAAATTTTTATTTATATTTTGACCTACTAAATATTTAACTAAATTACATAGTAAATGATGACAAGAAAAATGTATTTAATTTTAGAGAGGAAACAATTCAACAAATATGAAATACTAGAGTAATTAGATAAAATTGTGTTAGTTTTTTTTTTTTTTTTTTTAATTTATTATAGCAGTATTGTTGAATACTTTTTTGGATTAAGACATTTGATTTTAAGTTTTATTAAGAGAAAATTTTTAAATTCACTAGTTGGTCCTTTTCAGAAACAAACCAACAACGCAAGATAGAGGATTGGTTAATGAGGCTCATTATGTGAAAGGGAATATAATATTGTCTAGTCATAAAAATGGTATTGCAGATTGCTGTGAAGCTCCTGCTGGTATTGCAAATGATTTGTGCAGTCAATCAATTATCATGTTGTTGGTATAAATGGCAGTTTAGAAGGAATATCAGTAGTATTTCTCCATATCTGAGATGGATGATTTCAAGGAGGTTGTAGCAGCTGGTAATGATGTCTTTTCAGAGCAATAGAGACAACGCTGGTAAGAATGCTTTAAGAGGTCAAAATGGATGTGAAGAAATCTTTAACAAAAACTGCCATAAGAAGTGTGATGGCACAACCAGATGATATTCCTCAAACAGGACAGCTTCTTGAGCCATGTACAGTAACTCATCTGGGATGGCTTTGGCGGCAGCAGTAATGAACCTGCAGTGGCATCCATGTCCACTTCTGAGAAAGCTTCCCCATCAGTGCCCCGAACTGTGAAGCCACAAGTGCTTTGATAGGGCTGAAACCTATGGCATCTGAAAATGAGGATGAGAAGTAAGAATCGTACTACTGACGCTGCCCTCCCGTCAGATATGGAGACCATGTTAATTTGAGAACCGTTGGTGATGAAGAAAAGATAGTTGACAACAGTGTGGTTGAACCCTCGGAAACATTCCAAAACCATTTAACCAGCTACTGAAGTTGCAGCTATAGAAACTGACAATTCTAATGACAAGGAACTTCTAAGCACTAAACTTTATACAACTAAATCTGAACTTGATGGAAAATGTGTGCAAATGGAGATCGACCAACAGGTGATTGATGATTAGAATTTGTGCTGATACCACTGCAGTCAGTGCTGCCTCTGACAAACAATAGATTGATAGCATTTTGCACAGCAGTTCCTTATTTTCTTTCTTTCTACATGTAATTGTGTTGTTGTTCAGCCACTTACTTTAAAATTTTGAGTAGTGTAATAAGGCAACTAATTATCCCCAATTGTACCCAACTGGCAAAATCATGCCGTTTCCGTTGGGTTAACAAACTTGGACCCAACTTGAAGAAGTGATCTTCAGTTTCTGTCGCTGTCTTCTTGTGCAAGTTTACGATGGAGGAAGAGAGGGAAGTTGTAGAGTTGCAGGCACGGTTTGGGAACAAATGGGCCAAAAATGCTACGTATCTTGCTTCAGAGGAACACGTATTCATTCCATCATTACATTCTCATGCCCGTCATAGTAACCTAGAACAAGGAAACTCGTCTTGAGTTTAACGTATTAACTAATTCTTCAGCCACAAAGTTGACTTTGCCCCCATATATTATGGTCGAACATATCCGTATCAAGACTACAACTTTCACAATGATTTAACAGTAACAATGGCATTATCCAATCAAGGAACAGAAATTGTTTCCCTTCATCACTTTCACGGCATCTCAATCTGCACTGTCAGCAAACAAAACAGGGGAAGAAAAAGACAGTTTCATACTGATATTTGTTGAATCCATGTCATCTTAATACAAAGTATATTAATGTAAAGGAAAGCCGACGCATCAAGAGGAAGACTGAGGTATGCTTCAGATGAAATCAGAGTCATCTCCTTCGTGGTTGAAGGCAAAGAATCTATGACACTACCATTGACAAAATCATTAAAGTTGCTACTCTGCAATATAAGTTACCCCAGTCTGGCCACTTTCTGTAAGCACCTCGAAGTTTCCAGCGCTGAATGACTCATTTTTCAAAGAAACTTGTCTTGTAAGTTCTGAATAAGCACAATAATCTACTTCAATCACATCAGTGTCCTCCTTGAATGCAGAAACTGAAACACCAACCCCTTCCCCTGCCATAGGATATGTATGGCGACTTCAATTGAAATAGAATGACATTGTTTAAAATCGACGGGGCAAAGGTAAAAAATTGGGCCAAATATGCAGAACAAAGTGAATAATCAACATATTGTTGTCTAATATCGAAGAATGTAGCTTACCATGTGTCACTAACAGCAAGTTTTGTGATGGGTATTTATCCGCTAGTGCCTTAATAATTCGTTCATATCTGCTCCTTGCATCCCCCATTGTCTCTTCCCATTGCGGCAACTGTGATTTTCAGACGAAGAAGTTGAATCAGGCAGATTAAACATCGTCAAGCTACACCGACAAAAATCTTAAGTTGTAGGAAAAAGGAAATAGATAAAAACGCACTGGAAATAGCCAAATGCTACCTCTTTATAAACTGGTTCCACCGTAGGATCTACCGTGCCACTTGGTAACAGAGCCTCGAGCTGTGGAACATCGAAACGAAAGATTCCATCTTTGGGCGCAACATCAATCCTAATTGCTGTTTTATTTAGCATCTCACACAGCCCGTATTCGATTGAAACCTGCAAAATACAACAAAATTGGGACAAGCATAGAGATGAAGAAAAAAAAAATTGCTCAAATTATGACTTAAATATTAAATAGGTATCGAATTTCAAAACTCCTGATTTTGTTATTAAATTATTAGTACAATTTAACAAGTAAAATAAAAAACCTAGCTCATATTTACGATTTGACCAGATGTTCTTAAATACGCTTACGATTCGATCTAATTTGAACAGATCTGGATGATAGTTTGGGATGTTTAGTGCCAAAAGGAAAAAAGTGGGAAAAGTTGTTTTGACCTGACCTTGACTCTGGAGGGGTCGATGGCAACGACGTCATTGGATGACTTGGCATTAGGATCGTCATCGACGGAGCAAAGGGCAGCCACAACCTCGGAGGCAGTCTGGATGCAGCGGAGGAAGGGAGAGACGAAGACTCGGTGGATTGGGAAAGGTAGGCGGGTTCGAAACTCACGGCCCGTGCCAAAAGCCCTGTGTAGGCCATTCTGTATGAGCGGCGGATCCCATGGTCTGTCGGCCGTCTTTTCCCACTTTTGATCGAAGTTGTCCAAACGGTCGCCGTGCCTCATTACCAACACGTTCTGCTGATAAGTTTTTGTGACCGAGGGATCCATCGATGTCGCCATAAGGTTTAGCTTTCTCCAAGGAATCAAATGTTTTTTGCGTTTGCAAATGGAGATTGGAGTTCGGAAAGAAGCAATGAAGCAGTTGCACAATGTTCCTGTTCTCCCCATGCTTAACTTCCCTTGTTATAGTCGTCGTTTTCCTATATTTTTTTAATAAGACATCGATTAAAATATGGAGATCCTGGGAAAAAAATGCTTTTTTTTTTTTTTGTGGAACCCTATGCGTGCACCATTAGGTAATGTAAGAGCGTCTTCCTGGGAAGCTGCAAAAGGCTAGTGTGGATTTGTGGTGAAAGATATTTTCTGCAAATGAGGTTGGGATAACACATGTCTGGGGTGGTTTGCTTGTTCTCTTGTACTCATCTCTTGCATGGAGTTGAATTTACCCATTGAAATGTAAAAAATAAAAGTTGAATTATTATTTTTTAACAACATTACATTGTGACAGCTCGATTTGTAATCCACATTTACTTAACTAAATTTCTGAGCCTCATTCAAAACACTGCAAGTGTGAGGGAAATAAGAAGGTTGACTGGGTTTGCAAGAATCCAAGAGCATTTGGATGGTTCAGGGATGTTGGATTCTTTTTTTTTTTTTGGTATAAAAACAAGATAAAACCTACTGAATGCAGAACACAAACTTAACTTCTTGTCTAATTCATTTGGAGAAACCTGTCCTCTTCATGTGTGTTACATATAGGTGCAATTCATGCACAGCTTTATGAATATTGGTTATTAGGAGCAAAAGGTACAAACACTAAGGCCAATGCCTATGAAAAATTAAGAAGCTACCACTTGTGATCAGTGTTAGAGTTGATTCGCACCATTTATAGCCCCCAGCTTCTACTTTTTCAGCCTTGGTATCCAACAATAGAAAGAATGCTTGTATTTTGAAGGCGTAGTGAGCCAGCGGAACATCCCTTTTGAACAACAACAATTAATGTATATACTTAGCTGCTGGGGCAACATTTCAGGACATCAAGTTCAAGATTGGTAGACTACTTGTCTAAGATATATGTTGATAAATACCAGCTTAATTGGATTAAAAAATGTTTTTGACTTAAATCATCATGACTTAAATTAATAAAATCTTTAACATTAACATATAAATATCCTTAAGATTCAATTACTTTTTTATCCATTAATATTTGAATCGTGATTCACAAAATAATTTTTACATTTAATAAATAGATACAATGGCTGCTACACCTAGAACTGTCCACTGCTGAGTAAATTAAACAAATTGGCCATGAACTTTAAGGTCAATATCTTGTAAATAATGGTTCAATAACTTAGAATCACGAGCCCCTCTATTTAAATCACAAGTGCACTGCATTAATCTAGTAATTGCATGGTTAATTTTTAAATTTTAAAAAGGAATAAAATGTGGTATTAATTCATGATTTTGTAATTAAAAGTAAAGAAATGAATAATTTAAATAAAAAATAAATAGATGAATAAATAAATATATAATAAGGGTATTATTATTGGTACAATAGATAAAAAAAACATAGTAAACATATCTGTGGTAGTTACTTTTTGCACCAGGTTGTTTATATCCATGTCCATGCTCAATGGGTGCATGCTCCATGCTAATGTTATCTAGGGTTGACATAGATATTAGCGAGAAATATCGGATTGTAGTGGTTCCAACTTTCAATATGCTGAATTCTTTGAGTTGTGCTGCTCTCTTCCATTTTGTGACCATTATTAATGACTAACGAGAGTGGTCGTGTTGATTAACTTAGAGCCTGACGTAATAATGATAATCAATTATGTTGTTGGACATCTACCGTGATTGTAGTAAATGAAAGTGAAAGTGAATATTTTTCCAAATATTTCAACCAATTAGTATGGAACAACATCATTATAATATTTGCAACACAAAATATCTTAGTAGCTGAAAGTGAATTTTTCCTTAAATATTTTAATCAAACATATTTATTAGTGAAAGAGAATTATACTTAAATACCAATCAAAATTGATCTCAAATAATAGAACACTTGTGATTAAAAAAGAAGAAGCAAATATCTTATTTATATCCTAGTTTGGCAATGGCATGTTTCTTTCCTGTGTACGATGCGGTTACATTTCAGCCATCAATTATGACCAATCTGACGGCTGGGTGGGTTGCTGTAAGCCGCCAAAGTTGTTATAGTGTAACATCAATCGTCCGATATTTAAATTGCACGGTGAAGATGTCTTGTTTACAACCCTAACATTTTTATCAATGGTCACTCGGTTTTTGAAATCGTGTGCCGTTGCCACCAATTAGCACGTAACACCTCACCGTTATTCCCCCAGGAAGGAACTTTCAACTATACTTTCCCCAACCACTATTGCTACTGCCAATCCCCAAACAAGCTCTGATATTGAAGTAAAGCCGGTTAAGCTGAAGTGGTAACAACAAAAAGAAGAGTGAAAATAAAATTTTAATTTTCTTTTAATTGAAGATATCCTCCCCAAGTAAAACTCCTCTGCGATTTGTGAGGAGAAACTTGAGGGGACGAATCTTGCTCTACCTTGCTTTTCTCTCGCAAAAAATTCTCAAACTTGTTTTTAACGTTCGCTGAATACTATCGCTCATTTCTTCCCTCAGAACCCTAATAGGTGAGTTTCTTAGTTTTGCTATTCCTACTTAACTGCTTTCGATCTTTTGTTTTTGTTCTTTGGCATGCTAATGAGCTTTATGATTGTTTAGAATTAGACATATATATATATATTTAAATTGATAGCTTCTTTATTTGATTGTTTTGAGTTAGGGGTTTTGTTTTATTCCTTAAATTGGGTTTGCATCGCTTATTTCTTTTCTCCAAACCCTAACCGGTAAGTGTCCTAGTTTTGTTGTGGTTAAACTGTTTTGGGTCTTTCATTTTTTTTTTCTTCGTCATGACTCACGAGTCTTTATTTGTTTGGAAATTTAAATTTTTGTATAAATTTAGTGGCTTTGAATCAGACTTTTGTTTTTTTTGTTTTTATTTCTTAATTGGAAATTGTATTACATCATATAAAACTGTTCATTTAGAATTTGGACTAGTTTGTAGTAGATTGATCTTTATGTTATTCGACGCAGATAACTGAAGCCATTTAATCATGTTTGGGCGTGTTCCAAAAAAATCTGATAACACCAAGTTTTATGAAGTACTTGGGGTTCCCAAAAGTGCGAGTCAGGATGAATTAAAGAAGGCTTATAAGAAAGCTGCAATTAAGAATCATCCGGATAAAGGTGGAGACCCCGAGAAGGTAAGGATAAAACAATCTTTCATCTAAGGTTACATCTTTATTATTCTTTTAAGCTTGAGTATATTTGATCATGAAATATATTTGGCAGATTCTTGGATGTGCTTTTGGTTTTCATTTTAAAAGCACGAGAGAATAAAACTTACAGCTTTTGTTTTATGTACATAATTTCCGAATATGTATGCAAGTAAAATTATAAGGAATTGGGTTTGGGTTTGACTTTTCTCCCCGTAACACTATTTTCTGATACTTCTTCCCAGTTTAAGGAACTGGCTCATGCTTATGAAGTTCTTAGTGACCCAGAGAAGAGAGACGTATATGATCAATATGGTGAAGATGCTCTTAAAGAGGGAATGGGAGGAGGCGGTTCCTCTCACAACCCATTTGACATATTTGAGTCATTTTTTGGTGGGGGAGCCTTCGGTGGTAAGAATGGTTTTGTTTTCCTTTTTGTATTTTTCTCTTTTGATTGAACTTTATGATTAAGGTAGTTCCATTTCAAATTTCAATCACAAGTCTTTTTAATATATAGGCGGTGGTAGCTCGAGAGGAAGAAGGCAGAGGCGAGGTGAAGATGTGGTGCATGCTCTTAAAGTTTCTCTGGAAGAATTGTACAATGGGACAACAAAAAAGCTCTCTCTTTCCAGGAACGCAATATGCAGTAAATGTAAAGGGTATGTCTACCATCACAGCTACTTCTACGGTTAACTGGACTTTCTTTATAGAAAATGTTAACCCCTGATGTCTTCTTGTAATTACCCGTCATTTCTGTTTTTTGTTTATAATGTTCTATTTACCTGCTTGAAACTATCTCATGTCTCTGAAGAAATTATTCACATCTGATATCTTCTTGTAATTACCCCTAAGTTCTCTTTGTTGTGTATAATGTTCTTCTATTTTTGTGCTTGGAAAGATTTCACTGAACCCGGGAAATTATATTGATTGATGTTCTCTGTTTAGTTCTTACTAAAACCTGTACTTGTTTTCTTTTCATTGTGGTCTTCTACAAGTTTTGGTGTTGATACTCTTTGGTACCTTTACTCCTATGCAGTAACTTGTTATGAGTCTTTCACTGAAGTTTTTTTTGTCTTCCCTCTTTGCTCTATGACCTATATCCTCGTATGCAGAGAACCTATATGACTGATTATATTTATTCACTTGCATCCTGAAAATTTTCAGGAAAGGTTCAAAGAGTGGAGCCTCCTCTAGATGTTATGGTTGCCAGGGCACAGGAATGAAAATTACAACACGGCAGATTGGGCTGGGCATGATCCAACAGATGCAGCATGTTTGTCCTGAATGCAGAGGCTCAGGTATTTAAATTTGGATCTTCTTTTTCTTAGGCTTGGTTCTCATTTTATGTAGGATTTATGTACTCGGATTCATTCACTTCCTTGCAGGTGAGATGATCAGTGATCGGGATAGATGCCTACAGTGCAAAGGGAACAAGGTTACTCAGGAAAAGAAGGTGCTGGAAGTACATATTGAGAAAGGAATGAGAGATGGTCAGAAAATTACATTTGAGGGACAAGCTGATGAGGCTGTAAGTGAAGTACTTTTGTCTTTTAATTAACAATTTTCTAGTATTTTGAGCTTGACCGTTTTCTTTTGCATCATTTGCAGCCAGATACAATAACTGGAGACATTGTTTTTGTATTGGAACAAAAGAAACACCCCAAATTTGATAGGAAATTTGGGGACGACCTTTATGTTGACCACAATCTCAGTTTGACAGAGGCTCTATGTGGGTTTCAGTTTGCCCTGCCTCACCTTGATGGCAGGCAGCTCTTAATTAAATCGAACCCTGGCGAGGTCATTAAGCCTGGTAAAATCGCTGTGCATATTTAGTTATATTTCAGAACCACCTTTCAAGTTGACATCATATTCACTCAACTTTCTCTCCCCTTGCTTGAAAATTTAGGTCAATACAAGGCTATCAATGATGAAGGTATGCCCCACCATCAGAGACCTTTCATGAAGGGCAAGCTAGTCATCCAGTTCCATGTTATTTTCCCAGAATCTGGGGTATTTTCACCTGAGCAATGCCGGAAGATCGAGAGTATATTGCCCATGAGGCCTAGTAAGCATTTGACGGACATGGAGCTTGATGACTGTGAAGAGACTACTTTGCATGATGTCAGTGCTGAGGAGGTAAAGAGGCGGAAGGAACGACAGCATAGGCACCGTGAAGCTTATGATGAAGATGACGATGACGATGAGTCAGCACCAAGAGTGCAATGTGCCCAGCAGTAAGAAATGTTTGCGTTCAATGTTTTGCCCCTCTTTATTTTATAGCAGCAGCCAGCTTAGATCACTACATAGCCCGGAACTTGAATGCGGTTTTGTCTGCAACCAGCACATTAAATTGGTGTTTTGTCTCTTTATTTTTTATTTTTGCGTTCATCTCAGCAACTTGCGTTATTTTATCACAGTTTTCCTCGACATTTCAAGGATCTATCTACTATGTTCAGATGCTATATTTGATTTTTATTATATGTAAGTTTCTTGGAATGCCTACTTCAAATTGTTGAACCTTACTGTCCAAAACAGGATTCTTCAACCTTTGCTGCATGTTATTTAGAATTTATGGACTGAGGCGCAGCCGGAAAATGCTAATTACGCTTTGAACATGCCAAGGCGAGGCTGGTTTAAACTTGGCGGTCCACTTTTGGAATGATATATGAAATATAAACTTTAAATATTTTTAAGTAATTAATTTAAATTATTTATAAAATTAATGATTCCAATGACAAAATATTTACTCAACTTTCAATTCAGTCATTTAACTTTTGAAAAATAACAAATTAGTCACTATTAATCATTTACGTGCCAGAGGGAGAGGGATGGGACGGTGGTGGTAGGCGAGAGGGAGAGAGAAGGATGGAAAATGGTAATTCTGTTATATCTGTAATCGAAAATGATTAGTAGTAATTGATTTGTTATTTTTTGAAAGTTTAGTGATTGTTTTGTTATTGAGATCAAAGTTAATGACTGGTAGTATATTTTACCCAAAAATTAAATATAATAATAAATGTGATTTAAATAATTTAATATAATAAATAATATTTAAATAATTTAATAATTTAATATATAAAATATAAATTAATCTAATTTTTATATACCTTTTACATAGTTAATATAAATATATAAATAAAGACATTTTGATAATTTTTACTCCAAAAAGTTAAAGTTAAAAGCCCATAAATTTCAACTTTCATATTTTAGATAAAAAAAAACACCTTTTTACCACATTTTAACTACAATATTTAAGTGTTGTTTATTGTTTTTACATGAAGAAACATTTTTAATGTCTCATTCTCAATTTAAAAGTATAATATACTTTATCAATAATTATTATACTAAAAATATCTATTTATCAAACATGCTGAAATCAACTTAACAAAAATAAAACAGAGTGGACGGCAAAAGTGTGTGGCATTTACATGGAAATTTAAAAATAAAAGTTAAAATTTAATTCCCAAGAATCTATGATAATTAGATAAAATTTGATTCATCATGCTAAAGTTGAGATATTTGAACCCACCCCCCTCAGAGTAACAATAAACGGGGACTTGGAATTCGTCAAAACTCTATAGCTTTACTTACTTGGCTACGTTCTTATCTCCTTGGATTTCAACACATCTTGGGCTCTTCTTCACATCATTTTTTATGTACTAAAAAACATAAACAAATTACAAACCACTAAATCAGGAAAGTTTCTAAATAAATAAATTTTTTAAAACAATTTAAAATTTTTCAAAACTCCTTCAAAAAGAATTTTCAGTTCAAGAAATAATTATATGAAATAGAAATATTATTCATTTTCAGTAATTTAATATCACATCAGTAATTTTATCTTGAATTTTATGATAAAAATATTAATATGACATTAAATTGTTGATAAAAAAATACAAATAGCATGACATCATTATTTCATATAATTTTGAATTATTGGAAAAAAAACACTAATTTTAGAGGCACATATTTTATTTTTAATACTTAGGACTATCCATTATTACTCCTAACTCTTAAGTAAGAGGATAACTCTTTAATATATATTTTTTGATACAATACCTAGAACTACCGATAGCCCATCTCCAACCCTTAAATATGAGTATAATGCGTTTCATCGCACTTGAACCCACTTCCTCTTATACTAACAACAATATCAATACCAATCAAACTAATACTCAATCGACATAATTTATATAAAAAATAAAACAAAATAAACATGCTTGCATTGAATAAATACTCAAATTACTAATTTATATGCGTCCATTAAAAATTTTGGATTTCCATCACTCTCCGAAGACTGATATATCAGTTATTAATTTCACACTAATTTTTTTTTTATATAATAATTTGATAGTTAGTTTTAATGAAAATGAAGTTAGATTATCATTTCCAAATGACAAACAAGTTACATCAAATAATTTATGAACCAATTGCAACAACATATGCTTTTCTTTTCAACCAAATACCAATGATAATAATAATAACCCATTGAGGGGCAATTATTCATCATAAACAAGGGCAATTAGCTGCTATGCCTATGCCTATATATCATCCAATCTCTCATCCACTAAATTTTAATAGTCTAATTTAAATAATTGGGAGTAAAATCTATGATTAAGGGTTGATTAATGAAGCATACCTACCAATGGTGAAGCGATATATAATCCATCATGCCATTACTAACTAACAAACAAAGAAGAGAAACTTATAGTGAAAATATTCCCCATTAGAGCTAAGAAGTGCCATGCTTGCTGTTTGTCCCTTAACTTGATTAGACTTTACTTAAATTGCTTGTGGAGGTGGTTTGGATTAGATTATGTAGGGCAACAGCTTATCTTTCACAATTATTGTGCCATATATTCTCCTTTATATATTAATGGGAATATGATTAATTCTAAGCCATTCTTATATGGTTGTATTAAAATTAACCAATTAACTTCAAGCCCCCAACCATTTTGTGGCTCACCTCAACTAAATTTCATGGAGTCCCCCACCTACATAACTCACTCAATTTATTAACCCTTTTTGTAATTTAAAATATTTATCTACTTGGCCATCCTTAAACCTTCCATTAAAAAAAATTGAAGTTGTTTACGGCGGATTAGTTTTATATTAAGTTTATATACGATATTAATACATTTTATGTCTGTCCATGCTTGAATTATTTGAAATATTAACTTTAAAATTTTTCTAAACTCATCCATATTTATAAATAAATAACCTAAGCTTATTTTAAATAAACTTATATTATTTTTTAAAAAATATATTCTTTTAATATTTTTTATTAAAATTTTAAATACAAACAACTTAACATATTTTAATATTTATATTAATTATATTTTTAATTTTATGTGACATAAATTATATAATGTATAAAAATAAAAAAAAATACAACATATTAAAAAAAAATTGAGTTGGGTCGAGAAAAATTTAGACCTCAAATGCTGGAGTTCAAGTCTTTCTCATATATTTATATAAGCATCATACTTTTATCAAAACTTTTCAATATTTTAAGTAAGATTTTAAGCTTGGGTAGGTAGTCTAAATCTTGAATACGTCTATTATTTATGTAGCTTTGCAAAGATTTGATAAGATCCAATTGCAGTATTAATCATATTCATAAGGGAGTTCAGAATTTCATTCAAGATGTTTTAGGTGTGCTGATAATCAGGGACGACGCCAAGTAATGGGCAGAGGCTTCAACTCCCAAAATGATGAAATATTAGCTTAGCCCCTCCAAAAATTATAAATTTGTAAGTTAATATAAAGGTAAAATTACATTTTAACCTTAAAAAAATTATATTTTATCCCTCCAGAATTGATGAAGTATTAGTTTAGTCCCTCCAAAAATTACAAAGTTGTAAGTTAATATAATGGTTAAATTATATTTTGATCCCTCTCAAAATTTATAATTTAACTCCAGAACCTTAAGAGAAAAATTCTAGCTATGTCGCTGGTGATAACTCAGTGAATTTATTATTAACCTTCTAGTAAGTAAAAAAATAAAAAATAAAAAATAAAATCTAGTTGTGGAAATAGTGATAGGTAAAGAAAACATGCAATATGGCAGGCAAGTTGAGAGGTGAAAATTGTGTGAATGTTGATATACGGTATGGCCCAATTGTTAGGTTTTTGATAATTGAAAGTGGTAATAGAAAAATATGAACTTTTTAAAGAGATGGAATAATTGTCTGTACTGAAGACGTGGAAGTTCCAAGAAACTCTGATATCTTGTATTATTAATTTCTGATGGTGGAAGCAGACAAATAAATAAACTTACATTACAAACTTGGGAAAGAAAACATGAAACATGCAGTATTGCACGAGTGAATGACAGAAGAAGTTAGCTTGATGGGGCTAAGCCCTCTTAACAAAACAATTATAGAATGACCTCAAAAGTTCTGCAATGTTTTTTCTTTTTATAGGTGGTCCATGTGCCCTTCATTAGGGCTATACATAGATCAGAATGTTCTCTTGAAAAATGATAAGGTGGAGAGAAAGTGCTCCATTAAAACAAGACAATACCTGTTAAATCACTTCATTAAGTAAAAATGGGTGTTTTAACGTGTTTTTACATACATAATTAATTGATTAATTAAAAATTGAGTAACAGGTTGTAAGTAATCGGAGGAAGGTTAATTTACTGCCTAGCTACTTGACTAATAATAATACGAAATCTGGAATCAGAGCCTCAGCATCTTGCCTGTATGACCCACTCGCATGTGCTCTCATGTTGATGAATTGTTCTCCCAAACGGGTGTTGTGCGTGTGTATATATATATATATATATCCTCCCTTAATACATTCTTCAGATGATGATTAGTAGATTTTATTAGTGTTTAATTATCAAAATCAATGTGTTTAATTAACTGTTGATTTATATATTATAGGTTAAGAAACAATTTATAAATGAATGCATGGGTGGCATCAGATTTGGTCTTTCCCTTATAACAGAACCCACATGTTCATTTTACACGACTGCTTTGAAACCAGTTTGACAATCTGTTTATGCTTGATTTGTTTAATGTATCTTTGTGCAGATCCTATCACAATCATGAGATTTCCATTTCCTAATTTATTTAATTAAGCCATTTATACTACATCAGAGTTTGATGCGTGGTGTTGAATGAACAAAAACAGAGCAGAACTCTGACCCTTTACAAAATAGACAAATTAAATAATAGGGAGAACTGAGAAAGCTATGGGAGAGAGAGAGGCAAGCAGGTCAGGTATCAGACATAGTTGGGCCAAGTTGAAGGCGACATAGCAACCAGCTAACCTATGGCTCACGTACTTTAACTTAGCTCCTTGTGGGTGTTAATTTTCTAAAGCCACTTCAATCAGAGCGAGAAATGAAAAGTAAAAAAGAAAAAGAAAAAGAAAAAGAAAAGCATAAATGTGAAAAATCAAAGGAGAGTCTTTGGAGGGCCCTCAGATAACGTTCATATGTACACTGTACATGGTTTCATTGAGTGCAGGATCTGGCCTACCATTTCCTCATCACTAAAGACTTGCATGTGAAAAAGAGTTAGTATTTAAAGCATAGGATAGCATATGGAGAGGATTCATATGCGTTCTATTAGTCAAGTGTTCTCTTTTCTTAAAAATAATATTTTTATATAAAAAAATAAATAAATTCACTTTCATTTAAAATTATACAATTCATTAATATTGCATCATTCTTTAAATATAAGAAATAACAACAGTCCAAAGCCAAACATGATCTCTAGTAGGTCTAGGCATGCATTTATTCAATTTGCCACATGGGTAGGAAAATAGATGAACTGTAATCGCTTTATGCTATGGACTCATGATTCTTTAATTCTCATTTTAATCTTTCATTTTTTTTTAGTTTTTTAGTCATCAATTTTGTATTTTTTTATTAAATCACTCTAAAATATGAAAAAATTAACTTTATTGACTGACATACACATAAATTATTTTGTGAAAGATACATTTAATTAATTTTTTAAAATTTTAAAATTTTTAAAAAATTATAAAATCTATTTTTAAAATAAAAAAATTATTAAATTTATTAAATTTAAAAAAAATAATTAAGTGTTGGCATATTATTTCAGCAAAATTAATAGAGATTTCTGTTTTGGGATAAGTTGACAAAAAAATATAAATTCAAGAGTTAAAAAGAAAACATGATGCCTAATTCTTTTTCTTTATATTATTATTATTGTTATTATTAAAAAAAAAGAAAGAAAAAAGGAAATCTGAATTCATAAAGAATCATATAAGCTCCTAGTCCTATACCACCATGTTATATGTCAATCACTCAAAATTCTAGCTTTACCAACAACAATTACGTCCTCTATCTGTCATGGAAAGAGATCATATCAATATTGAGAATGATGCTCATCATAACATGCTAATTAGCTCTTCTTCCGTTACTTCCACCACCGCCACTTCTTCTCCTTCCTCCATGATATACTCGTTTTCGGATTCTGATCATCAAAACGAGAGAAGTTGTTCAAAAAATAGTGATAACGAGAAGAAGAAAAGGCAAAGGAGTAGTGATATTGGTGAAGGCAAGAAGCATCCGACATACCGTGGAGTACGCATGAGAAGCTGGGGCAAATGGGTGTCTGAAATCCGAGAACCAAAGAAGAAATCAAGAATATGGCTTGGAACATACCACACGGCTGAAATGGCTGCTCGAGCCCATGATGTAGCTGCACTCGCCATCAAAGGTCGCTCCGCTTACCTTAATTTCCCTCAACTCGCTAAACTACTTCCCCGCCCTGCCAGTACCTCCCCCAAGGACGTCCAAGCAGCCGCTTCCCTAGCGGCCGCCTCAACATTTCTCGACACAAGGCGGTGCAACATCGAAGCTGAAGCTGAAGCTAGCAAAGAAGATGAAGTTCCTCCCTCAAATTTGTCGCAAGCTTCAAGTTCACCCTCCATCGATGACGATGACACCTTGTTCGATCTGCCTGATCTCATGATCGATGTCACGGATCGAAGCGACGGATTTGGGTCTTACTCTTCAACATGGCAAATTTGTGCAGTCGATGCTGGGTTCCGGATTGAGGAGCCATTCTCCTGGGACTACTACTAGAAAATCAAACAACATATTTCATGATAATATATATGGATTTTTTTTTATGGTCAATAGCTCTATAACTTCCAAAATTCTTCGTCTGTTTACATAATAATCCACTGCATTCCCTTTGCAGAAGGAAACCAGTCAAGAAAAAAAAAACTCGCTTTTCGATCGTGAATTTAGTTTCTTTTCTATTTTGGTTCAGAAAAAAAAAAGAAAAGGAAGTAGCAACAATATCGTCCCAGGTTTTCTACAGTTGATATGAGAGATAAAAAGGTTAAATCTCTACTGTAACTATAAGCACAGACGATATATATATATAAACAGTTAATAAATGGCGAGTTTCTTCTTTAATTTGTGACTGTAATTCTCTGCCAACTTTTGTCTTTGTATATTTGTTTAGCAAAATGAGAAATTATTGTCATGAAATTCAGTGCTAATATTAACTTTAAATCTAGTAACCTCAATTAATGCGACTTTTAGACTCTAAAAGTAAGTTAACCCTTCCCATACGCCAGTCTATAGTTGGAAAAGACCCCCAAAACCAAACCCATCATAGGGTGAATGATTTGGAGAGAACACAGTGATTAAAAAAGAATGAAGGGCGATGGAGGGAGTGGATAGTCGTGCTTTTGCCCAACAATAAACCCTTTTCTTTTGGGTGGCATCATTTGGCAGAAGGAAAGCAATGGAGATTCCCAAGATGTGTGGACGTACATGTAGGAGAACCCAGACAAGGTGACAGCATTATCTAACTAAAGTTATTTCCCAATGCCCAAAGGCAAGCCTAGGGCATTAATTATAAATTGGTTAAAAAACACTATTAGTTAGTGACAAATGACATCACCCTCATTATCTCAGACAGTATGTGTATTTCTCATCATATAAGTTACACCCAACATTGCCCACCAGACAAAATGAAAGGTAAGTGGTAACCCAAAGTCATGTATACGAAGAGAATATAAAACTTAAAGGAACTAAAATCACAATTATACTCCTATACACTTTCATTGCATGAAGTGAAGGAAAATACAATAATAAGAAGCTAATCATATTTGGCTATAATTTTAGTAATTTTTACATGCTTTTGTTGAACTTTATGGTTTTGGGAATTAATTTTAGTAACTTCAATGAATGGTATTCACATGTTATGTTATTTACATGCAAAGCACGTTTAATATAAAAGTAGGTGCTACTATTTTTAATACACATTGCCTATAAGGGAGATGCATGGGACCATAACTAGCATAGGTTGAAGATATATAGTATACATGAACAATTAAGACAAAAATAATTGTCAGTCTAAGGTCAATATTCTTGCACATATGGATCATCTTATTGCTAAAGAAAAGCCACTAAATTACAAAGATAAAAGCAAAAACAGTTAATTAAAATGGGTTTGGAGAGCAATTTATAATTTGACACCATTGTAAACCTACTTCTTTAGTAACAGTACGACAGATACCTTGTACGAGGAAAGAAAAAATATTTCTTCTCTCTTAGATCTTTAAAGTTATCACTAAGAAATTGCTTTATTCTGCAAGCACTATTGCATGGTTAATCTTTTTTTTTTTTTATTTAATGTCTTTCATCAAAAACTTTTTGGTTGTAAGTATGACTGCTGTTGTTGTTTTCTTGGCCATCCATATTTTTAATACATATAACCATATGATTTGACACTAAGCTGAATGTATTATTTTATATTAGAATATTATATAATGTTGGGCGAAAGAAATAAATAATTCTATATCAAAATTATATTTATAAAAGATTTATATAATATTTATGAATAAATTTTTGATTAAGTTGATGTCGAGTTTACTTGTAATATCGAGATTAATAAGATATTACACACTTAGGGTAAATTTTTTTTAGTGAAAACAAAACCTTAAATAATATATATCATTATTTTTTAAGAATTAGAATTAGTTGTTTTAAAGAAGATAATATTTTCTTTTTAATAAATATAATAATTTAAATATGATTATAACATGAATACACAAATTATTAAATTTATTTTTTTGAAAAATAAACTTGACAACATTCAAGGAACATAATTATTTATAGAGGTGTAAGAGAAAACAAAAATACAGGATCCTTGCGTTGTTTGTTTTAAACCTCTCCAGTTTTCCAACATATTTTCTGAATTGAAACATCAGACTGTAGTGCATATGTTTTATGTGGGGCGATGAAGTTGGATCAAGTTTGATGTCACGACCTCCGAAATCAGACCACGCCTCCAATTCCATGAAGACATTAATGATTGTAATTATATGATTAAGGTCGTCTAATTACGAACTATAAAGGGGAAGAAAAAGGCAAAGAGAATCCAACCTGATTTTTCTTGCAAGTTGGTTCATCGATTTGATTTATTATTATTTATCCCTAAAATCACGAGATGTATAAT
Organism: Gossypium longicalyx; assembly: GCA_025698465.1. Taxonomy (NCBI): domain Eukaryota; kingdom Viridiplantae; phylum Streptophyta; class Magnoliopsida; order Malvales; family Malvaceae; genus Gossypium; species Gossypium longicalyx. The sequence goes on from CM047005.1 coordinate 6,246,269, forward strand.
CTTGATTACTTTTGAACTAGTGTTTCCTTTACTGATATGAGACAGAAGCTTAATCTATCATATATTTAAGGATTAAAATGCTGACAAGCACGAGGATTGTTTGGACTCCATAATGGAAACTCACATGCATTCTCAATCAACCCATTCCTATCATATTTAACAATTTTTCTTCATTAATATAATATTTGGGTCTTTGGTTTCAAATCTTGGTGTTAGCAATATAATATATAATATGCTCATGTATGATATTTTGCCCAAAAATTAGTAATGCCAACCTTCATATGCCGCACCAGCAAATCTTTAGATTATATATATCTGTATTTTGAAGATTAATATTACTCCATAAATTCGAATGTGAACTCCTATTTTTTTTGAAGTGGCAAAATTTATGGAACTGCCCAGTACCCACACATGCAGTAGTTTTTACTCGTCAGAGCATTCACAAGCAAAAGATAAATTTGAGAAATTTGTATCATATGAACTCACATGCGATAAATTTAGTATCCAAGTCCTCGCATTTGTAACTTCTTTCCCAAACTACCATCTTCTTTGTATAAGTTGAGGAATTGATATAATAAATGCAAAAATTATAGATATCTTTTTTTTCTTTTTCAAAGAAAGAGCATCCTTAAGAAACAAAACTGATACTCCCTAGTCTTTGTTGGTATTTTTAACCTTTGAGAGAGATGAGAGAGAGAGCATGTGCATGAACTGAAAAGACAGAGACCTATGTTTCCCTTGCATCCAAACTCAAAAGAAACAAACCAACCATTATTATTATTATTTAACAAAAAACAAAAGGAAAAGAAAAGCTGTATATCTCCACTGGCTGCAAGCAAAGACATGACGACAGGTTAGCCCTTCTTTTTTTTCTTTTGCAGAAAGCAAAAAAAGAAAAAACGTAACGAATCCTATGTTTTTCAGGGCATTATTGCATGCTGCCTACAGATAGCAAACAATTAAAGCTTGCAATGGTACTTCAACACCAATGAACCAATTTACACGTCAAGTCATAGAGGGGTTCACATAGCCGCTTGATTTAGCTGCGTCCATTGGACAACTGGTGGATGATTTGAGTCTGTCTACAAATTTTGTGCTTCTTCCTCTCTTAAGTCTCTTTGCCAAAAAGCTTTGGATAATATTTCTACTTGCACTAACTCATTGAGCTACATCTCTCCAAAACATTAACCGGGTTTGGTTCAACTTTCCAAGGCAGGATTCCTCTAAAACCTCTCGCAAAGGGATTAAACCCCAGTAAACCAAAGGAGAATTAAGACCCAATTAACCACCTCTTTACATTCTTTTATGCAACCTCTAAAACTTGGCGTGAGAATTGAGATATCCCCGGCTGGCGCACTGCAATCAGGGATGTACCCCTTGAAATTTCTAAGTTTTTGAATTTTATATATAAATTATTAGGTATTCCACGTTGTATAACATTTGCTCTTTTAGCTAGATTGTATTTCATATAATTTGTCTTTTAAACCATAAGGTTATATTTTATATTAACAAAATATTTATCAATTTTTAATTATTTAACTTTAATAATAATTAAATATTAATGTATGAAAGACCTTAAAAAACTAAATTTATAGGCCCAATATGAATTTTAAAGCCAAATTTTAAAATTAATTGATTTGACTCATATCCGTACATATTAGGTTAGCGACTTTCTTAATTTTTTATTTGTATTTCTTGCTAAGGAATTATTCGATTTGATATATTCATTGCTAACATAAATGAATTCTCAATTTAATGATGAGATAGTGGAGTTACTTGTTGTTAGCTTCGCCTTGGATTTACGAGATAATTGTAAAACTTTTCGGGTGGAAGATATTTAAAAGCTTATGAATGATTTTATCCGAACGATTTTACGGAGCAAGAAAAGCTACGCATGAAGATTTAATTGGAGCATTTTCAACTTGATGCTCATTAAAGCACGAAAATGCAGAGATATTCTACAGTTGCTGAGTTGTGTCAAATGTTAATTAAGACAAATAAGTCAAATATTTATTTTTTTCTTGATAAAATTATTCGTCTTGTGCTAACTCTTCTTATGTCTACTGCAACAACTGAACGAGCATTTTTAACCATAAAAATTATGAAAACAAAGTTTCGCAACAGAATGAAGGATATTCTTTCAACTTACTTGGTGACATATATTGAAAAAGAGAGCTTGAGAATTTTCAATATAATCTATCATTGATGAATTCGATCTTATGAAAAACAGAGTATACAACTTAAGATGTCTAATATTAAGAAATAAAACTAAAACTAATTTTTTTAATTTAATTTATTTTTTTAAATTATAATGATATTTATGAAGTTTTTAGTATAACATTAGTTATTCCTTTTTGCATATTAGAAAAAAATATTTAATTTTATATAGTGTGATTTTTTTCTTTTAATTTTTTTTAAAATTATATCATTCATGTTTTTAAAAAAAATATTAAATTGATTTGTTTGATAAGAAAAAGAAATCCAAAAATAAAATCCTCCAGATTTAGAAATTTCGCCATTTCGCCTCCCTTTTTAAAGTAAAATCCTAGGAGGGCAATCAGCACTCAATCAAAGAGCCTGTATAGGAGCCATGCCTAGTAGCCCATATTTTAAAACCATGTAAATGGATTTGCTAGCCACGAGAATCCCGATTAAGTGGTAAGGTTACGAGTGTGAGGAAATGAAAGATTTGACAGATAAGGTGCGCAGATATGGTTGTTTTATTGCTTAAACCTATCCCCCTTGGAGGCAACTCTACATTAGATTGTTGCTCAAGCGCCTATGACTATTTTATGGACCCAAAACTATACTGTCAGCATAACGTATGACAACTGTTTTAAACAATCAACTTCAAATTTGACTAACCTTAACAACTTAAAAAGATTCCAGTAGCTGCCCAAACAGTTAAAAATCGAGGCAAACACCATAAATACAATAATAAATTTAAGTCAAATCAACAATCTGGGACCAAACAAGCACAACCCCATAGGATTTGCATTGACCTCTAGTTCCTGTCAACATTCTTTTCTAACATCTTTCTAATATAACATACATGGGAACCTGTTCAAGTGTCCATGCATGCGTCAGGTGTTATGGCATGCACTCAAGATGCTGACCACTGACCGAATCTCTTGGATGAGCAGTTGTGATGAGCGCTCCAAAATCAGATATAAACAGGTTTAACATCATTAGCACCAAAGCTTGCAGCACACACTGGACACTTGCGGTGACGACTTCCAGTAATCTTTTGTACACAAGGATTGCAGAAGAGATGGTAGCATTTTGTAATAACAACCTGGAAAAGAGGCAAACAATCTCTAAGCAAATACAGAGAATGGATGGAGAAATATTGACAAACCAAGAGAATTGTTTGAAACAGAATTGAACAAACCATAGCTATAAAAACAATGTTAAAAAGAGTATTTCTCTGAGAAGAGAAAACCAATATAACCAGTTTAAAAAGTCAAAAACCATTCTTGAAGTTGCAGCAGTCACAAATTGCACGGAAGCACCCTAACCTATTCTCAGTGCAAAAGAGAATAAAAAGCTCAAGCTAACAACAAAAAAGGGCCTAGTTGAACAATTGGCACCTTGGAATACTAAATCCGGATTGCACATCTTACCTCTTTTGGTCTATCAAGACAGATACTGCATTTCAGTATTTCCTTGTACTCTCTAAGTTCTTGTTGAAGCCTTTGTACAGTTGATGATCCTTCAATCTCAGCTTGAAGACGCAACACCTTCCTTCTCACCACTTCCAGTTCTTCCTCATTTCTTTTCTTGCTAAACCTAACAGTTGAAAGAAATGTAGAATGACATGATCTCACCCAATGCACTTAGAACAAAGTGAAACATAGAAACTACCAATATATTCATTTACCTTTGCCTCTCTAATTCTATCTGCAACTCCACCAATGCCACTCGACTTCTCTCAATCTTAGATTGTGAGTCCTCTAGTGACTCCCTTGCCTGATGAGATGATCTTCTAATATCTGACAATCGTTTTTGTTTATTTTCCAATGAAACCGAGTTTTGAAATCTTTCTTCTGCCAGTTTCTGAACCTGGTCTGAGCAAAACCTCAGCTGCAAAAGGAATTGCACAAGACTCAAAATTTGTATTACTTGTAGAAGATTATTCCTACAAAATAAGTCATGCATACCTGATCCTCAATTCTTGCAGCTTTCGTCTCATAAAAATCAAGGGACGAACTGGCTTGCTGAAGATCCTTCTCCATGGTATGTTTTTCAAAGAGTAGAGCATCTTGCAGCTGCTTTGACCCGACACCTTCTAGAAAAAGCTGAAAGAGAACCATATAAGTAACAAGATCAAATTCCAGAGAAAAAATACAACTGTATAGAAGACAATGGATGCTCTACAAGTATAAGTCCTCCACATGCTCTACAATGGAACCACATTAACAGAACTTCCAGATTCCAAATGATGCACTCTCCTCTAATCATTAGTTTTCCACGGTTGGGTTGCAAGCAAATGTGTTTATTCCATGTCAGACATTTTCCCAATCTTTATGCAAGTATTCATGAATATGGAAAGCATAGAGTTAATCAAAAGCAATCATTCCTAGTGAGTATAAAAACAATCATAAAAATAAATAGTTTTTTAACAAATTGTCAAGAGATCCAATAAATAGAGAAGGTAAAACAATACTGAACCATTTCAATCAGATCTAAAGAATATCATAAACCATATAAGTGATACCTTGATGTTATAGTCATCCCTCTCTGTGACTTGCTGCAATAGCTGCTGGTTTTGTGTTTGCATGTCATCATATGACTGTCCAATTGACTGGGGAGAAAACAAAATACCAGGCTCAAAAAAAATCTACAAAACGCAGAGCCAAGCCTAGAAAAGAAGAAACTGACCTCTATTTCAGATAAGTAAGCCTCATTTTCCTCATTTTTGGATTTCAAAACATCAGAAAGCCTAGCCTTACACCTGAAATAGCAATATACTTGACGTTTTTCACACACTTTTCATAACCTATGGTATATTACTTCCAGTACATTTGTTCTTAGCTGAAGGGAATTTCTTCAGAAGATAAATCTAATACCTCCTGGAAGCCTCCAGTTTCTGTCGCAACTCAGCAATTTCAGCTTCTGCAGCAGCCAACCTTTGCTGGGATACCGCTTCAGCTTCATTAGCTGTCTTAACACGTAATTCCAGATTTTGCTCATCAAGACAAGATTTCAGACTTTGAACATGAGCCCATGCCTTGTATTCTGAATCTCTAGCTTCCAAAACATCTCTGCAATCAAGAAAAAGAATTATAACCATCTGGAACTGCACATCAAGAATAGAACCATATCAAGAGTTGCAAGATATCAGTACTATTGCTTTGGGTTGAACAAATAAACCAGAATAACACATCCAACAACTGCTTGAAAATCAATTGTATAAACTCAAACTCTCAATGTCGAAAATGTAAAAGTCAAAGCCTAACCTCCAAAATTCAAACATACCAAAATCTATACATGCGTCATAAGACCTAGTTTTAAGTCCATGGAAAAATAAAGCCCACATAACACAAATAAAAGACTAACAAAATAGATCAAGCAACAAGTCCATTAATACATGAAATGCTACTTCCAAACATACTAAAACCTATATATAAGCATCATAAGCCCCAGTTTTAAGTTCACGGGGAAAAAAAGCCACCTAACCAAATAAAGACTAACAAAATAAATCAAACAAAGAAGTCCACTGATACATGAAATGTTACTTCCTAATTTACTTCTAGAATAAACATGCTTACAACATGGAAGGAAGTTCATCATCCACAACATAACCAGAGGTAGCATATCATAATCAATCTAATATAAGATATTCAACATTCCCCACAATTAGCATGTGACAACTTCCATAAAAGATAAAAAAGTAGAACACATAAGAGAAATATGCTTATTCTAACTACAGGCAGCACTCAAGGGGAGAAATTTTGTGATTTCTTTTTTCAGAACATTGCTCTGGCATTCATAAAATTCTTGGAAAGAAAGTCGGGCTGTAATGCAAATTACACATGAACTTACCGTAGAACAAATTTACTGTAGAAGATAATAAAAGAAAGCATCATGCACAAATAATCAAACCTCGAATCAGTAAATTCACGTCTGTACATATCAAATATCAACTTCAACTCCACATCACTGTCCTTCAATTCCTGGACCTGTAGTGAAGAAAAAAAAATATAAATACATAGAGACAAATAGATTTTACTTCTCTGAGAAAAAAGATGGGCATAAAGGTTGATACGAGTAGATTTTACAGGTAATAAAAGGCACATTTCCTTTAATTTGAACAAGCATCAATTCCCCATCACAGCTTTCTTCAACATAGATTTAATCAGAATCACGAAGAAATATTAAACAACCATACCATGGCTTGCAACTTGTTTGTTTCAGCAACTTGCTCAACAGATCTGACAGACAAATTCTCACACTCTTTCGCCTGTTCACGATAATTGTTTAAAATTTTTAACAAATCTACATAGAGAAAAGAACAAAGGACCTTTAAACCTTAAAGCAAAACCAGGAATAACTAAACAACTTGTAAAATTACTAACCTTCCTATCAAGAGTAGTGGAAAGAGATTGCACGTCAGCCCGGAGAGAATGAATATCCACGGCAGCCTCTTTGTATTTACCTAATTGACTCTGCATCAAACTCATTTCCTCGGGAAATGAAGAAAGCAAGCTTTTAAATTCTGCAATTATTTCCTTCCTTCCTGGAGTGTAAATGTATTTTAAGCAGATTGTCAGCAAAATAATAGAAGATTAAAATCAGCATATGGTTCAGATTCAGAGTAAAAATAATTTATCTTCCTACCTGGTTCTCTAGATGCCTCTTCCAGCTTAGCTTCAATTCTCTTTCTTTCATCAATTTGTCGCTGTATTTCTGCCCCCATATAAGAAGCTCTAGAATCAGAAATTGCCAATGATCTCTGAAATACATCAGCTATATCATTTTTTATACTCAACTCCTTTTCTTTCCAAGCCAGATTATCTTTCTCAACCTAAAAGTTTTAGAAGGGAAGTTATAGTCAGCATCGGAATTGGACATCCTCAATTAAAATGACAGACAAAAGGCATAAATGAAACTACCGACCAGTAACAACCTGTAGTTTCTCATATAAATCCTGATACCGCGAAACTTCTGACTTTGACCTTTCTAGTTGATCTCTCACCAGAAGATATACTTGGGAAGAAGAAATGCACTTTATACTCTTCAATGTGTTCTGTCAACCGAAAATACTTATTTGATTTTATATGACTGAATAAAAAGAAGTGCAAGCTCAGAAATGAAGAGAAAATAATCAGCAACGCATACCTGCAAATTTGATAACTGCTGTAATATTTCTATTCTTTCCTCATGAATGCCTTTTAGTTCTGTTAGTCGAGTGGATGCTTGCTCCTGTCAAACTCAAATTAATCATCCAGATGAACTTTCAGTTCAAAGCAATTCACAAGATAACTAAAAGGAAATCAGGAATTACCAACAGCTTTTTGAGGGCTGACTCCATTTCTTGCAGATCTCTATGCTTATCTTTGAACTTATCACCAGCAACAGGCTTACCCCAGATGTTTAAGACAGGAAAAAATGCACCTTTCGGTGCATCTCTTTCTGCTTTAAGAGTTGCCAATTTGCAATTACTTACCTGCAGTTGTGCAACTGCAATTTCTAATTCACCTGCAAAACACATAGCAAAATACGAGAGTCAAACTTGTAGATGCTTCAATGACATTTGGTTTCCATAATTGACTAGCATTTGAAAACAATATAAGGGTATCGCCCATTGATTGGATCATCCACAGCTTTTGAGTGAAATAACAGATTTTATAAGGTGCAAGTGTTGTGGAGATGGCATAAATTTAAATAATCACATTGAAGGCATGCATACTGACTTTCTTCCATGCTACCACATAAATGCAAGATTTAGTATGTCATCCATATTTAGAACATATCTATGCAAGATATATTTGCTTAGGTGGAAACTGATAATGTCACATCCAGACAAACGGTTGATGTCACAACTGCATAATAAACGAACAAATTCGGACCACATATAGAAAGTTACCTTTCAGACGTTTAAGTTCAGCTTTATTCTTAGCATCAATATCCCTATGGCTCTGCAACTCTCTTACCAAAGATCTGTGGTTCAAATGAATATCACCTATCGCTAACCTCAAATTCTTAACTTCTGATTCTAGGTCACAAAATGCCTTCTGCCTGCATGATCCTAGCATAAAGAGATGTTAACACAGTTAACAGAATAATAAAATCCAGAAAAGATTTTATCCAAAAAAAAAAAAGTCTGTATATTTCACAATTTACATTTTCCACTAAACACATACCATAGCTGGGTAATAACTCCAGAAAAGATTTTATCCAAAAAGAGAAAAGACTATCAATTTACATTTTCCAACTGAACACATACCATAGATAGGAAGATCTTTTTTAACTACAGCATATAATCCATCCTTCAGACACCATAGGTCATTAATTGCAACTACTATATTGTGTAATATGTTCCCACTCTTTTCAGATGCAGTCTGTTCTCTATCTTCTTTCATCTGCACTGGGCAAATATTGGAAGAGGAACTCTCAGTTGCACCTGTCTCCATAAGTCTGCTAAGAAAAGCATCCTCAGCAGGAAATAGAGCCCCATCTACATTTGTATTACAAAAGCCTTCTCAGGAAGTCGATATACAGAACAATAAACCAAAGATTGACAACAGAAGAATTATAAAGCTCCTATAAATCAGAAGTGCAAAATTTAACTCGAATTTATAAATTATAAGTTATAACATGAAGAAAGCATAGTCCTTGGAAATATCTTCAGAGTTCATTACAAAGGACTACAACACTAATGAAAGAAAGCAAAGCATGGAAGAAAATCCTCACCCTCTGTATTAGGTGCACATTCACCATTTTGCCTGCCAGCTTCTTGTGTGTGGATGGCACGAGATTCCAAGCCAGTGATCAGCTATTGTAAAAGTAGAATATAAATTTCCCATCAAGCAATTTACTATATAAAGCAAAAACCTAAAAGATATAAATACGATTATCATCTTTTCTAGTAAGCAGAATGCACAAAATTTTTAACAGTTTGTACAGGATCTTACCGCTTCCCAAGATTTGTTCACCACTTGCAATGTAGAATCATATGGCTCTTGTTTGTTCTTCAGTTGAATGAATTTGTTCTCAAAAGCAGAATACTCAACCTTCTGAGCTTCTAACTTTTGCAGCAGCTTTTGATTCTGAAATTGCAAAACTTTAGTATCAAGCTGCATCAGACCAATAAAAGGAGGTGGCATTAGAAGAAAGTCAAATATACATACGAGCTATAAAAGAAACCATTCTAACATGAGGATATTTCACCCAAAAAAGTTTTAATGAAGTTGGACCTCCAAATCTCCATGGACAAATCAACCTAACCAAACCCCAAGCGAACACGCTGAAAAAATAATAATACCCCATATTCATAGCTGAGCACAGCAGAGGATCCAAGAACAAGAAATGTTCAACCAAAAGCATACAGTAAAAGGAGAAGTGGCATTTGCAGCAAATAAGCCAGCATCAAATCTATGATCACTAAAATAATATAAAAATCCTCAAAATTCAAAAGAAAATTTAAACTAAATTGCCGATGACAATATTTATAAACATTAGGTCAAAGCCACATATAGACATGCATCCAATTGATGCTAAAGTAGCAATGCGAAATTTGATACATAAGAAAAAAACCGTCAGAATTAAGTAATTTTGACTTTTTAAAAATTGTAATTCAATAGAACACTAAGTATTAGGACACGCAGATATCTGTAATTACTTCAAATCAGAAATTTTTAACAAAATAAGAAGCAAACACCATACCTTTTTCTCCTCAGAAGTTGGTGAGAATGGTTGCTTCTTTGAGTCAACAGCAGTGGGAGATATGGAGGCAAAGTGACGCCGTTTTCGGTCAGCCTCACCAGTGCTCCCCATTGAAACCCACCCCAGACAACCTTTATCTACTTCAAGGCCAAACGGTGTATCCACCTCAAATAAACCTTAATGTTAACCTGATTGAATAAAAAATAATGTTTCAATAACAGAACCATAGCCAATTAATCCGTTTCAAAACCCTAATTCATCACAATTCTAAAGCCCTAACCGATCAGTTTTTCATTCATTGTTTCTTATTGTTGCTCACCAAAAACCTAATTTTATCAAAATTATAATCGAAAACAAAAAGGGTCGTCACTTTCTAATGACAAGAAGAAGAGTTAGGCGCAGCAGTTTCTCTCGCCCTTTACTTTTTATCTATCTAAGAACGCAGTATAAAGAGAGAGCTTGAGTAGGAAATTGAAAAATAATTAAAACAATAATAAAATGAATAGAACAGTTGGGTGTCTGGGGGTATATTGAAATAAGGAATTTTGAAATTCTGAGAATGTTCAAGGGTACTTTTGAGAATTGAAAGACCGATTCTTTAAAAAAAAGTTAAATTTAGATATTAGTCCCTGTACTTTACAAACATTTATAGATTTAATCTTTTTACTTTAATTTGGTCAATTTTAGTTTCTGTTCAAATTTTAAAATTTTCGTCCTTACCAAACGATAATTGTCAATTTCGTTAAGTACAACTACTTTCAAAATTTGATACTGAAAACATATTATTGTATGCGAAATACGATGTCAGCTTGTTATTTCTAAGTAGTACTCACTAAAAATCCTATTAATGGATTGATTGTTGTTATTTATGTCAAGACTGAAATTTCAAATTTCGATAAGTATAAGAATTTAAAATGATCCAACGGAAGAATATGGACTAAATCTATAATCATATGCATAGTACATGATTAGTAATTGAACTTAACCAAATGGATTTAACTGCTCTTGTTTGGGTCAGGACTAGAATTTTAAATTTTGAAAAGTATAGACACTAAAATTGACTAATTGGAAAAGTATATGGATTAAAATTGATCAAATTAAAGTATAAAGACTAAAATTATAATTTCCGCAAAGTACAGGAACCTATAAATATAATGCAAGATTAAGACAATTAGAGAGAGAGAGAGAGAGAACCTATACTGCATGAATTAACCCTAAATTTGATATTATAACGTATGTACAGGAATACCAAATGTAAATATAAAATACACAAGAAGAAAATAATACGAATTTATATAAGGGTAAAAATTTAAAATTGATACAAATCATGATATGATAAGAAAAAAAGTAAGATAAATAATAATACGAAATATAAATCTTAGAAACAATTATTGAGCCATTACAATGAAATCAGAATGTCTTTAACTTGTTGTTGCTCTTTTTCTATTTTCTTTGGTCTTACGTTACATGCATCCTATTCTTTGATCATTGTCATGCATTTGAATCTGCCTCTTTCCGCTATATACAATATCAAATATTAGACTTCAATACTGAAGTAGTATGGCCAGACAGTTCTAAAAAACCTGTACCAACCAGTTAACCTATTACAACCAAGTGTCGCAACAAGGTGAGCTGCTTGATGTCATTCATCTTTCATGGAGAGTTCATGTCTTTTTTTCTGCCCAACTTCCACAAGCAATGTCAAAAGAGCTTCACACACTTGGGCTGCATCTGCTTCAGAAGGGTCATCCCTCAAGGATGAATAAACCATCCAGGCATGATCTAATTTCCGTTTTGGGCGCACCACAATAGATCCTGGGACTTCTGCATCACAGCGTGCCACAAGCCCATCACTCTGTTCCTTATACCTGACAAGCAGCAATTGGGCACATGCAGCCATGGCGGCACCGAGGGGCATGACCACGGGTAGTCTTGCAGGCTGGCCATCAGAGAGGGGAGCCATCATAGGTAGCTCCGCATGAGCAACACGAGATAATGTTGCCAGTACGGCAGGACTGATGCTAGCTTCAGTATGGAAAGAGACAACTGGAAGCTCCTTTGGCAAATGGTGTTTCTGCAAAAATTCTTTCCTTCTCTTGTAAGTCAAGTCTTCCATAGCTTGCATGTCCCCCTTTACAGTTGGAATGTTTCATATGAAGATTGTCAGAAAAATAATTTGCAATGGGCTACAAATTTAAAAGATCATGCAACTAGACTTCCACCAGAAAGTAGACTCAGTTCAGACAAAAATCATTCCATTGAAAAAGAGGTAACGATCACCAAACCATCCAATGAATGTGCTGAGTTCCTCCCATGGTAACTCAGAAGTCACAGCAAAGTAATTGCATATGATCCTGCTGTCAATTTTTTATGGACACTCGAGAGCAAAGAAACTGTATAAAAGACTACTTGCATACCTTAAGCACTTTACAAATTAGAATCTCCATAAGCTTCCGTAGATTAACATAATCACCAAGCTGGCCTTCTCTCAAGATATCTGAAGCTATAGGACTTCCACCGTACGGACTCTGTGCTAATGCTAACCCAGCAACCTTATCTTTCAAGTCAGACCAATACATAGATAGAGCAGCCGCTGCATCTACTCCCCCTTTGCTATGTCCAAGAAGCAAAATACGTTTTCCAGAACCCCAATAAATTTCCTCGATGTAATCTTTTATCTCTTTGGCATTTTTCTCAACTGAAGCCTGATTAGTGATTGTAATGTTCAGCGTAGACTAAAAAAAAAACCAAACTGTGTAACAGAAGAGTAATTAAATATACCTCACTATGAATCTTGGCAATATGACAAGTCAGACCCATCTTTGAGAAACTTGTTTTTGTACTGACAAAATAAAGAGGCCCATGGTTGCTGAAAAGACCTGCCAAAAATGACAATTGCTGGAAGTAAGCAATTAAGCAACATAGAAATACTGAATCAGAACTTCTAAAAAGAAATTAAAACAATATAATACCAAGATCCCGCAGCACATCTATGATCTTTGTCTTGGCAACTAATGCATCAAAAATCACCATTCAAAAGATAGTGTTCAAGGTTAAATTTTGAATTTCAACTCAAGAATCAACTTCAGCCTTTGTTCCATTTTAGTATATTTTAGCTCCAAGTTTGCGTAACTGATTTTTAGTCAGCTCAAATCTAAGGTAGAATTTTAATCGCTTGCTATAACTATATAAAGGCAAGCAATGATCAATGAACCTACATTCTTGATTTCACCTCTGAAAGACATGATGTGTTCAGAGCTGAAATGAAAATAGAACATGCATATCTTCACTAAGGATTTTGTACCGCTGTTTCTGACAAGGTTTCTTGTTCCCTAAAATGTTCAAGAAACAATATTTTGGTGTTTTAACCTGTTTATACAAACCTTTAGTTAAAAATTGGTATTTTCCAAAAAAAGAGTGCTGTAAGAAATAGTGCCTATATTCTAATATCTACTTGAGCATATCAGATTCAATCCCCCTCCAATTTCACCATTTTTTTCTTTCTCTCAAAATGCCCAGAATGCGAATACGGTTGTTTTAAGGAGGAAAATTTACAAAGGTACCTGGAACCAATAAATACACCATCGAGCTTGGCAGTTTATGGAGACCATGCCTGAAAAAGGAGAGACAACTAATCAAGAATTGCAAAACCATGCTAGGAAATAGTACTCACATAAAAATATGCTAAGCAGCCATTTTACCTAATATTTTCAAGAATTTCTGTAAACCTCCCAGTTCCATCTTCAACTGACGGCATCTCTGGAGCCCGTTTCAGCCATCCAATATCATTTGCAGACCCACGAACAGTACTCCTTGCTCTTTCAATAAGCCTGAGCATTTTTTATATGTGTATATATAAAGACTGGAACAATTCATTACTCCTTATAATACCCAAACTGAAATTACTTCTGGCATTAAATAAGAAGAAAGGGGAGGAAGATTATTCAAAATATTGCAAGAAATTTAAATTACAAATAAGTATGCTCAAATGATAAGCAACCAGTCATGAATGAATTAATCCAACCCCTCCTTTCCCCACCTTTGCGCAGAAAGTTGTAGTGCACGGAAGAATCATTAAAACTGACAAACTGAGGAACTCCACCGCTTAAAAATTGTAAACATTTTGACCTTTTAGCATCCCGTGTAATGACTACTATTTTTTAAAATAATAAGTATAGGATAATATCTTAAAATCACGATCTATTTTCACAAATTTCGTTATAAAAGAAATCCATGATTAAGCATATAGGAATAAATACCCTTGAAAAATGGAAATCCCATTTTGCCTCGTTTGATTTGATTGTGCAATTGCACCATTCATTTCAGATGGATCTCCAGTGGAGGTCCTTACTACAGGATTGTTGGCTGAGGCAGTAGTTACATGACAAGAGGATGCAGACAATGTTGAGCTACTTCCACTTGAAAATGGATGATCATTAATCACAGAATCCTCAGTTCGCCCTGAAGAAGATGTTGATATTTCTTGCACACGTACAATGGAATCCCTTGAATCTCTAAAAGCAAGTTTCTCTGCAACATTGCCAAAAGAATTGCAATGAAGTCGTCCATAATTCATGGGTTAACACAATGAGCACAAGGAACATAGACCAAAATGAAATGAAGAACACAATAAGCTAGTTCAGCACAGAAATGATATAAGCAACTCTTAGAGGCTTCCAGGAAAGAAAATAATAAAAAGAGAAATAAAAAAGGAACTTCTGTAGATAAATATTGAATTAAAAAAATTGGAAGAAATCAAGATGAAAAGAGAGACCTTACCAGAATAACCAGAAAAATAACCAGCCAAGTAGTTAGTTGTTTGTGCAAGATAAGAAGCAGCTTCATTTAAAGCTGGTAAAGAGGTGAATAATTGAGGAATAACCCCATCATTTCCAAGACCATCATTTTCAGCCTGAAAATAGGGTTGTTGATTTTGTCGTTCAAGACAAGTAAGATCAGGTCTTAATGTTATTAACAAAGATCTATAACGCCAATGTACCGATGAAAAAACAGAACTATAACACCAAGAAATGAAATAAGTTATAGAATCTGGAATTTTGTTGCAAAAGATATCAAAAGAACTGCACAAAAAACAATAGATGAAGAAAAATAAGAAAAAAGTTATAATATGCTTTTGATTTAAACAGATGCCAGATCAAGCTAAACACATTGGCAAATTAACCTCTTTAAAACCAGGAAACTTCTTGAAACCTAAGTATTATACAGATACATACAGCACATTCCCAAAAAGAAATAATACCTAGACTCTGAAAGCTGAAATCTATGTCGCTCGGGCTTTCATTTTTCTTAAAAGTACTTGTTTTAAGTGTCCATCACATAGTTAGATATCCGTATCGAATATGGTCCTCCAAATATATATATATATTAAACATAGGAAAATTTGAGCATATCCTGAGTTCAGATAAAATAGGCTTAAATACTTACCACCGACCCTGTCCTTGTTTCTCCATTTCTGCATCTTTCAGCTGTCCTCATTAGAATCAAGCTCTAAAAAACCAATTGGGGCGGGGGAATAACACGTTAACTTCTTTAAAAAAAGACTGGAGAAGAGCAATCCAAGCTTATTTAATCTAAGCTTGTGGCAGAGGATTCCAATGATAGAAAAATCTGCTTCCAAATTAATTTCACTGATTTTCAAAACATAGATCGTTCTCGTTGAAATATTGGTTGGACAACGTGTTCAAATTAAATGATTAAAAAACAAAATGTAGAAGAGAAATTGAAGAGGAAATCAATAACCATCAGATTATAATAAATATATGTTTTCGAATTCCATTCTAGAAACACTTACCCAAATCCTTACTGAAATATCAATTATCAACGAAATTTTTACAGCAATAGGAATTTAGAAATTTTATTATATTAATGACTATTGTAGATTCGATTATTTTCAACTCGTTTGAATTGATAAAATTTCTTAACAACAAGGAATAGGAGAGCAAAAGCAAACCGAAATACCGAATGGCGAATGCGAAAGAGAAGAAGCCAGACGATGTCGTTTCATCTCGCTTTAGTGATACAGGGCCGTGGAGGGAACGAATCTCAAGGAAAACTTTTATTTAGTTTAGCCCATATCTATCTTCGCCGCCTAAAAAGCATGGTTCTGTATTTTTGTATTTCCATCTTTTATAAAAATAGGTAAGTTAATTTTTATATATTTTAAAATGTATAAAAAAGTTTTTCCTTAAATTTTATCTATTAAATGATCAAGTGACATATTAATTTAATGGAGAATCTAATTTGCATGCTTTAAAATATATAAAAATTAATTTATCTGTTTTTTCAATAAAAAGGTTGAAATGTAATTTACCCTACTTTCCGATAATTTTACTAGCATAAGTCACATTATATTAAAATTTTTAAAAAATTTATGGTCCATACTTTTTTTGGTTTTTTTTAGAGAGGAAATTTCATGCCTTCTAAAAAATACATATATTTATCATTGAGTAAAATGTTGAAGTACCTTTGCCTAGTTATTCTTTTTTTTTTTTTTGTTATATATCTTCGCATCTTAAATGATTAAAATTGAGATAAAATTACTTTCAATTTGAATCAATTCAAATAATTCTATATTTTGTTCTAATCTAAAAATAGTTGTAGTTGTTGCTAAGATGTGGGAACAAAAAATACCTTTTTTTATTGGAAAAAGAAGATAATTCACAAAATTAGCTAGCAATTACAAAGAAAAAGTCTTTATATCTTTGAATAAAAGTGTTTGTATCGAGCCAAGCGATGTGTCAAATACTAGCAATCCTACAAGTTCCTCTACACTCTCCAACACCATATGATCCACAGCCATGTTAGCCATACGAGGTGTATGGTGCACTCCCACTTCTTATTGGCTCTTCAGTAAAGTCTTGATTCTACGCACCAGATTTGTATCACTCGTGTTACTTTGAAATTTTCGCACATCACGGTTTGCTCCCAGCAACACCTTATGGTAATATACAGAAACACCATTTCCCAAATCCTAACTTCATTTAACTTGTTAATAATTTCCCCTTCGTACTCGACCATCACAAACATGCAATACATGAAATTTATAAACATATTATCACATAAACATAATAACGTGGAGCACGCCAAACTTATGTGTTTTACTGCAATCATTCATGCATACTACTCAATTGCCTACTTGTAATATCCCGAAAATTTTTACAGTAAAATATTATCCGTGATATAGTAAAATAAGGAAATAAAGTGATAAAAAGGGAAATTTTGAGTTATGTCAATATTGGGAAGTATATTATGATATATTAATTCAAGAAAGGACTAAATTGTAAAAGTGAGAAAAGTTTTGTTGCACAAGAGTAAATACTCAAAATTTGAGGGGTTAAAGTGTAAATATGAAAAAGTTGAAGGACCAATAGTGTAAATATTTTAAGGGTGGAATGATCTAGAAACTAAGGAAAATGGATGAATTAGGACCAAATTGAGTAGATGAAGAACTATGAGGGACTAAATTGCAATTTTACCAAATTAAATGATGACTCAATGATGGAATTTTAAAAGATAATGAAGGGCAAAATGGTCAATTGGAAGAGAGAGAAATCTAGAAAGCAATGATGATGTTGGAGATATTTTAGATTAAATAAATAAATAAATAATAGTTTATTAATATTTTAATTTAATTTTTAAATGATATTTTATTATTTTATTATTATTTTACTTAGTATATATAAGGAAAGAAAGATGAAGAATCATCATTTTTTTCCATACACCCAACGTATGAAGAGAAAAGGAAGAAAGAAACTTTCTTTTCTTTACAATTTGGTCCTTCCACCAAAAATTCACTATTTTCACCTAGAAATCAAAAGAATTTTCATAGCTACTAAGAGAGAGAAATGTTAAGGAGACCATGGGGAGTTAGAATATCAAGTTGGATTCAAGAATAGAAGCTGGAGGAGAGAGAAAATCAATTTAAAGATTAGTATCAATAGAACAAGCGGTAAGTACATCAAGATTTCAATATGTTTTTAAGTTTGATATTATTGACAAAGCATGGAAATAATATTATAGTAGAGTTTTCTTACATAAGGTCCTATGTTCTTGATATGTTAGTGAAGAGAAAATAAGAGAAAGTGATGAGAAATGGTGTAGAAAAAGAAAATAGTCTAACTTTAAAAAATCATAAAAAATTTTAGAAATCGAATTATAGGATGAATAAAGTATGAAATTAAAGTTTATTGAGTCTAGTTTCTTATAGAAGAAATTATGTAAGCAATAGAATTGTAAATCATGAGATATAATCAATTTTGTGAGACAAGGTCAGAATGATTTCGGGTTCCCCTGTTCTGACTTTTGAAAATCATCAAAAATTGGATAAAAATAATTATGGACTTAAATTTATATGTTTAGAATCTTTAATGAGTCTATTTTCAAGAGAAATAAACGGGAACATCATTCGAATTCTGTAATAGGAGATAATTAATTTTTAGTGAAGAAGGGTCAGGACTGTCAGACAGCAGAACAGGGGTAAATTTAAAGAATAAACTGTACTTATTGGCTAAACCAAAAATTATTAAAATTTTATGGTAAAAATATATATGAGTCTAGTTTCAGATAAAATTAACGGATCTTAATTTGGAGTTCTATTAGCTCCAGATATAAATAATTTAGTGACTATGACACAGATGGACAGCTTGAATATTCATAAAAGTAATTAATAAAAATTATAGATAATATTACTTACAAGTGTGTTAAATACATTAAGGATGTGAATGGAGAGGATGAGGAGGAAAATATGTATGATTATTCATCTAACATGGCTAATTTGCATGTTTTAGGCTCAGGGACTAAATTGAATAAAAGTAAAACTTTATGAGTAATTTTGTAAAAATGTTAGAAATGACCAAATTGCATGAAATGAACTATTTTATTATTTAAATTACAAAATTGAATGAAATTATTAATTTAGTTTAAGATCAGGGGAAAACATGTTTTAGGGATTAAATTGAAAAGTGTTGAAATTATGGAAAATTCTGATATTTTATAGAAATCATGAACTTTTATCAATATATATGAGAATAATAGCTGGAAATAAGGATTAAATTGTAAGAATTTTATTTTCCTGACCCTAAGGACGAAATCGTCATTAAATAAAAGTTTAGGGGCAAAATGGTAATTTTGTCTAGAGCATTAATTAAATACATTAGAATATGAAATGAATGAAAATGATGATCAAATTTATTTATAAAGATCCGGACGACTCAAATAAGAGATTTGATCGTGGAAAAGAAAAGATATCAGATTAATAAAATTATAAACACAAACAAGTAACGAGGTAAGTTCATGTAACTTGAATTATATTCTTAAATGCTTGAAATGCATGTTTTTGATATGAATATGATTTGAATGTTCATTATATGAAAATTTATGAAATCTCGACATATTGATAAAAAAGGAAGAAATCCGGTTGAATGAAAGGAAAATTCGATGGATCTTTGAAAAGGAATTGTGGTAAAAGGATCTAGCCGGACGGGTGATCCTATCTCGATATAGCCCTCCCGAAGAATATGTGGAAAATGGATTTAGCCCGGACGGGTAATCCGAATTAGGGTCTGAATTTTAGCTTGACTGGTAATTTGTGATCCAAGCTCATTAGAGTAATTGTCGTTGTGGGAGATTTAGCTTTGGTGACCGTAATCCCGACAATACTCTATGAGTTTATATTACAGTGATTTAGCTGGGTGGTAATCCCCTTTGTAAGGATGAGGTTCGCGGGAGTGTGCTTGTAACACCCGTGCATCCGAGACCGTCGCGAGTCGAGCACGAGGTGTTACTAAACTTAATTTCATCAATTAAACGGCTTAAACAATTTATTTTTAAAATTTTCAGACAAGCTGGCTAATCTGCGTCTGATCACTTAAAATTCATATCTCGAGTTCGAAACTCAAAATCCAATTCCGTAAATTTTCCTTGAAACTAGACTCATATATCTATTTATTAATTTTTTCTAGAATTTTTAGCTAGGCCAATTAGTACAGTTTATTAGCTAAAGTCTCCCCTGTTTCAGGGTTCGACTACTCTGACCTCTGTGTATTACGAATCAGTTATCTCTCTGTACAGAATTTCAATGATTATGAAGTTTGTTTCTCTTAAAACTAGACTCAATAAGAAATCTATACATATAAAGTATGACTTCTAATTATTTTTATACAATTTATGGTGAATTTCCAAAATCAGAACAGGGGGTCCAGAAATCGCTCTAGCCCTGTTTCACAAAAAATTGAACATCTCATAAAATATAACTCATATACCTGTTTCGTTTCTTCCATATGAAAATAGACTCATAATTCTTCAATTCCATGTTTTATTCATCATCTAATTATATCTCTACTATTTTTAATGATTTTTCAAATTCACGTCACTACTGCTGTCTGAATCTATTTTATGTTAAATTTTACCTATTTCATGGTTTCCATGAATTAACTAGCAATTTGACATACATAACACCAAATATGATCATAATTAGCCATTCCAATGGCTAATCATTACCAAGCATTTTTATACTACTCAATAACCATATCATAAGACCATATATACAAAATGATTATAATGCTATACATGCCATACTCAAAATATACAAGCCATTATGCCAAGATGGTATACGAATAGTGTGAGCGTGCCTCCGACCGTTCCCGATTTCCGAGCTGGCTTGTCAACACTACAAGGATTGAAAAGGAGGGAGTAAGCATAAATGCTTAGTAAGTTCACATGCAAATAGCAAGTAACATAACCATATAAGCAAACATAAAACATCATTTGCATAATCATCACCAAGACATTCATATCATATTTTCATTTATCATCTTACCATATTGTTGTTATATCGATTTTTCAACCCGAGGGTTAAGTACATACCTGTTCAAAGTATCCATTTCACAACACTTACCAATACGTCCCTTTCATCTTGAGTATTCCTCCATTTGAGTAGAACTTTACCCATTGAACACATCGGAATATAATTCGGATACATAGAAAGTTTGCACATAAGTGCCGCATATGTAGCCAAGCTACTATGTAACCCGCCCATGAGCGAACTCGGACTCAACTCAACGAGTTCGGGCGTTCAACCATCCTAGTGACATGTCACTTGTATCCTAATCCATTCCTAAGGTCCAACGGGACCTTTTTCCCAATCATGTGTCTCAACCATTTTCTACGGAATACCGATACCGATACTCGGTAGTATTTCACATTTTCCAAGTATATCACATAATTTGACATATTATTAAACAATTATCACGAGTATAATATTTCATAATAATTATCATATCATTTAAATAACATAAAAACATTTAAAATAGTAACTATGTTACCAACATTTACATATGAACTTACCTAGTATGCGAAAATGGCTACTTTTACCATTTCGTCCACAACTTGGTATTTTCCCCATTTTAGCCCGAATTTCAGTTTTCCTTGCTCTATCATTTAAAATATAGTCTAATTAGGACTCACATTATTCAAATTGACCCAAAATCACATTTTGGAAAAATTACAATTTTGCCCCTAAACTTTTGCATATTTACACTTTTCCCCAAAGCTCGTAAATTAAAATTCAGCCTATTTTTTTGTGTTTTATGACATGCTGATCATTTTTCCCTTTTATGGCAACATCAAATTCTCACTCTAACATGTACTTATGACTATTAGGTATTTTTACCAATTAAGCCCTTTTGCTCGTTTTCACTTAAAATCGAGTAGCACAAGTTGTCTAACATAATTTATAACCTCATATTCTATCATAGAACACCAAAATACACAAATTTCACCTATGGGTATTTTTCCAAATATAAACCCTAGGTTAAATTATTGCTAGCATAAGCTAAATCGAGCTACCGGGACTCCAAAAACGTAATGAACTTGAAAAACGGGGCTAGAATGGACTTACAATCGAGTTTGGAAGCTTGAAAAACCCTAGCCATGGTTTCTCCTTGCTATATTCGGCCATTGGGTTGAAGATGAGCAAAATTGGCTTTTAATTTTGTATTTTAATTCATTTTACCCCTAAATGACCAAAATGCCCTTACTACTAAACTTTCCAAAAATTCCATCCATGTCCAATTTTTGTCCATAAACTTAGAAATTGGTAAAATTGCTATTTAAGACCTCCTAATTAATATTTCAAAACAATTTCATACTAGAAACTTCTAGAATGCAAGTTTTATAAATTATTCAATTTAGTCCCTAATTTCAATTTAAGCACTTTATGCATAAAATTTCTTCACGAAAATTTCACACAATCATGCAATCATATCATAGACCTCAAAATAATCATAAAATAATTATTTCTATCTCGAATTTTTTGGTCACAAAACCACTATTCCGACTAGGCCCAAAATCAGGATATTACAACTCTCCCCCCTTTAGGGATTTTCGTCCCCGAAAATCTTACCAGAAAAGTGGTCTTAACTTTTAATCTCATATTCGGTGCCAAAGAAATTTCACTTAGACTGTACCTCCAATACATCTCTTTAATTTCTCATATGATCTGAAAGCTTATATCTCAACTCTCAACTATTCTTAAATTTTCAACCCTTCTCAGTTTCCCATGATATCATGACATAAAACCCGGATCTTAACTTGATTAATGGAGACCGGAATTCCAAGAAATCCAACAATCAAAGAGACCTGAATTTCCATGAATCTGATGAGTAGGAATTCATTCAATACAGATATGATTTATAGATCTCGCCAAACATTTAACAATAGGATACATCACATTTTCCTCTTTTTGCCATGGAAATAATTCTGATATGGCCTCAAGAATAATCCTTCTCATTTCCATCCTAATATCAACACTGACAAGGATAATTTTGATAGATCCCAATGCTCGGCTTTAACCCCTTTAACAACTTCGATTTTATGTAACATCGAATGCTCTAAACTATCACATTACCTCACCGTCTTGAAACACATCACAATTCATACAACAGTACATTACTGAAAATCAGGAAGTCTTTACTCAATGTAGACTAGTCTAGTTCAGACGCTTCGGTTACCAATATTCCCATCTATCCGAACTCTGTCAACATGTAATAAGCTTTTCAGCTTTCACAAGACGAAAACCTATTCATTCGTAGTGACTTTAACTAATATCCAACTCTTTCTAATAAATATACACTTCTCGTTTAGACTATTTACTCTTTTATCCGTACAAAATGAAATTCTATTATCAGACTTGGGAAAAATAATTCTGAAATAATTGTCGCATGAAATCTTTCAAATAGATAATTCACCATACCGACTGAAACTCGCGCTTTTATCACTTATGCCTTTTATCGATGTCAAATCCTTACACGAAATTAGAAAAAAAACCCCAATACTAAAATCACCACATTACCAAGATCAAATTAGAAGTTTAGTCATATTTGACATGATTATCACGAGTGAAGAACGCACTTGAACACGAGTCATAATTGACAAATTATGGAACAAAGATAACAAGAAAACCGAATAAAGAAGTCCAAAATAGAGAAATTCAGAATAAAGAAATCCGAATAAAGAAACCCAAGATACGATACTATCTTTGGAGAATCGAAAACCAAGCTAGGAGAATCGAAAACCAAACTCATAGAGAAAATACGGAATACCAGATAATTCTTCAAAGAAAGAAAGTCCAAAAGAAAACATCATTTAATCCCACTGGAATCAAATATAACAAGAACAATATATCTTCCCATACATATATATCAGATGAAGCATCAAGTAGAAGAAACAGAATCATAATATCATATGTATTCTCTCATCAACTCTTATCAAACGAAATGAAATAGAATACCCGATGAAATAGAGCAATATAAATTATAAACCAATCGGACTACCAATGCTTTCATCTAACACCGAGATTAAAAGACATTCCCATATAACAAGAATTTCTTCAGAAGATCAATAACCATAGAAATATTTTCGAGAACGGGTAAACACATAGAACATCTCAAAAGAGATGCTAAATCTGTCCAGTCATAACTATCACACTCGAGATAGTTCACATTTCAAATATCATTTCCCCAACTAGTTACGCCATCATGATTTCATATTAAACCATTCACTAAAGAAGGCGGTTGTGAATAAATTTCGATTTACACTTTTCTCGACCTTGCACACGAGTAATTCGGTTTACCAAGGAAAATTTCTTTTCTAGCTGGAGCGTGCATAATTCCAATAATCTTTACGTCAAATCGATACTTTCATCAAGCTCGACTTTACTTATCGGTTCATTTTCAATCTCTCGATCATACTTATAATTATTCTATCATTTGAACTCTTTGGGTTCTCAACAGGAAACTTATTCAATACAAATCTCATGAAATTCCATTATAAGTACCATTTCGGTAAGGGGAGGGGTTGTAGGACCTCGACTCGACTTTCTTATACATACACATATGACACAACTTCCATCATCATAGCAACATCATCAAAATCATGTCATTCATTCATGTTGGCTTACACCAATTTTCCTATTGTCCCATTTAGACAATATACTTATGCATACATTCTATGTTTTCTAGATAACTTTACTTATCCATTCATTTAATTAAATTAAGTCATGCTCATGACATCATATAAGGCCAAACAAACATAGATATTTGCACCACAATCATAACTTTCATTTCGTGCATCATCATGTACATATCATTACAATCATATAATTCAGTCCAACAATTTAACATAGATAAGTTCATTTCATTATAATCCTTTATCTCATAAAAATTATATATCATTAGCATTCATCAACATTTGACGTCCAAATCAAAACAAGGACATTTTCATTCGTATCATAATATTATGACTTTTATTCATACCTCTACTACTTTCTATTTATTCCGTTCATCTTATCAAGTAAGCCATATACACTACATCATATGAGCATTAAGCAAATATGAATATTTATCACATATGTATCATAAACCTTTATTCATACTTTTTGAACCGATACTTATCATAATCATAATTTTACTCAAATACCTTCACATAACATTGAACATGGTTGGCGCAGCTCGGTTGGAGAGTACCCTGTCTAAATAAGACGGTACTCATACACGTTGGAAGACATCACACTATCACAGATCAGTGGCATGTATAGCTAAACTTTTACACATGCTAGGTTAGTCCGAGAACTGACTAAACCTGCTCTAATACCACCAAATGTAACACCCCGTACCCGAGACCGTCGTCGGAGTCGAGCACGAGGTGTTACTAAACTTAATTTCATCAATTAAACAGCTTAAACAATTTGTTTTTAAAATTTTCAGACAAGCTGGCTAACTGCGTCACGGTCACTTAAAAATTCATATCTCGAGTTCCGAAACTCAAAATCCAATTCCGTAAATTTTTCCTGAAACTAGACTCATATATCTATTTACTAATTTTTTTTCTAAAATTTTTAGCTAGGCCAATTAGTACAGTTTATTAGTTAAAGTCTCCCCTGTTTCAGGGTTCGACTACTCTGACCTCTGTGTATTACGAATCAATTATCTCTCTGTATAGAATTTCAATGAATATGAAGTTTGTTTCTCTTAAAACTAGACTCAATAATAAATCTATACATATAAATTATGACTTCTAATTATTTTTATACAATTTATGGTGAATTTCCAAAATCAGAACAGGGGGTCCAGAAATCGCTCTGGCCCTGTTTCACAAAAATTTAAACATCTTATAAAATATAACTCATATACCTGTTTCGTTTCTTCCATATGAAAATAGACTCATAATTCTTCAATTCCATGTTTTATTCATCATCTAATTATATCTATACTATTTTTAATGATTTTTCAAATTCACGTCACTACTGCTGTCTGAATCTATTTTATGGTAAATTTTACCTATTTCATGGTTTCCATGGATTAACTAGCAATTTGACATACATAGCACCAAATATGATCATAATTAGCCATTCCAATGGCTAATCATTACCAAGCATTTTTATACTACTCAATAACCATATCATAAGACCATATATACAAAATGATTATAATGCTATACATGCCATACTCAAAATATACAAGCCATTATGCCAAGATGGTATACGTATAGTGTGAGCGTGCCTCCGACCATTCCCGATTTCCGAGCTGGCTTGTCAACACTACAAGGATTGAAAAGGAGGGAGTAAGCATAAATGCTTAGTAAGTTCACATGCAAATAGCAAGTAACATAACCATATAAGCAAACATAAAACATCATTTGCATAATCATCACCAAGACATTCATATCATATTTTCATTTATCATCTTACCATATTGTTGTTATATCGATTTTTCAACCCGAGGGTTAAGTACATACTTGTTCAAAGTATCCATTTCACAACACTTACCAATACGTCCCTTTCATCTTGAGTATTCCTCCATTTGAGTAGAACTTTACCCGTTGAACACATCGGAATATAATTCGGATACATAGAAAGTTTGCACATAAGTGGCGCATATGTAGCCAAGCTACTATGTAACCCGCCCATGAGCGAACTCGGACTCAACTCAACGAGCTCGGGCGTTCGCATCCATAAGTGAACTCGGACTCAACTCAACGAGCTCGGGCGTTCAACCATCCTAGTGACATGTCACTTGTATCCTAATCCATTCCTAAGGTTCAACGGGACCTTTTTCCCAATCATGTGTCTCAACCATTTTCTACGGAATACCGATACCGATACTCGGTAGTATTTCACATTTTCCAAGTATATCACATAATTTGACATATTATCAAACAATTATCACGAGTATAATATTTCATAATAATTATCATATCATTTAAATAACATAAAAACATTTAAAATAATAACTATGTTACCAACATTTACATATGAACTTACCTAGTATGCGAAAATGGCTACTTTTACCATTTTGTCCACAACTTGGTATTTTCCCCATTTTAGCCCGAATTTCAGTTTTCCTTACTCTATCATTTAAAATATAGTCTAATTAGGACTCACATTATTCAAATTGACCCAAAATCATATTTTGGAAAATTTACAATTTTGCCGCTAAACTTTTGCATATTTACACTTTTGCCCCAAAGCTCGTAAATTAAACTTCAGCCTATTTTCTTATGTTTTATGACATGCTGATCATTTTTACCTTCTATGGAAACATCAAATTCTCACTTTAACATGTACTTATGACTATTAGGTATTTTTACCGATTAAGCCATTTTGCTCGTTTTCACTTAAAACCGAGTAGCACAAGTTGTCTAACATAATTTAAAACCTCATATTCTATCATAAAACACCAAAATACACAAATTTCACCTATGGGTATTTTTCCAAATATAAACCCTAGGTTAAATTATTGCTAGCATAAACTAAATCGAGCTACCGGGACTCCAAAAACGTAAAGAACTTGAAAAACGGGGCTAGAATGGACTTACAGTCGAGTTTGGAAGCTTGAAAAACCATAGCCATGGTTTCTCCTTGATATATTCGGCCATTGGGTTTAAGATGAGCAAAATTGGCTTTTAATTTTGTATTTTAATTCATTTTACCCCTAAATGACCAAAATGCCCTTACTACTAAACTTTCCAAAAATTCCATCCATGTCCAATTTTTGTCCATAAACTTAGAAATTGGTAAAATTTCTATTTAAGACCTCCTAATTAATATTTTAAATTAATTTCATACTAGAAACTTCTAGAATGCAAGTTTTGCAAATTATTCAATTTAGTCCCTAATTTCAATTTAAGCACTTTATGCATAAAATTTCTTCACGAAAATTTCACACAATCATGCAATCATATCATAGACCTCAAAATAATCATAAAATAATTATTTCTATCTCGAATTTTGTGGTCACAAAACCACTATTCCGACCAGGCCCAAAATCAGGATATTACAGTGCTCTCTGATATGAAATGTGTAAGACCATGGTTGAAAGATACCATGGCAACCTGATATGAAATGTGTAAGACCATGGTTGAAAGATACCATGGCAACCTGATATGAAAAGTGTAAGACCATGGTTAAAAGATACCATGGCAACTTGATATGAAATGAATAAGACCATGGTTGAAAAATACCATGGCAATGTGATATGAAATGAACAAGACCATGGTTGAAAGATACCATGGCAACATGACAGAAAATTAGTAAGACCATAGTTGAAAGACACTATGGCATCATGTCAAAGATAAATAAGACTGTGGATGGGAGACGCTATGACATCTATTGAACAATTGATATTCAGGTCATATGTATCAGATGACGAATGGTTATATGAAATGGTTGTGTGAAATATTTACAAGAACTGGTCATATAGAAATATATGTACAAAATAGTTGTATGAAATAATTATGAAGATAGATAAACGAAACAAGAATAAGTACATGGAATATAATTTATGTTAAGTTTGATATAAACTTTACCGAAATAAACGTACATAAAATATATGGAAATGATGGAGCATGAAATATTGATATAATGAAATGATTGATATACACTTATGAAGAAACGGTAAGAGAATGATATGTTTCATAACATGTGCATATATGATTATCTTTGATATGTTGATACAAGGAAATTATGTAAGTAAAGACAATTATTAAACTCAAGTGTGACATGTCGAGAAAATAAGTATATCAATGTTGAGTTTAGATAAAATATGTGCAAGTATACTAACAATGATGTTGTTTGACGCTTAGACAAGTGTTAAACTGTTGATTGAATGGTAACATGTTTAATTATAAGGAGCATTGAAATGGTAAGTACTTAGATAAAAATAAAATTTAAGATTTTGCGAAATTTTTTTTATGATCCCGATTTAATTCCGGTTGGTTTCTATTGTATGTTTGGGGCTTCGAGGGCCTAGTAGAGAGACGTTATGATTATTTTCAAAATATGAATAATAAATGACTCAAAATTTTCTGAAAATGTTCAGTAAACTCCGGTAATGCTTCGTACCCTATTCCGGTAATGGATACGGGTAGGGAGTGTTACACTACTCAACTTTATACATACATAGCATTCTCAACAACATATTCATGCCAGACATACAACATCCCAAAATTGAAGTATAAAAACTCACCTGATGCTTTTTTGCCTCTTTAGCTTAACTCAAACGCTAGAGCTTCCATTCTCCTGGTAGCTAAGCATTTTGACCAAAATCATGAGTTAAGCTCAGTATTTTCAGAAAATGCATAACCCTAAAAAGGTTTTTGAAAATCCTTAACTTTATTTTCTTAATATTACGTATACCAAAGGACTTGGAGCCTTACCAGCTTACTGGATTCTCTACTTTTTCGACTCAAACATCATGATCATCACTCTATGTAGAGCTTCTCATACTATCTCTCCTTCAAAGCAACCAAAGAAGAAGATGAAGAAGAGAATAAAATGAAACAGAAGTGAGAAGAATTCTTCCTCAGAAGTCATTTCCCAGCTATTTATAGCCATTCACGCTCGATTATCAACCCTATAGAAACTATCTATTGATAATCATTTTGTCTCCCACTAAGGAACCAATTGATTTTAATCCAATTGAACCGGTATTAGATTTCAACCATGTCCAAATCAGTTGATAACTTTTTCTTGATTTTTCAGTAAAGGCCACCAACTTACGGCTTCTTTAAATCTAACCCCCACTTAGTCCTAATTTCTAGACTTAAAGAAAATCGAGTATGACACTTGGCCTCGAGATGTGATGAGACGAGTAAGTCACAGACCACTTTCTAGCTTCTCCTCTCGTCTTTAACCTACACGTTAAGCTAAAATAGCTTAGTAAGTATTGTAAGAATTTAACAGTAAGCCTAAATGTATATTTTGAAACATGAAGCCTAAATGTATATTTTGAAATGTGGTAATAATAAAAAATTATATACATATCGAATGTTAATTTATTATATAAATACTTGTAACATTAATCAAGCTTGTTCAAATTACACTTATTGATTTGTATTTCATTCACAAGGCCCAAAGTAGACTTAATAGAACGGTTAGGATATATAGAACATAACAAAACATCATTGAAGCGAATAACAGAACACTGCCAAAGTGGATAATAGAACATCGCCAAAGCGGATAACAGAACATTGCTGAAGCGGATAAACAAAGTGCGCGCTAAATATTCCTTAATGGCATGTCACTATTATCCTAATAGTTCCAATTTTGTCTACTTGGGCTTAATATCAAATATATTATCTTTGCATTCATTTCAATTTCATCCATATTTTATAAATTATACATATAACTTGTAATTCACTTTACTTACAGTATTCTTAATATAGTCACTTTTACATATACTTCACTATATCATTTTATTATTGCCATTAACTCTCTTATAGCATATTTTACCTTTATTACAATTTAATCCTCTTCAATACCACTACACATTTTTAAAATTTAATCATCTAAATGACATTTTTTACTAATAATATTTTTTTAAAGGTAGGATTAAACCCTTTTAGTACTTACAGCCAAGGCTTGATTGTAGAGTTCCCTTCTTTCTTCACTCATTGGCTACACTTTTTCCTTTATCTACAATTCGGTCCTTTTCTTTCTTCTTTTTTTCTTCATTTCCATGACAAGCACATAACATTTACTTGTTAATATCATAACATCATAACATATTTAAGCACAACTAAAGAAACTAACATGGATATTATAAAAGATCTTTATCTTTTTACATTAAATTCTTGTTGTTCTCACTAACCCTAACTTTTCTTTTCATTCTTAAGCAACAATTAACCCACTTCTCATGGAACTAAGGTAACTACCAGGGGCGAAGCCAGAATAATTTTTTAAGGGGGGCCGGATGAAATTTTAATTTTTTATAGTTTATATATTTATAATTTGTAAATGATTAAATCAAATTTTTATAATTTTAAAGGGCCAAAGTGCAATTTTACCTTTACTAATTTAAAATTTTTAAAAAATTTTAAGGGCCTAAATAACAAATTTACATTTTAAGGGGGCGGGGCCCATGCCAGCCCCCTGGCTTCGCCCCTAGTAACTACCTTACTCTTCTATTGATTTGAGTAGTAAAACATGAAAGATACTTGGTGAAATGAGCTTGGAAGATTCAAAAATCGTGAAAAGGAACTTGTTTGGAATAAAAGAAAAAGATTAGATAGAGAGGTTTTGAGGGGTAACAAGATGAGCAAAAATGGGAGAAAATAATCCTTTCATTTTTTTCTTTCCTTCTTCTACACACTACATCTAAAATATCTTCTAATTTTATATTAGAAATAATTGATTTTGCTAATTAGTCCTCCAATTAACAAATGCCACAATTCCACCCATAATCATGACATCTACATAATATCTAATTCATTCATTTACCATTTTACCCTTGCACTTTCCTTATATTTCCCTACATGACTCATGACTTATTTAGGTAAAATTGCATTTCTAATCCCTCTCATTTTCCATCAATTTCTATGTCACTAACTGTAATGGTCTAAATTTAAAATTATCGGAACAGTGGTTTCGTAACCACAAATCCGATTTAAAGAGAAATTTATTTCAATATTTTTGCATGAAAATTGATATGATAGGAAAATCGTATGAAAATATTGATAGAAAAATTTTACCGATTTAGTGGTTAGTTAGAAAAAGAAATTATTGAAGAAATTGGGTAAAAACAAGGTATCGAGACCTTTATCTCGTAAAACCGAGTCAAAAATAATTTTATAAATATTTATGAAATGTTAGTAATGTGGTATTAAAATTTCGTTAGGAAATTTTAATGTTTGGGTACTCAATTACATGAAAAGGACTAAATTGTAATAGGTGTAAAAGTTGCTAGAATGATTAAATAGCTTAAGAGTCTAATGAGAAAGGATTTAAAAGGCAATTAGACCCAAAATTTATTTGGACTGGACGGCAAGGGCATGAAATCAGCAGGGAATTTGATAAATTAAGGGTAAAATTGGAATATTGCAAAATTAACTAAATAAAGCTAGGACTAAATAGGAAATATCTAGATTTCTCTTCATTTCTCTTCAATTCCAGCAGCTAAAAATGCCATAGGAGGGTTCTCTAAGCTGTTATTTCATAATTTTTTCACCAATTGAGTTAATCCTTGCCTTTTTCTTGTAATTTTTGTGTTTCTAAGACTTTTACAACTAGGTCCTACTATTAAATTCATTAGTTTTTGATTTCATGGATGAAATTGAAAGTCACCATGATTGAGTTCTGTAATTTTATGATGAAATAGAATGAAATTAAAGTTTTAATTTATGTATGATATGATTTTATTAGGTAATTTCAATGGAAAATTGATTTTTAGGACCTAATTGTAAAAATGTTTGAAATTAAAGTCTATTTCTGA
Organism: Gossypium longicalyx; assembly: GCA_025698465.1. NCBI lineage: Eukaryota > Viridiplantae > Streptophyta > Magnoliopsida > Malvales > Malvaceae > Gossypium > Gossypium longicalyx. Next base: position 6,278,440 of record CM047005.1, read on the forward strand.
AAATATGATTCCTAAAGGTTGTAAACTAGTTTAAGGTGATATAATAAAGTGTTAATTGAGAAAAATAAGCTCAATTGAGAGACTAATTGAGTAGGGACGAAATTCTCATTTATTAAAAGCTTAGGGGAAAAATGGTAATAAACAGTTTGCACTAAAACATTTTGGACAGCAGCAGTACACTAGCTTTGAAAAATCACCATAAATTGTATAAATCGAATTAGAAGATGAAAAATATATGGAATTAAAGCTTCTTGAGTCTAGTTTCTCATAGAAGAAACAGTGTAAGCAATGGATTTGTAAATTTTGAGATATAATGAATTTTGTGAGACAAGGTCAGAATGAATTCGGGTTCCCCTGTTCTGACTTTGAAAAATCATAAAAAATTAAATAAAAATAATTAGGAGCTTAAATTTATATGTATAGAATCCTTAATGAGTCTATTTTTAATATAAATAAACTATAATATCATTTGAATCCTGTATGAAGAGATAATTAATTTTTAGTGAGGAAGGGTCAGAACTGTTAGACAGCAGAACAGGGGTGACTTTAAAGAATAAAATGTACTGATTGGCTAAACCAAAAATTCTGAAAATTTTATGGTAAGAAGATATATGAGTCTAGTTTCAGGGAAAATTAACGGAACTTAATTTGGAGTTTCGTATCTCGAGTTATAAATAATTTAGTGGCTATGACTTAAGTAGACAGCTTTGAATGAACTATAAATAATAGTTGAATTATAGAGAATGTTGTATATGAACATGAAATGTATTAAATTGATAATTAAATTTATTTATTTAGATCCAGAAGATTCAAATACGAAGCTAGATCGAGGAAAGGAAAAAGTTCAGGATTAGTAGATTTTTGTGCACAAACAAGTATCAAGGTAAGTTCATGTAACTTGAGTTATATTCTTAAATGCTTGAAATATATGTTTTTGATATGAATATGATTTGAATGTTCATTGTATGAAAATTGATAAAACATTGATATATTTGATAATAAAAAAAAGAAAAAAAGAAATCCCAGTTGAATGAAAGGAAAATTCGATGGATCTCTGAAAAAGGAATTGACGGTAAAAAGGATCAAGCCCGGACGGGTGATCCTATCCTGATATAGCCCTCCCGAAGAATATGTGGAAAATGGATTTAGCCCGGACGGGTAATCCGAATTAGGGTTCGAATTTAGCCTCGACTGGTAATTCAGATCCAAGCTCATTAAAGTAATTGTCGTTGTGGGATTTAGCTTTGGGTCGTAATCCCGACAATACTCTATGAGTTTATATTACAGGGGATTTAGCCTGGACTGATAATCCCGCTATAAGAATGAGGTTCGCGGGAGTGTGCTCTCTAAAATGGAAATGTGTGCACATGAATATGAATTGACGGAACCGGAATTGTACACTAAAAGTGTACCTCTGAAAATCCATCGAAATTTCGAGAAATTCAACGGGATAAATATGAAAAAATAACAAGGAAATAGAAATCATGGTATTGATGAGCTCATCAATCATGGTATATATTATTGGTACATGCAAATTATTGTACTAACTTGAATGTTGAGTTTGTGCATATTAGGGCAATAATGCATTGAATGGATATATAAATATTTATTGTATTGTATTGAAAATATTAGGTAAGTATAATTCTTGTTACATGAGCTTACTAAGCACAAAGTGCTTACCCTGTTTCATTTTCCCCTGTTTTGTAGTGTTAAGAGCTCGGAGATCGGATTTGATCGGAGATACATCACACTATCAACCTCAGGATTTCGGTATATAAAGAAACTTTATTTTGGAAATCAATGGCATGTATAAGCTAATAAAGTAAAGGATTTTGTGAAATGAATGTAGAGTTAGCCATTGGTATGGTTAACAAACCTGGTTTTGGGTATGTGATGACGTTATCTTATAAATATGCATGAATTTATTTTGAAAATATGTTGAATTGGTTTGGTTGATGTGGATTGGTCTTGGTTTAAAATTTACAGGGAAGGTTAGATATCTATAAAAGGGGATATATTGAGTTAAAAAAAAATTTAATTTGTAAACTCTGGTAATACTTCTTACCCTATTCCGGCAATGAATACGGGTAGGGGTATTACACTAACTTAGACTTTTAATTTCACACTTTTGCCCCACTAATTTCTATTTTCCTACAATTTAATCAATACTACAAGTTAACTTTTCCTATATCAATTATGTTTTGATCTTTCTATAGGCTTTGACTATATACTACACCATCATCTTATTATTCCTATTAAATTTTTTTCTAAAAATTCTCCAGTATTCTCGATCCAACATGCTACTGTACCGTGAGGATGTTACATTATTAGTATTGGAAAATACCCTATTAACGTTGCCGGATAGAGTTATGAGTATAGTTGGCATGCCATATGGTCCATTTTGATAGGTAGGGGATTTAACACTATGCATGTATTTATTGTGATAGTTTTCTAATACCCTAGGGTTCGAGAACTTATGACCAACTCAAATACCCTAAGGTATGAACATATTTTGGTGTGGTTGGTGGGATCAGTGCATTTATCCCCGATTAGCACTTTGATGTGTATATTGGTGTGTTGGTGGATTAATCCGAGTGTCCTTCCTTGAGTTTGATTCTATTAATAATGATTAAATATAAAATAAGTTGCTATGTGAGAGTTAGTGATGAAATTGTAAAATTACATATTAAGTATCAATATTATTAAATTATGAATATGATAATATGGAAATTGCATTGGTATGAATTAATAGATGCAAATACCTTAGGGTGTATCATAATTCGGATATGTAAAAGCAAGCATTATACTGATTTGAGTATGTTTATGTGATATATGATTATGGAATAATTAGAGGGTTTAATGGTTTATTTGAACATACATTCTAAATTGATAATGGTAACGAATTAATTTTAATCTTATGAATATTCATGTACTTGACTAGTTTATTGGATTGCTATTATATTTTAATTGAATTCGAATTATGATAGTAGCACTGAGTATACATTACTTAGCGTATGGTTATATTTATTTTCGTGCACATGTCTCATTCAAGTATTAAAGTAGATTAAATGTTTGGAAGCCTCCAACTCAAGAACTCAATTTGAAAGTCAAACTGCCTTATTTGTACGTATGTTTGTACTTAGTTAAATGGCATGTATCTAGGTTGGTTTTTGTTTGGTGTCTAAATTAATGATTTGGTACATTTTGGAAACTTGACTTATAATGTTCTGAAAGTTAAAATTTAGCTTCTGATTAGTAGATAATGATGCATATATGTTTAGTTATGCAATTTATGTGGTTAGGTGTTGATGTATTAGATGTTATGATTTAGTAGTGTTTGAATACGTTTTGAAGGCTTCAAAATGTGCGTTTTAGGTTATTTTATTATTGAGTCTCAAGACAATTACATGTCTCGAGACCACTAGAATAAAGTTTATCATTTGGTGCTTTCTAACTTAAGGTCTCGAGACTTATCAAGTAAGTCCTAGGACAATCTCTTACAGATATCGAGACAGAGTGACCTATGTCTCGAGACAAGACATATCAAAGCTAAACTAGTTTTGTCTTGTTCCAGGTCTCAAGACAATAACCCCTTATCGAAGCTAAATTAAGAAAATAGGGAAGGTTTGTCTCGAGATCAATCTCAAGACTTGAGGTACTATGTCTCGAGACATGAATCCTAAGGTCTCGAGATAGGTCTACATCAAAACAAATATATATTTAAATAAAAAGAGGCTTGTCTTGGGACATTAAATTTCCTGTCTCAAGACACAATACTGAAATTTGAGTAAAAGAGTTTGGATTTGAATCCTAACTACGTTATAACCTCCATACATCGTTTAAATATATATCATGGTATTTATGTACATACATTGAATTGATTTGTGTGTATAAAATGAGAATGTATGAGAAATTATTTATTTGAATGTCATGTCGTTGTCATTCGTGATTAAGTCAAATTGAGTTACTTCAACAATGTAATAATGTTACGCATTCAGATCTAAAAATTTGGTCGAGTGTGGGGGTGTCACAACGATAATAGTTTGCCTTCCTATCCATTAGGACGCTTGTTGATTTTCTCAAGAAAAAGAAGAAGCATAAGTGCCTTTAGACACTATCATGGAACATAGGTGCATCAAGATACTTGCCAAGATCATCTACTTTGTTGACCCCCAAAAGGCAGCTAATATCATTTGCTAACCTCATATCAACATTATTTGAGAAAAATATTTTAGTCTTCTAGTAATTAACTCCATGTCCCGAAAAGTAGTTAAACTTGGAAAGAACCTCTTGCCTAATTTCGGCTTGAGATAAATTGGCCATACAGAACAAAACAAGATCATCCACGAAAAATAAGTGGGATAAAGGAAGACCTTCTTTAGAAACCCAAAGCGGCTCCCATCTCCCAATGTCCACTCTCTTTTAAATATAGCAATCCAATCTCTCCATACACAACACAAATAGATAAGGAGAAAGTGGATCACCTTGCCTGAGGCCTAAGGATGACTTAAATTTCAACGTAAGTTCTCTATTCCAAAGAATCTGCATTACAGAGGACGTAATGCAATTCATAATAGTTGTACAAAACTTAGTAGGCATACCCATAAGCAAAAGTGTCTCCTCTAGAAACTCCCAACAGATACGATCATACGCCTTTTCTAGGTCCACTTTAATTGCCATCCACCCTCCCTTCTTTTTGACGTTCACATCGTATAGATGGCAGCTTCTTGAGCTATGATTATGTTATGGATGATCGACCACCCCCAAAACAAAACTCACTTGATTAGGCACCACAATCCTTGGCATAATTATTCTAAGCCTGTGAACTATAGTTTTCCTAAGAATTTTACATAAGACCAAATAAAGGCTAATTGAGCCAAAATATGAAAAAGACTTCGGGCTTTCCACTTTTAGAAAGAACAATTAGTGTCTTATTGATACTGGGTTCAATAAGCTTACTATCAAAAGTGTCCTTCACCACCTGAAAAATTGAAACACCAACAGTGTCTTATTAACTTTGAAAAAATTTTACATGTCACTTTTGCGAAAAATACCTGGTGCTTTCAACATCTATCACTTTCGTTCGTAACATTTTCCTATCAACTAGTGAAATTTGAGGGAATCTATCTCCAACTAACAAGTAATCTGAAGCTGTTTCGTCTACGTAATAAAGCTTCGAGAAAAACACAATTGTTTCCTCTTTCAATTCATTAGAACCATAGCATCAATTACCATCACTTTTCCTGAGGGATTCAATTCCATTAAACCACCTATGGCTTATAGTGCGCCTATAGAAATATTTAGTATTCCTATACCCACCAACAATCTAGTCATACCTCAACTTCTACTGCCAAAGTAATTCCTCAAGGTCCAAGATCTTCTCTAACTCAGCTTAAAATTTAAAATCAAGCTTCCTCAAGCTCCACGTTGCTTTTAGCTCCATCCCCTTTTAAACTCCTTTAATTCTAGCAATAACTTCTTTCTTTCGTAAAATTAAATTACCAAAGATTTCCTTCTTCATATATTTTCAGCCACCACAAACCCATTCATAGTCCCACTAATATTGCCCATTTCCTTCCAATTCGATTTCACCAAATTCGTAAATGAGGGATGAGTTAGCCAACCAGCAAAGAATCTAAAAGGTCGGTAACCTCTATAAGGTTTTATCTCATCCAAATTAATAATAAGTGATCTGTGATCAGACTTTGCGAATGCATAATCTGTAATTTATCTCGGTCCAACCTTTCGAAAGTTACCTCCTATTCCACATAAATTTGGATCCAACAAAACCCATATTTGTTATAACCAATAAAAGAACTAAATCTCTTACATCCTTTTTTTAACCCTCCAATTTGGTCCTCGATTCTCATCCTGATCCACCAAGGCATTCCAATCTCCAACAAGCATACAAGGTCCATCGACACTGCCTATAAGGTTATTCAAACAATGCCACAAGTCCTCACGTTTCCTCGAGTTTGGACTTCCATAAACGACATTCCACTATTCTTCAAGGCCAGTGATTAACCAAAAAGTCTATCTTAATATCCACTACATCAACATCGATGTCGCGAATATATTCCTTCAAAATTCTATGGAACCTGGGATTACCACATCCCTGGAAGTTCCAAACGAAAAATTCGGATACATGAAAACAATAAATAAAGAAATAAGAAAATTAAACCTTGTTCCAAACATTCTCATTCAGCTTGCATATTATCATTCTCGTCTGACACGTCGAAAACTTCCATACACTCTCCAAATAGATATTGGTTTTCCACCGCAATCAAATCATCTAAGGAATTTGAAATTGCCATGACCATCTCTTCGGCCGAAATAGAACCTCCTTTCATCATCCCTGCTCCCTTACCTTGCCAATGGTAGTCATTCCATCCCAATTCCCCATTCTCTTTGTCAGAGTCTTTTGGAATCGAAGGACCTCCCTCTAAAAATCGCTGGTCATCATTCATCTTTCGTCTTCCATCTTAGTCACGTTAGTGTTCTCCTCTAACACTACAATTGAATGCCTTTGAGGGTCCAAAGACGTGTTACCTTTCTTAACCCTAAAAAACACCGTCAATACTACACCATTTTCCTTTTGTTTCTCCCCCACATTCTCCACTGCTTCATTAACGAAACTTGCCCCCATTGGTTTTGGGCCTTACGCCTGTCCCTACATTAAAACTAGTCAACTGCCCAGTCCCGATACTTTTACTCACTTCTGTGAAATTTGTGATTGGTGCACTATCAGTCTCTTTTAAATCGGCAATAAATTTAAAATGTGATCCCTGCACAATTGTCTTTTTATTACTTTCCCCAATTACATTATTCTCCCTGATTTCATTCTTCCTCAAAGGATGCCTAGATTTCCGGGCAACGATCATCCAAGATCCATACGACTCTACCTTCCCCCTTCGATCAAGGACCTCCAGTGCCAGATTCTGCACAACTATATCGGCCTCATCATGATGTGACGTTGGGTTTTCTCTCCTAACTTGTGGGCAAACCTCTTTCGCATAGCCAAAAATACCGCATTCAAACACACATTTGGTAGCCCTTCATACTCAGTACTTTGAACTTTGCCTTCAACCCTTATTTTCGACACTAATGGTTGCCTGAGATCAACATTGACCGTCATACGTGCAAATCGACCCGGAGCTCCGTTGTCAGTGTTCTCATCTATCTTTATCACATGTCCAATTGTACTACCCACTGCCTTCAATAAGCACTTCTTGTACAAAGCCCCGGAGAACCCTGAAAGACTTTCCATACTACCACTTGATGAGGATAGCTTTGAGCCCTCAAGAAAGACGTCGACCATGGTTGCACCGTTAAGTATTGCCTGTAAATTACCCATGGATCCTCCGAAAACGCCTTAGTATAGTCCTCCATTACTTGAAACTTAACAAGATAATAGTCATTTTCTAACTCCATCAGTTGAAACGCTCCACTTGGCTTCCATAACCCATAATCTTATTAGTCAGCACACTGAAGCCAATCTTCCTACCAATTAATTTCATGATAATGGACTTAGACATACTTCTTTGAATCAACGTATGAACTCTCTCAGAAAACTTTATATTCGGGATGCCATCCACCATCTCAGTAATCATAACACCCTCTTTTAAATCAAAATCGTCACCTTCATAATCTTCCTCGCCTTTGTTATTTCTATCCCAGCCAATAAGCTTATCCTTAAAGGTGACCGGGGCCTCTTCTCCTCTATCCACCGCCATGTCCCCAACATCCGAGGGATCATCTTCCCTTTGCCTGACTTTCTTCGTCGCCCTCCCTAAGCCACTCTTTCTTGCCGCCTGACTTTGCATTTTAATTCAGATTTTTTAAGGTATATTATTTAATAGAAAACATTTTCTTTTGTTGTTTAACCTTAATTGTAATAAAGATTCTACATTATAATTGGTGTATTATACTGCCAACGCTGATTTTCCCATTATCAACCCAAACTTCTCTGGCAACAAGAACGCATACATTTATGCATCAACTTCTTCAGGTTCAAGGCAAAAATTGAAGGCTCATTTACTTAGTACATACTTTGATATTGTTACACTTTAGGGTATACAGTTTGAATACAGAGAGATGTTATATTATCATTTTGGATCCTAAGAAGAAGAATGCAGAAACCGATGCAGTCCCTCCGAGAACTTGAACTTCCCTCTTGGTTTTCATGGTTACCTTGTATGAAAGAGGAGTTAAGTTGGGTGTTTGATCAAACTGTTTGAACCCGAGCTACAATCACGATCAACAGTATTACAATTGAGAGAATCAAGGAAGATCTGATTTCTTCCTCCAACTGACCTCTGGTTTCTTCATTAGGTTTTTCTCTCTTACCGCTTCGGAACACCTCATTCAGAAGTGATTGGAATTTCAATACGAGCTCTGTGACTTTAGCTTTTGCAAAGTCCAATATCCACTGCAAGATGTCATTGTCTGGCTCTGCTTCACCGCTAGAATTCCCAGGCCTTCCGTTTTCAACTGTAAGAAACACAACACCAGGGAAGGGAGTGTCGAATCATACAAAATAAAAAGAGCATTCATAATATGCTATTGCTATCAGGAACAGACCTGCAGGGAGAGGCAAGTCAAGGAGCTTCCGAACCAACTCGTTGTTCTTTATAGCATCCCAAACAGCTTTATCAGATGATATTGAAACGACCAGCCTCTACATGGACATCGATTCAATTTGGCAAAAAAAAAAAAAAAAAAAAAACATGGTCAGAAGAACTTGAGGAACAATATCTGGTAAAACAAATATATGCAAAGCACCTTGACAGATGGCTCAGTGAGGAGCAAGGTTAAGCCATCGTAAACTCTACCAAGACCTTGACATAGCAACCCTCTCGAGTGACAGCTGTCCAAAAGAGGCTTCAACCATTTAAATTCTGGTGTAGATGAAGAAATCCCATGTATGTAACTGGTCCACAAAACAAAAGCGAAATTGTATGAAGCGCTCCAAGGGAATAAGTGATAAGCATAAATTTCTCATATAAGAGATGCAAAACTACCAAAATCAACACAGCAAGCAGAAAGTGAGAAATCCCACTCACCTGTGGAGAGCAGCTAAAGCATTTTCAACTTCTGGTTTGGATGGAACTGGTCCCAAAATAAAACTATTGAAGGACCCAGTTCCTATTTTATTTTCATTTCCATCTACAGCTTCTAGTTTTTTGCAAATTTCATTTTGACAGGAAGAAGAAGAAGAAGAAGGTCTAAGTGGAGAAGCATAATTGGATGGGACTGAAAGGTTAAGATTATGTGAAGAGGAAGAAGAAACAGCAGAGAGAGTAGTGGAAGAAGAATTGAACTGAATCTTTGGAAAGTCGATGTGCATGGTTCCTCCTCCCATGGTTCTGCTAGCTAGTTTTCTGTAATCAAAAGTCTGGTTTTGTTTGGATAAGCCAAAGCCTAGCTTTTGCAGGGCACCCTATAGTAAGTTCAAGATTTTATCCCTTCCTTTGGTTTGACTGAGATATTATTCTTGCGGATAATTTTAAAATTTCATACGTAATTTTATATAATTATACATATTAAATCTTGATGTTACTTGAATTGTGTACATGTATATATTATTTTGAATCAAATTTATACATGCAATGATTAAATTTAAAATAATATCACTTAGTGATTTGTAAAAATTAAACTAAAATCAAAATTTTATTCCTACAATTAAAATAAATTAACCGCCATGTATCGCTTTATATATCAAATAAAAAATTCTATATAAATTTCAGACTGATTCTAAAAACAAAAACTATTTCGATTTACTTCAAATGTAATATATATCTTCTTTCCTTTGAAAAGAAAAAAATAATGTAAATAGTCTGTGATTTCGAAAAGGAAACACAGACAAATCACCATAATTCAATTTTCTAACTTTTTTAAGATTTTTTTTTTTTTGTTCAATAAAGAGAAGTCCTAAACGCCCTTATCTAAGACTTGTGTTGATTATTCAGCCAGCTCCCACATCTGCCATCAGCAAACTCCAGCTTCTAGCAAGTGAATCTTCTAGTATCTGCAGTTCATACGGTGGCCCTCTTTGAAGTGCCTCGCTACAAAGTCAGCATCTCTGTTTGCCTCCCGTGTCACATGCCTGATCTCCCCCCTCGTTTATTATAATGAATTCGAATTTTTTAGATTTGATTAGTTGATAAAATATAATTATATGATAATTTATTTAGTTGCCATATTTAGTAATATATATTGTAATTATATTATAGTATACATACGTTTTCTAAACTTATAAAACTAAAACAGTTTGAAATCAGAACAAATAATAATTCAAAACGGTTCAAGCACTAGAAATAGTAAAATTTATAACATTGTCCCCTTTTCTTTCTCAAATTTTATCATAATGCTTACCTCTTTATCTCTCATTTTCTTTGCAACACCCCTTGTTCAAGCTAAATCGATAACTCAAGCGACGAATGTCACATTTGGCATTAAATTACCAAAATACTATATTTACTTTTTTATTATCAAACATCATGTAATTTTCAATAATGTCATTTAAGTACAATTTAAACGTAATAGAGTACATGTCATTTTTAAGTCCAAAATCATATCCCAGAAGAGTTTTGAAATTTTGAGAGTCAATGCGCTCCCCATGAAAAAGTATTCTTCGTATCTTCTATCTATTTCTTTTATCTACGCATTTAAATGTGTTAGCCTACATAAATAGTTTAATAAGTACTTAACTAAATTCAATCTTATCATATATATATATATATAATTTATAAGTTTTTAATAACATTTATTCACACAGTTTCTTTCACTAATATACTTAAACATTTAATTCATTTTCTAAAATATAAAATCATTTAAATTAACTTTATAACTTATAGATTTTACTTTAACACATATAGTCACTAATCAACTTTTACATTCACATATCAAAGCCTTTTTCTTAAATCACTTTCATATAACATATTTGATATATCACACATATATCACTTTGTATCGTTTTATGCATTCACTTTGAATCACATAAACACATTCGTTATATTTTTATTTCACATGTTCACTTTATTCACAATTCATAAAAGTAATAATAACATAACATGTATTCACAACAGTTAACACTTTACATTTCAATTCACTATCATTAAGTACTTTGTTTTCTTATAATACTCCACCTAATATTTTATTTCACTATTTTAAAACACGTAGTAATTTTTGAACATTTTGCAATTTCATCTCCAAATTTATGAAAATTTAATATTTATTTTTATAACATTTTGATATCATTTTTCACTCCATGTAAACCTTTAATCACAATATTCATTTTCATATATCAAATTTTACACTCTTTACAATTTAACCCTTTCTATAGTAATTTCACTATTCTACAAATAAATAATTTTTCACTCCTTATACTTTCATCCTTAGTTTCATAAAATTCACTAATTGCTAAATTATCACCTTATCATTTATTATATTACTAACATACCTTTAATTAAATATTCACTACTAAATTTAATATACATATTCAATAATCATAATTATCTTATTTAATAATTTCATATTAAAATTTAAATACTCAAATATTCAAATTAAAATAAACTAACTTTATCTATTTTTTTTCATTTTCCTATGCTTTCGTTCACTTTCCTCCTCCTCCTCCTCCTCGTTGCTGTTTGTTATCATCCCATGTTAAAATAATATATAGAAAATTTCACATTTTTTTTTCTTTCAATTTCATCATTATTTTTCACCAACCAATCAAATTTCAACAAATTTCATCCTTAATTACCATATTTTCCCCTAAAATTTATGCCTCACTAGCTTAGGGATTTTAATCCATTCATTATGTCTACAAATATCAACTAAAATTATAAAATTCCATCTACATCCCTTTCTCACAAAATGAGAAAATCTTTAACCCCTGTACTTTCGCCACCATTCAATTTCCAAATTATCAGAACAAAAATATTAATTATTCTAAAAGTTATTGTTAATACTTGAAAAAAACTTTAAATAAATAATATACCTTACATTTTAATCATTGTATATAATAGGTTTGTTTAAGAAAATATTCAATAATACAATGTTAATAAAATTAACAAAAAATAATAATTATTTTATGCATTTTAATTTCACTGCTACAATATTTAATTTTATTATCATATTATTTTAAAGTCCATTGAAATCAATCTCACCATCCACGTATATAACCAAATCAACACTAAAAATTTGAAAAAACACAGAATAAATTAACAAAATATAATATAATCTTTATAAATATTGACAATATTTTATCTTTGTAGATATAAATTTAAATTTTAAAATTTATTTTTTTAAATTTAATTTTTAAATTACTATTATGCATTGTAAATAAACACACAATTATATTTTATATTAAGAATTAAATTACGACTCTGTATCTCATTAAATCTTCACCTTCTGCTTCCCAACTTGGAACTTTTTTTTCTTTTTTGGGTTATTTTTCTAACAATTTCGACTATATAATAAGTAATAACCCTCCTTGGGGCTTCTCGGTTCTCAAGGACGTCAATGGATTATGTAACTTCGAAATGAATATTATGAAACAAATTGCTCGTTATTAATAAGCCTTTTGTTTCCAACACTTGTTCCCCATAAAACAAAGTTAGCGTCGTCCCTCTCCGTAGGAAAAGGCAATGGAAAATCACAGTAAAAAAGATGGAAAGACTGACTGATTCGTATACAAGGCCAAGAAGGAAACATTTCCAGATTCGGAGCTGGTTATTTCGTTATTCATTTTTGTTTTTTCTTAAGAATTTCTTTCAACCTTCTCTGTGTTTTTTCCCTCTTACATTGTTAAAACACATGCAGGAAGTTTAAATGTATCTGATGATTCGGTGTTTTGGTTTTTGTTTTGTAATGTTTTGATTAGAGATGGATGAAAGCAAGGGACCATCACATTACGTAAGGCTTACAAAGGAAAAAGAGCCTCTTGAAGAGATCACCCCTGGAGAACTCAATCAACCCGTTCAAGTTCCTCAGGTTGGTAGTATTTCCATTCCATTGTTATTTAATAATCATTTTAATTTTTATTATAATGAGTTTCTGTTGATATAATCTCGGATTTGGGGTTTTGTAACGATAACCCATTTCTTTTAGTTCATTTTTTTAGATCTAGGTCTTAGTATGGTTTGAACAAATCAAGTTCTTTTTTTGTTTTTGGCTATTTGAAGTGGTATGGCATGGTGGGAAGCCAAAGCTTGATAATTTTTTTTTATGTATATATAGTTAGTGGTACATAGATGCCTTGAATGTGGGCAACCTCTACCTGAAAGCTATGAGCCACCTGCTGATGAAGACTGGACGACTGGAGTTTTCGGCTGTTTTGAAGATACTGAGAGCTGTAAGAGTCCAATTAATCTATCTCTTTGTTTTCATATAGTTACTATCATTCCTTATGGTTTCACAGTGCTGCAATTGTTGGATGATTATTGCAGGCGTGACGGGTCTGTTTTGTCCATGTTTGTTGTTCGGGCAAAATGTTGAAACCTTGAGAGACGATATAACAAGGAATGATGCATGCTTTTGTCATGCTTTATGTGTAGAAGGCGGGATGGTGATTGCAGCAGCCACCTTATTCTTCCACGGGATTGACCCTCAAACATCATTTCTCATTGGTGAGACCCTGGTTTTTGCTTGGTGGTTGTGCGGCATCTACAATGGCTTGTTTCGACAATCCCTGCAGAAGAAATATCATCTCAAGGTATATGTCCCCCCCAATTTCTAGAATCTATACGCGCATAAGAAGCTATGGGTGTTAGGTGATTTGCTAAGTTGTGGTCTGTGTTTTAACTGCAGAATTCGCCATGTCATCCCTGCTTGGTCCACTGCTGCTTGCATTGGTGTGCCTTGTGTCAAGAGCACAGGGAATTGAAGAACCATTTATCTGATAACGTCGATATGCAAATGACCCTTCTTAAGCCACCGCCGGTTCAAGTAATGACCTCTGATGGGCAGAAACAGGAGGAGCCTGCACCAGCCTTACCTCCATCTACGGTACCTGACGGAAATGATGAACAACCAAAATTGGAGATAACACCAGTATAGGATTGATTTCTTTCTTATCAATATATTTTTTTTATCATTAAAAGAAAAAAACTAGTAGGAAGGAACTCATTTATGTCTTTTATTATCGTTGCAGCAATTCATCTACCATTTTTTTTTTTTTGGTAAAGGTAGAAAACCACCCGTATTTAAACTACAATCACCCTAGGCACTATATTAGGTGGCTGTGGGAAGACAGTAGAACCCGGGTTCAAATTAAAAGTCATAGCTGCCATACTATTCACACTAGTTGATTTTTTTTTACGAAACATATATTTGAGATCAATTTCTCAATTACTAACAATTATTCTTTTGACATTTCGTAAGACAGTATTGTCGTAATCCATCTCACCCTTTCCACAAAGTCTAATGCTGCCAAGGTGTCTGTTACAAAGATCACTCTTCTTGTCATCATCTTACTTTCTAATATCAACCCATCATGGATACCCCATAATCCAGCCTCCACAATACTACATATCCCTATATTTCTTGCAAATCCTGAGTGCCAGACACCATTTTCATCTTTGACCGATCCTCCAGCTGCTGCAAAACCACTATCAAGTTGCCTAGCACCATCTGTGTTCACTTTGAGCCATCCGATTCAGGGCGCTGCCAATAAACATGTTGCCATATCTTCTCCTTTCCCCTATTAATTCTCATTTGTACTTTGAGTCTTATCACAAAATTCTCGGCTGAAACGTTTTGCCTTGTCCAGCGTGTTTTCCCACTCAGAAAAATTATCGTTGAAGATAATTTGATTTCTTCGCATGCCAGCCCAAAAAACACCTCCCAGTTTTCATCATTCAAAGCAAAATATTCCAGCCTTGATAAGTTGACATGAACCCAATCAACTAAGTTAAGGCCAAAGAATTCATTCAATCTGTCACTCTTCACCACGCAACTCCAAAGGCCAGCCGCTGGCAAACATTTTCACAGAACATGATCTATTCTCCAATCTAGCTTCACATTGTCTATTGTAATATGTCGTTTCCATCATTCCGCATCCGTTATCAATTTTCCATGAACCACAAGCCAAACAAATACTCTCACTCGTTGTGGCCCCTTAATCTTCCAAATCACCTGCCACCTCCTATCAATTTCCCGATCAGATTCCTCGCTCAATAACTCATATGCCGACTTAGAAGTGAAGGCAGTTCCTTTGTTCCATTTCCAACCAGGTTTATCCTTGAAATCATAATTCGCCATTTGTGGTTTAACTGCAATAATATATGCAATATAGGATGATGGCAAATGATTTTTAAGACATCATATCTCATTCTCGTTTATTGTTAACCATACTACAAATTGACACAGTTTCATTGGGTAGCAAATCTGGATTCAAACAGATCATATCCAGTTTCTCATGATTCTTTATTCATTCATCTCTCCAAAAATTAACCTCCTTACCATTTTCAACATTCCAAATCACACCATCCCTAACAGCTTGTAAGATCTATTTCACCTATCTTTCATTTATTTTTTTACAGATGATCTTGTGTTATTTGCGGAGGCTACAATTGATCAAATGATGGTGGTGCGTCAAGTGATGAAAGTGTTTTGCAATTTCTCTGGCTACAGAGTGAGCAATGAGAAAAATACTATGTATTTCTTAAAGAATATTTCTAATCAAATGAAGGATCTGATAAGTGGAGGGTTGAGTTATAATTCTGTTGAAGATCTTGGGAAGATCTTGGGTGTCCCTTTTTTGCATATCAACAATATGAGACGGAAGTTAGCCGGCCGGCTAGAAGGCGAGTGCTTTGTCTTTGGCTGGACGAATTACACTTGCTAAAGCGGTACTGTCAACCATACCTATTTATGTGATACAATCAACCGTTGTCCCAAAAGGTGTTTGCTTGGAAATGGAGAAAATAATCCGCAAATTTGTATGGGAGAGCACGGATGATAAACGGAAGATTAGTCTAATTAAATGGGAAGAAGTGTGCAAACCAATTAAAAGTGGTGGACTGGGATTTAAGAATTTGAGCAAGCAAAATGATGCTTTCTTGATGAAGATAAGTTTCAACATTATTCGACATTACAATCAGCTTTGGGTGCAAGTTCTTCTTACC
Source organism: Gossypium longicalyx (assembly GCA_025698465.1). NCBI lineage: Eukaryota > Viridiplantae > Streptophyta > Magnoliopsida > Malvales > Malvaceae > Gossypium > Gossypium longicalyx. The sequence goes on from CM047005.1 coordinate 6,294,570, forward strand.
AAGTACAAATGTGTTGAAAAGGTACCACAAACTTTGCGCATAAACAATGCATTGCAGTTATGGAAAGGATTGAGTAAAGTCTGGTAAGCTGTCAGGGATGGTGTAATTCATCTACGATATTGATTGTTATTTATAGTTTATACAACAGGAAATATTAACAAGGAAAAATAAAAGAATAAGCAAACACTTCTATTTAGATGATTTATTAAAATCACCGTGAAATTATGTTACATTGGTGATGTGCTTGAGCGGAAAAGGGGAAGGATAATATAAGAGAATTAATGATGTGCTTAAGCGGAAAAGTGGAAGGATAAAATGTGAGAATTGAAAAGGTAAAAAGAAAATTAAACTTAAATGTATTTGATAGAAAAAAAAAAAGGTTAATTTTAAATATGTCAAATAACTATTAAAATTGTACAATTATATCAAATGTTTTTGACATCATCGTCAAACAACTTTCTATTTTATTCAATCATCCTTACTAGAGTAAAATCAAAAATTTTTTTTAGGGGCCGAAATTAAATTATAATTTTTATAATAGTAAAAATATAATATTATTATTTTAATAGTTTATATATTTATATTAAATCAAATTTTTATATTTTTAGAGAATTAAAATGTAATTTTATTTTTATTAATTTTAAATTTTAAATTTTTTTAAAAATTTAAGTAAAAAAAATTTTACATTGTAAGGCCGCTGATCCCAACCTTTTGCCATGTTCTATAATCTCTAAACAGCTTTCTTGTGACCTAGCTTTTGCATTTGTCAGCCTCTAAAAACGTATGCATGAAAATAATATATCTTTCAACCTCACGTGCTCCTTTAATGTGCATCGAGGGCTTTTAGGTCAATACACTGAAGTGAACAATTTGAAGGATCAACTTCACCACCTTTCCATAAACTACACTAATTTTCTAAATAATTGAGGAAGTTTGATTATTTTTTTCTAAAAACTCATATATACTTTCTTTCTTTTTTAAAAAAACCCAACACATATATAAATAAACTTATATTTGGATGCTTTCACCAAAAAACCTTATTTTTGGATACAAATTACCAGTCGCGTTACGGCGTTAGAGAAAATAAATCCGATTTCTTCCGGGTCCTAACCCACCCCATATTCAAAAAAATTCCAAGACAAGTCAAAGTCAAACCCCCTTTTCTTGGGTTCAGGGTTTTACCCGCGATAAGGAATCCACCGCTGCATTCCGTTACAATGGCGCGATTGCCGAGATCCGCAGTCCCCCGCCTCCTCTACACCTTCTTCTTCAGCAAAACGAGGAGGTTTTATCCCTCGCCGACCGCCGCCCTTCTACTAGGGAATTTTGAGGTCTGTCAATTCTCAGCTGGCAACGTCGCGCGAGCCAAGGATGCCAAAGAGCCATGGTGGAAAGAGTCCACGGGACGACTCCGAAACATCGGAATTTCTGCTCACATCGACTCGGGCAAGACCACTCTAACGGAGCGGATTCTTTATTATACGGGCCGGATTCACGAGATCCACGAGGTTCGTGGCAAAGATGGCGTCGGAGCAAAGATGGATTCCATGGATTTAGAGAGAGAGAAAGGGATTACTATCCAATCTGCTGCCACGTATTGCACCTGGAAGGATTACCAGGTTCGTAAGTGGTTTTAATTTGATCTAATTTAACAGTTTCTTTTTCTTTTTTTTTGAAAACCGTGCATAAATTTTATCTACTGTTTTAGATTAATATTATCGATACGCCTGGTCATGTTGATTTTACGATTGAAGTGGAGAGGGCGCTGCGTGTTCTTGACGGTGCCATTTTAGTTTTGTGTAGTGTTGGTGGTGTACAAAGTCAGTCAATTACTGTTGATCGACAAATGAGAAGATATGAGGTCCCGAGACTCGCCTTTATTAACAAGCTTGATAGAATGGGAGCTGATCCATGGAAAGTTCTCAACCAGGTATATATTTTGGATGTATATTCATGTAACCGAGCTGAACTTCACATCTTTAACAGTGGCACACTTATAACTTTTGTGTCTGTTGTCAGGCGAGGTCTAAGCTTCGACATCATAGTGCAGCTGTGCATGTCCCAATTGGCCTTGAAGAAAACTTTCAGGGTCTTATCGACCTTGTGCAACTAAAAGCTTATTATTTCCATGGATCCAGCGGGTTTGTTTTAATATTTATGGTTCACTTAATTTTTCTGTGAGTGTAGAGCCTGTTTCATTTCTTTGACTTTCTTCAATCATATTCTAACTATTTCAGAGAAAAAGTTGTTGCGGAAGAAATACCAGCAGATATGGACGTGATAGTTGCAGAAAAGAGACGTGAACTGATAGAAATGGTGTCTGAAGTAGATGATAAACTAGCTGAAGCTTTTCTAAATGATGAGCCTATTTCATCTGTTGATCTTGAGGTCTGTTTGAGGAATGATCCTTTATTTACTAATTTAGTTTCCAATGACAGAGTGTATCTGAGTTGATATTGCCATCCAATATCAGTTTTGAACTTAGAAAATGGCAGAGAAAATAGTATGGTTGCCTTCATTGTTACTTTACATGCATCAAATCATCAAAGTTGATACTTGTTTCTGAAAATTAATAGTGGATGTGATGGCCTCTGATCGAATTTTGAATGATCCTGCATGTTGAATGGTTCTTCATCTTTCTGTCTATGTACTTTAGACCGATTGTTCTTTTTCAGACCTTGAATGTTAAAAAAATGTGAAATTAGCTTAAAGATTACCCTAGTGTAAACCAAGGAACTTTAATTCTAAATGGTCCTATTTTCCTTTTTACTTGTCCTCTTTATGAACTTCCTATGAATCCTAAAATTTGGAGCAGGAAGCAGTTCGTAGGGCAACCATAGCTCGAAAATTTGTACCTGTATTCATGGGTAGTGCGTTCAAAAACAAGGTACTTATGATCAATTCTGTTCTTTGGTTTCTGTTAAATTCACAATCAACCAACTTGTGCAATAAGGCACCACACCCAATTGGATACCCTTTCTCATATTGTTTGGAAGGGATAAACATTATGTACTTCGTTTGACTAATTTTCCGGGTTGCGAGATGCCATTTCTCAGATGCTTTCTCTTATGCTCAGGGTGTACAACCACTTCTGGATGGTGTTCTTAGTTACTTGCCATGTCCAATTGAAGTCAGTAACTATGCTCTTGATCAAACAAAAAATGAAGAGAAGGTATAAGATTGATAGTGCAACTCCAATGAATAAAAGGGCTTTTACCAACGCTGATGTGAAACATTTACTTCTTTCTTTTCATGTAATCCTTAGAATTCTCTTGTAGGTTATGTTGCCCGGAACCCCGGATGGACCACTTGTGGCATTAGCTTTTAAGTTGGGGGAAGGCCGGTTTGGTCAGCTAACATATCTAAGGTAATTCTACTGCATCATTTTCTATTGATTTTTTGCGTTATATGAGTATTTAGTGCTTCTATTATGCTAACAGTATTTGAACTGATGAAGAGTCTACGAGGGTGTGATTCGAAAGGGTGATTTTATAGTGAACATAAACACAGGCAAGAAGATTAAGGTTAGTTAACTTATTGCTTCATGTTCTCTTGGGCCAATTTTTTAATCCCCTTTTTTTCAATTTCCCTCCTCCTTGATCTTGTTAGGCAACACAACATTGTTCCATTTTGCCTGTGAGAACCTGCACATCCCAAGTGTTGTATGGGAGATCTTTTCTTTGTTTCTTTTTTTTGCAAGTGCGATTTGGTCTTGACCTATGAAGAGTAAGATGGACTTCTAGAAATACCACATATCTAAAACTAAAATATGACTTTAGATAGTTTTTGTGATTAATGGCAGAAACAGTATTGGGTAAAATTTTGAAAAGTAGTTATCCGTTATATATGCCATATACTTGCCATACATGCAATTATGCATGTTAGTTTCACCCTGTCAAGCAAGGTGACTATTCATCAAAATTGAGAAAAATTGGCCCTTTTTGCTAATATAATGCTCTTAAATTGTGGTCCTGTTAAGTCAGAACATGTGCTGTTATTGGTATTGTGGTTGATGTGATCCACTTTCATGATATGAAATTACTTTTCCTTATTTTTCAATGCAATTTGTTTCTCTTTTCCTTGCTGTGCTAACCTGGATTTTGGAGTTCAGTCTACATGCTAAATGTTTACCATTTTGTCCCAGGTACCTCGTTTGGTTCGGATGCATTCTGATGAAATGGAGGTTTGATTTTACTTGATATCAGTCTTAGTTGTTATCTGAACTGTTCTGTTTTAGTCAATTGGTAGATTTAATATTGTTCTGTTTGCGGTTCATAATACTCAGGACATTCAAGAGGCACATGCTGGGCAAATAGTTGCAGTTTTTGGAGTAGACAGCGCTTCAGGTCCTATTCTCACTAAGCTTATTTCTATACACAAGTAAAAGCTTTTATTCTTTGATGTTATATATTTATTTATTCAAGGAGCTTGACTACACAACAGGAGCAATAAAAATGCCAAAAAAAAATGTTGGTTGAGTAGACAAAGCCATGTTTTCCCACTTCTTTTTTTGCTTTAAAAAAAAAAAACCCAGGAAAGGCTTTCAATGAATTACCATAACTGTCAGATTTCAGTTTCCTAATTAAGGAATATTTGAGTGTATCAAATAGGATTCTGTAAATATTTTATCCCTAACTTTAAGGCTGTTTTTAAGGTACAGCATCCCTAGAATTAGTCTGTTTCCTAGTGTAAAGTTTCCTAAGTTAGGCTCACTATGTCTATAAATATTTATGTAATTTCTTGTGAAAAACATAATAGAAATAGCCTGTTTTTAACATGGTACAGAGCTTTTTTAGCCCGATTCTGGATTTTTTTTCTTTGTCTGGCGATTTTTTTTTATTCCAACCAGCCCTCAAGCTTGTAAAATTTGTTCAAACGAAACATGACTGAAACTGTCAAGAAGTAACACTGGGGATGTCTCAGAAGTTTCTGTGAACAACTCAAACCCAACAAGTGAGTTTCAGAACATCCAAGTAGCCTACAGGCTAAATGGGAAAAATTACTTGAAGTGGTCTCAACTGGTTCGTACGTTCTTGAAGGGAAGAGGAAAACTGAGTCACTTACTCGGAACTGGACCTAAAGAAGGAGATCCTAAGTTTGATGCTTGGGATGAACAAGACTCTGGTAATGTCTTGGTTATGGAACTCTATGATGCCAGAAATCAGTGATACATGCATGTTTCTTAACACATCCAAAGAAATATGGGAAGCTGTGAAACAGACATATTCTAAAGTTCGAGATGCTGCTCAAATTTATGAAATCAAGACTAAGATTTCATCTACCGAGCAAGGAAGTCGATCAATCACGGAGTATTCCAATCTGTTGCAAAGTTTATGGCAAGAGATGGATCATTACCAGTGCATTCAGATGAAGTGCAGTGAAGATGCAGCACTCCTGAAAAGGTTCGTTGAAAAGGATCGAATTTATGATTTTCTTGCTGGACTAAATGTTGAGTTTGATGCAGTAAGAGTTCAAATACTTGGAAAAGAGGAACTACCATCACTAAATGAGACAATTGCAATTGTTCGTGCTGAGGAAGGAAGAAGAGGAGTTATGGTTGAAAACAGTCAAGTGGATAGTTCAGCCTTGGTTACAAAAGCTGTAAGTGAGAGGAGATTTGGCCTGGAGCAGCCAAATAGTGAAGATAATAGACAGACAGAACGTACAAAGCCTATTAACAGGGATTCCGTATGGTGCACCTACTGTAAAAAGGCCCGTCACACTAAAGAAAGATGCTGGAAACTCCATGGGAAGCCACAAACAACAAACAAAAATTTTTCAGAAAAAGGTGGACAACCAAAGGGACAAGGGCGAGCATAAACAGCAAGACAGCTGGATGGAAAAAATAATTCTCAGGAATCACCTGTTGAATTCAATAAAGAAGAAATTGAAAAGTTAAAAAATTTGCTGGGATCATTGGAAAAATCTTCTTCAACAGGTACTTGTAGTTTGGCTTTTTCAGGTATATCCTCTTCTCAAGATTCTAAAGTCTTAGATACAGTCACCAAAAGTTCTTGGGTCATTGACTCAGGAGCTACGGACCACATGACCCACTCCTCACAAAAATTTGTTTCATATACACCTTGCCCTAGTAGTAGAAAAATAACAGTAGCCGATGGTTCTGTGATCACAGTGGCTGGTCAGGGTGATATTGTTATAAACAAAACCCTTACTCTTAAAAATGTCCTTCATGTTCCAAAACTATTTACCAACCTTTTATCCATTCAAAGAATTACCAAAGACTCTAACTGTAAAGTGGTTTTCTATCACAATCAATGTCTTTTTCAGGAACAGAATACGAGGAGGATGATTGGACATGCTAAGGAAGTAAATGGCCTATACTATCTTGAAGAATCCAGTGGAGAAGTTAGTGCTCTGAATTCCTCACCTTCATCTTTCATATCCGAATCTATTAAAACCAATAAAGACCAAATTTGGCTCTATCACCTTCGCCTTGGTCATCCATCGTTTAGAGTCCTTAAAATTATGTTTCCTTCATTGTTCAAAGGATTGACTGTTGAAAAATTTCATTGTGATATCTGTGAACTTGCAAAACATAAACGTACCTCTTTTCCAGTAAGCAATAAAAGAACTTTCACTCCTTTTACTCTTATTCATAGTGATATTTGAGGGCATCCACTATTTCAAATATTTCTGGGGCTCGGTGTTTGTATCCTTTATTGATGATTGTACTCGTGTGTCTTGGATATTTCTTTTAAAACAAAAATTTGATGTAAGGTCTGTCTTTCCAACCTTTTACAACATGATCAAAACACAATTTGGAGCTGAAATAAAAAGGTTTAGGTCAGACAATGCCAAGGATTATTTCAATCAATTTCTCTCAACATATTTCCAGGAAAGAGGCATTATACATGAGTCATCTTGTGTTAGTACACCCCAACAAAATGGTGTTGCTGAAAGAAAGAATGGTCACATTTTAGCTATTACAAGAGCCCTTTTGTTCCAAAAAAATGTCCCTAAACAATATTGGGGGGAGGCTGTTTTAACTGCTACTCATTTGATAAATAGATTGCCTACAAAAGTCCTTGAATCTCAAAGTCCTATGCAAGTTCTAGCAAAATTCTTTCCTGATTTCAATACTTCAATTAACCTTACTCCCAAAATATTTGGCTGTGTTGCTTTTGTTCATGTTCATTCTCAAAATAGAGAAAAATTTGATCCACGAGCTATCAAGTGTGTCTTTCTTGGTTATTCTTCCACTCAAAAGGGATACAGATGCTATCATCCAGCAACAAAAATTTTTTTTGTAACAGCGGATGTTACTTTTACAGAACAAGAGAATTTCTTTACTCGTCCTTATCTTCAGGGGGAGATCTTATTCACAGAAGATAAGGACAAAGAATTCTTTCTTCTTGACATTCCAGCTTCTGTCCAGCAGCAAAACACCCACATTCCAGCTCCTGTCCAGCAACAAAACACTCACATTCCAGCTCCTGTCCAGCAACCAAACACTCCCACTCATAGTCTTTGCCTACTAACCAGCCTGCCCGACTTGAAACAATGGCCCCTATACAATCTGAAACAGAGCCTAATACACCCAAATCACCAAGAGGAATTCAGGACACTACTCGTCCTTTACTGGTTTACTCAAGGAAGAAGGCACCGGTGCAAGTTCAATCATCTTCTTCTCCTATACGACCTGAGGTAATTGCTGAACCTACTTTGAATTCTAATACTGCAAATTTAGATGATTTTCCCATTGCTATTAGAAAGGGGACTAGAACCTGTACAAAACATCCTTTGTACCTATTCATGTCTTACAAAAACTTGTCCCATAACCACAAAACCTTTCTTACCAGCCTAAATTCTATCTCCATTCCCAAAACTGTATCCGAGGCATTAGAAGATGAGAATTGGAAAAATGCCATGAAAGTTGAAATGGAAGCTCTTGAAAAAAACAAGACATGGGACTTAGTGAAATTACCGAGAGGAAAGAAATCAGTGGGATGTCGCTGGGTGTACACAGTGAAATATAAGTCAGATGGTTCTTTGGAGAGGTACAAAGCAAGATTGGTTGCTAAAGGGTACACTCAAATGTATGGAATAGACTACCTTGAGACATTTGCCCCTGTTGCAAAGATGAACACTGTAAGAGTGTTGTTGTCACTAGCTGCCAACCGAGGCTGGAAATTACAGCAATTTGACATCAAAAATGCCTTTTTACACGGTGATCTTGAGGAGGAAGTCTATATGGATGTTCCTCCAGGATTCGGTCCAAATACAGGACAGGTAGTTTGCAGACTAAAAAAGGCATTGTACGGACTAAAACAGTCCCCGAGGGCTTGGTTTGGAAGATTTACCAAAGTAATGCTCAAGTTGGGGTATAAACAGAGTCAAGGAGATCACACTCTGTTTGTAAAACACTCATCTTCAGGGGGAGTGACTGCTTTATTAGTCTATGTTGATGATATTATAGTGACTGGTGATGATCTAGAAGGAATGGAGAATTTAAAGAAATGCCTAGTAAAAGAATTTGAAGTCAAAGAGCTCGGTAAGTTAAAATATTTCCTTGGTATTGAAGTGGCACACTCTCGGGAAGGAATATTCATACCTCAGCAAAAATACATAGTTGATTTGTTGACAGAGACGGGCAAGTTGGGCTGTAAACCAGCAGAGACACCCATAGAGGTAAACCACAGACTTGGAAATGCACTAGAAGATGCAGCAGTTGATAAAAGGTCATATCAAAAGACTTGTGGGGAAGCTCATTTACTTGTCTCATACCAGACCAGATATTGCCTATGCAGTAGGTGTTGTAAGTCAGTTTATGCACAATCCCAGAGAATCACATCTTAGAGCCGTATATCAGATTCTACAGCACTTAAAGGGCACGCCAGGCAAAGGAATCCTATTTAAAAAGGGGGAGAATTTAACCCTTGCAGCCTATACTGATGCAGATTATGCAAGATCTATGGTTGATAGAAGATCAACCTCGGGCTATTGTACTTTCCTAGGAGGCAACGTTGTGACTTGGAGGAGTAAAAAACAAAATGTTGTGGCTAGATCTAGTGCAGAAGCTGAATTTAGGGCGATGGCTCTTGGAGTTTGTGAGTTGTTATGGCTAAAAATTATTTTGGAAGATTTGAAGATCAAATGGGAAGGTCCAATGAAGTTGTATTGCGATAATAAGTCTGCTATCAATATTGCACATAATCCAGTTCAACATGATCGAACGAAGCACGTTGAGGTTGACAGACATTTTATAAAGGAAAAACTGGACAGTGGCTTAATTTGCACTCCATTTGTGTCCACTGATGGTCAACTAGCAGACATACTTACCAAAGGATTGTCTGGGAAGTTGTTTCAGAAATTAGTAAGCAAGCTGAGAATGGATGATATCCACTTCCCAGCTTGAGGGGGAGTGTCAGATTTCAGTTTCCTAATTAAGGAATATTTGAGTGTATCAAATAGGATTCTGTAAATATTTTATCCCTAACTTTAAGGCTGTTTTTAAGGTACAGCATCCCTAGAATTAGTCTGTTTCCTAGTGTAAAGTTTCCTAAGTTAGGCTCACTATGTCTATAAATATTTATGTAATTTCTTGTGAAAAACATAATAGAAATAGCCTGTTTTTAACAATAACATTTGGCATTGTGTTTCCAGGTGATACATTTACAAATGGATCTGTCAAATACACCATGACCTCTATGAGTGTCCCTGAACCAGTGATGTCATTAGCTGTTCAGCCAGTTTCAAAAGATTCAGGAGGCCAAGTGATGCTTTTTGGACTCATATAAATGCATATGTTGATGCACTCCATCATAGCATATCATGTTAACTACTGATGAATCTTGTGTTTCTCTGAATTAGTTTTCAAAGGCATTGAACCGTTTCCAGAGAGAGGATCCTACATTTCGTGTAGGGTTGGATGCTGAAAGCGGGCAGGTTGGAAAATTTAATTCGATGACTCTGATACTATTCACAACTCTATTTTGCATTAACTGACTTACAGTGTTATTGTTATTATTTATTTACATAGACAATCATCTCTGGAATGGGGGAGCTTCATCTCGACATATATGTGGAAAGGATCCGGAGAGAATACAAGGTCTTGATCCATTTGTTTAGCATATAACATAAAGAGTTTCTAAGATTATTATGATTGAAATTCATGTTTTAAATAATTTATACTTCCTGAAAACAGGTTGATGCAACTGTTGGAAAGCCTCGTGTGAATTTCAGGGAGACTATAACTCAGCGTGCTGAATTTGATTATTTACACAAGAAACAATCTGGAGGACAGGGTCAATATGGTCGAGTATGTGGGTAAGTAGCAATGATCTGTCTTTGGCTTGTATTTCTATTAACATCATAATAATATCTATCTTGTATTTAAATTAGATGCAGTTCCTTGACGCCTGAATCACTTGTCTGAAACCGCTCTTCCTCTCTGATTCTGTTCTGGACTAGTTGTTTTACATTATCAGATTTGGTTTTGGAAGATTATTACTTGTCCACTGATATGGATATGTTGGTTTCTTGTATTGATAGGTATGTTGAACCACTTCCACCAGGGTCTCCAATAAAGTTTGAATTTGAGAACATGATTGTTGGACAAGCTGTACCATCAAACTTTATTCCTGCAATTGAGAAGGGTTTCAAAGAAGCTGCAAATTCGTGAGTATATTTATTTAACGCCCTTATTCTTGAAATTCACTCATCAGTACAGAATGATTACTTGTGCACTTAGTATTGTTGTGAGTATAAATTGATGTACTGCTTCCATATTCTTTTGTACAGGGGTTCATTAATTGGACATCCAGTTGAAAATACAAGGATTGTTTTGACTGATGGTGCATCTCATGCAGTAGATTCTAGTGAGCTTGCGTTTAAGTTAGCTGCTATATATGCATTTAGACAGGTATGTCTAATGTTCTTAGGATGATATTCTATGAAATGATTAGTTCATATTTTTTGGTTTCCCTTTTGTTCTTTTTGGCAGCCTTTTGTTGATTTTCTTATTTTGACTTGTGAAACAGTGTTATAGTGCTGCAAGGCCTGTGATACTGGAACCTATTATGCTGGTTGAGTTGAAAGTACCAACAGAATTTCAGGGTACAATAGCTGGTGATATCAATAAGTGAGTCTATCCTTTGTTTTATACTTGATTTTTTTTGGACTTGGCGATTCTTTGATATTCAATCTGATTTTCTGCATCCTCAACTATTTGTAGGAGGAAAGGTGTTATTGTTGGAAATGACCAAGATGGAGATGATTCTATAATTACTGCCAATGTAAGTGAAACTTGTTTTCTTTTGAAAGGTTCAGCTTAGCTGCATATCCAAGCAAATTTCTTACAAACTCTGGAATTTGCTCTTGGAGTTTGTCCACGGTCTTTCATGAATTCCCTAGTTAACTCAGGTTCATCTTTATTGAAATACCTATGTTGATATTCTGGTTTTCAGATATTTTAACATTCGTGCCATAGTGCTCAAAGAAAATCATTAATAATTTTGTATCGTGGGAATGTGATGTTATACTTGTGCATATGTCAATGTCTGTGTCCTGCATGTAGAGTCCTGATTTGCCATCACAAGTAGCACTTAAAAATTAAGCCACCTTTCTCCAAAGAGCTGAATATCATTTTTCTTGTCTTTCTAGATCCCGTTGAACAATATGTTTGGGTACTCAACAATGCTTCGATCAATGACACAGGTGAATGTGTGAGGCACAGAATCATTTCATAGAAATTGGCTTGATCCTTCTGAGGTGTGGATTTGTTTTATCATATGTAAAATGCAATATTCTGTATACAGGGAAAAGGTGAATTCACAATGGAATACAAGGAGCATTCACCGGTTTCTCAGGATGTGCAAATACAATTAGCGAGCACTCACAAGGCCGATAAAGCTGAATAAATAACGAGCAAGATTGAAGAACTCGGCACAAGTTGTATAATCTGTTTTTATTAATTCTTGCTCTATTTATTGCAGCCATATGTTTGATCATCTTTTAAGTCGCAAAAATTTTGAAAGCACAAAATAATGTGCAAACTGCCGTTTCTCGACCATCATAGATGAATGTATCTTTTCTTAGCAGAATAAGATTCCATGTATATTTCCAACTTATGGCTAACCATAGCAATTAGTTAAATGCTTCTCTCTGTTTTGTGGGGAGCTCCAGATTTGGCTCAGATTCACTGAGGGGTGCAAAGTACTGATCCACCATATCATCCGACACTTTTTCTAAGCTTGGAGGTTCCCACTACATCTCCAAAGATTTAAAATAAAAATAAATACGAGTTTGGCGACAGAATCCAGAAAATCATTAGGTGTTCGAAATGTAAAAAGGGTGATACCTTTGGAGCAAAGTCTTTGTGCACCACTCGTGCTCTGACACCCTGAAATGAAAGAAAATAACTGATTTAAGTCCATGAAATTTTATTCATTTACTGGAAAGTGCAAAATCTTAATGGTTCTGTACCTCGCAGAAGTCATTGGAGATTCGCTTAGATATCCCTTGAAGGGACATCCGATACTCACGAACCAAGCACTGGTCAAGGGTTTGAAATCTGCCTTCTCGTACCTGAATCACTATAAGGGCACCATGAACAATGCCTGATTTCCATTCAAAGGGGAGGAAGGGGGAATGGCAGTTAAAGAAGCTCACCGATCTCAAAGACACCTTCAAGCTCAATGGTGAAGCTTCTTTAAGTTTCTTTAATGTGGAATTGCACCATGCATCATTTGTTGCAGATGCCTCACTTTTCTGAAAAAAAACTACCAGGAAATTATTCAAGAAAGTTCAATGCAGCTTTAGTTTTGATAAATATATTATGTTACATCAATTTTCCAATATATTGAAAAGGAACTAGATGTGAGAAATGATTATATCCTGCAAATTTTGTTGTGGCTGAAATCTTCTTACTCGCAAAACAGATTGATTTTAACACGCATTTTATATTAGTACTGGGCCCATTTTAGCACACATTTTTGTGCACTCAACAGGTGGTGTAGCTATGTAAAGATATATTATTCCTTTATATTGTTGCTTTAAACCAATGCCTTCTTGCTTTTGCTTTTTCTAAATGCTTTCATGAAACAACTTCAGCTTTCTAACTTATATGGTCTGAAAAAGATAACAGAAGGAAAGAAAGTGCTCACCACAGCATCGATAATTTCCTCAACTGTGTCATGGCCGAAACATCTATTGAGCACTTCAATCCTATATATGTAACATGCATAATGGGACGAAATTCAAAATAATGAATCATATATTATAATAAAGAAAGAAAGATAAAAGGAGAAAGCACTGGATTGCTAGCAGTTAGAGCCAGTAACAGAAATATGGTCTCCCATATGAGAAAACTAACCTGTGCAGCGCACTGGTCTTTTCAGGATAGACTACATCACTATATTTCTCCAAACAAGACTCAATGACAGAAGGATCATCGGTAACCAAATTTCCAAGCTCTTCTTCAATCAATGGAAGCTTCTGTTATTGTAACAAGTGCACCAATCTTATATAACCAGGGAAGATGAATAAATTGTAAGGAAAAAGAAGCACCCAAGTCAAAAGCCTATCAGTACTAACATCAGTGTTTGAGTAGTGTGTCGCAAGCCCGCAAGAAACCATTTCAGCCCCACTGAGTTTTGCTCCTGTCAGACCCAAGTACTCTCCTGGAAACATATTTGTTTAAGTGGAAGGATGATTGTTCTAGTTTTATAGTGAAATACAGTAAATCCATGATTGAACATATACATTACAGGTCCAAGAAGCCAGTAAAGAAAAGCAAGTAGACCAGGCATAAAGAAAACATATTGTAAAGGCCTACCTAAGTGACCAGGTAGACGAGAAAGATGAAAGGATGCTCCGGCATCAGGATGGAAGCCAATTTGAGTTTCAGGGGTGGCAAAAACCTGGAAAACCATCTGTCTAAGTTACTTGAATTTCCAAACGGCAATTTTAATATTATGGATGGAGAAAGTGAACAATAAGAGTCCTTTAAACAAGATGATTACAAGGTAACAAATATATAGCCTGCAGTAAACTAAGGACCGTCAAATGAATAGCGGAAAGAAAGAATAACCAAAACAAATCACTGCAACATACGGTTCTATCAGTCGCAAGCCGAAATGTCCCAGGTATCGAAATTCCAGCTCCACCACCCATAGTAATGCCATTTAAAATAGACACCTAGAATCGAATCATTACTTTATATATGCATATCTCTATCATCAATTTGTCAGTACTCCGTAACAAATTATCGTATCAATAAAGCTTCGAAAAGAATAAATCACCAACAAGTAATGATTATTAGCATTCAAGGAACAGAAGGTAAACACTCACATGAGGCTTCAAATATGTACCAAGATGGTATATAAAGCTATACAACGTCCTAAAAAAGCCCTTACACTTTTCTATCTTCCCTGCGCTAAGAGAATTTAAACGGTAAATAACCATGAAAATCAACCATACAATAAATAATGTCTAACAAGAAAAACTTTCAGTACACTACAATCTATTCAGCATACATTTTATTCATCTAGGTTTTACCTTCATTTATCAAATGATAAAGAGCAACAATATCTCCACCTGCACAAAATGCCCTTCCACTGCCCTTTAATTATGCAAAAAAAAATCCAAATTGTCAGTTGTCTCTAAACATTTTACTGAACTATTATAATAACAATTAGTATTTAAAAAAATTGAAATTACCTTCATGACCACAAATCCAATATTGGGATCATCTTCCCAAGATGCGTACAATTCATGCAACCTAGCGCCCTGCAATAGGAAGTAATTTCCCGCAAATTGTTAATCTAATCCAAAGAAGATATAAAGCAAACCCCTAGATAACGTAACAGGGATTAAAATGTAAAGAGGAACTTCACTATATTTGTATTGAGAGCATTGAGAGACGAAGGTCTGTTGAGAATCGCTACTCGAGAACTCGCTTTACCTTCAACCAGCACCTAAAGTTTTACATATAAAAACGTAAGTATATACCCCATTGATGCCTAAATTGATCTAACCCAAGGTTTCAAGAGACAAAGTGATCAGACTTGATTTTGAAGATCATCAGCAGAAGAATTGATTGGAAGCGAGGATAAGTTTCTCTTCAACCGGATTAGACTGTCACGACGACGACTTGTTACCAAACGCTTTAAGCTCTGCATTTCGGATTTGCACTCTAAGCCTTAGCTCAAAGTTGAGCAACTGCGGAGAAGAGGAAGCCGAAAGAAATGCCGTGTAGTAGTATTATTAGCCTATCAGAAAAAGAAAATGAAAATGGCGTCCCAAGGGGCTTGTTTGGCGGCTTTAGTACCACTCTGCCAGCCTAACTAAGGATAGATCTTTGCCAAACTGGGTTTTAGACTGGACTTCCTATAACGGTCTAAGAGCTTTAAGGCCCATAAAACTGGGTTTTAGGGGGTTTTTTTTTTCTTAACAATTGAATGATGAATTACTTGGATTGAATTCAAGCTGTCGTACCTCTCAGGACTTAGGTTAAGAAGTTGGCTTTTTTTTTCCGCAAATCTTAATGATAAACGCTTTTTTCCCTCTTTTTTCTCCTCATATTTTTCTCTTTTCCTCTGAATGGATTATAGAACAAACTAAAGTACTTTCATAATCTTCTGAGACTCTATTTCTTATAAAACAACTCAAATATTACCTGAAAAAGTTGCAGAAGGTTTTGCGATAAAGCTAAGAGTTTGCTTTTGTAAGCAGCGAAAAGAAGCTGCCCTTGTTGAGGTAATTTTTGGGTTAAACAAATTTTCAACTTTCATAACCTCTGGTTTTACTCTTAATCTTTTGTTCATTTTTTTTTCAAATTTATTCTTTGATTGTGATTGTTATCAGTTTAAATTGGGAAATCTCTGTCAGGGAATTACAGTTCAGGGACAATCTAATTGTATTGCTTATGGTATAAAGCTACTTATTCATCATTATCTTATTCCATGCCGGCATGTTTGTTTTGTTTTCTCTCGTCTAAAGGCCATGGGTTGATTAAAAGCAATCTAGAAAAATTGTTGAAGGCTGTTTTTCTGAGAAGGGCCGGTTCCTTCTCTGTGGGATCCATGATTTGGGGGGAAAGGAAACGTGTGAATCCACTCGTTTTCCTTTCCTCTTAACAAACGAAAAAAGTGGTGGAAAGAAATTAAATTTTCCTTCCACCTCTTTCCCTTCTATCATAGACTGCATGAAATCTGAACTTTTATTTGTTTTGGTTTTTGTAGTTCTAAATATGCTACCAATCTCACTAATTTGAGAAAACTTAGATTTTGCGTCAAAACTTGTCAAATTGGCATGCTATTTTGATTTTTATTAGATTAAAGTAAGTAATTTTGAATTTTCGGTTATTGGATTAGAGTAAGTTGTTTTTTATTTTTCTTGCTTTAATCTATTACTGTTCACGTATTTATGTTTTATCACTCTTTTTACAAAAAAACCTATTGTAATTACCAAACCAGAGAGTACTCAATCTAAGCTGGTTCCTTTTGGTTCCTCGGATTTTGCATCTTAATCTTAATGCTTTGCTTTGCCTTAAATGTCTAAAGTTGTTGTTTCTTCTCATTGCCTCTTGCTATTTTCCTTCATTGAGAAAGGAAAAAAAAAAAAACTTTACTTTCGTTGAACCAATTTGAGCAAGATTCTTTTCAGTTTTACTTGAATGTTGTTCAATTTCAGGGTTATTTTTAGGGGATTAAGAAATGGATGAGAATATGAAGCAACTCCAGCAAAGTTTGATTGAGCTTGAAACTGAAGCTGAACATTTACTATTAGCCAGGCACCAGGTAAGCCTTAGTTTATAGTCAGACTCTTAAGTTCCTAGAACAGATAAGTTCACCAGGCCAATAAAATTATATATCTAGGTAACTGTTTAAAACTTATTTGATTCCTTCATTAAAAAGTTAAAAGAAATTACCATTTGTATGATACGAATTTTAATTTTTCAAGTAACTGGATGTGTTAAAAGTTATATTAATTGGAAATGCAGCTGGTTGAAAATGATAAAGTGAGAAATGGGAACAGGGAAGCACTTACTGCACTGAGGAAAAGGGCTCGGACAACAAAAACTAGTGTCCCATCTCCCTTTGAGTCGATGATGAAGAATATTGGGAACCCTGCATCAAGAACTTTGGTAAAAGAGGTTTGTGCTACTTGTGGCAACCATGACTCAAATGAGCAGACATGGATGATGTTCCCAGGAACTGATGTTTTTGCCAAGATACCATTTCATGCTGCTCACACTATTTTGGAGACAGGTTTGTTGTACAAGTTAATTTATTTCAAAGACTTGGGTGTTTACTTTGTTTAGAAGATTATGCTAGTGTTACTGTTCACTAAGAAATTCTGAATAGAGCTTTGTTGAGTAGTTGAATAGATTGGGTTTTATTGCTTGACATCACCTCAATCAATTCTAGTTGTTGTTATTGTTTGCAGTAACATTATTGTAAGAATCGGGGGCTTAGAACATGATTTCAGAGTTCTAGTTAACAGTCACTAGATTTTTTCCATAGTTCTCTTCATGATCCATGTGCAATGTGCATGTATTATTAATTCTTGTCCTTGCTGTTATTCAGATCAAGCACGGCTGGACCATGAAGCTCAGAAACTTCAAAGCTATGTTAAGGAGAAATCCTTTTTTATATCAGAAAAAGGTGTCCTCGCTGACAAGATCAGTCCTGGTGTGCTTAGATCCTTAGTAGCGTTAAAAGATAAACCATGGTAAGTAGAATTGAGTAGATATCGGTCTGTCTCTATCCTTTGTAGTAAGAAACCATATTTCTCCTATTCTGTGCAGCAGCTTTAGTCATAGGTTTTTCCGATTATGTCTTCATTCTTTTTATGGAAATTACTTAGACAGCTGGTTGCCATGGAAATCATGATGGATGGATTTGTATGGTGAAGAAGCTAGTAAATTGGCACACAAAATTTCAGTCGTCTTATGCTTTTTCACTCTGCGGAAATGAAAATCATATTCTACTCTTTATTCTTGTTTGAGTGACTTACGAAGCAGGCTACATGATGCATTTCTTAGCGTCATGGTTTATTTCACATTGTAGTGATTTATTGTACACAAATATGCTACTTCACTAGTGCATTCATCACAAAAGCTGAATTCTACATGTGCTTTTTTATCCTTTTGTTGAGTGGTGTGAGGTTGCTTTTTTCACATTGTAATGCAATAGACATGTTTTCACATGGTTCTTTGACCCCTTCCAGTCCTCCCACTCGCCAGCCGCCACCAGCAAAAACAAAGGCCAGTAACAGTGGTTTAGCTCAAGCATCGTCTTGCATACTAGTCTTCTCTTTAGATTATTTATGCTATTTACAACTACCACTGTTGTTGTGCAAGTTGAAAAGGGTGTAGCAAATAATAATCAGGCTATTGATTGAGCCTGTTCTTTTTTGCAGATTTGTTAGATATATGCCTGATGTGAGGAAGCAATCAAACAAATAGTAAAGTACTTTTATCGAAGTGAACATTGCACTTTTCAGAGGGGCTGGCAATGAAGTTGGTTTGAATTGTCTTTGAGCAGAAATGTCTGTAGAAAAAGGAGCATGGAGGAAATTTACCAATCACTGCTGATTTTGTTGATGGCACTGTTAACATTGGTTTTATCAAATATGAACATCATCTTTGAATCTAACTCGAGGATAAGCACCTGGTGCTATGCCATATTGTAAGGACCCTTTCAACTTACTAAGTTCTATTTGAAAGCATTAATAGATTCACCTTAACAAATGGTTCATCATTCCTGTTTATTTTAAAATGTTTATCTGGGACCAGCGTTAATTTTATTTTTTTTGTGTAATTGTATTATTGTTGTTAGCTGATGAGATGAGGGGCTAAGAATATGGCATTGTATGATACCGAGCTGCTCTTGTCGGGCTTATTATTCTCAGTACAATAATATATATTTTATATATTAGCTTCTCATTGTCATGAACTTTTGGTAGGAAGACGTGGCCTATTTTGTGTCCTTAGTGTGACAGGTGATTCAAAGCTCAAAACCCAACACCGACCAACCGCTTCAAATGAGTCAATGCAGACGGGCAAATCCCTCCAAATGCATTTATGAAATTAACTGTTCCAGAACAAATTCATATCCCTACTTGATTGAATAACAATAAATGTGAGAGAAAAGTGAAATGTTACAAAGCGATGCGCATTGTCCTCGATCAGACTTCAATTCTCTGATAAGAAAAACCAAGCAAGTTGTTGACTATTACAACAAGCCTAACTTTAATAAATAATGGGAATTTCCATTCAAACAACGTGTGTTCCCTGCAAGGAATTCCACAACTCCGAACACTCTTGTTCCTCATCCTCGGATTTCCCCCTCACAAACATTCCCGATGCCGAGCTTGATGCTTGCATCAGATTTAATGTTAACTCAGCACCAGTTTCCTGAAACTTTTCCCAACCTTGAGGGGGCGCTGGTAATAAGGAATGCTGCTCGGCCGTTGTAGAACTGAACACGCCAAGGTCTTCCATCCCACGGTGGTTCAATTGCCAGCCTCGATCAAGTACCAGCTGCCGAGCCAGGACAGCAGCACGATTTTCAGCGATCAGCTCTTGCAAGGCAGCACTAGATCTCGATGAGAGATCGGATGGGGAGATCCGTGAATCAGCCCTAGATGACAGAAGAGAGAGAGCACGTCCTTTCGGCAACGATAGGTGGTATGGAAATCTCCCAGTCATCAATTTAGCATCTGTTTGAGGACATACCGTTACACTTCCAAGATTTCCCAATTCATAATTAACTTCTACACTACCGTGATGACAAGTACTCGATTAGTGTAAAACGAACAAGAATGTGCTTGCTTTGATTAAACCATCAACGTAAAGAGATCAAAGGGAATATCTAAACAATGTAAACCAGCTCATGGCTTCAGTCAATTGTGAAATGCAATTTCAGCATCAGACCAGCCTTATTCAAACTACAGGGATTCAACTGTGTGACCAGCTCAGCTGATAGAAATCTTCCGCAGATTAAAAAGGAAATCAAACCCAACGAAGCAACCAGAAGTCTGAATTTCTCTCTTTTTTTTTTAAGAAAAAAAAATTTTAACAAAAAAAAAAAATCCCCAATGGACTTTAAAAAACAAAACTATCCATAAACAGCACTATCATAGAAATTAAAGAATAGACTAAAAAGAGCAAAAAAAAAAAAAGTACCTTGAGCAGAGTTCCTGGAGGCAGAATCATGAGAGCCTTTTCTCCTACGCTCATTGTGGCCTGCCAATCTCCTTCTGCAACTCCTCTTCGAGTCGTCAAATTCTGACACCACATGAAACCTATGCCCATTTCCCCATTTATCCATCACCTCTTTATAATTTACCATACATTTCTTACTACTTCCATTTCTCTATCCTATCATCACCCATAATTTACAATTCCATACAAAAATAGCAAGTAAATTACTCTTTTAATGCGTTAAATTTATCTAAATTAATTCTTCAAGATATTATTATAAATCATATCTTCCATAACTGAACTAGTTTTAAAAAGCAATGAAAAGAAAATGTAGGTTTAGATAAAATGGGAAATACGACTTAAAAGCTCCAAGAACTGTTACGGCAGATTCTTTTTAGCCCTAAGATGGAGAAAGACAAAGCAAAGGAAGAAGAAAAGGGTCACCTGCTACACTGTTGACAAAAACGTTGCTCTATCCCTAGCACCACCACCTTGGGTGCCTTAGAGTGCATCTCACAAACTTTATGCCTCCGGTGATACTCTTTAGCATTCACAAGTGCAACGTCACAACCTTCAACTTGACACCGTGGTACCGTCGACGCTGGACTCCCCATGACAGCTATAGGTGACGAAGGCTCAACTCCACCACTTACGCCGCCGCTGCCGCAACCAATATTATTATTGTAGTAGGGATTACCTTTCTTTCTAATTGAGAACCCACCGACGAGGTGTCGCTCGGTCAAGGATGTAGAATCCTCGAAGTAGTGCCTCTTCCCAAGCTTCAAGCAAACAAGATGGGGGTCGGGGTGCATATGAGACCCATCGCCGGCATAAAGAGAGTGTTCCTGGTTCAAGTGATGGGCAAGAGTAGCATTGACGTGGTGAGGAAGGAACATGAGTGCAGGGGCGGCAGTGTTGGCCACAGGGAGTGTGGAGGAAGGTGATGGGATCATCTCCGCCCTGCTGCTACTAGTAGTTGAGGTAGTTGAGGCGTACAAATTGAAGGCGTTGATATTATCGTTGCCTACCCATTCGAATCTCGTACTTGTAGAATTAAGCTCCCGTAAGTCCCAAGCGAGATTAATGCTGTTATTACCAGTTTGCCCTTTGTTCCCGAAGAACATGCTCCCGCCATTTTCCATAATCTCTGCCTTTACACTTGCACTTGAAGCTAGAAGTGTCCTATATATATATGTACTATATATTTAAGAGGTAGGGGTAGATAGCTTTTTGGTTTCTTTTCTTTTCTTTTTTTTTGGGGTTTGATTACCTTTGCCGGTTTTGCGTACGCAGAGAGGACTGGAGCATAGTCTGATTGTTTCACACAAAAGAAGAATTTTATTTTCTAAAAAAACAAAATAAAGAAATAAAGAGGGAGAAACTTTAAAAGGATAGAGAAATAATAAATAAGAGAAAATAAATGAAGGGTTAGGTTCTTGGTTATTATTAGGGTGTGTAAAATCTAATGGGGGGAGGAGATGAGTGATGGAGGTTGAGAAAGAGAAAGCTGCAAGATTTACAGAAGCGGAAGTTGCTGAAAAGGCAATAAGTGAGATAGAGATATAGAGAGAGACAAATCGCTGATGAGATAAGACTCCAAAATGTATCAGATTTTTTAATTTCATTTTTTTACAAAAAAAATAAAATACTTAGGGAATCTAATTTTTATTTTTTATGATGATTATATATTTTATATCCCTTCTATTATACATTAAAATTATTTTTTGAAACATTTATACTTCTTTCCTTCATTAATTTTTTCGTTAAAAATGTATCGTGTCTTATTACAATACTTAATATTTGAGTTTACAATGTAATTAATAATTATTTGGCACAATGATAAAATATATTATATTTCAGTGACAGATATAAGTTTAATATTTAAAAATGACATTATTAATACAGATAACAATAAATATTAAATATGTATAATAAAATGAATACAAAAAATATTAAAAAACATATTGTTATTTAATATATACTCATGTATGTTAGATTATTTTATTTGATTCAATAAACTAACGGAATATAATATTACTAAAACACATTAAAAGAAGTTATTAAACCATACTCAACTACATAAAGATAGAAGGAAAAAAAAAGGAATTAAGACAATAATATACATAATTTTCAATCTCTCAACAAAAAATAATTAAAATAGAATATTATAATTGATTAAAATCAAGATAGTGTAATCCATAAAATGTAATGCGATAGATACATGTTAATTTTTTCTCAAGTACTACCACTACTAATAATAATTAAGGTCATCTACATCGTATGAGATTAGGTGGTAAAAAATGAGTTTATATTTTAAATAAAAAAAATTCTAATTTTTTCTACTATAATTTATGTTGGTCAAAAGATTTCAGAATAAAAAATTTTAAATTCTATTTTATGATTAGAGAAAAATATTTAAGAAATGGGTATATAAGTATGAAGAAATTCAAAATGAATTAATTATTAAATTCTAATTTGGTAAATGAGTTTTTTTTAAATGACAACAAGTCAATCAATTAACAACTAAAAAATAAGTTACAAATACTTAAATATAAATATTAACTTAAAAATAACTACATTGTATTATTGAGGCTTAAATAATAATAATAAAATAAGGATAAATTTGATATAAAAATAATATTATTTAAGAATTAGGGGATATTAAGAATCTAAAATTATCAACTAAAAGTAATATCTAAAATTCGTTACGAAATTTTACATTACTATCTGTTGCGTAATTATTTATATAATTAATTAAAGAAAATATTCAAATATTTATACATATTATCAATCACTTTGTTTGTAAATATTTAAATATTTATTATTTATTATTTTCTTTTAAAATCGAAAAAGCATACTGCATATGTTTTATCTTACAGAGTTGTCGTTGCAGAGCGTGTACTGTGCATGGATTTCCTCCTTCGTTTTCCAATAAATGCGAGTTGAAATGTCAAATTTTAATTGGGTTTAAGCTCTTCAATTTTTTATTTATTTATACATTTCTAGTTCAAAATAGAGAAGTGCTTTTCTGGTAATTGCATTTTCGACTTAATCTCCAACGAAATTTTACATAAATATCAAAATTATATATAAACTTTAATATAATATATAATCTTTTATTTTATTAATTATACGTATTAAATTTTAATTTTAATTTAAATATTTGCATAAATATTTTATTTTATTTTAATTATACATATCTATCAAATTATTTTTATATTTGTTGATTTTATTGGTTGTGATGGAAAAAAGTTAATGCTTGTTGTTGTTAAATCTCCATTGATCACTAGTAATTTCTTTTGGAAGATGGATTGATCGTTGATATTCGAATGGTGATTTATTATTGTTTTCTTAATTTATTTTTATTTTGAGAGCACTTAAGAATAATAAATTATTTCACAAGTTAATTTCTACACATGTTGTTTTTAAATTTTATATGTTATTTTGTTGTTTCTCGTGTTTAACAATTCTTTCATTTTTCTCATGTATTGTATTGTACAAGTTCTAATCTTGCTCATGCAAGTGTTTCGAGGATGGAATTGTAGTCATCTTCTCTAATTTAGTAAATATTCTATTATTTTGCTATTTCTATCTATTATTTTTTACTCTCTAAATTGATAAATATTTACAATCACTTTAGATATGACAGATTTAAGTTATAACAAGGTTGTCAATCTACTATAATGCTATTTTATTTGCTGAAGCTAAAGCATTTTTCTTATTAACGAAGTTTGTCTTTTATTACAAGTGTTTATTGTCTCTTTTTTTATCCCAAATTTTTAGGTCTCGTTCATAAAATAAATGAATTAATTGAGAATTAGTAACCCTAATCACTAAAAATGGCGGTTGTGGTAAATAAAACAATAAGAAAAAGAGATGTTGATAGCCTGAAGGAAAAAGTTGAGACAAATCCTCAGCACAACCAGACTGCGTTTTGCCAAAAAGAAGTAAATAAAAACATTAAAAAGAAAAGTCCTGCTTGCACTGATCAATTATTTCATCTTCTGGTTGGTAGATTGCAGCAAAATATGAGCAGTAGAAACGCTTCAGAACCACGCGCCTTCTATTATTTCAGGAATAGAAACTTTTTTAGTCAATATTTATACCACAAAAAATAAATAAATATTACTAGTAAACTCCTACAACACCAGCTGCCTGACAATGATGGGCACTTGTCAATATCACGTGGCATTTTACCCTTCAAGTAATTGTATTCTTTTATTTATTAATTTTTAGTTCTAATTATAAGATGATAAAATTTTATTTTGTTATAAAATTAATATATTTAACTTTAATTTAAAATTAAATAAATTTAATACAATTATATATTAACAATAATTTGAATTCATTAAATTATTTTAGATAATATTAATTAGTTACTGTTTTTTAAAAGATTTTGATTGAAATATAAATGTAAAAGAATAAGAAAAAAATTAATATCGAAGTTAATATATACAATTAATTTAAATTTTAAATAGTTAACATTTATTTATATAATAAATTATTTAAAAAATAGAAATAAAATATGATTATCACTTTTTTTTTAAATAAACTAAAAGTCAAGAAATAGTTAGGTTAAGGACAACATTAATTTTTTAATATTGCATTTGGTAGAAGTATTGTTTTTTACATATATTTTAGTATACGAGTTAGCAATAAACTAACTCAATTGATAATATTTAACTACTCCCATGATTTATTTTAGCCACAAAAAGGAAATTTTTCACTTATCTTGAAGAGATCTTATTTTTTACAAGAGTTTTTATACATATTTTTATTTTTAAGTTTAAATTTGTATTAACTATTCTTTATTTTTTGTTTAATAATTGTAATAAATAGGGGCGAAGCCAAAAATTTTGTGAGGGGGTCTGAATTAAGTTGTATATTTTTAAGACAGTAAAAATACAATTTCGCCATTTTAAGCCTATATCTTTATAATTTTTAAAGGATTAAATCAAATTTTTTATCATTTTTGGAAGACCAAAGTGCATTTTTACCATTATTAATTTAAAAGTTTATAAAATATAAATGAGTTAAAAGGGAAATTTTCTATTTTAAGAGGACTAGGGCTCCTGCCAAGCGCCGACTCCTGGCTCCGCTCCGATAATACATATATAATAAATAAGTTTTTTCCTTATGTTATTACACTAGTAATCAAACAATGCAAAGAATAAACAATGCAAAGAATTTTAAGATCTCAAGTTCAAGTCTTATTGTAACAACTCGAATTTTAAGGTTATCAGAAAAATATATTTTCAGGTCTCCGTTTCTGAAAAATAGATTATTAAATAATTATTAAAAATATTTATGAAGTTAGTCGAGTGGTTAATTAGAGTTTAATTGAGTGAATTTAGTTTAATTAAAAGTAACTAAGAAAAAGAACTAAATTGAATAAAGAGTAAAAGTTGAATTATAGATTAATAGAAAATAAAAATGACCAAATAGGCAATTATGCCTATCTCATTAGATGAGGCGGCATAGCATGATAAAATATACACATTTGTAATACAAGTATTTGATAATAAATAGATATTTATTTAAATATAAATTATTTTTATAATTATTAATTATTATTAATATTATATTATATTATAAAATAAATTAAAATAGTGACAAATGTGTGGTAATTACAAAATACATGTGTAATAAACTGAATAAATACATTTGTAATATATATATATTTAATTATTAGTAGATATTTATTATTTATAAAAGATATTTATTAATTAAATAATTATATTATAATATTTTTATGAAATAAATAAATAAAGGTATGACAAGTAGATGATGATAAGTGAATACATATGTACTAATAATATACACATGTGTAATTAATAAATAAATATTACTTATTATTTAAGTATAAATAATGTTATATTATATATAGATATAAAACAAAACGAAAAGAAAGAAAAGAAACAGAATAGGCAAACGTGAAGCAGGGGAAGGAAACGAAGAAAGGAGAGAAGAAAGAAAAAAAAAAGGGAAAATTAAGGTTTGAAGCTTTAAAGTTTAATAGATAAGTCAATTTAGCCTTTTTTTACTTAATTTTGATGTTTTAGAAGTTTTGGAATAAGATTTTGATGAAATTAAGTTGATATTTTGAAAGTAATTAGATTTCTAGATAATGTTCATATTGAGTAAAATGATGAAACAAGGGTTAAATTGATAGAAATTTAAGTTTGAAATGAAATAAGGATTGAATTGTAAAGTAATTCATAAGTTTTATGTTGAAGGGCTAATTTGAGGAAATTTCGAAACTAGTGAAATAAGCTGAAAATTTAGTAGTTAAATTTGAGTTTGGATGGAACTTGAATAGAAATAGAGTATGAATTAAGTTAGTAAAGTGAATGAATTAGTTAAGACCTAATTAAAAATAAGGTGTAAATTGAATAGAAATTCAATTATTTGTTATAATGAGTGTTGAAAATTAATAGTATAATTATTTTAATTCCCGTAGCTAATGTTGTCTCAGGAAATCTCGGCTAAGCGAGGAAAAAGATAAAGACAACAGGAGTTAGTTCGAAAATTACGGTTTGTATTTCTATAATCCGAACTTAATACTTAAATTGTTGGTTTTATTATTTAATATATATATATACGTAGTAGGTGTTTTGAGATGATTATTTGAATTGGATTGAATATTGATTATATTGAATTGATTTATGAATATATGTGAATGTTTGAATTGAAATGAATATTGATGTGGAAATTGAATAATAAATATTTGTTATATTGGAAAATATATGTAGTTGGAAGTGTAATGAAATTGATAGAAAAATGTGATTATTGTGAAATTGAATATTTATTAGTGAAAAATGAATGGAATTATATTAAATTGAAAATATATAGTTAATTAATTAACATATGAATTAATTGAAAAGTGAAAAGTGAATTAAATAACCTATTAACTAGTCGGGCTAGTCGGATATAGTTGGCATGCCATAGGATATGGAAGAGTACGGGTTTTGTCGGCTTATTGATCAGGCACTTATATGACGACTACGGTTACAGTTACCATTACTGTTACCAATTCGGCACTTTGTGTGTCGGATATTGTTATTGTTTCGGATTTATTCCGATAAGGTACTCTGTGTACCGTACTGTTATTGTTATCGTTCCAGATTTGTTCTGATGAGGTAATTTGTGTACCGTACTGCTACTATTACTGTTACTGTTCCGACTTCGGCCGATGAGACACTATGTGCCGTATTGGTGTATTGGTTGGATCGGTGTATCCGTTTAGGTCCGAGTCATGTTAATAGGGGTAAATAAAGGAACTGGAAAGATCAATTGATACTGAATAACTGATTATTATTGAATAATTGATTGTTACCGAATAACTGACTGTTACTGAATAAATAATTGTTCTGATTGACTGATTGTTAATGAATATTACTGATTGATAAATTGCTATTGAAAAATAATAAATGATTTTGAATTTAAAGTAGACCAAAACATTGGTTGGAAAGTGAATGTTTGAATATTCATTGAGTTTGAATAGTTCAATATATATATAAATTAATATGTTTTATAATTGTTTAAGTGTTCAGATTATAGAAATACCACTGAGTGTATACTCAACGTATTGTTTGTTTCCATGCGCAGGTTAAGTTAAGGCTAGACCGTTGAATTAGCATCCCAGGCCGATCCCGAATTCAATGAGGTAAAGTATGTTGAGTAATGGTAATGGCATGTACCTAGGATGCATCTAGATTGTGAAAGTATTGATGAAATAAGTCAATTATGGTTGGCAATGGTATATAGTATGAAGTTGAACTAATTGATAATGTAACATCCCTAACCCGTATCCGTCGTCGAAACAGGGTTACAGAGTGTTTAGCAGTACATACAGAACATTTACAGATTAATCAAAACATTACTATTCACTTTCTGAGATCATATATATATATAACGACCTTTGTTTGGGCCTTCAAAGCCCAACATGAGCATTAAAATCAAGTCGGAACTCAACTGATTTCTTATAAAAATTTTCGCTTAATTTTTTTTTAAATTACTTATGAACAGTACCCACACGCCCATGTGATTAGGCCGTGTGGATTCCACACGCCCGTGTGGCTTGGGACACGCCCGTGTCCCTTGTCCGTGGAGCTTTCTATTTATGACATCATCATCAATTTAGGGGCACACGGCCACATCGCACGCCCGTGTCCTAAAGTCGTGTTCCATATACGGCTGAGACACACGGCCGTGTCTCTTCTTGTGTGGTCAATATCTAAGCTATTTTCCAAGTCTTGGTCAACCTTAATCTCTTAAACGCTTATACAAAATCAAAAGCACATAACATAGTATTCATTTAATGATTAAACATTCTCAAATTAAACTACAAACATAGCATTTGTATGTCATCATACATGTGTCTCTCATACTCATTTTACCTTGTCTATTATGGTACCACTTATACTTTTATACCATGATTATCATCTTACCAAATATTTTCAACTTAATCATCAAGCATTCATATTTAAAGCTAGATCATATCTTTATAAAATATCACATGTCAGATGCGCAGAATAAAATATTTGCCTTAGACGTTTCAATCAAACTTCATACCCAACAAGCATCATATTGAAACTAGTCATATATATATATATATATATATGTCATGATATGTATCATTCTCATACTGTTTTCTTATAAACATATATCATTTATTTTCCTCCTCCTCCTCTCCATTCCACATCCTTAATGTATATAACATTCTTGTAAGTACGATTTCATAATTTACTTATTAATGCTCACATCAAGCTGTTCACACGAGTCATAGTCACTCAATTATTTATAATTCGAGATAGAGAGCTCCAAATTAAGATCCGTAAATTTTTTCTGAAACTAGACTCACATATCATTCCACCATAAAAATTTTTAGAATTTTTGGTTTAGCCAATTAGTACAGTTTATTCATTTAAGTTTCCCGTGTTTCACTATCTGACAGTTCTGACCTCTCTTCACTAAAAATTAATTATATCACAGTACAGAAATCGGATAATGTTCTCGTTGATTTCTATTGAAAATAGACTCATTAAGGATTCTAAGAATATAAATTTGAGCCTCTAATTAATTTTATCCAATTTTTGGTGATTTTCCAAAGTAAAAACAGGGGAACCCGAATTCATTCTCACATTGTCTCACAAAATTCATTATATCTCATAATTTACAACTCAATTGCTTACATCGTTTCTTCTATGAGAAACTAGACTCAATAAGCTTTAATTTCATATATTATTTATCCTCTAATTCAATTTTTAATATTTATGGTGATTTTTCAAAGTTAACCTACTGCTGCTGTCCAAAGCTGTTTTAGTTCAAGATGTTTATTACCATTTTTCCTCTAAATTTCACAGGTCATACAATTCAGTCCTTGCTCAATTAGCCCATCTATTAAGCTAATTTTTCTCAATTAACATTTTATTCCATCATTCTAAACTATTACACAACCTTTGAAAATCAAAATTTTAACACTAAACCTTAATTCACAACTTTTTCACAATTAGGCCCTAAAATCAATTTCTATTGAATTTACTTGATAAAATCATCAAACAACAAAATAAAAGCTTAAAATTCATTTTATTTCATCATAAACAGCCAACACTTATCAATGATAGCTTTTAATTTTGTCCATAAAATCAAAAAATAATGAATTAAACACTTGGACCTAATTGTAAAAGTCACAAAAACATAAAAATCTCAAAGAAAAGGGCAAGAATTAAACTCACATATGTCAAAGTATGAAAAACCAGCAGCTTTCAGACCTCCCATGGCGTTTTTGCTGAAGAAAAATGATGATATCTCTAGATTTTTCAATTTTGTCTTGTTTTATATGTTTAATTTGCAGAATTTCTAATTTTGCCCTTGTTTCTCCTTGTCTTTTTGCTGATTTTCTTGCCCAACCGTCCTGCCCAAACAATTTGGGTCCAATTTCCTTTTAAATCTCTCCTTTTTAATCACTTAAACTATTTAATCACAATTTAATAAATTTTGCACTATTTTTAATTTAGTCATTTTTAATTAATTGACTAACCAAACGTTAAAATTTTCTAACGAAACTTTAATACTAACTTAATAACACTCCATAAATATTTATAAAAATATTTATGGCTCGATTTATGAATTCGAGGTCTCAATACCTCGTTTTTTACCCAATTTACCTGATTAATTCTTTTAAAATCGTAAAATTTACTAATTAAAAATAATTCTTTTAAGTTCGCGCTTGACCTATAATTATTATTTGTTAAAATTTCTAAACTTACTTGTCGGATTTAGTGATCTCGAATCACTGTTTCCGACACCATTGAAAATTTTGGCTGTTACAGATAAAGTAAGTGATATACTTAAAAAGATTCATTGGATAGGTTATAAAATGTTTTAGATTGGTAAGATTTGAGTATATTTAAGTGTATTTGAATTATTTGAATGTTAGCAAATTGTATTGGTTGAAGTTTTAATTTGCAGGGTTAGAAACATTTATATTAATGAACTGTACAGACCGATAATGCACTGTAATTTTGTTTCGGGGACGGATATGGATTAGAGGGTGTTACACTTATTCTATATAAATCATATGTGCGTTCCGGTCCATATTAATTCAAGTTTAGATCTCATCATATTCGGGGCTTGTATGTACATATTAATCATTAAAATATATATATTAAAATATAATGTAATTTAATTTAGTAATAATTTAAATATTTTCACAATTAACTAAGTTATTTATTTTTAATTGTAATTTATTGAAAATAAAGATTAAAAATAAGAAATAGATAAATTAATAAGTAATTAATAAAAGGTAAAACATTCCTTTTAATTTAAAATTGATTATTAAATGAATTTTTTATTAAAGGTTCCAGTAGGGTTTTTAACACTTTTCCCCGGCTAAGTTAATTAGAGGTTGACATGACTGAAGTTCGACCATGGTATTAAATATATGTAATTTTTAATTAAAATTTAAAGGTACTTTTTAAAATTATGATAAAATATAAGAATATAAAAAATTATATTTTTAAAATAAATTTAAAAATTTCAAACTGATAATGAACATGGACTAAAATTTTTGGCTTTTTATTTGTTGCGAAATCTTTAAAACTAAAACAAAAGCTGTGGTGTGAGGTGTGAAGTTTCTTCCAGCGAAGGTTGGGTCGTTGCTGCCCGCTGACACAAGATTCTGAACTGAAACATCGGGCTCGGGGTATCCTAAGCTTATTATGAGATCCCAAAAACAATAAATAATGACGTTGTATCTAAACACGTGTACGGCCACGATGGTCCTACTTTTGCATAATATTTGTTCCCTATCTATCCGATAATAGTATATTAATTTGAAGAAAAAAAATTGTGGAACCAGACATGGGAGTGCGTTCAGTGAAAAAGCTAGGAAGAAACTCCCACTTTGTACTTGCTTAAGTGGGTTCGTGACACGTGGGCATCAACAAACTTAATTGAGGATCCATTTATCCAAAATTTCATTTTCTCCCCCTCCTCTCGCCCAATCCCCGTACTTAAACAGAGTCGGAGAACTGAGACACAGGATTGTTTCTTTTAATGAAACACAAACAAATAAGGGTTTATAAAAGAGAAGGAAAAATGAGATAAAAATGATGCTTCCATCTCAGGAAAGAGGGGACCAATTTTCATATCTTTATGTTTTTTTTTTTTGTTGTTTTAGGCTTACATGAAGACAACCAAGGGGACCATTCGAATAGTCCCTCTGACCATCAAAATTATATACACACATACATATGTGTCCTCAAATCTATAAAAAGGAACATTCTCTTATTGCTTATCCAAGTGTTTGGATTCCAACGAATAAACAAATCTAGATTGCTATGCTTATTTATAGTGTTCCATAAAATGTAGACGAAAAAGACCACGTTCAGAACAATCTATCAATTTCACAAAAAAATTGGAAGTGATATTTACAAATTATCTATCAAATAGGGTTGGATTTATAATTATAATTTAGCATATACTTCTTCAAACAAATAATTATTTCCCTCGTCAGAAGGACTTTCTTATGCATAGGTAATGTTTTGAGCAGTAAATTATGGACTTAATTGATTAATTTCACATGGAAGACCCATTTGATTTTTTTTTTATATTTTTTTAACTTAGTGAGAATGATGAAATAGCTTTCTGATATCCCAATGAGGTAAAAAAAAATCTACCTCAAACTAAGGAAAATTAATTGATACTCGATAAAGCAGGTAGTGAATGAGACCTTTCACTCAAAAGAAAAGGACTGGAGAAAAGCTTTACTGCAAGACATATAATTTATTGGTTCCTGCTAAATTAATTAATAAATACGATATAAAAAAAAAGAAGAAAAAAAATGTGTATTATTCTATAATGTTGGAGAGAATATGTTCTTGGGGTCATTGTCATATCGAAGATAGCATCATAATAGTCATTCATGTTGCAAGAAATGGTAAGCTTTGGATGACAAGTGAAGCTTTATTCCTGTCATCTAAATTGGGGAAAAAGAAAGATGCATGGTGATCACAATAGCTTATGATATACCATAATTGAATGCCATACAATCTGTTTAATTTAGATAGTTCAATCCTAAATTTTAGTATCATGATTAGTATATAAGATTGAAGCAAAATTTGTCAAATAACTAAAGCATGATTAAAATAAATTGTAAACATAATTATGAAGTGGGATGGGTGTACCCCAAGATGAGCAGAGCCATAGATTTTGAAACAAAGGTGAGTGGTGCTGAGTCAGGAAGGGGCCCTTTCTCTGAGTAACTCATAAAATAACTCATCTCCAAACAGGACTGCCTCAATTATTTCAGCACTCTCTCTCTCCCTTTTCTTTACTTTTTTATATTTTATATTTATTTATTTTACAACAAATGTCTGGACACAGGGTTACTTCTTTTATCTCACCATAAATCTAAGTCTGTTAAAAAGTTTCATATTGTGCTACCAAAGTACTTAGCTAGAGAATGAAGATCAACCTAGGAACAGAAATAATTATGACATTATATGAAGAAAAAAAAAAAGAAATGTATTTAACTTTTGCTAATATTTGATGAAAATATATAAATATATCACAATTTAAAATACAATCATAATTGAAAGATAGGATACAGATACCTCCCTAGTGCCATAACTGAGGAAAACCCAGAAAGTCGCTGGGCATTCTTTTGAAATGATTTTTTATGGATTACATTCCTTTACACTCAATGGGCCATCGTCCAATAATAATCGACTGGTGGTACATAGGCTTTCAATATTTGGGCCTTTTAACATTTTATATTAGTAACTATCCAAATAAGGTTTTACCCAAAAAAATCATCCTAAGAAGGACTTAATGGATAATGATTATAAAGTAAAGGTGACGGTCTCAACAAAAGAAAGGGAATCAAGGAAGAATTAATATGTGAAACAAGGTTATATTAATTCCAAAACCATTTGCATTTCTCAAAGATAACGTGAAGTTTTGGAAGCTTTGTCTACTGACTGTAAGCCATTTTGATATAAAACGAAACTAAATCATTCTTGAAATAGATAATTTGAAGAAATACACAGCATTTTAGTAACTGAATTATGTCGGGTGGGGCACTGACTTAACCCCGCGTCTATTTTTTCATCAGTTAGTCGGGTGCGGACGGCGGGGTATTGGTTCCGTCAGTGGTGCTGACCGTTTCTTTTACTCTTTATACAGTTATACTAGCATCAATAAGTTGGGGTTGGGAGCTTCTCTTTTTCTTTGCCTATACAGAGTTGGCCGGGGAGAGCTCATTAGAGGCGACTTGGAGTTTAGTGTTCCTTTCTGTTTTTTTCTTGTTTTCTTTAGGGTTTGTTTTTTTTCCTTTTGTTGTACTTGTTTGTTGATTTTGGTTTTGTTGTACGGTGTGATTTTATTTCTTTAATAAATTCCAACCCTTTCACTAAAAAAAATTAAATATTTAAAATTTATTATGTCACAAACTTAAATCTTAATAACTATGATTGAATTTTTATTCATTTTGTATAAACACGTAAAAAGAAGAAAAAATTCTCATGAGAATATAATTTACTAACTGGAACATTAATATAAATACAGAGAAAAGGTGGGAAAAGGAAGGGATAACTAATATCACTTTAAGCGACACCATGCAGTAAGTAGTTGCCTAAAATGGTAGATCCATCCATGTCAGACATGTTCTTTACTTTTTGGAAAGGATATGGAGTGATTTACACGTTCGGAAGCAGCGAAAGGCAGCAGAGAAGTATTTTCATGAGATTGTGAAGTTGAGGAACCGATGATGGAGTCGTACAGCAGCAACAATGATAAGTCTTAACGACCACTTACACTTGCACACACTACTTCCAGTTGCTTGCAATCTGTATATAGCCTTTTGCCTCACCTTCAAGAGAAAACAATACTGCACCTATAGTTTGTTAGGCACTGACATGACATGCCCCCCTTCCTTCGTCCTTTGCCCATAAATCTACTCTTTATTATTATTTAATTTTTTTCCCCTTATTTTGGGTCCACCTTCTCAGCTAAATTAGTTATATATGTAAAAAAAAATAAAAATTATTAATTGATCAAATAGGTAAATTTTTTGAAAATTTAGATAAATAAATTATTTTTTGAGAGTTGGACAAACTTTTACACATTCTCTTGAAAACGACTTAATTCCTTAAATATTTAAAAATCAATCTCTCTCTATATATATATGATTAATTAACATACAATTTCAATATATATATATATATAACTATTTTAAACCATCTTCTGTCTATTTACCTTGAGGAACATATACCATCCAAGTGATTGGAAGTTTATTGTTTGTACCCTCAAAAAAGGTTCATATTATTGTGGCTTAAACCAATTGAGTAAAAACTAAGATTACTAGATATTAAATCCTTTGACTTTGACCATTTAGACACACACTTAACTGCGTGTTGAATTATGATTTAAGTAATAGAAGCATTTTGCGTTGTTTAATTGACGACAAGTTAATTCAATATCCATACACATGATCTTGTAGTATTGAGGTTATATTATATTAATAAGATTATTCGGTTAATTTAGTCATTTACTGAAAATTTAAATCTTATGCGATATAGTTTAAAATGAAAGATTAAAGAAAAATAAACTTTGTAAAAATCTTGATTTTGATGTTTTAAAACATTTTAAGGATGCTTTATTGTAAACTCTCTTTTTTGGATGATACCCTAATTTTTTCTTAGTTTTAACTTTAAAAAATTACGTCATTCTACTTTTCTTTTAAGATTTTCATTTTAAATTATATATATCACATCAAATTTGATGTATTATTATTTAATAGTTTTAACAATAGAAATACCTAATTGACATAACATTGATAGTTCGAATATATAGTTATAATATCGTTTTAAAGTTTATATATAGGATCAATTTAGAATAGAGTTCATACTTTAGGGATATCCAATGCAATTAGCTTAAAAAAGATTGCGTAATTATGAAGCCCTTTAAAGTTAGAATCAACCACCAAAGATTGAGGAACATCCTTCCAATACAACATTGTAAGTACAAACTGTAATTACGAATCAATCTATCCATTATTAAATCCCACAATTAAACAAAGAAAAAGATATAATCATGAAGCTATTATATTTTCAAAATTTCTAATTATTCACTAACCACTTCATAATTACAAATTTGGTTCTTTCTTTATAACAACGCTTCCTTCCACGCCAATACCCCCCAAAAACAACATATCCCTTATCATGCGTCTACCATCCACTCACCCTCTTTCCCTTCTCTTCATCTTCTTTCTCCACAACTTGCCACCGTACATGGCGGCAAGACCAGTGCCAGAGTTCCCATTCAGGGAACTAACTGTTTCAACTGTCGATAAGTACTATCGCTACAATAGATTCCTCAGTTCCGAGAGAGGCAGACATGTCAGTGGCATGTCAGAGATGAAGAAATACGTACGTTACTTCGGTTATTTAACATCACCTGATTATAATGTATCAGATGATATATTCGATGCTCACTTTGAATCTGCTATCAAGCATTATCAATCAAGGCTTGCCCTTCTGGTTACGGGTAAGCTCGATTACGGTATGCTCTCTCAAATTTTAGCTCCGAGATGTGGTATCCCCAACGGAGAATCATCATCTCCCACGTTGCATGTAAAGAAAAACTACGTGTTCTTTCCCGGAAAACCTCGATGGGCGCGTCCCATTCCAATGACTCTAACGTATGGAATCTCCCCCGACAATTTGATCCATTACTTGAGCTTATCGGATATAAGGAAAACCTTTAAACGAGCTTTCTCGAGATGGGCATCGGTTATTCCGGTCAGTTTCGTAGAAACGGATGATTATGGGTTCGCTGATATCAAAATAGGGTTCTACACCGGTGATCATGGAGATGGGGAGCCGTTTGATGGGGTGTTGGGGATCCTGGCCCACTCGTTTTCACCTGAGAGCGGGAGGTTTCATCTCGACGCAGCCGAGACGTGGGCCGTTGATTTCGGAGTGGAGAAATCAACTGTAGCTGTGGATTTAGAATCAGTGGCGATTCATGAGATCGGTCATTTGTTGGGTTTAGCTCATAGCCCAGTAAAAAATGCTGTTATGTATCCGAGCTTGAAGCCTAGGGAAAAGAAAGTCGATTTATCGATAGATGATATACAAGGAGTCCAATCTCTCTATGGATCAAACCCTAATTTTACATTTGGTTCTTTGTTGGAATCTGACACTTCAGCAAATCAAGCCATTGGTTTGAGATTTGAACCATCTTTTTGGGCCATCTCCATGTTCTTGGCAGCTTCTTTCTTCTGCATCTAACTTCCTTTTTTGTTTTAAATTTAGAAGGTGATTGGCTTTTGATTATCTGATCTTCATAATAGGAGCTAGCATTCCAGACCCTTGAAATAGGGTAAAATTTTACAGTCATACAAGGAAACTCCCTGATCAAATGGAGAAGATTTATGACTCTATATCCCTATATAGAGGCGTTTGTGTCCCCATTTAATATAATGGGACGGCCCTTTTGAGAGCATAACATGACATAGTTTTTATGTATTTCTTTTTAAACATATTGTGAAAGTGATTGTTACAATCAATTGCAAAACTATTCATCACGTGTAACATGTCATCAGTAGTACTGTAGTTACAGATTTATCAAAAAAAAAAAAGAAAAAAGGTTAAAGCTCGAGTTTAATTCCAACCTTTTCCATTTCCCGTCTCCAATTATAAAAAAAGAAAAAGAAAAGTAAAGCAGTTCATAAAATACGTTGGAAATTATTAGTATTATTATTGTTCGGAAGCAAATGAAACAAAAGCAAGCTCTAAGCTAATCTTAAAGTTCGAAGCCGTGAGAAACAAAACCCACACTGAGCAAAGTTGGGTCCAACATCAGCGTAGAGTTGCTGTTTCTTCAAAACAAGACCCAAGGGATAGCTCCTTGTTCTATCGAATTGATTAATGAAGTCTATAAAATTCAAGTTCACAGTATTACTATTTGTTGGAAATTAACATATTTTAAAGCAATTCTGTCTCACTCCCACGTTTTTTAAGAAGATATTGAGATTTTCGTTTATAAAATCATCATATTTTTTTGGTTCGATAATAATTAAGTTGTGAGGTTGGACTCGTACATTGGACTACAAAAATCAATAAAATATATATTCGAATTTTTTTTTTATTCTTTTTTACTGGATTTTTTAAAGTTCAATAAATATAAATTACTTAATTAGAAACATCTATATTTAGTTGAGCAAAAAATAACTTAACTGATTGAATTTACATTTAGTCTAGATTCATTGAATCATTTTCAAACTATTTTTAGCTAAGTCAATCTACTCACCTTTGCTATTTTTAGCTAGTACAAATTTTATAGATACCATGGCTCACATTCTAAACACGCCTCAATAACCTTTTTCTTTTTCCTCGCACTTATCTTCTTCACTTTTTCGAAATTGTTGAGTATTCATCTATTGTAATATATTGTTATCCATGCTTCCATTTTATAATGGAATAGCTTGTTAAGTCCTAGAGATTATTGAGTATGGACATGATGGAATTAGGGGTGTGTCAAATTCGGGTAAAATCGAAAAAATTCTGTTAACAGACTGAATTCAGTTAACCGGTCAGTTAACCCAATTAATTCGGTATCGGGGGTCAGTTAATAAATTTTTTTAGTTTTCGATTAACGGTTAATTCGGTTCGAAACCAGTCAGTTAACTGAATTTTTTCGGTTTAACCGAAAAAATTAATAAATAAAATTATAATATATAAATAGCCCACTATTTACTCAAACCCAATCCAACATAAACTCAAATACCCAATCTAATATATATTAACCCAGGTACCCAACCCAACCCAATTACCCAACCCAATTATAAAAATTACAAATAATTTAATAAATAAAAATAAAATTCTAAAAATAAAAATAAAAAATATATAATTTTATACAAATAATTCGGTTAATTCGGGTAATTCGGTTAATTCGGTTAATTTTATACTTATTTTAACCAAAAAATATATATATATAATTTTTGGTTAATTCGGTTAACCGACCGAATTAACCAAAAATAATTTCGGTTCGGTTAATTTTTTTGAAAAAATTTCGGTTCGGTTAACGGTTAAAAATTTTGAAGAGTCGGTTAATTCGGTTAATGTAACGACTCGAATTTTACAGTTATAGGAAAAGTGTATTTTCGGGTCTCCGTTTCTGAAAAATAGATTAGTAAATATTTATTAAAAATATTTTCGAAGTTAATTGAGTGGTTAATTAGAGATTAATTAAGTGAATTAGCTTAAATTAAGGATAAATAGATAAAAGGATTAAATTGAATATAGTGTGAAAGTTTAATTATGGAATTAAGAAAATTGAAGAGACTAAATAAGCAAATAAGCCAAAATGAGTGCCAAGTGTATGGCAAAAATAAAATACAAGTGTAATAAATATTATACATACATTTGTAATACATGTATGTATTTGTTTATTATTTAAGTAAATATTAATGTATTTATTATTATTAAATTAATATTATATGATAAATAAATTAGATTTATGAGAAATGTATGGTTGAGATAAAGTCCATATGTATTAATTAAAATAAAAACATTTGTAATACAAACATTAGTAGTTAAATAGATATTTATAATTTATCATTATTAAATAAAATATGTTTATTTGATAATTAATTAAATTATAAGATTTTTATGAGGTAAACAAATTAAATAGAGACAAATGTAAATTATATGATTGTACAATTGTATTAATTATATTTGTTATTAAATAGATTTTTTTATAAAAACAATTATTAATATTAACTAATATATAGGAAACAGAGAGCTCAAACGAAACAGGGGAGAAAGAGAGAAAAAGAGAAAAAGAAAAGAAAAGGAAAAACTAGGGATTTGAAGCTTTAAGCTTTAAAAGGTAAGTAAATCAAGTCCTTTTCTCTTAATTTTGATGTTTTAAAAGCTTTAGAATAAAGTTTTGATGAAATTAAATTGAAGTTTTGGAAGTTTTAAGGTTTTTGAATATAGTTCATGTTGAACAAAAAGATGAATTAGGGATTTATGTGATAGAATTATTGATTAGAATTGATAAAAGGGATTAAATTGTAAAGTAAGCTATAAGTTTTGTGTTTGAAGGACTAAATTGGAAGAAATTTGAAATTAAGGTTTTATCATGAACATTGGATATTTATGTTGAATATGATAGAAAATTGAGTAAAAATAAAGTATGAATTGAGTTAGAAAAGTAAGTGAACTTAGTTAGGATCAAATTGAAAATAAGGCAGAAATTAAATAAAAATTCAATTATTCAATATAAATTAGTGCTGTATTAATAGTATAAATTATTAACAGTATCAATTATCTTAATTTTTCATAGCTAACATCACACCTGAGGCATCTATGAAGAAAGGAAAAGAAAAGGAAGACGATGAGTAAACTCGAGAAAAATTCACGGTTTGTGTTTCTATAATCCGAACTTAATATTTAATTGTTGAATTTATTATTTAATGTGTAGGGTAATGCATTGAAAGGTGAAATTGATTGTTAATTATTGTACTTTCATTGAATATAATGGTAAGTAATTAAAGTATGAATTATTGTATTTTATGATTGAAATGGATTGATTTGGAATGTGTTAAATTTATTGAATTGATGATGAATAAAGTGAAAGTGATATTGAATTAAGAAAGTGAACCGAAAACCCTATTAATAGTATCGGGCTAAGTCGGATATAGTTGGCATGCCATAGGATTGGAAGTGTTTAGGGATATTCCGACTGTGTGTCGATGAGACACTATAAGTGTCGACATCATATCTTTGCGGATTTGTTTCGATGAGGTACTTTGTGTACCGCCATCGTTATTATTATTCTTATTACCGATTACGGTGTATTCCGGCTTTGGCCGATGAAACATTATGTATTATCCCCAGTGTGTGGGTTGGATCCGTGTATCCGTCCGAGTCCGAGTCATGTTAATTGGGGTAAATAAAGGTACTGAATAACCGACCGCTACTGACTAACTGACTGTTACTGAGTAAGAGATTGTTATTGAATAATTTATCGTTACTGAATAACTGATCGTTACTGAATGACTGACTGTTAAAGAGTGATTGAATATTATCGAACGACTAATTGTTATTGAATGATTGAATGTTACTGAATGGAACTGATAAAGTAATTGGTACCGAATAATGTTTATTGATACTGAATAGTGAACAGAAGTATAAGTGAGACATATGAATGGAAAATATTATTATTTAAGTGATTGTGAATTTATTTGAAAAGCTAATTGGGTTATCAGATGGTAAAGATTGAATAAGTTGGAAAGAATTTATTTATGAAATGAATAAATGAATATTTATGAACATTAAATAATATTATGTGTATGTTATGTTATTAAGTGTTCGGATTATAGAAATACCACTGAGTTCATACTCAGCGTATGATTTGTTTCCGTGCGCAGGTTAAATAAAGTTAGACCGTTGAACCAGCATCCCAGGCCGATCCCGAACTCAATAAGGTAAAGCATGTTAATTGTTGATAATGACATGTACCTAGGATGTCTTAAGTGTGTTATTTTGCATTGTGACTGTAATAGTGAAATAAGTAAATTGATATTTGATAATGATACATGATAAATATTTTAAGTCAAGTATTGGATTGTTTTAGTATTGGTATTTTGTATTGGTTGTGGTTTGAAATTTGCAGGGTTGGCTAATAAAGTGTGAAATGCTCATTATTGAGTCCACACGGCTTGCACACGGGCATGTTGATAAGCCGTGTGTCCCCTGCACCTAAATTTTGTAAAACAGAATACCACACGGGCTGAGCACACAGACGTGTGACTTGGCCGTGTGAAACTAGTTTAATCATGAGTAATGAGTCAGTGTTGTACACGGGTAAAGGACACGGGCGTGTCCAAGCCGTGTGAGTCACACAGGGTACAACTCGGGCGTGTGGTACTGTTCATGAAAAGAAATTTTGAAATTTTAAGAAAAATTCGTAGTGATTCTAAATTAGCCCCGAATTGATTTTACTGTTCATATTGGACCGCAAAAGCCCATTAAAAGGAGGACATCTTAAAATTATGATGAGTGTGAACTTTTATTTTTAATTAATGTCTCAGATATCATCGCATCTTCGTGGTAATGTCTCGTAACCCTGTTCTGACAACGGTATAGGGTTAGGGTATGTTACAGTTAATGTTATTTCGGGTCAGTTAACCGATTGAACACTTCTAGATGGAATAGCCTTCTTGCAAAGTTGTTGACCTTGATTGTAATGTCATATTTAAACTTGGTATTTTTGTCATGGATCGGCTCTCCCGGTGGTGAAACTTTTGATGAAGAACTAACTCTAATACCAATTATTAGGCCCAAAAATACCAAGAGAGAGGTGAATTGGTATTTTAAAAATCTTTGCAAACTTTTCTAAATGATGAGGAAAAGGAAGAAAAGCTTAGACAATTCAATAGTGGTTTGGTCCTAATTGCTTAGCTCCACTACCTTAATATACCTCAACCAATATTTTTTTCCAATTCACTATACATGAATTATTACCCTTTCAATCCCTATCTTTTTTCACAAGACTAATATAGAACCTTCCTCTTGGTTTTTATGGCTTTACTAAAACCTTTTAGCATTTGTCACTCAATTAGAAACCTTTTACAATATACAAAGAGAAAATAAGAAAACTAAAACAATGAACCTGTAGTAAGTGTGTGTTTGCAAATTAAAGCTTTAAATACAAATTTTGAGAGTGAGAAAAGATATTACAATAAACTCTCAATGAATATGTACAAGAAAA
This sequence comes from Gossypium longicalyx, assembly GCA_025698465.1. Lineage (NCBI taxonomy): Eukaryota > Viridiplantae > Streptophyta > Magnoliopsida > Malvales > Malvaceae > Gossypium > Gossypium longicalyx. The sequence continues at coordinate 6,337,027 of CM047005.1, forward strand.
AAAAAAAGAAAAAAAAAAAGAATGGAAGGTTTTTCTCCTTGATTTCTATGCTTGGATGTTCATCTCTTGTATCTTGATGTGTGCATATATAACAAGGGAAAAATTTGTGATCATTTATAGTCGTTGGGATAGTTTCTAGCTGTTGGAAACATTGTAGATAGATTTGTATAAATACAACTCATGAGATGTATGGGTAAAAGTGGACTTGTATCAAGAGAAGGCCCCTTTGAGTATCAATAGAAGTCTGAATGAATGTTTAGGATACTCTCTAACTTGCTTCTATCGGTAAGACTTCCTCCAAATATCGATACAACTTCTCAGATTTGTACAAAATGAGTTTAAAACACTTAAAAACATTTTAGATTGATTCAAAAACATTTAGATAAATTATAACACATTTAAAACATGTTTTGAGTGTTTTTGCAAGTCATTGAAAATGTTTTTCAAAATTTTTAATAATTATTTTCATTAAATGACTTAGGAAATATAAATAAAAATTTATCTTAAATATTATTATATCGAAAGATTGAGACATCAAAGCTAACACACCTCTCTATAACAAGCAATGTCTTGGTAGACAAATGGAATTGTTATAAAGAGGGATGATTGTATTTTTACCTTTAATGTGGGATGAACCAAAACCAAGTTTAGAAACTAAAATTTTAATAATATATTAAAATTGAACACTGGGTTTAACTTGAGTTTTATTTAATTGTTAAAGTTATATTAATTTTTTAACTATTATGACAGTTTATTATTATTTGTCATGTTATAACACCAGAATGAATATATAAATTTAATTTATTTATTTTTGAAATTATTACTTTGAATTATATGTTTATATATATATGAGATGAATATATTTTAAAATTGATTTATGATGAATATATGAATTGATTACAAACCTAAAATAAAATTTTGAGAAAAGGAAGAGAAAAAAAGGGAAATTATTTTGTGTGTGGCAAATCCATAATTGGTTGTTGGAAATAAATGTGATAATGAGAAAATGCATGTCTAGGAATGATTCTGAATAGGAGAGACTTGGTACTTAAGAGTGTCATGTACATCACCTCTTTTGGTTAGAAAATTCATCAACTATGCTTACTATTTTATTATCCAACTGTGATGACAAACTGGACCACACTGTAACTCTGTGCAAAAATTGGGAAATGAAAAACAATAATCCTACGAAGCCAAATGTCAATTTGGTTGAAGTAGACGATATAATTTTTGTGGTTATTTTTCAAATCAATATTATGACTAATATGAAATAGTAAGTTATGGACAATGGTGCCTCTAAGCACATTTGTGGCGATTAAAAATACTTTTGTGTCATACTTTCAAGTGGAAGAAAGAGAATATGTTGTTTATCTTAAAAACATTTGAAATTGCAGATATGTTTTGAAAAGGTGATGTTTGGGGTGCTTCATATTCCTAAAGTTATAATTGATTTGGTTTCTTTGGGATTATTTGAAAAAGTTGAGGTAAAAGTTTCCTTCAAATGTGACAAGGTAATAATAACTAAAAATATACTTTTATGAGAAAGGGCTTTTATAACCATATATTATTTGTTATTTGATTTAAAAATTATTAATGAGAATGCTAGTATATCTACTTGCTTGTAATCCATGTGGCTTGCTAATAATAAAATTTGTAAATATTTTTCATTGTGCAACAAAATTAGAGCATTAAAATACTTGTTAAAAAGTATGATTGTTAATTCAAATATACTAAAAAAATATTTGTATAACATTGACGTGTTAGATTCCTTTTATAGCTTAAAACAAGCACCTAAATATTAACATGAGAAATTTGATGAAATATTAGTAAACGATTATCTTTTTTCTATTGAAGTAGATAAATGTGTATATACAAAACTTGTTGATAGTAACTATATGATTATTTATTTGTATGTTGATGATTTGTTAATATTTAGTACTAATTACAAGCTAGTGATTGAGACAAAAAGATTTATTGCTTTTGAATTTGACATGAAATACATAGAGAAGCAAATGTTATATTGAGTGTTAAAATTGTAAGGAAAGATGATAGCACAATGACATCAGAAGAACACTATATTGCGAAACTACAAAAGAACTTTAGGCACTTTGATGTCAAACTAGTGAATACTCCTTATGATGCTAGCTCTCAGTTGAGGAAAAATAAATGTGAGTGCAACACCCCGATATTTAACCTGATCATTGGATTCAAGTTATAATGTGTCACATTTGTTGTCGGAGCAACTATGACCAGCTATATTCAATTTACACTATTAAATGATCAATTTCAACCCAATTATGCATACAATACAATATACAATAGTTTTCGAGTCTTATACGAGCTTACTAGAGCTCTAAAACTAACTCGAGGTCAAAATAGGATCAAGTTGTAAGAACTTCAAAATATTGAGTTGACGTCGTGGCATCAAGAGATTCCTCGTCGCAGCGCAACATATTGAGTAGGTCTCGTCACAACAGCCAAAGCTCGATATCACGCCATGGCATGACAACCTGGTCTCATCGCGATGTGACATACTGACTTTAAATGGTCAAGTTTTGGTACTTCTTTACATTCACCTATAAACTTAAAATTCATTTGCAATACAATTTCAAAACCCAAACACGTCTCCAACGAATTCTAACACAATTAACATATTATTCATACTTATAAAGTTCAAAGATACATGTTGAAATCTCACATTTGTACCATTCTTAGCATTTACCAAATCCACATATTCATCCATATGTATAAATAACCAAAATGGGTGCAATTGAGCTCTTTTCATTATGTATCAATTCTTACTACAAGGAATAAAGCTATTGATCATGTCAAGTTACCATTTAAAAATTAAACGTTTACATTTTAAACCAAACTGACTCTACTTAGGTACATGCCATATAACGAGCCAGAAAGAGACTTTACAAACATTGATGAGTCAGGGATCTCAGGCTAGATGTTGGATTCAATACTCGGAACCTTGATATGTATCTAAACCTGCGCATGGGAAAACAAACCGTACGCTGAGCGATAAAGTTCAATGTTATTTCCATGATTCAAGTCAAAATAATATAAGTTTCAATAAATTGCATACATTCAATTTCATATTCTAATATCAATCAATTCATATATGATTCATGTTGATCCTCAATCAACATATCAACATATATATATGTATACCACAATTTGCACAATTTCTATCAAATGGATCAACTATACATTACCCAAATTATCAATCTAGGTGACCATATAATACAATTACCATTAATGTCAATAATATTTGCATTTTTACTCAATTCTCAACATCTAATCATATCACATTTCATTTATGAATTGAATAATTTCATATGTTATCTTATCATATCAGTCTCGGGCTTGTTAATTGGTTCGCATGGTCTTTCACATGCTATTGATAATCAAACATCGTTTATAAATACCTATAATTCAACTTATAACATTTAATCACTTTCCAAATATCAATCAATCAACCAATTCACAATTTATATTCCTTATTAGCATAGCTCGTACTCGAATGAATACACGAATACCAACCAACACACCAATTTAACACCCAGTGCCTCATCGGAATGTTCAAAGTAAATAGATTGTACCCAACGCTCATCGGTATAACTAAAATAAAAGTTGTACCCGGCACTAATCATAACGTTCGAAGGAAAATGCGTCCAACACTCATTGACATATAGTTGAAGTAACTCACACTCAATTTATATTATGACATGCCAATTATATCCAACTCTATCCAAATAGTTAATTGGTTAACCAATTTTCCAGTTTTATCATATAGTTCAATTTACATTTCATTATTTCCAATTCATCATTTCATTGCATAACATAATATGATTCAACCCAATTCAAAGACAATTTCATATTTTCATCAAATTACACTATTTTCAAATCTATTCAATTTAGTCTTATATTTCGATAACCAGCCTCAATCATAACAATTCAATTCAAATAATCATTTTCAACTCATCTCAATATCATACTATGCAAAATAGTATAAATATGCAACAATTACAATGATTCGAATAATAGAAATACAAATCGAAAACTTGAGTTATTTGTTGTCAACTCTCGACTTTCCTTTCCTTCTCGATGGCCCAGTGTCGTCATTAGCTACGAATAATAATCCAACGATACACAATATCAAATTATAAACCAATTCACATTCAATTACAACGTTACTCATATTTTTCAATTTAGCCTCTAAACTCGGGACAAACATAACTTTCGATATAAACCTTCAGATTAAAATTTGACTTCACATATATTCATTAGGGACCTTCTACTTCTTATTTCTATCGAAATTTTATAACAAATTTTCATTTTATTAAATTTGATCCCTAATGTTCAAAACTATCAATTGAGCTTTACAATTTAGTTATTTTTAACATCTAAGATTAATTTATATCAAATTCACACCAATTTCATCAATTTCTCAATTATGACAACTTCTTAAAACTTTAACAGTTTTACAAATTGGCACATGAGCTAGCTAAATCAAGCTCCCATGACCTCAAATCTATAAAAATTAAAGAAAAATGACTAGGGACTTACTTGAATTTTTAGCCGAAAGTTGAGAAATGTTTGAAGCTTTCTTTGTTTCCTTAGTTATGGAGGAGGAGAAGGAAGAATATGAAATGTTTTCATGTTTCCTTCCACTTTATTTGATATATATTATTATGATTATAATTTAATTAATCATTTTTCTTAATTAATCATGTAATAGGCTAATTTTGGCCTGGGCCCCCAAAAAATAATAACCGAAGCCAAATGATGCAATCGGTCGAAAACAAGCCAAAAAAGGCCAAATTGAAAGACAATCATTAAATTGTGGCCAAATCAAAAAGATGGAGAAAGCCAAGGAGTTATCAAATTTTGTTGACTTGATAAAAGGCTAAAAATAGGAAGATATGATTTTTATTTTTATTTTTGTTTTTGTTTTTATTTATTTTATTTTAATATTAAATTAGTTAGGCTATTTTTAGTAAACCCCATATGTATAAATAGGGGTATTTTGTTCTTTGAAAGGGGGGAATTACTTTGGTATTCATACTTCAATTTGGAATTGGATTATTCTCTCTTTTCTTATTTCCATTGGAATTGAATTATTTTCTTTTCTCTTTCAATTACGTAGGAATTTTATCCATTTCATTTCAATTTCTTTGTTTTTTCTAAATTCCTCAAATTGCTATTAGCCCTTCCGTTTTTTATTGTTTTGCAATTAAGTTTTCATTATTTTTTTTGGCCCTAAAATTTGTTTTGACTGCATTTTGGTCCTCCTTGAAGCTGTGCGTTTTGGAGGGTGGAGATTATTTCCCTTTTGGTTCTTCCTTGTTATTCACAAGTTCAAATTGGTCCATTTCCTTTTATTTATTTTTTATTTGCCCCAAAATTTTGCTTTAAGGTTCGATTTAATCTTTTTTTATTTTCGCTATTTTATTATCAAATTAACTAATTTAATATATTATTGCTATTATTATGTTTCTATTTATATTTATTTTGTTATTCTAATACTATCATTATTTATCTAATTTTTATTTCTACTATTATTATATTTCTATTTCTATTTATATACTAATATTATTTTTATTATTATTTTTCTTATATATGTTTTTTAATCTTGTTATTAACATTCTATTTATTTATTTATTTTTACATTTTTTGTTATTATCTATTTTAACTTTTTATATAACGCTCATTTCAAATTTTTATACATTATTTACTCTAATATTTTTTATATATTATGTATTTTAAACTTTTTTACACATTATATATTTTGAATTGTTTATATATTATTTTTAAAGAGTTTTCTATATTATTTTATCTTGAATGGTTACTAATCTTTTTTAAATTATTTTATATACTTTAGATTACTTTTATAACATCCATTTTAAATCATTTTTATGTATTATTTGCTTAGAATTATTTTATATTTTATTTTAGATTTTCTTACTTTGTATTTATTTGTTATTTGTGATTCATTATTATAACATTTTGTTTATGAATTATTACTTTGCATTGTACATTATTATTCCATCGTATTTTATTCGCTTAAAAGGTCGTGTTTTAATATCGTTTAAGTTTTAAAATCATTTTATTCAAAATTTTTCAAAATAAGGCAATACTCGATATTTGGCATCTTCGAGAAGATTGTGCCCTAACTTACTGGGTTCCAATTTTCCTCGTTGAATCTAAGTAACCGAGTACCCTTTTTCAATCAAAACGTATAAGTTTCAAATAAAAGCTTATTCTCAGGAATTCGAAGTGTTGTGTACTAACTCACTGGATGTGACATTTTATATCTCGAGATAAGGATTTTTAAAAAATAAAGGCAATATTCTATGTTTGGAATTTTGAGAAATCGTGCCCTAATTTATTGGGTTCCGATTTTTCATTTGACTCAAATAATTGAATATCCTTTTTAAACTTCACTGCATGAGTTTTAAAAATCAAAAGATAAACTCAGTTTTGAAAATGTGAAATGTCGTATCCTAACTCGTTGGGTATGACATTTTATTTCTTCGAAATAAGATGGTCTTAGCATCCAATTTAATTTATTCAAGTGTTCTTTTTAAATAAAGGACCGTATTCTAAAATATTTTCAAATTTTCGACATTAAGACATTAATTAATCAATTAGGTACCAATTTTGGGCGTTACAAGGGTGCTAACATTTCCTCGTGCGTAATCGACTCCCGAACCATTTTTCTCAAATTTCGTAGACCCAAAATCATTGTTTTAATAAATTAAAATATTTTATTAAAATGATCAATCTCAAGGTGATCCGATCACACCTCGAAAAAGATCGGTGGCGACTCCATTTTTGTTTTTAAGTCAACTCCCGTTTTTCAAATTAAAAATGGTTTCGACAAATCATATTTTATTTAATTAATCAAAATATAACATTATCGTCCACTATATTTAATTTGATCATGGTCTAATTGCTATTTTGGACATTTTGTTAATTGTAATTTAAGTCCCTAAGTCATTTCCTAATTAAAAATCTATAATGATTGGACTTTTACAATTTAGTCATTGGGACTTAACTAACCATATTTTTTACTAAATTGCTTATCTAAATTTTAATTCATCTACAGACTAACTCCGTCAATATCCCTATTTAATATTTATGAAATTGGTTTACAAAAACAAGATCTTGAAATCACATTTTTTGACACCACTAGAAAACGGGTCATTCAGTGAGCCTATTACTTAATCAGAGTATGCACAAATTATTGGAAGTTTGATGCATCTTGTCATATCCCGAAAATTTTTACAGTAAAATATTATCCGTGATATAGTAAAATAAGGAAATAAAGTGACAAAAAGGGAAATTTTGAGTTATGTCAATATTGGGAAGTATATTATGATATATTAATTCAAGAAAGGACTAAATTGTAAAAGTGAGAAAAATTTTGTTGCACAAGAGTAAATACTTAAAATTTGAGGGGTTAAAGTGTAAATATGAAAAATTTGAAGGACCAATAGTGTAAATATTTTAAGGGTGGAATGATCTAGAAATTAAGGAAAATGGATGAATTAGGACCAAATTGAATAGATGAAGAACTATGAGGGACTAAATTGCAATTTTACCAAATTAAATGATGACTCAATGATGGAATTTTAAAAGATAATGAAGGGCAAAATGGTCAATTGGAAGAGAGAGAAATCTAGAAAGCAATGATGATGTTGGAGATATTTTAGATTAAATAAATAAATAATAGTTTATTAATATTTTAATTTAATTTTTAAATGATATTTTATTATTTTATTATTATTTTACTTAGTATATATAAGGAAAGAAAGATGAAGAATCATTATATTTTTTTCCATGCACCCAACGTATGAAGAGAAAAGGAAGAAAGAAACTTTCTTTTCTTTACAATTTGGTCCTTCTACAAAAAATTCACCATTTTCACCTAGAAATCAAAAGAATTTCCATAGCTACTAAGAGAGAGAAATGCTAAGGAGACCATGGGGAGTTAGAATATCAAGTTGGATTCAAGAATAGAAGCTGAAGGAGAGAGAAAATCAATTTAAAGATTAGTATCAATAGAACAAGCGGTAAGTACATCAAGATTTCAATATGTTTTTAAGTTTGTTATTATTGACAAAGCATGGAAATAATGTTATAGTAGAGTTTTCTTACATAAGGTCCTATGTTCTTGATATTTTAGTGAAGAGAAAATAAGAGAAAGTGATGAGAAATGGTGTAGAAAAAGAAAATAAGGGTGTTATAACATGGTAATTAATATCTTGTACCAAAACAGTTTTGGACAGCAGCAGTAGTCTAACTTTGAAAAATCATCAAAAATTTTAGAAATCGAATTATAGGATGAATAAAGTATGAAATTAAAGCTTATTGAGTCTAGTTTCTTATAGAAGAAATTATGTAAGCAATGGAATTGTAAATCATGAGATATAATCAATTTTGTGAGACAAGATCAGAATGATTTCGGGTTCCCCTGTTCTGACTTTTGAAAATCATCAAAAATTGGATAAAAACAATTATGGACTTAAATTTATATTTTTAGAATCTTGAATGAGTCTATTTTCAATAGAAATAAATGGGAACATCATTCGAACTCTGTACGAGGAGATAATTAATTTTTAGTGAAGAAGGGTCAGGACTGTCAGACAGCAGAACAGGGGTAAATTTAAAGAATAAACTGTATTTATTGGATAAACCAAAAATTCTGAAAATTTTATGGTAAGAACATATATGAGTCTAGTTTCAGGTAAAATTAACGGATCTTAATTTGGAGTTTTATAGCTCCAGATATAAATAATTTAGTGACTATGACACAGATGGACAGCTTGAATATTCATAAAAGTAATTAATAAAAATTATAGATAATATTACTTACAAGTGTGTTAAATACATTAAGGATGTGGAATGGAGAGGAGGAGGAGGAAAATATGTATGGATATTCATCTAACATGGCTAATTTGCATGTTTTAGGCTCAAGGACTAAATTGAATAAAAGTAAAACTTTAAGGGTAATTTTGTAAAAAAGTTAGAAATGACCAAATTGCATGAAATGAACTATTTTATTATTTAAATTACAAAATTGAATGAAATTATTAATTTAGTTCAAGATCGGGGGAAAACATGTTTTAGGGATTAAATTGAAAACTGTTGAAATTATAGAAAATTCTGATATTTTACAGAAATCATGGACTGTTATCAATATATATGAGAATAATAGCTGGAAATAAGGATTAAATTTGCAAGAATTTTATTTTCCTGACCCTAAGGATGAAATCGTCATTAAATAAAAGTTTAGGGGCAAAATGGTAATTTTGTCTAGAGCATTAATTAAATACATTAGAATATGAAATGAATGAAAATGATGATCAAATTTATTTATAAAGATCCGGACGACTCAAATAAGAGATTTGATCGTGGAAAAGAAAAGATATCGGATTAATAAAATTATAAACACAAACAAGTAATGAGGTAAGTTCATGTAACTTGAATTATATTCTTAAATGCTTGAAATGCATGTTTTTGATATGAATATGATTTGAATGTTCATTATATGAAAATTTATAAGATACTGACATATTGATAAAAAAGGGGGAAGAAATCCCGGTTGAATGAAAGGAAAATTCGATGGATCTTTGAAAAGGAATTGACGATAAAAGGATCTAGCCGGACGGGTGATCCTATCTGATATAGCCCTCCTCAGAAGAATATGTGGAAAATGGATTTAGCTCGGACGGGTAATCCGAATTAGGGTCGAATTTAGCTTGGGTGGTATTCAGATCAAACTCATTAGAGTAATTGTCGTTGCGTGGGATTTAGCTGGGATGGTAATCTCGACAATACTCTATGAGTTTATATTCTGAGGATTTAGCCTTGGTGGTAATCCCATTTGTAAGGATGAGGTTCGCAGAGTGTGCTCTCTAATATGAAATGTGTAAGACCATGGTTGAAAGATACCATGGCAACTTTGATATGAAATGTGTAAGACCATGGTTGAAAGATATCATGGCAACTCGATATGAAATGAATAAGACCATGGTTGAAAGATGCTATGGCAAAGTGATATGAAATGAACAAGACCATGGTTGAAAGATACCATGGCAACATGACATGAGAAAATGAGTAAGACCATAGTTGAAAGACACTATGGCATTATGTCAAAGACAAATAAGATCGTGGATGGGAGACGCTATGACATCTATTGAACAATTGATATTATGTAATATGTATCGGATGACGAATGGTTATATGAAATAGTTGTGTGAAATGTTTACAAGAAGCTGGTCATATAGAAATATATGTACAAAATAGTTGTATGAAATAATTATGAAGATAGATAAACGAAATAAGAATAAGTAAATGGAATATAATTTATGTTAAGTTTGATATAAACTTTAGGAATAAATATACATAAAATATATGGAAATGATGGAGCATGAAATATTGATATAATGAAATGATTGATATACACTTATGAAGAAAGCGGTAAGAGAATGATATGCTTCATAACATGTGCATATATGATTATCTTTGATATGTTGATACAAGGAAATTATGTAAGTAAAGACAATTATTAAACTCGGGTGTGACATGTCGAGAAAATAAGTATATCAATGTTGAATTTAGATGAAATATGTGCAAGTATACTAACAATGATGTTGTTTGACGCTTAGACAAGTGTTAAGCTATTGATTGAATGGTAACATGTTTAATTATAAGGAGCATTGAAATGATAAGTACTTAGATGAAAATAAAATTTAAGATTTTGCGAAATTTTTTTTATGATCCAGATTTAATTTCGGTTGGTTTCTATTGTATGTTTGGGGCTTCGAGGGCCCAATAGAGAGACGTTATGATTATTTTCAAAATATGAATAATAAATGACTCAGAATTTTCTGAAAATGTTCAGTAAACTCCGGTAATGCCTCGTACCCTATTCCGGTAATGGATACGGGTAGGGAGTGTTACACATCTAATGGATTTTACTTGAAAATATATAACGTACATTGTATGTTGACTAATTAGATACACATAACCCAACTCATGAACATTGGGATGTTATAGTTAGACCTGCAAAATATTTTGAGAGTACCATGAATTATGATATCTTATTCAATTAATTTCCCACTGTATTGGAATGATACAATGATGCTAACTGGATTTTAGATTTATTTAAGATAAAATTCACCAGTGATTACATATTCACCCTTAGTGCGCTAGGATCTAGTGCCTTTAGTGTAGTGATTACGTATATGTACTTGTAATTTTTTCGAATCAAGTTTGTTCAATAAAACTCCACCATTATCGTTAATATCTTTTCTATATCAACCTCAAAGGTTTTTGCATAAAAAAGCAAAAGGAATGCAAATATTAGCTCCTTAATTAAATAATGTTTATACAATGCTAAGTTGCATTATGTGGACAAACCTTAATGCGAGAAGACAACTTGTATTAGTAGATAATCTGAACAAGTCTTTTGTTTATTCTGGACTAAGTAAATCGATTAAAAGACTAATATGTTATTTACCAAGTCCAAATAGAGAGATATCTTATCTTGGGTATCAGAGCAAATGACTTTGATAAGATAGATATATAGATGTGATGCTCATATTATGGCTTACCTTAAACCTGAGTAAGTAACGGACTATGTGTACATGACTCATATGCTTTTGATGTATTGATAGCTTGAATTCAATTTGTAATAGAGTCAAAAGTTGATACGTTAGGTATATGATTTCTGCATGTCATAGCTTCACTTACAATAGTGGAATTCATAGCCCAACAAAGGGTAAATTATATCAACTCATCAGTATTACATGATAGATGAAAAGTAACGTGGCCACGGGTCATTATTCCAAAGACAAATGATTTAATTACTATTCGTTACTAATTGACTTTTCACAAAGGAATATGTAACAATCATCACGAGATAAAATAGGATCACATTGGAAGAATAAATTTATCCTAATAAGATTAAGGATGTCTTATGAGGGTAACACACATATGACAAGGTCATTAGTTGAGCAGCTGATAAAGTAGCTTTCATAATGGTATATAATAGGGAGAGTTCAGTCACGGTACTTCAGTGGAATGACTCTATGACTAAATAATGTTGTAATTAATAGACGAATAGTCAAAACTTAATTATAAATTATTTGAGCCTTAATTATATATGCTCAATTGATCCCTCTGCTAGCTCGATATAACCTTGATGGTTTGCATTAATTGATGATATGGAAAAAAAAAGTGAAACGACAAATTAGAGAAATAGACCACATATATCATTATTTGCGGTGAATGTTTTTCTTGTTATGAACAAGATATGGCTCGTGAATTAATTAATTTTTTCGAATTATTATTTAGTTAGTTTGAAACTAAATAATTGAAGTTCAAAGTGAAAATGAATTAATAAAGTCCTCATAGTTTTATGAGAGCAAGTTGATTAAATTAATTTGTTCATAAATTATAATACGATACAATTGTCATGATTTTAATGAGATTAAAATCAGGTTAAGAAAATAATTTCATTAGTTTAATTGATTATATTAATTAAATGAATAAATAATATTTTTGGGCATGAGAAAAATATTTATTGGGCTGGAAAAAATATGTAAGTTGATTTAAAAACCATATAACACATATAATTGACTCGATAAATGACAATGCCCAATTAGGCTTGATTTTATAAGGAGGGGAGACAAACGCTAATCTAAGAGAAGGCATGGTGTCGTTCCACCTTATACACTCCAAGTAGGATTTGATTTTTTCTATTAAAATATTATTATTCTGTTATGAGTTGTTTAGTTGAAATTCTTTTTTTTTTTTATTTTTTTTTATAAACAGAGACTAAGGGCTAAGTTAACCATACACCTCATATACGTCGATAATCTATCAATATATAAAGAAGCTATTTTCTTAAATAAATTCTATCTTTTGACAAAATTCGTCTTTCGACTTTTTAGCCCCCCAAAGTTTCACTGAAGTGTTTATTCATTTGCGTATAGAGTTCATACTTAGCAAACCGAGGTCGATGATAGAGGAGAAGACCGAGTGGTTGAAAGTTGGAAATGACTTAGTCATCTTAATCCAAAATACATGTATTATTGGGTTAAAGGGTTTATTATTGATTTTAAAGAAAAATTTTAAAATTCCGCTGTGCTTAATTCCACTATTTTTAAACAGACTTTTTTCAATAATTGATATTAGAATTAGGTTATGCAATATTTATAATGTAAATCGTTTTATCATATTTTTGAAACTTTCTTTTGTTTGAATAAATTTTGATAAAGTGTGACTTTTTTTTTTTTTTTTGCATATAAACATATTTTGGGTTGTATGTATGATTGCATGAATTTTTTTATTTTATAAATTGTTATAAAGTAAAATTTCCAAAACTATGGTTCTAAAATTTAGAGTAGGGAAATTGATAGGAGTACAGTGCGGAAAAATGCTCTCGTCTTATTCTGTTAGCTTTGCGAATGGGAACGGAGATGATATCTCCATTATTGAAGATTCAAATACAAAGAAAGTTCATTTTAAGGACACGGATGCGGCCTTGGAGGATGTCATGGTGGTGGATCCATTACCAGTGTCTCCGTTGTCGTGGAAGGATAAGTTATTGGGAAAGGATAATCTTAACCAAGATCAAAAGAACGAAGACCAGCCTGCTGCTGATAGTTTTTTTTCTTTCTGATCAGGATGTGAAGAAGACTATTGTAGATGGTGTCCCCTCTATAGACTTCTCTGACAGAGTGTACCAGATCTTGGAGAAAGAAATGTCTACTTCGATTATTCTTAAGATGCTAGGTAGGAATATTGGAATTTCGACTCTGCAAAATAAACTCTATGGGATTTGGAGACCATCGAAACCATTTTAATTAATGGACATTGAAAATGGTTATTTCCTTGCAAAATTTCAGAATTCCATTGATTATGACAAGGTTCTCAATCAGGGGCCATAGGTTATATTCGGCCATTATCTTACTGTTCAGCCATGGTCGATCAACTTTAATCTAATATTCCTTATTCTAATTTGATTCAAACCTGGATTCGTTTCCCCGGACTTCCTAGCCACCTGTACAAAAGACAGATTCTCATGGAAATTGGGAGTCTGATTGGCAAGGTTACAAAGCTAGATATCAACACGGATAGTAGGGCAAGGGGACGATATGCTCGTATAGCAGTTTTTGTTAATTTAGGGAGGCCCTTTATCTCTAAGATTCTCATCAACGGTAACCTACAAAGAATAGAGTATGAAAATTTACCTGTTGTGTGTTTTAAGTGTGGTCGTTATGGTCATACTATGGATACATGCTCGTTGACCATTTGGTCTATGGGGGCGATCGATAATGATGATCCATCGGAGAAGGCTCCTGTAGCGACTACGACGGTCGGTGAAGGAGAATACGAGCCTTGGATGTTAGTGGAGCGAAAATCCAAATGTGGAATTTTGGAAGGTGAGAAGAAAGGTAACAATTTGAAAAAAAGGAGAAAGTTCGGGATCGCGTTTCCATTCTCTAGCAGATTTGAAAGCGAGTTCTTTGGAGCAAGAATCTACTAAGAACCCTAAATCGGCGCAGGAAAATAGAGGTAAAGGAATATTAATTGACCATGACGTTAATGTGAATACATGTAGGAAAGTAGTGGGGAACAGTCTTAATAAAGCCAAGCTGAACGGGCCGATTGGTAAGCTTCATAAGGGACAGGCCCGATCGTCCAAATCCAGCACTGACATGATTGCCCTTTCCACCTATGTGTGTAAGAAGAGCCTAGAGAACCTGATGGTTTTAAGTGCAGCTAATCCACCTGCTACCTCCAATAATGAAAAGGCCCATCGCAGTGGGTCTAGTGGGCTACAACTGGAGATTCAACCTTCGGAGAACTACTTAGAAACTGCTCCTAAGGAGCTTAGCGCCTTACAAGTACTTGTGTTATCAGCTGAAGTTATGTCCAGGCCTTTATTAGCAGGTAATCCGGGTTCTATTTTTCCCTCTAATTTAAATCATTATCTTAGTATTGTAACAGGTCAGGGCCGAAGGGAGCATGAATTTCCTTCTATTAAGCAGACAGATCATGTGGTGGTTTATAATCCTGTATTTGAAGAAAATTCCTTTGTGAATATGGAAGTGAAAGAATGAGTGTTAGATGCCGGAAATCATTCGACAATACTGTTTAATAATAAAAGATTTATGGAGACTAGTGATTTGGCTGGTAGTAATCTTGTTAAGGCGGGTTGTAAAAGTCAGTCTATTAAAAAGTCTGTTTCTAAATGTGGTTAGAAGCTCAACAAAACCTTGAAGGGGCCAGGTAACAGATTTAAAATTTTTGAAAATTCTCGAGTCTCTTTTGCTGATTCTATGAAGAGGGCTGCTACTCTTATTACTTCTGAAATTGAAGAGCAGTCTGCTAAGGATTTGTTAAGGCGTCTTAAAGAAGAATCAGATCTTTCTCCTTCTACTTGTCAATAAGATAAGTTTTTCTCCTTTTTACCATTTTATTTTATTCCATGAATTTGTCATTCTATCTTGGAATGCACAGGGATACGCATCGGATAAGTTCTTGCTTGCTTTTCGCGAATATAATTTTCAACACAAGCCAGACATTGTTAGTCTTCTAGAACCATGTATTAGTGGGTCCAAATTTGATTTAATTATTGCGAAGATGGGTTTGGACAAGTCATACCGTGTTGAAGCAGTTGGTTTCTCAAGGGGAATCTGGATCGATTGGAAGAGTTCGATTAATTTGAAGGTTGTGAGGAATCATCATCAATTTATTCTTACTCGTATTTATTCAGATTCGTTCCCAAGGCCGATTCTTGTTACTTTTATGTATGGGAGCCCAGATAAGGTGAAGAAGAATATTTTGTGGAAAGATTTCAGCCGCTCAGTTTCTGTTGGAGATGAACCTTGGATGGCTATTGGGGATTTCAACGCTATCATTTCCTCCGATGATAAAAAAAAGGTGGTCATATCAGAGGCCACAGATGCCAGTCTTTTAGAGCTTTTATGGATGAAGCTAATCTGCTTGATCTGGGATTTTAGGGACCTCCTTATACGTGGCATCGTGGTTTTCTTTTGGAAAGACTTGATAGGGCCGTTAGCAATGGGAACTGGTTGGATTCTTTTCTTGACTATATGGTGACTCATTTGCCTAGGATTAAGTCTGATCATCGTCCGCTCCTCCTGAATCTTTACTCTGAAGTTAGGAATATTTCTAATCGTCCTTTCAGATTTCTGGCTGGCTGGTTGCAGCATCATAATTTTTCTGATTTCGTCAAGAAAAATTGAAGTTTTGATGGAAACATGACCAATGCTATTGCTGGTTTCACGGACAGACTCAAGAACTGGAATAATTGTGTTTATGGCCATATTAGCCAGAAGAAACGTCGATTGATGCACAAGCTCTCAAATGTACAACGTGCCGTAGATCTTTCATGGTCTAATTCTCTTCGGCATAAAAAATTTATGATCTGGGAGGAGCTTGAAAGCATTCTTTATCATGAAGAGATTTTTTAGAAGCAAAAGTCGAGATGTGAGTGGCTAAAACTGGGGGACCGAAACACTAGCTATTTTCATTGACATACTCTATAGAGGAGGAAGTCTAATAAAATCACAACCTTACGTGGTGCTGATGGGAATTGGATTTTTGATCAAGACACACTCAAGTCAGAAGCGGGCAGTTTCTTTCAGAAACTCTATGAGGAAGATCATGGCTCGGTAGGTAATTTGCCTTATAGTGCTTTTCCTGGCTTAAACTCTGAAGATGTGGATTTTATTGGGCGTAACGTTACGAGTGAAGAAATTAAGGTTGCTCTCTTTGACATGACACCTTTTAAAGCCCTTGGTAGTAATGGGTTCCAAGCTGGGTTTTTTCAGAAGCAATGGGAGATTATTGGAGAGGACATTTGTGATTGGGTTAAAAATGTCTTTGATGGTGAAATCGTTGATCCTGAATTTAATAATACTCTTATTGTGCTAATTCCCAAGATTCAGAATCCAGAAAAATTCACTCAATTCACACCGATCAATCTTTGTTCTGTGCTATACAAGTTAGTCATGAAGATTATTGCTAATAGATTTAAGGCCATTTTTCTGAAGATCATTGGCCAAGAACAAGCAGGTTTCGTTGCTGGGTGAAGTATTATTGATAATATCATTATCGCTCAGGAAGTCTTGCACATTATGAGAGTCAAGAAGAGCCTTCAGTGGATGGCTATTAAGATAGATTTGGAAAAGGCATACGACAGGGTTAGATGGGACTTTGTGGAGGTTTCGCTCATCGCAGTAGATATTCCTTCTCATTTGACTAAAGTTATTATGAATGCTATCACACTTTCTTCTATGCAGGTCCTACGGAATGGTGAGCCTACCTAGAAGTTTAAGTCGGTAAGAGGTATTTGTCAGGGGTGTCCTTTGTCTCCATATCTCTTTATTTTATGCATAGAATGGCTGGGTCATAGATTTCATAGTAGTATCTTAGCAAAAGAGTGGACTCTTATTGGGCTTTCGAGATCTAGACCGAGTCTTTCGCATTTGTTTTTCACTGATGATTTAGTGATCTTTAGCAGAGCTGATGTGGTGCATAATGGTCTTCTTACGGAGTATCTTAGTAAATTTTATGAGATTTCCGGCCACAAAGTTAATGCTAGAAAAACAAAAGTGTTCTTCTCTGCGGGGGTTAATAAATCTTCTAGAAATGAGATCAATGACATACTTGGTTTTCACGAAATCAACAACTTAAGTCATTATCTCGGGGTTCCTCTTTTTCATAGAAGAGTTACCAATAGTATTTTGGATTTTTTGGTGGATAAAGTTCGGAATAGACTCTCGAGTTGGGATGTCAAAAGCCTCTCTTTTGCTGGAAGGGTCACCTTAGCACAGTCAGTACTGTTGGCTATTCCAAGCTACTTCATGCAATCTTCCTTTGTTCCTAAGGGTGTCTGTGACGCTATTGAAGGTCTTATAAGAAAATTCATTTTGGGGGGCCGCGGAAGGCAAAAAGAAGATAGCTTTAGTTAAATGGGAAAATCTTTGTCAGCCTAAAGATAATGGAGGCCTTGGTTTTCGTCGTTTGAGTGATCAGAGTAGTGCTTTTATGATGAAACTTGGTTACAATCTTATTTTTAAGACTGATACTCTTTGGGTTCAAGTTCTAAGAGGCAAGTATAGAATGAAGGATAGTATGCCTGACTCGATTATGAGGAGCAGTTATTCTTATATGTGGAGAGCTGTTGCCAGAGCTTGGCCCCTATTGCGTAGCTTTATGATTTGGTTCATTGGTAATGGTAAGTCTGTTCGCTGTTGGGAGGACTGTTGGGTTCCTGAAAAAGGACCTCTCAAAAACTATGTGTCGGGATATGGTTTTTTCGATCCTAATACCACTGTCAGTGAGATGGTTTTTCCTAATGGGGAGTGAAATCTTGCCCTTTTCAGATTGTGGTTACCTGAAGATGTGGTGGAACGCATCATTAGCATTCCCCCTCTCATGATTCAAGCTGGACCGGATAGTCTCTTTTGGTCAAGAACGACGTCTGGAGTTTTTTCTGTGAAGAGTGCTTACTATGCTTTTAAAGAGGAATCTTGGCATCAGCAAGAAATGAAATGGAGAAAGATTTGGAAAATTTTAGGGCCGCATCGTGTGAAACATTTCCTCTGGTTAATTCTCAAACAAAGACTTTTAACTAATTCGGAGATAGTTAGAAGGGGTATTGAGCAGGATGCGTCGTGTCAACTTTGTGGTCATTCTATGGAGGATGATGTGTATATTCTTAGAGACTATGCATTTACAAAGGAAATTTGGCATCAGATCATTCCTATTTCCCAGCTTAGGAATTTTTTCTCTGCTACTATATCTGATTAGTTTATTTCGAATTTGCAACTTCATTTTTCCATTAGGCAGAACGATAGTTCTTGCCTCTTTAGGATCATTCTTTGGCGCATCTGGAAGAATCGGAATTTAATTATCGTTCAAGGAAATGGCTTGAGTCCGAAGGATATTATCAGTGCTTCTATTAGTTGGGCAAAACATTTTCTTTACTCTTTTAATGAAGGAATGGACTTGCGGTAAAGCGACTCTCGATTCGCCACAATTCGGTAGAGGTCAGTAGTTCTTATCACGATGGTTCTGTTCACTCGCTTACGGTCTTTTTCTTTGCGGTGGTGGTGTGTTGCGTAACAATAAATGGGAGTGGATCCTTGGTTTTACTCACTTCTTGGGGAAATGCTCTGTCGCGACTGCTGAACTATAGGGCTTGCTGGATGGTTTGCTTATTGCTCAGAAACAGGGCTATAACGAGGTCATTATTCATTCAGATAATCTTGAAAATGTGATATTGATTCATGAAAGCAAGGCTGGTGGTTCTAATAATGCTCTTATTAAGAGGATACAACAAATTTTGGCTTTCGAAGAAAATTGGTTCTTGACTTATGCCCCCAGAGAAACCAATCGGGTCACTGATGCTTTGGCTAAAATATCCCTGTCTAGTGGTTCTTCCCTGCGTATCTTCGAGTCTCCTCCTTCCAGGATAAAAGATATTTTGCAGTATGGTAATTCTGTTGAGAACTCTCTCATGAATCATTTTATATAATCGATTGTTTTGTTTACAAAAAAAAAATAGATTAGTTATATTTTTAGTTATTTTTTTGGGTTTATAGTTAATGGCCCTTTGGACGGTGGTTTAGCCTCGGCACGTTTGAAGCATTTTCCCTCGCAACCGCACCACAACAATCTATTTGGATTGCAACAATGCAGTACAATCAAGAAGTTTTAACGCACTGGAGGCTTTTTTTTTTTTCCCTACCGGAGCTCTTTGCTCCAGTTAAAAATTTCAACACCCAATAATAGATAATTTTACATTTATATCCTGTTTTGTCTTTTTTTCCATTCTTTTCATTTTTATTGTCTTTTCCTTCACATTCTTTTTTCTTGTTGCGGCTTCACTTTCTTTTTTTAATTCTTAATTTAAAATAAAATAGTATTTATTATATAATAAATTAATACATATTATTAACAATACAATTTGTATTTATTATATAAAATATAATTCACAATAACTGTCATTTTATCTATTAAACAATTTAAATTTATTATATAATTAATTAATATATTTATAATTAAATATCAAAACATACATTTTAATATATTATTAAATGAATTTATAAATTCACATATTTTTAAAATTTCGTAAAAGTAAAATAATTTAAAAAAATCTGAAAAAGTATAGACCCATAAACTAAAACAACCAAGACAAATCAAACTGTTGAATTAAATTTTTATTGTATATGTATATTTATTTTTATAAATTTTTAATAATTTATTAATTAAATTGAACGAATCAATCAGATCGATAAATTAGTGATTTGACGAAATCGATTAACGATTCAATTCTAAAAATCTTGACTTTAACCAACTAAAGTAATGCATGTGTTATATAAATTTAAATTATCTACTAAGGTTTGAACTCATTATTTCTTATGTTATAACAAGCTATTTTAACACTCATTTAATAAATAAATTTTTTAATTAAATCTTAACTCCATTGACATTAATATTATTATCGTAGAAATATATATGTTTGAATGCACTAAAACGTGTTTACATATATTTTTTATTTATAATTTTTTATTTTGTGCAAATCGAAACGAAAATAATAGTCTAAGTACTAAAAGTGGAAAAAAAATTAAGTATAATTTAAACCTTAATATAATGCATTTGACCTTTTTTTTATATGATTAAGATATCTTCGAGTCTATTTCATGAGCTATAAAAATTAAACATTTCGGAATTAGTTAGTCTCCCTCTCACTTCACCAAACACAACTTTTGTCCCAATTTTAACATCCAAACAGCTCTCGACTCTTTCACTTATTCTCAACGGTTCTCTGAGTCTCCCTGATCTTGAGAGCCCCTCTAAGCGCGCCACTCCTAACCTAATCCCTCTCTTTTCTCTTATATTTGTTTTACACTCACCGTAAACCCTCGTGATTTGTCTCTCCTGACCATGCTCAACCTTTCATCCACGCTCTCAACTCACGTTCGGTTCCTGCTCCTGTCCTTGACCGAAGCCAACGCCGACTCAGTTTCTCGAGACCTCTGCCAGGTTTTCCCCCTTTCTCAATCAACTTTTTTGTAGTCATTTACGCCGATTGGGATTTTTTTTGGTGTTGCATTTCTAATGATTTGTCTGGTCACTCCAAAAACCCTAAAATTACGCAAAAGTAACTGTTAGATTTAATGTATGCTAATAGAATTAGGTTGAGTTGGGATCTAGTTGACGCTCATTGCTTGATCACGTTGTAGCTCTTTCTTTACACGATTAACTAGTTTGGTGCCGTCTTATCCGTAGGAATTTATGTACAGGAATGTTAAGGAAGACTAAGATCTAAGATACCGCTGATTTGTCAGGGTGTCAAAAGACATAACTAGCAGGCTTGGATGGGGGGTTTTTGTTTGATTATTTTCAATTTAATGCAATTTTCTGGATAACATGCTGATGTTGCCTGTTTATTCTTGGCAGTTCATCGAATATGGTATAGAGGGAAGCATTCTGGTGTTGCAGACCTGCTTAGATTGCTTGAACTCTCACAAGACAGATTCAAAGAATTTGCAATCTGAACAAGTTGTAGCATCAATTTTTAGACATGCAATGGACAAGCCAAATTTTTGTACTGTCTTCTGTCAGTCACTAAGAAGTATGGATATCAGTGAGAAGTTTTTGGAGAATTTCTCAAAAGCAATGCAGTTTTCCATGTCTGAGAAAATTGGCATTGGTCTTGCTTTATCTGATTCTGAAAATCCTGATATAAAAATCTGTGGTAAGTTACATTGTTTGAATGGGCATTGACTTGTTAAATTGATGTACTCTTGATTAGTTTAAGTTAGGTTCTTAGACACTGCTGATCAAAATGATGAAAGTGGAGCTTTTGCATTTTTCTAGGGAAGAATTTCTGTATGGCTCAGATTGAGGAATTGAACTCGAATACTGCCTCTTTCGATTCTACTGAGCAAATTCAGAATGTAGTTATGTTCCTCCAGTGCTCTGGTGCTCTTTCCAAGCATGTAGATTCCTTTATGCAGATGTTATCTCTAGTTCAAGCTAACGGTTCTGCACAGTTTATTTTGACTCCAATACTTTCAGATGAATCACATGGGGCTAATTTCTTAAGGTGTTCTTCTCATCTAAAACTGCAGTTAATCATGCAAGCTTCAGTGTCATGTTGTCTGTTAGTTTTTGAATCACTCTGTGATAATATATCTTTTGTTCACTTTATTTATTCTGCAGGAATATGGATTTCTTCAATGAATCTGGAGAAAATGATTTTGATGCACTTTTAGAAGAAATGGAGAAGGAAATGAGCATGGCCGATATCATTAAGGAACTAGGCTATGGATGCACTGTTGATGTTGCACACTGCAAAGAAATTTTATCTCTTTGCTTACCTCTGACAGAGATGACTATAGCTAGAATACTTGGCACTATTGTCCTCACCTATGCGGGGCTTGAGGACAACCAAACCATGTTTTCAACATTTAGCCTGGCCCTTGGTTGCAACACCTCATATGATTTGCCTTCATTGAGCTCCTGGAACATTGATGTTCTCGTAAAAACTATAAAGCAATTTGTGAGTAATACCTTTTTTTGCTTTATGCGGTTCTTGACGTCTTTTGATTTACCAATAGCCCTGTCCTCAAGGAGCATATTTTCTTTATTTTTGTAATGCATGCTGAATACAGGCTCCTGGTACCAACTGGATTCGAGTTATTGAAAACCTGGATCATGAGGGGTTCTACATTCCTAGTGAAGCAGCATTCACTTTTTTCATGTCTGTATATCAACATGCATGCCAGGTATTGTGATTTTGTTTTAGTGTGAAGTTGCTTGCTTGTTGTATTGCTTTAGTTTTTTTATCGTTCTTTGTGCAGGACCCCTTTCCACTCCATGCCATTTGTGGGTCCGTGTGGAAGAATAGTGAAGGTCAGCTATCTTTTCTAAAATATGCTGTATCAGCAGTGCCAGATGTATTTACCTTTGACCATTCTTCGAGGAAGCTGGTAAGAGCTATGTAAATGTAGTCTTTCCTTTTCTTGTCGCTATATTTGCGGGAGGAATAATGTTCAATCTTTCAGGCCTATATGGATGCAGTGTACGGCCATAAGCTTCACCTTGCAAATGAAAATCATGCCTGGCTGTGTCTTGACCTCTTAGATGTGCTATGTCAACTAGCTGAAAGGGGTCACACCATCTTTGTTCGATCAATGCTTGACTACCCCTTGAAACACTGCCCTGAAGTCCTGCTTCTTGGGATGGCACATGTTAATGTAAATGTCCACAATCTCAATATGTTCTCATGCTGTCTGATGTTTCTTTTTCGTATCTTTAACTTTTGGTTAATAAATCTTGTGTCTATGCTTGCAGACTGCTTATAATCTCCTCCAGCATGATGTAACTTCCACAGTTTTCCCAACGATAATTAAAAATGCTCTGGGTGCTGGTATGGTACTTGAACTATGGAATGTGAACGCTAATCTTGTCTTGCGGGGATTTGTAGAAGTACACAACAGTGAGCCAGACGGCATGATTAGAATTTTGGAAGTTTGTCAAGAGTCAAAGGTAATTTGGATTTTCAATTATGTTTCTTTCCTTCTGCGTCACACTGTGAGATAAAACATTTATTCTGCATATGTCAAATTGTTCTTCCTCTTTCACTCTCTCTCTCTTTTTAAGTTTTCAGTAGTGTTCTTATATTTCATTACTTAGAAAGTACTTTTATTTGAATGTGATAATTTATTTTTGGTAATTTCTCTGGTATCTTATTTGTTTTTGCAGATTCTATCATCAGTGCTGGAGATGATACCTTTTCCTTCTGGCATTAGATTAGCAGTCCTTGCTTCCAGGAAAGAGGTCATAGATTTTGAAAAGTGGTTGAGTAGTAACCTGAATACATATAAAGATGTTTTCTTGGAGGTGATATCAAGTCCTTCTCCAGCCTTTATGATTACTGAAGCTAATTTGATCCTAAGAATGTTTTGGCTGACATGTCTGATGCAACTTTCAGGAGTGCCTAAAGTTCTTGAAGGAGATTCAGTTTGGTGGATCACAAGAGTTTTCTGCCACACCTTTCCATCATACTACTGCTGTTTTGAATCTTTATTTGGAAGCTAGTTCTACCATTATCAAGGTACTACTGTTAATTGGTTATTCTTGTAATCCACATCTGGTATATTTTTTTTTTGGAAACTAACTGCTTTTCCTCTGTGTGTATCCTGTGCAGGTTCTTAAAGCTAATACTGGGGTGATAGCCTCTACTCAGCTTCTCGAGGAAATGGAAAGGTTGCATGTGAAAATAATGGATTCTACTCCAAAGTTGCAAAATGGTGGGACCACAGAGTCTTCAACCTCTGATGGATATGGAGATGATATTGAGGCAGAAGCAAACTCTTACTTTCATCAAATGTTTTCTGAACAGTTGACTACTGATGCAATGGTTCAAATGCTTTCCCGATTCAAGGATTCTTCTGTGAGAAGGTATGTTGTTGCTTCAGTACCATTCCTAGGTTTTGCTTTCATTGCTCCAAAAATATTCTCAGATTCAGTACCACTCTTGTCTATTGGCATGCCTAATAGGTTATGTGATTGTACTAGTTTCGATGCATCTGGTTGATATATATATTTTTGGTTAAGGAAGGCATTCATCATGTCTCTATGCCACATTCTATATCTGCTTTAACATTTATCATTATTTGAAAATTTGGATTTACTAGAAAATTTCATTCCTAAGACATGATGGTTCAATGAGCTGTTTATAACAGGGAACAACTGATATTTGAGTGCATGATTGCGAATCTGTTCGAAGAATACCGATTTTTCCCCAAGTATCCAGAAAGACAGCTCAAAATTGCTGCAGTTCTCTTTGGTGAGTTATAATACAATATAATCCTAATATACCAATTTTTATCCTAGCCGTTCAGGGCCATTCTGGCTGTTACATTAGCTATATGTTTCATGTGTAAGACTTTGTTGCTGTTTTAGTGTTCAAATTTTGCCATCACTTTTGTCTTTCTTTGGTTATCATGATCCATCTGGATAAATGTTTTTAAAAGTATGTGCAAAATATATGTAAAGCTCTAGTTGTTTAGTCTATAACTTACTTATCCTTTTATTTGATTCAGCTTGCTATATAGTTTTCTGACCTACAAATATATTCTTTTTTTTTTTGTTAATGTGGTGTGGATAAATTTTTTAGGCTCTTTTATCAAGCCCGCCTTTTTATTAAACTTATTTCATGCTTTTGGAATTTCAGGCTCTGTTATCAAGCATCAACTTGTAACTCACCTCACTCTTGGAATTGCCTTGCGTTGTGTTCTAGATGCATTGCGTAAACCTGCAGATTCAAAAGTTAGTTATTTCTTAGCATTAGTGTTGTCTTCTTTCTCATCTTTGGTTTCTTGCCGATGAAGATGTAAAGGAGTAATTTAGTTGTTATTAATGAATTACTGATGGTCTATCTCATGTACAGATGTTTTTGTTTGGAACCAAGGCCTTGGAGCAGTTTGTGGATCGTCTGATTGAGTGGCCACAGTATTGCAACCATATTTTACAGATATCTCACCTGCGTGCCACTCATTCAGAGCTTGTTGCTTTCATTGAACGAGCTCTTGTCAGGATTTCATCAGGTCACTTGGAGTCAGATGGGAGCAACAATCCTTCTGTTCATCACCAGGCTTCCTCTCAGGTGACCCCAGTAAACGGGGAGGTAAATCGTGGTGTTTTTTTGTTGTTGCATATGTAGAATTTAAATTTACAAATAATGGTGTCACAAAATAAATATAGCTTGGCGATAATATATAATTAAATATTGGCTCATTTTGCTGGCTATAAATGATATCTGATTTGGTTTGCATCTAAGAGTTCAGCAGGATATAATATGGTGATACAATAATATTAAGATTCTGTCATTCAAGAATTTAGCTGTTAAATCAGTTGTTTCTTTTCTCTTTATAGCCTGCATTGAAGTTTATTCTTTTTAGATCCATGCATATATAAGTATTAAAAATAAAGAAAGAGATGCTTTTGAGTTGGTGCAGCAAACTCAAGAGAAGTTTATAATGTACGATGTGTTTGGCTGGAGAAGTTTAATATGATAAATAATCTGTAACTTGCTGATGATCTGGTTGCCATTGTGTTAGGATTTCCCCGTTATAGAGTTTTCCCGTATTTCGGGTCAATGATCTTTTTATTTGATCTATGCAATCTGAGTTATTGCTGTCTCCTTTTCTAATATTTGGAGTCACCATTTCAGTTAAATAGCTCTAGCATCGCTCAGCCAGGGTCACAACTTTCTTCTCAACTTCAGCTTCCAAGACATGATAGTTCTCATGATGATAGTATTAAAGCCCCTGCTGCATCTTCGAATGATGTGAAACCACTGGTGTCTTCTGTAGGGCAGCCTTCAGTTGCTCCCTTGAGTGATGCTTCTAGTATTCAGAAAGTAGTATGCCTCTCGACTTATTATTTTGTGATGTATGTGGGATTTTGTTATCTAGAACTAATATTGTTCCTTAAATTTCAGTCGCAAAGTGTAGGCAGTGGTTCGTCTATGCTGTCTGCTTCCCCTGGTTTTGTTCGATCTTCTCGGGGCGTTACTTCTACCAGTAATAATTTTCCATAACTTTGTTGGGATGTTTCATTTGCAGTCTTCCATAAAACATTGACATTTTTACATGCTCTTGTGCAACAATCTTTTGTTTTTATTACAGGGTTTGGCTCTGCTTTGAACATTGAAACACTAGTTGCTGCTGCTGAGAGAAGAGAGACGCCCATAGAGGTATTTGATGAGCTGTTATTGTCAACCATCTAATTTGTATATGGAAAATTGTTTTAATTTTTTATTAATCAGTATGCATATCACAGTTCTATGTTTTTTGCTCCTGCTATTAACGACATGGAAACAATTAAAAGATTTCATATTTATAGATGATGTTATCTATTTAAACCGTATGTAATTGTGGTCTGGGCTATGATGAAAGAAAAGGATTTAGAATTTGCTACAATGAAAGTGCCAAAAACATTCAAGTTAGCTATTAGTTCCAATCTGGTGTGGCTATAAGAATTGTTGTGTTTGGAACCATTGATGTTCTTCCCTACCTGGCTCAGACTTACATAGTTTGCAGGTGAAAGATAGAATGAGTAAACAGGTGGAAAGGTACGTGGTTATGCATCATCTTGTTTGGGAGTGGACTGGGTGGAGCAAATAGAGAGTCTATATAATGTCATCATTTTACCCTAAAGTTGTTAAAATAGTCTTTTAGGAGAAAAGGGGTTCGTGTAAAGCTTGTAAGTGGACTATTTGACTCTTAAATGCTCCCAAGCAGAGGGTCTCTAAAAAGTGATTTGTTGGGGGGTTTTAGTTTGCCTCCATCCCCTTTCCCTCCCATAAAAAACTCTCAAGCGAGCTAGGATATTCCCTTTACTCCGTTCTAGTTCTCTTCCATCAAACCAGACTATTAATCCACTCAATGATGATCATGGAATGTTGAATTTTGCTTTATTTGTAGGCTCCGGCATCTGAGATTCAAGACAAGATATCATTCATAATCAATAATATTTCGGTTGCAAATATTGAAGCTAAAGGAAAAGAGTTCACTGAAATCCTGAAAGAGCAGTACTATCCTTGGTTTGCCCAATACATGGTTATGAAAAGGTCAGACTTAGATACTTTATTTAACATAAATGTTCATGCCTCTTTCTGTATGGTATGCCATTGATTATTCAACTGAACTGTTTATATTTCCTGCTCATTTTTCTACTATTAAATTAACTTATCATGTGCTTTATTGCAGAGCAAGCATTGAGCCAAATTTTCATGATTTGTATTTGAAGTTTCTTGACAAAGTTAACTCAAAGGCTTTGACTAAGGAGATCATCCAGGCTACATATGAGAACTGCAAGGTTTCTGTTGTTTAATTAATTTAGCCACGCAGAATAATTTGACCAATAACTGAAAAAATGATTTATTATCCCATATACCGTTTAGGTTTTGTTGGGATCTGAGCTTATAAAATCAAGCTCTGAAGAGCGGTCGTTGCTAAAAAATTTGGGTAGTTGGCTTGGGAAGTTAACAATTGGCCGAAATCAAGTCCTGAGAGCTCGTGAAATAGATCCCAAATCTCTGATTATAGAGGTACTTGTTTCGTAAGTTTAAACTTGTAGTTGATTATACAACCTATTGTTTCAGTTATTCTTATGTCCATCTATGACATCTGGTCTACTTATGATCTATCAATTGACTTGAATTTATTCATTTTTTACTTTTGCTTTTTCCAGGCGTATGAAAAGGGGCTAATGATTGCAGTTATCCCATTTACTTCGAAGGTATGATTATTTATAAAATTAACTGATTTCTTGTGCTGACCTTAAGTTTGGGTTATCATAAATATGTTACATTTTGCAGATTCTTGAGCCGTGTCAAAGCAGTCTGGCATACCAACCCCCTAATCCTTGGACCATGGGCATTCTTTCATTACTAGCTGAGATTTACTCAATGCCTAACTTGAAAATGAATCTCAAGTTTGACATAGAGGTACTGTTATATATTTTAAGCATGCCATATGAAGATGAGGTCTTTTTTCTTCAATATTGTGGTTTTCCTCACAGAAGCTTGGTAATCATTTAATTTATCTGCTTATTGTGTTTTTTCTCTTTGGCATTTTAGGTTCTATTCAAGAACCTTGGTGTGGATATGAAGGACATTTCACCGACTTCTCTTCTCAAGGATCGTAAAAGAGAACTCGAGGGGAATCCTGATTTTTCTAATAAAGATGTCGGAGTATCCCAAGCCCCAATGGTTGCAGAAGTTAAATCTGGAATAATTTCTCCACTTAATCATGTTGATTTATCTCTTGAGGGTGCTAGTCCACCAAATTCTGGTGGCGCCACACATTTGTTATCACAGGTTTGATTTTTTATTTTTGCAGTTGCTATTAGTAGTTAATTACATGTGTTAATATTAATTTCTTGGAGTTATTTTAGTATGCTGGGCCCTTGCGTCTTTCTTCTGGTGCATTGGTGGAGGATGAAAAACTAGCTGCTTTAGGCTTGTCTGATCAGCTTCCTTCTGCACAAGGACTATTTCAAGCCACTCCATCACAGTCACCTTTTTCTGTTAGTCAGGTATGGCCGTTTTTTGTTTTCATTCTTCCATGTTCAAAGAATTGTTAACTTTTTTTATTATTTAGATTCTTGACCCTTGTCTTCTTTGCAGCTGTCCACGTCAATTCCTAACATTGGAACTCATGTTATTATCAATCAGAAGCTCAGTTCTCTAGGCTTGCACATGCACTTCCAGAGGTTTTATGCTGTTGTTATATCATTTCCTGCCTTTTCTATACATTGCTTGGTGTCTTGGTGATTAACTCTGCATATAATGTGATGCAGGGTAGTTCCAATTGCAATGGACAGAGCTATCAAAGAGATTGTAGCTGGTATTGTTCAGCGCAGTGTTTCTATAGCAACTCAAACAACCAAGGAGCTTGTTTTAAAGGTCTGAAATGTCAAGTCAATGAAGCTTAGATCCAAGTACTTTTAAATTTATTCAATCCATTTTGTTAACGCAATAAGATGACTTTCCTTTTTTTTATCTTCATATTGGTTTACTGCTTTTAGCTCATTTTCAGAAACTGTCTTGTTACTTTTCTGTATTTTCTAGTATTTGTTCTTATTAGAGTTCAATTTTGTTTCTCTTGTTCATCTATATAAAGCTTCTATTTCTTCTCACAATCATTTGATATATTTTCTTTTAAGTCTATGTTTGTATGATTTATAATTGTCTCCTAGAAGTTATAGGGAGCATATTCCTGAAATGCCTGGGTATCATCTTGGAATGATTACAACCAACTTTTTGAACAAGTCATTGAATCACTATTCTTAGTCTTAAATCACTTTAATCAAATGCAATTTAGGATTATGCTATGGAATCAGACGAGACGCGGATCTATAATGCTGCACACTTGATGGTTGCAAGTTTGGCTGGAAGTCTAGCGCATGTTACATGCAAGGTTTTATCTCATATCTTGTATTTTCTGTTATTCCATGCCTTGTCAACTTTATTGTATGGTTTTAATATGTTGTTTTGGTGTTCTAGGAACCTTTACGTGGCTCTATATCAAGTCAGCTGAGGAATTCACTTCAGGGTTTGAGTGTTGGGAGTGATCTTCTAGAACAAGCTGTTCAGCTTGTTACTAATGATAACCTTGATCTTGGCTGTGCAGTGATTGAACAGGCTGCTACTGATAAGGTCATATGGTTGCTTTTGATCAATAGTATTTTGTGCATACGTGTTTCATTGAGCTAAGTTTCGCAGATAGGCTTGGTTTGATTTTCATGGATTGACTCTTACCTTGGTTCTTAAGTTGGTTTCTGTAATATCTATGAATCTCATGGATTTGGTTCATAAGTAGGGTTCATTAGTGACACTAACTGATCTAATGAAAATGTTTGTCAGATATTGGTTTCTAGGCTTCCTTATTCACAGTAATGCATTATTCATGTGGTAGTTTTTTTCTGCATAGAGGTGGGATTTTAGAAAATTGGCATAGAGTTAATGTGTTTTAATTGATCTTCTGTTCTTGGTTCTAACTTTACCCCCCCCCCCCTCTTCCAATATGACTTTAATATATAGGCAATACAAACAATTGATGGAGAGATAGCTACTCAACTTTCTTTAAGAAGAAAGCATAGAGATCCGACATTTTTTGATCCAAGCATGTATGGACAAGGTTCTGTGGGTGTTGTGCCTGAGGCTCTTCGACCTAAACCAGGTCACTTGTCTCTCTCTCAGCAGCGAGTGTATGAGGTAGTCTTGAATAACCATTTGAACAAGGATTACTTTGGTTCGAGAAGGAAGGCACTGATAGTTGATCCTTCCTGCTTGTTTGTCCTCTTTATCCTGTAGGACTTTGTTCGGCTTCCTTGGCAAAATCAATCTGGCCAGAATTCACATTCTATGTCTGCTAGTCCTTCAAGCTTATCTGGTGATGCTGGTCTAATCGGCACATTTGGTTCAACATCAGGGCAAGGTACCCCTGGTTACACATCTGGCCCTGGAACTCTGGGACAATTGGATGTTACTTCTGAGGCAATTGAAACTTCGTCAGCTGCTCTTTTGAGGTGGTTCAGTTTAAATGATACTTTGGTCTCTTTGATTTTTTCTGCTTTTGTAGCTGATAAAATCTTTGTTTCAGTGCTTCCTCAATTCATAGTGGCGCAGGAGCTGCTCTTACCCAGCAGATTACTGAAAACGATCCCCTCAATGCTTCATTCCCTTCAACAACTTTGGCCCCTGAATTGCATTCAGTGGATACCACTGATGCAGTAAAAGTGAGAAACTTTGTATGGATGAATTTTGTGCTGGTAGAGTCATGATTTTTTACTGATGCATGCTCCCAACTGGTTGCTAGGAACTGGGACCTACACCACAGTTGTTACCTTCATCTGCTGTAACCGAGCGTCTTGGAAGTAGCATCTCGGAGGCTTCACTGAGCACAAGGGATGCATTGGATAAATTTCAGCTTGTTGCTCTGAAGGTTGAATGCAACTCCATTTTTTTTCCTGCCTTATTTATCCTGCTATCTTTTGGGTTCTGGGAGAATTTGGTCAGATCAGTGAATGACTTTGATGTCTGCAACTATCAACTTCTTCCTGTATTTATTTTCCATATTCCTTTTCACATTCAAATATTGTGATAAATGCACAATATCCCTCAGACTATAGCTGCCATCCCTCTTACTCTTGTGCTCGTACTACTTGAGTTTGAGTTTTTCCTATTAAACATTGAAATCCTGTCGAAATATGTTTCTGACACTTTGTCAAACCATTCAGTTGGAAAGTTTGGTGACGACTGATGGCAGAGAAGCTGACATTGAGGTATTGTTAACTTTCTTCAACTTCCATGTACTGCAGCTATGTATTTTATGTTATTTATGTATCAGCAATGAACTTTCTTTTTTTTGTGGTTATATTATTTGAGCACTGTTTTATGACATTTTTATTTTAGGGACTGATCTCTGAGGTACCTGAAATCATACTCAGATGTGTAAGTCGGGATGAGGCTGCACTTGCTGTGGCTCAAAAGGTATTCTACTGATTGTGGGGGGAATTTTTATTTTTTGGTTATTTATTTTATATTGTGAAATTGCTTGATTTTGTTTCTCAATGCATATGCAGGTTTTCAAAGGCTTATATGAGAATGCATCCAATAGTCTTCATGTCAATGCTCATCTTGCTATTCTGGCAGCTGTCCGTGATGTTTGCAAGCTGGCTGTTAAGGAGCTTACTAGTTGGGTATGCTCTGTTCTGCATTTGGAAGGAGGCTTGTTTTCCTTGGTGTATAAAACAGTGAAGTTGCATTAGTTGCCTGTAAATATTAGTTATGGAATCCTATAGCTCCATTGCTTTGGATTCTAAACTTGTTACATGTTTTATTTGTAAAGAGAATACGAGTAACTGCTATAACAGTTGTCTGTCTATAGTGGTTAATCTCTTGCCGTTGTTAGGGCTTCATTCTAATGGGTAAAATGATGTATTCTGGCTAAGTTTTGCCATGGTATTCTGCATTTGGTGGCTTTTTGCATAACTTATTGGTTTGTTCTGTTGTAGTGGCTAGATATGTCTGGAATTATCTCTCAATCTGTGTTGATTGTTCAATTCTTCTCTTACAGGTGATATATTCGGATGAGGAGCGAAAGTTCAACAAAGATATCACTGTTGGCCTTATTCGAAGTGAATTGCTGAACCTTGCAGAGTACAACGTTCTTATGGCAAAACTTATTGATGGGGGAAGGAATAGTATGTACACAAGTAATTTTCCCTTTAGTGAAGTTATTTCTGCTAAACCCAACTCATGCAATACATTAACTGCAGAAGCTGCTACGGAATTTGCAATGTCACTTCTTCAAACTTTGGTTACTGATGAATCCAGAGTCATCTCAGAACTCCACAATCTTGTTGATGCTCTGGCAAAGGTGGGTCTTATCTTTCTCTCTTTCCCTCCCTCTTTATCTCTTTTGTTTTCCCACTTTATTATTTTGGTATGGTCTCTTAATTGTTATGATCGTGCAGGTTGCTTCAAAACCTGGATCTTCTGAATCATTGCAACATTTGATTGAGATGATCAGAAATCCTTCTGCAAGTATGGCAGTTTTATCCAGTGCTTCTATTGGAAAGGAGGATAAGACTAGGCAGTCTAGAGACAAAAAGGTTGCCCTCTCATCTGTTATATTGTTTAATTCTTTTTCCTTTCTTTTGTTGATGTAAAAGAAGAGTCGCAGGTGCAGGATTTGGGAGAGGAATTAATAAATTTTTTTAAGTTATAGCTTAATTTGTTATTGTTTAATTCGTACATATACTAAGATTATGTCTGAGCTCAAATCTTTTTCTTGAAGCAGGCACCTGGGCACACACCAGCTGGCAGGGAAGATAATAGTAATATAGAGGCTCTAGAACCAGATCCTGCAGGCTTCAAGGAGCAGGTGACTATTTGTTTCAGTATCTAAGAAGGCATAATGCTTTGTGCATATTATAGATTTCACTTCATACTGTTGGAGTGAAAATTCTAAGTTGGTTTTAAGGGTGTTCAAGATATAAACCTATGGGTATAAATTAACAAAAATGCCTGTTAAAAATCTCATATAATTGGATCTGCACCAATGTTTGAAAGTGGTGATGCAAGTACTCCTTGCAAGCCTGCACTATTCCTATTGGCGTACTTTAGTCATTTATCTTTCTTACTCTTTTCTCTCCTCCCTCTCTAAATAAAACTCTTTTTTTTCTGTGCCCTGTGTTCACCGTCCTCTCTTCTTTTCTCCTGCATGGCAGGAAAAGTGGTATATCACTCAATTCCTGTGTTAATTTTCTTTCTATATATTTTGTAGGTTTCCATGTTGTTTGCAGAATGGTACCAGATCTGTGAGCTTCCTGGTGCAAATGATGGACCTTGTAATCATTACATTGTACAATTGCATCAAAATGGACTGCTTAAAGGGGATGATATGACAGAACGTTTTTTCCGAATTATCACGGTGAAAATCCCCCTTGCCTCTCCTTTCCCCCCTTTGTGTTACATATAAATTAACGAGAGAATTCAGGAGATCCGAACTAATTTTTTAGTTTTACTTCATGCTAGGAACTTTCTGTTGCACATTGCCTATCTTCTGAAGTCATTAATTCTGGCACATTACAATCACCTCAGCAAGTGCAAACTCTCTCTTTCCTTGCCATTGATATTTATGCAAAACTTGTGGTGTCAATCCTTAAGGTCCTACTATATCCTCTTTTTCATTATATCAATATGATCTACGTTTCATTTGCATTAAAATGTTTTAACTTGTCCTCTGTTTGGAAATTTCTTTAGTTTTGCCCAGTGGAACAGGGATCAAGTAAACTCTTTCTTATGTCCAAGGTGAAAATTATTTAACTTTTATTTGTATCTTTTGATTTTGTTTTGCAAAAATATGTAATGATATTGATGGTGCTGAACAGATTTTGACTGTGACTGTAAGACTTATTCAAAAAGAGGCTGAGGATAAGAAAGCAGCTTTTAATCCAAGACCATATTTCAGATTATTTATTAATTGGCTGTTAGATCTTGGTTCCTTGGACCCTGTCCCTGATGGTGCAAATTTCCAGGTACCATTCATCTGCATATGCTTAGCCAAGATAGTTTGCCATTGAATAGCCTAATTATTTTTGTGTTTATTGCAGATCTTGACTGCCTTTGCCAATGCATTTCATGCTCTCCATCCCCTTAAAGTTCCTGCTTTCAGGTAAGAATTGAGTTCATTTATGCTACTTTGGTTACTAGTGTAGTAACATGAGGAAAAAGTTTATTTAACACATGTTCTAAAATAGTCATAAAAGAAAGAATTGTTAGTACAAGTTTAAACATGCAATTAAAAAGATGAGTAAAAACTCTTGTATAAAATAAGACCTCTTCAAAATAAGCGAAAAGTTTTCCTTCTCTTTGCCACAAACAAGGCATTAGGGTGGCTAAAAATTACTAATTGCAAGTAGTTTATAGCTAAACAATGATAAAACATGTGAAAAAAAATAATACTCCAACCAAATGTAGCATTAGTTTTTAATATATGCAAGAATATGCTTTTAGGATGTCCTGTCTCCTTTTGAAAAGCGTCATTTAGATACAATTTTTAGTCTTGAGTAAAAAATTTTCCTTGTGAAGGGTTGGTTTAGTCATCATATTCTTATTTCCTTGAGTGGATACCTTATAGTGAGTTGGCTTAACTTGTAGTATGGTTTATGATAAATGGGCATTCTGGGTTAAGGTACCTGGTAGCTACAATTAAATGCTTCTGTTACTGTTTTATTTCTCACGAATGATTCAGTATAGCTAAACTATCTAATGTCCAAAAAATAATTACCTGGATGCTTTTATGCACTTTCCTATCCCCACGAACTTTGCTTTTTATTAATGCTTTAAGGAGCACTTCAATGGAGACTATCCTGAGAACACTGCATCTGGTAGGATGAAGTTGGAAAACCAATAACTTGTTGAGCATTAATATTTGGCATGCACATTTACAATCTGGAAGATGCTATTTGTAAGTCCTGTTACTCAAGTTCATTGCTTGCTTTGCTGTTATAGTTTTGCATGGCTGGAGCTTGTCAGTCACAGAAGTTTCATGCCAAAATTGCTCACTGGGAATGGTCAGAAGGGTTGGCCCTATATCCAACGATTGCTGGTAGACTTGCTTCAATTCCTGGAGCCGTTTTTGAGGAATGCTGAGCTTGGAGTGCCGGTTTGCCTCTTCTAAAGACTTTTTTGATTATTTGTTTTCATTGTAAACAAATTATGATGGTCCTACTGATTCTCTCTTGTATTATATCCATATTAGGTTCATTTTCTGTATAAAGGTACACTCAGGGTGCTGCTGGTTCTACTTCATGACTTCCCTGAGTTCCTGTGTGATTGTCATTTTACCTTCTGTGATGTGATTCCTCCGAGCTGCATACAGATGCGAAATATTATCCTTAGTGCTTTTCCACGCAATATGAGGTTACCAGATCCATCTACTCCCAACTTAAAGGTGTTAGTTCATCATGCTCTCTCCCTCTCCCTCCCTTCCTTCCTCTTCGCATTGTTTAGTTTAATCAAGAAAGTAATTCTGTAATCATTGTGTGCAGATTGATTTGCTTCCGGAAATCAGAGAACCCCCTCGCATCCTTTCTGAGGTTGATGCTGCTCTGAAGGCAAAACAGATGAAGGCTGATGTAGATGAGTATCTCAAGGTTCTTAAATTAACTATTAATTTTGTGCTGGACT
Source organism: Gossypium longicalyx (assembly GCA_025698465.1). NCBI lineage: Eukaryota > Viridiplantae > Streptophyta > Magnoliopsida > Malvales > Malvaceae > Gossypium > Gossypium longicalyx. Next base: position 6,373,367 of record CM047005.1, read on the forward strand.
CATGAGCTTGTTTCTTACCTTTCCCTAAACGTTTTGGTTTCTTGGTTGTTTACATCAACCTATTTCTCTTATCTAACATTTTCAGATTTGAGAACCATTCTTCTCTCCTACTTTTCACTGGAATTTTTATTACTGTCAAAGGTCCATTGAATTAATCTTTTTAAATTATTCGCTAAAAATTTTCTGAAAAATTCTCTGCAGATGAGGCCACAAGGAGGATCTACATTTCTAACTGAACTGAAACAAAGACTACTCCTTTCACCAAGCGAGGCAGCATCAGCTGGTACCCGTTATAATGTTCCTTTAATCAACTCACTGGTGCTATATGTCGGTATGCAGGTATTCTAAAGTTTCTTCTACTTTTCTAGATGTTATTATTTAGTAATCAATTTTTATCTTCACTATGCATAACATGTATTGATTTACTAGGTATTTTGTTTTTAATCTCATCCAGTTAATTGGAATGAGGCCTTATTATGGAATCCTTCTAATGATATGGTGAAAAATGTAGAATGACATGTTTCTACTGAAAATATATCATCTGGCATTTAATGAGTACTTGTGGAAAACTGCTTTTAGGCAATTCAGCAACTGCAGTCGAGAGTACCTCATGCACAGTCAGCAGCAAGCACTGCTCCAATGAGTGTGTTCTTAGTTAGTGCTGCCTTGGATATTTTCCAGACTCTAATAGCAGACCTTGATACCGAGGGGCGTTATCTTTTTCTCAATGCAATTGCGAACCAATTGCGATATCCAAACAACCATACACATTACTTCTCCTTCATCTTACTATACTTATTTGCCGAAGCGAATCAGGTAAGAACTTCTGTTTCATGGAAGTAAATTATTATTGCATTTCTAATGGATTGAGGATAAACTTTTCTTTCTACAGGAAATTATCCAAGAGCAAATCACAAGAGTTTTGTTGGAACGGCTGATTGTTAATAAACCTCATCCTTGGGGTCTCCTCATTACCTTCATTGAGCTCATAAAGGTAAAAATTGATTCTGAATGTGACGTCTTTTAGTTTTTCTGATATGTAATATGATGTCAAAACTGTTCATGTTTTTTTTTCTCTTTTAATTTCAGAATCCTAGATACAACTTCTGGAATCGATCTTTCATAAGGTGTGCACCCGAGATTGAAAAACTCTTTGAATCTGTTGCAAGATCATGTGGGGGCTTGAAACCTGTGGACGATAGTATCGTTTCTGGTTGGGTTTCCGACAATGCACATTAGCCAGTTAAAACTCTCTTCAATGCCATAATGTAATAGAACTGTAATTTTAGAGTATCTGTAAACTGTACAAGTCTTACTGTTGTTATTGTCCTTTAGAATTCTGTATTGCAAGCCAGTTAAAACTTATTCCAAATTACTGCCTTCTTATTCATTGTTGTAAATGGCATGCCGAGGACTGCAAGTTCATTTTATACATTTAGAAGTATACAAAAATTGTGAATAAGCACCCCATTGGTTTAGGCTAATCTGTCCGTTAATCTCAGACTCTTTCTTAGTAGATGTTGATGATATTGGATAACCGGGTGATAGCTAGTCATTCCCTAGTCCGTCAAATATATATTAAGGAAAGTCGGGGCCAATCAAATTAAATCAAACTCGGCAGGAAAACTGAACCACAACAATGAACAAAATATAACTCACCCATTCGCACTTCTCCTAGAACAAGAGGGATGGCTGCTGCCATTTCTGCAACTCCGAACCTGAAGCCATTCCCCATCTCTCAAGGGATTGCAACTTAATGCAAGATTATGTAGACTGCTCCCTTTCCCTCCTGCAGTTTGGCTCAAATGAAATCTTACGTCAAGACTATCTTCCCTCATCGTTGGCCCACTTTGTTCATAGCATTTGGATTGCGAGAAAAGCTATCATTTTTTATAAACCTTTGAATGAAAACATGATTATTTCTAGAGCCATGTCTCTCGCGGTTGTCTTTTAATGAAAACAAGGGCTGTCCGTCCATCATACAGGTTGAGTTTAAATGGTCAGCGCCTAGCTTAGGTAGTTTAAACTTGACGGTGATGACTCTTGATTTAGAAAGCCAAGCGCTACTGGTTCAGATGATATTATACATGATCACCATGGGCATTGGATTGTTGGTTGCCATCATTTCCTTTACTTGCCAAAGTCTGAATATTTCTCATGTCATTGTTGAATTGGATGCTATTGTTATTATTGATCTCATTAGACCTCTTAGAAAATAAATGTTCATGGCAAATTAAATAAATGTTCCCTTATTTGACCAAAGAAGGAAACTACGACAAAAGCAATGAAACTAATGCTCATGGCAAGCACTGCATTTTAGATAACCAGGTGATACCTAGTCATTTGCTAGTCTGTCATATATCCATCAGCCTGCTACATAATTGCTTGGAAGGCTTCTCCTATTATGCATTATTAAGGAAAGTCTGGGTTAATCAAATGAAATCAAATCCAGTAATAAGGAAAACTGAAAAATTATAACAACGGGAAGTGTTTGCTCCTGTTAAGACCAAAAAAAGAAAAAGTGTATGCTACACGCTTGGAATACTTCCTAGTCCCTACGAACAAACTTGCCCATGATATGGAGAACTGCAACAAAACCAATGAAACCAATGCTCATTATAAGCACCACATTTGGAGAGATCTTGAGCCCTGGAGCATCATCGGTGTAGAACTGAAGCATAGTACCAGCAGCCCCTCCCGAGGCACCCCCACCGCTTGTTGTTCTCCTCCTGCGCAGGCTTGCTGCTGCTGCTGCACTTCCTCTTGGTGGAGCTGTTCCCGTTGCCATCTCTGTTAAACAACCCACCAATCTTCACAACTAAAAATTGGTATATACACTCACAAACACATCACGTTTCTTGATAAGAGCATTAATAAAGAATGGATATCAGGCAATACACAATTTACAAGGTGAAACCTAAACGATTTTCCCATTAGGATTACAAATCAAGGAAATAAAGCATGGCTGAAATTCCCAAAGTTCATAAAGCTCCCTTATGAATTATCAATAAATTCAGCCTAAACCATTCAATCCTATACAAGATATATAATAACATAGTCGATTGAACCCCAATAAGTTTGTGTACCAAATCTTCATGCTGTAAGCCAATTTAATTATTCTAACTGACCAATAGGAGGATTCCCATCCATCCAAATTTAAGATCTGATCAAATCACAATCTCATTCAATTTAAAGGGTTCACGCATGCACTTAATCCTACTCAACTATAATGTGCAAATAATCTCAAAAAACGACAGATCCAAGCAAAGTAAAAGAGTAGGTTCTGAGAAAGTAGATCTAAAGTGGATCGATCTAATCCTATTTGGAGGCAAAATGAGAGATCAAGACATCGCTTAGAGAAACTCATATCCGAAATCTAATGGAAGGTAAAAGGGAAGGAGAAGAACTCGCCTGAGTGGAGTCGGAATTCAGATCCAGTAAGTTTTAGGAGACGCCTACCTGTACTGCCCTGTTTAATATATCCTTGACTACAGTTCCGTTCGAATGTAGACAGTGGGCTTTTTCATTTCCTATATATATGCTGTCCCACCAACGGAACTGGTAGGCACCTCCACGCAGCTTTGACCAATCGCTTTTAGCCACGTCATCAGATAGAGTCCCAAACAAATCTGCCTGCGGAATGATTATGTCTACGCGTGAGGCTGTGTGGGCTAAGTTGGCTCAATTGCACATATATTTCTCCTTCAATGTTGTGGTATGGATTAATCATTTTCAAATGTAAATAATTTTAATCCCAAAGTAAAACTTGAGAGTATTTTATCCTCTACCTTGAATGAAGAAAGAAGTGGAGGAGACCCAAATGAGGTTTAAAAGTGGACCAGTGAAAAAAGAATAAAATTCATGCATATGATGGCGATGGGTGTAAATAGTGATGACAATTAATGAAATCGATATCCATAATAAAGCTTAAAAGGAGTCAATTGTCAGTAAGACAATTACAGAAAACGGAAAGGGACTTGGCTTTTAGGGTGTAGACTTCTCACTACCGGATTTTAATATGAGATTTCTTTTTAAAATTAATTTTTTTTTATAGGAGGTTTACAGAAATTTTGAAATGTTTTTAAGGAGATTTCAACTTTTTGGGGAAGTCCGCCCCTAGGGTTGTTATCCACGCATGATTAATGTTTGGAGGTTGGAATGTCAACTTCAAGACATTGTGCAGATAAATGTGACTCCGCCCTCATTCCCGACTACCACCATTGAGCTTAAAATCTGAGATTTTATTACATTTAACCTCAAAAATATGCATGAAATGACCAGATTATACAGTACATGGCTGCTTAAACCACCACCACTTGTGAAATATGCAAGTTTCTTCAACTCCCTACTTTTCTTAATCAACCACACTCTAATTTAAATATGTCATATGGAATCACACTTATAAGTGCTTTTGTGGAAAATTTAAGACATTAGACATAGAAATTTTAATTTCCATGTAGTGAGTATACAATTACAATTGATGACGTAGTTTTATAATTCGGTTTATTGGTGGATAGGACAGCCGTTATGGGGGCAATGGGCGTTGTTGATTGGAGCATAATTTGCGAGCAACTATTACGCAAGATGGCAAACAAATTTAACTGTAGCTGGATAGAGATGAAATGATCAAAAAATAATTTCAATTATATCGATAACTCCACGAGTTTCGTTGAAAGAGAACAATACACACAAGCATTCATTCTGAAGTTAATTAAAGGTATTCTAACGCTCGATAAATTTTGAAATCTGATACATTTAAGGTAGCTACTACAACTAGTCAACTTAAAATAAGCGGGGCGACTTAGTTGGGGAGCAACTATGTTGGCAACATTTACCCAAGGATGTGTTGAGTGATAGACCCACAAAAAATTAAAATTGATGGTTGCATACTCCTTCAGTCATGGACATGGTATTCAGTATCATTTTTACGTCCTAAAGTAAACGTCCCTTATATATTCCCACTCATAATAAGGTAAAAATTCATTTAATAATATAATTATCATATTTTTGAAATAATATATTATTTGAATAGGTGAAAAATGATGCGAGTCATATGGGTATAACGAATGAGCTCGAAGATATCAGACTATTATTAGATCAACGATCAAAAGTCGATGTTAATTTTTTAAATTTCAAATCATATATATTTACGTAAGGATTTGAAATTTAATATTAGGTGCTTAATAAAATTTATAATTTCGTATTATTGTTTGAATGGATTCCATACACTAATTCAAGAATTCAAGAATGCATCCCGACTGAGATGCACGAATCCAATCGAGTGATGCATGAATTTGATTTGAAAAACGCAACGGAAAATAGGTTTAAGGGAAAACCTGAGTTTTAATTTTTTTTCAAAAACAAGAACTTGGTTGTGTTATCTAAAATAATAAATATTTAATCAAAATCATACATTTATGATTCATCAAGGATGAACGCTTTGATCGAATAGTCTTTTTCATTATCCTTAAACTCAAGTCTGCCGAGTGTAATTTACAAAATTATCAGTGGGGCAATTTCATAATTTCTCTAAATTTTTGGGTCAAGTTGTAAATAATAATAATTTTTCTAGAATTTTTCTCTTTACAACTTTTTTGAATTCAAGTGTATGAGAATAATGACCCATACTCTCTTTATATAATGAGAATTTAGAAAGAGTTCAACAAAGATTAAAATTAATGACATTAATATTAAATTAATAAAATATTATCTATATAAATATTAATTTAAATTTGATATCTCATATTAATATTAAATTCATTAAAAAAATATAATCTTTGGAAAAGTTAATTTGAAATTAAATTACCCGGTACAATCCCATTAAGAGTATTATTTCATTGTTCTACCATCATCGCAACTGTCGTGCCCGGCGGTGCTATTGTCAGTGCCACTTCTCCTGGTCACCCCGAACAGTCGTTGTTTTGCCTAAATGGGCCTAGGAAATTTGATTGTTGGCGATTCAACCAATTTTTTTATTTTGGTTTCAGGTTTTTGTTCTCAAGTTCAATTTTCAATCTTGGGTCCTATTTTCAAGTTCAAATACTCATTGGGCCAATTGTCTAACTTGAAAATTAATTTTTAAAAATATCATATTTATTTTAATTAATTTGATTAATTTAATTTTACTTTATCAAAATTAGTTTTCCAAAAAATCACTAAGATGTTCCAAATTATTTTTTTAATAAAATTCTTGAATCAAATTCTGTAGTTAAACGATTCTCACGACCACCTAATTTAATTCCACATTGAATAAATTGACTCAATTAAATTATTTCCAAAGTCATAGAATTTTCTTCTGATTCAAATACAGTCCAATCGAGTTTTTGTTGAGTTAGCGGATAGACCAATTGGACATATACAATTAGACTCGAGTAATTGCAATTATATTCAGAAGTATCTTTTCGATAATTCACAATTTAGTTAATCTTGGAGTCAATCTATAAAAAGAACCATGATTGAAAATTCCTTATTGTATACTCTTTGCGAAAACAATTCATCTAACTATTTTATCCAATGATCTCGTCATGTGTGCGTTATCCTTATATGATATCCTTGATTTTTTTGAGTTATATCCGTTCACTTAATACAATTCTATTTATTTCATTGTCACCATTGTGTCTTCTTAATTATTAATATGATCACTGTCAACTAATTACTGTGATAAATTGCACGTTCGAGAACAAGCAACTCGTGGCCATATTCCACATTTATCAATCCACATAATGTCAATGAGAGGATATCATTAACTCTTTAATCGAGTTGTGAATTCTATTGTTGCTAGTAAAGGCATGCTATACACAAGTCATGTACTCAAACTTACCGACTATCAACTCAATCATCTTTAAAGTATAAGCCTCCATTTATATCAAAGCAAATGAGTTACATATACATGGTTAGTGACTAACTCGGGATTTAGGTAAATCACACCATGAACCTTACAAGTAAATTAATTCACAAACGAATTCAAAATTAATTCAATTTGAGTCTAGTTAAATAAAATCTACATCAAAACTTTCAACATTATTATTTTTTACATAATTACAGAGTAAATATTTTTTAATTTTAAAATCACGTATTAGTGAATTTAATAAAATAAATTTAACATAATAATTGAATTAAATTTTAAAAATTAAAAAAATTCTCAAAATAGATGTATGAAATCTAAATTTTAAATATATAAACAATCTTTTCTAGTAAAGAAATAAAAAATCGAAGGTGGAAAACCATATAATTAATAGATAGTTGACTAACAGCATTTCAACTCCAAACACACTTTTAGAGATATCTAAAATTCGTTTGTGCAGATGAAGAGAGGCTTATTATAAGCCCCGCATATAGGGTAGATCCAGCACAGCTTTTTGCACGTGGAAGTGATACACGTGTCACATTACTAGAGAGGCTGGCTAATCTAATTCTCAGAAACTGCAACAGAGTTCCACGTGTACAAATCATAATGAGTTCTGAATTATATAAATTTATTATATAACACTTCTCAGGCTCAGTTGAGTTCTAGCACAGGCACAGCTACTCCACCATGTAAGGGGTCGGTCCCGCATTTTCACTTCCCACTTCAATCATTCCTTTTATTTATCCCGCACCGCATTTCACTCCATATTTTCATTTCTTCAACTTTCCTAGTCGTCCCTTTTGGCCTCATTTTCTGTGGCTGTCTCTGCCACCTCGAATACATTGACATTACTATGCACCAACCTGTTAGTAGTAGTCCTAACCCAGCCAGCCAGACTCCAGTTACTCCGTCATCAACATCGTCATTTCCTCCTCCATATTTAATTTTTGGTTATTTCAACCGCTTCCCCCTCTTTTTTTTGTATTAACTATATACATATATATATGGACCAGAATCCTTCTCACTCTTCAATTGATTGTGATAAATGATAATTCTTATCTCCATTATAATAAAAGCTAGGCAACCCCATTTATTTTTCATTATATCTCTTGTGTGAAACATGAAATTTATGAAGCAAAGCCGATTGTACGTCAAGCCCCTCCCACACACCAAACCCTGCAACTAGTTCTGAAAAAAAAAAGTTTGGTTAAAAATGAGTCAGTGTGTTCCCAGTTGGGATCTGGACGATAATCATGTCACTGCACGCCATTCCTTACGCTCTAACTCCAACTCCACCGCCCCTGATGTTCACATGTACTAACTTTCTCGCTTTCTCTACTCCCTTATATCTATATATGCACACACATGTATGTACTTTTGTTGATGTATGTATGTGATTTACTTTGCAGGTCGGACTACGAAGTGGCAGAATTAACATGGGAAAATGGCCAACTAGCCATGCATGGTTTAGGTCCGGCACGTGTGCCGGCTAAACCCTTAGTTTCCAACCCTCCCTCTAAGTACACTTGGGATAAACCAAGGGCTAATGGCACTTTGGAGTCCATAGTGAACCAGGCCACTCGCGTTCCGTATCTTAAGGTTTCTCTTGATGGTGGCCGGGATGAACTTGTACCCTGTTTGAACCAACACCGTGAGGCAGCGGCGTCATCTGCCACCATGGCTATGGATGCTTTGGTTCCTTGCTCGAAAAGGACGGAGGGCCGGACCGCCCACGCGATGGAATCTATACCAGGACTCGGAAGAACTTGCTTGGTGGGAGGCTCCACCAGGGTGGGATCCTGTAGTGGGCCGGCCGGTACCCATGACGACGAGGTACTTGTTAGAGGGAAACGCACACGGGCGGCGCGTGCTCCTCTAATGCCAGAGTGGAGCAGCAAGGAACAAAGTGCAAGCGCCAGTGCCACGTTCGGGAAAGAGCGAGACAGCCGGTACGTTACTTTGGATACGTATGAGAAAGATTTTGGTATGGGTTTCACTTCTACTTCCCTTGGCTCTCCTGAAAACGCAAGCTCTACGAAACCCTGCACCAAGGCCACCACCACTGCTGATGATCATGATTCTGTTTGTCACAGTAGACCCCAGGCAAAGTTCTTCCCATTTAATTATGTAATTGCATGTCCAAAATATTTTCTTCTCCTTTTTTTTTTTTTTTGTGCGTGTGCGTGTGCGTGTGCGTGTGTGTGTTTGTGAATTTTGTTTTTTGGTTATGTTAAAGAGGGAGGAATTTGAGGAAGACAAGAAGGAAACTGGGAAATCTTCAGTTTCAAACAAAAGGAGCAGAGCTGCTGCTATCCATAACCAGTCTGAACGTGTATGCTCTCTCATCCTTGAATTTATTTTGAATTTTTTCAACAAATTAAATATAAATGCTATACTACACTCATTGTAGAAGTTTATAAGTCTTTAATTAATTGTTTGGGTGGTTTCCCAGAAAAGAAGAGACAAGATTAATCAAAGGATGAAGACATTACAGAAGCTGGTTCCCAATTCCAGCAAGGTATGAATTTTTATCTCAGCTTTTATCAGTAAACTACAACGCAAACCTAGTTTTAATGGCTAAAAATCACTGCAAAATTGGACAATTATCAAAACAAGAAACAGTAACAGTAGTTGAATGGCAATAATTCTTGTGTGCGGTTACTTTTCACAAGTTTCCATATCAGGACACTTATCAACATCTCATCACTTCACGCGTTGACATGAAACAACCTACATTTTCTATCACTACATATACCTTACAACTTTGCATACTAGTATTTTACTATTTTATGCTTTTCGATTTCTTTTGTATATATGTAAAAAGAATTAGGATTTATATCCATGACTTTGTATAAAGTTGAAAAAGAAAAATTGAAGCTTATCTATAGAGATCGCTAACAAACTATAAAGGCATAATGGACCCCACCTAGGGTTATGCAATAATAGAAAAAACAGAACACAAATGCTGACGAATGAATTTGTAGAAGCACCTGTCTTGGTGTTATTTCTACCAGTCTAGCAAGTTGCTACCTTTCACTGTCAATTAATTATTTTGTGGGCGGAAGTTTCTCCATTTTTGGTCTTCAATGTCCTCTCTAGTCTACATACTTTTTGGTGGGTTTTCCATGGATTTATCCTTAAATAAAAATAAAAGAAAGAAAGAAAGAAAACTTTCTTTTTTATCTGTTCCAAAGGAGAGTTACCCTTTACTAAAAGACTTGAAACAACTTGATCCACTCGCACGGGACAAACTTTTTGTGTCCTCGTCTGTAAGATTCTCTTAAAAGTAAAACATATCGTACGTGTATGTGTATATGTATATGTATACATGTACTTAAGATTCCCTGGCTTGCATCCTCTTCAGATTAGTCTAGTTTACTCTTATAGGTGCTATAAAAGAATAATTAGCATGGTTTATATGATATTAGACGTAAATTTAGAAACCATCCCATGAATTTCAATCTCTAACATTACTTCAAATGATTAGTCTTCACTGGACAACTGCCGTCTGCAGACATAGAAAGCTAGTTACAACTTTTTTTTTTTTTTGGGGGGGGGGGGTTCAAATGGTTGTGGGAATTTCAGGGCTTTTTCAATAATCCTACGCCACATAATATTTGCCATGGGGACAACTTGACATAAGATTGTCGGTGTGGAGATCACAATAACCTGTTACCACTTACCACTTAAAACACCCTTCATGGTAGGCCCATGTTGCTCCTGGTTATGTTTCAACTCTGTCACTGCCACGTACATAGTCTATATTAGCTTCAACTTAATCGTATAGGGAAGTAATTTTAGTGTACCTTTGCGAGTTGGTCATGCATGCAATACTAATACTAATACTAATACTAATATAGCGACACATAGACTGAACGTGTAGAAATTTGTCATGCAGAAAGTTACCTTGAGGGCTTCTAAATGAACTATTTCATAATTAGTACTGGTATAATTCATGTTTGAACTATGTTAATTTCATTTTTGTTTCACTACAGACAGACAAAGCTTCGATGCTAGACGAAGTGATTGAATATCTGAAACAACTGCAAGCACAAGTTCAAATGATGAACAGGATGAACATACCACAGATGATGTTGCCGATGGCAATGCAACAGCAACTCCAAATGTCGATGATGGCCCCGGCGATGGGGATGGGGATGGGGATGGGTATGGGCATGGGCATGGGCATGGGCGTTATGGACATCAACACTATGGGCCGTCCCAACATCACCGGCATCTCACCTGTTATGCCTAATCCTTTCATGGCTATGACCTCCTGGGATGGCTCCGGTGAGAGGTTACAACAAGCTGCCTCAGCAGCAGCCATGATGCCAGACCCTCTTTCCACATTCCTGGCTTGCCAATCACAGGTGACATTTGTTTCCCATCATGTATGTGTGTACCTTTTAAGTATTTTGCTTTCTAAGATTAATTCGAACTTTGTTGCAGCCGATGACCATGGATGCTTACAGTCGGCTGGCCGCCATGTATCAGCAGATGCAACAGCCACCAGCTTCTGGTTCTAAGAGCTAAGCTTCAAGCCAGTACTTTTTAGCTACTCTTTTCTATACAAAAACCTGAAGTTGGGTTTCAATTCTTATACATTTCCCTAGCGTTTAGGGTTTGGTACAATCTAGTTCATGTAGTTATTTCTTAATTACAAGCGTGTGAGTGGTAATTATTAATTTATTTTGATTGCTTAATTTGTAGTATGAAAGGATCCCATGAGCCAAGAGCTTGGTATCTTTCCTTTTCCTCAAGGCAACCATTGAATTTAGTGTTCATATTTTTTTTCTTTCAGAGTTTCGTATGATTAATTAATTTAAAACTCCACCTGATTTTTGTTACATTAATTATTGAACTTCATCTAAAAATGCTTATTATCTTTATAGAAGAAGCAGCAACCTCTTTTACAAAAAAAATGAAAAAAAAGAGTAGAGTTTCAAGCCAGAAATCAAATCCTTGTGAGATTGGGCATTCTCATAATCTCATCATTAAAGCCTTACCTAGTAAAACACCAAACTCGAGTCTTGATCTGATTTGGTCGTCTACCTGTAATGTAATTGAATGGTGGTGGGTAATCAATCAATATCTTCATTTTTTGTCAAATTTTCAATGTCTTAATGAGACACCTTAACGTGTAGTGTTCGTAAAAAGATGAACATTTAAATGATTGGTTGCTCATTTTGTCAACTTGTATTCAGGAATCACCACAGGTTTTTATTTTCCAATGGGTTCCACACAAATTTCCATTTTACCATTTCTTGAATGACTTTGGCCTTTTGGATAAAATCTTGAGAGTCGCCGATTTGCAGCCCTTATATATATTAGAAAATTATTATCTTTTCACATTTTTCCCACTCTTTTTGGGAGCCTTTGAGTACAGTTGCAGGTGCCCTTTTCTCAAACTTACAAAACAAAAACTGATGATTTTCATGAATATTTGACCTTCTTAAGTTCGAAAAAAAACAATGAAGTAGAATTTGTTTAACAAGGACTATTACTCATGGGACCGCTTTGTTAGTTGATTTTGCTCATGCTTTGCACGAAAATCGGAAAAAATGTGAAAAAACTTCAACAAAGGGACCCCCAAAAGATTTTACAAATTAGCTGTTGTTAACCTCAGTGATGTGAATGTGATAGGCAGCCATGTCATGTTTAAAGCATGTAGAAGAAGAGTCTATGATTGGAGACTGAAACGCTTGGACGATGAGATTACCACATGCTTTCATTTTTCTTCTTTTGAAAAATCTAGCCATCTTTGACGCCTAATATTTCTGGCTAATAACTCTAGTAGCATAAATATCAAAACTATACATAAATTTTAATTAAATATATAATTTGATGTATAAATTTTAATTTTAATTTAATTATACATATTATAAAAAATAAATATATTAATTTATTATCATATTAAATTATTTATGTATGTAATATTTTAGCATAAAATAATGTGATATAAATAATTATATTAATAATTTATGAAAGTTGAATTAAATTAACATATAATTTATAAAATTACTAAAATTAAAATTCATATATAACATTTACACATTCAACTTGAACATTGTCCCATATTTTATATCATATCATAATTTTATGGATAATTTATCCAGAAAGCAATTGGTCTGCTACAGTCAAACATTGATACAAAAGCATACAATTAATATTTCCGCCTGTACAGTATACTTTAACTAATCCCCCAAGCTTTACAAAGTTGACTGTTGACAACAATCTAAATCTAACAGATGTCTTTAATATGCTGGGTTTTCTGCTTTCCTCTGAACTGCCTGTTGCTTCTCTCTAGCCACACCAAATATATATGTGCATTCCATGCCGAACGTAAAATAACAGTAACAAATGCCTTACCCTTATCACCTGCTGCCATGAGAAAACTTGTCAACGCAAAGAGAACAATTGCAAAACCTCCTTCCAAACCATTTTTGAGTAGGGACACTCGGAAAACAAATAAAAGATATTTAAAATGTGTTATATTTATATTATATTGTTTCATGATTCCGAAAAATAAAAGGTTGTCGTGCCTGGTGGAAACTGAATGTTGGGCAAAAACTGGATGTGAGAAATCAATAATAAGGGGTTTTTTATGGTCTCTAAATATTGTTGTGTAAAAGATAATTTTTTTATAATTACAAATTTAAATGTAAATCTGGTTCAGTAAATAAATAAATAAATAAATATAAAAGATAATTGAAAGAAGTGTGTTACTCCGAGTTAGTTGTGAACATTTCTTACCCATTGGGCTAATGTTGGCTAAAAACCCTTGTGGGTCAAGTTAGGCCTAGGAAACTCAATTGTCTTGGCCCGACTTGGGTAAATTTCATACATTTATTGTAATATTAGCTCAAAAACAGTTTTTTCTAGAATTTATTTTGCTTATATTTTTCATTAAGTAATATTGTTAACGTGGCATCTTATTAAACTAAAAAAAATAATAATAAATTTTAATTATTTCCAAGGATTTAAAGGTCAATTTTTTGACATTGCATTAGTGTGGAAATAATTCAAACTTATGTGTCAAATGAATATCATAATTTAAAATTATGTGAAAATAATTATATTTGTTTTTTAATTTAATAAAATACCAGATTAACAATTTTTTTGGATCAATAAATTGAATGTCATCCAGGATGCAAAATCTTGCTATATAGTAACTGTTTAAAAGCTTAAGCAACCTCTTTATTTACAAAATCAGCAACACTCAATACATCATATCCCAATTTCTACACAGACAAAACATTTAATCTATGCAAATAAAGAATGAACCAGTTTTGGATTGCCAACATGACTTTTACTGTTTCTTACCAAACAAAGTAAATAAAAGCAAACATTGCAATTTTGTGTTAATTAAAATTTCAAATATATATAATTACAACTTTGGGTGTATAAGATTCTATCAGTAGATATAATTTCAACAAATTTTGTGAATCACACAGAACAATGGGAATCGATTTTCGAGACAGAATATTGATTGTTTCAGCAAGGCAGACAAGTGTTTTGGCGAAGAATGGGATGATTGAGTGAAATGTCGGTTCCAAAACAGAGATAAATTTACTACTTTCATATGAATAAAAAAAGGGGGGGGGGTTAATAAGAGTTAGATATTTATTTTTATAAGCTTTAAATTTTGGTTAGATATTTTCTCTTGGTGGACCAAAATCCCTTGGAAGTATATAATATTTGCAAACTTATTTGGTTAAGGATGTGAAGAGAGTACCCAAGATCTGTCATCTCAATCACAATAAGAAGACTCCGCTTGACCCACATTGCTCGACTGGATCTTCATGCAATCTAGCTACAGCACATCGGGATTTCATCATTTTATTTTTTCTACCTTTTCTGGCTCAGAATCTAAATGATGCTGCTGAATCATAACCATCATTTGGCTTTGTCCACTTGCATTACAAAATAAACTTTCTTTATACACATATACGTATGCTGTTTGACATAATAATTGGTAGTAATATGTGAGAAATCTTGGTGTATATATATATGTGTTAGATCTTCCCTATTGACTACTATTATGAGTTAACGTGACAAAGTTGATATTTAATATAATAATTTTCAACTTTTTATATAAAATAAATTTAAATTTTGATTTTGATTTTAAAACTTTTTTTTTTAATCTTGGGTTTTTATCTCTTCTTCCAAGAAATTATTAATTAACCTGTCTATATTTTCGAATACACTGATTTATTCAAAAAATATACTCATATATGTGAAATCAACCGGAGAAGGAGCTTTTCATTATCTTTTACAACAAGCCAAGCTTAGCTACATCAAGCTAAAGAGTAGAATATAGTGTCGGCCGGTGTGTTTCAAGTTGCAAGCAAAATAAGAAGAAAATAAAACCCAAAGGGAAAGCGAAGGTGGGATTAATTACAATCTGTGCCTGACGAGGAAGATCAAAGAATTGCCGGCATCATGAGCGCTGCAAAGAAGAAACTGCACGTGGTACAACTACAGGTAGAAAACCAAGATTTGATGAAGTCAAATAGCAAAATAGCTACTGCACGTGTGTAACTGGTGGAGAAGCAGTCCCACTTAAAGATACTCAAGTCTGTTTGATTTCACTACACTACAAATACATGTATGGCTATAATAAATGCGGTATAGTTGATTGTGGGTCCAAGCCTAATCAAGGAAGCTGCTTAGGTCATTTCCTTGCCCTTCAACGCACTGTCGGCGACCCCTATTTTATTTGACCCATTGGTTGGTTAGATATGCAGAAAATTAGGGTATTTTTTTAATGTTGAAAGCTTAGCTGGTTTGTCTGTACTGTGGCTTTACAAGGAGGAAGCATTGAAATCCTTGAGAAACGATACTGGTAGTAATATTATTTAGCCTTCCACCCACCTTCCAAATGGTCCAAACCATTGTCATTTCCCCCTTTCTTTATTCACTTTCACAGCTATTATCTGAGCCCAATCCCCCTATTATAAATCCTCATTAAACCTCACATTTTTTTTGCAATACCCCAAACCCAATAGCTAAGGCTTTTTTCTGTTTGTATAAAAATCCTTTTTCATAGCTTTCAAGCATATACTACCACAAAACAGAGAAAATGGCTGCATCTTCCCCTGTAATCTCCCCAAGAAAGCTTCGATCCGATCTCTACTGTTATTCCTATCAAAGTGATGCAAACACCCCACTGGTTATATCAGTTCTTGCTTCTCTTATCGAGAGAACAATGGCAAGGAACGAAAGGATTGCCAAGAACTGTAAATGGGCATTGACGAGAAAAGATTTCAGGAGCAGGGTCTTCGATTGCCACGAGACACCCGACATGACGATTCAATCTTACCTAGAGAGAATTTTCCGATACACCAAAGCCGGTCCCTCGGTTTATGTGGTTGCTTATGTGTATATCGATCGGTTTTGCCAGGCAAATCCCGGGTTTCGGATCAATGCAAGAAACGTACACAGGCTTCTCATCACAACGATCATGGTGGCTTCCAAATATGTTGAAGACATGTGAGTATATTAGTTCTCTTCCTCATTACAACTTCCAGGCTTTAGATATGTTCTGATAGAATTGGGGTTTCTTTTTCTTTTGGTTGAACAGGAATTACAGAAACTCTTACTTTGCACGAGTTGGGGGATTGACTACAAACGAATTGAATAATTTGGAGCTTGAATTTTTGTTCTTGATGGGTTTCAAGTTGCATGTAAATGTGAGTGTGTTCGAGAGCTATTGCAGTCACTTAGAGAGGGAAGTGAGCATTGGAGGAGGATACCACATCGAGAAGACTCTAAGATGCGCTGAAGAAATCAAATCAAGACAAATTGAAGAACGAAGATACAATCAGATTGCTCGCATTATGTTGTAATTTTTACATGAACAATCTGGGAATTTTCATCCCCCGGTTTTCCTTTTTGTACAGATTGCAAGTGTAAATATTTGATGGTTTGTTTGAAATTAGGTGCAGACTACTGTATAATTTTTTGAATTTTGATGGCTAACTAATAACTTATTCCAATTTGCTTCAAATTTGAATTACCCTTTTTTTTTCTTTTTTTTTTAAAAGAAGAAAAGTTGGAGGTGACATTTGTGTTATTAATTATTTGATACAATTTTAATAAAATAAATGAGATATATAAGGGTTTTTTATTTTCATATAGCATACTAAATAATCATCCATTAATTTTTTGTTTATATATTTAAAATATCACATTCTCATGTGTACATTTGTTTATCAAATACAAATAACCTAGGCCTAATGTTATTTTTTTATTTATTTATTTAAAACATTGAACCCAAAAAAGAAGAAGATATTTGAACTTGTATAAAACGATAATTGAAAATTTTATTCATTTGATTATATATCATTTATTACAATAGGAAAGCGGAGGCATCTTTTTTGTATTTCCAAAAGGAAAAGAAAAAGGTCACAAATTCGGAAATGTTTGTTTGGGCGACAATCTAATGGCATTAGATAGGAGCCCGGTGCTGTGATCATCTGAAGATTTGGTCGTCCCCACCCACCGACCACCACACCTCACCTATTCTTGTTATTCATAATTTGTCGAGGAAGGGCAACTACACTGCATCTATGCGACCATACCCAACTAATTTTTTTTATATAATTTAGCCTCTCTTTTTTTACACAAATGTTTGTACGTCAATAAAAAGAATAAAAGTGGTAATGATAAATTTAATTTTTTTACGAATTATTTTTAATAAAATTTTATCATTGATTTTTTAAAAATGTTTAATTATTTTTTAATAGAAATATTAAATAAAATATTATTTTTTACAATTTTTGTGTGATAATTTATATGTATTTTATGCTGACATGACATTATTTATCTTAAATGCTACGATAACAAATAATTTAAATTATATAAAAATATTCAAAAAAATAAAAAACAAAAAGTTCATAAATTCAAAAAAATCAACACATATATATGTGAATTGTTATGTCTAAAAATTTGTTGTTATAATCATAATTTCCATTAAAAAAACATCATCTCAATTTTTTTTCAAAAAAATGTTGATGATCAATTTTTAATTCTTTTTAAAAAAAGATTGAGATCATATTTAATTAAAAAATAAAAGCTAAATTGATTAAAAAATGTAAAATTAAATACTAAATTTGTTATTATTTCAAAACAAATATTATATATATATATATTTACTTAGCTAGAGTATTAGATGATTTTGAAAATTTTGATACTAAAATTTATATATAATTAAAAATGGCAATTTAAATAATAAATTAAATTAATTGGAATTACTAAAAAGCCACCTCAATTAAGATCCAATTAATGGAGTGAGTTGTTATGACGTGATGTACGGAATGACAAAAAGACAAATAGAATCCTTTTATAGGGTATGGTGGAGCTGAAAAAAGTTGAAAATCGTGGCCATTTCCCAAGCAGAAAAAACAAGTGTTATAAAATAAGATGGAAGGTTGGGTTTGTGAGAAACGACGAGCAAAGGCGTTAGAGTAGTGTCCCTAATAGCTTGGTTAAATTTGTCACCATTCTCCTAATCTAGTGTGGTTGTTCCCACACCATCCTTTTTCAACTACTCTTACTTTATTTCTTCCAACTAAGGCTGTTCCCTGTCAACCCTCTCCTTCGGAGTTTGATCATTAATTTAATCCCCCTTTGTCAGCTCTAAAGCTGCTTATTGGTCGGGTCGGTCGGGTTCAACTAAAAATTTAGGCTCATTTATTGGGCTTGGGCCGGATTGGGTCTAAAAAATAAGTCTAAATTTTTGTCTAAGCCCGACCCAAATAAAAATACTAAAATTCGGGTCCGGCCCGGCCCGCCCGTATTAATTTTTATATTATTTTATATAATTTTTAAATATATATAATACATCAAAAATACTAAAAAATCAAAATGAATATTTTCCAACAAATTAAAAATAATTTTTAAAAAATATGTAAACTTAAATAACACTAAGATAGATGCCACTTAATAAGCAAATACCTGAAGTTTTATACAATATTCAAACAATAACAATAAAATAGTAACAACATAATAGTAATATGGTAGCAAAATAGGGAGAAAACAATAAGAAAATAACATACAAAAACAAAAAAAATAACAGATTTTTTTTGCCATTTAATGAATTCGGGCAAGGCTCAGGCTAAAAATACCTTACTCGAGGCCCGGCGGGTTTTTTAAACGAGCCTTATTTTTTTGTTCAAGCCCATTTTTCAGGCTTATATTTTTGCCCAAACCCTCCCACATTTCAGGCGGGCCTTCAGGCCGGGCCGGGTTGCCCGACTTGTAATATCTCGAAAATTTTTACAGTAAGATACTATCTTTGATATAGTAAAATAAGGAAATAAAGTGACAAAAAGGGAAAAATTCTAAGTTATGTCAACATTGGGAAGTATATTATGATATATTAATTCAAGAAAGGACTAAATTGTAAAAGTGAGAAAAATTTTGTTGCACAAGAATAAATACTCAAAATTTGAAGGGCTAAAGTGTAAATATAAAAAAGTTTAAGGATTAATAGTGCAAATATTTTAAGGGTGGAATGATCTAGAAACTAAGAAAAATAGATGAATTAGGACTAAATTGAATAGGAAAAGAATTATGAGGGACTAAATCATAATTTTACCAAATTATGTGATGATTCATTGATGAAATTTTAAAAGATCACAAAAGGTAAAATGGTCAATTGGAAGAGAGAGAAATCTAGAAAGTAATTATGTTGTTGATGATATTTTATAATTATTAATTAGATAAATATTATTTTATTAATATTTTAATAAAATGTTTTATTATTTTATTAATATTTATTAAGTATAAAAGAAAAAAGATGAAGAATTTTCATCATCTTTCCCATGCAAACCAACGTGAGAAGAAGAGAGAAAGAAAGAAAGTTTTGCTTTCTTTACAATTTGGTCCTTTCACAAAAAATATACCATTTTCACCTAGAATTAAAAAAATTTCCATAGCCATCAAGAGAGAAAGATCACAAGGAGACTATGGGGAGCTAGAATATTAAGTTAGATTTAAGAAATAGAAGCTGGAGGAGAGAGAAAATCAAGTTAAAGATTGAAATCAATGAAACGAGGTAAGAATTTTTAAATTTCAATATATTATAAGTAGAGTTTCTCATGTAAGGTAATATCATAAGCATGAAAATGATATTAAGGTAGAGTTTTTTTATATAAGGATCCATGTTCTTGATATATTAGTGAAGGGAAATGAGAGAAAATAATGGGAAATATGGTAGAGAATGGAAATAAGAGTGTTATAAACTTGTTAATCAATGTGTTGCACTAAAGTAGTTTTAGACAGCAGCAATAGGCTAACTTTGAAAAATCACCAAAAATGGTAAAAATTGAATTAGAAGCTGAGTGAGATATGGAATTAAATGTTATTCAGTCTATTTTCATATAAAAGAAATAGAGAAAGTAAAGGAATTTTGTATTCTGAGATATTTATATTTTTGTGAGACTGGTTCAGAATGATTTCGAGATCCCCTGTTCTGACTTGGAAAAAATCATTAAAAATTATAAAAAATAATTTTGGGACATAATTTATATGGTTATATTCCTCAATGAGTCTAACAAATTATAACATCATTTGAATTCTATTTAAAGAGATAATTAAACTTTAGTAAAGAGTGGTCAGAACTGTCAAATAACAAAATAGAGGAGACTTTAATTAATAAACTGTACTAATTGGCTAAACCAAAAATTCTTAAAATTTTATGGTAAGAAGATATGTGAGTCTAGTTTTAGGTAAAATTAACGGATCTTAATTTGGAGTTCTGTAGCTCAAGATATAAATAATTTAGTGACTATGACTCAAATGGACAGCTTTGAATATACATATAAGTAAATAGTGAAATTATTGATAATGTTACTTATAAGTATATTATACAAATTAAGGATGTGGAATAGAGAGGAGGAGGAGGGAAATAAATATATGAATTTTCAGCTAGTAAGGGTTTTGCTGGGTTTTTCACACAGGAAGAAAAATAGAACCAAATTATTCGGATGAAATATGAAGCTCTTGTTGAAGCTAGAGCAACAAAGTAATAATTCCGGATGAAATATGAAGCTCTTGTTGAAGCTAGAGCAACAAGGTAATAATTCCGGATGAAGTATGAAGTAAGTTTGAGATTCAAGGACTTAGGAGTTACAACCAAACGAACAGAAGCAAAAGGGATGAAAAATTAAGAGAAGTATTTCATTCGGGTAACATACATACTGCTGTTTGTTGCCACCCTTAATAGGTTTACATTTAGAATGGATAATTTGTATGTTTTAGGCTCAATGACTAAATTGAATAAAAGAAGAACTGTAGGGGTAATTTTATAAAAATATCAAAAATGACCAAAATGAAGGAAATGAATTGTTTTATTATTTAAATTATAAAATTTAATGAAATTATTAATTTAAATCAAGATCGGGTGAAAACATGTTTTAGAGATTAAATTGAAAAGTGTTAAAATTGTGGAAAATTCTGATATTTTATAGAATTCATGGGTTGTTATCAATTTGTATGAGAATAACGGCTGGAAATAAAGATTAAATTACAAGAATTTTATTTTTTAATGCATGAAATATCAATATAATGAATTACCTGATTTATGTTTATTTAAGTATGAAGAAATGGCAAGAGAATGATATTTATCATGATATGTCAATATGTGATTATCTTTGATACGTTGATACAAGGAAATTAAATATATTGAGACGAGTAACAAATTCAAGTAAAACATGTCGAGAAAAATAAGTATGTTTAAGGGACAATATGATTGATTTTTAATTGGTTCCAAATATGAACGTTAGATGAAATAAAATATCTAATAAATAAATCGGTAACTCCGATAATGTTTCGTAACTCTATTCTGGTGACGGATTCTGGTTAGGGGCGTTACACGACCCATGAGTAAGTCTAGTCAGCTCCATCCTTACATGCTCAAATCAAAGTTTCATTTTGGATTTTAACATGCACGTCTTTCAATACTTCTTAAATCCTAAAAGCTAAGGTCCCATCTCCATTTTTAACTAATGACTATGTCCTTTTGAGTACAGATGGTTCCGTTCTGAAGGAAGTTGGCTTTGTGGTAGTAGGGGAATAATAGGTGATCGAAACGGAAGTTGGATTCTTGGATACAATAAATATTTGGGGAATTGTTCCATTTTTTATGCTGAGTTGTGAGGTATTCTGGAAGGTCTATCTTTGATTGTGAAGTGAGAACATGACTGTGTAGTGATTCCATTTAACTATCTTAAAGCGATTATAGCTATTCAGGAGGGATCTTCTGAAGGGCCCAACTCTGCTTTGGTTTGAAGAATTCATCAAATATTGTTGCGGTTTAAACAATGGGACATTAGGCACATTTTTAGAGAGGAAAACTAGGAAGATGACTATTTGATCAAATTGGTCCAACATAGAGATTATGGGTTATATCTGTTTGCGACCTCTTTTGTAACACCCCTTAACCCCAAACCGTTGCCGGAGCGAGGTTATGAGGCATTACCGGACATATCAGACAACTTACGAAAATTTACAATTAATATAAGTTTTATAGTATAATATAATAATTAAGTCCCTATCTTGGACTCTCGAAGTTCAACACGTATTAAAAGAAGAACGGAACTTGTTCGCGTATTCCAAATATATATTTTTTTATAAAAATTTGGCAAGCATTTCGCTTATTTTTACTTAACCCTCCCGCAAATTCAAACCAAAACAACCAACACCAATATTTCACATTCATATAACTAATATTTATATCATTAACAAAATTTTAACTTAATAACTATCATAGCATCATTTAAAATTGGTTAAAACTTCATTCATTTAACAACTTAATGTTCATGTATCAAAATATCATGTACTTTCCTTACCATTTCATTTAACCATCTAAATTTTATAATTCGTCCTTCACTACCCTAAGTAATATACATATTTAAGTGACTAAACAACACTTATGTACATGCGACCTTTACCTAAAAGAAAATACACATCACCAAGTTTGTGTTGGAGTCGGGATTGTTCTGGATGCTGACGGAATACTTGACTTCTACTAACCTGCGCACGGAGACAACCGTACGCTGAGTATGAATATACTCAGTGGTATTACTATAAATCAAGACTATTTAATATTAATAAATTAAAAATATCAACCAAAATTTTATAATTATTTAAACTACTTTTATATATATTTATTTTACTTCATAAAATCTTAAATTCATAATTCATTTTTCTCGTACTAACTCAATTCATAATTTAGTTCATACATTTTTTTTTCTCATACTCTTCAATAGTACTAAACAAATAATCTCATTTTCAAAATTTCATTTCAATTATTTACCCTATTAACAAAGCTCGGACTATGATAGATACGCGGATTTCCATCCAAACACACCAGAACATCCAACCCAAACACACCCGGAATATTGTAAATCCTCCATAACACACCGGTATAATATTTCCTCCCAAACACACCAATAAGGCATTAAATGCCTAGTCAGATAAACCGAAGTATGTAATAACAGAAACATCTTCTCGGCCGAACTACAATCTCTTCATCACATCACAAATCCAATGGCATGCCATTTGTATCGAATCTAGTCCGACAAGTTAATAGGGTATTATTTTACTTTTTCTAATTTTAATTTCACATACTTACCTCAAGTCTTATTTACCATACATAACAATTAAAAATTTCAGCAATCAATAATAATTAAAATTTGAATTATAGTAATACACACCGTAATTCTCCCGTTTTAGTCCTCAATGACTTTCTCCTTTCCTTTCGATGCTGATGCTTCAGGTTCTTTGTTGGCTACGAAAAAAAATAATAATTTATAATCATCAATACAACATGATTCAATTTAATTCATGAGCCTAATCATGCAAATTTAATCATTTTTAATGTGTATATATATATATATAATTTCACCATTAAGCTGTCTACTTGAGTCATTGTTACTAAATTATTTATATCTTGAGCTACAAAACTCCAAATTAATATCCGTAAATTTTCCTTAAAACTAGACTCATATATCTTCTAACCATAAAATTTCCAGAATTTTTGGTCTAACCATTTAATACAGTTTATTCATCAAATACTCCCCTGTTATTTCATTTGACAGTTCTGACCTCTCTCTACTTAAAATAAATTATCTCATTGTACAGAACTCGAATAAGGTTCTTGTTTATTTATTTTGAAACTAGATTCATTAAGGAGTTCACGTATATAAATTACACTCCATAATAATTTTTGTACAATTTTTAATAATTTTTCAAAGTTAAAACAGGGCATCTCGAAATCACCCCGAACTAGTATTATAAAACTTCAAATATCTCTTGATTCATCAATTAATTGCTTACACTGTTTCTACTATAAGAAACTAGACTCAATAAGCTTTAATAACCAAATTTATAACACCAATTCACACCTTATTCCTATTCAAATTTCATTTAAACTCAAATTTAACTATCAAAATTTTCAACATATTTTCTTAATTCCGAATTTTCCTCAATTTAGTCCCTAAAACACAAAACTTATAGCTTACTTTGCAATTCAATCCTTATTTCATTTCTAACTTGAATTCCTATCAATTTAACCCCTAATTCATCTTTTTATTCAACATGAACAATATTTAGAAATCTAATAACTTTCAAAATATCAACTTAATTTCATCAAAACTTTGTTCTAAAGCTTTTAAAACATCAAAATTAAGTAAAAAGGGCTAAATTGACTTACCTATTAAACTTCCAAGCTTTAAAATCTCTATTTCCCTATTTCCTTTCTTTCCTTTCTTTTTCTCCTTCTTTCTCCCCTGTTTCGTTTCTTCTCTGTTTCTTTTTTGTTATGTTTCTTTAATTCTTTTATGTTATATTTTATATTTAATTAATTTAATAAATATCTATTCTAACAACAAATACTAATATTACAATTGGATACATATTTAAATTTTACATTTGTACCAATAATTTTATTACAATTGTCATTATTTAATTTGTTTCTTAAACAAAAAATCTCATAATTTAATAATTTAATTATTTAATTAACAAATATCTTTTTACTTAAATTATAAGTAATTTAGTATTTAAATTACAAATGTACCAATACAATTCTTACACATGTATATTTTATTACCATACAATTGTCTTCTATTTAATTTATTTATAATATATTATTAATTAAATAATCATAATAATTTAATATAAAACTATAATAATAATCATTATAATATATATATGATTTAATATATAAAACCTAAATAAAATCTTTGATTTTATTTCAATATGCCGCCTCAATTTATGTAAATGGCTTAATTGCCATTTTGATCCTTTTTATTTTCTATTACTTTAGAATTAAACTTTTACCCCTTTTTCAATCTAGTTCTTTTTGCTAATTATTCTAAATTAAGCTAATTTCACCTAATTAATTCCTAATTAGACATACCACTAGGCTCATAAATATTTTCAATAATTATTTTCAAACTTATTTCACTAAGACGGAGGCCCTATAACTCACTTTTCCGGTGCCCGGGAATTTCGGGTCATTACATCTTTGTTAGAGGGGTTGGTGATAAGTGATAAAGTAACATGTTTTAATCCCGTTCTTAATGTGTTTTGGATGATTATTCGATGTAAGATGGTGAATTGTATGCTCCTAATCCTTTAAGTTCATGTTTCTATACTTAGAAGAACATTTTGGAGCAAAAAGAGTGAAAATCGAAGCAAGTTTCAAAAGTTACATGCGTTAGACCCTCCCACACGAGTTGGGCACACGACCGTATGAGCCACACAACCATGTGCTAGACCGTGTGGATTTCGCGAACTGCACTCCGGAAACATGGAAAAAACGTAATTTTTAGATTTTTCGGGCATTCTAATACCTATATATACCAAATATAAGAAGAGGGGAATAAGCTGTCAAAGAATATTAAAGAAAATGACTCAGAAAACACCATTAAAGTCTACTCTGAAGCATATTTCTATCAAGATTTAAGACCCCAATTTGATTTCTTTGAAATTTATTATGAGTTTCTTCATTTCTTATGGTTATTATGTATTAGAAGTGTTTTTAATTGCGATTATGAATTAATTTTCTAAATACCTAGGGATATGAACACTATGATGAATTTTGTCTTTTGATTTCTGCTTTACGTAATAAATACTTGGATCTTATTCTCAGTTTTGTATGCTTAATTCTTGGTTTAATATTTTTAGGTTATTAATCCATGTTTGATGTGCTTGAATCAGAGGAGGAATAAATCTTGTTTAAGAGTAGATCTAACATAATTGAGTAGAATTGCATGCAATCTTAGAAATAGGACGACATAAATCTACCGGATTAGAGTCAAATCTAATATGAGGATCTATAGATTGAGTTAATACGATAATAGGGGTTTTAATTAAAAATAAATTTCAATTAATCAACCTAGAGTCAGTTGCTCTTACTTTCGAAAGAGATATTAGCATAATTTAGAAATAGTCTAGGTGAATTACTTC
Organism: Gossypium longicalyx; assembly: GCA_025698465.1. NCBI lineage: Eukaryota > Viridiplantae > Streptophyta > Magnoliopsida > Malvales > Malvaceae > Gossypium > Gossypium longicalyx. Next base: position 6,399,690 of record CM047005.1, read on the forward strand.
CTGAGTATTGTTTCGCTTCTTGGTTGTTTACTCAATTATTTTTCGATTTATTCTTTGTCATGTCCTTTAATTAATTTAATTAGTTAGTTTTAAATTTTAATCAATCACTTTAATTTGTCGGTTAAATAATAGAAAGATAATAATTATTAGTACTTTTAGTCCTCGTGAGAACAATATCTTTACTCACCGTAATTATACTATTAATTGATAGGTGCACTTACCTTTATCGAATTTTTAATTAATTTACGAATAAATTATTATAATGTAGAAATAAATTGAAAGATTATGAATCAGAATAACTATAAACAATATCTATACATGGTAAAGCTTAAGCTAAAATAAAATCTGTATATATGCATATATATATATATATATATATATATATATATACTTTTTCTACCACTTTTTGCATTCAATTAAAGTATAACTTTAAAAAAATAAAATTTTATGTATAATGAAATATATATTCCAGTATCAAAGTCACTTATTATTTTTTTTCTTTTTTTTTTGTGAATAGAATATTAAAAGTCTCCTTTCACATAATAATGCATGCATGAAAACTTGGTCATGTTCAAAGTATATATATGATTATGTAGACATAATAAATCAGTTATTGATATTGGTGTGGAATAAAGATGGATGATGTTGATTATTAATCATGCAAACTGCAGTGGGTTAAATTAACATCCGGTTTATTTTAAATCCAAATTATGTCAACCTTAATAATTGCACTGCTTGATTAACTGTGATTTTATGTCCCACTAGACTTTCATTTCATGCATTCCGGGGACCTAATTAACATTTTTTATTAATTAATTAAATTACCTTTTTCCCTTTTTTCTCTTTTTTCTTTCCTGTTTAATTAGTCGGTTTATATATAGGACAAATGTACTTTAAAAATATTTATATTTAACTTATTACGATTCCATCCCTCACTTCTATTATTATATAAAATATTTACATTCCATTTTCATATAAACATGTATTAGACATAAATGTATTTTAGATAATATAACTAATACGCAATAAATCAACACGTCAAGCTAATTTCTATTTTTTTTTAAATTCATTAATATCTATTACGAATTTAATCATCATTAACAAAATTAATTTTCATGATTCATAAATAAAATAATTTATGTATTGAAAAATAACGAAACATAATTAAGTGTTAGGCAGGGGCGAAGCCAGAAAAATTTCTTAGGAGGGGCCGGATGAAATTTTAATTTTTTATAGTTTCTATCTTTATAATTTATAAAAGGATTAAATCGAATTTTTATAATTTTGGGGGGGCCAAAGTGAAATTTTACCTTTACTAATTTAAAAATTTTAAAAAAATTTAAGAGCCTAAAATGTAATTTTACATTTTAGGGGGGCCGGGGCCCATGCCAGCCCCCTGGCTACGCCCTTGGTGTTAGGTATAATAATAAAATATATTATACTTTCAATAAGAAAACTTAAGTTTGAATTCTAGAGAATATATTGTTGAAAAGGATAATTATAAATCTCAAAAGAATTGATTTTTTTAAACGGTAAAACACAACTATTAAAAAAATACTTATATGTCAAAAAAGCCTTTAAGAAAATACAATAAAAGAAAAATTAAGTCCTTATATTAAATTCACACTCAATTAAGCTCCTGACGTAAACTAAAGTAATAAATTAAGCTCCTCCTTTAACAATTTTCATCATTAATCACGTTGATTGTTAAAATAAATTGAGAAAACAATCAAATGGTAACACTTGAGGACTTCTAGTTTAATATAATATTTTTCTCATAAAAATAATTTAAAAATCATAAAAATTATAAAAAATGGTAAACTATACAAAAGGTAAACTATACATGTAACAACATCGACGAATTTAATATATAGACTTAATTAATTTTTTTTACATTTTCTTAAAAACTTTTTTAACATATAAACCGAAATATAGTATTTTGGTCACGGAGATGGGCCATTTTAACCCAAAAAAGAAAAAAAAAAAAGAAAAAAAAGAGTAATGTCATGTCATACGAGATTGTATCAATAGTGTAACAAGGCTTAAGGCCCTTTGCTTTAATAGTGGGGGTGAAGAGCCCAAAAAAACACTGGATCTTTCAGGTCCTAAACTGGTTACTGTGCTTTAGCAAGATCAATTAGCCTTACCCCATCGAGTTAAGCAAGTACTCCATGCACCCGTGGCTTTCATCAACCTAATACAACATCAAATTTAATCATATTTGTACATGTTTATATTAAAACCACCGGAAATGGTCCCAAATTCATGGGCGTGAAATTGTTGAGCTCAAAATGCAGTTGATGAATAGAAATGGCCTGAACTAACGCGGCGCCCATTTTTTTTCTAAATCACTATAATTACTTGATTGATAGACTGATTATGGCGACTAACCCCCCACTGTCATACTGATGAAAGCAGAGTCGTCGCTCAAATAACAGATTCTCTTCAACTTTATACGATTTTGTCTTTCTGTATATTAATGTACATTGCCTAATTTAAGCAACACAGACTTATATCTTAATTATGAATTCCCTCTCCCCAATTTGATGCATTGTTGGAGCTTTTAAAATGGTTAATAATATATGTTATTAAAGTGTTTTAAATATCTTCACATTAAACATAAATTTTCATCTCATATTTGGATAAAAGAAAAGAGATAAAACTATGACTCAAGTGTGTGTGTAAATTTTGTGGGTATTGATGAATCTTTGCCCAACAAAAAGAAGATAAGAATAGGGGAAGTAATAATTAAAATGTGCGAGACAGAGTCACAGAGAGAGGCAAAAAGTTTTGTGGAAATGGAGATTGAACCAACCGACAGACAAGGAGAAAGCATAAATGGGCACCTGTTTTTTTTTTTTTTTTTTTTGGTTGGTTTGAAGCACTCTGACCTTTAAATCTCTTTCACTCATTATTCACTACTCTCTTTCCATCTCACACATTGTGGAGAGACGCAAAATTAACTTTTAACACTACACTCACTAGTTGTACGGAACTCCATTGGTTTTTTGTAATAATACAATTGGTTTGACTGGCGGCGCCACCAGCAGCGCACCACCACAAAGCCGTAGAAAAAGTCTCTAACCCTCTCCTTCTCCTACCACTTGTCATCACCTACACTCTTCGACCTCTACTCACAATTGCTCTCGTGTTTTTTACCCCCTAATCTATATATGTTATATATATATTTCATCCACAAATTAAACCAATCCATTACTCTTACTAAAAACTAGGACTATTGTCCCTTTGATCATTTTTCACCGTAAAACTCCTCGACAAACCTTTTCACTGTACAAGAACAAACAGCTCACCCTTCTTTTTCATTCTTTTTTTTTTCACTTCATTAAATTTAATTCCCAGATTTTTTTTTTGGTATGGTTTTTACAGTGGATCAACAATCAGAGTTCAAATACTTTTGTAGAATTTGCAACAAACGATTTGGGTGTGGGAGAGCACTTGGTGGGCATATGAGGGCGCATGGAATAGGCGACGAGAGCCGCTTCATCGATGACGATGATCTTTCTAGTGATTGGGAAGACAAATTATTAGAAGGGAACGTTGTGCCACCTAACAACGAGCGCATGTACAGATTAAGAACAAACCCTAACCGATTAAAGAGCTGTAGGGTTTGTGAGAATTGTGGCAAGGAGTTCTTTTCATGGAAATCTTTTCTGGAGCATGGAAAATGTAGCTCCAGGCCTAGGGATATTGCTGAATCTCTTGTTTCCTCGCAAGGGTCAGAAGGTGATGATGATGGCATCACAAGGAGAGGCTCCTCTGGTTTTTGCTCTAAAAGGAAAAGATCATTGAGAAGTGAAGTTGGTAATTTCAACGCCTTCAGTTCTCCATCAAGCGAAGAGGAAGATCTTGCCAATTGCTTGATGATGTTATCTAATGCAACCGTTGTCCCTTTAGTTACCGAGCCTGAAGAATCTTGTACTTGTGCCAGCAAAGAAGAGGAGAGAAGGAATACGATGACTTTCATCACTCATCCTGCCATTGCATGTAGGCCTAGGGTACCTACGGACAAGGTCAAAGGGCTGTTTGAGTGCAAAGCATGCAAGAAAGTGTTCAATTCCCATCAAGCACTGGGCGGACATAGAGCTAGCCACAAGAAAGTTAAGGGATGTTTCGCAGCTCGAGTTGATGATAGTTTAGCCGATGAAGACCACCATGGCTTTTTCCTTAAGAAACCAACATCAACGTTTCGGTTTGATAATACATTGGCCTCCACATCCAAAAAGAAATCAAAAGTACATGAATGTTCAATATGTCACCGTGTTTTTTCATCGGGACAAGCATTGGGGGGGCATAAAAGATGTCATTGGATCATTTCAAATTCACCTGTTGAGACTTCCTCCTTGGTTAAGTTTCATCAGCTTCAACACCAGGTAGAGCAGATTCAGCAAACCCAAAGACCAAATTTTGTTGACGATTCTGAGCCGCTCGATCTCAATCTTCCTGCTCCAGTTGATGAGCTTGTACGGCGGAACCACATCCATCCATCGAGTTTCGATGTTTCTACAAAAATCTATTTGCAGCCTTGCAGTAGCATTGATGCCACAGAAAAGGAAGATAATCAAAACCATCTGCAAGTTGACAATACTAACAACAACTGTAATAACTCTAAGCAAAATGAGGAAGACAAGGCAAAGAGTAAGGTGAAGTTGGCAAAACTAAGTGAACTAAAGGACATCAATATGAGCGGAGGTTCATCTTCATGGCTGCAAGTTGGGATTGGCTCTGACCCTTAAGTTTTGTGATTCAATAGAGGCGGATGGTACTTAGAGGAGACCAAGTTCCCCCCCTAAGAATTTTCAAGAGTCCTTGGTATATATGTTTATACGATCATGTTTAACTAAAATTGATTTCTTTTATCTGTAACTTTTATTCATTATAAAATTTAGAACTACATTACAAATTTAGAGATAAATTATAGAATTTTGATTTTGATTTGATATAAATATTGTAAGCATGATATACGCTTGAAAACTAAATAAAACATTAGTAGTGATATTTTATTTTTGAAAGCATATGAAATAAATGTATAATTATATATACACGTAAGAATTGAATTAAGCTAAAAGTTTCACAAACTGCACCACTTCCTCGTGTTAAAGATTCTTTTGCATGACTACATTTATTTTCATTTTATTTTACATGTTATAAGGTTGAATGTTGAATCTTATTTTCTAAATATTTTTTTTTAAATTGGTAATTATCAAAATATATATTAAAGTTGTCTAAGTCTTTGAGATATGCATATTGAAAAATTGTACTTTTTTTTATTTAAGAAATCGTATTTTAACTGGATTTCTAAAGATTAGAATCATAGTTTCAACTTTCAAACATGAAACTTGTTCCCAATGTTGGTAGATGCAAGGTGTCAAGCGTCAAAACCAGTTGCTTATAATTGGCGCAATTTAGCTGCTTAAGCAATTACATTATCATCTTTCTAAAATCTTTGTTTTATTGAATTCGTGTTTATCTGTATATACTGTACTAATGATTACTTATTGTTTAAAAGGCTTGGTATTTTATAGCAAATTAAGATAATTGTATAGTAAAGATTTATTTTTAGAGGCTCAACTTTGCTGTTTATTGGAGATGTGTAAATTAATTGCGAGAACATTTTTGATAATTAGTCTTTTGTCAGTCGAATAATTTTAAACAATCCTAAACGATATTTCTAGAAATTAATTCATTAATAGCCTTACAAATTAGAAAAACTCTATTAAATTGTACTAATGTATTACTAATTATTAGAACAAAAATAAAATTATAGATCTAGTTATTTTAGATAACGGTTTACTATCTTAAATATTAAAAAGGGGCCCACTTGGGAGGACACCGAAAATTTTAACAAGAGGTGGTTAAAATCTTTTCTATGTAGAATGACTAAATTAAATACCAAATGATAATAATAATAAAAAAGATAATAAAAAAACTATTTGAATCTTACAATCCTACTATAATCGAAACTTCTATCTACCATTGGTTAGAAAATATGAAACTTAGTCGCTCATATGAACATTAAAAATAATATTATTAAAACACGCATATATATGTGGAAACCACAAATTTAGAACACAAATATTTGTTTAAAAATAGCATACAATAGAATAGGAGAGAATCTCCCTTAAAAACCAAGAGTGATTTCAATAGAGTCCTAGAGAAAGTAGTAATTGCTGCAACTTGGGATGGAGGAGAGTAGTGGCAAGGAGAGGGAGAGTTGTGAGGAGATCTCCTTGTTAGCAGAAGAACTCATTCAATTATCAGTTAAGAGATTAATGGTGGTGCCGAAGTTAAACCGACTTTGATATGCTCAGTTTGGACAAAAAAGTCTTTCAATCTGGAGAGTTTTAGGGCACAGTTGAAGAGCATATGCAAAACAAATAAAAAGTTTGAGATTCAGTTGGTAGGGCAAAATCTTTTCCTAATGTTTTTGATTCAGAAGAAGACTTGGAGACAGTTATGGAAGGACGTCATTGGTTATTCCGCAAATATCCTATTTTATTCGATCGTTTGAGCAGATCAATTGAGCGAGATCAGATTCGACTTATTTCCTCACCGTTCTGGATCAAAATTGGCTCGTGCTTACCAGAATTTGATAAAAAGGATCTTCTGCATGCCATTGGGGGTACTTTCGGAGGAGTAATCATGTCTGAAATTAATGGTGATATTTGTAAACTTAGAATTAACCTGGATGTGCAGAAACCCCTTAGGAGAGGTATTTTTGTTTCAAGTGATAATAGTGTTAAATCGTGGATTTCTTTCAAATATGAGAAATTATCGATCTTCTATTTTGGATGTGGTAGAATGAGTCATAGTCTCAACAATTGCTTGGTGATAAGTCCTGCAGAAAAAAATAAAGTCAGAAATGATCCTCCATACACTATAGCACTAAAAGCTGAATCAAACTTGGTTGGGAAAGAGAGTATGAAGTTAAATGCTTTCGCAAAAAAGTTGGGTTCCCAATGTTCTTACACAGGTAACTTGGAGCAGGAGTTCGATAGTACTAAAAAGGTTGTAGAACCTATAACCACGCAGGGAAAGGTATAAGGTGGACGACAATTGACGAGTTGGGAGGAAGGGCTAAAGGAACAAGAGGCAGATTTCAATATGATGGAGATTGGTGTGTCGAATAAAAGTAATAATGAGGTGGGGAGATTTTCAGTAGCTCCCAAGAAGTTAAGCTGGAGAAGGCTGGTTCTAGTGAATCTGCCAGATAATCGGAAGAGTGAAAGTGTTGTGGGTAAGAGGAAATTTCTAGAAGATGCTGATGGCAAAAACTGTACAGGAGTGTCATATGAAGATAAAGCAAAAAAGTTAAAGTATGAAGGTATGGTCGATCGATAAGGGGTTCTTAGGGGTGCAATGACTGAAAATTCGAAACAAAATATTGTTTCAAACAATTTAGAATCGGCGGCTGTCAATAGGCAAGCTGACCGAACACAAAGAAAAATATATGCTGAAATGTCCGTGGGTTGGGGAGTCCACGGGCGGTACAGAGGCTGCGGCATTTACTCAAGTAGCATAATCCCCACATGGTTTTCTTAATGGAAACGAAATTAGACAAAAAGCGTATGGAGAAGGCTAGGAGGAGCTGTGGTTTTATGAGTGGAATTGACGTTGAAGTAAAGGGGACTCAGGGAGAGTTGTATTTAGCATGGAAATGAGACATTAAGGCAACTGTGAAGAGCTTCTCTATGTGGCATATCGATGTTATGATAAAAGAGGACGATGTCCAAGAAAAATGGAGGTTTACGGGGTTTTATGGCTCACCCTATCTAAAAAATAAGAATATTGCATGGAATTTTCTTAGAAGATTTGGCCAAGAACATAATTACCTGATGGTCGCTAAACTGACTAAAAATTCGACTAAGGCAAGCGCACCTATCGGACAGTAGTATAGTTATGGTAAGACCGAAAATATCGTATCCACAAGGACTAAAAGTACTAATAATTATTATCTTTTTATTATCTAACCTAAGAATTAAGGGGATATTTTTAAATTAAAATTAACTATCTAATTAACTAAGAACACGACAGAGATAAAAGTTGGAAAATATTTTTGGAAAACCGATGGAGAAGACAATAACCAAGGAAGAATCCACCTAGACTTCACTTATTGCATCTGACTTAGACGATTTATTCACTTGACTTAATCCGTAGAAATTCCTAGCTTATGTTAATATCTCTCTCGAGACTAAAAACAACTGACTCTAGGTTGATTAATTGAAATCTTTTTCTAATTTAAACCCCTATTGTCGCATTAACTCGATCTATGGAATCCCTTATTAGATTTTACTCTAATTCGGCAGATTTATGTCGTCTTATCTCTAGGATTGCAATCAAATCCGCTTAATTATGGAAGATTTACTCTTAAACAGGGATTTTTGCTCCACTGAATAAGTACATCAAAACCTAAATTAATATCCTGAAATATTAAAGTAATGATTAAAACTCATAATTAAGAATAAGAACAAGTATTTATCATATAATTGAAAAGATAATAAGATTCATCTTAGGTTTCATCTCTCCTTAGTATTTAGGGAATTTAGTTTATAACAATGGGGGAAAACATCTCAAAATTGAGAAAACAACAAAACATAAAGAAACCCAAAAACTTCGGTGGAAATTGAATGGAGATCTTCGGTTTTGAAGTAAATCCTTCTTCCTAGCTGATTCCAATGGCTGTCTTCGAGTATTTTCTGCCTTCTCTTCTGTGTGTCCCCCTTAGATCCTCTCTTCCTCTGTTTAAATAGACTTTGGAATGCCACAAAATAGCCCAAAATTAGTCTTTTCCTAGTAGAATTAAAATAGGTCTCGACAGGGACATAGCTGTGTGATTGTGCTCAGGCAGTGTGTAATTTTAACATGGTTTTAAGTCGACACGGGCATGACACATGGGCATGTGGCCTACCCGTGTGTCTCACACGGGCGTGTGGATTACCCGTGTGGAAGTGTCTATGCCGTGTGTAGCACTGGAATAAACTCATTTTGTCCATTTTTGGCCTTTTTCTTGCACTTTTCACTTTCTTATGCTCATCTGGATATAAAACATGAAATTAAAGGATTAGGAGCATTAAATCCACTAAATCTTATGATAAATCATCAAAAAAAATGCCAAGCATGATTAAAATATGTTCCTTTTGAGGTTTATCATTACCCTTGGCTTGTAACTGGTGATTTCAATGAAACTATGTATTCTTTCGAGAAAAGTGGTGGAGTGTAAAGGGATCAGAGGAGAATGGAGGCATTTAGGGAGGTTTTAAAGGAGTGTCAATTAGTGGATATTGGGTACTCGGGGTTTGGTTCACATGGGAAAGAGGAAATCTGCCAGAAACAAACATAAATAAGAGATTGGATAGAGAGGTCGCAAATGAAAAATGGATAACTCTATTTCCAATGGGTAGCATTCAACATCTTCCTTATTCAACATCAGATTATTGCCCTCTTCTCCTTAATACAGAAAGTGTTAATGAATACACAGGAAGTCTAAGATTCCACTTCAAGGCCTGGTGGACCATGAAGTAGTCTATAGAACAAGTAATTAAGAAATCTTGAGAGTCATCTACAGGAACGCTAATTGAGAAACTAAAAACACTGCAATTTCGATTGAAAAAATGGGCATGCAATATCAGAAGAAATAGGAAGGGTCTAAAAAAGAGGCTAATTAAGAAGCTTGAAATTCTGTTGGAGAAAGAAAGGGATGATGAAACGTTGGCCATGATTATTGACACGAAAATCCACCTGAACATGGAGATCGATAAAGATGAAATGTATTGGGAGCAAAGAGTTAGAGCAAATTAGCTTCAGCTTGGGGATAAGAATTCTGCCTACTTCCATAAGTGTGCATCAGCTCGCAGACGAGCCAACACAATTTCTAACCTGGTATTGGATGATGGGAGGGAAATCACTGATGGATCAGAGATTAACGAGACTACCACTTGGTTTTTTCAGGAGTTCTTTACAACAAAGGGAGTTGGGGATCCATGTCATTTGTTAACATGCATAAAGCATCTCTCACGAGGTAAATAAATGTTTATTATCTCCTTTCAAGGAAGAAGAAGTTCGGTCAGCATTAAAAAGGGATGGAACTTACCAAAGTACCTAGACCGGATGGGTTTCCAGCATTGTTCTTTCAGAGGTACTGGCATATAGTAGGAAAGGATGTCGTTGATTATTGCTTAGGAATTTTGAATGACAATAAGGAGATTGAATCACTTAATATGACAGATATTGTGCTCATCCTAAAAGTCTCAAAACCCTCAAAACTTGTGAATTTCAGGCCTATCAGTCAGTGCACAGTCATGTATAAAATCGTGGTAAAAACAATAGCAAACCGCTTACAAGAGGTCATTGGTAGTTGTATTGATAAGGTACAAAGCGCATTTGTCCCAGGGCGACTTATTTCAGATAACGTGCTTTTAGCTTATGAAATCTTACACACGTTCCAACAAAAGAGCACAGGGAAAAAAGGGTTTATGGCGGTAAAGCTTGATATGAGCAGGGCTTATGACAGAGTTGAGTGGGATTTTATAAAAGAAGTGATGTTAAAAATAGGGTTTGCAAGAGAATGAATGGGATTAATATTGAAATGCATTACCACAGCTTCTTATGCGGTTAATATTAATGGAATGAGGGGTAGACTTTTTCAAGCTACTAGAGGACTTCGACAGGGTGATCTACTGAGTCCGTTTTTTTTTCTTATATGCAGTGAGGCCCTCTCATATTTGATGAGAATAGCAAAGAAAGAAGGTTTGTTAAAAGGCGCCAAGGCAAGTAGAAGAGGGCCAGAGATATCTCATTTATTATTTACAGACGATTGCGTGTTGTTTGGTGAAGTAACAGATAGGGGTGTAATGGTTTTGAAATACATACTCAAGGAATATGAAAGTTTTTTGGGTCAATGTGTGAATTTTAGTAAATCAACGATCTTTTACAGCTCGAATACAACTGAAGAGAAAAAAGAACTGTCATCATTGCTAGGAGTAAGGAGCTCAACAAATCCTGAAAAGTATTTGGGACTTCCTAATATGGTGGACAGATGGAAAAAAAGAGTCTTTTCAGAATCTATTAGATAGAGTCTCCATGCGTATTGAATGTTGGAGTACCAAGCTACTATCCTAAGGGAGAAAATAGGTCTTTATTAAATCAGTCTTACAGGCAATACCAACCTATGTTATGTCTTATTTTCTTTTGCCTAACTCTTTATGTGGGATGTTAGAAAGCATTTTTGCTAAGTATTGGTGGCAAAAAGGGTTTGGGAAGAGAGGTATACATTGGTGCCAGTGGAGGTACTTATGTCGACTTAAAGACAAAGGAGGAATGGGGTTTAGAAGTATGGCTCATAGCTCTTTTGGCAAAACAAGGATGGAGACTTTTAATTGAGCCAAATTTATTAATAGCGCAAGTTTTCATAGCCAAATATTTTTTGGAAAACGATTTTCTTAACTCGCGTTTGGGGAATAAGAGCTCTTATGCATGGCGCAGTATATGGACGGCTAAGGGTATACTGAAGAAAGGTCTGATTTGGAAGGTTGGTACGGGTAGGAGCATTTTAGTTAGTAATGACGTATGGATTCCAGATACAAAAATTTAAGATTATCGTCTGTTGATGTTAATTTGCGTTTTGATAAAGTTGCTGAGCTAATCAATAATTATGAAAATGGAGAACTGATTGTTAATATCTTCCCAGAAGTAGAAGCTGAATTGATCCTCCGAATCCCTTTGGCGATAGAACCTCATGCGGATTTTCTGGCTTGGAACGGTAAACCTTCGGGAGAGTATTCAGTTCAGAGCGCTTATAAACTATTACAAAGTGTCGATCCTAGAGCTTATACTTTACAAACCGTCTACAGGGATTTTTACAGAAAACTCTGGCGCCTAGATCTATCTACTAAGCTTAAAATTACAGTTTGGAAAATTTTTTGGAACTATCTGCCTACTCGGGCAAACATGTTATTCAGGAAACTAGCAAATAGTTCAATGTGCCCTCGGTGTGGTGTGGAAACAGAGACAATGAACCACCTCTTTTGAGAGTGTCCTGTTCCAGTGGCAGTGTGGGAAGCATTATCAGTTTCAAATTTTCTACAGTTTTCAAACTTAGTTCGATCAGTGGCTTACCAAGGTCTTTGCTCTCCTCTCTCTGGAACAGTGTATAATTTTTTGTGGTCCGCTATGGGCCATCTAAGGAGACATAAACGCTCGAATACATGACAAAACAAACAGATCTGGTTAGGAGATAGCAAGTTATGTTCATAGTTATTTAAATGAACTTGATAGGGATGGTAAAAATATCCCCAATGCTTCTAAGGTAGATATTACATGGAAATACCCACTTGGGCAGGTAGTGAAAATCAATTTTGACGGTGCATATGACGAGAGGAACCACCAATCTGCGTCGGGTATCGTGGTCAGAGATAATAAGTGACTCGTTCTTATCTTAAGTACAGAGATCCACAGAGGGGTGGCTTCTGCTTTCGCCGCCGAAGCTATCGCTTGTCGATAAGCAACCCAAATAGGCCTTGACATGCAAAGATCAGAAATCATCATAGAAGGTGACTTGTTATCGATAATAAAGAAATGCAAGGCTACAGAGATCGATAAATCGCAGATAGGGGCTTATATACATGATATTCACAAGTTGAAATCCAGAGCTAGAAAGTTAAGATTTGAATATACCCCGAGATCAGCGAATGGTTTAGCCCATATTTTAACAACAGAATCGCTAAAGAGGAGAGAAGAGATGTATCTGGTCGAAAGCGTTCCTAGCTATGCTAAAGATAAGGTGAGATGTAAGAGTGTGCGAGAGCCGGATTGAAAAAAAGAGGAGATGGAAGGACATATGAGAGTTTCAAAATGACTAGATCAACTGTCTTAGAGAATAAAGCTCCCATCGATAACCAATTTTGCCATTAAAGAGTAAATTGAAAGATGCGGTGGAATATTGGGAATAATGACGGTGGCATTAATGGCATTCTAGATTTTTCTTTTTTTCCATAAAGAACAGATATTTATTTCCTTTCCGGGCCAGCTTGTTTTGGGCCAATTGTCATGTTTGGTTTATTTTTCTGTACACCTTGCTTTTGTTTTATATTCAAGCCCAATTTGATTTTTTGATTCAAAAAAAAAAAATATTATTAAAAACTATTTAAAAGTGTCTCTCTTGAGAGATGTCAGAGTTGTATCCTATCCTAAAATGGTAAAATTATCAATAATAGCATTTATTCTTCAATAGGATTTTTTAATATAATTAGATACAAAAACAATTGTTATCTCAAAATAATCTCTATGATTATCGATTTGATCCACAAATTTTCACATGTTTCCCATATTTAAGCTACATACCAGCCATATTGTCACCAACCATACGTTAATTGCACAAATTAGCCTATCAAAGATTAGCATAATTCATTAAAATTAGTAACAAGAATTTCTCAAATTTACTATTTTGTCTACTTAAAATATGTCAAATATGCACACTAACAGACAACGACGTCCAAGCAACAAGTTTGCTTTGGGTTTCACATTATGGATGAATGATATCAGTTCCTCACTGGTTGCTCCAAGAATGTAGGCAGGGAGAACCTTTGTTGTTGTGCTCTATTGAATTAAGTGATTTCTTTCTTGCACATTCTTTTTATTTATTTCATGCTAAAACCTTCAATGATTTACTAATTAGCATTGTTGGTTTTGATTTAGTTAGTGTATCATAATTACAGTCGTTGCTTCACTGCTTGACAAATTTCAACCAAATTCCTTCGGTACCCACAAAGCTAAGAATGTAGCAGTTATCTTGTTTGCCTTCCATACAGTTGGTTACTAAAGTAAAATTTCTTTAGCTTGCATGTTCTACTTAGGTGAGTGTTGGGTTTTATGGACAATATTTAAATTCATAGTTGCCAAGGATTATTAGATCATATATTCTGTCTTCAAACAATCAAGTGGAGCATTTTGAAAATCTTTTGGTGTAGAATTTCCCTTTTATTGTTCCTTTCGTTCTCCTATACCCGAAGATTTCTTATCCATATGATTTTATCTTGTCCCACCAATTGTAAGTGATTATAGTATTTAATTTCTAGTGTTATGTTTGGTTAGAGAGAAAAGACTGAATAAAATATCGATATTATTCTTTTCAATAATTTAATGTCACATAAGTAAAATTATCCTGAATTATAAAATTTTTATTTGGGTTTAATTTTTTTCAGAACGAAAATACTGAAGTTCAGGATGAAAATGTTGATATTGTATTAAACTATTGAAAAAGAGATAAAAATAATGTGACGTCAATGTTTCATATAATCATTTCCATTGGTTGGAATGCCATTCAAGCCTTATTCAATGTGTTATAGTCATTCACTACTCTGATTGATTGTAAACCTATTCGGTTGAAGATAAATGATTGTATGAAACTGTAATTTTAGTCATTTTTATCATTTCCAATGGGAGAATAAGAAATCATATTTTTTCTCCTGATTTTTAGCATCTTTAATTGGATTTGAATTTTTTTAGGAGAAAAAATTTGATTTACCATTCTCTTATTGAAAAGAAATAAGAATGACATAGAATAATAGTTTTATATAATCCCATTCTTTTCGGTTGAATATGCATTACATGTCTATTTAATAAGAAGACTAAAGAGCTATTCAATTATACCCTCACTGAATAAGCCTATTCAATGGGTCTTGGAATACAAAATGAAATATTTTTCCCTTTTTTACCCGTCTTAACATTTTCTAATTTGTTAGAATCAAAATTGAAAAAAAAAAAATTAAAATCAAATAAGAATATATCAATCACAAAAATGAGAGTTTTAAATGAGAGAAAATAATTTTTTTTTAAGGATAGATAAGTGAGAAAAAGTTTTGATTTTTCACATTTTCAATGGATTTCAACCACGTCTAATAGCTTTGTAGACAACATAACCAGAAAAAAAAAAGTAGAAAATTTTGATACAGCTTTGTAGATCTAGAGAAAAAGTTTTTGATTTTTTGACATTTTCAGTGAGGTTCAATCACATCTAATGGCTTCTAGTAAATAAAGTAATCAAAAAAAGAGAGAGAAATTTTTGATATAGAAGGTTTGTAGTTAGGCTTTTGGAGATTTAAAAAAACTATAGAAAATATGAAAGAGGAGATAAAAAAAGTTTGGATAAACTTCATGTTGGTGGCTGACAGTGGTTGATGGATAGCAATGGGGGTCGATGAACGGCAATGGCGAAAGGTAGCAATAGTAACTATGGTCTGCTCGATTTTGAAAAACATATCGTGTTTTTGTTTCAATGAATTTAGAATATAAATATTTAAGAGAAAAGATTTAGTAGAAATCAAATATTAATTATCATTTTCAGAATAATTATAGAATTACTTTTTATTTATATTTTTAAAATTTTATTATTTATATTTTAAATGTTTACTACATATAATTGATTTATTCTTGCAAGCGCATATAAAAATAAAATATTATTAATTTCATTTAAGGGTTTTACATTTATTTAATTTTATAGATTCTAATCAATTAAGCAATACAATAATATTAATTGTATATTCCATTGAATAAACATATCTTTTTTTTCTTTCTGATTTCTTAAAATATTTATTTTTGTGTATACAAGAAAAAGGTTATTGTTAATTTGAATTGTCTATAACCTTTCATGCATCTTTTTCGGAGCTTTTACTTGGATCAACATTCCTCCAAGTATGATTTTGGTCCCAAATCAAAATTTTGTTAAAAAATTCTTATATTTATTTTGGCTTCTATTCTATTACTTAATGATTGCATTTTTTTTCCTTCTTGACCTGATTATTTTTTTATATTGTACTAAATTCATGTCATAATTTACCGTAAAATTTTATTTAGCATTGAATAATTAAATCTAAACATTTCGGCTAAACAAAGTTCTACGGTAAATAAAAGTAAGCCTATCATTTTAATATTGAGTTGATGTGAATAAAAATTTAATATTTTGAATTTTAAAATATTTTATTATTTGTTAAATTTGGCACTTCCTTTCTCTCATGCATGTTTAATTTATTAAATCAAACTTTTTTTTTGGTAATAAAATAATTTTATTTTAAAACATCTATGAAATAATAAAATTTAAAAGAAATACCAAAAATTAATAAAAATGAAGTAGTAGTGTATTTGCGGTGCTTTTAACCTTCCTACCCGCTTATCTCTCTCAAAACATCTCATGTTTGTTTTGGCCACCGTTTTTCTCTTTGCCTTCCTTCTTGTCAAAGCTCCTTTCGTCTTTCTGCTACCAAGGAAGGTAAACCCAAACATCAACAATTAAAAAGAAGAAGAAGAAAGGAATAAGCTGCAAATAATGTCCAAATCAAACCCTAATTTCCCTCCCCAGCAATTATCCAAATCTCTGACCAAATCGTTCATGGCTCAGAACCAAGTCATGGACTCGCTTACTTCCCACATCTCTCTCTACCATTGCCATTCTCTCTCCCAAAATCCAAACCCTAACCCTAACAGCAATTCAAGGTCTTCGATCCTCAGGTGGTTCTCATCTCTCACCGTCCATCAACGTCAAGCTCACCTCACAACCGTCGATTCCAAGTTCACCCAGCTCCTCATCCAGATGCTCGGCAAGCTTCGTACACGTGGCCATGGCTTCTTCATTATTCTTCCCGACCTTCCCTCTCGTGATCCTCCCTTCCTCCCGGGCCTCTGTTACAAACAATCACGTGGTCTCCTCTCTAGGGTTGCCCAGTCCAATGAGTCGGAACGGCGAGTTTTTGAGTCGGTTCGGTTGTTCGGATCCAGAGAAGGCGAAAAAATCGACGACTGTACGTGCTCAGTGACTAGTCTCGATTCGATGACGGTGACTGAAGAGTTGGTTGAAAATGTGGACCGGTTTGTTGAAATAATGGATGAAGTTTCAAACGGTGCGTTTTTGAGAGGGGATGAGAGCGAATTGGTATCGGATTGGATTGAACTAGAGTGGTTAAAATCAAAAGGGTATTATAGTGTTGAGGCTTTTGTTGTAAATAGATTAGAGGTGGCGTTGAGGTTAGCGTGGTTGAATTGTAATAATGGGAAGAGAAGAGGGATGAAGTTGAAAGAGAGGATGAAGGCTGCTGGGGTAGCTGCAAATGTGTATTGGAGGAAGAAAGGATGTTTGGATTGGTGGGTAAATTTGGGTGATGCAACAAGGAAGAAAGTATTTAATACAATTTTCGGGAAAGCTGCTAAATCCCTGGTATAACTTAAAACTTTGTTATCTCCATGGTAATCTAATGATGGAGTTTATCCTATGATATAATCATTATAGTTAATTTTAAAAAAAAAATGCCTGCGTTAATTGAGTTGTAAGCATCGAGAGAAGGTTTAAACACGGAGGGCTCGTTCAAACTAATTATATGAACTCGTTGTTTGAGCCTAAATTAACCTTCAGTTGTAGTAACATCTTTGGTTCATAATTTCCTCTTTCTATTGCTCCTATATTTTATGCTCGGATCTTTCTTAAATTTGATATGTTATAATACAATGCGTATACAATATTTTTAAAGAGTTCCTATGTATGGATGAATTGTATTTTTGGGAAATTATTCTGTTAAAAGTTTTTGAACATTGTGGCTAAACATTTTTTAATTTTTTCGGCTTTCAGACTTTCGAGGTTCTGAAGGCAGCAGGTAGTGCCTCAGAGAATGAAATGTGGCTTTTTAGTGCAGGAGCAGTGGAACGACCGATGAGATATACCAATTATGGTGAAAAAAAGCTGGGGACCACCCGAAAACCCTTTGAGGATGTAGAATTTGGCATGACTGTTTCAGCAAATTCTCATTCTGGGAAACCTACTTCCTTAACCAATGCCTTTAGTAGCTTGTTTGTGCTTCAGGATATTGTTACTGTAGTCCTATCATGTCATCACCACTGTGATGTGGGAAAGGTGTTTTTTAGCTCATTAGGCTCTATAAGTTCCATCATTGATAGCATATTAAGAAAACTGCGAGGATATCTCATGGTTATTTCACTTGATTGCACAAAGCTTGAACTTCTTGGCGAAGGAAATTTTAACTCTTCGTCTGATAAATCCAAGGATAAGTTCAGTGCATCTAGCCGTAAGAAAAAGGGAAAGCCCCGAAACATTAAAAACCAAAATCCTGTTCTGAAGATGGAGATGGATGACCATCCACCGCAAAAACCTCTTAAGGTACCTTTTTTCTTTATTGAAAGTCCTTTAGATGTGTTCTTACTTTCATTCATATGTGTTGAGAAATTTTGTTAACTGTTTATAGTAATATGCCAGGATCTTGAATATAAATCGACTCATAATAAGAAAGCAGATTTGATGGAGTCCACCAAGACGCATGTTATACCTCGTGATAAAGAGGTAAACAGAAAGACTCTGTTACCAGTGGAAATGCCCACACTGTTTTTCATTTGGATGGTATTGTTAATTATTTAAATTTAAATACTGTCATAACTGGTACTTTTCTCTTCAGGTACAAACCCAATCAGTGGTTGGTGGAAAAGGACAAGCTGCTGCAAGGAAGAGCCGAAAGGAAAAGAATAAAAAAAAACGCTCTTACATCAATGATACAACTGAAGTAAAATCTTCTAAGAAGGCAGTCACTGGGTCGTCTTCTTTGTCTTTTGTTTCTCAAGATGAGGCAACAAAGTCCAATGGGGTATTGGACAATTTAAGTGTAGAGCACAATGTTCCAACTGATACAATAAGTCATACAAACATTCTTGAACCAATTTCAAGTCCTACTGAACCAGATAATCAGCTTTTCAAGGAAGATATTGCCCTGCATGTGCAAGATCATGAGGTTGGTTCCACTAATGGTTTCTGTCATAAGGATACAGGGCATCAACAGGACTCAAAAGATATTAGTGCGAATGAAATCATTCCTACCAGACAAGAGAGTTCAAATTATAAGCGAGAATGTAATGTTTTGCCTCCTATTGCCCCCAAACCTGGTAGTGTTTTCATTGGAGAAGGCATCAATGAACATAGTGCAAGTAAAATTCAGGAAAATTCAACTTCTGGTGTATCTGTGAATGCGCTTGACATTAAAGAGGGAGTTTCTGTGATTCAGGTGCAAGATAAAAAGTTTTATAATACTGCACCTACTCCACAATGCCTTTCATACGAGTGGCCTAGTGTAGCTCCCTTTTATTTTCCTTCTATAAATTCACATGTTCCAGCAGCCACTGATCGGTTGCACCTTGATGTGGGTCACAATTGGCACAATCACATCCGCCAGCCTTTTGTGCCCACCATGCATCAGGCAAGAAATCCTTCGATTGAAAGTGGTTGCAATCGAATCTTATCTCGTCCAATGCCAATGAGTTTAGATTGGCCACCTATGGTTCGAAGTGCTTCTGGATTGGCTCCATCAGTTACATACAATTATGACTCTGGATTTATTTCTAGGCGACAGACAGCTTTTCAACAGAGTTTTGCTTCACAAAATTTTCAGTTCAATATGAAGAGTTTTGAGGATGATAGGAAGTATTCTGGGGATTTCTTTGACTTGCCAGATCCTGCAAATACATCTGAACTGGCTGATGAATATGACAGCCACTATATATCAGAGGAAGAATTTGAGGTGCATGCTGTTTCTGGTATAGATTATAATCAATATTTTGGTGGGGGTGTGATGTACTGGAATCCTTCTGATCTTCCAGGTACTGGTTTCTCTAGACCTCCTTCCCTTAGCTCCGATGATAGCTCATGGGCCTGGCGTGAAGCAGACATGAGTAGGGCTGTTGATGACATGGTTGCTTTCTCTTCATCTTATAGTACTAATGGTTTGACTTCGCCAACAGCTACTCCATTTTGTTCGCCTTTTGATCCTTTGGGTCCTGGACACCAAGCAGTTAGTTATGTTGTGCCAGGAAATGAAGTGTCTAGCAAAGTGTTGCATTCTGCATCAGCAACACCGGATGCAGCAACTGAGGAGGAAGCTTCTGGATCTTTCGCCAATTTATCTAGTGATGTTGAAGCAAAAACAGGGGATTCACTTCCTTACCCTATTCTGCGTCCTATAATCATTCCAAACATATCAAGGGAGAGATCAAAATCTGACTTCAAGCGTGGTCATGATCATAAAAGCCCACGTGTTGCTCCAACTAGGCGTGAACAACCTAGGATAAGACGGCCCCCATCACCAGTGGTGCTTTGCGTTCCACGAGCTCCCCGTCCACCACCACCATCTCCTGTGAGTGACTCAAGGAAACAGCGTGGTTTTCCAACTGTTAGATCTGGTAGCTCTAGCCCAAGACATTGGGGTATGAGAGGTCTGTACTATGATGGAACCAACTCGGAGGATGCTTGTGTATGCATGGATGGTACTGAAGTTGTTTGGCCATCTTGGAGAAGTAAGAATCTTTCAGCCCATCCAATGATCCATCCTCTCCCAGGTGCTTTGTTGCAAGATCATCTGATTGCAATGTCTCAGCTTGCTCGTGATCAAGAGCATGTAAGTATAGCATCAGCATTATGTTATTCTGAAAGTTATGGTTTGTGTTTAATTTGTGGATTTTTGTGATTATTCTGCAGCCAGATGTATCATTTCCTCTACAGCCTCCAGAGTTACAGAGCTGCCCAGCTCGAAAGGCATCTCTGTCTTCAATGCACAACTTCCTTAATGATGAAATTGACTCCTTTTGGAAGCAGGTAAGCAGTTTAATGATCCCTAGAGAATGAAGAAGAGGAAAAAGCTAATGACTGATTCTATTTTCTTCCTGTTTTATTGTTTCCATGATCTTGAACATTATTTTGTGCAAGAAATTTCTAGTTCTCTGTTTCTTATACATTCATTTACCAGTCTTTGCAATGTTACTGACTGTTTGTATGGTGTTCGTGTACAAGGTTGCAGCAGAGAATATGGCCTGTAAGCCATACATTAATTGGGCTGTTAAGCGGGTTACAAGGTCTCTTCAGGTCCTATGGCCTAGATCAAGGACGAATGTCTTTGGTTCAAATGCAACTGGATTAGCTCTTCCATCGAGTGATGTGGACCTTGTGGTTTGTCTTCCTCCAGTGAGGAATCTGGTGAGTGCTTCAGCCTTGTATTTTTCTTTGATTATGTGCTTATACTTTATGGTAAGAAACTCATCTGCAGACATGTTTAGGAACCTATCAAAGAAGCTGGGATTTTGGAAGGACGCAATGGTATTAAAGAAACTTGTCTTCAGGTATGAGTAACTTTGTAATTGGTTGTGCTGTAAGATGAACATTTTGTTTCATTTTCTTGATATCTCGACTTTGACTGGACTGCTTTTAAGTTACATAGAAATCTAAATATCTGGTAAATGTGTTGTGTTATAAAAATGTTAAATATTTGTTATTCTCTTTCTCCATTTTCTAAGTGAAGGCTTTGGATTTTGGAAATCTTGATTTGTTATATAGTATTATCTCCCTGCTAATTATAATGGCTTTCTTCCCGATTAATGTACTGGCATCATTTCTATTTCCCCTTCTTCCTCTCTATATACAGTATAACTTACGATAACCCTGTGGTAGTTATATTTAGCTGCTGGTGTACTGCTGTATGACTGTTTTGAATCTTGCATCTGTATCTTTGTTTCTATGCAATACTTCTGTGAAAATTGTTGTCCTTATCCGATATATTGCTGTAACATTTTGGAAGATTGACATAGTTATTATTTTCCAGCATGCTGCCAGGTATCTTGCCAATCAGGAGTGGGTAAAAAATGATTCTCTGAAGACTGTGGAAAATACAGCTGTAATGCCTTGCCTTTTTGGATTATTTTTCTTTTTGTTTATATCTTTACTTCTTTCTTTCCATCTCTTTTCTCACAATGTTGTCTTTGTGGCATTCAGATTCCTATTATTATGCTTGTGGTAGAAGTTCCTGATGACCTAATAACTTCTGCGTCCTCTAATGTGCAATCACCCACAGACGAGCAAATAGATAGAACTGCTGAACATGGTGACCGTGCTCATTCTGATACCGTTGCCTTAGACGACTCTGCTTCACCTAAGTGCTCGCAAATAAATTATGGTAATACGAAGGGTGTCAAATCAGTTCGTCTAGACATCAGTTTCAAGTCGCCCTCACATACAGGACTCCAAACTACTGAGCTGGTAACATAGATACAACTTAACCGATAAATATTGGTCTTTTGGATTGTGTCTGAAATTAGAATCCATGACTTATGCTTCTACTGCTAATTGTAGCCCCGTTCCTAGAGATTTAAGGAGGATATTTCTTTTACTATTGTCTAATGAAGGATATTACTAGCAAGGAGGATTATAGTTGCCCGTGTTGGATTTAGGAATTAGATTATCAAGTAACCGTCATTGAATTGCAAGCTTTTGCTTTTACTGATGTTTTTGAACTTTTAAGGTCCTAAAAGTTTTAGGGTCTGATTTATGTAGGAATGAGACAAATGTGTCTAGGCATTTAGGGTTTTCATTCTTCTTCTCCTTTCTACATTTGTTTTTTGGGTATTTTCTGTGTTTCAGAGTCTCATCATACAATTCAATAATGTATAATTGATTTGGGTGTTCTGCATTGTTATATTTTACTATTTTTGATAAATTCGAAGTTGTTCTTTGCAGGTGAAAGAGCTGACTGAGCAATTTCCAGCTGCTACGCCCCTTGCTTTGGTACTAAAACAATTCTTAGCAGATCGTAGCCTGGATCAGTCTTACTCTGGTGGGTTAAGTTCATATTGTCTGGTGAGTAACTGTTGGTTGTAGAAGTGAACTGAGACATCTCTCTAACTAATTTATAATAGAAATTATAATCCAACCCTCCTTCCTATGTCTCTGCAAGTATATTTGCATGCTACACTTGAATATGAATGCAGAATGTTTTAGTCTTTTAAGCTTTTGAAGATGATACATGACAAAACAGGAATCGAATATACTAAATTGCTACTAACCTGCTCAGTAAAAGATTTCATATTCCTAAACGTGCAGTTAGTTAGCTTAAACTTCTTGGTCAGTTATATCCTATAAAGTAACATTTGGCTGACTCCTAATACAATCTGAAGCAAATTTCTTTTCTTTAGAATGAATTTGGACTTTTGGACAATATCAACTTTGAATGTTTGAGCAGCATATTTCATTGGAAAATAAATAATGAAGAAAACATTGATTTTTTCATAGCTTCCAGTTATTTATTGCATAGATGATAGGTCTTAATGTGTACTGAAGTTCCACCTTTGATCTACCATTGGTCAGAGCTGTTTATTTATCTGATAATAACTTCATTGAGTTTTTGTTTACTCTCTTGCTATTTCCCACATCTTGTAGGTGTTACTTATTATACGTTTCCTACAGCATGAGCATCACCTTGGACGGCCTATCAATCAAGTAACTTAGTACTTCGAATTTTTTATATGTTTGTTCTTTTTTCTTTTCCAGTGGTTTTTTTATTTTAGTACATATTCTGTTTGCTGGAGGGAACTGTTGCTGTCTCCAATCATGCTATTATTAGGATTTAAATGTCACCATTGAAAGGTTCTTTTGTTCTTTGGTTCAACAATGATATATATTAAATGCTAATCTTCTTTTGCAACCTGTAGAGTTGTTTTGAAGTGGTTTAAGCTGGAGGTGCTTCAGCAATGCTAGTATTAGGATTGAAGTATGGTTTTTGATGTTATAAGGAAAATATTGATCTTTGATATGGTTCAATGACTTGAAAATTTTTATTCACGAGGTCCTTGTACTATAGGGTTCAGAGCAGTTTAGTCATTCTTAAAATAAATAGAGCAATCTAATCATTATACTATTAGAAAGTAAGCAAAAAAAGATCCATTGATAACGACATTAATAAACTATTGGGTTAGGAGCAATTTAGTCCCACTGTTTAGAAGTAAGATAACAAGGACAATCGAAAATGCTGTTACTATATTTACGTTTGTAAAAGCCGAAATAGTGGAGAGAGCAAAAGATAAATACACTTGTGAAAAACAGATATATGTTTTAATCTTTTATTGGTTCAGTTTTAAAAATTAAAAAGAAAAAAAATTCAAAACTTTATACAATAATATAAAGATTATAAAAAATATACAAAAATTTAATAAATATTTTCAAAATTTTGAAAAAATGACAATTTGAAAATTTCTTTGAAGAACTTTAGTGAATTTAAAAGGTTAAGTTTTTCTTTTTGAAAATTTGAAACTTTTATAATGTTTTAAAACACATTTTTAGATTTTTTTTTTTCAAAATTTGGAACTTTTTTTTTTTGAACTTTTTAATAAATTGTATTAATGTTATATATATTTTAAAAATTTTTAGTTTTGTTAATTTTGTAAAATTCAACCAATTGTGCCATGATTTTCATAGCTGCATCTATCTTTTCTTCTTCTTTCTTTTGGCCACCTTAGCCTTTTTTAACAAAAAGGGTTAATGATGCTTCAATTGTCCTTATTTGCTTAACTTGGGACTAAATTGTCTTCTTTATGACCTTATAGTTTACTAAGGGAAATAATTAATGCCGGTATCAGTTGTCGTTGTTTGCTCACTTTCTAATAATGCAGAGACTAAATTGCTCTGGTTATTTTGAGAGGGAGTAAATTGCTTCTGACCTTATAGTACAAGGACCTCCTAGGTATTCATCCCCATTTTCTAATGTTCTCTTTTAACTTTTCTTCACTATGTTCTATCTGTTTCTCTTTTGTGCTGATGGCAATAACAAGTACTTCTGGTAACTTGAACTCAATATTTCTTGCAGAACTTTGGAAGCCTTCTGATGGATTTTCTATACTTTTTTGGGTGAGTTAAAAGCTTTAAATGATTTATTTCTTTGGTAGTTGAAAACGGATAGCTGACTGGTGTTTACTGGAAAATGTTTATGAAAATTAAAGATTTATTGTTTCAATGTCTGATGGCACAGGAATGTGTTTGATCCCCGGCAAATGCGTGTTTCTGTACAGGGAAGTGGAGTATATATAAACAGAGAAAGGGGTTATAGGTACTAGCAATGTTTTCTTTTGCTGGCAGCTGTGTGTAACATGGCTGTTTCTCGATATCCTTAACTTTCTACTGACTGCTGATAATTTGGTTTCTCTATTATAGCATTGATCCTATACACATAGATGATCCTCTTTTTCCAACAAATAATGTGGGGAGAAATTGCTTCCGGATACATCAGTGTATCAAGGTTGGTGAGATTTTTTTCTTTTGATTTATTAGCTGTTGACAGGAAACTTGTCTGGCATGATAGGGTGTCTTTACATTAACTATTGACACACTATACAAACTTGCCTTAGCTTCTAAATGTTGACCACTGTTCATACTGTTGAGATGTTTCTTTCAAGGGTTTTTTTAGAATTATTAGTTAAATGTTTCTTTTGAGGAGAAAGGAAAATAATACTTACGTTATGAATCAGTGGATTGTAGTGTGGTTCTCTCTACAATAAATGCACATAATTGCCTTTTAGAAACTAGTAAGGCTGCAAGAGAAAATTTTTGGGAAGCCATTTGACACATTTAGCAAGTAAAGGCTTAGCTTCCTACTCTATGAAATGTGTAAGATACCAATATTTAATATAAACTGTGCATTGTGAGCATAATCTTTATGGTAGCATTAATTTGTCACTGTTTTACAGTAACTATA
The DNA here is from genome assembly GCA_025698465.1 of Gossypium longicalyx. Taxonomy (NCBI): domain Eukaryota; kingdom Viridiplantae; phylum Streptophyta; class Magnoliopsida; order Malvales; family Malvaceae; genus Gossypium; species Gossypium longicalyx. The sequence continues at coordinate 6,425,258 of CM047005.1, forward strand.
AAATGAAGAAGCTTTTCAGAATTTTATTTACATGATCTTTAATATTTTTCTGTATGTCATGTGTGAACAATATTTTTTAATGCAGGCATTTTCAGAAGCCTATTCTATTCTGGAGGATGAGCTTAGCTGCCTATCAAGTAACACCAGTTCACCTTCTAACCCACCATGCAGATTGCTTCAAAAAATCATCCCAAGTATCACTTTATCATAGTGGCTTATTTTGAGCATCTTCATCTTCCAGAAGGTATTCATTTGCCCGTGATATTGTTGCTTAGTTGGAACGATGTAATTTAGGATTGTCAGAAATATTCTTATTCTAATTTTACTGATGTAAAGCTGAAGTCTTAACCCTAATGGGAGCATTGGGTCTTGATTATTTGTTGGAACTCCCTTGGGAATGTGCTCTAAGGTGATCTTTTTTCACTATGGCAACCCAGGGTTTGTCTCAGAGGTAGGGAAATGCTTCATGGACATATTTGTTTTAATTTCTGATTTTTCCTTTGCATTAATTATTGGCAACTTATTAAAAAAAATTGAGATTCTTCAAGGAATTTATGGTGTTTGTGGCAGACAGCCTCACTCATCTTTTGAAGTGATGCTAGGCGGCGAGCTTAATCTTGCCGTTGATCTTTGCAAGTGAAGGATGCGCCGGTCTCATGTTCAAAAATGGTTGTGCTGTATGGTTTAACCTTGATCGAATTAAAACTGAAAGGGTTAATATGTAAGTAGGCACTATTCTGTTGGAAATCTTTTACAATCAAAATGGTAAAAATCTGAGGCTATATCATTTGATCATTTTTGAAATTTATATGTTCAAATTAAGGAATGTAGTAAATCCCTCTCTACCTTCTAGTTTTAATCTTAGTGTTAAATCTGTGTACATCGTACTCTTTTGAACTTTTGATGCATTTCTTTGAGTGGAGCTAGGGAGATTGCCTCTGGAGTGTATTCACTATTTGGACTTGGGCAATTGGGCTGCCTTTTTCTGTCGCATTGTCATGGTTGAATGTGTTTCCCTCTGGAACCTTAAATATTACATTGCAAAAGGCTATTTTATTTTTGCCTTTGTGCATGATTTCTATTTTTCTCTTTGGTGATTTGAATCTATCACAACAATTCCCTGTCTCATTATATGTTTATGAGAATTAACTTATGCTTTTTTATTATCACCGTTGTATATTTTGTGCTCAGTTTTTTTTGAGCAAATAATTGGAAATATGAGTTATTTTTCTTTTGTATTTCAGGATGCCAAACTGAATATTCTGTGAAGTTAATTTTGAGCTCAGCTGATTGTGGTGGTGCCATTGGCCACGGTTAGCATCTGCACTATGTTCATTGTATCAAATGGCATTGTTGGTGGTACAAAGGTACGCAGTCTGGATGCCTATTTCCTTCCTCCACGAAACTACGGCTTGGTAACAGATTCAAATTGTGGAAGATACGGGGTAAAGCCACCTATGCAACTATGAACAACCTTCACAAAACAAAATACCCAGAGGGCAAAAGTAATCAATCAACCCCAAAAGGCTGAACGACGAGAATCAGGAAATCGACTAATGGCATTCACTGAGATGGCCTGAATGTAGAGATTAAGGAAGAAGGGCAGGGCAGGCCAGCATAGGCAAAAGCAGGTGTCAAAACGGAGTCTCGTTACTAGCTTGGTATTTCATCTGGAGAAGGCAGCTGTGAGGTCTGGCAGAGTGCCTGTGTAGGATAGCTATTGTATGACCGGGGGCCTATATGCGCTTCTCTTCTGCCTGTGGCTCCCGGTGTGCGATTCTGTGGACCCGTGATTGCAACTTTAAATTTGTTGGGTACATTGGCCGCATATTGGTTTTGAAGCCAACCTAGACTGGCTCTTTTTTTCTTTTTTTTTTCCTAAAAAAAAGTCAAAACTACTTTGGTTTGTATTATTATTTTCTGCTTAAGTCAGCTCTTAAAATACCTTGTATCTAATTAAATTCCTATTTTCTATAATTTTTAGTACTTTTTATACAAAATAAGAGTTTAATTAAACAGAAATATACTTATTTTTGGGGATGAAAAAGGAGTGCCAAATCTATTTAGCCAAATAATTGATTTTGGAGAAGCAAAGAGGCTGTAAGCTGATGTCTGTTTCTTTTTTTAACTTCCTAGTTAAATACTATTTTTTTTCATTGTGCTAAAACAGATCCTCAGTTGATGTCTAGGGAAACCAGCCGAGGCCTTGCCCAACTCAAACCCACTTTTGGGATTTGGTTAAAAAAAGAAGATATTTTCAAGAAGATTAGGAGGGGGAAAAAAAAGGAAGCTAGCACATTCTTATTCGTTTAGAGAGATGTTACGTTCTGAACATATTTTTAATGCATATTTATGGTAAAACCAAACACTGGGTTACGTGTAGTAGGTTTGGTAAAAAATTCCTTTTCCATAGGAGATTCTAAGGAATCATTCCCAGAATCATCCCCCTATTTTTGTTTCCTTGACAACCCATTCATTATCTGTGACAGCCCCGATGAAGACAAAGTGGGAACCTAGGACCCATCTCATGTATTCCACTCTGATTGGTGCAAAACCTCACTAGCTTGTATCTTTAGTTTTTCCTTTACCCATCTTCCCCATATGTATTTACCTGTACTAATACTATAATGTAAAAGTCGAATCGACCATAAAGCATCGCCATTGGCCCTTGGACTAAGGGTGTTTGGCATGAATGACTACAATACAGTGACCGAATATGCTTGGGATTTCTCTCACATCAAACGACTCTTTTATACCTTTTCTAATCTTCACTTCATCACGCCAAGCATATGCTCTTTCATATTCTATGCTCTTTTGCTATTAAACCCAATTCATCTACCGTTCCTTCTCCTTCATTACCCTTCTCTTATATTCATTCTTTTAAAAAAAAAAATTATTCTTTTTACAATTCCAGTTTTCACTTCCATTAAATTTTTGAGTGGGTGTCAAGTATGAAGTTTGGGAAGAGATTAAAGCAGCAAATTGAGGAAAGTTTGCCAGCGTGGCGGGACAAGTTCCTGTCTTACAAAGAGTTGAAAAAGCTTGTTCGACTGATCTCTTCGGCGGAGTCATGTGTGGCGTATGGAAAGGCAGATGTAGAAGCTGAATTTGTGCATTTGTTGAACAATGAGATCGACAAGTTTAATGTTTTTTTCATGGAACAAGAGGAAGACTTTATCATCCGCCATAAGGTAAGTTTATTTACTGGAAAGCTTAATACGACTGTTTTATATCATAGACCAACACAAACAAAGATGATCATTTAATACCAATCGCTTTGGTTTAGATATAGTATAGCATTGTTTGTTGGTTGAGTCAACTCAAATGACTCATCAAACCATCCAGGGCCAACTCAGAATAAAGTTAGGAAATTAATATAAAGATTGTTCATACTCTTGGGGTGTTTCTTTACATTTACTAGATAGCTTCATGTAAGTGTGCACCCCAATAGAAAAATCAATTTCTATGTACCATTATTCTTTTTAGAAATATTAGCAATTGAATCTCAATATCTGCAATCTGTTGTAGAAAATCCCACAATTGCTTCCTTTGTAAAAGAAAAGATTAGTTAAATGATATAGAAGTTTGAAGAAGGAATGTATAAATTCAGGAATTGCAACAGAGGATTAAGAGAGTTATAGAAACATGGGGTCCCAATGGAACTAAGCCTTCAGAAGCAGAATATAAAGACGAAATGGCGAAAATTAGAAAAGATATTGTCAATTTCCATGGTGAAATGGTCCTCTTAGTGAATTACAGCAATATCAATTACACAGGTAGTAGGTGTACTGTGTCAATCTTTCATTCAATATATATATTTCTTTAATATGTTATGATTAATATACCAGACAATGTTTTGAGTTGTGTAGGTTTGGCTAAGATACTGAAGAAATATGACAAGCGTACTGGTGGGTTATTGCGTTTGCCCTTTATACAGAAAGTGCTGCAGCAACCATTTTTCATAACCGATCTTGTATCGAAGCTCGTCAAGGAATGTGAAAACACCATTGATGAAGTGTTCCATGTAGAACAAGAAGACGAAGAAGAAATCGTAAAGGAACAGAGAAAAGCTATAACAGTAGCAGGAAAAGGGATTTTCAGGAACACAGTGGCAGCTCTATTGAGCATGCAAGAAATTAGAAGAGGCAGTTCTACTTACGGCCATTTTTCTCTGCCTCCTATGGATTTGCCAGACTCTGATCTCATACACTCCTTCCAACTCAACTCCCCGATCCCCATTGTCTGATCACACAACTTAAATGAAATTTACGTGTAGTTTCAGTATCATTGTGTTTATTACGGTTGTGAACACCCAAAAAAATCGTAACATCCTGTTATGATTGCTATTGAAATCCTAAAGTTAGCATGGGTTTTTAGAACATAGTAATCCTCGTACTATTATTGTTCTAAACTTTTTTTTTTTTTTTTTTAGGATACAATTCTGCATCTTGCATGCAGTCGATTACTAATACATTTTTCTTTGGGTTGTATAAACAGATTGATATCCTTATTTTATTTTATTAGAATTGCGAATTTATATTTATATTTTAAAAACTGTTTAGCATTAAAATAAAATAAGTGTTAGTGCAATTATAAGATGCATTGTATTCTAAAAAAAATGTATGCAAGTTTCGAATTTTAATAGAATTTTCTTGAATATCACATTGATCCGAACAAAGCTGCCCTCCAATGGTAATAAGAAAGAAAATACTTGTGACTACCAACAAAAATAAAGAGTCAAACTATAGTAAAAACAAATAAAATCTATAAATTATTGAGACAAGCGATTGTTTTCTTAACTTTGATTATGAAATTCCCGAACACGTTTTACTCGCTTTCTTATTTAAAAAAAAAAAATACTAAAAAGTAAATAAGGGGTAATGAAGCCTTAACTTTATTGGTTAAGGTAGGGATGTTAAATTTTTGAGTAATTGAATTCAAGTCTTGCTTTTAATAATTACGGTATGTGGGTTTTTAGTCCAACATGTGTATGCTAACTTTTCTTTTTCGATTTTCATTCAGTGTTTTTTTTTATTTTTTTATTCTTGTTTTATACTGTTATACTTGTTCTAAAATATTTATGATTACCAAAATATCTAGCCAAGGAATTCTATGATTAAAGACTTAAAAAGAGTCCAAGACCAAATGGCAGGCTGGTATTGGGCTAAGCCCTTAATTTAAAAAGAACCTTGAAAGCTTGTGAATCAAATAAGGAGCCGAATTGGAAACAGAAACAAAGTGTAACTACAAACCAAGGCCCGGCCTCAGTGGTTCTGATTCTGACAACTTTACATATCAATGAAACTAGTCAGACAAACCGAAGAAGTGTTTTATTAGAGGCGAGTTTACTAGACTTCTCATTGTCGGATTTTTACCTCCCATTTCAGCATACCAACATCCTCCCCTGGAAATGAGGTAATTTCCTGATTAAATTATACTAGAGAATGAGCTTTATTACTTGCTAGTTATCAACCCTAATTTTCAAATTTCTGGGTTTGTTTTTCTTCAACTCATTATCTATGATTCTAATTTTCATCTTCAACTTTCAATTTAACTTTGTGATGTAATTCTGGGTTTTCTTTTTTTCATTATAGAGACTTTGAAAGAACTTTTAGATTGATATTCATAAAATTTATAGAGGACCCGATGCAAAATTGTTCATTAAAAAGAATAAATGAAGTTGTTTTGTTTCTGCTGGGATTCGGATGTTATAGTCTTTTTCTTCGTTGTAAGGAAAAATTATGTAACATATTCAAATGATCGATTTTGACTCGAAAAATCTACTACTCTTGGTCTCCGGTAGGTAAAGATTGAATTTCGTTATTGGAAGAGTTTGAATTTGTACTTTGTTATTCTTGTAATTAGTTTTTAGAAGCAAAAAAAAACAAGAGCTTCTTCATTGTAGATGCCCACTCTTTGACTGAGCTTCCTGTCTAATTAGTGTGATTTGTATTATTAATTAGACTTTTTAATTTGGTTGCTTCTATTTTATAGAGGTAAAGATAGACAATTACATTTAAAATGGAAATGAGATAAATCAATGATTCGAAACTAGGATAAAAGATGATAACAACTTTATTTGAATTTGTCAAATACCAAGCTTACGTTATTAGCTTCTTCCCCCTCTATTCAACCATTTCATGCATAAATTTGCTGGAAATATCTGATTTTGAATATGGACCTTTAGTTGTTGGAGCTCAAATCATATGTATGTTTCAGTGAAATGAAAACCATGTCATCTTATCAAAGCTGCTGAAGGTTTCAGTTATGAACCAAGGAATGGCTTCTCTGGCTCGATCTCCTTCTGCCATGTCCATTACTACAATTCCTCAGGGTCATTCCAAAAGCCTACAATTGTTAAAAGCTTCAAAGGTGCCTTATGTGCTCCCTTTCCGTCACGTCCACATCAGAAGGTCCCCTGTTTGCTGCACGAAGTTTCCTCAGTGGGAACCTTCACCGGTCACATATGCTCTAACTGAGAAGGCTGGTGATAAGTTCTTGGATAAATCATCTGAATTATTTGAAACTCTGCGTTCTGAGTCTTCTGACAGCAAAGATGAGGCTTCAATTACTAAAGCTGAAGATCGTACAGATACAACCAATGAACCAGTTGCACAGCTTCAGTTTCTTAAATGGCCATTGTGGCTGCTTGGCCCTTCTATTCTCCTCGGCACGGGCATGGTACCCACTCTATGGTTGCCAATATCCACCATATTCATTGGCCCAAATGTGGTGAGCCTTCTTTCCTTGATTGGACTTGATTGCATCTTCAATCTGGGTTGCACCCTTTTTCTCCTCATGGCAGATTACTGTGCCAAGTCAAAGAGCCTGGGACAAGCTTCCAAGAGCAAACCTCCTGTGAGTTACCAGTTCTGGAATTTGGTTGCAACTTTGACTGGACTTGCAATCCCCTTGATGATGCTGTTTGGATCCCAAAAGGGCTACCTTCAACCTCAGCTGCCTTTCATCCCATATGCAGTTCTATTGGGTCCCTACATCCTGCTTCTGTCGGTACAAATGCTGACTGAGATGTTGACATGGCATTGGGAGTCACCAATCTGGTTGGTGACCCCAGTTGTGTACGAGGCTTACCGTGTGCTACAGCTAATGAGGGGATTGAAACTCGGGGTTGAACTCAGTGCACCAGCATGGATGATGCACACTATCAGGGGCCTGGTCTGTTGGTGGGTACTGATCCTTGGTGTGCAACTCATGAGGGTTGCTTGGTTTGCTGGTTTTACAGCTCGAGCTCAACGACAGCAATCTTCTGCTTCTGCCGATGCTTAATACTAATAGCTTCTTAAGTATAAAAATCAAATAAAATGTCTATATGTGGTTTATAGTACATTTATTGAGGAGTTAGTTAACATACGTGTAAGAAATGTTGTTTATAGTTTCATGAGCTTAATGGAATGTTACTTATTTGAATGATAGGAGAAGGCATGTTTGAATGTTTGAAATGATAAAAATCCAAACGATAGAAAAGCCTTTTTTATTCCCACTGCAGAATCGTTAAGAAATTCGGTCTTCATTTTAGTACTTTGTTCAATTTTTTTATTAATAAAAAACGAATTTGAATCTCAGTTTGTAAACTAATATTGGTTGATTTAATTGTTTCAGTACAAGAAATGATTGCATTCCTACAAGTGATCCCCCATCCAGGATTGCTATAGGAGGACTTCGAGATCAAATAGAATATGTTTCTTTCTATTCCGCGTGAGCCACTTATTTCTCCGAAACAAGAGATCAAAGTTATTTTCCTCTTTTTTCCCAAATAAGTCGACAGTCAAACTGTGATTTTACGTCATTTCTATCATTCCTTTCTCAATAAGAGAATGACAAATTAGATTATTGGAAAGGAATAGAGATATACAAGAGTAAAGTGTGTTTACTTATTAAAAAAATGTTTTTTACTACTATTTAAAAATAAAAAATTTAAATGAAATCATGACTTATGATCGTGCGTCGAGTCAGAAAATTAACACAAAATTATCATAAATAAAACGATTTATCTACAGGTGTGACAGGTTTATTGTAATATTTTTGTGCTACAACGGAACAATGGAGTATTCTAATGAATGAACCCGAGAGAGTTCAGGTGATAAAGGGATTAACAATGAAAATGCATGCAAATATGAAGTCTAGTTAGCTACACAAAAGTGGTCGACTGACTTCCATGTTGGTTAGTTCTTGGATTAGGGATCTAAAGGGTTTAAACTCCTAATTAGTTTAATTTTACCTCTCAATCATTATTTTACCCAATTAGACGATTTAGTCCGGTTTATCTCTCGATTTCATCAAACTAAAGCAAAAAATCAAAATGATTCTCAATTGGCTCTACTCTTGGTCTCACCTATCTAAATGTTCACATAGAGGCGTCAATTCTAGTTTTTGAAGTTTATTTGATTTAGTCTAGTTTTTACAATTTAGCCTCTGACCCAAAAATTAACCATGCAACATTTCCATCAACCAACCACCATGAGATTTAGTTACTACCCATAATCAACACACAAACTGTAACACCCCCTACCGTATCCGTCGCCAGAATAGAGTACGAGGTATTATCGAGAAGCACGAAACACTTATAGATAATTTAAATACATTTTCATAACAATTTGTTTCGATTTCATACTATTTCATATTTAAGCTTTTTGCACCAAAGTATTTAAGATATCATCTTTATGCAAATAGCACACATGAGGTACATAAATTCCATAATTATGAATGAACACATTTATCAAACATATTCCATGTTTTTATATATATCATAGTTTCATATTTCCATGTATCAATTACCATCACTTCCTCGTATTTCAGACAAATACGTGTAACAATTCATAAATATGCAATTCATTAACTCTTCCTACCAATCACGATTTTAAATTGCCAAATCACTTATTGAGCGCAATTTCAATATTCACTAAAATCTATCATATAAATTTGGATGTACGTATTCATCAATAAATTCCATGTACATATATCATCATCTCATATTTCCACATACATTTACTTTCCACATTTATGAATTCAAATAGCATATACAAGACATACCAATGTATTTCAAGTACGTTTTCATGATATTTTGTTTCGAACTCAGATTATTTCATACTAGAAGTTTTCTCATTAACTCATTTGGAATACCAATTCATACGGATAATACACTCAAGGCGTAGAAATATATAATCACAAATGAACTCATTCATCAACCAAGTTTTATGCTCATGTCTCATCAACTCGTATTTCCCTATATCACATAATTCCATGTAATACTTACCAAACTTCTTCAAATTAGTGAACATCTTACGGAATTGAGTACTTCGTTTTCTCGATGCCATAGTTCAACTATGGTCTTACACATCTTCACATAATGATGCCATAGCCCAGCTATGGTCTTACAAATATTCATATATCGATGCCATAGCCCAGCTATGGTCTTACACGAATCACATATCTCACTGATGCCATATCCAAGATATGGTCTTATACAGTAGCATATATCACACCGATGCCATATCCCAGATATGGTCTTATACGGAAATCACTTGTCACTTGTCACTTGTAGCCGAAACTACCACTATTCACTGATCAGGTAGCCAGAGCTACCATTTTTTCATCGATCGGTAGCGGAGCTACCACTTTTCACCGATCGGTGCCGAAACTACCACTTTTCACTTTTCATTTGTCATTGATCAGATAAGTGTAGCCGAAGCTATCACTTATCACTTTCACTTGTCCTTGATCAGATAAGTGTAGCCGAAGCTATCACTTATCACTTGTTGCCATGGTCCAATCATGGTCTTTTCCTTCAATTCATCTTGTCACTGAACTGAAATGCTCAATTTGATCATTTATTTAAATTTCATGCTTTTACATTATTCACGGTTTTATCATCAATACATATGAAATAACACATCATGAAATTCATAAAGTTAACAAATAATCATTAAAATTTAGCCATATAAACTCACAAGTTCAATTTTTCTATTATAACGATAATCATAATTTCATAATAAATATTCCAAATAAAACATTATATCATTTCTAATCCAACACTTATCGATTATAATCGGGCATGTGATCAATTTATACACGAGTCATTCATATATTTTTCCTCCTCCTCCTCTCCATCCACATCCTTGGTATAAATAACACACTTGTAAGTAACCTTATCCATAATTTTCACTAATTACTTATGTGAATATTCAAGCTATTCACCCGTGTCATAGTCACTAAATTATTTATATCTAAAGCTACGGAACTCCAAATTAAGGTCCAGTAATTTTCCCTGAAACTAGACTCACATATCTTCTTACCATAAAAATTTCATAATTTTTGGTTGATCCAATTAATACAGTTTATTCATTGAAGTCTCCCATGTTCTGTTGTCTGACAGTTCTAACCCTTCTTTACTAAAAATTAATTATCTCCTCGTACAGGATTCGAATGATGTTCCCGTTTATTTCTCTTGAAAATAGACTTATTCAGGATTCTAAAAATATAAATTTAATCCCATAATTATTTTATCCAATTTTTGATGATTTTACAAAGTTAGAACAGGGGAACCCGAAATCATTCTGGCCTTATCTCACAAAATTTATCATATCTCATGATTTACAATTCCATTGCTTACATAATTTCTTCTATAAGAAACTAGACTCAATAAGCTTTAATTTCATATTTTATTCATCCTCTAATTCCATTTCTACAATTTTTGGTGATTTTTCAAAGTTAGACTACTGCTGCTGTCCAAAACAATTGTAGTGCAAAATGTTGATTTCCATTTTGCCCCAAATTTCACAATTCATACAATTCAGTCCTTGCTCAATTAACCCCTAAATTAAGATAATTTTCTCAATTAATATTTTATTAGACATTATAAGTTATTTCATAACTATTGAAATTCAGAATTTTCACATAAAACTCTAACTTCAAACTCTTTTACAATTAGGTCCCAAACATTCACTTTCTATTCAATTCTTTCAATAAAATCAACATATAAACAATTTAAAGCTCTAATTCCATGCCAAATCATCATATAATTCCAGCACATATTCATAGCAACTTTCAATTTCTTTCATAGAATCAAAAACTAATGAATTCAACAAGTGGACCTAGTTGTAAAAGTCACAAAAACACAAAAAAATTAAGAAATAATCAAGAATTTAACTTACTTGAAGTAAAAATATAAAAAACCAGCTTAGGGGAACTCTTCCATGGAGTTTTTGCTGATGAGAATACAGAAAAATAAAGAGAAATCTAGATAATTCCACTTTAGTCCTAACTTTATCAAGTAAATTTTGTAATTTTCCAATTTTGCCCTTAATTCTCCTTATTTTCTTGCTGATTTCATGCCCTTGCCGTCCAGCCCAAATAGACCTTGGGTCTATTTGCCTTTTAAACCCTCTTTCTTTTATCATTTAAGCTATTTAATCATTTCCCAAAATTTTGCATTTGATACAATTGAGTTCTTTTTGTTCAATTAACTATCAGAACTTTAAAATTTCTTGACGAAACTTTAATACTAACTTATTAACATTCCATAAATATTTACAAAAATATTTATGGCTCGATTTAAAATTTTTGAGGTCTCGATACCTCGTTTTCGATTCTAATTATTTTAATATTTATTTTTAATACACTATTCACCATTTCAAAAATTTTCCTAACTTCACATTTAACTTATAATTACTAAATTAATAATATTTTCTACTCATTTTTCGGATTTACTGATCTCGAATCACTGTTCCGACACCACTAAAAATTAGGCTGTTACACAAACATTAGTCAAATACATGCTCAAATTATTCATTAAAGAAAGCATAGAAAACAAAGTTAGAAAAATATTAGGGCTCTTGATGAGTTCTTTGGAGAACATGACAGTAGCAACAATGAAGAAGAAAACATAAGTAAAGTAGAGATTTTTATTCTTTGAAAGTTAACAAAGCTGGAATATATTAAAGCCTTTAAAGTGAAATCAAAATACAAAATAAAGTTTGTGTATCTAAGTGCAAAGAAATAAAAAGTTGTGGTAAAAACTAATAAAACTATCAGCTGCAAAGCTAAGAAAAGTAAAGAACTAAAACATAAAAATAGAGAAGAGAAAAAATACTAAGCTAAAAAATGACAATAAAAGTATCTTTTGTACTACCAAAATTCAACCATAAAACTTGACAAAAATGCCCTTAGAGTGTATAAGTTGACTTGTGTTTGTGTTGGATATAAAACTACCCTATAGTATTCTTCACCCCATCAGACACCCATGTCATGACACTCTCGACAGTGGCACCATCTTGACTCTGAGGGGTCTTAATGTTCCGACACTCTCAACAATGATACCATCTTGACATGTCACGACACTCTCAACAGCGATACCATCTTGGCTTTGGGGATCTTAATGTCACAACATTGACTAGTTAGTGCTGCAACATCCTCAGCAATAGTCATAACTTTTTCACTTCAACAATCAGTAGTGGTATCATGACCTTGGAAGTTTGGTGTCGTGACTTTCAGCTCAGTGTCACAACACCCTCGATAATTTGTTCTAGGTTGATTTCTCGTTGAAGTCTTACACATCTGAGGTGATGGAAACTCAATGTTGCGACATGCTAATATCAATGTTGCGACACTCATGTCAGATATCGTTCTCCTCAAAGTTTGGCCGTTGTCGTCTTCTTACACAAACTCAATTGCATTATTAGGCTCCCAACGGCGCCATTTTACCAAATTGGAACTAAAAAGACTAAAATTAAAAAAACATGACCATTAATACTAAAAACTAAAAATCAACAAGAAATATAGAAAAGACTTGTAGATTGCTTGAGAACAAACTTATTAAGGGTTCTAAAGAGCCTAATTTGACATATCAAATTACACGGATCAAGTTATCCACATAGTAATCTTTCAAATGCTGATAAAAAATTAAAATAAATTCAATTTTCTAGGTAACTCCACTATTTTCAAATTCAAATTGAAATTAAAATAAATTCAATTAAGCCGATTGAGTCTTAACTTGATTGGTATGAACATTGTTGTCAATACAGGAGGACATAAGGTCGAGTGTGCTGAAGTGCATTATTCTGTTTATGGGTTGGATAGGGGTTATGGGTAGATCTAAGCATTGTGTTAAAAAAAGAAGAAGAAGATATAATCAAAATCTATAGTGAGATTATTAAAAAAAATTATAAATTTAATGTTACAATTGTATTCTAAAACATTATAAAAATTTTAGTTTTCTTTATCTCATAATTGAATGAGTAAATTTTTTTATAGAGATTTAAGTAAATGTAAATACTTTTATATTAAATTTATTGATTGATTTTTTTTTCTAAAAGCATACATTCAATAATTTTAGAATTCTTTAAACATTTTTATTTTTATTTTTATTTTGAAATTTGTGGAAATTTTCATAAATTTTTAAGAATTTAAAAAAATCTTATCGTGCTCGATTTTTTTATAAACCTTTATAATTTTTAGAATCTTTCAAAAGTTTTTGAATTTTTTATTTTTGAGTTTTTAAAGATTCTTTTAGTTTTTCTTTAAAGTTCTTTTTAAAGATTTTAATAAAGAATCTTACATCTTTTTTCATAATTTTTAGAAAATTCTTAGATTTACTTTTTATGAAAGGTGAATATTTGGTACAGTAATAATGTATTTTATTTATTTTATAAGTATTGACATGTATTTTTTTATAAAATTTATTTTTTAATATTTTATTTATCTATAATACACTTGTCAACCCCTTGATTTCTTTTGTAAAGTCTAAAAATTCTATTGATAGTGTACTAAAAAATTTTCCTTACACAAAACTTTATTTTTTTAGAATCTTTCAAAATTTTTTTTTTATTTTCTACAATCATTTATAATTTTTGGTTTAATATTGATAATATATTTTTGTTAAAATAACTTAAAAATCTAATTTAAAAAACTTAAGTAATGTTTGGGTAATCATCTAGTAGTTGGATTAGGGTGTAATAGCTTATAATTATTTAATGGTGGCGTGTTTGGGTATTGGTAGGTCCACCGAATTAGCTGTAAGTGAAGTACCCCAATTACACTTTCTAATTTTTATAAGAGGTTGAAAATTAGAGTAGTTACACTAGTAATTATTATATTTTTTTCCAAAAAGATCTCTACCCAAACTTAAAGACCGTCTCTTTCCTCATTCAACCATAATTTTCTCTTGTTTACCTCACTCGTCAACAATAATATATTTATTCATAAAAATTCATGGCTAAAAAGTATGGACATAACTTATTTATGTGTCCATGTCATATATTATAAAAATAATATATTTATTTATAAAAAAAAGGTTATAGTTTTTTATTATAACTTATTTATTAAAAAAAATTATAAAGTTATGAAAAATTATATTATTTATAAGAAGTGTTATGAAAGTTATCGTACAATCTATAAAACATTTTTTTATAAAAGCTATAATATATAACTTTTATATTATTTTTTACTTAACCTATGATTATATAAATGATATGATTTAACATAAGTTTTTCTTTAAATTATGTTTATATAAATTTTTACCTACATATTATATGGATTGTGGACCTAAATATTATCAGATCCATGCTAATAATACAAATACAAAATATTTTTTGCATCATAGATACCATTTGGGAGAATGCTAAACACAAGCATTATAGATAACTAGCGAATTCTTTAATTCGTGACATTCAAAGCTTGTAAATATTATTGAGAAAATATTTGTTGTTCTAAAATTTTCTTTTCATATTAATAACTTCAACTTAGTACAGCATAAAAAATAAGGTTGAATCGTATTAGTATGTTACATATTTTTTAACTTTAATTATAGTTGAAATTAAGATATCCATATTGTAATGGGCCAATTTTGGCCTAGCCCTAGTTAAAATAAAAACCAAATAATAAAACAGTCCAATTAATAGTCCATTATATATGACCCAAAACCCAAATCAGCCTAAAATTTAAAACCCAATTAAAACCCCCATCAGCCCACTACCTAGACTAACCCTAGCCCAATTAACACAGAACTAAACAGCAAGCAAAACCCTAGTCCCCAAGGTGCAGCCACCGCATGCCCCTCTGCCCTTGACCAGCGCCGCACGCCACCACGCCTCCTCCACGCGTCTGACACCACCTGCAAAACGAAGATCTACACGCAAGCAGAAAGGACAAATAGAAAAAACAAATAACAAAGAAACAAAAAATAGAAATCAAAAGTCTTGTAATTTGGCTATAAAAGCAATATCAACATGCTTGTATTTTTTCTCTTCGTTTCTGGATTAAAAGGAGAGAAATACGAAAATCAATAAAAAAAACTAAAAAACTTTCAAGGTGACTTTTTTTATTTCAAATATTGCTTTAAAATTTTTATTTTTTTCTGTTATTTTGACATAAAAAATAAAAAGAGAAAAGGAAAGGGCTCACCTGAGTTACCCCATGTCCCGTCGTCGGAGGTTTCTCCTCGCGGTCGAAATTGGGCACGAAAAGGGGGTGAAGGTAGGCCTTTTTCCTTTCAGTTTTTGCGGGCTTGGAGGGGTTCGTCTTCGGGCCCATTTTTTGCGCATCGCCGGCCACCGGATATGGTGGCGGTGCGACGGTCAGAAAGTGGCCCCAATCGACCGGAGAAAGAAAAGGTTGAGAGAAAATGAGAGGGTTTAAGGTTACTTTTTTCAGATTTTTGGGAAAATGGGGGAAGAAATGAAAATTTAAAAAAAAAATTGGCTTTAATAGCCGAGTAAAACGGCAGTGTTTTACTCCCCTCCCCACACACCTCAAAACGGCATCGTTTTGGGGGGGCCGGTTCGACCCGACCCGATTGGAGAGGGTCCGCGCGTTTTAAAGCCCAATGGGCTATTTGAGCATTAGGTCCCCTCGCCTTTGTAGCGCGTCTCAATGGGGTCCCTTTTTTATTTTTATTTTTGATTACGGCCACATAATTTTGCCTTTATTCCATTTTGGACCTCTGACCATTTGAAGAGAAACCCTTGAAACGCTGCGCATAAAAGCACTGAGAATATTTCCCAGTCAGTCCCTCGTCGTTTCAGCGCATTTCATCTCAGTCCTTGACCGCTTTTTTCTCATTATTTACAATTTTTACCCTTAAATTTCTATTTAATTTCAGTCTAGTCCTAATCTATTTAATTAATTTATTTGTTTATTATTTCAGTTTTTTTTAGGAATTGTTTTATTGTTATTTATTTTAAGTTTGTTTATTTTATATTGTTTATTTTTAAATCGTTTTATTATTAGGCATTTTAAGTTTTTTTTTTTTACATATTTTAAGCTATTATTCATTTTTAAATTTCATATACATTATTTGTTTTAAAATATTATATATATTACTTATTTTGAAAATTTTTAGATACCTATTTATTTTAAACTATTTTATATACATATTATCTATTTTAAATTTTTTTATATAATTACTTAGATATACTATTTTATATGAGTTTTAAATTCCATTTTTTTATTATTTTAACCTTTCTATATATTATTTATTTTGAAATATTTTTACATACTCGTTATTTTAAATTATTTTATACATCATTTATTCCAAATTTTCACGTAGAGCATTTAATTTAAACTATTTTGCATGTTATTCATTTTAAATTTCTTTTGTATTTATTTATTTTAAGCTACTTTAGTATTATTTATTTGAAACTTTTTTATATTATTTACTTTAAGTCGCTTTATTCATTATTTATTTTAAACTTTGTTTTTATTTACTTTAATTTCTTTTTACAAATATGATGTTGTTTCATTATTATAATTATTAATGTTGAAATTAAAAATGATGTACGTCATGTGATTATTGCCATCATGTGTTATAATTTGTTTATCCGTGTTTTCTTATTATTATGATTCATTATTGTGACATTCTATTCATAAATTGTTATCCCATGCTCCATCTTATCGTTCCATCTTATTTCATCACTTCAAAGGTTGCGTTTAAAATTTGTTACATATCCTTACTAAAAACCGTTTCATTTTATCCCCAACGAATAATGCACATTGCTAAGTGTTGCACTTGTTATTATTCAAAACAAAAATTTTTGAAATAAGGTAATGTTTCGCGTTTTGGAACGTCGAGAAATCGTGCTCTAACTTACGGGGTTGCGGTTTTCTCGTTGATCCTAAATAGCCAAATACCCTTTCGAGTTTTAAAATACATGGAATTTCAATAAAAAAAATAAAGGCAAACTTATTCTCGATGGTTTAGATGTCACATCCTAACTTAAGGGGTGTGGCATATCGTTATCACGAGACGAGTAGACCTTTGATGTTCCTTTGACTTAATCCGAATATTTTTCTAAACAAACATTAATAAAAAAGATCATATTTCAATCTATTTCTGATTTTCAACTTTCGACATTAAGACACTAATTAATCAATTCGGTATCAATTTTGGGCGTGACGAGGTTGCTAATCCTTTCTCGCACGTAACCGACTCCCGAACATGTTCTCTCGAGTTTCGTAGACCAAAAACATCGTTTTAATAAACTAAAACGTTTTATTAAAGCAAAGGTGATTTGATCACACCTAACAAAGATTGGTAGCGACTCCCGTTTTAATTTTCATTTTCAAACAAGTCAACCCTTTTCAAAAAAATGGTTTTGACAGCTTGGCGACTCCACTGGAGACGTTTGAGAGTCAAGCCATAAGTTGATTAGTTTTTGTCTTTTGTCTTTTGTCGAAAATTGAAAATTTGTTTTAAATTTACGATTACTTTATTGCATGTTATCTGTTACTTTTGTGGTTTTCTTAATAATATGTTTGCTTTAAGTGGTTTAATTCTTGTAATGTATCTTTGCATATCGCATCGCATAAATTGATCGATTTTACCCTTTAAGTAGGAGTGAGAAACTATTCCTTCGTGAGGTCTTCACCTCCGTATAAGATAGTGGATCGCTTCAGGGATACATCCGTACCTATGTCTTCGTGAGATTTTCATCTCCGTATAGCCGTAGGGAAATGTATTCCCCTGAACTGAACTCGATCCGTATGAGCTTATAACTGGCGAGGATCGAGGAATCTACTACCCTTTAAGTCGACCCTTTTCAAACAAATGATTTCGACACATATTTCGAAAAGTAAATGAAAAAAAGGAGATCTTAATTATCTTAATGATGAATATTCAAATTTAGATGAACTCAGCCAAGGACCAACGGTCACAGATAATGGTAATGAATAAATGTTAAATATCAAAGAGAAAATAACTCAACAAATATACACTAAAACAATTAAGTACAAGTCTTTGTAATTATAAGATAATATAATTACTATCCTAATAAATACATTTTGAATCAATTACTCTTTACTCTCAAACATACATTTGTTGGATTACTAATTTTTTATTAAAATCTTAATTGGTTTCTTTAATTATTTTTCAAATGATTTTTTTAGTATTTAAGGGGAAAAATAAGGCTATTTTACTAAATTGACCCAAAAACTTTTAATATATATAAAAATGACCCAGGTTCAAAAACAATCACCAAAATGACTGAAATGAACAGTAAAATGAGATTTTGGCCTGTCAATGGCCACCACCAACTCGTATTTTGGACCCATGATTACCTGATAATTGTGCCAGGCTTAAATTTTTTTTTTGTTTTGGCCTGTAAATGGCCACCACTAGGGTATTTTTTTTAAATCGTATCATACTGGTATACAAAAATACCAGTATTTTAAAAAAAAATTGGTGCTGACTTGTCAATGGCTGGCACCAAGTACAAAAAAAAAATTAAATTTTTTTGATGTTGCCCGGTCAATGGCCGGCACCAGAGTATGAGTTTCAAAATTTTTTTTAAATACTAGTATTTTTGTATACCAGTATGATACGATTTAAAAAAATACCCTAGTGGTGGCCATTGACAGACCAAAACAAAAAAAAAACAAATTTTTAAAACTTGACACAATTATCAGGCAATTATGGGTCTAAAATACGAGTTAGTGGTGACTATTGACAAGTCAAAACCCTATTTTACTGTTTATTTCAAGTCATCCTGATGATTGTTTTTTAACTTGAGTCATTTTGTATATATTAAAATTTTTTAGGTAAATTTAGTAAAATAGACTTAAAATAATTTGGTTTCCATTGTTGTGAATGCTTTTTTTTGGAAAGTACAAATATTATGGCGAGACGAATAGACAATTATAGACCTAAAAGGAATCGCATGATACTGTAAAATAGGGAACGGGAAACAACCGCAGTCAAAAGAGTAACACAAAATCATTAACGCACGTGCTTGCTTTTCAGCGCTCTCTCTCTCTCTCTCTCTCGCTTGAAGACCGATCATTATTGTCATAATTCTGCTTTCGCCGGAAACCAGAATCTTGGGCCCTTCTAAAAACTTCGTAGAAGCCTCCCCCAATTATATCTCTGGTGGTCTCCTGTCACTGATCCAATCACGATGAGTACCGGTGAACTTCTCAGCGTCGAGCCTCAAGAGCTCCAATTTCCCTGTAAGCATCTCCCAAACTATTTCCTGTTTAAAGAATTTACAGTTTAGCGTAGCTTTCCAGATCCATTTCTTCATGGATATAAGTTCCATTTTCAACTGTTTTCTAATCATTAACATTTCTTGTTCCTGAATTAGTTGAATTGCGAAAGCAGATCTCATGTTCTCTAAACTTATCCAACAAGACTGGCAATTATGTGGCTTTTAAGGTAATTCTGAAATCTCGTGTTTCAGTTACTACTTTTTCCTCAAACATTTCTGGTAAAAGAAAGAAGGAAAATTTCTGTACTTAGGATGTGTGTGTGTGTGTGTGTCTTTTGCAGGTGAAAACGACAAATCCAAAGAAGTACTGTGTAAGGCCTAACACTGGAGTTGTATTACCTAGGTCTACGTGCAACGTTATTGGTCTCTCTCCTTGTCCCTCTCTGGCACAAAATTTGGACTTAGCTATCATTATTTTAGTTAATCATGTTTCTTTTTTAATGTTTAGTTGAATTTCATGGCAATCATAGCTTTATTTGCAACTTTATAATTACCTTTTTCAGTAGTTACTTTTTTTTTTTATGGAGTCAGTTATAATGCAAGCTCAAAAGGAAGCACCTCCTGATATGCAATGCAAGGATAAATTTTTACTTCAGAGTGTGGTTGCTAGTCCTGGAGCTACAGCAAAGGATATAACTTCAGAGATGGTAAGTATTGTAGTCTGTTAGATCTGATTTGAATAAAAGTGGGTTTTTGTTTTAACTGTTTGCTTTTGAATATGTCAGTTTAACAAAGAATCCGAACATCATGTTGAGGAGTGCAAGTTGAGGGTTATTTATGTTGCCGCTCCTAGGCCGCCTTCCCCTGTTCGGGAAGGATCTGAGGAAGGATTGTCACCTACGGCTTCTGTCTCGGACAATGGTAGCTTGAATGCTGCAGAGTCTGTGAGTTTTCCGTGTCACTTGTGTTTGACATTAAATAGGGTTCTAGTTTTGATCAGTGTGTTGCACTGAAATACTAATGAGTTGTGTATTGGCTATACAATTGTGCCAGCAGGTGTCAAGAACTCGTCTTGAGCAGCATAAACATCAAGACAACTCAGATGATGTAACTTCTCTCTCTCTCTCGTTCTGTTATTCGTACTTTTAGCTCTGGCATTGAAATTTTATGGGCTTCTGTAAGCCATGTTTTTAGGTTATATCTAAACCAATGGGGTTAATCCATACATTATAGTAGTTCTTTATATTTGCATATGGTTGACTTCAGTTCCATAATTGGTTAATTTAGGAAAATGCTTGATTAATTTGTCACATATTACAAGTTGAAGAATACATTGATGATATTGGATATGATGCATCTTTTGGTGGAAATTTCAATCCATCATCAACCAAAACTTAAAAAATTCTCAGAGTACCATGCCATCGTTTACTTGATTCCAATGCTGGGATACACTAGTACACGCCTAGGGATGCTGACAACCTCCTTTAAAATCTTGGTTTGTTCGTTTAAGCTGAACACTAGTGCTGGGGTCACATTTTGAAATTCAACTTCTGCTGTTGGTTTTTCAGATCTTCTTGATGTCAGAAATAAAGAAGGATCTAACATGGATCTGCTTTAAATGTGGCATTATACCTTGTCAGATAATAAATGCTATATTTTTCTTCAGGTTAATGAATAAATAACTCTTTTGCCTATATGATTTAATGTGATAGTAGTCTAATTGAGATATGTTAAAAGAACTATCCTCTTGAAGAATGAAAAGTCTTGAAAGGTTGAATGCGAGAGGGAAAGCTCCTTCTAGCGAAACTTGCAATTACCAAAAAAGGGAAAAGGAAAGCCTTAAAAGATTGTGGCAATACTTCTAATTGCAGGCAAAGTCGCTCATTTTCAAGCTGACTGAGGAGAAAAACTCTGCCATTCAGCAAAATAAGAGGCTGCAGCAAGAACTGGTAAAGTTACTCCATATTTTCTCCGAGCTTATTGAGTGTATTTTGGAATTAAATATTCAGGGTTCCAACTCATCACAAAAGTTCCAAGTTGCTAATATGCTAGCTATATACCAGTGCATTATCAATCATGTGCAATCACTTTCCAGTTGTCATTAACTTATCTTTCTCTTTAGGTTGAAACATAGAATGAAAATGAGCTTCTATAGAGGGTTATAGATAGTTTAGAAGGAAATGGGATTTTAAAGAATAATAATAGAGAGAGGATGCTGATAGTAGTTTGTTATCCCAGTATAATTCTAGCATCAATATGATCCCCACTGGTTGAAATTTGTAGTTTTATGCAGCCTTACATTGAAATTTAATTTGCAGGACCTCTTGAGACGTGAAGCCAAAAGAGGTAATGGTGGTATTCCATTCATGTATGTAATTCTTGTTGGCTTGCTTGGTATCATTTTGGGGTACATCTTGAAAACAACATGACCGCCAAGTTTATCCTTTCCTCCTTTGACACATCTCGCGACTGCTAGAAAAATGAAATGAAGAAAAGTGGATAAACAAATGTATATTGATGGGTTGTATGTAGCTCTTGTTAAATATATTACTTACTGGTCTTCATGAATGCACAAAAAACAAAGCCAATGTGTGACGGGTAAGAAGCAACTATGGTTCATTGTATTACCTTGCATTGACAGTACAACTTTCAAGTGACAACCACTGGAATGGATTTCATTATTGCTGCCAACTTCTTTATGAACAATCTTGGAACGGCATTTAATCCATGAATTTTGGAAAAATAATAAAAAATGCATGTGCTTGACATTCATTTCTTTGCGAAATCTATTAATGATAGTTCTTTTGCATTGACGGGCTCATAGAAAAAGTGTATCCAACTTTTCATCAAATTATATATAGCTGAAATTTGTACATTTGTAGTTGGAAGCATTTAACTTGTAGAATAAAAGGAAGGAGCACCGAGTCTTGATTACAAGATTCTACTCCGTTCACAAAGGTACATCTTATAACAAAATAAGGGTACATCTTATAACAGAATAAGCTTGAATCCTATTTAAGAATTGTCAGATGTTCGTAACATGTTACACCTGCTGACAATTTTCCGGAAATCATCAAGATTTAGCTGCAATGCCATCAGTGAGAAAGGTAAGTAAATTCTTAAACTCGTATACATTTTGAAGTCACGCTTTATCCATCACATGCTTATGAATCCCATTTAATCTATCCATAATTCTAAATATTTCGTAAATCCATGTTTTTATACTTTTTAAATATATATATCATATTGAATCCCAATTAATCTATTCATAATATATGCATTTCATTCTTCCCATTTACCTTATAAATCAAATCCAAATTAAAAATTTCAAATCAAATCAATCTTTCCAAACAAAGCACTAGGTTTGGTTTCTTTTATTCACATAATAGGTTTGGTTTCTTTTATTCACATAATACCTATAATTCACTGCTTACAGGACTCATTGAATATTTACTCATATCCATCGTGTAAATACTTTCATACAATGGGAAAAAGAAGATTACTAACTAAAAGAATGTACTAACCTTCCCATCACCATCGGTATCAAAGCATTGGATCATCTCAGCCAAGTCCTTATCTGTCCACATAAAATCATGTGCAATAGCTACTCTTCGTAAATCTCTCATAGAAATGCTTCCTTTTCCAGCTTCTGATGGCCAACAATGCTTTTGATCAGTGACCAAAAAAGCATATTCAAGAATGGTGAGATAATACCAAAAACGGGCATAGCATTATATAGATGGGATGTGTTCAACATTGGGTTTCTGATTCTAATTTGACCGAACCAAAACATGCAATGAAAGCAATGGACCAAAAGCCCTACTAAGCTAACTCCTGTTACCATAGCATTCAGCATTAATTTCTTCTCAGGTGCCATTATATGTTAAATAATAGCTATTATTGTGATAGAACAGATCCTTGTGATGCAACAACAACACACACAACATCTTATAGCATCTCAAATGAGAGGCAACCCTCTGCTAGGAGATTCTTTTGCAACAGCAATGCTAATGCAAAACCCACATAGTTCCTAGTTTCAAAGCTTTCTATAGTAATAAGCTTACTTTGTTGATGCACATCCATGACAAGGAGATAGAGAGCAAAATGAAAGTAGTGTAAAAAATTACCATCAAAGTGAAAGAAGTGCACGACCATTTCGTCCTCAGTCATCTGCACGCGGCTGGTGAACTGTGATCCACATATGAAAAGAAACCAAGTGAATGCAAACTGAGAGTTAGGGGAAGCAAATAGTGTCAATCCTTTAAATCCACATATTAATTATGAAACAGAACAAACCGATTTTTTCCTCTTTGATCGAGCATTCCCCTTGCTTTCAGTGAAAGTAGCATCTTGCACATCTGTAGGTACAGCACCTAAAACTTCTCCAGAATCTTTAAGGGACAGAGCAATTGCCTGAAAATGTCTCACAAAAGTTTAGCCTCGCAGAAAAACCAGATACTTATAATAGACGAAGTTCCGCGGTTACCAAACTCAAACAAGTCAAAAACCTAGAAATGGAAACAGCATTTGCTCCATACTGTCACCGAAACGGACCTTCATTAATTCATCATCACCATCGTCAATGTAATCTGAACTACTCAAATGTTTTTGAACGGAAGCTTTCTTCTTAGATTTTGAGCCTTTATTTTTCACCTGAAAAAGAGAGAATCAATTCAAGTATAAAGCTAAACTATAACTAGATGGCTCGAGGGAACAGCTACACTATAAAGCAATCAATTTTATCATCTTATTTAGGGCTCCTTAAACGATTCGTTTCTTTGAGTTATTTTACCAAAAAAAAGGGCTAAATTGTAGCCGAGTACCCACCTTGTTTTTACGAGACTGAGTTTGAGGCGTTTTACTACCCGGAAACTCCTCCTCATCATCACCATCAAGTTTATCATCATCGTCTTCGTCGTGGTCATCCTCATTATCATTCGGCCTGTAATCTTCATCGTCATCAATGACCTTGCGTTTCCCTTTAATCTTGCTCGAAGTCCGACTTGTATTTGGCGACGAACCCATCAAAGAAGAGGCAATTTTGGGCAGACCCAAAGCCTCCATTCTGGCTCTGTTCTCTGCAATTCTTGCTAGCCTCTGCTTCTCATATTCGGATATACCTTGCTGTTCCTGCTTGAGGATTACTTCATTATCATCATCATCTTCTTCTTCTTCGCTTAACATCTCTTCACTTCCACTTTCTTCTGATTCAGAATTAGAGATTCGGCGTTTCGTCATTGTAGCTTCTAATTCTCCTGTAGATTTTTGCGCGACTTTATTGAAGAATTGGAACAGATCTTTTACACTCAGTTCATTTTAGGACGATCCTCCCCTTATAATACTTTAATGAATTTATAGTTACCTAAAATTTTGCTCAATTTCGGTATGAAAGAATAACCTTTTTTGCTTCCTATGTAGATATTTAGGTCATATGGATAATTTTTGTCCAATTGGTCTTAATTAGGGTAGGAAGGAAATGGATATAGGTTGGGACTTGTTTTTGAAGGCGTCAACAAGAAGAGCTACAACAGATAATAATGTTTGGCTTTGCGAGGAAGAAATGCAAATTGGGGGGATTTTTTATTGAAATAACTCAAATAATTTAATTAAGTATTAAAATAACCCATATTTTTAATTAAACACTAAAATGACCTGAAATTTACAGTAAAAATTGATGGAGCCAAATTATATGGCGCTGCCACGTCAGTAGGGAGCATAAAAAATTATTTTTTTGATAGAGCCATATAAAATGACACCACTTGTATAAATATCATATAAATACTGCAAGTTTTAAAAAAACAGGAGACTTTAAAATAATTTTCTATTTTTTGGTGGAGTCAACTTAAATAGTGCCACCAAACACCCTTCTTTTACCTTTTTTTTTAACTTTTGTCTTTTTCTTTAATTTTTTTTTTAAGTTTTATATTTTTTTTATTTTATTTTGTTTGTTTATTTTATTTATTTTTTGTTATTAATTTTAAAATTTTTAAAATATATATTTGAAATTTTTTATAATATATATTTTAAAATTTTAAATATTATTTTTAAATTATTTTTTAAATTTTAAATATTATTTTTTAAAATTATGTCTTATAAATTTTAAAAATATATTTTTGAAATTAATTTTTCTAAATTTTAAATTTTAAATATATTTTTAAACAAAATAAAATAATTTCAAATATATATTTTTGAAATTATTTTTAAATATTGAATATATTTTTAATAATATTTAAACATTTAAAATTTTTAAATAAAATTTTTATAAAAATTCTTTTAAAAAGTTTAAATATCTTTAAAAATAATTAAAAAATCATAATTTAAAAAATTCTAAAAAAATGAGAGACTTTAAAAATAAATTTCTAATTTCTGGTGGAGCCAATTTAAATGGCGCCGCCAGAACACCCTACTTCTATTTTTTTTAAATTGTTTTTTTTTTTTACTTTTTTTTAACTTTTGTCATTTCTCTGACATTTTTTTATTTTTGTCTTTATCTTTATTTATTTATTTTTATTTTATTTTTTATTATTAATTTTAAAAAATTTGAAATGTATATTTGAAATGTTTTATAATATATATATTTTAAATTTTAAATATATATTTTTTAAATTATTTTTCTAAATTTTAAATATTATTTTTAAATTATTGTTTAAAAATTTAAATATTATTTTTTAAATATTAAATATATTTTTAATAATATAAAACATTTAAATATTTTAAAGATATGACATTTCAAATTTATTATTAATTTTATAATATTTTAAATGTATATTTTAATTTGTTTTATAATTTTTTAATTATGATTTTTAAATTATTTTAAATTATGATTTTCAAATTATTTAAAATATATTATTTTTAAAGATATGACCTTTCAAATTTATTATTTGTTTTATAATATTTAAAATATATATTTTAAATATTTTTTAAATTTTAAATATAGTTTTTATAAATTATTAATTTTAAAATTAATTTTAAAAATATTCAAACGTCTTTTAAATTAAATTTAAAATAGTAAGAATTAATATTTTATTTGGTGGAGCCATTTAGAATGGCTCCATCACTTTATAGTGCACTTTTTTATATATTTTTTAATATAATAATTTAATATTTAATATTTTATTTTGGTGGAGCTATTCTTTATATCTCCACCTCTTGGTTCTCTACCATATATAGAATGGTGAAATTATTGTGTTCACTAGGAGAGTTAAAAAAATCTATTCAAGATGAATAATGAGGTGTTTTTGGTGCATGTTATTTTTTATAGTGAAATTATAGAAAGTGATGTTGGTTGTGTATTTCAAGGTCGACAAAGAGTAGGTTTGCGATTCAGAAAAATTGTGGAGCTAGCAGAAATGAAAAGGAAGATCAGTGCGAAAATAGCTATCCGTTGTGGAAGGGCGATGTCTAAATTATTTTACAAGTTTCCAGTCTCTACAGATCCGTTCAAATTTTGTGAGATGGAGCTGTTAGATGATGATGACTTAGGCACTATGATGGAAATATGGTGGCCGACTGGGAGTGAGAACCCCCAACTAGTTGAATTATTTGCCTAGTTAGCAGACTTAGAGTCTGTTGAGAATGTTAGTCCAATAAGTCAACATCACGAATTTGACTTTGATCTTAATATTGGATGGACAGACTAATTAGAATGTGAAGTGACATCACAGATGCCCAAAAATTCTAATTACGGTAGGAGTTTGTATAACAACCCTACCCCCGATCCCCATTTACAAATACATCCAGAGGTGATAATAAGCACAGAGGCAAATGTCAGAGAAATGACCAATAATGGTGAAGATTCTGATCAAGATGTTAAAGATTTTAGTGACCCCGATGTTGATGAGGTTCCGGACGATATCGATGATGAAGGCCCGGAAGAGGTTGAAGATGTTCATGGCCCTTCATTTAGTAACCCAAATCGTGGAATTATTTTACGAAATGAACTTGGGGGCAACATGTTGAACGTAGATCCAGATGCAGCGCATGCATCCGAGTTTCTTTAGTACGCCGATATAGTACATGCTCATGGATTGGTGATAAATTCACAGTTCGAGGAGTTATTCGTTGGGAAACAGTTCGAGAACAAGGTGGACTGTGTGTTTGCCATCAAACAATACAGTATGAAGTTGTCGATTGATTACAAGGTTGTCAAATCTACACCGACATTATATGTTGGGGAGTGTTGGAGAGCTGACGATGGGTGTGGTTGGCGAGTTTGAGTTGTATTTATATAGATGACTCAACAGTGGCAAATATGAAAATTAGAAGGCCGTCATACATGTAGTGTGGCATGTATGTCTCAAGACTACCGAAAATTGGATGCCAAAAGTATTTGCAACTGCATCATGCCACTAGTGAAAGATAGTCCAATCATTCCTGTATCAACATTGATTGCAGACATGCAAGCTCTATTTCAGTACAAAGTTTCGTATAGGAAAGCATGGTTGGCGAAACAAATAGCTATGCAACAATTGTACGGCGACTGGGATGAGTCATACAATGAACTTCAAGATTGGATTTCAACGATGGTGGGGTACATCCTAGGAATTATCGTGGACTTGCAAACGCTGCCATATAGAGGCCCTAATGGACAATTGGAACTGGGGAGAAGAGTTTTTCGTCGACTGTTCTGGACTTTCGATCCATGTGTTAGAGCCTTTCCCCACTGCAAACCGCTAGTGCAAATTGATAGAAGATGGCTTTATGGAAAATACACGCAGATACTTCTGATTGCGATTGCACAAGACAGTGAAATGAACTACCAATCGCTTTTGCTATCGTGGAGTCTGAGAACTCCGAATCGTGGGTGTATTTCATTCAGAACTTACGGAGACATGTTGTCAGGCAAGACAACATTTGCATTATCTCCGACAGATCGAAGGGTCTTGTTGCTGCGATTCGACAATCTGAGGTTTCATGGAGGTCCGTCTATTGTATTCGTCACATCGCTATCAACTTCCACAATCAGTACAAGAATAAAGATTGTCGCAAACGAATTGTGAACATGGGTAAAAATATCGTATTTAAATTCATTTTTGTAATTATTTTGAGTCCATTTCCTAATTCAAATAGTAACATAACTTAAAATTGGAATACATACGTAGGATATGAGTTGAAAGCACACCATTTCAGACATAAGTTGGCGAGGTTAGAGACTGATATGGCAGGGTCCAATCCTT
This sequence comes from Gossypium longicalyx, assembly GCA_025698465.1. Taxonomy (NCBI): domain Eukaryota; kingdom Viridiplantae; phylum Streptophyta; class Magnoliopsida; order Malvales; family Malvaceae; genus Gossypium; species Gossypium longicalyx. The sequence goes on from CM047005.1 coordinate 6,453,867, forward strand.
CTCTCAAACAGTGGTTAGTTAGCATGGAGCCGTGGCAATGGGCTCAATGTTTTGACGAGGGGTACCGGTATGGTCAAATGACAACTAACCTCGTTAAGGCCATTAACTCCGTCTTGAGGCGTACGCGTCACTTGCCAATTTCAATGATTTTTTCAGCCACATTTATAGGCTAGCAAACTTAATGCCAAAAATAGGGTTGAAACAAGCAAAACAGTTAGAGGCAAGACACGTGTACGTCGAAAAAATTAAGGATGCCATGAAAGAGAATGCTCAAAGGGCTAGGTCGATGAATGCAGAACTATATTCCTAAAATTTGAAAACTTTTCAAGTGACAGAGTATATCGGTCGCCGATCGAGGATCCCACCACAGTCCTACGAAGTTGATCTCCGAAATAGGAGATGTGAGTGCGAGATGTTCCAAACACTACGTTATCCGTGTGTGCTTGTGGTTGCAGTGTGTGCTATCTACAATTTGAATACCGAACAATATATCGACGATGTGTACACACTTGAATGTACATTGCGTATTTGGGGTAACGAGTTCCCCGTATTAAGGGATATATCAACATGGAAAGTGCAACTGCCTGCGTTCGAGATGTTGCCAGATCGGTCACTACATAAGAGAATCAAAGGTAGATCGACAATAATGAGGATTCAGAACGACATGGATATAAGAGAACAAGTCGATCCAAAACGTTGCACCATATGTAGAACAGTTGGCCACAATCGGAGCAAATGTCCCCATGAAAATGTCTACACTGGTCAATCTTCACGGTCTGAAAGAAATTAAATGTTGTACCTGATGTTTGCATTTTATGATCTCTTAAAAATAAAGTTTGTATTATTTAGTGTTAAGTTTTTACTTAAAATTAACAGTTGCAACTTTAAATACTTTAAAAGATATTATAAATTATATTAAAAAAGACTAATATATATAAGTTGTGGAACCATAAACCAATACAAGAAATATTACATAACACTTGAAATTTACATAACTTAAAATTGGAAAGAACTAGGAGTGGTATCGTCGTTTGGGGTATAGCGACTCACGGGCCCTCGTTGACGGGGTGGACGTTGGGGTGTACTGTATACATTAGGAAGATCGGCAGCTGGATTGAACGTGGCCTGAGGTGGGGTGGAGTACATGTTATTACCAAACATATCAAATGATATCAGTGGTTGCTCTGGGTGATATGAGCTTGAACCGCCTATGTCCGGGTGATATGAACTTGAACCGGCAATGTCCGAGTGATATGAACTGCTCTAGGACTCATCACAAAAAGCGTCAACCCATTGGTCCGATGTGTTCAAAGGTTGGTCCTCCGAGTTGGGCTCCGCTATATGTTGATCCTCTAGCTCCCCCAAAGGTTGATTTCCACATCAGTAGCCGTGACCCGGTACTATCATAAGTTGTCCACCATATAAATAAACACGCCATCGAGTTATGTACCACTGCATGTATTCAGTCGATGGACTAAAGTCAAACATGCACGAGTGCATCTCAGGCCGCCTGTCGTACCGGGCATTTCATAGTGTTACAAAAGATTGATATTCCACGCTCCAATCTATTGTATGTTTCCCCCTCATGGTCTTACCGTGGACTTCATCAAATTGTTCTAACTCGACTGGCAAAATTGTCTACACCCAAATTGTCGCATAACTCGATCACCATTGTACCACTCAACGGTTGAAAAGTTGAGCATCGACGTGTTAATGCATCACATATGGGCTTCAGCGTGAACCTACTAAGGAATAATGGTTGCAATGTTCAGTGCAGAGTACGACATCCACAAGAACTACACAATATAACATAATGAGTCAAGTCATATCACATACTGCAAGTGGATAAGTTAAATCAACGTTACTTAAACCATATAAATATATATTACTTTCTCTGCGGCATACGCCTCTATCATTTGGCGGTAAATGATTAATGTTTGGCTCGCACCAATTCTCGGAGACGTGGCCCTTCTGAAACCGAAACAAACACGTTAGTAGTTAAACTTTGGAAAATATTATCCACACTTATGAGTCGTTAAATGTTAAGTATAATTTTATTTTTACCTATTTATAAGTGGCCACGAATATGGTTGGTGCCTAACAGCCGCTAGAAACGGCATCCTGTATAAAGCCCAAGACTGTAGCAAAACCAGACAACCAACCATGTTACTAATCCCATGTTTTGTTGCTCGGCAAAGCTTATAGTACAATGCGGCCAACACTGCCGATCCCAAACTGTAACTACCAGCATGAGAAAAGTCCTCCAATAGAGGCAAGTACTTTAAGTAGACCCTACTAGACGTGTTGTTTGGCATAAGTACCCCCCGATCAACTGCATAATATAGGCTCGCGCAACACACATCACCTCGTACTCAGTGGCAGTGCTCGATAACTCCTTAAAATTTGCTCTCAACCATTTCAATGTCAAGCATGTGAAATTTCGTTCCCCATCATTAGGGGACCGTCCAAGCAATCTGTGGCATAGTACTGAAGGTTCGAACACATTGCTTCGACCCGTGACCACAACACCGTCAATTCGTAACCCAAGTTGCATAGCGACGTCTTCCAATGTGATAGTGCACTCCCCGCACGGCATAATGAAGGTGTGGTTCTCCGTACACCACCGCTCAACCAAGGCGGATATTAAGTTCGCCCTCAGCTCAGGATTAATGCTACGTCCCCAAATCCCGCCATCTGTAAGTATGGCATGATCCGCTTGTCTGGATCGTACTTGGGAAAATGAAACCGCGACCTCAAAACCCGATAACCATCCTGTATGGTAATTGTTTTATAAAAATATGATAAATCAATTATCTATATAATTTAAACATGAAATTATATATTAAAGACTAAAACTGAAAGGTTGAGAAAACAAACACATCACACTTATACTATACCGACGTAGCCATTCTAAGTATTTTTTATTTAAGTTAAATTAAATAAGTAATGATATATATTAATAATAGAATGAAGATTTGTCATAAAATATTAATCATAGTTAAGCATTAAAACTAAAGGCAACTATATAACAACAAAAAGTACATAAAAATAATAATAATATCCTAAAAAACTATAGGTTGTACGGGTAAATATAAAAATAAAAAAAAACTTATTTTTATTGAATTGATATCTATAATAATATATAGAGTTTTACATATAATATAAACTAGGCATATTCAAACTCGAAAATTTATCTTACATACGAGAACTTTTATCTTACATATAATATATAGACTTAAATTTTTTTAATATGTTCAAAATTTTAGTATATTTAAATATATTCAGTTATTAAAAATTTAAAATTAGTTATACTCAACATTTTATTTTAACATATTTAAAAATTTAATATATTTTAATTTTTTTACGTTTTTAAAATTTTAAATAAATTAAAAATTATTTTTCTCTTTTCCTATTAAAAATATATTAAATATATTAACATTTTAAAATATATTTTTAAAAATATATTGAATATATTACAATTTTAATATTGATTATACTTAACATTTTTTAATATATTTAATTTCTTTAAGTTTTTAAACATTTTAAATCTATTAAGAAAATCATTTTTATCTTTATCTATTAAAAATATATATTAAGTACATAAATTTATGAATGTGTATTAAAATTAAAAAATTAAAATATAAATTTATAAATGTGTACTAAAATTAAAAAATTATAACCAATACATACAGATTAATTTCATGCAAGAAAATAGTTAAAAAGGAATAATAATAACTAAATAGAGATCACATTCATGAATCAAAATACGTTGAGCAAAGTAGTGCTTAGCAAGAAAAAAAGAAAACTAAAACGATTATTTATTTAATTCATAATTAATTTTACTGTTTCGTCAATCCTCGATAAAGTGTGATCCGTATCTCCAGAAAACATTTTGATATCTGCATAATATAAAAAAATAGATAAATACAATATAAATAATTATTATATTACAATAACTATAAAATATAAAAAAAAATTTAACTAACTTAACCTCTCTTTTTTTCTCTCTTTTCTTTCTTCTAAGGGGGGACTAAACCCCCCTTATATAAGATTAGTTTTTTTATTTAATATTTAATTTCATGTCTAGTCACATTATATGATGTGATCTTATAATATATATTTTTAACTTTTAATTTAAATTTTTACTTTTTAGTATATACATTTTTAAATAATTTTTTTAACAAATAAATCTTTTTTAACAAATATTTTTTTAATTAATTCAAATTTCAATTTTTTAAATAAAATATAATTTTTTTAACTTTTAAATAGAATTTAAAAAATGGTTTGAATATCTTGGCTTTTTTTATAAAAATAACACAAAAATTTAATTCATTATCAAAATAACTCATTTTTAATTAAACACGTAAAGTGACTCAAATCTGATAAAAGTTGGTGGAGCCAAATTAAAAAAATGGGTCATTTTGATAATTAATTAAATTTTTTGGGTTATTTTTATTAAAAAGCCGAATATCTTTAAAAATAATTTAAAAATCATAATTTAAAATATTATAAAACAAATTAAATAATATTTAAAATATTAAAAAACTAATAATAAATTTGAAAGGTCATATCTTTAAAATATTTAAATATTTTATATTATTAAAAATATATATTTAATATTTAAAAAAATAATATTCAAAATTTTAAAAATAATTTTAAAATAATTTTTAAAATTTTTAAAAATATATATTATAAAATATTTCAAATATACATTTTAAATTTTTTAAAATTAATAACAATAAATAAAACAAATAAATAAACAAAATAAAATAAAATAAGAAAAAATATAAAACTTAAAAAAAGAAAAAAATGTAAAGAAAAAAATTTTAACTTAAAAAAAATTAAAGTAAAAAAAAGTAAAAAAAGGGTGTCAGGTCTGGTGGCGTCATTTAAGTTGGCTCCAGCAGAAAATAAAAAATTGTTTTGAAGTCCCCCATTTTTCTATGGTATTTATACAGGTGACGCCATTTTACATGGCTCCACCAAAAAATTAATTTTTTAATACTCCCTGCTAATGTGACAAGTTGGTGGCGCCATATAATTTGGTTCCACCAACTTTTACTGTAAATTTCAGATTATTTTAGTGTTTAATTAAAATGGTGGGTCATTTTAGTACTTAATTAAATTATTTAGGTTATTTAAATAAAAAAGCCCAAATTGGGAAAAGTGTGATATGGGGTGGAATTTAAGGGATGTGGTGAGTAGAGAATCGAGGAAATTGATAAATCCGATATTGAGATTTAGGGTGCGTTTGTTTGCAAGGATTTGATTTTTCAAAAAATATTTTTCTGATTTTACGATGTTTGGTTGCTTGAAAAAAAATTACATGGGTAAAATTTTTTTCAAAAGACGGTAAATGATATGAGTTTTTTTAAGGAAAATGTCTTACAGATTTTTAATCGATAAGACATTTTCTGGAAAATCTTCCTCCACTCTCACCATATTATTTCTCCTTCTTCCGTTCTTCATCCAGTTCCCTTCTTCATCCGTTCTCTCTCTCGAACATCTACAGCCATAGCTTCTTTGCTCCCGCATTTCTCTAGTTTTTTTTTCATTTGATTTTAGTTCTGCTATCATTCTTTCTTTTTGTAATAAAAAAATTTGATTTGAATTTTACATGTTCAGGGTTCGTATATACAAATAATTCTTTAGGGCTTTGCTTACTCATTTATTGAAGGGTCTTTTTCTTTTGTTTGTTTGTTTAATTTTTGTTATTTTTTTTATTATATTTGTTTGACATTATGGATGCAGGATCTTTGAATCCTTTTTCAAAATTGAGGGGACGATCCAAATGTCCACTTCAGGAACAGATTCTCCAAAGAATAAATTCTAAAGAAAATGTAAGTATCCCAACTTAATACTTTTTTTATTTAATTATTGCAAAACAGGGTTTTCTTGCCCTTGATTTACATGGGTTTTTAATTTCACAAAGGGATACGAGTAAATCTTGGTCTTGAATGATTTTAGGAAACACGTTTGTTTAAATTAAGACTTCAATTTTACAGCTTGATAAATTAGACTTTGTGATGACATGCAATTTGAATGCTTTCTTGTCCTTGATTTATATGGTTTTCCAATCACACAAAGGAATATAAAGCAAATAGTAATGAAACCTTGGGTCTTAAATTTTGATTCTAGGAAACAGATTTGTTTAAATAAGACTTCAATTTTACAGCATGATAAATTAGATTTTGTGATGACATTCACATGAATTCTTTCTTGTCCTTTATTTATATGGTTTTCCAATTTCACAATGGAATATACGTAAATAGTAATGAAACCTTGGTCTTAAAGTTTTACTTTAGGAAACTGATTTGCTTAAAATTATATCTTGATAAATTACACTTTGTAATGACATTCAAATTGGATGTTTTCTTTGTACTGACAGCTCAATAGATTCATACCAAATTGCTCAGCAATGGACTATGGTTATGCACATTACATGCTGACTAAAGGGAGGAAGATCAAAGAGAACCATACAGTTTTCTCACCAGCCATGGACGCCTATAGGATGCAGCTAGCTGAGGCCTTGAACATGAATAGGACTTGAATCTTGGCTTTCAAGAACAAGCCACCAACACATGTTGAACTCTTCCTTTTCGACCACACAACTTCTTCTGCTCACCTAGAGAAACCTTCGAAGCCCCGAAGACACATTCCCCAGGTAAGCAGAACATGCTACATAAGCAATTTAACTAGTTTGGACTTTGGACATTAGGTTTTGGTTCCACAGAGGCTAATGCATTGTGATCATCATTTGGTTCTTCAAAGCTCAGAGAGAACATTGGATGCTCCTGACCTTATGGATGACTTTTACTTGAATTTATTGGACTAGGGCACCAGCAATATTCTTGAAATAGCACTTGGAAACACTATTTATTTATGGGATGCTTCAGATAGTTCTACCTCAGAACTTGTTACGATTGATGTGATGAAAATGGCCCGGTAACAAGTGTGAGTTGGGCTCCTGATGGTCGGCATATTGCCATTGGCTTGAACAATTCTGAAGTACAATTATGGGATTCTACTTCAAATAGGTAGGTTTGTATAATCTCTAAATATTAGCAGTTTCTTTTTGTTTCCCAATTTTCTCATTTATTCCGACACAATCCTTTATTTTCTAATGCTTGTAGTTGCACACTCTGAGAGGTTGTCATCGATCAAGAGTGGGTTCAATGGCATGGAACAGTCACATTCTTACAAATGGAGGAATGGATGGTATGATAGTTAACAATGATGTAAGGATTAGATCCCATGTTGTTAAAACCTATAGAGGACATCGGCAAGAAGTGCGTGGGCTGAAATGGTGGTCACGGACAACAAGCGGCCAATAGAGGCCATGATAATCTTGTTCACATATGGGATATGTCCAAGGCATCTTCAAATTCACCAACACAATGGATACACATGTTGGAGGATCATACATATGGGATATGGGATATGTCCAAGGCATAAGAGTTGGCAAAAGAGAAAGCTGATATTGCAATCAAGAGTCTCCAATGTCTTCCTCAAAGTGATTTCCGGTTAGGGCTTGAAGATATGGTGATGTTTAATCTAGAAAGGATTGATTAGTTTAACTAATCTAAAACAAGAAACATGATACATGACAGATAAACATGGCATGAAGTTGAAGCCTATACCAATATAGAACAGCTTTCTTAGGATATTAATTGGTTCTGTAACACCCCTAACCCGTATCCGTCACTAGAATAGGGTTACGAGGTATTACCAAACTTATACACTAGCATTTGTATAAAACCGAGACAAAAAAATTTCATTTCAAATCAAAACTTGTCATATTTCACTATAAAGTCCCTAATATGGGCCTACGGGGCCCAATACATGTTTTAGAAGTGATTCGGGACTAAACCGACAACTTTGGAAATTTTTCCTTGAAGATAGGGGAACAAGCCCATGTGGCCTGGGACATGGCCGTGTGGCCAGCCTGTGGGTAGTTCTGACTTGCTATTTCTTAAGCATCAAAGGGGCACACGGCTTGAGCACACGCCCATGTGGCTAGGCCGTGGGGTACACTGATTTTTCATCATTTTTAAGTCATTTTTACACGGTTTTGACACACGACAATGCTTAAAACCCGTGTTCTTCACATGACCAATCACACGGCCGTGTCATTTGCCCGTGTACTATCCTGACTTCATATTTAAGGATACAGGGACAATGGTCATTTCACACGCCCGTGGGCCGTCCGTGTGTCACACACGGTCTAGACACACGCCCGTGTGTCTAACCATGTGGACAAAAATAGGCTATTTTCCAAGCCATATTTCTCACCCAACTTGTTATCCATTTACACTAACACATATGTGTATTGATAACTTATTTCAAGACAGTTAATTCATACCAAAATCAAGTCTTATACATGTCTTATAACTACATCCAACCAATACAACCGTAGGTACCTCAAGTGATAATTTATACTCATGTCTATCTACATTCCTTGTTCATATTTATTAATATTGTGCCAAACGTGCAAATTTAATTTTATTCACTCATTATCCATTTCAACTTGTATATCATGATATAGACTTTTATACATAACACCAATGTATGTGTAACACCCTTTAACCCTTATCCGTCCCCAAAACAGGATTACAGGGCATTACCGGTCTGTACAGTTCAATTTTAGTCATTTATTAAAATAAATGTTTCTAACCTTGCAAATTAAAACTTCAACCAAAACAATTTGCCAACATTCAAATAATCCAAATACACTTAAATATACTCAAATCTTACCAATCTAAAACATTTTATAACCTACCCAATGAATCTTTTTAAGTATATCACTTACTCTATCAATTATTTCAACTTCATACTATATACCATTGCCAACCATAATTTACTTATTTCATCAATACTTTCACAACCTAAATGACTCTCATAAGACATCCTAGGTACATGCCATTACCAATACTCTACATACTTTACCTCATCGAATTCGGGATCGGCCTAGGATGCTGATTCAACGGTCTAGCCTTAACTTAACCTGCGCATGGAAACAAACTGTATGCTGAGTATACACTCAGTGGTATTTCTATAATCTGAACACTTAAACAATTATAAAACATATTAATTTATATATATTGAACTATTCAAACTCAATGAGTATCCAAACATTCACTTTCCAACCAATGTTTTAGTCTACCTTAAATTCAAAATCATTTATTATTTTTCAATAACAATTAATCAATCAGTAATATTCATTAACAATCAGTCAATCAGAATAATTATTTATTCAGTAACAATCGATCTTTCCAGTTCCTTTATTTACCCCTATTAATATGACTCGGTGTAACACCCCTAACCCGTATCCGTTGCCAGAACAGGGTTTCGAAGCATTACTACCATTTGCAGATTACTTAAAAAAAATTTAAATGCTTACCGATTCAATGCATCATGTAAATAAATATATTACCATTCAATCAACAGATTAGTACTTGTATAAGCATCAAACAGTAACTTTGTTAGTGTACTTGTACATATCTCATATAAATTCAACATTGATATAACTATTTTCTCGACATATCGTACTTGAGTTCAATAATAGTCTCAACTTACATAATTTTCTTGTATCAACATATCAAAGATAATCATATATGTACATGTCATGAAACATATCATGCTCTTACCGTTTCTTCATAAGCATATATGATTCATTTCATTATATTAATATTTCATGCTCCATCATTTCCATATATTTTATGTATATTTATTCCGATAATAGCTTATATCAAACCTAACATAAATTATATTCCACGTACTCATACTTATTTCGTTTATCTATCTTCATAATTATTTCATACAACTATTTTGTACATATATATTTCCATATGACCAGTTCTTGTAAACATTACACACAACCATTTTATATAACCATTCGTCATCTGATACATATTACCTGGATATCAATTGTTCAACATATGTCATAGCATCTCCCATCCACGGTCTTATTTATCTTTGACATGATGCCATAGTATCTTTCAACTATGGTCTTACTCATTTTCTGTCATGTTGCCATGATATCTTTCAACCATGGTCTTGTTCATTTCATATCACGTTGCCATGGTATCTTTCAACCATGGTCTTACACATTTCATATCAGGTTGCCATGGTATCTTTCAACCATGGTCTTACACATTTCATATCAGGTTGCCATGGTATCTTTCAACCATGGTCTTACACGTTTCATATCCGGTTGCCATGGTATCTTTCAACCATGGTCTTACACGTTTCATATCAGGTTGCCATGGTATCTTTCAACCATGGTCTTACACGTTTCATATCAGGTTGCCATGGTATCTTTCAACCATGGTCTTACACATTTCATATCAGAGAGCACACTCCCGCGAACCTCATCCTTACAGTGGGATTACCAGTCCAGGCTAAATCTCCTACAACGACAATTACTCTAATGAGCTTGGATCTGAATTACCAGTCCAGGCTAAATTCAGACCCTGATTCGGATTACCCGTCCGGGCTAAATCCATTTTACACATATTCTTCGGGAGGGCTATATCAGGATAGGATCACCCGTCCGGGCTAGATCCTTTTTACCGTCAATTCCTTTTCAGAGATCCATCGAATTTTTCCTTTTCATTCAACCGAGATTTATTTTCAATTTATTTCGAGTATTATCAATATTTCATTAAATATCATGAATTGAATATTCAAATCATATTTTCATCACATAACCACATATTTCAAGTATTTAAAATACAATTCAAGTTACACAAACTTACCTCATTGCTTGTTTGTGTTTATAATTTCATTAATTCGATATCTTTTCTTTTTCACGATCGAGTCTCATATTTGAGTCGTTCGGATCTTTATAAATAAATTTGATCATCATTTTCATTCATTTCATATACTAATGCATTTAATTAATGCTTTAGGCAAAATTTACCATTTTGCCCCTAAACTCTTAATTAATGACGATTTCATCCTTAGGGTCAGGAAAATAAAATTCTTGCAATTTAATCCTTATTTCCAGCTATTATTCTCATATATATTGATAACAGTCCACGAATTCTATAAAACATCAGAATTTTCCATAATTTCAACACTTTTCAATTTATTCTTTCAACACTTTTCAATTTAATCCCTAAAACATGTTTTCCCCCGATCTTGAACTAAATAAATAATTTCATTCAATTTTGTAATTTAAATAATAAAATAATCCATTTCATGCAATTTGATTACTTCTGACATTTTTACAAAATTGCCCATAAAATATTACTTTTATTCAATTTAGTTCTTGAGCCTAGAATATGCAAATTAGCCATGCTAGATGAATATTCATACATATTTTTCCTCCTCCTCCTCTCCATTCCACATCCTTAATGTAGATAATACACTTGTAAGTAACATTATCCATAATTTTTATTATTTACTTTTATGAATATTCAAGCTGTCTATCTGCATCTGGAGCTATAGAACTCAAAATTAAGATCCGCTAATTTTCTCTGAAACTAGACTCATATATCTTCTTACCATAAAATTTTCAGAATTTTTAGTTTATCCAATAAGTACAGTTTATTCTTTAAAATTACCCTTGTTCTGCTGTCTAACAGTTCTGACCCTTCTTCACTAAAAATTAATTATCTCCTTGTACAGAATTCAAATGATGTTCCCGTTTGTTTATATTGAAAATAGACTCATTCAGGATTCTAAAAATATAAATTTAAACCCCTAATTATTTTTATCCAATTTTTTATGATTTTACAAAGTCAGAAAAGGGGAACCCAAAATCATTCTGACCTTGTCTCACAAAATTCATCATATCTCATGATTTACAATTCCATTGCTTACATAATTTCTTCTATAAGAAACTAGACTTAATAAGATTTAATTTCATATTTTATTCATCCTATAATTAGATTTCTACAATTTTTGATGATTTTTCAAAGTTAGACTACTGCTGCTGTCCAAAACTATTTTAGTACAAAATATTAATTACCATGTTATAACACCCTTATTTTCTTTTTCTACACCATTTCTCATCACTTTCTCTTATTTTCTCTTCACTAACATATCATGAACATAGGACCTTATGTAAGAAAACTCTACTATAACATTATTTCCATGCTTTGTCAATAATAACAAACTTAAAAACATATTGAAATCTTGATATACTTACCTTGTTCTATTGATACTAATCTTTAACTTGATTTTCTCTCTCCTCCAGCTTCTATTTCTTGAATCCAACTTGATATTCTAACTCCCCATGGTCTCCTTAACATTTTTCTCTCTTGGTAGCTATGGAAATTCATTTGATTTTTGGGTGAAAACGGTGAATTTTTGGTAAAAAGGACCAAATTGTAAAGAAAGTAAAACTTTCTTTCTTCCTCTCTTTCTCTCACGTTAGTGCATGGGAAATATGGATGAGAATTTCTCATCTTTCTTTCTTTATATACTAATAAAATAATAATAAAATAATAATAAAATATCTTATTAAAATATTAATAAAATAATATTTATCTAATTAAATAATTATAAAATATCAAAATATCTCTAGCATCATTATTACTTTCTAGATTTCTCTCTCTTCCAATTGACCGTTTTGCCCTTCATTATCTTTTAAAATTCCATCCTTAAGTCATCATTTAATTTGGTAAAATTGCAATTTAGTCCCTCATAGTTGCTTCATCTATTCAATTTGGTCCTAATTCATCCATTTTCCTTAGTTTCAAGATTATTCCACTCTTAGAATATTTACACTATTGGTCCTTCAAATTTTTCATATTTACACTTTAACCCCTCAAATTTTGAGTATTTACTCTTGTGCAACAAAACTTTTCTCACTTTTACAATTTAGTCCTTTCTTGAATTAATATATCATAATATACTTCTCAATATTGACATATCTCAAAATTTCCTCTCTTTTTTTTTTCACTTTATTTCTTTATTTTACTATATCAAAGATAATATCTTACTATAAATATTTTCAGGGTATTACACTCGGACCTAGACAGATACACGAATCCAACCAACACACCAATACGGCACATAGTGCCTCATCGGCCGAAGTCGAAACAATAACAGTAATAGTAGCAGTACGGTACACAGAATACCTCATCAGAACAAATTTGAAACGGTAATAGTAACAGTACGGTACACAGAGTACCTCATCAGAACAAATCCGAAACAGTAACGGTAACGGTAACAATGTCCGACACACAAAGTGCTGAATCGGTAATAGTAACAGTAGTCGGCACATAAGTGCCTGATCAGTAAGCCGGCAAAACCCGTTCTCTTCCATATCCTATGGCATGCCAACTATATCCGACTAGCCCGACTAGTTAATAGGGTATTTAATTCACTTTTCAGTTTTCAATTAATTCATATTTTAATTAATTAACTATATATTTTCAATTCAATATAATTCCATTCACTTTTCACTAATAAATATTCAATTTCACAATAATCACATTTTTCTATCAATTTCATCACACTTCCAACTACATATATTTTCCAATATAACAAATATTTATTATTCAATTTCCACATCAATATTCACTTCAATTCAAACATTCACATATATTCACAAATCAATTCAATATCAATATTCAATCCAATTCAAATAATCATCTCAAAATACCAACTCTCTCTCTCTCTCTCTCTCTCTCTCTCTCTCTCTCTCTCTCTCTCTCTATATATATATATATATATATATATATATATATATATATATATATATAAAATAATAAATCCAACAATTTAAGTATTAAGTTCGGATTATAGAAATACAAACCGTAATTTCTGAGCTAACTCCCGTTGTCTTTGTCTTTTTCCTTACTTAGCCGAGATTTCCCGAGACAACATTAGCTACGGGAATTAAAATAATTATACCAGTAATTTTCAGCACTCATTATAACAAATAATTGAATTTCTATTCAATTTACACCTTATTTTCAATTAGGTCCTAACTAATTCATTCACTTTACCAACTTAATTCATACTCTATTTCTATTCAAGTTCCATCCAAACTCAAATTTAACTACTAAATTTTCAGCTTATTTCACTAGTTTCGAAATTTCCTCAAATTAGCCCTTCAACATAAAACTTATGAATTACTTTACAATTCGATCCTTATTTCATTTCTAACTTGAATTTCTATCAATTTAACTCTTATTTCATCATTTTACTCAACATAGACATTATCTAGAAATCTAAGAACTTTCAAAATATCAACTTAATTTCATCAAAATCTTATTCCAAAGCTTCTAAAACATTAAAATTAAGTAAAAAATACTAAATTTACTTACCTATTAAACTTCTAAGCTTTAAAATCCCTATTTCTCCTTTTTTCCTTTCTTTTCTTCTTTCTTTCTTTCCTTCCCCTGCTTTTCGTTCCACATTCTGTTTCTTTCCTTCTTTTTTCGTTCCACATTCTGTTTCTTTCCTTCTTTTTATTCTTTTGTTTCTTTTATATATATAATAACAATAATAACTATAATAAAAATCTATTTAATAACAAATATTTATTTAACATTTGTACCAATCATTTTTATACACTTGTTTTTCTTTTCTTTTATATATATATATATAATAACTTAATAATATACTTCTATAATAAGTAAATATACATGTATTTTACAAATGTATGTATAATAATATTACACATTTCATTATACATACCATACATTTGTCATTCTTTTCTTTATTTATCATATAAATATCTTTTATAAATAATAATTATCTTTTAATAATTAAACACATGTATTACAATTGTATGTATTTTCATTAATACACTTGTATCCAATCATTACCATACATTTGTCTTTATTTAATTTATTTCATAATATAATATCAATTAAATAATAATAAATACATTAATATTTACTTAAATAATAAGTAAATACATATATATATTATAATTGTATGTACAATATTTATTACACATGTATTTTATTTTTACCATACACTTGTCTTTCTTTTATTTATTTATTTTAGTAAATATCTTTAACTTAATAATAATACCTATTAAATAATAATAATAATAATAATAATAATAATAATAATAATAATAATAGTTTAATATAAAACCATAATAATAACAATTATAACATTTAATGTACATAATTCAAGAAAATCTTGATTTTTCTTCCATTTACCGCCTCATTACATGGGTATGGCTTAATTGCCATTTTGATCCTTTTTATTTTCTATTACTTTAAAACTAAACTTTCACACTATATTCAATTTAATCCTTTTATCCAATTATCCTTAATTAAGCTAAATTTACTTAATTAAACTTTAATTAACCACTCACTTAACTTCGTAAATATTTTTAATAAATATTTACGAATCTATTTTTTAGAAACGGAGACCCGAAAATGTACTTTTTCGATAACTGTAAAATTCAAGTTATTACAGTATGTCCATAGCTAGCTATTCCAATGGCTAGTCACTTTCAATTATTTACATCTTAATCATAGTCCATTTAACCTATACATGCCATTATAACCACAATTGTTTTACCTTTTCTACCAAATTGAAATGATGGATAGTGTGAGTGATCTCCGCTGAGCTTCCAATCCAACAAGCTTCCGATTTACTATAAAATAGGGAAAAATAAAACGAAGTAAGCATTTAATGCTTAGTAAGTCTATATAACTTGGTAATCAACTTACCAACCACTCTTACTCAAATTAAACATGTAAGGCACAATTATATCATTTGTTCTCAAGCCCTATCGCACTTTCTCATCACCCATGTTAGTCATATGATTCATATAAATCACAATAAACACATATACAAACTCATCCATATTCGGATTTTCATACACATACATTTTTCCACCTCATGTATTCATATAACATGTATATCAGTTATTTTCATGTATTTCAGATACATTTCATATAATTTCATCTCAAATTTCCAGTATATTTCTTGTTTGAACTTAATTCAATAATCGATTGAAGTACTGATAATCACTCGGGTGATACGCTCAAAATATAGTAATATATTTTCATGAATGAATGTATTCATCAACCCGTTCATATTCAAGCATAAACATATCATATTTACATATTCTATTTCATGTAATATCATTTCATATTTTTCAAGTGAACACATGTAACAATCTATTTTCTTTTCATGTCACGATTTTACCCGTAGAATCATTGAAAACATCGATGGATATTTCCTTTTCCAGTAGTACACTTGAAGTGTACATTCCCTTTTCAAATGGTATACACAGAGTATACCTTTCCTTTTCAAATGATATACACAGAGTATACCTTTCCTTTTCAAATGATATACACAAAGTATACAGTTTCAAGTGTACACACAAAGTGTACATAGCCTTTTCATGTGGTATACACAAAGTACCTTTCCTTTTCACATTCGATAGCCGAAGCTATCCCTTTTCACTTTGTACACACAAGGTGTACAATTCTTTTTCATAATGAGATCAAAAGATTACCCTTTCTGGACAACCTTTCTGCAACACATGCAAGATCTCATTTCATATCGGTAATCACCTTTATCCATCGACTTTTAACTATTCAAACGGGATTTAGCATTTATCAAGAAATTATTGGATATATGTCCAATCTCATAATTTTACGCATTTATGTAATTTACATTTCACATTTAATTCAAGCTCAACAATGACATTTTAGTCATTGATCACTTTACGAGTATTATCATTTGCTTCAAACATTATCAATCATCGGGCTTTATTGGATATATAATCATTTCACATGTACATTTATAAAGTCACAAATACATTTCAAATCAAGCACAAAGACATGCACAACTAAGTTATACGAACTTACCTCGATAAATGTTTGTATACATAAAATCTATTTATCTGGCATTTTCTCCTTTCCTCGTTCTAACTCCACATTCGATTTATTCTGATCTAATTTAGCCATGAAAGCTTTCTTTCTCTTTCCTAGGGTTTCCATGGAATTTTTTGGGAAGAAGATGATAAAATTATATCTTTGTCATTTAATTTAATTAATATCATTTAATTTTTCCACTTTCCAATTTAGTCATTTACCTTTTTCTATTTTTCCATGGATGACTCACTAAAAGTATCTACATGTTTTTCATCAATGGTCTAATTACTATATAAAGACCTCTCATTTTGAATTACATTGCTCTTTGATCCTTATAGCTTCTAGAATTCAACTTTGACATTTTATTCAATTTAGTCCTCTTTGCAATTAGACACATAATCGATAAAATTTTTCTATAATTTTTTTCATGCCATATTTCTATCACGATATCTATCATTTTATGAAATTTAAATAATTTCATTTTTTTGGGCTCAAATTTGTGGTCCCAAAACCATTGTTCCGATTTTTACCGAAAATAGGCTGTTACAACTCTCCCCCCTTTTAGGATTTTCGTCCTCGAAAATCTTAGTAGAAAGGAAATTTAAATTCAAGTACTACCTTTTCAAAGTATCTTCCGATTCCCAGGTAGCTTCTTCAGTTTCGTGTTTTTAACAAAGAACTTTTACTAATGCTATATTTACTTCTTAACTCTTTCATTTCATATATCAGATTTCTGATCATTTCACTATAACTCATGTTGGCTAAATTTCAATATTCACTGAAGAATAACTTGTGATGTACCTGATTGATACTATCATAACATAATTACAAGAAAACATTGTAAATTCTGTCAAACTATACCGGTGGTACCGATCAATAGGTAACACTTTCAACTTTTTCAACAAGTTTCATGTAATTTAATAAATCCAGGACTTAATTTCCCTTTATAGTCAAGCTGGAAAACTTCTTTAAAGGCAAATTTTTAGAAATATTTTGCCATCAACTTGAACTCTATTTCTTCTCATTCAGGAATCACATAAAATCTCCGACAATCAAAAGCTGATTTGAACTAATTTTGATTCACTTTCACATTTTCTTATGTTCACGGATCATATAAATCCCATCTATCTTTTCTTACTAAGCTCAATCCAATAATATAGAGTTTTATATTTGTACTATACAGAGTCTCATATATTGTCATTTCAACACTTGACAGAAAATTGTTGTGACATGCAATTCATTAACAGTAATTTCTTCTTTTTCCATTTACCTTTGAATTCTAATATACCGCATCAAAGCATATCTTCAAGAATCAGAATAACACACTTGAACTGGCCACTAGTCTCACATATACCACGAGTTTCTTATAATTTATTCCAGAATAAAGTAGAAAACTGTGGAACCTTATCAAACATATTAGAGACTGACACTCCATAAAACTTGACAATTTCAAAAACATATATCTCATTCAATCATGCTGAAATAAAATGTATAGACCTTGTCAAACAATTAGTAACTATCCAAGTAACATCTTTCTTTTTCTGAAACAGGAGTAATCCTGATATAAAATTCATAATAATCCTATCTCACTTTCATTCCAGTATCATCACTAGCTGTAACATTTTTAAAAGTATCAGTACCTGATATTCAGCTTTAATCTGCTGACATATTAAGTTTTTAAATATAATTTTAGGGGCATCACATCTCATTCTGATTTATCAATACATCTATTTCAATTTATCATGCTTCACGGATGACAAATATATTATCAATGGAAGTTCCGTATAAAATTTTCTGTTCAAGCTCTGAATTCTTCTATACACAAGTTTTGCCTCTGGATAACAGACAATTATCAATTCCATTTCGAAATTCTAAATCAAAAGTTGATTCACTCTGTATCTGTTTAACCTGTAGCTCATTATCACTTTTTTGAACTTCGCTGATCTGTTGTAGAAACATTGGTTGAGTTTTAAGCTCAACTAATATTGATCTTTCATCTAGATAATAACAATAAGATATTTATTGCTCATAAAGTAAATAGATATTTTCTATTCAGAACATCAACAACCATTTTTTTTCCTTTCCCAATGATACCCAGTTACCAAGTCAAAGTCTTTCAATAGTTCAATCCATCTGCACCATATCAGATTCAAATCTTTCTATATCATCAGATATATGGTATTTTTTCACCATACAAATAATGTTACCAATTCTCAGAACAAACACAATGATGATCAATTCAATAACATATATCAAGTAGTCCTTTTTCCTGTGATTTTGATTGTCTGAAAATATAAGCCATTACTTGCATTTCTCCATCAAAATACCATCTAATCCATTTAATGATATATCACTATAATAATATATTCCTTACCTGATTCAAGCTAATCTAGAATTGATGTTTCAGTTAACAAAACTTCTAACTGATCAAAACTTTGCTATCATTTATCGATCCATTTCAATCTCACATCTTTCTATAATCTGAAATCCATATCACTTGACTTTCACAATTAAATCAAAATTTGTAGCAATAATACATGTAATTATCTCCGATCGATGAATATCCTTTACAGACAACCCCTAATGACAAGAAAACTGAGATAATGTAATCCAAGATGCGAAGCCATTCTGAGTTTTCAAGAAGATAATCCATGTTAAATAATAAAGAGATCGATTGTAACACCCCCTACCCGTATTCCGAGCCTAGAATAGGGTACGAGGCATTACCGAACTTAATATGATCAATCATGTAAAAATCAGCCATAAAATTTCTTCTAAATTAAAAACTTTCATACATATGTTTAACGTCCCTTATAAGGGCCTACGGGGCCCAAAACATACATTTAGGGTAGTTCGGGACCAAACCGTAAACATATGAAACTTTTGCAACGCTTAGAAAATTTTCACACTTTGGAGAGTCACACGCCCGTGTTTTCAACCCGTGTAACTCTCTATTTATAACTTCATCACCCTTGACAATCGTACACTTCATATAAATAACAAGAAACGTGTATGGGCTCAATTCTCATTAAATTTCTTATATATATACACAATTTCACGTTATGTAATCATACAACATATATCAGCCATATCTCTGTAATCTAAATATGTTTTCATAACAACTTATCTTGATTTCATACTATTTCATATTTAAGCTTAAATAACCAAAGTATTTGAAATATCATCTTTATGCAAATAGTACACATGAGGTATATAATTCCATAATTATGAATAAACACATTTATCAAACATTTTCCATATTCATATATCAATCTCTCATGTCTCCATATATCAATAACTGTCATTTTCATGAATTCCGAGTTCAATTTCATAATTATTTGTCTCGTGTTCAATTTATTTCATGTCGAAACTTTATTCATTAAAACATTTGAATTATCAATACATATGGATAGTACGTTCAAGATGAATAATTATATAATCACAAATGAATTCATTTATTAACCAAGTTCTATACTCATATCTTATCAACTCGTACTTCCTTATATCACATAATTCCATGTAACACTTACCAAACTTTGTCAAATTAGTGAACGTCTTATGGAATTGAGTACTTCATTTTCTCGATGTCATAGTTCAACTGTGGTCTTACACATCTTCACATAATGATGCCATAGCCCAGCTATGGTCTTACACATATTCATATATCGATGCTATAGCCCAGCTATGGTCTTACACATGATCACATATCACATATCGATGCCATATCCCAGATATGGTCTTATACGGGAATCACTTGTCACTTTTAGCCGAAGCTACCACAATTCACTGATCAAGTAGCCGGAGCTACCATTTTTCACTGATCAGGTAGCAGAAGCTACCACTTTTCACTGATCAGGTAGCCGAAGCTACCACTTTTCACTGATTAGGTAGCCGGAACTACCACTTTTCACTGATCAGGTAGCAGAAGCTACCACTTTTCACTGATCAGGTAGCCGAAGCTACCACTTTTCACTTGTCATTTGTCCTTGATCAGATAAGTGTAGCCGAAGCTATCACTTATCACTTTCATTTGTCCTTGATCAGATAAGTGTAGCTGAAGCTATCACTTATCACTTGTTGCCATGGTTCAACCATGGTCTTTTCCTTCAATTCATCTTGTCATTGAACTGAAATGCTCAATTTGACCATTTATTCAATTTTCATACTCATACATTATTCACGATTTTATCATCAATACATATGAAGTAACACATCATGAAATTCATAAAATTAACAAATAATCACTAAAATTTAGCCATATAAACTCACAAGTTCAATTTTTGTATTATAACGATAATCATAATTTCATAATAAATATTCCAAATAAAACATTATATCATTTCTAATCCAACACTTATCGATTATAATCGGGCATGTGATCAATTTATACATGAGTCATTCATATATTTTTCCTCCTCCTCCTCTCCATTCACATCCTTGGTATAAATAACACACTTGTAAGTAACCTTATCCATAATTTTCACTAACTACTTATGTGAATATTCAAGCTATCCACTCATGTCATAGTCACTAAATTATTTATATCTGAAGCTACGGAACTTTAAATTAAGATCCGCTAATTTTCCCTGAAACTAGACTCACATATCTTATCACCACAAAAATTTCATAATTTTTGGCTGGGCCAATTAATACATTTTATTCATTGAAGTCTCCCCTGTTCTGCTATCTAACAGTTCCAACTCTTCTTCACTAAAAAATAATTATCTCCTTGTACAGAATTTGAATGATATTCATGTTTGTTTCTCTTGAAAATAGACTCATTCAGGATTCTAAACATATAAGTATAAGACCATAATTATTTTTATCTAATTTTTTATGATTTTACAAAGTCAGAACAGGGGAACCCAAAATCATTCTGACCTTATGTCACAAAATTTATCATATCTCATGATTTACAATTCCATTGCTTACATATTTTATTTTATAAGAAACTAGACTCAATAAGCTTTAATTTCATATTTTATTCATCCTCTAATTCCATTTTTACAATTTTTGGTGATTTTTCAAAGTTATACCACTGCTGCTGTCCAAAACAATTTTAGTGCAAAATGTTGATTTCCATTTTGCCCCAAATTTCACAATTCATACAATTCAGTCCTTGCTCAATTAACCCCTAAATTAAGATAATTTTCTCAATTAATACTTTTCCTAGACATTATAAGTTATTTCATAACTATTTAAATTCAAAATTTTTACATAAAACTCTAACTTCAAACTCTTTTACAATTAGGTCCCAAACATTCACTTTCTATTCAATTCTTTCAATAAAATCAGCATTTAAACAATTTAAAACTCTAATTCCATGCCAAATCATCATATAATTCCAGCACATATTCATAGCAACTTTCAATTTCTTTCATAGAATCAAAAACTAATGAATTCAACAAGTGGACCTAGTTATAAAAGTCACAAAAACACAAAAATTTCAAGAAATAATCAAGAATTGAACTTAATTGCAGTAAAAATATGAAAAACCAGCTTAAGAGAACTCTTTCATGGTGTTTTTTCTGATGAGAATGCAGAAAAATAAAGAGAAATCTAGATAATTCCACTTTAGTCCTAGCTTTATTAAGTAAATTTTGCAATTTTCCAATTTTGCCCTTAATTCTCCTTATTTTCTTGCAGATTTCATGCCCTTTCCGTCCAGCCCAAAGAGATCTTGGGTCTATTTGTCTTTTAAACCCTCTTTATTTTATCATTTAAGCTATTTAATCATTTCTCACAATTTTGCATTTGATACAATTTAGTCCTTTTTATTCAACTAATTATCAGAACTTTAAAATTTCTTGACGAAACTTTAATACTAACTTATTAACACTCTATAAATATTTATAAAAATATTTATGCCTCGATTTAAAATTCCTGAGGTCTCGATACCTCGTTTTCGATTCTAATTATTTTAATATTTATTTTTAGTACACTATTCACTATTTCAAAATTTTTATTAGCTTCACATTTAACTTATACTCACTAAATTAATAATATTTGCTACTCATTTGTCGGATTTAGTTGTAATATCCTGATTTTGGGCCTAGTCGGAATAGTGGTTTTGTGACCATAAAATCTGAGATAGAAATAATTATTTTATAATTATTTTGATGTTTATGATATGATTGCATGATTGTGTGATAATTTCGTGATGAAATCCTATGCCTAAAGTGCTTAAATTGAAATTAGGGACTAAATCGAATAATTTGCAAAACCTACATTCTAGAAGTTTCTAGTATGAAATTGTTTTGAAATATTAATTAGGAGGTTTTAAATGGAAATTTTACCAATTTCTAAGTTTATGGACAAAAATTGGACATGGATGGAATTTTCGGAAAGTTTAGTAGTAAGGGCATTTTGGTCATTTAGGGGTAAAATGAATTAAAATACAAAATTAAAAGCCAATTTTGCTCATCTTCAACCCCATGGCCGAATATAACAAGGAGAAACCATGGCTAGGGTTTTTCAAGCTTCTAAGCTCGATTGTAAGTCCATTCTATCCCCGTTTTTCAAGTTCTTTACGTTTTTGGAGTCCCGGTAGCTCGATTTAGCTTATGCTAGCAATAATTTAACCTAGGGTTTATATTTGGAAAAATACCCATAGGTGAAATTTGTGTATTTTGGTGTTTTATGATAGAATATGAGATTTTAAATTATGTTAGACAACTTGTACTACTCGGTTTTAAGTGAAAACGAGGAAAAAGGGCTTAATCGGTAAAAATACCTAATAGTCATAAGTACATGTTGGAGTGAGAATTTGATGTTTCCATAGAAGATAAAAATGATCAGCATGTCATAAAACATAAGAAAATAGGCTGAAGTTTAATTTACGAGCTTTGGGGCAAAAGTGTAAATATGCAAAAGTTTAGGGGCAAAATTGTAATTTTTCCAAAATATGATTTTGGGTCAATTTGAATAATGTGAGTCATAATTAGACTATATTTTAAATGATAGAGTAAGGAAAACTGAAATTCGAGCTAAAATGAGAAAAATACCAAGTTGTGGACGAAATGGTAAAAGTAGCCATTTTCGCATACGAGGTAAGTTCATATGTATATGTTGGTAACATAGTTATTATTTTAAATGTTTTTATGTTATTTAAATGATATGATAATTATTATGAAATATTATACTCGTGATAATTGTTTGATAATATGTCAAATTATGTGATATACTTGGAAAATGTGAAATACTACCGAGTATCGGTATCGGCATTCCGTAGAAGATGGTTGAGACATATGATTGGGAAAAATGTCCCGTTGAACCTTAGGAATGCATTAGGATACAAGTGACATGTCACTGGGATATTTGGGCATCCGAACTCGTTGAGTTGAGTCCGAGTTCACTTATGGATGCGAATGTCCGAACTCTTTGAGTTGAGTCCGAGTTCGTGAGATGTAACTAGGCATCCGAGCTCGTTGAGTTGAGTCCGAGTTCACTTATGGATGCGAACACCCGAGCTCATTGAGTTGAGTCCGAGTTCGCTTATGGGCGGGTTACATAGTAGCTTGGCTACATATGTGGCACTTATGTGCAAACTTTCCATGTATCCGAATTATATTCCGATGTGTTCAACGGGTAAAGTTCTACTCAAATGGAGGAATACTCAAGATGAAAGGGACGTATTGGTAATTGTTGTGAAATGGATACTTTGAATAGGTATGTACTTAACCCTCGGGTTGAAAAATCGATATAACAACAATATGGTAAGATGATAAATGAAAATATGATATGAATGTCTTGGTGATGATTATGCAAATGATGTTTTATGTTTGCTTATATGGTTATGTTACTTGCTATTTGCATGTGAACTTACTAAGCATTTATGCTTACTCCCTCCTTTTCATTCCTTGTAGTGTTGACAAGCCAGCTCGGAAATCGGGAACGGTCGGAGGCACGCTCACACTATCCGTATACCATCTTGGCATAATGGCTTATATATTTTGAGTATGGAATGTATAGCATTATAATCATTTTGTATATATGGTCTTATGATATGATTATTGAGTAGTATAAAAATGCTTGGTAATGATTAGCCATTGGAATGGCTAACTATGATCATATTTGGTGTTATGTATGTCAAATTGCTAGTTAATCCATGGAAACCATGAAATAGGTAAAATTTACTATAAAATAGATTCAGACAGCAGTAGTGACATGAATTTGAAAAATCATTAAAAATAGTAGAGATATAATTAGATGATGAATAAAATATGGAATTGAAGAATTATGAGTCTATTTTCATATGGAAGAAACGAAACAGGTATATGAGTTATATTTTATGAGATGTTTAAATTTTTGTGAAACAGGGCCAGAGCAATTTCTAGATCCCCTGTTCTGACTTTGGAAATTCACCATAAATTGTATAAAAATAATTAGAAGTCATAATTTATATTTAAAGATTTCTTATTGAGTTTAGTTTTAAGAGAAACAAACTTCATAGTCATTGAAATTCTGTACAGAGAGATATCTGATTCGTAATACGCAGAGGTCAGATCAGTCGAATCCTGAAACAGGGGAGACTTTAACTAATAAACTGTACTAATTGGCCTAGCCGAAAATTCTATAAAAAAATTAGTAAATATATATATGAGTCTAGTTTCAGGAAAATTTACAGAATTGGATTTTGAGTTTCAGAACTCGAGATATGAATTTTTAAGCGATCGTGACGTGAGCTTAGACTTTTGTCGGAATTTCTAAAATTAAATTGTTTGAGCTGTTTAAGTAATGAATTAAGTCTGTTAACACCTCGTGTTCAACTCCGAAAACGGTCTCGGGTACGGGGCGTTACATTAGTGATCTCGAATCACTGTTCCGACACCATTGAAAATTAGGCTGTTACATCGATGACATCTCAGAAAAATCCAGAAGGGTAATATTACACATTTGCCTTTCAGAACTTTAACCAATAGAAGTATAAGATATTATCATTTGAATCTTGTCATCAAATTTTCTATCAAACAAACTGAATCAGAAGACTAGAGAAAGATAGAACAATACCACTCATGAATTAACCAGTCTTATAATCATTTCTGTCCAATATCATGATTAACCAACCTTTCCATATAATAAGTATAGCATCTGAACCTAAATAATCATTTATATCTTTGTGAATAACAGTATATGTAAAATATCCATACAAAATACACTGAAGAGATTTCTGTAGCATACTCGATCATATCGGCCATATTTAAATATTTTTGAAATTTCATCACTAATTTGCTGATTAGTATAGTCATCAATAATCTTGCACCGTTCAATTCACTCAGGAAACTGATTCAGAAGAAATTTTCAGTTAACTCATTCTGTAGATACCATATCTGGATAAGTCGATTTCTCATAAATAACTTATTTCTTTAACAGTAACATTGTATATCTCAATTAGGTTTCAGTAAAATTCGATATCTCTCTTTAAAACCCATTTTTTACTTTCTAGCCCATTCTCAGTTCTGAATGCATTATCTATTATTCAGCCATCGAACTTTTCAGTTCCACATTTCTGAACTAAATCAATATAATTCTTGTAACTCTTATTGCATATAACTATACTGATAAGGGGGTAGAGATCGTAAAGCCTCACAATTTTACTTTCACATATATACACATACATCATAACATTTATTATCAAAATGTACTACAAAACATTTATCGATACCTTTTCAAGTTTTATTTCATCACAAGTAACATTTCACTCAGATACTTGAGTATCTTTTTCGGAATTATTAGAATTAGCTCGATTGGAAATCATCTCTGTCTACTTGTGAAACAATTCTCATCAGAGTCGAGAGATATCACACTATCACAGGTTATATAATGGCATGTACTTCTAGACTTCACATATGCTACGTTCAGTCTGAGAACCGAAAAAATTGTAGCTCTGATACCACTAAATGTAACACCCCTAACTCGTATCCGTCACTAGAATAGGATTACGAGGTATTACCAAACTTATACACTAGCATTTGTATAAAATCGAGACAAAAAATTTTCATTTCAAATCAAAACTTGTCATATTTCACCATAAAGTCCCTAATATGGGCCTGCAGGGCCCAATACATGTTTTAGAAGTGATTCGGGACTAAACCGGCAACTTTGGAAATTTTTCCTTGAAGATAGGGGCGCACACCCGTATGGCCTGGGGCATGGCCGTGTGGCCAGCCCGTGGGCAGTTCTGACTTGCTATTTCTTAAGCATCAAAGGGGCACACGGCCTAGGCACACGCCCATGTGGCTAGGCCGTGTGGTACACTGATTTTTCATCATTTTTAAGTCATTTTTACACGGTTTTGACACACGACCATGCTTCAAACCCGTGTTCTTCACACGACCAATCACACGGCCGTGTCATTTGCCCGTGTACTATCCTGACTTCATATTTAAGGATACAGGGGACAACGGTCATTTCACACGCCCGTGGGCTATCCGTGTGTCACACACAGTCTAAACACACGCCCGTATGTCTAACCATGTAGACAAAAATAGGCTATTTTCCAAGCCATATTTCTCACCCAACTTGTTATCCATTTACACTAACACATATGTGTATTGATAACTTATTTCAAGACAGTTAATTCATACCAAAATCAAGTCTTATACATGTCTTATAACTACATCTAACCAATACACCCGTAGGTACCTCAAATGATAATTTATACTCATGTCTATCTACATTCCTTGTTCATATTGATGCATATTGTGCCAAATGTACAAATTTAATTTTATTCACTCATTATCCATTTCAACTTGTATATCATGATATAGACTTTTGTACATAACAGCAAGGTATGTCCATAGCTAGCCATTCCAATGGCTAGTCACTTTCAATTATTTACATTTTAATCATAGTCCATTTAACCTATGCATGCCATTATAACCATAATTGTTTTACCTTTTCTACCAAATTGAAACGATGGATAGTGTGAGTGATCTCCGCTGAGCTTCCGATTTACTATAAAACAGAGAAAAATAAAACAGAGTAAGCATTTAATGCTTAGTAAGTTTGTATAACTTGGTAATCAACTTACCAACCACTCTTACTCAAATTAAACATGCAAGGCACAATTATATCATTTGTTCTCAAGCCCTATCGCACGTTCTCATCACCCATGTTAGTCATATAATTCATGTAAATCATAATAAATGCATATACAAACTCATCCATATTCGGATTTTCATACACATACATTTTTCCACCTCATGTATTCATATAACATGTATATCAGTTATTTTCATGTATTTCAGATACATTTCATATCATTTCATCTCAAATTTCCAGTATATTTCTTGTCAGAACTTAATTCAATAATCGATTGAGTACTGATAATCACTCGGGTGATACGCTCAAAATATAGTAATATATTTTCATGAATGAATGTATTCATCAAACCGTTCATATTCAAATATAAACATCTCATATTTACATATTCTATTTTATGTAATATCATTTCATATTTTTCAAGTGAACACATGTAACAATCTCTTTTCTTTTCATGTCACGATTTTACCCGTAGAATCATTGAAAACATTGATGGATATTTCATTTTTCAGTAATACACTCGAGGTGTGCATTCCCTTTTCAAGTGGTACACACAAAGTATACCTTTCCTTTTCAAATGGTATACACAGAATATACCTTTCCTTTTCAAATGATATACACAAAGTATACCGTTTCAAGTGTACACACAAAGTGTACATAGCCTTTTCATGTGGTATACACAAAGTATACCTTTCCTTTTCACATTCGATAGCCGAAGCTATCCCTTTTCACATTGTAAACACAAGGTGTACATTTTCTTTTCATAATGAGATCAAAAGATTACCCTTTCGAGATAACCTTTCTGCAACACATGCAAGATCTCATTTCATATCGGTAATCACCTTTATCCATCGACTTTTAACTATTCAAACATGTTTTAACATTTATCAATAAATTATTGGATATATGTCCAATCTCATAATTTTACGCATTTATGTAATTTACATTTCACATTTAATTCAAGCTCAACAATGACATTTTAGTCATTGATCACTTTACGAGTATTATCATTTATTTCAAACATTATCAATCATCGGGCTTTATTTTATATATAATAATTTCACATGTACATTTATAAAATCACAAATACAATTCAAATCAAGCACAAAGACATGCATAGCTAAGTTATACGAACTTACCTCGATAAATGTTCGTATACAAAAAATCTATTTATCCGACATTTTCTCATTTCCTCGTTCTAACTCCACATTCGATTTATTCTGATCTAATTTAGCCATGAAAGCTTTCTTTCTCTTTCCTGGGGTTTCCATGGAATTTTTGGGGAAGAAGATCATAAAATGATATCTTTTTCATTTAATTTAATTAATATCATTTAACTTTTCCACTTTCCAATTTAGTCATTTACCTTTTTCTATTTTTCCATGGATGACTCACTAAAAATATCTACATGTTTTTCATCAATGGTCTAATTACTATATAAGGACCTCTCATTTTGAATTCCATTGCTATTTGAACCTTATAGCTTCTAGAATTCAACTTTGACATTTTATTCAATTTAGTCCTCTTTGCAATTAGACACATAATCGATAAAATTTTTCTATAAAAATTTTCATGCCATATTTCTATCACGATATCTATCATTTTATGAAATTTAAATAATTTCATTTTTCGGACTCGGATTTGTGGTCCCGAAACCACTGTTTCGATTTTTACCGAAAATGAGATGTTACAGGTTCCTTGTCACTGGTTGTATATTCATACTAGGCTTTGAGCTTTGACTTGAGCTCCTAGTTTCAATGTCTTCATGTAACAGCCAAATTTTCAGTGGTGTCGGAAATAGTGATTCGAGATCACTAAATCCGACGAGTAAGTTTAGAAATTTTAACAAATAATAATTGTAGGCCAAGCGCGAACTTAAAAGAATTGTTTTTAATTAGTGATTTTTGCTATTTTAAAAGAATTAATTAGGTAAATTGAGTGAAAACGAGGTATCGAGACCTCAGATTCATAAACCGAGCCATAAATATTTTTATAAATATTTATGGAATGTTATTAAGTTAGTATTAAAGTTTCGTTAGAAAATTTTAATGTTTGGTTAGTCAATTAATTAAAAAGGACTAAATTGAAAATAGTACGAAATTTATTAAATTGTGATTAAATAGTTTAAGTGATTAAAAAGGAGGGATTTAAAAGGCAATTAGACCCACATTGTATGGGCTGGACGGTTGGGCAAGAAAATCAGCAAAAAAAGACAAGAATAAACAAGGGCAAAATGAGAAATTTTGCAAATTAAACATATAAAACAAGACAAAATTGAAAAATCTAGAGATATCATCATTTTTCTTCAGCAAAAATTCCATGGGAGGTCTGAAAGCTACTGGTTTTTCATACTTTGACATATGTGAGTTCAATTCTTGCCCTTTTCTTTGAGATTTTTATGTTTTTGTGACTTTTACAAATAGGTCCAAGTGTTTAATTCATTAGTTTTTGATTTTATGGACAAAATTAAAAGCTATCATTGATAAGTGTTGTTTATGATGAAATAAAATGAATTTTAAGCTTTGATTTTGTTGTTTGATGATTTTATCAAGTAAATTCAATAGAAATTGATTTTAGGACCTAATTGTGAAAAAGTTGTAAATTAAGGTTTAGTGTTAAAATTATGATTTTCAAAGGTTGTGTAATAGTTTAGAATGGTGGAATAAAATGTTAATTGAGAAAAATTAGCTTAATAGATGGGCTAATTGAGTAAGGATTGAATTGTATGACCTGTGAAATTTAGAGGAAAAATGGTAATAAACATCTTGAACTAAAACAACTTTGGACAGCAGCAGTAGGTTAACTTTTAAAAATCACCATAAATTGTAAAAATTGAATTAGAGAATGAATAATATATGAAATTAAATCTTATTGAGTCTAGTTTCTCGTAAAAGAAGCGGTGTAAGCAATTGAATTGTAAATTATGAGATATAATGAATTTTGTGAGATAAGGTCAGAATGAATTCGGATTCCCCTATTTTGACTTTGGAAAATCACCAAAAATTGGATAAAATTAATTAGAGGCTAAAATTTATATTCTTAGAATCCTTAATGAGTCTATTTTCAATAGAAATCAACAAGAACATTATCAGAGTTCTGTACTATGATATAATTAATTTTTAGTGAAGAGAGGTCAGAACTGTCAGATAGTGAAACAGGGGAAACTTAAATGAATAAACTGTACTAATTGGCTAAACCAAAAATTCTGAAAATTTTATGGTGGAATGATATGTGAGTCTAGTTTCAGGAAAAATTTACGGATCTTAATTTGGAGCTCTTTATCTCGAGTCATAAATAATTGAGTGACTATGACTCGTGTGAACAGCTTGATGTGAGCATTAATAAGTAAATTGTGAAATCGTACTTACAAGAATGTTATATACGTTAAGGATGTGGAATGGAGAGGAGGAGGAGAAAAATAAATGATATATGTTTATAAGAAAACAGTATGAGAATGATATATATCATGACATGTATATATACGATTAGTTTCAATATGATGCTTGTTGGGTATGAAGTTGGATTGAAATGTCTAAGGCAAGTATTTTATTCTGCGCTTCTGAAATGTGGTATTTATAAAGATATGATCTAGCTTTAAATATGAATGCTTGATGATTAAGCTGAAAATATTTGACAAGATGGTAATCATGGTATAAAAGTATAAGTGGTACCATAATAGACAAGGTAAAATGAGTATGAGAGACACATGTATGATGACATACAAATTCTATGATTGTAGTTTAATTTAGAATGTTTAATCATTAAATGAATACTATGTTATGTGCTTTTGATTTTGTATAAGTGTGTAAGAGATTAAGGTTGACCAAGGCTTAGAAAATAGCTTAGATATTGACCACACAGGCAGAGACACGGCCGCTTTCAGACCTAATGAATTAAACACTTGGACCTAATTGTAAAAGTCACAAAAACATAAAAATCTCAAAGAAAAGGGCAAGAATTGAACTCACATATGTCAAAGTATGAAAAAACAGCAGTTTTCAGACCTCCCATGGCATTTTTGCTGAAGAAAAATAATGATATCTCTAGATTTTTCAATTTTGTCTTGTTTTATATGTTTAATTTGCAAAATTTCCCATTTTGCCCTTGTTTCTCCTTGTCTTTTTGCTGATTTTCTTGCCCAACCATCCAGCCCATACAATTTGGATCTAATTGCCTTTTAAATCCCTCCTTTTTAATCACTTAAACTATTTAATCACAATTTAATAAATTTCGCACTATTTTCAATTTAGTCATTTTTAATTAATTGACTAACCAAACATTAAAATTTTGTAACGAAACTTTAATACTAACTTAATAACACTC
This sequence comes from Gossypium longicalyx, assembly GCA_025698465.1. NCBI lineage: Eukaryota > Viridiplantae > Streptophyta > Magnoliopsida > Malvales > Malvaceae > Gossypium > Gossypium longicalyx. Next base: position 6,486,038 of record CM047005.1, read on the forward strand.
CATAAATATTTATAAAAATATTTATGGCTCGGTTTATGAATCTGAGGTCTCGATACCTCATTTTCCACCAAATTTACCTGATTAATTCTTTTAAAATCGCAAAATTCACTAATTAAAAATAATTCTTTTAAGTTCGCGCTTGGCCTATAATTATTATTTGTTAAAATTTCTAAACTCACTCGTTGGATTTAGTGATCTCGAATCACTGTTTCCGACACCACTGAAAAATTTGGCTGTTACAGATACAAACATTAAAGAAAGGCTCGATAGAGGTGTTGCTAATATTGAATGGATGGCTTCGTTACCTAATTTTACGACTAGTCATTTACCTCACTTTTTCTCAGATCATTGTTCCTTATATATTCAAACAATTTAGGAAGATGTAAGGCGAATAAAGAAAATTTTTCGTTTTAAGGCTTGGTGGATTTTAGAGGAAACTTGTGAAGGGAAAGTCCGAAGATTATGGGAGGAAAGCTCGAGTAATGCAAAGAGGTGAAAGATTGTGAGAGGAAAGTCCAAACGAAATGAAGGGGATTATGCATGACTTCACAAGGAGAGGGACAAGGAAACACTTGCGAAATTATTGGAAGTCAAATTGCATCTTAATTCAGAAATTTAGGAAGAAGATTTTTATTGGGAATAGAGGGCACGTGCAAATTGGTTACAAAAGAAGGATAGAAATACGACATTTTTTCATAACTTTGCTTATCAGCGTCGACAGATGAATAAAATTCGTAGTTTGCAAGATGAGAATGGTAAGGCGACTCTAGAGGGTGGAGCGAGGAAGGAGATTGCGCATAATTATTTTCAGAAACTTTTTTCCATGAAAGGTATTGAAAACCCGAATCATATTCTTCTAGGAGTGAAGAGGTGTATTACTGAAAGCATGAATAGGATTAGACCTGATCATGGGTCAGCCCACCTCAAAGGCCCGTCCGAAAAATGGCCTTGGACAAAAAAATAAGGCCCTTTTAAAAATGGGTCGGGCATCAGGTAAGGTATTTTTGGCCCGAGCCCAGCTCGAATTCACTAAAAGACAAAAAATCTACTCTTTTTTTTAATGTTATTTTCTTATTGTTTTCTCCCTATTTTGCTACAATTTTATTATTATGTTGCTACTATTTTATTATTATTGTTTGGATATTGTATAAAACTTATTTTATTGTTAATTTTGTTATTATTAAGGCATTTGTTAATTTTGTTATTATTTTAGAGGCATTTACTTATTAAGTTGTATTTATCTTAGTGTTATTTAAGTTTACATATTTTTAAAATTTATTTTCAATTTGTTGGGAAATATTTATTTTGATGTTTTTAGTATTTTTGATGTATTATATATATTTAAAAATTATATAAAAATAAATATAAAAAATTAATACAGGCGGGTCAGGTCGGGCCCGAGTTTTAGCATTTTTATCTGGGTCAGGCTTGGACAAAATTTTAGGCCTATTTTTCAAACCGGACTGGGGTCGGGCATAGTAAATGGGCATGAATTTTTAGTTGAGCCCGACCCGGTCCATGAGCACCTCTAAATAGGATGTTGACTGCAGAATATAATGAGGAGAAATTATATATGGCATTGAAATGAATGGGCCCAACAAAAGCATCGGGAGCGAATGGATACTCAACACTGTTTTTCCAAAAGTTTTGGTATATTTTGGGATGGGACGTCAGCTCTTACTGTCTAGAAATTCTAAATCGAGGTATGTCTTTGGAACCCATTAATATTACAAATATTGTATTGATCCCGAAGATTTCCCACATGACAAATTTAACAAACTTCCGTCCTATAAGCCTATGTACAATTATTTATAAATTGATCTCTAAGACTGTTGCTAATATGCTTCAAAAAGTTTTGGATATTTGTATTGATGAAGCGCAAAGTGTGTTTGTTCCTGGGCATTTGATAACTGATAATGTATTGCGTGCCTATGAGATTTTACACATTAAAAAAAAAAAGAGAGAGAGGATGGGTTGAAAATGTTTTTTGGCTCTAAAGTTGGATATGAGTAAAGCCTATGACCGCGTTGAATGGAGTTTTCCTAGGAGGATCATGTCAAAAATGGGTTTTGATGAGAAGTGGATCGACTTCATTATGCAATGTATTTCCACAATATCTTAAAGCGTTGGCTTGCATCCAGGCAATGCAGATGGGTTTGGATTTGGGCATAAGGGCAGTAGAGGTTGAAGGGGATTCACTAACTGTGGTGAAGATGGCTTAGATGGCTCAGATGGATGATGAAGATAAATTTGAAATCTCGGCTTACATAAAGGATGCGAAGAGTTTAAGTAAAGAATTTCAGACACGTATTTTTATGCATGCATCTAGATCAGCCAATGAAGTGGCTCATTTGCTAGCAATCGAAGGGATAAAAAGGATGGAACAAACTTATCTGATGAATGGAGTGCCTAGTTTTGCAAACGCGACAGTGGAAATTGACCGACGATGGATAGAGGCTCCGGATCCAAGGGAGAGCTGAATATGGGGGAAAGCAAAGGTATCTGTGAATCTCTGTTTGGTGCTCAAAGAGGAAAGTGATGGAAGTTTCTCCCGGTTTTGTTGTTTTAGGTGTTATAGATTTTTCTAGTTTGGAATGTTTTTGGTTTTACATGCTTTGGGGGCAAACTAAATTGGGTTGAGTTTCATTTAATGTTTTCTTTTTGTTTTGTTTGATTACCAGAATGTCTTGGGTAACCTAAGAGTCATGTCTTGGGTACCGATTTTTTAATAATTATTAATCCAGTCAAATTTATTTATAAAAACTTTGCTAAAATTAAGAAGTTGGTGATTTTAGGTAACTCATATCCAATTTATGATTTATATATATATTTGCACTTATACAATATGTTGTTATGCTTGAACTTTGTATATTATATTTTTTTAATTTATATTTATAAAAATTTGATCTAAATTAATAAATTAGTTAAATTATTGAGAAACATATAAATTTTGGATAGCTACTTGTTAATTTATTACATACAAAGTATTATATATAAATTATTTAATTATATATTTTTATATAATAAATTATTAAATTATTGATTATGTTGTGCCTCTTCATTAGCATACTTGAGGGAAAATTATCCCTTGAAATTTTTCTAGAAGTCCTCCCAAATCTAATTGCGATTTCACTTTATTTCTTATCTATGGACCTACGACGCGACCACAAAAGAGCTATATCAGTAAAAAAATATGGAAGCAGTATTTACTTTAGTGGCATAATCTTCAATACCCATAGCATGGAATTACTATTCCATTCTCTAGAGAAAATTGTCCATATCCCTCACCAACCTCGTCTTTCAGCTTGGGGACATCCATCTTACGCCTGGATGTCACAACCAACACCCCTTTCTCCACAACAACTTTACAATCAGTGAGTTCTCCCTTGAGCTCTTCAATCTATTCATTCAAAGCCATCACAATGGTTTTGGTTTCCTCTTTCAAAGCCATCATTATGACTTCAAGAACATTATCTCTCTCAGTTAGCTTCTCTACAGTGGAGTTGAGAGCCCCTTGCATCTCCTCCATGTTAGCGTTAGAATTAAGAGCATCCAACATTTGTCTTTTGAGCTCATCTCTCCCTCAATCCAGCTCAAAAGTGCATCCCTCAACTACCTTGAGACTTTCCTTCATATCAGCAATGAAACCCTCAAGTTTGGCAACCTTGCCTTCCAAAGCGGACATCGTATCCCTTGATTTTCTCATTTTCCTAAACTTCCCACAGGTCTTCATTAGGATATTCTGATCCTCTTCTTCTTTTTTTATCTCAACTCAGCACCTTACAAACCTTGACTTTGATACCAAATATCACGAGGCTAGAACTTTAGCCTAATAAGTGGTGTGTAATAACTTTGTTTCAAATTCGCTTAAGTCAGCCTAACTTTCAAAATGGTAAAAAAATCTCAAAGAAATTCTCTAAGGCACCAAAACTTTACGAAAGCAAACAAACAAGCAAAACAACAACGAATGAACAAAAAAATGCACTAGAAAATATTGCATAAAAAGTGTTTGAGTAATTGCTCTCAAAGTATTTGATTACTTGAAGATTGAAGTACAACTAAGTGATTACAGATGAGAGAGAAAACCTATATTTATTGTAATATCCCAAAAATTTTTACAGTAAAATATTATCCGTGATATAGTAAAATAAGGAAATAAAGTGACAAAAAGGGAAATTTTGAGTTATGTTAATATTGGGAAGTATATTATGATATATTAATTCAAGAAAGGACTAAATTGTAAGAGTGAGAAAAGTTTTGTTGCACAAGAGTAAATACTCAAAATTTGAGGGGTTAAAGTGTAAATATGAAAAATTTGAAGGACCAATAGTGTAAATATTTTAAGGGTGGAATGATCTAGAAACTAAGGAAAATGGATGAATTAGGACCAAATTGAATAGATGAAGAACTATGAGGGACTAAATTACAATTTTACCAAATTAAATGATGACTCAAGGATGGAATTTTAAAAGATAATGAAGGGCAAAATGGTCAATTGGAAGAGAGAGAAATCTAGAAAGCAATGATGATGTTGGAGATATTTTAGATTAAATAAATAAATAAATAATAGTTTATTAATATTTTAATTTAATTTTTAAATGATATTTTATTATTTTATTATTATTTTACTTAGTATATATATAAGGAAAGAAAGATGAAGAATCATCATTTTTTTCCCATGCACCCAACGTATGAAGAGAAAAGGAAGAAGGAAACTTTCTTTTCTTTACAATTTGGTCCTTCCACCAAAAATTCACCATTTTCACCTAGAAATCAAAAGAATTTCCATAGCTACTAAGAGAGAGAAATGTTAAGGAGACCATGGGGAGTTAGAATATCAAGTTGGATTCAAGAATAGAAGCTGGAGGAGAGAGAAAATCAAGTTAAAGATTAGTATCAATAGAACAAGGTAAGTACATCAAGATTTCAATATGTTTTTAAGTTTGATATTATTGACAAAGCATGGAAATAATGTTATAGTAGAGTTTTTTTTTACATAAGGTCCTATGTTATTGATATGTTAGTGAAGAGAAAATAAGAGAAAGTGATGAGAAATGGTGTAGAAAAAGAAAATAAGGGTGTTATAACATGGTAATTAATATCTTGTACCAAAATAGTTTTGGACAGCAGCAGTAGTCTAAATTTGAAAAATCATCAAAAATTTTAGAAATCGAATTATAGGATGAATAAAGTATGAAATTAAATCTTATTGAGTCTAGTTTCTTATAGAAGAAATTATGTAAGTAATGGAATTTTAAATCATGAGATATAATCAATTTTGTGAGACAAGGTCAGAATGATTTCGGGTTCCCCTGTTCTGACTTTTGAAAATCATCAAAAATTGGATAAAAATAATTATGGACTTAAATTTATATGTTTAGAATCTTGAATGAGTCTATTTTCAATAGAAATAAATGGGAACATCATTCGAATTTTTTACGAGGAGATAATTAATTTTTAGTGAATAAGGGTCAGAACTGTCAGACAGCTGAACAGGGGTAAATTTAAAGAATAAACTGTACTTATTGGTTAAACCAAAAATTCTGAAAATTTTATGGTAAGAAGATATATGAGTCTAGTTTCAGGTAAAATTAGAGGATCTTAATTTGGGGTTCTATAGCTCCAGATATAAATAATTTAATGACTATGACACATATGGACAACTTAAATATTCATAAAAGTAATTAATAAAAATTATAGATAATATTAGTTACAAGTGTGTTAAATACATTAAGGATGTGGAATGGAGAGGAGGAGGAGGAGGAAAATATGTATGAATATTCATCTGGCATGGCTAATTTGCATGTTTTAGGCTCAGGAACTAAATTGAATAATAAGTAAAACTTTATGGGTAATTTTGTAAAAATGTTAAAAATGACCAAATTGCATGAAATGAACTATTTTATTATTTAAATTACAAAATTAAATGAAATTATTAATTTAGTTCAAGATCGGGGGAAAACATATTTTAGGGATTAAATTGAAAAGTGTTGAAATTATGGAAAATTTTGATATTTTATAGAATTCATGGGCTGTTATTAATATGCATGAGAATAATAGCTGGAAATAAGGATTAAAATTGCAAGAATTTTATTTTCCTGACCTTAAGGATGAAATCGTCATTAAATAAAAGTTTAGGGCAAAATGGTAATTTTGCCTAGAGCATTAATTAAATACATTAGAATATGAAATGAATGAAAATGATGATCAAATTTATTTATAAAGATCCGGACGACTCAAATAAGAGATTTGATCGTGGAAAAGAAAAGATATCAGATTAATAAAATTATAAACACAAACAAGTAATGAGGTAAGTTCATGTAACTTGAATTATATTCTTAAATGCTTGAAATGCATGTTTTTGATATGAATATGATTTGAATGCTAATTATATGAAAATTTATGAAATACTGACATATTGATAAAAAGGGGAAGAAATCTCGGTTGAATGAAAGGAAAATTCGATGGATCTCTCGAAAAGGAATTGTGTAAAAAGGATCAAGCACGGACGGGTGATCCTATCCCGATATAGCCCTCCGAAGAATATGTGTAAAAATGGATTTAGCCCTGACGGGTAATCCGAATTAGAGTCCGAATTTAGCCTAGACGGTAATTCAGATCCAAGCTCATTAGAGTAATTGTCGTTGCAGGGATTTAGCCTGGGTGGTAATCCCGACAATACTCTATGAGTTTACATTACTGAGGATTTAGCCCGGGTGGTAATCCCACTGTAAGGATGAGGTTCAGGAGTGTGCTCTCGATATGAAATGTGTAAGACCATGGTTGAAAGATACCATGGCAACCTGATATGAAATGTGTAAGACCATGGTTGAAAGATACCATGGCAACCTGATATGAAATGTGTAAGACCATGGTTGAAAGATACCATGGCAACTTGATATGAAATGTGTAAGACCATGGTTGAAAGATACCATGGCAATGTGATATGAAATGAACAAGACCATGGTTGAAAGATACCATGGCAACATGACAGAAAATGAGTAAGACCATAGTTGAAAGACACTATGGCATCATGTCAAAGATAAATAAGACTGTGGATGGGAGACGTTATGACATCTATTGAACAATTGATATTCAGGTAATACGTATCAGATGATGAATGGTTATATGAAATGGTTGTGTGAAATATTTACAAGAACTGGTTATATAGAAATATATGTACAAAATAGTTGTATGAAATAATTATGAAGATAGATAAACGAAATAAGAATAAGTACATGGAATATAATTTATGTTAAGTTTGATATAAACTTTACCGGAATAAATATACATAAAATATATGGAAATGATAGAGCATGAAATATTGATATAATGAAATGATTGATATACACTTATGAAGAAACGGTAAGAGAATGATATGTTTCATAACATGTGCATATATGATTATCTTTGATATGTTGATACAAGGAAATTACGTAAGTAAAGACAATTATTAAACTCAAGTGTGATATGTCGAGAAAATAAGTATATCAATGTTGAATTTAGATGAAATATGTGCAAGTATACTAACAATGATGTTGTTTGACGCTTAGACAAGTGTTAAGCTATTGATTGAATGGTAACATGTTTAATCATAAGGAGCATTGAAATGTTTCTATTGTATGTTTGGGGCTTCGAGGGCCCAATAGAGAGACATTATGATTATTTTCAAAATATGAATAATAAATGACTCAAAATTTTCTGAAAATGTTCAATAAACTCCGGTAATGCTTCGTACCCTATTCCGGTAATGGATACGAGTAGGGAGTGTTACATTTAGTGGTATCAGAGCTATGGTTTAGTCGGTTCTCGGACCAAACGTAGTATATGTGAAGTCTAAAAAAAAAACACATGTCATATATAATATGTGATAGTGTGATATCTTTCGACTCTGATGAGATTTGTTTTAATTATAGAAAGAGATGTTTTTCAATCAAGCTAATTCCGATAATGCTAAAAGTGATACTCAAGTATATGAGTAGAAAGTTGATTATGATGAAATATGAATAAATGTTTTATAATACATGTCAATGATAAATATTATGTTATATGTATTATTAAAAGCAAATTATATTACTACATGAAATATTGTGCTGATGACTAAATTTTAAAATATATAAAAGTAATATATGAAGTACATGATAAGGATTATTAGAGAATTATGAATGAATAGTGAATTCTAAAATATATTACATGTATTGAAGATACAGAAGATATAAGTATATGAATTATTGGTACAAGCATTAAATTGTAAAGCATGTAAAAGCATTATGCAAAAGGTGTAAAAGTGATATGCGTGCATGAAATAATCTGCCCAAGTAGACAAGATTAGAACTACTAGGATGTTAAGGGACCTCAGCATGCTCTCTGATTATTAGCACGCCAGTGCTCTCTGAATATTTTTAGCGCGTCGATTGCTCTCGATTAGCACATTAGTGCTCGCGTTCTATTATTAGCACGTTAAGTGCTCTCTGTTTAGCACACATCGTGCTCTCAGATAGCACTTCAAGATTACTCTGTTCATTAGTGCATAATAATGCACCTCTGTATAAGTCCTGTATATCCAAGTGTTCTATCTAGTCTTACTGGGCATCTGTTAAATAAAAAGTAAACAATTTTCGTTACAAGATAAAGGATTATCCCTGAGTAAAAATGTTAGTTATGATGAAGCAGAACTCGTAAAAGTATGGATAAATGTTTTATAATACTTGAGAATAATAAATGTTATATGAGTAAATACATAAAAATTAAATTATGAGGCTTTACGATCTATACCCCTTTACTAATACAGTTATATGTAATGAAATTCATGAGATTTATATTGATTAAATTCAGAAGCGGAAAGTGAAAAGCTCAATGGTTGAACAATTAATAATACAGTCGGAATCGAGAATGAGTTAATAGGTAAAGATGGGTTCTCGAATAGAGACATCAAATTTTTTTCGAAAACTATTTGGGATATACTGATCACCTTTGTTAAATAAAGAAGTTATTTATAGGAAAATCGATTTGTTCAAATATGGTACTTACAGAATGGTTAACTGAAAATTCCTTCTGAATTAGTTTCTTGATTGAACTGAATGATGTGAAATTATTGATGACTATACTAGTCAATGGATTGGTAAATAAATTAAAAAAAAATTTGAATATAGCTGTTATAAATAGGTATATTACAGTAACGTTTTTTTTTGGGGATTTTATACGGGTATTTTATATGTACTGATATTTTCAGAGGAATATGCAACTATTCATGTTTGGATGCTATAATCAATATATGGAAAGGTTGAATAAATATGCTAATAGACAGAAATTATCGCAAGTCTGATTGATTCACAAGTGGTACTACTCTATCTTTCTTTGGTTTTCCAAGCTAATATATGTGATAAAACACTTGATAATAAGATTCATATGATATTATCTTATATTTCTGTTGGTAAAAGCTCTGAGAGGCAAATGTGAAATATTGAATTGAAAATAAAATGTGAAATGAGAGGATAGAGAATGAATATAAATGATAAACTAGGTAAATATGTGCAAAAAGAAACTATAGAATTATAGAAATAATAAAATTCATGATAAAAAAAAAATAAGGAAATTTCGAGGACGAAATTTATTTTAAGGGGGAGAGAAAATGTAATATCCCGAAAATTTTTACAGTAAAATATTATCCGTGATATAGTAAAATAAGGAAATAAAGTGACAAAAAGGGAAATTTTGAGTTATGTTAATATTGGGAAGTATATTATGATATATTAATTCAAGAAAGGACTAAATTGTAAGAGTGAGAAAAGTTTTGTTGCACAAGAGTAAATACTCAAAATTTGAGGGGTTAAAGTGTAAATATGAAAAAGTTGAAGGACCAATAGTGTAAATATTTTAAGGGTGGAATGATCTAGAAACTAAGGAAAATGGATGAATTAGGACCAAATTGAATAGATGAAGAACTATGAGGAACTATATTACAATTTTACCAAATTAAATGATGACTCAAGGATGGAATTTTAAAAGATAATGAAGGGCAAAATGGTCAATTGGAAGAGAGAGAAATCTAGAAAGCAATGATGATGTTGGAGATATTTTAGATTAAATAAATAAATAAATAATAGTTTATTAATATTTTAATTTAATTTTTAAATGATATTTTATTATTTTATTATTATTTTACTTAGTATATATATAAGGAAAGAAAGATGAAGAATCATCATTTTTTTTCCCATGCACCCAACGTATGAAGAGAAAAGGAAGAAAGAAACTTTCTTTTCTTTACAATTTGGTCCTTCCACCAAAAATTCACCATTTTCACCTAGAAATTAAAAGAATTTCCATAGCTACTAAGAGAGAGAAATGTTAAGGAGACCATAGGGAGCTAGAATATCAAGTTGGATTCAAGAATAGAAGCTGGAGGAGAGAGAAAATCAAGTTAAAGATTAGTATCAATAGAACAAGGTAAGTACATCAAGATTTCAATATGTTTTTAAGTTTGATATTATTGACAAAGCATGAAAATAATGTTATAGTAGAGTTTTTTTTACATAAGGTCCTATGTTCTTGATATGTTAGTGAAGAGAAAATAAGAGAATGTGATGAGAAATGGTGTAGAAAAAGAAAATAAGGGTGTTATAACATGGTAATTAATATCTTGTACCAAAACAGTTTTGGACAGCAGCAGTAGTCTAACTTTGAAAAATCATCAAAAATTTTATAAATCGAATTATAGGATGAATAAAGTATGAAATTAAAGCTTATTTAGTCTAGTTTCTTATAGAAGAAATTATGTAAGTAATGGAATTTTAAATCATGAGATATAATCAATTTTGTGAGACAAGGTCAGAATGATTTTGGGTTCCCCTGTTCTGACTTTTGAAAATCATCAAAAATTGGATAAAAATAATTATGGACTTAAATTTATATTTTTAGAATCTTGAATGAGTATATTTTAAATATAAATAAACGGGAACATCATTCAAATTCTGTACGAGGAGATAATTAATTTTTAGTGAAGAAGGGTCAGGACTATCAGACAGCAGAATAGGGTTAAATTTAAAGAATAAACTGTACTTATTGGCTAAACCAAAAATTTTGAAAATTTTATGGTAAGAAGATATATGAGTCTAGTTTCAGGGAAAATTAGCGGATCTTAATTTTGAGTTCTATAGCTCCAGATATAAATGATTTAGTGACTATGACACATATGGACAACTTAAATATTCATAAAAGTAATTAATAAAAATTATAGATAATATTAGTTACAAGTGTGTTAAATACATTAAGGATGTGGAATGGAGAGGAGGAGGAGGAAAATATGTATGAATATTCATCTGGCATGGCTAATTTGCATGTTTTAGGCCCAAGGACTAAATTGAATAAAAGTCAAACTTTATGGGTAATTTTGTAAAAATGTTAGAAATGACCAAATTGCATGAAATGAACTATTTTATTATTTAAATTACAAAATTGAATGAAATTATTAATTTAGTTCAAGATCGGGGGAAAACATGTTTTAGGGATTAAATTGAAAAGTGTTGAAATTATGGAAAATTTTTATATTTTATAGAATTCATGGGCTGTTATTAATATGCATGAGAATAATAGCTGGAAATAAGGATTAAAATTGCAAGAATTTTATTTTCCTGACCTTAAGGATGAAATCGTCATTAAATAAAAGTTTAGGGGCAAAATGGTAACTTTGCCTAGAGCATTAATTAAATACATTAGAATATGAAATGAATGAAAATGATGATAAAATTTATTTATAAAGATCCGGACGACTCAAATAAGAGATTTGATCGTGGAAAAGAAAAGATATCAGATTAATAAAATTATAAACACAAACAAGTAATGAGGTAAGTTCATGTAACTTGAATTATATTCTTAAATGCTTGAAATGCATGTTTTTGATATGAATATGATTTGAATGCTCATTATATGAAAATTTATGAAATACTGACATATTGATAAAAAGGGGAAGAAATCCCGGTTGAATGAAAGGAAAAATCGATGGATCTCTGAAAAGGAATTGACGGTAAAAAGGATCAAGCTCGGACGGGTGATCCTATCCTGATATAGCCCTCCCGAAGAATATGTGTAAAAATGGATTTAGCCGGACGGTAATCCGAATTAGGTCCAATTTAGCTGGATTGGTAATTCAGATCCAAGCTTATTAGAGTAATTGTCGTTGCAGGGGATTTAGCCTAGACTGGTAATCCCGACAATACTCTATGAGTTTACATTACAGGGGATTTAGCCTGGACTGGTAATCCCACTGTAAGGATGAGGTTCGCGGGAGTGTGCTCTCTGATATGAAATGTGTAAGACCATGGTTGAAAGATACCATGGCAACCTGATATGAAATGTGTAAGACCATGGTTGAAAGATACCATGGCAACCTGATATGAAATGTGTAAGACCATGGTTGAAAGATACCATGGCAACTTGATATGAAATATGTAAGACCATGGTTGAAAGATACCATGGCAATGTGATATGAAATGAACAAGACAATGGTTGAAAGATACCATAGCAACATGACAGAAAATGAGTAAGACCATAGTTGAAAGACACTATGGCATCATGTCAAAGATAAATAAGACTGTGGATGGGAGACGTTATGACATCTATTGAATAATTGATATTCAGGTAATATGTATCAGATGATGAATGGTTATATGAAATGGTTGTGTGAAATATTTACAAGAACTGGTCATATAGAAATATATGTACAAAATAGTTGTATGAAATAATTATGAAGATAGATAAACGAAATAAGAATAAGTACATGGAATATAATTTATGTTAAGTTTGATATAAATTTTACCGGAATAAATATACATAAAATATATGGAAATGATGGAGCATGAAATATTGATATAATGAAATGATTGATATACACTTATGAAGAAACGGTAAGAGAATAATATGTTTCATAACATGTGCATATATGATTATCTTTGATATGTTGATACAAGGAAATTATGTAAGTAAAGACAATTATTAAACTCAAGTGTGACATGTAGAGAAAATAAGTATATCAATGTTGAATTTAGATGAAATATGTGCAAGTATACTAACAACGATGTTGTTTGACGCTTAGACAAGTGTTAAGCTATTGATTGAATGGTAACATGTTTAATTATAAGGAGCATTGAAATGTTTCTATTGTATGTTTGGGGCTTCGAGGGCCCAATAGAGAGACGTTATGATTATTTTCAAAATATGAATAATAAATGACTCAGAATTTTCTGAAAATGTTCAGTAAACTCCGGTAATACTTCGTACCCTATTCCGGTAATGGATACGGGTAGGGAGTGTTACATTTATAGTTGAGCTCCCCCAAATCCAATGATACAATTTAAATTACATGAACAACTAAGATTAATGTATATTGAGAGTCCTAATGAATTTGAACTCTTTACAATCTTATCCATAGAATTACAAATATTTACCTTGATACCTTTAAGTTACTGAAGTAATTCATTGGGCCATCAAGTTTTAAGTAGATGAGCTGCTTTTTATATTCTATGAATCGAGTCGGTCCAAGTGGGTAAAATGAGCCAAATTTAATCAATTGACTTTCTTGAGAGATTCTGTGAGATTTGGTCACAGACTTTGCTCAGCAGGTTGTGGCACTATCTTGTATTATTATAATTATTAAAAATTATATAATTTTCGTTTTAAATTTTATATAAAATAAAATTAACTTTAAAAAAATTGTAATTTCAAAACTTTTATTTCCATAATCAAGTTTTATACTTCATATAGTCTAATACTTTCTATTATGCAACGAGGCTTTTGGAGATATTAACAAAATATATGATTTTTTTTTATTCCAAACATCTTTCTATATTTAAAAAAAAAACCTATATTGAATAATTTTTTAAATATAATAAATAATTACACATGTTAAATTATTATTGTCATTTGACTGCTGATTGGGTTGACCCGTGGGGAAGGGGTTAGCCTTATGTAAACTCTTTTCACTATAAATGATGGAGAATTGTAAGAAGCCTTGGAACAGATTTCAGTTGCATTCGAATCTCGCTTCTAAAGTTTTGTATTCAACTTAGTGGTTCACTGAGTGAAAAAAGCTGATAATCGGTAATAAATGAGTATGAAGCCAGGTGCGACGTTTCTCCTGGGGGCTATGTTCGGTGCCCTTTTAACTGGAGGATTCAATCGCTGCCGCCATCTTAAAGAAACAAGCAGTAGCGGTAGCAGGGGAGAAAACAGGCGCTGCCCTCGCACCAAACCAACTCAAAACAAACCTTCTGATGCCAACCCAGTCCCCCAAGTGGAGCAGCAATCGGAAGCAACGCTTGTTGGCTCGTGATTGAAGACATGGGTGTGTTTTGCTTTGTATATCGTATTATGTTAGAAGAGGGTCATGTAGGGTCGAGCTTCATTCAGCCTGATGTGTGTTTTTACTTTTAACTGTCCTTTTTATACTGTACTTGTAAATTCCTTATGGGTTTTACTCAATTTAAGAATAATTTGAGCAGACATGCATACATGTTGAATAACATTTTGAACCCCAAAAACTCAAGTTCTCTGTTTTCATGTATATACACCATCTTTTATGTTTATAACAACTAATATTCTTTTTAATGGTATTCCACTTTTTCAATAATTTTGTGATATTAAAATGCATCTTTTGTTGGGAAAAATATTTTTAAGTATGATCTTTAAATAATATAATTTTTTACCAAATAATTGATCTAAATCTAAAGTAAACTAAATTGAGTAGTCGAGTACAATATTATAAAGATAGCAATGGAAAGATTAAAATATGTTGTTAATCTAAATTTAGATTTAGTATCTATATTTCAAAATTAAAAATTCAATAATTTTATTTTTTCAATTTAAAAATTTTAATTCAATTATTATCGTTGTGTCAAAACTTATTAATTTAATATGTTTATTTTCTGCAATCATACATTAGGTTATATAAGGATAAGCAAATCAAAATTAATAAATTTTGAAAGAAAATACTTATTTTGATAATTGTAATAAAATAAGAACACTTAATTTTTAGATTTTAAACTACATGAATTAAATCTCAAAATCTATTAAAAAAATACAAGGAGTCTAGTCTACTTTTCAACCAAGCTGTAAGTCATTGCTAATGGTCAACTACTCTGAAAGTGAATTAACTAATGCAATACAAACAAGTTAAGAGGCCCCTCAATTTTGTCCTTATACAGACTGCTGACTTTTTTTGCATTGATCCAGCCCAGTTACGTAGTTGATCAAGTTATCTTTTAGATTTGATTTAAGAAATACCTGCTTTTTGCTTGGGTCTCAAGAGTGTAAGATTTTACCTTACTTCAATTGAAAAAAGAAAATATAAGATAGACTTGGGCCTCACGACAATTGAGCCAGTTCAACCATGGTATAAATTTGCCCATCCTCCACCCAAATCACAACAGTGAATCAGCAGAGCTATTGGGAACGGGGAATTAACAGCTACACCGAAAGGGATGGGTGTAATAAGGAGTGCCTTTTCTCTCATGGCTGGAACTCTTTTTGGGGTTTATCTGGCTCAGAACTATAACTTTCCTAACATCGGAAAGCTCCTCAACTCCGGCCTTGTTATAGCCCAACACATTGAAGAAAACTACCGCAAACCCTCCGCTACTACCAACTCCAACGACGACGCTGTCGACGTTTCCAAATGATTTACCATCATCTTTAACATTTCAGAATCAGATCAGTAGGAGAAATGGGAAATTTATTTCTTGTTAAAAGGGTTACGGTTTCTTTCTCATTTTTTCTTTTAATGTAATTTTTAACTATCACTGGGTTATTGCTGTAAGATAGTAGATCTTGTTTTCTTGGATATTAACTGAAATTTCAACTTGGATAAAATTTGATTTTGGCCACACAACCACGACCTAAGCATTGAGGCAGTGAAGCTTAGCCCACCAAGTAAAGATTAAATTATTTGAAAATACGAGAGAGCAAAAAAAAAAAAAAAAGGGTGCTGGATTTAGACCAAGACAAGCAAACTGTTTATCATTAAAATATGCTACTATTTCCTTGGATAAACTAACATTTTAATTCTGGAGCTGGCCTAAAAGAATCGAAATCTCGCTACCCAAACGGTGAAACCCAGCTTCTTAATAGAAGCGGTAAGCCGTCGATCGTTATTGTTCATAAAATGAGACAATCTTATAAAGTAGCGGTCGTCGGTGGTGGCTTTGCAGGCCTAGTCACGGCCAGGGAGCTTAAAAGAGAAGGTCTCCTAGTCACGGTATTTGAAAAGGCCGACCATGTTGGTGGTATATGGCTCTATAATTCACGGGTGGATACCGACCTATTAGGCCTTGATCCGAATCGGGAAATAGTTCATAGTAGCCTTTACAGATCCCTTAGAGTTAACCTTCCTAGGCAGATTATGGGTTTCATGGATTATCCATTTATGAAGAAAGAAGGTGGGGATCCGAGAACTTTTCCGGGTCATGAAGAGGTACTCAAGTTTCTTGAGAATTTTGCCCGGGACTTTAGGTTGATGGAGTTGATTCGATTTGGGCATGAAGTGGTTCGGGTAGAGCTGACTGATGAGGCGCGTCACAAGTGGGTTGTTGAGTCTAGGACTCGAGAGACGGAATCGAGATGGGAATCGAAAGAGGAGGTGTTTGAGGCTGTGGTTATTTGCAATGGTAAACACACGGAGCCAAAAATTGCAGAATTTCCAGGTATTTCTTTGATGCCATTGGAAATCATTGAATCAGCTTTATTAAATAAAGAAATTGCTTCAGAAATATAGAATAAAAATGCAATACTTTCATCACTATTGTTATTTAAAAGCTTCTAAATCCAGGAATATTCTTTCTCAAAGATGCAACCAAGTTTACTGTTTGCACAAACCAGGCTAATAATGCTGAACTTTTATCTTTAGCTATAATGATATTTGTCATATATTAGGCAGGGATGCTTGGCCAGGATTGCAAACGCATAGCCATAGCTACCGGACTCCAGAACAGTTTGGAAATAAGGTATTTGATCATATACAAGTACAACCTATCTGCAGTATTTTTACTTATAATCACTCTGCAGTCCTCTACATGAAGCTGCAAACTTGGTAATATGTTTCTGAACTTGATGAATTTTTAATTTCATCAATCCATACATCTCAACCAAGAGAACACATAGGTTGCTAAGATGATTCTGGGTTTTGGCTGACAGATAGTGGTGCTTATAGGGAATGGATCAAGTGCCAAGGACATCTTGAAAGAGATCTCCCCTCTTGCGAGTCAAGTTCATCAGGCTATTAGAGGACCTGATTCCCAATTGAAAAGGCTGGAAAATCATGATAACGCTTGGCAACATTCTATGGTTTCTTTTTCATTTTCTCAATTTGGTTTAAAGTTGAACTTTAAGCTGGTCGTCTTTTTTCCTGATAGAATGTGACTTATCAACAGATTGAATGCGCTCGTAAAGATGGTAAGGTGGTATTTCAAGATGGATCAATCGTTGATGCAGATGTCATTATTCATTGCACCGGGTATTTCTAAAAATACTTGAATCTTTTTAGCTATCTTTTATCAAACCAGAGAAATGCTTCAATCTCTTAAATACTTTATCCTTATAGATTTAGCATGCATTCCAAACATCTTGGGAAAAATAAATCTATTGCAGGTACAAATTCCATTTCCCATTTCTTAGGTCCAATGGGACAGTTACTGTGGACGACAACCGTGTTGGACCTCTATATAAACATGTATTTCCACCAAGCTTAGCCCCTTGGCTTTCTTTTGTGGCACTCCCTTACAAGGTAAACTTTTTTTCTTCCATCTGATTAAAATATTTTGAAGGCATTAAATGTTTCTAGACAATAAATTGCAGTCAAAGTCCTGATTCTTTGTGAGTCATTCTAAGTTTTCCTCAACTGTTGATTAATTGTCACAGATTTTCTTGTTTCCTGCGCCCTGTCAAAGATTCAAAGCCAAATTTTCTTGGCTCTGGCATATCTTATATAGAGACTAATCCTGGGAATTTGCATGGCCAAGTATTGAACAGTAATATTCTTCAAACTGAATTTCAAATTTTAACACAGTATATTGGTGTTTACTTAATCAGGCAGTGCCCTCTATAGTGATGGAATTACAAGCAAAATGGGTGGCAAAAGTTCTGTCTGGCAAGGTAAAGCTGCCAACCCAAGCCGAGATGGCAGATTCTGTTGAAGAGCTTTACCGTCTGATGGAGAAGAGTGGACGACCCAAGCATCTTACTCATACGCTTCAGCAGGACAAGGTTTTTCATTTTCCAAAGCCAAATCTCTCTTTCACTGTCTCTTTGCTTATATTGTTTTGTTGTCTGTTGGCAGTTCGAATATGAAAATTGGCTTGCCACTCAGTTGGACATAAGGCCCCCGGAAAGGTGGAAGGAAATAATGTTTTTCTCCATGGAGAAAATAAAATCATATTATGGTGACAAGTATCGGGATGCATGGGATGTTGACAAATGGATACAAGAAGTAGATTGTTCCAATTAAACTCCACATCCTATGTATAACAGCCCATGCCTGATCCGACTATTGGGTCAAGGTTTTGGAGTGCTACATTTGTTGCTAGAGCGACAATAGATGCATTCTATTAGTCTAGTTTTATTTAATAAATGTTGCGATGTAACAAATTTAGAATTCTTAATTAATCTTTTGTATTGAATTCATCTCAGTAAAAATTCGAGTAACAATTTGTTTCAAATCATTTTATTTAGTATAAAACTACTTTTTGGAATCAAAGTATTGGCACCTTTTTATAGGGTATCAATATCTTTGCCCAAGTATCAATACCCCTCCCTGGTATCCATACTAATTTGAGGTTCGTTGTTCGGAAAATTTTAGCAAAAATAAAAAGTATCCATATCATTTTATAGTTTGAAGTTTGAAAATTTAAGGGGAAAATCTTGTTGATGTATCACTTAAGTTTTTGTACAAAAACTAAAAATTCAATCAATCCAATTCACAATTCAACCGCATAAACTCAATTTCAATTTCAATAGTCACATAATTCATCAAACTCATTTAAGGCTAAGATTTTAAGGTTAAAAAAATCTAAGTTCTACATTTAGGTCCATTAAAACATTTCATTTATAACTAACATTACGTACGTACATGCCAAGACTAAAATTAAAATGTTAACCATACTCTCTTCCAAGCTTGAAGAGGTGATGAGATGAGCCGACAACGACCTCGATACTAACTTTTCAAGTCTAGCTTCTACCTATACATAAGAAAGAATCGTGTTTATCTTGTGACAACTTAGTACTTGTACCAACACACACAAAAAAAAAAAAATCTTAGCAAATATACAAAATCTAATTTCAAAGGACATATATCTTGATTTTATTTTATTTTAATCAATTTGATTTAATTGCTCATCTAATGCAGATTTTGTGTCCTTATTCATGAATATTTCCAAAATTTCTTGATATTGAATGTCTATAAAAGCTTAAGAAATCTTCAGAATTTTTTAGGACGATCACACTTTCTCACACCGAGTTTATTTTACTCTCCTAAATTCTTCTCTTTTCCTCTCCATATTCTCCAACGTTTTGGTGATAGAAAAAGGCAACGTTTGTTCGTTGATCACTGCAAAGATGTTAACGCTTTAATCATCGTGTTGTTGTATCCTAGGAGACAGTTGACCAATGTTTCTCCAAATACTGTAGGAGTGTAAAATAAATATCAACATCTAGTAAAACTCGATTGTTCTTTTCGATTTCTAATTTTCGTTATGTTATTTATTGATTTTTTGTATCTGATAATTTAAATATAAATTATTTAATTTATTTTATTTTATATATAAATATTTATTTATATTTATATATTTATTAACTAACGTGTTTTATCCAACACATACATATTTCATCCAATAAAGATTAGAATAATTCTTTAAAAAAAATAATTCTTCCAAATTTCATTTACTTATTCTTATTTTTTTAATTCAACAAAAAAGTTACAACTTTTCTAAACTTGATGTTATATAAAAAAAATATTAATTATTTAACCCAATTTAATTTGTTTTACTTGACTTTTTGTTATAATAACACAAAAAATTAATTAATTACAAAAATAGGGTGGATAATAAATTAATTATAAAAATGGAGTGTTTGCTATAGTAATTTTGGGTGTTCTTTAATACATTGGTGTCACTAATGAACTTTTAAAAGAAAAAGAATTTAACAGAAAAATATAGTGAAAAAAATATTTTAATTAGTGTTACCAATGTGTCAGGTGACATTTCCTTAATTAAATTTAAAAAGTTGTAATTTTAGGAATTAAATGCTTAGAAAAACATTAAGACATTAAATGAAGAGAAAAAGCTATTTGTCTGGAACCACAAAACGGCTTTTTTTTATTTTTTTTGTCAGTTTTTTTTAAAAAATTTTAGGGGTGTCATTAATATGTAGACAATACTTAAAAGTTATTGTAGCAAAACTCAATTTTTTTAATTAATTTGTTCTCAATCCGGTTTTTGTAATTAATTAAAATTTTTAAATATTATCTTTATAAAAAAGCCATTTTACTTGGATAAAAGAAAAGGTAAAGGGAATTTTATCTTACTAATTATTATATTATAGCAGCCGTTGGCTTGTTGAAATATATATATATATATATATTGTCCTTCATTTTTCTTTTCTAGCAGCCGTCGGCTTGTTAAGAAAATATAAAAAATTTTGTTGGAAATTTGATCCTACTAATTTTTATACATGAAGCCGTTGTCATACAGTCATCATATTTTTTAGAAAGTTTTGTTATAACAATTATTTGATAGTGCTTATGACGTGAAAAAGTAGATCACAGAACACTGGGCGAAAAATTACAAAATAATATAATATCATTTTCTGACAAATATATTATAATACTATGTCTTTCACAATGAATTAATTAATGGGTAGAAGGTAGCTTTAATTAAGTCTCTTTACCCACCATTAATCATGTAGCAGATTGTTGACAATTGAAATTTAAACTGAAGAGGTAAGCCTTTGATGGCTACAATGCTGAAAAGGGGGGCAATCTTATAAGGTAGCGGTCGTCGATTGTGGCACTGCAGGGAGCTTCAAAGAGAAGGTCACCATGTCACTGTATTTGAAAAGGCCAACAAAGTGGGCGCCCCGGCACATGGCTCTATAATTCACAGGTGGAATCCGACCTATTAGGCCTTGACCCGAATCGGGAAATAGTTCATAGTAGCCTTTACAGATCCCTTCGAACTATTATGGGCTTCATGGATTATCCATTTGTGAAGAAAGAAGGTGGGGATCCGAGGTCTTTTCCGGGTCATGAAGAGGTGCTCAGGTTTCTTGAGGATTTTGCAAGGGACTTTGGGTTGATGGAGTTGATTCGATTTGGGCATGAAGTGGTTGGGGTGGAGCGAGTTGATGATGTTAGATTTGTAAAATAATATGAGGTAATTACCCTTATATATATATATATGTGATGTTCATATTTTTTAATAGATGAGACGAATCACGAGTGAGTCGTTGAGTTTAGGACTCGAGAGACCGAGCCAAGATGGGAGGAGGTGTTTGAGGCTGTAGTTATTTGTAATGGTAAATACACATGGCCCAGAATTGCAGAATTTTAAGGTATTTCATTCATGCCAAAAAAATTCTTTCGCATTGTAGTAGTTTGTCACTGTCATAACTACTTTTGCAAATGCCATCTTAAAGATTTTTCATTCAACTGCGTTGCACTATAACAGATAACTCGATTTCTGTTTACTTGTATAATAATCTCTCTATTGGGTAGTAATTTGTCATGTTTTAGGCAGAGACATTTGGCCAGGATTGCAAATGCATAGCCATAATTACAGAACTCTAGAACAATTTGAAAATAAGGTATTGTGCCATATACAGTTGGAATTCAACATTGATAACAATCACCCTGCTGTAATCTGTTTTTAAAACTTCAGCATCAACCTAGAAAAGACACAAATTGCTATAATAATTCTTGGTTCTAGTTGAAGGTGGTACTGCTCATCGGAAATTCAGCAAGTGCCCATGACATTCTAAAACAGATCGCTTCTGTTGCGAAACAAGTTCATCAGGCTATTAGAGGACCTAATCTCCAGTTGAAAAGACTGGAAAATCATGATCACGTTTGGCAACTTCCAATGGTTTTTAAATTATTTTATCATTTAATTAAGTTGGCACTTTAGACTCGTCAATTTTTTCTCTGTAATAAATTATGATTTTTTTTTTTGCAGATTGAGTGTACGCATAAAGATGGTAAGGTGTTATTTCAAAGTGGATCAATTGTCAACGCAGTTGTTATACTTCGTTGCATTGGGTATTTATTAGGATATATAATTTAATCTTTTTAAATAATTTGTCCCTCTAAAGAGAAAAATATTCTATACAAATATCATTTTCCATTTCTTAGGTAATTGAGATATAAAAAATTTTATGGTTTTGATATTTCAAATTAACATAAGAGTATTTTGGAGAATGGTGGTTCTCTCTTCTCTTTTTTTTTTTTTTTAAATGGGATATAAAAAAAATTACGTAGGTGTAATTTGAGGACCATAACCCTAATATATAACTTTTGTACATTAACATTAATTTTTACTTAGCCCATCATCAATTAAAAGTTAGTTATTACACATATTAGCCTCATATTTTATTTAATAATTGAAGTCCAACAAACTTTAACCAAATTAGACACTTCTAATTTGGGTTAACCTTTTATAATAGTAAATAATAACATGTAATTTTCTTATTATATCTATGTGATGTCCATATTATCAACAATCTTCTACTTGGATCACATAAATATATACTAATGACTCCATAACTACATGTCAGTATATAACCTTATAAGCTTAAAACTTTACTATCATATCCAAATGGTATTCCAAACAATCTCGTCCATTAAATTATGTTAACATAGAACTAAAGTGATTTTCGTTACATGTATCGTAACTAAATCTATTCCTAATCACGTATATTAACATAACCAAATGACTTACATCAAGTATGGATGTGTAGCATAGAAATTACATACAATACGATCTAAACATGTCCATTTCCGACTAGTCCTCCTTAAACCTTTGTGATATCAAATCTTACCAAAATCAAAGTGTGAATAAATAAAATGAACTTTTTTTTTCTGCAGAAAATAACCTTAAAAATTGTAAATTGAAATAATTAAAAATGTGTTTATAACAAAAAAAAACTATTTAAAATTATAAACTCCCACTAAAACTGAATATCCTAAAGTGACATTACATCCATATGAGCAGTGTGCTCATCAAAACCTTGGGTGGTAATCCCTTAGTAAGCATATCTGCAACCATAGAGTTTGTCTCAATATGCTTTATAGACATCTGACCACTTTGAACTTTTACTTTAACAACCAGAATTTTAAAACCTATGTGCTTTGACTTTGGTGTGCTCCTATTGTTATTAGAATAAAGGACTAACATTTATTTTATTGTCGCAATTTGCACCTTAGCAACAAAATTTTGCATCCATATTCTATAAAATCAAAGTTTGTATATCTAACAATTTCTAACTTATCAGACCTCCAATATGTGAGTATGTAATGTTTTGTTTTCTAAAGATAATGTATGAACCATGTGGTTGTCTTCCAATTATCCATATCTGAATTGCTCAAATATTTGCACAACATCCCAACAATGTACGCAATATCTGAATGCATACAAACCTGAGCATACATTAGACTTCCCACAACTGAAATGTAGGGAATCTTATGCATTTTCGTAATCTTAAAATCATTATTGGGGCATTGGTTGGGACTATTCTTACTCCCACTGAACTTGTGATATATACAACCATTAGCTAAAGCCATTTCAAAATCGGATGAGTTAATCACTTGGTAAATATTATAATACCACTAATGAGAGGCTTGTTTAAGCCCATATATGAATTTCTTTAATTTGCAAACCATTGACTTTGCATTACAGAACACAAAGCTTTCTGGTTGTATCATATAAATCATCTAATCAATGTTACCATTGAGAAACACAGTCTTGACATCCGTCTAATGGAGCTCAATGTCAATTTATGCCACCAAAGTTATTATAACTCTTTCTCCAGTGGACCTTTTTAATAGTATTAATTCTTGAGGCTGTAAAGTTTGTTACTTGGTCAGGAGGTTTAACAACATTGTCTTGAACCAGAGTTGCTATTTGAATAATATCATGTATAATAAACTGTTCCTAATCTTTATCAATAACAATTAAAAGAATGTTTTGAGGAATATCAACATATTCTTCTTCAAAGACAATGTCTTTAGTTCTTTCTCCCTGCAAACTCAACCTTCTCAAAGAACGAGCATTATTTGTTTTAATAAAATAGCCTTAGTGGGATCATAAAATTTATACGGTTTAGATTTTTTAAAGTATCTGAAAAAAAAAAGACTATAAATATCGTCAGACATAAGACTCTCAATTCTTCTTTTGGAGATTTCGCACCCAAACCGTTACCAGATCCAAGTGTGTGACATCACATTATATTATCGAAGTAACTCAGATTATTTCAACATAATTCCACCTTATTGAATTTACATTTACCAATAGCATAACAAATAAATTATTTAATAATATAATTCACATGCATTCATAAAATTTAAAATCTCATTTCATTTAATTACGGGTTCATACTAGGTCATGCTAAATTTTTGGAATTAATGAAGACAATTATTTTTTTGAAAGGTAAATTCATTAATTTATTCAATGAATGGAACCATACAATTTAGGGGGAAATAGCAAACACTCATTGTAAATGATGAAGGACAAAATCCATCAACACAACAAAAACTTTAAGCTCAGCATCAACAGAACATTATGACATGTTGACAATTAGCTTTGTCACAACTCAAGCACAAAATATCAGGAGTAATTGCAATCACTTAATACGATAAGAAAATTAACCCTGGATTGTCCAAAACGACGAGCAAAAATTGACAAAAGAATCGAGTATTCACCAAACTAGAGAAGACGACAACAAAATCATCCCTAAAATTACTTGTAAAACTAATATTACATGCATAAACAAGACTAAAAAACGTACTACAATAGCAGACAAAAAACTTCTAGAACTGAAGACTTATTAAACAATGGAAAAACAAACAAAAAAAATTATAAAACTTAAAACAACACGAGTCCAAATCGACTCGTGAAATCATTTATTATTTTAAAATATTCTCAACGCAGAAACAGATGAAGAGCTAACGAAGAGCCACTCACTTTCCAAGAAATATTACTGGTGGCCGGTGGAATTTTAACGAACGACAGACACCGTCATCTGTCCATCACAACTTGTGAAGATAACAAATATAGCCACAAAATAAATCTACAAACTGAAAAAGAAAGAAGACATGGGGAGTGAATGAGAAGAAGAAAAAAATAGAGGATTGGTGCGAAAGAGAAAAAGGTGAGTAGTAGCCAACTTAAAGGCTAACACCATCGCTGGACAACAAAAACATAAGAAACGAAGTAAATGAAAACAATTATATAATTAAAATATGAGTTTTTTTAAAAATTTATTCATTAATAGTATTATATTCTTTCTTTACATTTGATTTAGTTGATGTAGTTGGCGAGAAAACCTCCAAATTACCGTCTAACACCAAATGTTCTTACGGAACAAATTTTGATCAAAAAGGAATGAAGGATTCTTGGATCTAAGACCTTGGGATTGCATCTTCATCATAACCCAATTTGGTAACATCCAATAACTACAATTATTGTTTATAAACAAATAACTCAATCAAAAACTTGTTACCACTTTGTTTCTCTTGAATCCCAACAATTTGTTTTATTAATGTCAAGTCATTTGGTTTAAAATCAAAGGTGTTTCAATCACATTTTTATTCATAGTTTCACATTTATATAATTGAAAAGTATGTATAATATATAATTTCTTTTATATATATATACATATATTCTAGAAACAAGATAACTTTTCTTCCTTCTCACAGCATTGGCCTAAATTTAAAATAAAAATCAAAATCAAAATCAAACGTGCCTCTATCTTTATTTTAATAATACTTTTGATTGAAGGGTAATTTATAAAAATAGTCATTTTTATTTGTCTTAGGTTACATTTGAGTCACTTATGTTTAAAATGTTACGTTTTAGTCACTTATATTATTATTTTGTTACGAAGTGATCACTCTACCGTTAAGTTCTGTTATCTCTCTAACGGTAATCTTAGGTGGCAGTCTAACTAGATTTTAGGTGCCAACTTAGATTTCTAAATGGAATGAAAATAGATTTTTAATTAAAAAATTTAATTAATTAAAAATTTCAAACTTAAATCTTAACTAAAAAAACTATTAATCTCCTATTTTTAATTTTTCTTCTGTCTCTTATTTTTTTCAATGGTTTTTTTTAACTAAAAAAATATTAATATCCTCTTTTTAATTTTTCTTCTGTCTCTTATTTTTTTCAATGGGTTTTTTTTATTTGACTGGAAAAATTATTATTAAGATCAAAATAGTTGAAATCAAATTGACTACTTCATAAAGATGGATTCAATGGAGGATTCAGGTATGTCTTCTTTGCATTTCTCTATCTTTTTTATTCAATACTGAAAAACAAAAGATTAGATTTTTTATTGTTTAATGAAAACCCTAAATTAAAATTCCTGATATTTTTTCTACTTTTAGAAATTGTTTGTAAACATGTATTTTATTTTACGTCAGTAGAGATCCCATAAAATGCAACCAGAAACATGTTTTCATGAACATGTTTCATTTAAGCTAATTTTAAAATTTTCAAAAAAGGACTGTTACTTTTACTGTTCTTGTTCCTAATTATTATATTTTCTAGTTCTTTCACAGTTCTTGAATAATTAGTTTCTCAATCAAATTTTAATCTTAATAATAGTTTTTCCAATCAAATGAGAAAAAAAACCCATTGAAAAAGAAAGAGATGGAAGAAAAATTAAAAAGAGGAGATAAACAGTTTTTTTAGTTAAGGTTTAGGTTTAAAAATTTTAATTAATTAAATTTTTAATTAAAAATCTATTTTCATCCCATTTAGGAATCTAAGTTGGCACTTAAAATCTAGTTGGACTGCCACGTAGGATTACCGTTAGAGAGATAACGGAACTTAACGGTAGAGTGATAATTTCGTAACAAAATAATAATATAAGTGACTAAAACGCAACATTTCAAACATAAGTAACTAAAATGTAACCTGAGGCAAATAAAAGTGACTATTTTATAGATTACCCTTGATTGAATTGATGTTACCTATTAATTAAATTCAACTTAATTAAAAAATCATAAAAAACTCAATCTGTTTATAAAAATTTATTATTATAAAGGTATTTTTATTTTTTATATTTTTATGTCAATAAAAATGTACACATAATGTAATAGACGGATTGGAAACCCTAAAAATTTCTTCTTCTTTTTTTTCAAGTCGTTTGTTTCTTTTCTTTTGTTTTGCTCAACGGCGATGTTAGCCTTCGATCTGACTATCACCCGCATTTTTCTCCCTCCCATAAACCGTCTCTTTCTTCATTTCTTTATCTCATTCACACTATGTGTCTTCTCTCTTTTCAATATGTAGATTTATTTTGTGGGTATCTTTGTTGTTCTCACAAGTTGTGATGGACAGATGACAGTGTTTATCGTAGCTGAAACTTCACGGGCCAACAACAGTTTTTCTTGGAAAGTAGGTGGCTCTTCGTTAGTTTCTTAATTTATTTCTGTTTGAAAGTTTTTCAAAATAATAAATGATTTCACGAGTCAATTTGGACCAGTGTTATTTTAAGTTTTATATGTTATTTTTTTTCCATTGTTTAATAAGTCATTACTTTTAGAAGTTTTTGCCTACTCTTACTTATGCACATAGTCTTGCTTTTGAAAGTGATTTTAAATATGGTTTTGTCACACAATCCTCTCCAGTTTAGTTGCACAATTCTTTTGCCGATTTTTACCCAATAGCTTTGGACCATCTAGGGCTAACTTTCTTATTGTACTAAGTGTTTGCAATCATTCCAAATGTGTCGTGCTTGAATTGTGATAAAGTCAATTGTTAACATGCCATAATATTTTATTGATAAAACTTGAATCAAGATCACTATAATTTCTAAACTTTCAACTTTATCATTTTAACAAAAACATGATTTAATTCTTATATAAACTTTTAATAAATATATGTATGATATAAATTTTTTTCCACTCACATAATAAGTGCATTATAATGTAAATAAGTTTAAAGGGTTTGACCCCACTCTTGACATATAATCTAATATATGACTGAGTAAAAAGATTTATGTAAAATGTGATTCTAATTGAAATAATAAAAATAATAAATCTCGTAATTTTTTAGATTTTATGTAAAAAATACAAATAAACTCATAATTTATAATCTTAATCACCTTTTAAGAATTTCATAATTGAGTTCAATAAGATGAGACTTAAAATGTGTGAAGCTCTTTCATTAAATATAGAAATCAACGATTATAAATTAAAAAAATGAAGGGGTTTGTCAAACCCCTTTGTTTAAACCAAATACGTCAGCAATGATGTAAATAACACTCTTGACTTTTATATAATGTAAACCAATCCAGTTTTGTCAAAGTTTTTATTTAAGAGAATCGAAACCTGGCCTACCAAATAGATCTTGAAAACTGAAGAGGTACACCGTCGATCGTGATAGCGGAAAATGGGACAATCTTATAATGTAGCGGTCATCGGTGCTGGCGCTGCAGGGCTTGCTACGGCCAGAGAGCTTCAAAGAGAAGGTCACCGTGCCACTGTATTTGAAAAGGCCAACAAAGTTGGCGGCACATGGCTCTATGATTCACGGGTGGAATCTGACCTATTAGGCCTCGACCCGAATCGGGAAATAGTTCATAGTAGCCTCTACAAATCCCTTCGAACTAACCTTCCTAGGCAGGTTATGAGTTTCATGGACTATCCATTTGTGAAGAGAGAAAGTGGAGATAGAAGGCCTTTTCCGGGTCATGAAGAGGTGCTCAGGTTTCTCCAAGACTTTGCTCGGGACTTTGGGTTGATGGAGTTGATTCGATTTGGGCATGAAGTGATTCGGGTGGAGCTAGTTGATGAGGTGAGTCACGAGTGGGTTGTTGAGTCCAGGACTCGAGAGACCGAGTCAAGATGGGAATCCAAAGAAGAGGTTTTTGAGGCTGTGGTTATTTGCAATGGTAAACACGCAGAGCCAAAAGTTGCAGAATTTCCAGGTATTTCATTAATGCCGTTACATCAGCTTTCTGTAACTACTACTGCTTCCAAATACATGAATATTGTTTCTCTATCCGGCAGTTGTTGGCAAATGTCATCACGTCTCGAATTCAACTGTTATGTTGTAATAATTGTCTGTTTCTAATTACATATGTATAATTATTTTCATTAGGCAGGGATACTTGGCCAGGATTACAAATGCATAGTCATAATTATCGAACTCCAGAACAGTTTGAAAATAAGGTATTTAAATATACTATCATAAATTTATGGTACATTTCAATTCTATCCTCGTAATTCCTATAATGATTCTGGGTTATTACCGACAGATAGTGGTGCTTATCGGGAACGGACCAAGTGCCACAGACATTTTGAAAGAGATCTCCCCTCTTGCAAAACAAGTTCATTTGGCTTTCAGAGGATCCGATATCATGTTGATAAATCTGAAAAATTATGATAACGCCTGGCCACATTCACCGGTTTCTTATTCATTTTTATCAATTAATTAAGTTTGTTTAAGCTGGTCATTTTTTTTTTTTGGCTGATAGAGCGACATTTTATGCAGATTGAATGCGCTCACGAAGATGGTAAAGTGGTATTTCAAGATGGATCAATTGTTGAGGCAGAAGTCATTATTCATTGCACTGGGTATTTTCAAATACATTGTCCATTTTTATATTTAAAAACGCTTTTCAATCATCCTGAGGGAAAATCATCTCTTGCAGGTACAAATTCCACTTACCATTTCTCAAGTCAAATGGGATAGTTACCGTGGACAATAACCGTGTCGGACCTCTGTATAAACATGTATTTCCACCGAGCTTAGCCCCTTGGCTTTCTTTTGTGGGAATAAATTACAGGGTAAGCTTTTATCTTCCATTTGATCAGAACGTGTCATGGGAATTAAATGTTACTTCTGAACATGAAGTTGCAGTTTCAAGTCCTAATGCTATGAGCCATCCATCTGAGTTTTGCTCAAATGTTAGTTTAATAGCCAAGGCTTTTGCTTAGCCAAAGTATTGAATGGATTGATTAGTAATAGTTTACTTCAAAACTGTGTTTCAAGTTCTGACACTGGAATTGGATGTTTAAACAATCAGGCACTGGTGTTTAGAGCACTAGAATTACAAGCAATATGGGTAGCAAAAGTTTTGTCCGGCAAGGTGAAGCTGCCAACACAAGAAGCAATGGCAGCTTCTGTTGAAGAATTTTACGAGCAGATGGAGAAGGCCGGATTGCCCAAATATCATACTCATAGCCTTCAGAATGACGAGGTTTCAACTCCCCACTTTCACATAGCCATATCTCTGTCTGCTTACTGTTGATTTTGTTTTGTTTGGGTGATGGCAGGGCGAGTATTTAAGTTGGCTTGCTGCTCAGTTGGACATCAGGCCCCCGAAATCGTGGGAGGAACTAAGGTTTCTCAGCTTCGTGAAAGGCATATTCAGTCATGGTGAAAATTTTCGAGATACATGGGATGTTGACAAATGGGTACAAGAAATAGAATCTTCTGATTAACTTGCTCATACCATAAATCATGTATATCAACATCATATATACTCCTTGCATGTCAGATATACTATATTTACATGCACAGGTTTTATTCCTAAATTGTTATTTTATCATTTGAAAGTGAGTTGGGCTTACTTCCCTGTCTCGCACACTTATCCAGCTTTACATATCAGAGACAATAAGAAACAGAAATACAGTAGAATTTCATCTGAAATTATGTATGTTAATGCTTGTCTGTATCACCTTTGTTCAACCTGCTCAAACTCAAAACACAAAATTATTATCAAAAGATTGAATTTCTCATATTGCTGTGAGGAAGGAAGGACCTCTTCCTTGCAAAGGATTTGGGCCAAGGCCAACATTTTACTTTTGGAGGTTTGAGCAGCTGATAGATACTTTTTGTATGAACATTCAGCATGTGGGGAATTTGTGAAATTGGGCTATAAATTTACAGTGAATGCATTTACGCGACTATTTTCCATAGTGTAAACACGGCAGTCGATGCGAATGCAACCTTACTGTAATTCCTGGACCCACTTTAGATTCGTGTATATAAATCCATCTCTCTCTTCCCCCCTTTTTCCTGTCAGATATATTGCACAAGCAAAAAGCCCATAAAATTTTGCTACAAAGTGATGGAGTTTCACGCCAAATTAACTCCTATTATTTGTGCAAGCAATGGCTTTGAGCAAGAGCGTTGTGGTCCCATTTATCTCGAAAAAAAAAAAAAAAAAACCCAGGACTGTGACCGCAATTTTAGCTTTGCTTCGTAAACAAACGTCGGCATGCTTCTTCAATGCTGCTGCGAAGGGTACAAAAACTTTGTATTTTATGTGCAGATACGAAAGAAGAAGGCAATACAAATATAGACACGTGGCAGAAACCCAGGGGTCAATACATGCCCAACACTTGTCCTTGCATCAGGTGACCAAAGCCTTATTTCAAAAGGTTGTTTCTCACTTACTCGACAAACCTTTAATTACCTCTTCACACTTCATCTCCCTCTCTAATTTTTCATAACTTAAACAAATACTAGAAGTATTTGGATGATGTCTTAAACTCTTAACGGTGGAGCGAAGTGAAAATCTTATGACGATAATCATCCCACTAGTCCAAGGATGTTTGGATGAAACAGTTTGATGAGAAAATGAAATTAAAAAATGTAGACGCTTAAAAACACTAAACCAGTTTTACCCAATGTTTTAACTTTAAAAATTAAAATACTATAATGTTTGATTTTAAATATATAATTTTGTAATAAAAAATGTTATAAAAATTATAATAATATTATGTAATTCCACAAATACACAATATTATAAACAATTCACCTTAAAATTCTTCCTTGTACAAAAACATTATGGGAAAATTTACGACTAGAATATTGAAATACAAAAAGGACATTATTATACTACCTTTCTCAAATAATTGAATTACCCTGTGTGTAAGGATTGGGATCAATCTACAAAGATGATAATTGATATTTTGATATCCTCATCTTTCATCTTCGTGATATGGAACTTAATAACATGATATTGTTCAAGTTAAACAATAAAAAATAAAACAGTTAAGCATATAGGTTGGGAAATATAAATCATATATATATAACCCCATAACAGTTAATAATACAGCAGTTTCTGTCAGTATTACTATTACTCCCTATGACTATATATGGAAGACAGAAAGAATAGGTTTTTTAGGATGAAAATAAATAACTATGCTATGGGAGAGGAGAAGGCAGTACATAAACAAAACTGGGAGATTTCATCCGTAAATTAACTGAAAATGAAATATATATATAAATAAATACCAACAATGTCACAATCTCCCCTTACCTCTCTCACTTCCATAGATGAAATCAAGTTTCAATACAGTGGAGCTCGTTGTGGAGCTTTCTTTCTCCGGTTCATTAAATTTCCTGAAACTTCGGATACCGGAGGACATGTCGGACGACATGCTGTCAAGCTTGTCCTTTTCTTCCTCACAATCTCCGACGTTGTAGCGGTGCAAGCAAGTGCCCGGCTCCACACTTCATCGTATCCACCAGACCCAGAAGACGTTTTGGTGGAACAAGACGGCTCAAGGACCGAGTCGGGCGTCACCAAACCATCATCCAGACCAGAATCAGGTAAAGGCAAATAATTGCACTCAAATAGGAACTTGGAAAGCCCATCTTCTGTTCTTGACAGATAATCTATCTGCTATGAAGAAAATGGTAGTTGAAATTGTTGAAAAAATGTACTACTCGGAATAAAAAGGCAATAAAATAATAATAAAGGAAAAAGTAACCTTGCAGGAAAGAGAGCAAAAAAGATAAGGGTCTTGCAGGCTTCTGTCGCAGATGGTGCAGAAATTGCCGGAGCCTCTGAAATGCCTTGTTTGTGGCCTTTGGTTTATAAATATCACTTTTGCGCTATTTGTTATGTATGACTAATGGAACAACAAAACAAAGAAAGACAGTGAGTACAGCATTGAAGGCTTGTTTCATAACTCAGACATTTGGCTTTATGACAATTTCAGCTCTTTTTACTAAGCATGCCGAAAGTATTAGACACGACAAAGAGCAGTTAAATTACTCACAAAAAGCTAAATTTGAAACTAAAACATGTTTTGTTTTCTATGTTTGTTGGAATTGAAGTTGAATTATGGAGCAAAGGGTGATGACTTACTTGAACAAAGGCACAGTCCATTAATTTTGTTGCATCATCCAACCTTAAAACATCATGGTAGACATATCTTCTTACCTGAGAACATGAGAAAAATAGAGTTAAAACACTTGAAATCATACGACATCAAGAGAATTACAAGGTGCAAGGGGGAACCTGTAAGAGCCTGTGGGAACTGTGAGGAGCTAAGCAGTGAGGGCATATACTGATACAACAATCCAAGCAATATATATTCTTCTCGTTTTTCCTCGCATCTTCATGAATTATACAAGCGTTGAAGAATTTCTCCGTCAGAAGAACTTGAAGCCAACGAGGTACATATGAAGAAAACAACTATTAAAAAAAAAACCATAAACTCATTTAGCTTTCACAAACGATAGAGAAAGCAGAAAGAAAGAAGAAAATTAAAAAAAAAGGAGAAAAAGAAAGACTTACCATGATTTACCTGCTTGAAATTAAAAAAGAGATATTAGTCTGGTCAAGGCTTAAGAATATAATGGTGGACAAACCATTATTGAGGAGAGAGAGGACATGAGATGAAAGCTCAAGAAAAGAGAAACGGCGCCTGGCAACTGCGGCTGGCGGTCTTGCAGTTACCAATGAAATAACAAGAGAAAGAAAAGGAGAGAGAAGGAGAGGGCTTGGCCTTTTTTAAAGACCTGTTCTATCTTCTCATGTGTATTTGAGAAATAAATGGATTTATTAATTACAGGGGGCTGGAGATTAAAAGGAAGAAAGTAATAGAATAGTGATGGAAAGCGAAGGCAAAGATAAATTTCTATCCTTCTCCTATACTATTTTGCTGTTTACTAAGAGCTCATGTCCCCAAAACCCTTTAAACCCTAGCCCTTTGGTCCTCTCTCTCTCTCTCTTCTGTGCCAACTGCATAATGACAAGACGAGAAACAGTGCCTTTTCTCAGTTCTCGGTGGAAAACGGTAAAAGAAAAGTCGCAAGTGGCGCTGTAATTAAGAAAATGGCCTCTTTATAGTGGAATTACGGTTCTATACAAAAACTTTGGATAAACTATATCATCAGTCACTTGATTATATATAAATTTTCATTTTGATCAGTTATTTAAAAATAAATTATATTTTAATCAACAATGTTTTTGAAATTATTGTTTTAGTCCCCACCATTAAGTAATTAATAAAATGATGATGTCGCGTAAATGTAATAATAAAATATATCTTCAATTTTTATATATTTTTTTATCAATTTTACCATCAAAACTATAAAAAAAAATTAATTAAAAAAAAAAACTAAGTTTACGTCTTTTTGTGGTTGGCACCCTTTGTCCAAGTAAAAGGAATTTACCAATTAAATTCTCATATCATCAAAGCCTTTACCCAATCAAAACTTACCTTCTTTTTTTTTTCTTACCTTCAATTCTCTTCTTTTTCAATCAAACGCCAATCCTTTGCTGAACCTACCCCCAACAAGCACCCGCCTCCCTAAACCTTCGCACCATCACCATCCTCACCCCACCGACCAGCCACAACATTGCTCTTATTGGACAAGCAAGAGCCTTAGACTCATTAAAATTATATTTTCTGTTTTTAGTCCTTTTAAATTTGTAATTTTATATATTATTTAATATTATAAAATTTTGATTTAATCATTTTAAAAAATATAAATTTATAATTTAATATAATAATAAATTTACATCTTGAGTTAAATAAAAATTTATAATTCAAATTTGTCTAAAGAAAATTTCTCACTTTAGTCAGCACACTAATCAAGCACCAAGATCACACCATATAATAGCCAGCCTTCTTATCGCCCCAACTTAGTAGCTCACAGCCACCAAACATCTCTCAGAAACAAAAACAATCACCTTCACCAACTCTCCTATGCCCACTCAGCCACCCTTAATGCCTCACCTGACCACCTTACCCGCACCTTGCAGACGGCTCAATGCTTCCTTCAGCCACTTTGCACACATGTTGCCAACCAGCGGCCTATGACCTTTGCACCTATCATCGCCTCTTCCTCTCCCTCCACCCCTTTGACCCCAATTCCTCCATCTCTTTGACCATTCATGTCTTTTATATTTTTATATTTTATGTATTTATATATATTTAATTTTTATCTATTTACGTTTAGAGTAAACTATAAAAATAGTTACTTTTGTTTGCCTCATATTACATTTTAGTCTCTTATGTTTGAAATGTTATGTTTTAGTCACTTACCTTATCGTCTTGTTATAAAGTGGTCACTCTACTGTTAAGCTCCATTACCTCCCTAATGACGATCCTACATGGCAGTCCAAATAGGTTTTAAATGCCAACTTGGATATCCTATGTGGCAGTCTAAATTAAATTTAATTAATTAAAAATTTATTTTCATCCCAACAACTGGACATCCAAGTTGACATTTAAAACTCATTTGGATTGCCACGTAGAACCGCCGTTAGGGAGGTAACAGAGCTTAACGATAGAGTGACCACTTAGTAACAAAATGATGACGTAAGTGACTAAAACGTAACATTTAAAACATAGGTGACTAAAATGTAATCTGAAACAAACAAAAGTGATCGTTTTTGTAGTTTACCTTTACTTTTACGTATTTATGTAGTACATTTTTTTATGTATTTATATATTATATACATTTTATAACTTAATAATTTTTTGTTTTTAAAGAATCTTTATTTTTATAATTTTTATATAGAATAGAATAAAATTGACAAATAAAAATAAAAATTAATGATTAATTTTATTATATTAATTTTAAAAATGTGCCATTATCAATTCGTTAATCATTTAATCATGGGGTGACAAAGAAAATAATCTCAAATGAAGTTGGTGACAGAACTAGGAGATTGATTGAGCCTAACCCTTTTAAAATAAATTTTTTTATTTACATCATTTTATAATTTAATAATTTATAAAATTTTAAATTAATAATAGTAAAATTACAATTTAACATTTTAAAGGTGATACAACTTTAATTTAATATTTTAAAAATTATAAAAATATAACCTATTAAAATTATAAAATTACTTTTTACTATCATAAAAATATATAATTTAATTGTATTTTATAAAAAATAATCTCCTTAATAAATTATATATTTTTTAATTAAGTAATAAAAACAAAATTTTAGACATAATTACCCAAGTAGTTTACGCAAAACATTTTTCGACAACTCTGCTGGCTCAGCTGCTCCACAACTTCAGTACAAGTGGATGAAGACTAGAAGTTGTGTTGGGTAAATTCGTGGCCTCCTTCTACGTCACTAATCCCAATCAAATTCCTGCTCATTGCTCAATTATTGATGAATGCCTTAGACATTAAACCGAAATGGAGTTGCATTCGAACTAGCTTCGAGTTCTTACTGGTCAAATCAACGTGGAATTTGTTAGAGCAAGAACTCTATACATACACTATTTTATGAGTTTCATTCACCATCCTTGAATACTAATATAAAACATTACTAGTTAAAAAAAGAAAAAGAAAAAGTAAAATTATAGGTTGTAAGGATGACATTTATTTTAATTCCTGGTTGAGAATTTGATTGTTGCTTAGAATATAAAATAATTTTAAATTTCATGGTCAACATATATTCACTTAATTCTCAAGTTTTAAATTTTTTATTTTATATTTAATTATACTTATTATCAAGTCAGCAAAATTCATGTTTTGATATAGTATTCACTAATTTAATCATCGGCTAATTACTGGGATTTAGCTCAAACGAAAAGAGGTTTGGTCATAATGGCAATAGATAATAAACAAAAGATTTTTGGTCCGAGAACATAGGTGTAATAAAGTAATGAACTCCGGTTATTTTCATGCCTTAAATCACAGTTGCCATGGGCTAGTAAAAAAAGAACCAAATCGCAGTCAGATGATACAATAAGTGTCCTTTACTCGCAAGTTGCAATAGACAATATCTTCGCTTAAGGGTGATTTAAGACATTTCATAACACGAGAAAAGTAGGCGAAAGCAATACGGTTGCAGTCGCAGGCAAAGAGGGGGTTAGGACTAGAGACATGGCATCAAAAACGTAAGCGACAGCAACAGCACCCACTATGCCAAACCCGAAACCCATTCACGCCCAAATCATATCCTTCTTTATTAAATCTATTTATCCATTTTAAATGAATTTTTAGCTAATTTTAAGAGTATAATCTATTTTCAAATAAAAAATGATGAAAATACACCATCGCAGAAGATTTGGTTAATGACGTTAGGGTAGTAGGTAGCTGAGTTATAGGCCGAAAGTGAAGCCTGGTTTCACCCTTTTTCATACTCAAATCAAGCCATGATATAATATATTGACGACAAGCACTCCCAATCTTCAATAAAATTAAAAGACAGGCCGAAACTCCTTTCTTTCTTTTTGGGTGGCAAATAGAGAGGCCACAATTCAAGTATGTGAAAGTTGGGAAATAAAAAAAGAAGAAGAAAAAATGGAAGTTAAATTGGGAACAAGTTCCAGCTTCCAGGAAACAGCTGCACAAGGGACAGCAATGAATTAAGAGACTTTTAGACTTTAGAGGGGTACCCAGGCAGGCAAAACAACAAACCAACAAACAATGCAAGAGATGGGAAAGGTTTAAAACGGGAAATCCAAGGACTTTAATAAAAAAAAAAAAAAAAAGACAAAACCACGACAGCGAAGTTTCAAATCAGGTTATGATTATGTGAACCGTTACTCGTCCGGATTTAGAGTGCGTTTATTTTAGGAAATTTTATTTATCGACTTTTTTTTTATTATATATTTTTTTGTTTGTTTTCTAGAAAATAACTTTTTGATCAAAATGTAATTTACAAGTAAATGAGAAATATGGCTTTCAACCCAAACATTCATTTCAAACCAAAAAAATAAATAAATAAACAAATAAATATTGTGATTTTAACCTAGGTTAAAAATTAAAAATTTAAATTTCAGAAAAATGCTTTTTAATAAAATTATCTCTTTATCTCACATTAAATCTATCACTTTATAATATGTTTAAAATTGACATTTTATTTTCTTAAAAGTATTTTTTTTCTCAATAAACATTATCTAAAATTTTAAAATCACCTTTTAAAAGTTTATTTTCACCTACATTTTTTAAAAATAATTTTTAACCTCAATGATAAATTAACCTTGAGTCTCTTTTTCTTTATAAAGCATAAATTATTTTCCGAAAAAAACTCATTTATGACTAATTTTATTTACAAATTAACATAAATCAAATATTGTAATGTTGAGTATTATTAAACATATATTTAATTATTTATGTTTAATAATATAATAAAAAATATTTGATCCACTATCAATGCAAAAATTCTATACACACTATTGGTGAATAATAATATAACACATCTTCATTAAATATAACAATAAACACAGTGGAAGACTTTTAAATAATATTTAATCATAAATAAATACTAACGACCATAAGAAAATATCAAAATTTTCAGAAAATCAATCAATCTTTTAAAAATTGTTTTTGGTGAAACAAACACAATATTAATTAAATTTCTCTCCACTTTCGTTAATTGCAATAACATTATTTTTATAAATTCCAACACATTTAAACGAGTTATTTTCTTTCCAGATAAAACTTATGAATAGAAATAAAAGATGGTCATCGTGTGGTTTTTGTTATCCTAAAAGGCAAAGCTAAAGATTTTGAGGTTAGGCTTTAGACTAACTCAATAAAATGTCACATAAATCTATAAAGAGGGTATCAAAATCTTTGACTTGGAAAACTACAACCTAAAAGGATTAACCATTAATATAAAGTTTTTTCAGAATTATTTAATATAAAGCTTCTGGGCTAGTTCAAAAGTCTATACGATATTTTTAAAATATAAATATTTTTTCTTCACAAACAGAGCCTCAACCAATACTTCATTGA
Organism: Gossypium longicalyx; assembly: GCA_025698465.1. Taxonomy (NCBI): domain Eukaryota; kingdom Viridiplantae; phylum Streptophyta; class Magnoliopsida; order Malvales; family Malvaceae; genus Gossypium; species Gossypium longicalyx. The sequence continues at coordinate 6,525,252 of CM047005.1, forward strand.
AGTGTTTACATTTTTAACTTTATAATGTGTTTTTTCCACGTCATAGCAAATAGATAATGATGAATGGAGAGTGAATAAGTAGGACATTTGAGATGTAAAGTCCAGGTTGGTTCAATACCTACCTAAAACAAGTTCTAGCTTTGTTGCTGGACTTGGCATTGGGCTACAGGGAATGTGTGCTGTGGGCCAATTTCAGATACTTGGGCTCCTTTTAATGCGGCCCTATTGGGCCTCCGCCTCTCAATTTCCTTTCCCATCAATCTCTCCCTCCAGACGGGGAAAAATAAAACAATATGTAATCAATTAAATAATGTGAAGTGCTGAATTGAACTGCATTCAAAGTGGAATATATATATATATATTTTTTGGAAAATCAAAGTGGAATAATTTTAAATCTAGTTAATGTATTACATGTAAGTTGTAGATTTAATTTATTGTTATACTTCCTACCTTAATAAAGACATGTGGAGAGTAAGGGGTAATCTGTTAGTGACCTTTTGTTGGGAACAACTCAAGAGAATAACCCTTTCGGAGGGTACCGTTTATACCAACCTTCCGTTGAGAATTGTCTGTGAGTAATTCTCTACAAATCCTCTTTAAGCTACTTTACAGATGATTTGCTATAGACCCTCTGTGAGGACCACACTAAGAGACTATTGGGACACAATAACTTCACACAACCTTAACAAGGAGAATGTCACAACATTACCAACACAGATGGTGACAAGTAACCTATAAAGGCCTTGCCACCTGACCGACCACACAGGTAGGCTTACCTCTGTATTGTTAGCTACATGACAAAACGAGGCTAGGAGATACCCTTATATATACCTCTGAGTGTGAGAGGCAAGGGACCTCTCCTTCTCCCCCAAGAAAAACCTAAGTGTTTTCTTAGCCATCTCCTTCACCTATCATAAGTGAATCGCCTTCTTATCTCCACCACCTTTTCCTACTTATCCTCTCCCTTGTTGAAACTTTGTATCAATATTTATGTATTTTAATTTATTCATTTTTAGTCTATGTACTTTTGAATATTGAAATTTCAATCTTGAACAAACGATATATGTCAAATGTGTAGCGTTAACTTTTGCTATTCTTAAAAACTTGTTCTACAAGCATATTATTGTGTGTATAAAGCTATGCCAAGTTGTTTTTACATAACACTTGCAAAAAAAAAATCACGTTCTTTAGTTAATTAATTTCAAAATTCAAAATTCAAAATTCAAAATTCAAAAGTGCAATGACTGAAAATAATCAAATTGGAGAATATGTATTAAATCCATAATTTACGTATAGTACAAAACTAATAGCAAAACTTGATTTAGCGAGTTTAACTGTTATAATTCGAGTCAGAACTAGAATTTTATAATTTAAAAAATAAAATGATTAAATCCAAAATTTATGCATTAACAAAAAGTTTACCATATATTATAAGTAATTGTAATGGCTTTTCTAATTTTTTTTTTTTTTTTTTTTTTTTTTTTTTTTTTACATATAAAAGATTATAACTTCAAATTAAGGATTATACAACATCGATCCGACAGAAAGAATATTAAAAAATAAAAATAAAAATAAAAGTATGCACAGATGTAGAAGATTTTGATACACAAATACGTATATCTAATCAATAGCCTTCGGCGCCCCTTCATTAAAATAATTAAATTTAGATATACATTTGGTTTGATCCCAAAAATTCTACCTCCGCCCATGGTATATATCTTCATTCTTAGGGAGTTTTTATGTGTGTATATTAGTTAAGTTTAAAGAACAAATTGAACATAGAAACTAAAAATAAAGGTAAGATTAAATAGGATTAGCCATGCATTTGAAGAAGAGTTATGAGGTAAGGCTGTTCATCAGCATAAATGTACAAATGTTAAACTAGGTTTAAATTTCACAGATCAATTCCCATAGTTACTAACAACATAATATTAGAAACCCAAAGTTTGGACCTGTCTTCTAAGAAAACATATTGTAAGATTAATACGAACCCTAATAACTGCAGCTACAAACAAAACTAGAGGGAGAGGAAACAAGTAAACCCTAAAAGTTTGACTTTGGTTTATTATATTAGTAGGGAGAGACGCCGACGTTGGTAGGCACAAAGAACCCATCTTTCACCACCGCCTCCTCTCCTTCCTACACACATTATCCCGAATCAAAACGAATATAAAGAAAAACACAAGGACTAAACAGTGCGCCTTTAGGGTTTGAATTGAAATACCTGCTGGCGTACGTTATTTTTCATTTTCATAACAGCTTGATCAGGCATTTGTCCGAAATGTATGCGCGGGAAGTGGGCCCACTAGAATACGGGGAAAAAAAATGAAAATTAGTACCCTATCTTTTATTTTTTGGTTGCTGAGCAAATTAGATTGTGCAGTACTTGAGTTATTTTTAAAGTTTAAGAAAAAAAGGGGAGTTACATTCTTGGCAGCAGCACTGAAGGCGTCTCTGTGACTTATATCAGGATTCCCAGCTTTGATACGTTGGATTTCTTCCCTGTAGTGTTGATAGATTAGAAGCATTTGTTTCATTGTGTGTTTGCCATTCAAATAAGACTTGTAAGTTGGACGATAAGATGAGCCATTAAGTTAAAAAGAGGGTAAATTAATTATAAGTTAATTAGCTTACTTGATGAAGCGATTGTAGGCAGACGGCACTCTCTGTCTCTTCTCCGGAGCTGCACATACACACATCCATCTCAGACAAACAAAGAGACAAATGCATTAAACATTTTAAAAAATCACCTCCCTCACTTTTCTCATACACATCTATCTATCTTGCTTTGCATGGATTCTTATTTAGATCTATATTTGGGGAGGGGAAAATAGAAATTTCGGACAATTTCTTTCTTAACTAATTTAATGTACATTGACAACATGAAACCTAGGGTTTGGGGGGACATAGAGGAAATGAAAGCACTAATTTAAGTAGGCATGTAAAGCATAGGGCCTTGAACCTTCACTTCTTGCCTTAGCCTTCATTTTAGCTGGAAAACAAACTCATTTTTTCAAGAAAAGGCTACTTCAACTTTGTGAAACTTTGTCTTATAATTTTCTTGCTACTAATAAATAAATAATAAAATGTGAAGAATCTCACGTCTGTTGACCACAGGAGGTTTGACTATCTCCTCAAGCTCAGCTGCTCCACGAATAACAGTGTCATTTGGGTTTGGGTGATTGATCATCACCATATTTGGTGGTGCACAACTTCGGATCTCTTCCTGTGAAGAATTTTGTAGTGAAAGAGGAAAACATAGTTACAGTGTTTGTTTGTTGACATAATACCCTAATTTCATATCAGAAACGAAACTACTTAATATGTATATACCAGGAGATTCTGTGGGGTAAAGAAAGAATGGGCAAGGTGAAGCTGATTAGCTGTGGGAAGAAGCAAGCCACGCATGTCGACTGACAAAAGATTTGTGCAGTGGCCGCATCGAACCATAACTGTGTTGTTGAACAAGCTACTGCAAGGAACACTCACCTGAGATGATACAAAAGCAAAGAGAATGCATTCTTAAATACTATAACACAATAAATAAAAAGCCCAAAAAGGGTTTTGGAGGAAAAAGAAGAAGATGAAACACAATGGGGACAAAAGAAAAGGTTTACGGCTAGAACAGTGTCGCAAAAGTTGCAATGGACGTAACAGAGCTGGTCCGGGGGAGAGAGGTGGTCCGATGAAAATGAAACTGATGAGGACGACATCCTTTCTTTTTTGGGGGAATTTTTTATGAGCTTTTCAATTGATTGATTGATTGATAGAATGACTGATGGGTGGATTTTGATAGGTTTCTAACTCCTTGATCTCTGATCTTCTTGATTGTTGAGTTGTGCTAAAAGATAAGAAGATGAGAGAGTTTAGAGATACTGCTAAGTAATGGAACTCAGACTCAATGTGTTTTGCTTCTCTCTCTCTGTGCACTTGCTGTATTGTAAATGTAAGAATAGGTAATTTGCTTCAAGGGTTGTAGTTTGAATAGTTTTGTACAGCTTGTGGAGTGGAGGCATTGCAAACGGGACCAGATAGATAGAAAAGAAAAATAAGCGAAAGAAATTTAATGAAGGGCATAGGATAAAGGGCAAAAAGAAAAATTAATGGTTGGCTTTTACGATGTATGAGAGAGAGAGAACAGAGGCGGCAGAAGTGGGGGAGAGCAAAGTAAGAAAGGGACGTTTGCATGGGAGCTGATTAACTTAATTTGGCTCATCACCTGTTCTTTTCATACTTCAGAGGTGGGTGCCAAAGCTGTAGCTTTTCTCGGTTCTCTCAAATTCCCAACCCTGCCATTTTATGCATATAATTTATTTATGATTACATGATAGGATTTTCGACTACGCATATTACTTACATACCAATCAATTCTGCCCACCATACTATATCTCACGTCTTTCTAACTCCATCTTTAGTTACATATATCAATTAAAACCCTATTGCCATGTAACTATGTATCCTTTATATATAGATTTTAATTTCATCTTTATCTCTAATTTGTTTAACCTTAATCCAACCTACCCACCTCACTCTACTGTGGAATTCGTCTGTCCTCCTCCATGATCTTGGTTTCTTTCTTTCTGTTTGATATGTCAAAGGTGGGACAAATTTATGGTATATTTGATTTAAGAAATGTGAGATTATCTTTAGTAATAGGATTATGGTAATGTAAGATTGTGATATGAAATATCAAATATGTTATGTTATATATGGCTGATTTGTTTGGCTAAAATAAAAGATTTTAGTGTCTGATTGATTGATGAAATGCATGGTTCTCTACAAGCATATTTTATTAAATTATCCTTGTTATAGAATTGGGTTTTTACCATTTTTAGTCCCTTCAATTTTTTTAATCCCAATTTTTAATAAAATTATGATCATTCTTTTTTTTTTATTACAATTTATATATTAATAAGTATTTATAATAATTCATTAAAAGTGATTGCATCATCTATCATAATTTATAAATTATAATTATAACAAAAATGATTTGAATAAATACAATAATTATAATTATAAAGTATGGCATGTATTAGTTCACCATTAAAGAAAGAAGATTAAATTTAAAGCTTAAACTTTATTATTTTGAGTAAAACGGGTGAAATTAATTAAAATTATAAGAATAAAGGGAAAATTTGTTTGGTATTCAAAGTATTTATCCTATTTGAGAAATTGAGATTAGATGATAATGAGAATACTTCAAATCCAAAATGAGAGATTACAAGATAAAATGTTAATTTACGTGAACCAAACACAGGCTAATAGATATTGGTATTTGGCTTCTTGTGAAGCTAAGCAAAGGTAAAAGCCACTGTGGCTTTGACAAACAGCCGAAAATGGGACTCTGAATTTCAACAACAAAGAAAAGCCAAGGAAGATTAAATATCAGTTGGTTATATTATTTCTGATATTGTTACCTCATTATTGTGCATTTATTTAATTATAACTTAGATCACATTTAGCCTTTCTTTGAGTAGAAAGTTAATGTTTATATTATAATAAATTGTTTAATATATAAAATGTAATTTTTTTTATTAAATAATTTACATACTTGAGTGAAATAAATAATTCCTTTGAAAGCCGTGAAACAGAGGTTCTAAAGGATCCAAAAACCCTTAATTTACAGGCTAAAATAAACGAGTAATTAGAGTGTAGTGGGTGGCAGCTCTTAGAATAGGGTAAAGCGGCTATATAAGGGAGGCGGTGAATGGTGATAGGTAGAGGAACTGGTTTTCAGGTATTTACGAGAAAAAGAGAGATTATAAAAATGTAATGAGGAGGAAGGATTTGAGTTGAGTTGGGGAAGTAAATGAAACAAAAAGGTATTTACAAGAAAAAGCTTTTGAAATATGGATTTGACCACACACACACTTAGATTTCTCTCTCATACAGAGATACGTAGTTGTCAGTGATAACAGAAGACAGAGATCTTTGAATCGAAATTACTACCTATTTTGTCTTTGCATTGATGGAGGAGTTGTCTAGTGTTTGGCTAATTTAGTTAGGCGGGACTCTCTACCTACACTACACTGCAGGCAACTGCTATATATCTGTGGCGGGTTTTACTTTTTGTTGCAAAGTAACCCTAACTTTGCTGAAAAAGATGGCAGCTGTCATCTCTCTTTAACATTTCTTCAAAACTATACTATGCCCATCCCCATCCCCCATGTGTGCAAACTGCCTTTCCTTTTCTTCCTATTAAGGCAATATTTCAAGTCGCTTTGTTACAAATAACAGTGGCTCTTGTATTACATATGCCACGGCCAACTTTGAATGTCTGCCTGTAGTAGAGGCACCGCCATTCGCTGCTTCTAATCAGCTTTTTCACCATTGATTTTCCATTAAACTACTCTAGTTTTTCCCATGTATACACTTCCATTTGGGGTGATGTGATTTTGAACCGGTAGAGCTAGCTTTTAATTAATCTACTGCACCGGCGGCTGATCGATTGCCGGGAAGATGAACCTAATAATTTTGAAAATTATGGTTTATATGATTGATGTAAAGATGCAAGCAGGAGAAAAACTAACAAATTCATACATATATAAATCAACTTGCATATACAAAAGTTTTAAGGATGATTGTATTAATCGGTCTGAATCTAGCAAGGAGAGGCCAACCTTTTAAATTCCGTCTCATCTTGTTGTTAATATTCTTTCATCTACCATTTAGCTATCATTTAGCAGCGGGCGTGTATACATTAAGTAGCGTAGAGACTAGAGACTTGAATATACGTATCCCGGGGGCCGCCCTGTTGCGGTTAGATCTTAGAAGTCCAATAAAGATAGACTATAATTTATAGCCTCTTCGGCATCTAAGTACTCGGGCTGCTTCCTGGACCATAGTAGCCATTGACTAGTAGATTAACAGTTCCATTTTCATTGTGTTATTATTATTTTTTTAAAAGTACGTAGTTCGTACTGCAACAGAAGCCTCAAACCATAGCTAGCCTCTTCTTATTCGGGCTGTGCCCTCTTACTCCGGGCACGTTTGCCAACATTCTTCCATGCACGAGGTTATGACCATGTGATTCATTTCAACATAAGTCAACCTCTGTTGGTATAGTAGCACCCTAGGATTTCCAAGCAATCTAGTTCTGATAAGTAATCTTCATCTCAGAATGGGAATGGTTCTGGGGATCTTTTCACAAATTCCGGTTCTAATGTAAATACATAAATTGATGAATCTCCTATGCAAATAATAAATTTTACGACCAAAGAAAAGGTTTAATGTATGGTAATGTTGTTTAAAATGTCGGATATGTATGTAGGCCAACAGAACACTAGGTTCAAAACCCACCGCAAACACTCAACATGGAAGCTCCAAAGTTCGTCGGTCCCGACAATAATCCGAATCCGATAGAATCTCAATTTATAAGGATTCGAGTCTTAAAACGATTTGGTTCCTTTGAAAAAATTTAAATTTATAATTCAACAATCAAACATTAATAATTAATAGAAATATATTATATTACTTATAACATTAAAAAAAAAATAAATGATAATTACTTATTTTATGAAAATAATTTTAATATTTAAATTAATCCATCCGCTTATATATATTTTATAAATAATAAATTTAATTGATAAATTAAAACAATTATAATAAATTCTGTTTACTTATAAATTTATTCAAAGTATCATAATTATGTTTAATAATCAATCTATTGACACGATTTTTATAAAATTGATATATTAGGTAATAATATTTTACTTATAAATTAATTTGACCTTTTGAATAAAGAATTTATTATTATAAGTACAAAATTAAGTAGACAATTCAAAAGATTGACTTCAAATATAAATCACCCTTTATAAATAACTCATTTTGACCAATGGAACAAGCCAAATAAACATGGCATAAAACTGTAGTGTCAGTATATTTCTCCCTAACCAGAATTTGTACTTTTTTCCCCTCTATTCTGTAAATATTTAATAATTTATCATATTCAATAATATAATACATAAATATTATATTTATATATAAATTTTGGTTAAATATATAATTTAGTATATAAATTTTTATTCCACGCTACAAATTAAAATTAAATTGTTTATGTAAAATTTTAATTTTAATTCAATTGTATGCATTTAAAAGAAATTAATACATATATTTATTTTTATATTAGATTAATATAATTGTCTGTATATACAATATATCAACATAAAACGGTATTAATTCGATAATGTCATTAGTCATTTTTAAAAATTGAATTAAATCAAAACTTTATGTATAAAATTATTATAAAGATAAATAATATTATCATAAATATAAATATTTATCTTAATATTTAAATTTTTTATCATTAGATTTAAAAAAAATTAACATTATCATTATCATTATAATTTAATTTTAATTTATTTTTTAAAAATATTTTTAATTATGTCATTAAATTTAAAAGTTATCCTAAAATATGTATTATTAATTTTAATTTTAATTTAAGATAATTAGATATATAAAATTTTTAAGTTTTAAAAATTCTGAAAAAAATCTATATAAACGTGCATAATTATGGTATAAAATTATTTTAAAGAATAGTATTTTAATTTCTTTGTTTTTAACATACAACCAACTTGGGTTAAATTATAAGAATATGCTGAAAAAAATTATTTTAGAAAGTATGTTGAAATTTTACAAATTTACCGATTTATGTTGTTTTTAGAGAGAAAGAAAAACACATATTACAGGAAGTGTTTTCATTGCGACATCAATGAAAACGTGCCATGTAGGACGCGGCGCTGTATTCTGGTGCACTTGTCGGAAATGATGTACAGATCAGGCTACGACACAACATGCCTTCTTAGGTTAGTTAAGAAGAAATCTCAATCATCACCGAATTCTTCCGGAGTTATTGCAAAAGCTATTGGCATGACTCTTCGGTTACCATCTTATGCTCATATCTCTTATACATGAATGTGTCGTCAATTTGAATAAGTAGCTTATAGTATCGAAATGCAATTATGCTTTGCTTGAAAGTCTAGAAAAAACAGTGGAAAACTCTTTTTACAAGGACCAAGCAATTGCCATAATACACAGGCTCCATTTGTAGCTTGGTTAAGGAACTTGGTACGTACATCTCCAGTACTTAACACCAGTGCCACAATTCGTTGTAGGATTTCTCCCACCCGCTATGCATCTTCTCCAATGGCTTCTATTTTGCCAATCATCCCTTGTGGTAGGACATGGTGAAATCGAACTCGCTACGGATATGTGTAGTCAAAACAAGGACCGGTATTTTAGGACCCACTTTGACTATAGATAATATAAAGTTAGATATCATATCTGATTCCAATTTTGGATAATCATTTGACATACCTAGAAAACCATAAATTGGGTCACAATACGTAGTATAATGTAGGGAAAAAATGTCAGAAATGTAGTCGATATTGGTAACCATGGTATATACTAGCTACAACACATATATGGGACACGATAAACTTTCGAACCGTCTAGAATAACTACTTCTTTCTCACACATGCTATAATTTTTCATGGACATCCCGTTGCATGCATTGTGCACTTCAGCTCATATTTCTCTGACTTAATGCACGTAACAGTGAAGTTTACACCAGGTTATATGCTATACCGCTTGACGACAGCTTGAAAAGCATATTTGGTGTTGTCAAATTTCATCTCAACCTCTAAATTCTCGAAAGTTGTTAACAAAGACTCATGCCTTAGTCTTCTATGAGGAAGGGTTGGGAATTCTAAACCTCCCGCAGCAGCAATATCAAGAGTTCGCATGTGTGGTAGTGGTTGGTAAGCCGTGAAATCTGGGTCATCCCATCGAGCAATCTTTGTAGCTTCACTGTCAAATCAACCATCCTCAACTTCACTGGGAATGAGATTCGATTCAAAAATTACCGTAATTTTTACTCCATAAGGCCTCACCTCCTCTATTGGGTCGTTATTTGTTTGATTGGCCTCTCTAACGTATTCATTCTCTTCTCCTTTTCATTATCAACCCCTTGTGCAGATCCAGGATTGGATGTGCGCTCGCTGGTCGACGTTGTCGAGAATAGATTATCCTTCCTGTAAACCCACAACCAACCCCAAACCACTTCTGTTTGACCCACTACAATAACTTAGTTACGTGCCCATCTAAGTGTTATTGGTGTTTAATATTGGCGTGCCGAAATTAAAATCAAAGGCACTAACAGAATGTTGTGCGAGTGTGTTGTAGGCCCGGTGACCAATTACCCCCGACTGTCCTCCACCCCAATGATCGAGGGGTGAAACCAATGAATGGCTCACCATTGATGATGATTCTGGCGGGTCTTGCTATGAGCTTTGTAGCAATGATGTCATTCCACTACACAACCCTGTGATGGGGTTTTCAAGTTCTTCATCGAGTCTAGGATTTAGTGGAAAGGGTGTTTATGAGCTCAGGCCATCTTCATCCTCCTCGACGAAGTCGACATACGACTCCAGCACAACATTCCCACTACAGCAATGGGATTCGATCACCTGCTCTAGATTGTTGTCCCGCTTGATCTTTAAAATGACATGTCTAGTAGGTTTCAATGACGAAAGATCTACATTTGAGGCTCGAAATTCTTCTCCGAATCCCCATATTGCGAGTAATACTTGCCCGAAGCTAAAAACGTGTCCTACATGGTAAGTTTTCACTGATGTGGCAGTGAAAATACACTTTGTAAGATGGATCCTCCTTTCTCTTATCAAAAATAACATAGATTAATAATTTTTTAGGATTTCAGCATAATTACTCAACTAAGTTTTTTTTTTCAACATATATACATAATCTGACCAATCAACTTGTGCATTGCACAATAAAGAAACTTGTTATATATAATATACATGCAAATATATCTCCATTTTTAATTTTTAGGTTCTTAATAAATTATATTAATATAAATATATTTATATGCAACTATAAGTTTTAAAATTATTAAAGTTTAATAACTTTAAAATATTTAAAAATAAAAGTTAAATTTAAAATATCAAAATTTTGTATCAATTTACACAAGCCGATATACACTAATACAAGTCGATATTGGCCAAAACGAGCCAAAACACATCAAAATGGTCAATAAATACTAACCAGTATGATACTGATTATCATGATCTATGTTATATATAAATTTATGTCTTTAATAGGGTAATTGTGTTATCAAATATAAAAATAAATTGAATTATTACATTCAAAATTAAAATATTTATAAATTAGAAAATTCAAGATTATATGAATCCATCAGAACCCACCTAGCTTGAACTGATTTAAATCTAAAAAGTCCAAGCCCAAAAGAATCGAATCCAAAAGGATTTGAGCCCAAAAAAATCTGAATTCGAAAGAAACTCGATCTGATCCCCTCGGTTTAGCACCCGTCTATGATAGAGCAATGCAACTGACTTGCACATTAAATAAAAATGTGATTTTCTGTGTAATGGCACCAAAAAGAAGGTACCTCAAGCTTAACAGAGAATGTGATAGGTTCTAACAAATTATACTGCAAAATTCTCTCAGCAAAGCAAAACCTTCCACTTTGAACATTACCCTATTAATAACTCGTATCTCTAGTTACTTTGAGAGCCAATAGATAATAAGGAACAACGTACAACCAGCAATTACTGCTGATAAAATAAGTGTGTCTCTTGAACGCCTCCTTCTGATGGAACCTAGAATATAGGGGAATTTTATTTAGTATACAAAATAATTTCATAATTAATAAAAGCTCTGTAATAAAGATGCACAATTAAGTACCAAGCAAGCCACGGATAACGGGGAACTTGTCACTTAGAACTTTTACTTTGCCTTGGACATCTCCAAACAAAGCTCTTTGAGAGCCCAACACAGCCCTTGTCGTTTGCGCTTGATTAATCACATCATCTATCTATAGCAAACAAACATAGAGGTAAGGAAAATGGACGCTTCCATAAATAGGCAAAAGGGCAAACTACCAACAATAAAAAAAATACAAGTTTATCTCGTTACAGGTTGCTAAAGCTAGTAAACAAAAATATTACGATACAAATTGGAAGCTTAGAGAGTTTTCTGTATGCTACATCAATCTTGTCAAGCAAAAATGGAAGTATGGCACTTGTAAGATTCCTAAATTACCTGTAGAAAAAGCTAGAGAAATTTGTTTTTAAGAAACACGTGAACAATTGTTTGTTTCTGTGCGAGCATGCACATGTTTTTATATGTCTTAGAGAGGTCCATTAAAATTCTCATTAACATATCTTTCTACAATCAGTTTGGGACATTGAGTTCCTCTTTCCCCCTCCCAACCCAGCTACAAAAGTACCTTTTTTGGATGAAAAATTACAACTTAGTCGGATACCATCCTTTGCCACAGCTTAAAATAAATATGATGCAGAAACCTTGGCTTCCCCACTATGATAGCAGGTAGCAGCACCAAGAAGAATTGATGTTCAGGGGCCACAAATCTATTACATAGTGTTTCAAGTTTAAAATAGTTCCTTCTATGGCAAGAAAGAAATTAGGAATTAGGACTTCATTTAGATACAGCGGTGACGATCAAGAGGTAAAAGGGTATACATCAAGTAATCAAAACCAAAATGATGGAAGGCCATCATCTGATTGGAGGTATACTCATTTTAGGCAAAAATTTAGGAAATAGGATTTTTTGGGGGTTCATTTTATTTCTATGGGCTTGATTTTAGAATTATGTATTTCGTGCTTTGAGCTAACATTTGGTTATTGAGATTTGGATTTGAGGTCTATATCACAGAGACTTGAGGGTTGAAACTAGTGATTTTGGCCATTTATATTTTCAGGTTCTACATACCAAACCACCAGTTTGAGGTTTTTTACCTTCTGACAAATAGATTCATTCGTTTAGTTTGTTAAGTGTGTAACACATATATTTCAGATCCTCTCCAAGCTGATAAGTAATTGCAATATAATGACAGGAAACAGAAGGGGAAATTTCTTGCAACAAAGCATGCACAAAGAAATACACTGATCAAAACAAATTCAATCAAAACAAATTCAATCTTACATGAGCTATGTTCCCGTGGATGGCCGCTCGCTCTCTAAGTAATTGCATTCTCGGTGACATACCCCCAGATGCCTACATGAAAGCAAATATAGTAAACTTTGGGAAACAACATAGTATTGGGAATTAGAGTAACAAATTTAAGAAAATGACTACCTTAAACTCACTGATATCATCTCTGACAGAACTCAGAAGCTCTGCCTGTTCCCTCATTGAGCTTATGTTTCTCTTAATTCTCCTAAATTCCTAACAAAATTTTATAACATTACTTCGAATGGATAGAAATAATAATCCACTTTCCCAAATGAAAAGCAAAAAGCAAAAAGCAATAATAAAAATAATAATATGTTTATACTCATGTATTGCTATTTTAAAAAACAGTTCTCGTTTAAGTATTTGCACCAAATGCTACTAGTTGCTTATACTGAATTCTTCTCCAATTAAGGTAAAATTGCCAGGCAAGTATTATATTTTAGTCCAAATGAAAGTACAGATATCATACCAAGGATTGTCAAAACCGACCAACCAAGCATGATATAAACGTGCTAGAGCTTGTCTCCTCAGAATCAGCTTATGGTGAAATTTTTAGTAAGATGATCGGTTCAAACTTTAAACCCGTGGCCAATAAACATGGAAGTAACAAATGTAGATAAGTCCTAGAAGAAACACGACTGCTAAAAGTATTTACAGTTTACCTATCAACAGTAACATAGGACAAGATATCACGAAATGTTCATATTTCTTTAAGGGTCTTAATATCTGGAAATTAAGCATGAAAATCTGACTTCTGAAAACAGGTCTATAAAGAAGAGTCAACGGATTAAACCTGAGTAAACTCATGTAGTATGTCTCTATGCCTTGCAAGTTTCTGGGTTACCGAAGTAGTTGGTGCAGCAGATGCAGCACATCTACTCATAGCATCATTTATGTCTAGCAGCTTCTCAAGCAATGATTGAATTTCAATTTCCATAGACTTCCATGATCTACTTGACCCAAGCGTTGGTGACCCAGTATCTAATAACCTCAATGTAGGTAAACATCATCATGAATAAACAGAAAGATCACCCTATTCCTAAGGCTACGAATTCCTAAATAGAAAAACGAAACTAATTAAACAAATCTTATTAAACTTTTAGAGTATGTTTAGATTTTTCAACAGATTTGTTCTCAATTTCATTAATCTACTAATATATAAGCAATGCACGTCGTAGAAAATAACAATTGAAGTCTGGAACAAAATTCTAAAGAGATACAGCGAAATGAAAGGGGGAAACCTCCTTGGGTGAACCTAGCACCGAGCTTAGCATATGAAGAGAGTTTAACATCGAGATCGCCTTCGATCTTTCGAGCTTCTTTCCTCAGTTCCTCCCAACCCGATTCTTGTAGATCCAGATTCGGATCCGTCATTTGGATGTCGGTAGTTCAATTTCCCTGGCGCTGGTTTGTAATGTAAGTCCAGTGATGGAGATTACAGTTAATGACCATTCAATTGGATACATGAAAATGCCGTTGAGTCGTCTTTTCGCTGCTTAGCTTTGATGACTTGGATTTCTATAATTTTGTTGTCCAGTTCTGATTCAATCAGCTTCAGCCTAAGCCTGATAGAGAAAGAGAGGGAGAGGATGTTGTAGGGGTACCCGTACAGAGCATATTGTAGTGATTGTATAAGGACTGCTGATAATCATAATAGGATGCAATTCTTGGATCTAGCCTGTTTGTATCTCCTCATAGCCCAAATTTGAGTGGAAACTGGGTTCTCCTTCCCGCGACAATGATTTTTTTTCTAATTTTAGTGTAATTAAATTCATCCCTAAATTTGAATTATAGATTATATCTGATCACAATTCAAATCCTTCCGTTTGATGCGCAATAAGTGAAAAAATTATTCATTTAATTAAATTTTAAATTGCAAAACCTCTCACAGTTTTAAATATATTTGAAATATGTTTTCATTTGGTCTCTCTCACTAATTTAATCTTTAACTAAACATATAAAATTTTAAAAATATTCAATTTTTTTGTTTTATTTATTTTAAAACTGAAGAAGATAATACCGAAAAATGGAGAGATATATCTGATTGGTGATTATACGCGTTAGTTGTGGAAATTCATCCACATCACCATATCATTTTTCTGCTTTTGAATTTCTCAAACTACTATACTATATGACCTTGCTGTACGGAATAACATACTTTTCATATCTATAAATCCTTTTTGGGATTTTTCTATAAAAATGGTCCAATTTTTATTATTATTTATATATATTACCCATCTTGAAAATCATGTACGTAAATGATCCGTTTTGAACAATAAACCTCGTTGCCGCCATTGCCATTGACGGCACTAGACTGATGTGATTATATAAAACGCTCAGGGACATGATAAAACAACTACCATTTTAGATTTGATGAAAAAAGGGTCATGCCATGACTTTTGGCACCACCTGATTAACTGTTTTTAAACTTTTGATCTATTTGCATCTTAAGTTTGTTCCCTTTTGAAATTAAATTTAAATAATCCTTAACAAATATAAGACTAACAAAAATAAATCCTTTTCATTTTTTTATTCTTTTAAAAACAACAAATTTAAAAAACTATATAAATTTCTTATTTAAATTACCCAAATGTATCTCTCAAGAATTTTCCTCAAGTCAAAATTTCTTATTTAAAACTTGAAATTTTTTTTGGAGAGATATATTTCGGTATTTTAAATAACAATTTTAAATAGTTTTCTATGTTTATTGTTTTTAAAAAATAAAAAAATGAAAAGGTTTATTTTTGTTATTCTTATATTTTTAAGTGTTATTTAAATTTAATTTCAAAATGAAATAGACTTACCATGCAAATAGATTAAAAGTTTAAAAACATTGGGTGTCTCGAGATGTAATGTCGCAACCCTTTAATCTAAAAGGGTAATTGTTTCATCAGATTGCTTAACGTTTTATATAATTACACTTCAATTCGATGCCACTAATGACAACAACGGCACCCAAAAAAAAATTTTAACCAGGCAATGGTTGACCTATTATGAAGAGTGGTGTCGTCAATGGCAACAACAACACCAATGTTCACTTCTCAAAACGGGCTATTTTCATACATGATTTTGCAAGTAGTTCATTTTCGTAAATAATTAATTTATTTGGGTTATTTTTGAAAAAAAAAGCCCCTTTTTAGGGAGGAAAATTTTATAAATTATAAATAAACCTAAACCATTTTAAGGGGACTCGAGACCTTGCCAACCATCTCTGACTTCACCATTAAATTCAACCATCATAACCCCAATCTGTGCTTTTGTCAATTCCTAATTTCTTTTCATGTAGTCTTTGAGTGTTCCACAAAAGTTTGGTAAGGAGATAGAACGATTGGTGCAACAATTTGTTTAGGGCACAAATGGGGAAAAAAGAAGATTTCTTTAGTTAACAGACAGACAGACTATCAACCCAAAGCTTTTGGTGGTCTTGGAATGCATTAATTGAGGTATCAAAACAATTATTTCATGCTAAAATTAGGATTCGTTATTGTGGCTCACACTAATTCTCTATAGGTTTGCATTCTCAAATCAAAACATGAGATTAAAGAAGGCATTCCTAATTCATTTGCTTGCGATAAAGGGTCCTTCCTTTGGAGATCTCTTTCATAGATATGACCTGTACTCCAAGATAATATTTATTGGTTAATGGGTAATGGCCTTAGAGTTAAAAGTTGGAAGGATAATTGGATTATTGATATTGGACCCTTAGTTAATCTAAGTCCTATGCATACAAACCTTGATTTAGGTTGTTTGCTTAAGGATATGGTTACAGAGAAAAGTTTATGAAATTTAGATCTTTTCAGGGTTTGGTTGTAAGATGATATCATAAGACACATCGTTAGTATTCCCTCATCTCATTCTTTAGTAGGACCTGATAGAATTGCTTGGGCTAAGAGTGGGATCCATATCATTTTCCATAAAGAGTGCTTATAAAATGCTTACGAAGTGTTCTTGGGATTAAAGAAGTGAAGATTGGAATTTGACATGGAAATTTTCGGGGCCTTAGAGGGTTAGGATGTTTATTTGGCTAGCCTTCAAACAAAGATTACTAACACTGGTGGAGTGAGCGAGACACGACGTTGGTGTAGAGAAGCGTTGTACAGTTTCTGGGCTTTTTGCGAAAGATGTCTTGCATGCCATTAGGGATTGTTCTGTGGCTAAAGATGTCTGGTTACAGATTATTCTAACCTACAAACAGGAACAGTTCTTTTCAAGAGATTTGCATGAATATCATGCGTCTAATTTGGGTAATCATCATAGTCTTTCATTGAAGGATATTGATTGATCGTGTTTCTTTGAGTTAGTAGCTTGGTGTATCTAGAAAAACAAAAATATTTTCATTTTTCAAGGGTTGTCGTGGAGTGTGGATGAAATTATTAAATGTTTGTACAATTGGGCTTTATATTGTAACTCCATGCACAAGAAATATCAATTCAGAGGGTCGAAGTTAAGATCAACATCAAGCAAGACTGACAATTGGACCTGTTTATATTCGGATGGAGTTGTTAGAGTTGGCTTCGAGGATGTTGTTACAGGGGGTATTCTCAGGGATCAACATGGGAATTGGATTCTTGGATTTAATAGATGGTTGTGCCAATGTTTGGTTTTTAACGCCAAGCTCTAGGGTATTTTAGATGGTTTGACTCTTCTTCAGAGCAGACGATACAATAGAGTTTTAATTCGGACGAACGACTTAAATGTTATTCAGGAAATTCATGAAGTATTTTTAAAGACATCTCATTAAACATTAATCAGACATATTCAGCAACTTCTATTAGAAGCAGGTCTTTGGGAACTTGAACATATTCTTAGAGAAGAGAACATAGGAGCAAATGATATCGCTAAACTAGCTTTCGACAAAAATGAAGGGTTACAACTGTTTGCAAAGAGTTGGGTGAATATTATTAGTTAATAATGTTTGATTCATCTGTTTGTTTTACAACAAAAAGAAATTGATTAAACTCATAGTTCTTGAACCACTAAGGGAAAAGACAAGGAAATCATACAACGAATAAAAGAACATGAAAAGGAAGATCAAAACATAAGTCCCAAATCAATCTGAAATTTAAAAAAAAAAAAAAAAAGAAAAAAAGAGGCTACACAAGGCTCAAGGAAAATCTATTTCCTTAGAGAAAAACTCGAAAGAAAACAATAAATAGGAGATAAAAGTACAAAAAAGGACACTCCATAACTTACATATGATTCTAAAAAAAAATAAAAAAAATCAATACCAGCCATTTGAGGACTCGAAAGAGACACCAAACAAAAATATTTTACATCACTTTGAATTAATTATGTATTTTGTAGTTTTGATTATTTTAGATTTACCATCGTGCTTGAGATATTAAATTAATTAGATTTATATTTAACGCATTCACTAAATAATATAACATCATTAAAAGAATTTAAAAAAAAAATAATTTCTAAAGATTTCATTTTTAATTACATGTAAGCATCTAATTTATTGAAAGTATATATTTCTATATATAGTTGTTAAGATATGACTTTAATAATTTATATTTAAAATATTTATGTTAGAGCCTTAAATTGTGTATTTAAAAAAAAAGAAGAAGAAAGGATGCAATAATTGATAATTGGTCGGAGGCCATGCAACCTTACGCATGGAACCTAATGCTTTCAAGTTTGATGCCATGACTTTCAGGGCACTCCACAATCAGCATTCTATGGACTACATCCCTATATCGTTGTGATTGATATGATATTCTTATATTATTCAAAAATAATAATTAAAACTATAAAACCATTTTCCTTGTCGAAATAATAAATATAATTAGAGAGATTTCATTTTTATTTATTAAATTATTAGTTTCAGTTCCTTTTCAACGCGGAGACGAGGAGGAAATGTCAATCCAACGGTGATGACCTTCTCCAAAAACATTTATTTTTAGTTTAAAGTTTCAACACATTTTTCTTTTTCTCCAAAAAAAAAAAAAAAAAAGGTTTCCAACACATTATTACGCGTGAGAGTGACCCTGCACAGCCCCTCTTATACTCTATTTAGTCCTCCCGTTGACTACCTTTCCGAATTCCTTTTTTTTATTATTTTTTTTAACACCTTTTAAGAGTTTTCACTGCTTCACTTTCTATTTATAAAACAAGTCCTTCATCTCCCTATTCTGCCTGCAACTACCCAAGATTTTAAGTGAGGGCGAGACTATAAGAAATTAAGGCTCAATTTATTCATGTGAATTTCATTTCGAATGAACTACTCAGTTGCAGAGAGGAATAAGGATGTCTAATATACCAACTTCTCTCTCTGAAGTTTGCCTTACTCTCTCTCGCCTTACCATGTCCATCGCCGATCCATGGCCCTTTTCCTAAGCTTCTTTTTCGTTCTAACCAAACCCTTTTAAATCCAAGCTCCTCTTCCGTTTTTTTTTTCGCTTGAAGTTATTTCTGTTTCCGGTCAGACACGATCCATGAGAAAGATAAGAGGCTTCAAGATCGGGAAACGGCTTGTCCGAATCTCCAGATGCTTCATCCGCGAACCTCGGAACCCACCTGGGTACCCTCCCCTGTCCCATGCTGGGTCCTTTTGTAACTCGAAGCCTTTCTCCAAGCTTTTCAGTTGGGGTCGCCGTTTGACAGAAAGAGCCAAATCTCTATGCTCAGTGAAACCTGGGTCGGGTTACGTTCCCATTGATCAAGACCCCATCAAAGAGGAACGAGCGGAAGTTCCAAAAGGGCACTTAGCCGTCTACGTTGGTAAAAAAGACGGCGACTTTCATAGAGTTTTGGTGCCGGTTATTTACTTTAACCACCCTTTGTTCGGCGAGCTCTTGAGAAAAGCCGAAGAGGAATATGGATTTAGCCACCAAGGTGGAATCACCATTCCTTGCCGGTTCTCCGAGTTTGAGAAGGTCCAGACCCGGATCGCTGCGGGAACCGGAGGAAGGAAAATATCGAGGAAGGGCCACCATTGAGAGACCGGTGGTGGTGGTAAAAGTAGTGGTTGATGATGACGATAATTAATTGTGGTCAATGATTGTGATTACGATGTCCCCGGAATTTTTGTTTTGGTAGCGGATTTATTTACCTTTGTATTTTCACATTCTCGTTTAATGGATTTTCACTTTTTTAGGTGTACACTCATTGAGAATATATATTGTAGAAGTGACTTTTTCGATAAGATTATAAATAATTATGACCAAAATAATGCTACAGTAGACAAATGAAATTGGTTACTAGTTAGGTTTTTTCCGTTATTGCAACTGTTAATTTGCTTGAAAAAAAGGACCAACACTAGTGGAAGATTGCTTGTCAAAGATGAAAACAAGTGCTTCATCATGTTTAGTAATAATATAAAACCCTTTCAAGTAGAATTTGGGTAAAGTAATAGGTGCCTCTAACAAAAAAGATTTTCAGTTATAATTTTGGTCGTATTCTAAATATGCAGCATGTCTTTTCTCTACATTTGCAAAGAATGGCAATAATCGATTTTGATAGTTTTATTTAAGAGATTGACTAAAAGCTGGATCTTTAATTATTTATTTCCTTTTAGATATTTAAAAAGAAAAGGAATAAAATATAAAAACCAAACTTAATGGAAAAGAGCCAGCACAGTGTTTGTCACCATAAATGTCAATATCACGCATCTTGAAAGTGGGAGTGGCGAATCTTGAGGGAATTGCACCACAAGACTTCGGATGCGTAAAAACGGGTCCTTTTGACAGTGTGATGGCCTGTGCCAATTGCCACATAAAGCTCCCTGGACCATGTGCTCCATCATTTACCCCCTACTTGATCCAGACTGCCATGTGCATCTATTCATATTTGGTTCAATTTTCATTTCACATTATTCCATTTTGCTGTTTTCTGTTTTTTTTTCCCCCTCTGTTTGAGAAAAATACAAGCTTATTTCATATCGTTATGCTTATGTGGGTGTGAACCTGACCATGCTTGACCATAGTTACACAACTCACATGAGAATCCCAACGAAGCTGGTCCCAATTGGGTTGAAACACTTGAGTGAAGAAGCCCTATTCTTCTTTGTAAGATAATGGGCTGCTTGCTGTCCCTGCCCAATGCCATCAAAGGCAGCAACAGCCTTATTAGGAGCCCAAATAGGATGCAACGAGCTGTTGGTTAGAAATGGAAGAAACGGCATATGGTCTGCCTTTTAGGCTATTTTACTCTGAGATAAAGTAGAAATTTGAGTAGCCCAAGGAAGATTAAATGGGGCCTTTCTTAATAGGAAAGCTGGAAGAAAAATGAGAGCAACAAAGTAATCACTCCCTCCCTCACCTCCTCGCCACTAAAACAGAGCACAAAACAAAAAGAAACAAAAGAAAGTCAAATTGGGAAAAGAAAAACAAGGGAGAACAAAGAAAAAAAATGTTCGGGAGCTTTGAATCACACCCCACTCACAAAACTATCAAAGCCTTGGGACTCCCTACATTCTTCATTCTCTTGCTCTCTCTTAGTTGCTTTGGTCATTTGGTTAAAGCTTATGTCTTAATCTACGCTGGCTGCTCTCAAGAAAAGTACGCACCAAACTCCCCATTTGAAGGTAACCTCAACTCTTTTCTATCATCAGTCGTTAGCTCATCCTCTCAAGTGTCTTACAATGCGTATGCTCTTGGAAATGGAAGCTCAACCCCTCCTGAAGGCGCCATATATGGCTTGTACCAGTGCAGGGGTGATTTGCCGATGTTTGAATGCTCAAGATGTATGCAAAGTGCTGTTAACCAGATAGGCTTGGTTTGTTCCAACTCTTACGGCGCTTCAGTACAACTCGAAGGCTGCTATTTAAGATATGAGCATAGTAATTTCTTGGGGAGTCCCGATACGACTCTCATGTTCAAGAAATGCAGTAGAAGTGTTAACAACGATGTGGAGTTCTTTAAGCGTAGAGATGATGTTCTAGCTGACTTGCAGTCGGCTATTGGTTTCAAAGTCAGTTCCTCAGGGTTGGTGGAAGGGTTTTCTCAGTGTTTGGGGGACTTGAGCTCCTCTGATTGCTCTGCATGCCTTTCGGATGCTGTGGCCAAACTTAAGAGTTTATGTGGATCAGCTGCAGCTGCTGGTGTGTACTTAGGGCAGTGTTATGCTCGATACTGGGCATCTGGCTACTATGCTGAACTCACTCCAGGTGCAATTCATATCCTTGATAACCCCATTTAGTCTAATCCTCATGTTTTCCATGATAGTAATTAATTAATTTTTAAAATTATTTTTTCATATTTTTTAATTTTTTAAATTTTAAAAATTTATTAATTATTAATGTGATGTCTATATGATAGTCATGTGAAAGTTTATAAATTTTTTTTTATTAATTTTGAGATAATTTAATAAATAATACAAATTTAATGGTTAAAAAATAGAAAATTAAATAAAGAGCTAAAATATTTGTTTTTAGTTAGAAAGCAAAATAAATAGTTATACAAGACAACAATTTTATTATAAGGCAGTAACTTCGAAGGGTTAGCAGCATCTTAATTGACCTCCTATTGAGTACTGATAGATATGAAGGAAAAAAAGTGTTATATTCCAAGGTCAATTCCACATATCGAGAATCCACCATCTCCCACTTTCATTTCGAATAAGAACTTGCCTCAAAAGCAGCATTGCTGGCTGATCAATAAAGCAGTCGAGGGAATATTGGTATAACCATGACCTAACCCTAAATAGTGGAAAGATTCCCCCTAAAACCTTCCAGTCTTCTTTCAGAATTTCTCTACATAAAGTACTTTTTCTCAACTTGAAACTTAATAAAATAATAAATAAATTAAAAGGATAATATATATAAGGTGAAAAGAAATAAACACAAATTTGCTTGTGGCATTGTGATGTTAAAAAACTAAAGAAGTAGGGTCTGTAAGTATAGGCATAGGAAGCTAAATAATTGTGATTATTATAACATTGGCTTTTTTTGTGTGTGTGTGTAGATTCCTCCCACGAAGATGATGTCGGGAAAACAGTAGCAATAATCGTGGGTGTATTGGCAGGTGTAGTGGTTCTGATTGTTCTTCTCTCAGTTTGCCGAAAAACCAAACGTAAAGCTCTTCTTAATTTTCTCTCCATTTCCTCATATTTTTTAGAGATAATAACTTTGACCTTTATTCTTTTCCCAGATTGAATGAGCCTGCCCAGCTTCCGAAAGAGTATTCGTGATTAATGTGTTGGGTTGTTTTCTTTAATATTAAGGTGCCAACTTTATCAGTTACTTTATTTTTTTAGTCATAAAAGAAGGGAGGCGGTGAATGTAATCTCCATCAACTTAATGTAATCTCCATCAACTTCACAACATATGTTGATTCCTTCACAAACCTGACATGAAAATCCATCACCTTTCTTCAGCAAAACTTTATCATTTCACAAAAGTAAGCCAAGTTGATCATAATTATAAATTGGTAAGTAAACTAAACCGACAATCAAAATCCGGCTTCTTTATCTGCCTTCGATCTTCGTTTCTCTAGATGAGAAAATCTTCAATAAAAATTGCATTTCTGTTTCCAACAGATTCAACCATTCCATATCTCAATTTCAGTCTCAAAATCGTTTCTATGTGAATCTTATGTAAATATAACATGAAATGAGAAGATTAGTACAAAAGGAGCTTAATGCAATAGTATTAATTGGGCTTAAGGCCTACTATCTATGTTTGACCCATCTAATGCAATATTACCAATCAGCTTGATGCAATATCATCAATTAGTCCAACATGAAATAGTTTTAGACAATGAAAAGGCTCCACTTTGCTGTTTTATAAAAAAAATTATATAAAATTCCTTTGATAAAATAATATTGTTGACTAATTTTTCGTTGTGTCCCATTAGAGGGGGCAATCGAATCTTTATATACATAACTATTGTTCATAGAATTGATGCTCTTAACAGACTTTATGCATGCTAGACATGTCTATTACTTTGGGCTGCCTGTTGAATACTCCTTCGGCTCCTATGAGCCGAGACCTACAAGCTCCCTTTGCAAACTCCTCTTGTCTTGTGCAAGTTGAGTTTGCAAGGCTTCCCTTGTGAACACCCTTTGCGAACTTCATACTGTAAGGCTTGCATGTATTCGATTGGTAGGTCCTATTTGAGTCATGTGTAGGCGACCTGGACCTTATATGATTTTAGGGTCCGGGTCACTGATCATAAATGCCTAACAAACATCTAAAAATTAATGTATATATATACATGGGGATAATGTTTGATGCATTAGTTCCATACACCATCAATGAACCACATTAAATAATAATTTAGATAATAAAGTCTTTGAGTAGTTATAAATAAATATTAATAAATTTATTTAATTATAGTTAAAAGTAATTAAATTTTTTATTTATTTCTTTCATCTCTTTCTTTACAGAAACAATTAAAATTTGGAGTAGGATCGGAGTTGGACTTTGTTGGATACCAATGTTTGTTATTTCAAAAACTAGAAGATCTAACTGATGGTATTGCAGTCTATTTATGATATTGATATAGGTACTAAACCGATATACTAATCAAACAAGTCAAAACTATATAATAAACAATTTAGTTATATAGTTCTTCACTTGTGGATCTTCATTAGCTTTACTAATAAGTTTGGATTTTCATAAGAATAAATTATTATTGATGATTGAAAATCAATAAAATAATTCTAAATTTGAAAAGAAAAAAAAAATTAAAAACCCAGTTTATGTAAGTGGGAGAGGGAGATGAGAAAAAAAAGCCCAAAATAAATTCTAATTGTTTTGTGCTTGAATATTAATGAAATAATTTAAAATTGAGAAAAAAAAAACCAAATTTAGAGACGTACGTTTTGCTATGTAGATATACAAGGAAAGAGATGAAAAATAATAATAAAAAACTAATTTATTTGAATTATATTAAAAAAACTTATTAATATTTATTTATAAATCCTCAAAGATTATACTATTTTACTTATTGATGAGATGACTTAACGTGGTTTATTGATGGTGCATGAGATTTATGTATTGGTAGTGTATTAAATATTATCCCATATATATAAAAATAGAAAGAAAATAAAAAAATTGTATACAAATTCTCTCAATAAATGAAATAATTAAACAAATTTAAAAAAAAAGAATTCTGAATTTTTTTTTTTTTTTTGGATTTCATGATTCAACATGTTTTTCCTTTAGATTTGAAGATTCAAATTTCTTTTTATTTTTATTATTTTGGGCTCAATATTCTCACTTCCCAGATTATCATATTATCTTCCCTCAAATATTAAAATGATTTTAAACAAACCTATACAAATTTGTGAATGATCGAGAAATAAAATAAAAGAAATTTCCACCCACTAACCTACATACTGGTATTCGATTATCTTTAAAATTCCTTTTTAATTAAGTTAATCTTTTTTTTTTTCTAAATTTTAACCAAAGATTTCACGTGGATGGCCCCCGCTGATTACCACTCAGCCTCGTTGGCCGCCACTTTGGTTGTTTGAGTCTAGATTTCACCATTATTTTGTTTTCAACCTCTTTTTTTTTTTTTTTTTTTTCAAAGATGAATCTCGAAACTTCAACATTAAAATGAAGTATTTTTTGGTTGGATTGTTTTAAATTTTCAAAATTTTCTTTGAAGTTTTTCTATCACCATTTAAGTCAATCAAACAATATCTAGAATGCTGGAATTTCGCTTTAGCTTAAATTGATATGTGGCTTTTTACTGTTTTTCCTTTAGGGTTTTTTGTGTAATGTGATTATTGGTATGATATGAATATGGTTATGTGTTGGATAAGAAGATGAAGAAGAAAGAGGAGGAGGAGAGAGAGAATTAAAAAAAAATACTAATTAAACGAAATTTAAATAAACATATTTTTAAATCAAAAGAAAACAAAAACAACAACATAAAAATAGTTACGTGACACTCTTTTATTAAAGAAGAAAAAAAAAAGACTGGGTTGGTTAATGTCAAAGCAATGTGAAGGAATATATTTGAGTTTTCTAGAAAACATAAAAGTCGTAAATTGAAAACGAACTATATCTTGTTATTTTCAAATTAACATAAATGAATTTGTGTACCTGAGAAATGAATGGACCAACCAAACAATAACGAAAACCTAATCTGGTTACATGGTTTTTATTAGATATGTCTTACAGACAAATCCAACTCATCTTTTGAAGAAATATTTGTTTTGGTTCGTGATTTAATGATGTTGATGTCTTAACTAACCCACACCATTGAACATCCCAACCACGAAACTCTCTCTCTCTATATATATATAACCGTACAGTACGAAGGATGAAATTCAACTTTATTATTCACTAACAAAGATTTTAGAACGTTACACAAAGAATTGATGGCAACTCTGTATGAAAGTAGCATTTTTAGTACAATATTGAGGGTTTATACAGCCTTAACCCTATTAAACCCTGTTATTTATTTTACAAGCAATTAAATTAACTATAAAATTGCAACAAATTAAAGTCCTGAAGTGAAAGGCACACCGGTGCTCGGCAACCAAGAATTCCCAGCCAGAAAGTTACCGACGGTGAACTTTGACACCTCGCTTGCACTCTTAAGAACATGGTAGCCTCCCCATTTGACTCTATTAGACGTGGATGAACCGGGGCCAGTGTTCATATACTCCGCATAATACAGCGTCTTAAGTGCAAAATTACCATCCCATTCCATCCAGCCGGCCGGGTTAATCAAGCTATCCAGATACGTTTTCATGAAAACCGTCCTCGAATATTGTTTCCATGGCCTCCCGAGATATGTTTTCACCGAGCTTTGCACTGGCTTCAAATCGGAAGCTGCTGTAACTCTGGAGTTGTGGATTATAATTCCAGTATTCTGGTTTGGGTCGGTCCGGCCTTGAGCCGTCACCGTGTTGGTCTTATTAGGGGGATTGCGTGCGTATATGTTGCAGTTTTGAAACACAACGGCTGCGTTGCCGAATATCCAATCAACGGTCCCGTAGATGTCACATTCTCTGTAAAATTGCCTTTCGGAATGGACGTAAAGAGTGTCTTGGTACCCTTCGAAGCTGCATTTGTAGAACACCGAGAGATCGGAGCCTGAACGTAGAGCCACTGCCTGATGGTTAGTAGGACCAGCGGTGTTTCTGAACGTAATGCCACGAGCAATGAACCCATCCCCAACAACGGCTGATATTCGACATTATTATTAAAAAAACAAATTAAAATAATAAAAACCAACGTAAGTTCACCTCTAATTTTCAATCTAGAAATTGAAGAAATCTATTTATTGCAGATCCTATCACATCAATCAAATTGATGATTCCATGCTGTTATAGTTTTAAAATCCTTTCCTTGACTACAAAGGCTATGACATTGAAAGGTAATACATGTCACTTTCATGCATAGCCTAGCTCCTGCCAGCACTTCAAAAATTTTCATTTAGATTTTTTAAATTTATTAATATATAGTTTATGAAGTGTTTATATTCACATGAAATAAACAACAAATAAGTTTCACAACATTCAAAAGTTTATTACTAAAAATTATATACAAAGTTTCTTCTTCAAAAGAAAAATAATTCAG
Organism: Gossypium longicalyx; assembly: GCA_025698465.1. Lineage (NCBI taxonomy): Eukaryota > Viridiplantae > Streptophyta > Magnoliopsida > Malvales > Malvaceae > Gossypium > Gossypium longicalyx. Next base: position 6,552,746 of record CM047005.1, read on the forward strand.
TTGGTAGTAATTTTACTATGTTTTTGCTACTTATCCTAATCTAACTTGATATATAAAATTAAGTGTATATATATATATATATATATATATATCTTCTGTCATACCTTGAAGAAAATAATAAAAAACATATCATTTATTGTTAATTCATTATAAATGTAGTTGATACGAAATCATATATGTGATATGTTATTTGATAATTAAGCTGTATAATTTTTTGACATAATATTTAAAATTATTTATAATTTTATATTTATAATAAAATTGATGTCAATCAAATTAAAACTTAATTAATATTTATAATTACATACATTTTTTCATAAGAAAATAATAGTTGAACAAAATTAGGTGACTCATTAATTTTAGACTTTTAGGCTTGCTACTTTTTCCTTGTTAACACTACTACTATTACTTTTATGTATGTACTAAGCTATATATAAGTTATGTTTCATTGAATTGAATTAGGATTTAGTCAATTTCTTATTAATACCTCTATTATTACCATTGATTTGGGTAAGCCCGGCATGTTTATTTGTTGTAAAAATTATGTATTAAATTAATCGCTTAATTTAGTATTGTTTTTTAAAAATATTTTAATATTTTTAAAGAAAAACTAAAACTAAAACTTTTTATTTTTATTTTTTATTAATATTTTTAATATCTTATTTAATAATATTTTTATCTCAAAAATATTTTTTTATAACGTAAGTAGTTTTTAGAAGACAGCTAAACTGGTCAGTTTTATTTATTATACTAGTTGTCTAGTTGGTACCCAGTCTAAACCTACTAACTAGCAAGATGTTTTCCCTGCTAATATTGGCTGCCTTTTCTTGCAAGCTACACTCCCATCCCACGGCACTTGTAAGAAAATCATGCAAAAATCCCAAAAGTTTACTCACCAACGGTGGCTGAATTGAACGTTGTGGATCCTCCTCCGACGCTTTTGCTCCCTGTGATTATAGTTTTCCCTATACCATCGCCCACCATCATGATGTTTTTCAGCTTGCTTCCTATCTCAACGTTTTCCTTGTATGTGCCTGCCTTAACGTATATCACATACCTTCCACTTCCGGACCTCTTCGAAGCAGCGGATATAGCGTCTTTTATCGTCTTATAATTCCCTGAACCATCTTGGGCCACGACGATATTCGCCGTAGAAGCTGGCGACGACGATTGCAACAGCTTCCTGTCACCGGGTTTCACCCATGTCGGGAACCCATCTTTGTAGCTTGGTTCCTTGTAAGGTGCCTTGTTGAGAGCCAGGGTGTTACTAATTAACTGGGAAACGTTGTTAGACATCATGGGAAGAAGATAATCCGGGACCCCGAGTTCCATAAACCCGGTCCGGCATGTTTCGAGATTGGTTAAAGCCGTGCTGAGCCATGTTTGAGCATCAGCCTTATTGAGATTGGTGCCGGAATCAACAGTTTTGTTGAGACGAAGGATGGTTAACTCATACAGGTTTACGCAATCGGACCATGCAGCCTTTTCACGTTCATTCCGGCACTTAGGGCCCAATGAATGCGTGTTACTTTCTGCTCGTGCGGCACGCTCTAGAGCGAGGTGCATGGAGATTTTGAAAAATTGGAACTCATCATTGATTGGGGTTTTTTTGGGATCATGGCTCAAAAAATACTCGCACGGCTGTGGGTTAGGAGTTTTCCTGCACCATGATCTCACATCATTATCCCTATATCCTAAAGCAACCGGAAAAATAAAAACAGGCACCAAGGAAAGTGCTACGAGGATTTGAAGACGTGCCAATGCCATGGATGGCTCACCAATGTGTGAATTGTAATAGGTTTCGAAAGGTTTAATTGGGGTTTATTGTGGGATATTAGTGCTCTATCTCTGGGTCTCTTTATATAGATGTTTGGGGTACTGAAAAGTCTAAAATGTTTTTTGCTTCAGCTAGCAGTAATTAGTACAAAACTGTATGATGGCTGTTTTGTAAGCGAAATAAAATTTGATGGCTGCCTTTTTCTATCAAGTACATATTATTTGAAGAAAGTAAAAATAAAATAAAAAAAAAAAAGAAGAAGAAAAAAACAATGTGCATTGACCTTCTGAATTACATGCAAATGCAGTATATATTGGACAGAGACAACTAGGTAACAATCCTTCCCTTCCCTACCTAGAGCGACCTGTCTTCAATTATGATGCTGAAAAGTCAGATTGTTTGTATTTCTGATTACGTAATTGGCTTGGCTGCATGTAGCCTCTCAATACCATGGAACGGGTCCTTAATTTCAATGGATTCTATTATATATTTTGTGTACAAATTGGTTTTATGTTTGAGATGTTAATAGGATGGATCCGGCAAGTTCCTCCAGTTTTAAAATTTTCATGTTCAAGCTGGTAAAGTAGTAAGTAAAGCTTAAGTTGAGAGCAGTTAGCTAATACCTTCATTTTATTATTCAAAAAAGATTAAAAAAAAAGATTATTATTTATTTATATTTAATTCTAAATTATAAAATTACTAAATATAAGGTTGAAAAACACAAAGCGGGTTAGGTTGATTGAGCCAAGCAGACTGAACCAACCCTTCTAATTTTAAAAAACATGTTAATATATATGCTTAAACATGTTTAAAATTTTATTTTAAAATTAGGGTTTTTTTTTAAATAAAAGAGATGCGAAAACAATTTAAAGGTAATATAATTTAAAAGCAAATAAAATAGTGAGGAAAGATTCAAAGTCGTCATTGACTTACCTGGCTTACTGAATTATTTTACCGATCTTCCCCTAAGACTCATCTCTGGTCTAAAATTTCAATTTGTTTGACTTTTTTTTTTTTTTTTTTATCTCTCAATTTATTAAAATGTCTGGGGCTTGACAAATTGGCCTATAAAATTATTTAGAATGCAACTCACGTTCCTGTGATAATTAAAGAAAAGTCTCAAATGTTACCATGCATGAATTCTTGTTATGATAAATGTTCTGTTAGGTGCGGAAAAATAATAAGATACGAGTACAAATACATTATTTTTGGTTGAATTATATCAAACAGCATGCTAGGTTTTATTGCATATATATATCTCAAATCTGGACACGTTGAAATAGCTAATACAAACCACAAACACATCGTTACAAGTGATAATTAATAATAATAATAATAATAATAAACAACATTTAAATTGAATTACAAAGTGACTTCTCAAGTATATGAATGTTGTTCTTATCCAAACCATGTTTGTATAATTCATGGATCGAAAAAAGATTGCATTTTAAAATAAATAATTAAGTCTATTTTTACTAAAACTATATAAAAATTAAAGGTTGTGCCCCACGCCTCCACTCCACGCAAAAGCCCTACGTTTATATAAAAACTTTATATCGTAATCAAGGTCAAGGAAGCCAATTTCCATGCCAAATTGGACTAACTAGTTAACTGCAATCAAATAATTGCGAATATATCCAAATAAACTTTGCATTAAGTTGAGTTATGTTTTTGTTAATCCATACGCATCGCTTGTGCTATAATCCTAATTAATTCAAAACGTCTCTGTTAATTAGTTTGTAACACGAAAGTTGTATAAACATATTACAGTCATAATCAAACAGTTTCTATTACTTATGAGGAAAAACCCTTGTCTTTAATTTCATTTTGTAATGATAATACGGTATTAGGTCTTTTTCATCCTTCATACTCAGTAACATTTTCTTCTATTTTTCAGGTGAAAGCTGCCAATAACTGAAAAAAGGATGCCATTTGATAAGGCATTACTTCATTTTATTGCTGTGATAACAAACTTATAACTAACCATCTTCTTGGCTATAAATGTAACACAAAATAACACTTCTACATTACAGTTACACTTTATCTAAAATTTTAGACTCGTATAGGCCTAAAATTTTGTTCAAGACTAGTTCCGATATTATTTTTTTGTATAAAATAAATTTAAAAAATATAATACATTAAAATAAATATTTTCTAAAAAATTAAAAATATATTAAAAAAAGTATTTATACTTAACAAGCAAATGCCTTTAAAGTAGTAGTAAAATTAATAATAAAATAAGAGTTATACAATATCCAAATAATAATAATAATAAAATAATAGTAAAATGACAACAAACAACAGTGAAAAAAAATTAGACAAATTTAAGCTGAGCCGGGCAAAAAAAATCTTACCCGAAGCTTGGCCCGTTTTGAAAAACAAACATTTTTTTTAATCTAAACCCATTTTTTAAACCTATATTTTTACCCAAATAATCCTCCCATTTTTTGAACGGGACTCCAAATTTAAACTAATAACCCGACTCACGATCAAGTCTAGCTACACTCATATATCATATCATGAATAAATACATCATTTTGCTTGAGCTATGAAAAATTCCCTCTAAACTACATAACTTTTCATCCAAATACTTTTTCTAAAATGTTCAATTATTGAATTTGTAAGGTTTGGGAAACAAGTTGAGGTGTTATGAAAATAAATGTTGGAAGTTTAAAAACTAATCCAATTGCATCCAATCATGGACGATTAATTTTGACTTTTTTTTTTTTTATTCTTTTGCGCTTTATTAAACGGCCTTTGGTTTCGGTTTCATCAGATTCTTAACACAAATTAGCCATATGCTTAAGCATCATTATCCACTTTAATTGAGAAATGATTTTGACTAGCAAGTTGCGTGTGCACACTTGCACCTCAATCATAAAATAAAAATTCAAATGCCGTTCAAAAGAAATACAATCCATCCACGGTTTGATCCCCAACATTTTTAAATATATGGGTTTCAACAAAAAAGGCTATGGGTGAACAACTCTTTAGGAGATTTTTATATGTATTTTCATCTATTTTACTTTTTAGGCTGATAATTTTTTTTAACAAGATAAGACATTAAGACCACTCAACTCGACCAATTCGACAAGTAAAACAACAATAGCGGAACAATGCCAAAAACATAAAAGAGTATAACAAAATTTTCCAACAATGAAACCAAAAAGCTCCATACAAGATAAACAATAGAAAACCTAGCTACTAAAAACAAAACAACCATTGCACCATACAAACCTCGACATGTGATTTCAATTCGTACCACAACCAAAATTACCTTGTATTTATATAACACATTGACCTTTTGAAAGAAAACAAACTATCAATTGATTTCGTATATTAATTTTCGATGCCACTTCTACAAAAGTGATAGTCTCAAATAAAACCTTTCAATATCCATCTTTTCTCATAAAGTCCTAAAATTTTTAGAATAAATTTCAATTAAGAAAAATAAATATTTAATGCAGAACTTGATTAATCATATAATAATTTTTATCTCTTATTTTTCATTCCAATTTTTTTCTTCAAAAAAAAATTTGAAAATAAAGATTATCTAAAATTTTTTCACCCTAAGACTTTAATTACAGAGTGAAAAGAGAAAATAAGAAGAGAAAAATTGGGTGTTGTTGATTTTATTTTAATAAGGTAAGATAAATACAAAATCTAAGACTTAGAACCATTTATTTTGATCTAATGACTAAGATCATTTGACTCTTATGATTCTTATTTTATTTTTTTTACTAATAAATACTGATATCCATTAAAACCACACAAGGCTCAAAGTGGTTTGACACAATAAAGAGAAGCAGAGGTGAAAAGATAGCAAAAAAAATAAGACAGATAAAACAACACACTAGCACATCGAAAAAAACAAAACCATTAACTCAAACCACTCTTCACCTCAAATGAAACGCCACCAGGAATACCAGCAGAAAAATAATTCACCCTCCCAAAAATTCGAAACCACAAAACACCGAGCTAGGGAGAAAACTTTGAAATCCAACCATGGAGATTCAAAAGAACCTTCTCCATCTTCAAAGTGAGGAAAAAACCTATCATCAGATTTGGACCCAAGACATCCAATCCTCAGCTATCGTCTTCTTTACTGTTTCTGGAGGTTCAAAATCCTGATTAGCTACACTTGGCACAAAGTGGTAAGATACTTTATTGAACTGTCTTTCAAGTACTCGGATACTATTAATAATCGGCCTCAAAAGAGATCGATCATCTCCTCCTGAATGAAGCTTTTTAATTGTTGTCAAAGAATCCCCTTCCAATAGAAGCCTTCGGAACCTCATTTCCTCAGCAAAGATTAACACCCTTTCACAAGCTCGAGCTTCAGCAACTAAAGCATCGACCACATCGCCATATGGGTAAGTACAAGCTCCCAAAAAAACCCCCTCATTATTTCTTACTAGAACAGTTGTATAAGAAATTCTAGATTCTTTTAGAATTGAGGCATCAAAATTCAACTTAAATGTACCACTGTCAGGAGGACGCCATAAATGCTGTCTCATCTTTTATGAGATATATATTTAAAAATGACTTGGTAATGTTTAATATTATAAGTTAATTCAACATTAATTTGAAATTATAAAAATTAAAGTAAAAATAAAATTATATCCTTGAAATAATATTTATATCTTTAATATATATTATTTTTGGTTAAAGGGTGAAATGAAAAAGCTTTTAGTGATCCAATTTTGTCCTCCATTGGCCCCCAAAAGTTAATTGGCCCTTATGTTAATAGTCGATGACTCCCTAAAATGAAAATTTCTCTTCTAGCTTCTTTAAATTTATAAAATTTTAAATTAGTAATGAAAATATTTTATTTTTTTTAAATTATAAAGAATATATACTATTAAAATGGAGAAATTACATTTTTACTATTGTAAAAATATACAACTTAATTCCACCTCCCAATTTTTTTTTCTAACTTCACCCCTGATAAGAAAGGGGACTTTTCTGTCCCTATTTCCACCAACCTTGCTTTTACTAGTATCCTTAATAGCATCCTTACCTTTACCTTGGTTGCCAATTAAAGTAACCCAGAGCAAAACACACAACATGGAAAAAAAAGGCAAAAAGAGAGAGAGAGAGAAATGAATGAAGACACTCACCTAACAAAAACATCCCAAGCAACTCAAAATGCTTTGGACAACTTCAAGCATTAAATGAATAAGAAAGAACAAAAGTACTTGCAAAAAAAGTGTAGAGGAAGAATTAGAGTTTGATAATAATAATAAAAAAACTTTAGAGAGATTGCAGAAGTGAGGAGAACAAAATGAGAGCTCTTTATATATATGACACTCGTTTCAAGCACCACAAACACATGTTTACTGATATTGGCAACACTCTTAACCAAATACAAGAAGACTCATGGCCCACACATCATTGTAACGTTTAGAAATCATGTCATCTAAATAACGACTAATGCAGGTATCCTTAAGTCATGCTTTCATTAAATTAATACTTACAAAATTGAAAATTTGAACATTCTATACAAGGGCGAAGGGACAGGCCCTTGCCCCCTAAAACAAGAAAATTTTGGTTTAGACCCCCTAAAAGCTATCAAGTTACAAGGATATGGCAAAATTGTAACACCCTGAAAATTTCTACAGTAAGATATTATCCTTAATATAGTAAAATAAGGAAATAAAGTGACAAGAAGAGGAAAATTGATTTATGTCACTGGGAAGTATATTATGACATATTGATTCAAGAAAAGACTAAATTGTAAAATTGAGAAAAGTTTTGTGGCCCAAGAGTAAATACTCAAAATTTGAAGGATTAAAGTGTAAATATGAAAAAGTTAAAGGACTAATAGTGAAAATATTTGAAGGGTGGAATGATCTAGAAATCAAGGAAAATTGATGAATTAGGGCCAAATTGAATAGGTGAAGAATTATGAGAGACTAAATTGTAATTTTACCAAATTAAGTGATGACTCAAGAATGAAATTTTAAAAGATCACAAAGGGCAAAATGGTCAATTAGAAGAGAGAGAAATCTAGAAAGTAATGATGATATTGGTGATATTTTATAATTATTAAATTAGATAATTATTATTTATTTAATATTTTAATAAGATATTTTATTATTTTATTATTTTATTTAGTATATATATATGTGTGTGTGTCTGTGTGTGAAAAAAACACACACCATCCATTCCATGCACCCCACGTTAGAAAGAAAAGAGAGGAAGAAACTTTCCTTTCTTTACAATTTAGTCCTTTCACAAAAAATTCACCATTTTCACCTAGAAATCAAAAGAATTTTCATAGTTACCAAGAGAGAAAAATAATAAGGAGACTATGGAAAGCTAGAATATCAAGTTAGATTCAATAAATAGAAGCTAGAGGAGAGAGAAAATCAAGTTAAAGATTGGAAACAACAAGACAAGGTAAGAACATCAAGATTTCCATGGATTTTTAAGTTTAATATTATTGAAAAAGCATGGAAATGAAGCTAAAGTAGAGTTTTCTTATATATGGTTCTATGTTCTTGATATATTAGTGAAGAGAAATAAGAGAAAATGATGGGAAATATGGTAGAGAATGGAAATAAGAGTGTTATAAACTTGGTAATCAATATGTTGCACTAAAACAGTTTTAAACAGTAGCAATAGTCAAACTTTGGAAAATCACCAAAAATTTTGGAAATTGAATTAGAGGTTGAATAAAATATGAAATTAAATTTTACTGAGTCTAGTTTTTCATAGAAGAAACGGTGCAAGTAATGGAATTGTAAATTGTAAGATATAATGAATTTTATGAGATAAGGTCAGAATGATTTCGGGTTCCCCTGATCTAATTTTGGAAAATAAAAAAAAATTGGAAAAAAAATAATTATGGGATTAAATTTATATTTTTAGAATCCTTAATGAGTCTATTTTCAAGAGAAACAAACAGGAACATCATTCGAATCATGTACGAGGAGATAATTAATTTTTAGTAAAGAAAGGTCGGAACTGTCAGACAGCAGAATAAGGGTGAGTTTAAAGAATAAACTGTACTTATTGGCTAAACCAAAAATTCTGAAAATTTTATGGTAATAATATACATAAATCTGTTTCATGTAAAATTAACTTATATTAATTTCGAGTTCTGTAGCTCAAGATATAAATAATTTAGTGACTATGACGCAAATGGATAGTTTTGAATATACATATAAGTAAATAGTGAAATTATTGATAATGTTACTTATAGCATGTTATATAAATAAAGGATGTGGAATGGAGAGGAGGAGGAGGAATATATGTATGAATATTCAGCTAGCATGGCTAATTTGCATGTTTTAAGCTCAGGGACTAAATTAAATAAAAGTAAAACTTTATGGGAAATTTTGTAAAAATGTTAGAAATGATCAATTTGCATGAAATGGATTATTTTATTATTTAAAATTGCAAAATTGAATGAAATTATTAATCTAGTTCAAGATCAGGGAAAAACATGTTTTAGGGATTAAATTGAAAAGTGTTGAAATTATGGATAATTATGATATTTTATAGAATTCATGGGTTGTTATCAATTTGTATGAGAATAATGGCTGGAAATAAGGATTAAATTGTAAGAATTTTATTTTTTTTAGCCTAAGGATGAAATCGTCATTATTTAAAAGTTTAGGGATAAAATAGTAATTTTGTTTAGAGCATTAATTGAATGTATTAGAACATGAAATAAATGAAAATGAAAATGATGATCAAATTTATTTATAAAGATCCAGATGACTCAAATACGAGACTTGAACTTGGAAAAGAAAAGATATCGGATTAATGAAATTATAAACATGAACAAGTAACGAGGTAAGTTAGTGTAACTTGAATTGTATTTTTAAATGCATGAAATATCGATATAATGAATTACCTGATTTATGTTTATGAAGAAATGGCAAGAGAATGATATTTATCACGACACATATAATATGTGATTATCTTTGATACGTTGATACAAGAAAATTAAGTATATTTAGACAAATAATAAATTCAAATAAAACATGTCGAGAAAAATAAGTACGTTTAAGGGACAGTATATTTTATTTTAATTGGTTCCAAATATGAACGTTAGATGAAATAAAATATTTGATAAATAAACTGGTAACTTCGGTAATGCTCCGTAACTTTATTCCGATGATGGATTCGGGTTAGGGGCATTACAAAAATTATAGTTTGACCCTTCAAAATAATAAAATTTTGATTTAATCCTAAAAATTGCAAAAATGTAACACAATAATATAGTGAAATTATATTTTAACTCTCATAAAGTTGTATAACATTATCCCACCCGCTCCCAATTTTTTTTTTTGGCTTCGCTCCTAATTCTATACCCTGCCACATAAGAAAATGAGATCCCTCAGCAGAACCCTTGGTCTAAGAGGAGGTCTCACCTCACTGAGTGGCAATTGTTATACAGACATTATTCGAGGACTACTTCGTAAAGACGAAGGTCTTTGTAATACCCCCAACCTGTATCCCTCGCCAGAACGGGGTTGCGGAGCATTACTGAAGTTTACAGATCAAATAGAAAGAAATTTGAACATTTCATATAACATAACATTCATGTCAGAAACCAATCAAACTCATACATATAGTAACAGTCCGGTTTAGACCTTAGTCGAATTAGTGGTTTTGAGACCACAAATTCGAGTCAAAAAAATATTTTAATATTATTTTCTATGTTTATAATATGTGAATTAGCATGTGTGAAAGTTTCGTATGAAAATTTGATCATTTGTGTGCTTAATTTGTGAAAAAGGTCCTAATCGTGTAAAATGTAAAAGTGGCCTTCTATTTGTTAAAGTGCTTAATTGCTATGTATCTTTAATTTTGAGGTCTTTATGTTGTAAATAGACCATTTTAAGTTTGAGTAGACATTTATGACCTTAATTAACATGAATTATATGTTAATTTATAAAGGGCAAATTTGTAAATAAATAATTATTATGTATTAAATAAAACAAACATGAAAATAAGTTCATATTATCACCATTACCACCAAAATTGAAAGAAAAAGAAGAAGAAAAAGGAGTTTAGGGTTTCGGCACACACAAGGCTTAATGAAGGTATGAATTTTGATCGGTTTTTCATAATTTCTACGTTTTTGTAATGGTTGCTTAGTAATCTATCAAGCCCGTGTCCTAATTTCTGATTTTTTTGATGATTTTGAGTTATGTCATTGTTGATAATGTGAGCTTTATGAAGTTTGATGATAGTAAATTAAAGATATGTGTTAGATTACTAAGTTTTGTCTTTGAATTTTTTATGAATTTGAGTAATTTAGGCTAAATTGTGAAATTTGTAATCTGAGGGACTAAAATGAGAAATAAATGAAACATATGAATTTATATGAACACTATGAAAATTTGACTAAGCATATCTGTAAGGAAATTTATGTATTTTGTAATTTTGTGAATTAGGGACTAAAGTGTCAAAATGTGAAAATGTGAGGGCTAATTTGTAAAATTCCCTAAATGTGTGTTTGTAGATTGATTTAAATGATTTGGTGAATAAAAGAGTTAAATTTGAATTTATATAGATCAAGAACTAAAGAAAACAGAATTAGATCAGGGAAAGTCGAAAGTCGTCGAATAGCCTTTCGTTTCTGTTCATACCCGTACGAGGTAAGTCTATATACAAATAAATGTGTTTGAAATGATTTATTTGTGCTTATATGCTATTGAATAATGATGAATAGCTTAATGCATTGAATATGAGATATCCTAGAAAGTATCGACAAAGTTCTGACATCCGAAAAGCCCTGTACGAACCTTAGGAATAGTTAGGATACATATGTCATGACATAGGATCCAATATGTGTTATCGTGTAAGACCATGTCAGGGACGTTGGCATCGACTTATGATTTACGTGTAAGACCATGTTTGGGACATCGACATCGTATTTGATTTCGTGTAAGACCCTGTCTGGGACAGTGGCATCGATATTTGGTTATATGTAAGACCACGTTTGGGACGTTGGCGTTGTATGAGCTTTCCGAGTTATCCACGTATCTTTATGATTTTGAACGGTTCACGGGCATTCTGAGAAAAGAATGAATATATGAAATGTGTATCCGATTCAGGTACGTTTGAAATGTAATTCAATGTTTGAGAATAAAAGGTAAGTACATAAGCAAATGATGATATGTGATATAAGTATGAGAAAGTATGATATATGTGCAAATAAATTGAATATATGGGAAATGTATATGGATTATGTGGTTTGTGATAGTATTTGGTAATGGAGTATATGTATTTAGATGATGCTTATATGCTTTAATTGATAAGTTTATTTGTATATGACTTACTAAGCTTTTGAAAGCTTACTTTGAGTGTTTTTCAACTGTTTTATAAATATCGTAGCTACCGGGAGCTCGGAGATCATCGAGGATCATCACCACACTATCGAACCTTACTTTGGTACCTTTTAAAAATGTATATATTGAAGTATGGCATGTATCGGCTAGAAGTACTTAGATTATGTTTTGTGATATGTATATATCTAGCCATGTGATATGGCTTGGTCTTTGGTTGTGGATATGGATGAATTATGATTATAAGTTACGTGATGTATTATGATCAATATGATATGTTCATGAATGGCCAAAAGAATTGGTCAATTTGGTAATTTTTGATATGTGCCTATTATAGAATTTGGTAAGGATTTAGCATGAAATTTAATTGTGTGATTAGAGATTATGAAACCTATGTTTTGGTATGATTTTGGCTTAGGGATTGGTATGTTTTGGTTTGTATATTGAGTACGTAATTGATGAATAATTTTAAGGTATGAATATAGTATGTTTTGGTTGTGATTGATTGATAATTTGGTACAAAAGATTATAGTTCTAATGCTTGTAAGGAGGACCTTTAGTGGGTGGCAATTTGGCCTCGTAAATGACCTATTTTTTGCCACACGGGCAGAGACACTGTAACAGCCTAATTTTCAGTGATGTCGGAACAGTGATTCGAGATCACTAAATCCGACAAATGAGTAGGAAATATTATTAATTTAGTGAGTATAAATTAAATGTGAAGTTAGGAAAAATTTTGAAATAGTGAATAGTGTACTAAAAATAAATATTAAAATAATTAGAATCGAAAACGAGGTATCGAGGCCTCGGGAATTTTAAATCGAGCCATAAATATTTTTATAAATATTTATGGAGTGTTAATATGTTAGTATTAAAGTTTCGTCAAGAAATTTTAAAGTTCTGATAATTAATTGAACAAAAAGAACTAAATTGTATCAAATGCAAAATTGTAAAAAATGATTAAATAGCTTAATTGATAAAAGAAAGAGGGTTTAAAAGGAAAATAGACCCAAAGTCTATTTGGGCTGGACGGTAAGGGCATGAAATCAGCAAGAAAACAAGGAGAATTAAGGGCAAAATTAGAAAATTGCAAAATTTACTTAATAAAGTTAGGACTAAAGTGGAATTATCTAGATTTCTCTTTATTTTTCTGCATTCTCATCAGCAAAAACACCAGGAAAGAGTTCCCTCAAGCTGGTTTTTCATATTTTTACTGCAAGTAAGTTCAATTCTTGATTATTTCTTGAAATTTTTGTGTTTTTGTGACTTTTACAACTAGGTCCACTTGTTGAATTCATTAGTTTTTGATTCCATGAAAGAAATTGAAAGTTTCTATGAATATGTGCTGGAAGTATATGATGATTTGACATGGAATTAGAGCTTTAAATTGTTTATATGTTGATTTTATTGAAAGAATTGAATAGAAAGTGAATGTTTGGGACCTAAGTGTAAAAGAGTTTGAAGTTAGAGTGTTATGTGGAAATTCTGAATTTTAATAGTTATGAAATAACTTATAATGTTTAGTAAAAGTATTAATTGAGAAAATTATCTTAATTTAGGGGTTAATTGAGCAAGGACTGAATTGTATATATTGTGAAATTTGGGGCAAAATGGAAATCAACATTTTGCACTAAAACTGTTTTGGACAGTAGCAGTAGTCTAACTTTGAAAAATCACCAAAAATTGTAGAAATAAAATTAGAGGATGAATAAAATATGAAATTAAAACTTATTGAGTCTAGTTTCTTATAGAAGAAATAATGTAAGCAATGGAATTGTAGATCATGAGATATGATAAATTTTGTGAGACAAGGTCAGAATGAATTCGAGATCCCCTGTCCTGACTTTAGAAATTCACCATAAATTGTAAAAAAAATTATTAAGAGTCATACTTTACATGCATGGATTCCTTATTGAGTCTATTTTTATGGAAACAAACGGCATGATCGTTGGAATTCTTTACAGGGAGAAATTTGGTTCGTAGTGCACAGAGGTTAGAGTAGTCGTACTCTGAAACAGGGGAGAATTCAATGAATAAACTGTATTAATTGGCCTAACCAAAAATTATGAAAATTTTATGGTAAGAATATATATGAGTCTAGTTTCAGGAAAAATTAGCAGAACTTAATTTGGAGTTCTATAGCTCCAGATATAAATAATTTAGTGACTATGACACAGATGGACAGCTTGAATATTCACATAAGTAGATAGTGAAAATTATGGATAATGTTACCTACAAGTATGTTGTTTATACTAAGGATGTGGATGGAGAGGAGGAGGAGGAAAATATACAAAAATATATGAATGACTCGTGTATAAGTTGATCACATGCCTGATTATAATCAACAAGTGTTGGATTAGAAATGATATAATGTTTTATTTGGAATATTTATTATGAAATTATGATTATCGTTATAATACAAAAACCGAATTTCTGAGTTTATATGGCTAAATTTTAGTGATCATTTATTAATTTTATGAATTTCATGATGTGTTATTTCATATGTATTGATGATAAAATCGTGAATAATGTAAAAGTATGAAAATTGAATAAATGATCAAATTGAGCATTTCGGTTCGATGACAAGATGAATTGAAGGAAAAGACCATGGTTGGACCATGGCAACAAGTGATAAGTGATAGCTTGGCTACACGTATCGATCAAGGACAAGTGAAAGTGATAAGTGATAGCTTCGCTACACTTATCCGATCAATGACAAATGAAAAGTGAAAAGTGGTAGTTTCGGCCACGATTAGTGAAAAGTGGTAGTAGCACGCCGCACGATCGATGAAAAGTGGTAGCTTCACGCTGCCGATCGATGAAAAGTGGTAGCTCGGCACCGATCGATGAAAAATGGTAGCTCGGCTACCGATCGATGAATAGTGGTAGCTTCGGCTACAAGTGACAAGTGACAAGTGATTTTCGTATATGACCATATCTGGGATATGGCATCAGTGAGATATGTGATTCGTGTAAGACCATAGCTGGGCTATGGCATCGATATGTGATATGTGATTACGTGTAAGACCATAGCTGGGCTATGGCATCGATATATGAATATGTGTAAGACCATAGCTCATTATGTGAAGATGTGTAAGACCATAGTTGAACTATGGCATCGAGAAAACGAAGTACTCAATTCCGTAAGATGTTCATTAATTTGAAAAAGTTTGGTAAGTATTACATGGAATTATGTGATATAAGGAAATACGATTTGATGAGACGTGAGCATAAAACTTGGTTGATGAATGAGTTCAATTGTGATTATATATTTCTATGCCTTGAGTGTATTATCCGTATGAATTGATATTCCAAATGAGTTAATGAGAAAACTTCTAGTATGAAATAATCTGAGTTGAAACAAAATATCATGAAAACGATACTTGAAATACATTGGTATGTCTTGTATATGCTATTTGAATTCATAAATGTGGAAAGTAAATGTATGTGGAAATATGAGATGATGATATCTGTACATGGAATTTATTGATGAATACGTACATCCAAATTTATATGATAGATTTTAGTGAACATTGAAATTGCACTCAATAAGTGATTTGACAATTTAAAATCGTGATTGGTAGGAAGAGTTAATGAATTGCATATTTATGAATTGTTACACGTATTTGTCTGAAATACGAGGAAGTGATGGTAATTGATACATGGAAATATGAAACTATGATATATATAAAAACATGGAATATATTTGATAAATGTGTTCATTCATAATTATGGAATTTATGTACCTCATGTGTGCTATTTGCATAAAGATGATATCTTAAATACTTTGGTGCAAAAAGCTTAAGTATGAAATAGTATGAAATCGAAACAAATTGTTATGAAAATGTATTTAAATTATCTGTAAGTGTTTCGTGCTTCTCGATAATGCCTCGTACTCTATTCCGACAACGGATACAGGTAGGCGGTGTTACAGACACGGGGCGTGTGTCTCAGCCTTGTTACTCGAGGGTCATTTTGAAATGAGCCTGGGCAGACCACACGGTCACACACACGGACGTGTGCTAGGCCGTGTGGCCAAGTCAGTTTCGTCCACGGGCTAGACACACGGGCGTATGGTCAACCGTGTGGCCAAGTCAGTAGCCTCTATAATTTTCACACGTCCTGGCACACAGGCGTGTCTTGTGGCCGTGTAGACAAGTCAGTATGTATGCTCTGTTTTAACACGGCCTAGACACACGAGCGTGTCTAAAGCCGTGTGAGGCACATGGCCTGTTCACACGGGCGTGTGACCTGTACAACTTTGAAAAATGTTTAAGTTTTGAAAATTTTTGTATGAGTTCGGTTTAGTCCCGACCCCTTTTTAATGCATGCTTAAGGTCTCGATGACCTGTTTAAGGGACTCTATGTAAATGTTTGATTATGATTGTGGATGATATATATGAATTATTTGTAAAATGTTCCGATTTGTCTGGTAACGCCTTTAACCCTAGTCCGATGATAGATACGGGTTAGGGGTGTTACACATATTGTCCTTTATTCAAGCTATCGATGCCCAAAATACGCGTTAGAAACAAGTTGGGACTAATTCGGAAACTCAGGAAATTTTTCGAAATACATTAAAAATTTTCAAAGCTGTAGGAGTCACATGGCCGTGTGTCACACACAGTTTAGACACACGCCCGTGTCTCTACCCGTGTAGACAAAAATAGGCCATTTTACAAGCCATATTTCTCACCCAACTTGGTGTCAACCTACAATCAACATTATGCGTATAAACAAGTCATATTATGGCATCCAAAACAAGTAAATTCAAGTCTTAAACATATTGTATATTCACATACAACCAATATGCCTTTAGGCACCTGAAATGACAATTATAAATATGTTTAATCATGTAATCCATGCAACCAAGAAATCAACCAACTTTTATGTATAATTACATTAACACACAACATGTAAATCATTTACCAAAACTTAACATTTGGTACCAATTGTATCACTTAGTCAATAGCATCAAATACATATACACTTACAATAGCATAGTATCAAATCACACCAAGTTATAAAACATACCTTATATGCATATTCAACTACTATTTTACCTTTCATCATTCAACCACAAATCATTCCACACATGAACGTTGTAGAGGCTCAATTTAGCCCGGGCCCATAAACTGGAAACCTAATAACAAAAAAAATATATAAAGTCCACAAGTCCATTACCCATTTACAATAACTCAATTCTAAACCCAACTACCCTAACCCAAAAATACAAGCCCGATAGGCCCAATATTTTAATTCTCAGGAAACCCTAGGGTTTCCACTATTGAGTCGCAGCCTTCAGCGTCGTACGGCCTCCTTGTGCCAGCACACGCCCCGTACCCTGTACCTGCAAACGAACGAGAGAACGACAGCAAAAACCAAGAAAAATATTGTATTTTTATATTTATTTTTCTTTTAGATTTCGGCTATAAAAGCAAAACAAACAATGCATTGATTTTGGTTACGCATACTATACACGCACACTGGATATCAAAAGAAATCAAGTCGAAAGTTATTGGAAGGTGATTTCCAAATTTGTTTCTTTCTTTTTTTCGTTTCTTGTGATTGGCTTGTAATTTAGGCATGAATACATGAAGTGGATACCCGAATCGACGCCGATGAGAGCCCAAACATCTCAAAAATATATAGATGTGGGCGAGGGTCGAATAGTATCGAGATTTTGTTTAAATATTCAAAGTTTGTTTTGTTTTTAAAAGAATATCATAAGATTCGAGGCTTTTTTTAAAAAAAATAAAGAAAAAAGGATCAAAATTACCAAATCACCATGGCCACGGCCTCAGTTGGCGAAATCTGGTCATTGTTCATGCCGTCGGCCATCGAATGGATGGTGGTTTGGCGGTTGCATGCTGAACTAACCCTAATAGAGTAGGTTAAGGGGTTCTTTCTTTTTTTTTAAAAAAAAGGCTTAAAGATTATTAGTGTTTTGAAAGGCAAATAAATGGAAAAGACCCGCATGTTGACCCGTTTAGCAAGCCAGATTCATGTGCCTTGGCTTAAATTGGGAGATTCGCACGCATGACCCCTCTCATTCACTCTAATGTTGAATTAGGCCCTATGTGTACTTTAGTTATTTTTAAATGGCATCTGGAATTAAGAAATCACATCAATAAGGCCCGCGTTTCAACACTGCGTTTTGGGGTCTGGATTACTGCCAGATTTGGTCCCTGCGCATTAGCACATGTTGTGCGCTGGTCCCTATTTTGGGATTTATTCTTTTTTCAAACTATCCCTTTTATTTTAATTCAATTTTAATTTAGTCTTCTATTAGTATAGCCTATTATTTTACAATATATTTAACGTTTATACATGTGTTGATTCACTTTAATATTTGTACAATATTTCTTTAAATATTCTATATATATTTGTACATGTATTATTTTAATTAAAGTTTGTAATTTGTAATGTTCATTACTTTAAAGTGCTTAATATTTTATATGTGTGTTGGGCTATTTCAATAATTTTATTTTGTTTTTTTTATATAAAATCACCATTTTGTAGTTCATTTTTATACCATATTATTTTAAATATTTATATCACACTTTTTCAAATGTTTCATGTATTTGTACATGTATAAGAAAAATAATTCAATTCTATGAACATATTTAGTCCCATGCTAAATTATTTTATGAATTCTTTTAAATTTTTCTATATATATATTTTTACGTACATAAGTCATTCTTTAAGAACATTTTACTACATATTGTTTTGATTTAAAATCTCACATTTAAATACTATTTTTATATGTATATACATTTGTTAACTTTAAGTGGATACATCATCTTTAAAATGTTTTTGTACATTATTTGACTCAAATTTCCTCTTTTATAATATCTATTTCAATAATAAGTTATGTATATACTTAGTTTTTATATATATAAATTATTTCAAATTTTGCATGTGTTGTTCACTTATGATTTTTTATATGTAGTTTTTATATCGATTCGCCTCATAGTAGTTCTTAATTTCTATATTGTTTTGTATGTTAATGTTTTTTATATATTATTCCATAGATTGTTGTTGCATATCGTTTGTTTGCTTTTTTTTTTGTATTATTATGTCAATTTATTCTCCATACATGTTAGGAAATTGGGTTATATTTTTTAGATTAATTATATTTAATTGTTTATTTTGTTAGTTGATTAAATAAGGCTATTTTATATTCATTCATCAAGTGTTGTATTTTATGTGTGTATATCATCCCATGTTCATTGTTTTCCTTTTGATTTATGAAATATTGCTTTATAACTTCCAATTCTTTAAAACTAAGTATTCTGTTTTATTTCAAGTCGAATTAATGCATTTTAAGCTAGTTTTATAATTATTCTTTTAAAAAAAATTCTTTAAAACGAAGGCAATGTTTGATTTGGCAATTCGGGGAATCGTGCCCTATCGTGCTGGGTTGCAATTTCTGTTTGTTCAAAATAATCGAATATTCCTTTGGAATTTCAGTCATGTCTTAAAATATTCTTTAAAACGAAGGCAATTTTGATGTTTGGCAATTCGAGGAATCGTGCCCTATCGTGCTGGGCTGCAATTTCCCGTTTGTTCAAAATAATCGAATATTCCTTTAGAATTTAACTCATGTTTTCTAAATTCTAAAACAAGGCAAGGTTCAATGTCTAGAAATTTGGGGAATCGTGCCCCACTATGCTGGGTTTCAGTTTTTTCGTTAGACTAAATAATTGGACATCCTTTTGTGATTTTCAATATATGAAATTTTGGAAGTCGAAATTTATCGGGTTTTCGAAGGTATAAAGGATCGTATCCTATCGTGCTGGATGTGATGCTGTATTCCTCTGAAGCAAGAGAATTTTGACGACCAACTTGGGCTATTCAAAGGTTTATAAAAGGGACCACATTTCAAAAAAACATTTTTAAATCTTAGACATAAGGACAGTATTTAATCGATTTGGTACCAATTTTGGGCGTAGTGAGGGTGCTAATCCTTCCTCATACGTAACCGACTCCCGAACCCGTTTTCTCATATTTACGTAGGCCAAAGTTGATTTAAATGGAATGAAATGCTTTATTAGGTGATCCAATCACACCTAAACAAAAAGGATTGGTGGCGACTCCACATTTTGTTTTAAAAAAAGTCGATCCCCGTTTTTCTTTCAAATAAAAAAGGGTGGTTTCGAACATTATAAGGCAAATTATACACATACCAAAATACCAAAACACTAAAACACGAGTCAAATAAGTGGCTTATCTCAACAAGACACAAATAGGCCAACATTTATCCAAAATAACCTATACATGCCATTATAACCAAAACCAAAACATCCGAAAGTACTAATAGAACTGATGGATAGTGTGATATAACTCCGACAAGCTTCCAACCCAATCTAGCTTCCGATAATCTATGAAATAAAGGATAAACAACTACGTAAGCAATGAATGCTTAGTAAGCTCATACAAACTGTAGGAGCCCAAATTACCCACGCCAAAATTAAACCAAATCAACCCACCCCAAAAATAAAATAAAATAAACCCAACTACCTACCCAGATACAAACCAGCCTAATACCCACTAAACTAAACCCAAACCTAACCTAACCCTAGCCCACTATCCTAAACTCCTCCAAGAAACCCTAGCCCCTAGGTGTGCCGCCCCTACCTTCTATCCATCTGCCACCACCACCTGCCCGGGTCTGCCACGGTCACATCCACCGCCACTTGCACCGCCACATGCACCTGCAAAACCAAAGAAGAAATTACAGCAATGACAATCAAATAAAAAATACTTTGTAAATGGCTATATAAGCCTTGCAATTTTTTGTATTTTGGGCTCTCTGGACAAGAAAATGGAATACAAAAAGAAATAATAGATTCAAATACTAAAAACATTGCAAGCTGGTCAAAAACCAATTCATCACACAAAGGTCTTGTTCTTTTTAGTTTATTTTTTTCTTTACTTTCTTCCTTCGCATATATACGCATATTTCTTTTATTTTTCTTTCAAAAAAACACACATATATATAGACATAGATAAAAAAAAATAAAAGTAAAAAAAAAAAACAAAAAGAAAAATGTAAAATTTTTTACCTTTACAATCAAGTACTTTTTCGATTTTTAATTTGGCCCTAAAGTATATATCGCTTTGCGATTTAGTCCTTCTTGCTGTGTTGCGTTTTGAGGGGAGGAATAATTGCTTTTTTAGTCCTCCCTTGTTTTGCGTGCATCCAAATCAATCCTATTTTCCTTTATTTCTTTTTAAAATTACCCCAAAATATTGTTTTAATTTAAATTTTATCCTTTTACACCCTTTTTTACGTATTTTAATTTATTTTAATATTATTTATACTATTATATTTTATTATATCTATTATCAATATTTTGTTATTATTATTGGTACTAATATCTAGTTTCAATTAGTATTTATGTGTATATATATATTTATGTATGTGTTTATATAGTACTATTAATGGTTATTTTTAATATTATTATTATCATTTTGAATATATATATTGTATATGTTTTTCATATATATTATGTATGTATTTTCAATATTATTAATTATATATTTTTATATATATTATGTGTATATTTTTAAATATCATACTATTCATTTATTTTTATGTTATCTCATGTATATATTTTTTTAATATTATTGGTTATATATTTTCTTATACTATTTCATATATATATTTTTATATTATCCTTATTATTATTAATATTAGTATATGTTTTATTATATATGTATATATCTTTAATATATATATAGGTATATATGTATGTAATATTATTAATAGGTGTTTTTAACATTATTATTTCTAATATGCATATATTATGTAAGTAGTTTAATATTATATTATATATGCATTTTTTATATATATTACGTATATATACCTTTTTAATATTGTATTCTTATATATATCATGTATATATTTTTTAATAACTATATATTATGTATGTATTTTTAACATTATAATATTTATATATTTTTAATACTATGTATATACTTTGTAATACTATTATTATATGTATATATATTCATTGTTTTTTATTTCGTGTTTAATACCATTATTACGTTTAATATCGCATGCATTGTTATTGTTTTTAATATTATTGTCGTATTTATTATTTGCTTCGATGTATTTCTAACTCTTTTATTTTTGTTTCTTACTCATTCTGTATCAGTATGCTTTTCTTATTATATTATTAGCATATCATTATTTTTATTATTATTTCTCTTTATTGTAAATATTGTTTTTATTTTTATCCTAATGCTCTTATATTATATGTTAATATTTTTCATTCATTATATCATTGTTTGCACCGTTTATTTATTTATAAATTTTTATTTTAAAAAATATTTTCATTCATGTTTTTTTTTATTTCAATAAATAAGGCAATGTACCGATTTAACATTAAGTCATTGATTTCATCGTTATGTTGGGCGAAATTCGTCGGCTTGCGTTAAAAACGGGACACACTTCTAAAAAAACCGAAAACTAAAAATTCTTATTTTTCAATCGGATCATGATTAAATATTAAATTGAACTCGCATTTTTAAAAATTAAGACAACACATGTTTAACAAGATACCAATTTTGGGCGTCGCGAGGGTGCTAATACCTTCCTCGTGCGTAACCGACTCCCGAACCTTATTTTTCTCTGGATTTTCGCGTAGACCCAAATTCGGCCTTTATTTTTGTTCAAAAATAAATTTTCTTTTTAAAAAAAGAGGATTTATTAGGTGTCCGATCACACCTAGAAAAAGATCGGTGGCGACTCCTTTTCTTTTTAAAACCGAAATTCCATTTTTAAATTTTCAAATAATCGCCTCGACTAGTGACCGAAAGCAAATTTTTTTTACGTCGCTACACAAACTTTAAACATAATATTCCAATTCAATAATAAACTTTATATATTAAATATAAAGCTATACCAATGCCTCAAGATTTATCAACTACATAACCACCAACTCATAAATGAGTAAGTCTATCAACATCATATATATATTCATTTCTAACTTAATAGGATTTTATAAACATTATACATCATCATTAACCTTTTCATAAAACTATAAATAACTTCTTTTACTTATTTTCCATTCTATTTACTAAACATAAACTTAAATAACAACATCAATTAACTAATTAATATATTTATCCATAACATGGGTAAGTTCAACCATAACATACGTAATTTCTCATATATAAACCATAACATACGTAATTTCTCATATATAAGTACATTATTCAACTCATCAATCCCTTTTTCATCATATCACAATTCAATTATGAACTTACCGTTTCATTTGTATAATACCAGACATAAGCATATACATCAATCATAATCTCAAGCTTGACATAAGCCTAATCACTATCATTAATACATAAGTTAGTGCATTTATGTATATAACCCATTTTCATGTTTCAAATCACTATCCCATTTTCAATTCTCATACAATATCATCCAATATCAATTATAGTACCGTTTTATTTAATTACCCCTATTAACACGACTTAGACTTGGATGGATACACGGATCCAACCAACACACCAGTTTGGCACCCAGTTCCTCATCGGATAAATCCAAAGTAATATGTGCCCAGCGCTATATACATTTGACACTCAGTGTCTCATCGATTAAACTGAAGTAAATTGGCACCCAGTGCCTTATCGACTCGAAGTCGAAAAAATTCCTGAACTCTTCCTATCCTATAACATGCCATCTATATCCGACTCAGCCCGATATAATTAATAGAGTTTAATTTCACTTCCAAATACAAACAATATCCAATTATCATATTTGCACATATATATATTCCTTTTTATTCAAATAATCAACACATTCATAATTTATACACCAATTCAATTCATTTCAATTAACTATCAAATGTCAACCTTTTTAATTCATACATATTAGCACATCATTTCAACATCATTTTGTACTATACTCAAATTGCACATGCTAACATCTTTTATTTGATTAACAATGTCCCAATTCACACAATTGCTATATAAATAGCTATTCACATATCAAACCATAATTATTTATACATTGGCATTAGCCATTCAATAATTAACAACTCTTTTAAATTCATTAAACAATTTATTGTATTGAGATTTTCCATACGAAGAATGACTTAGAGTTAAGAGTACATCATCAACAGAAGCTCATAGAGCTAGTCCACCAGAATACGCCAACAGAAGCTCATAAGAGCTGAATAGAAGCTCGTAAGAGCTGATCTACCCAATCACTCCAAAAAGAAAGTAAAACACGAGAGTTCGCAAAAAATGCTAAACTTCGGTTTACTTGGTTAATATGCTGATATCTCTTTCCAATACTATCATACACCAATTTACGAATGTACTCAAATCACGCGTTCCATTCAAACCGAAATCCAATTCAATATTATAATTTCAACAATAATTCATTTCCAACAATAGAATAAATAAATAATATCATTAATAAATTTATACAAAATATTAAATTTTAACCGTACGAACTTACCTGGCTAAATTGCAGAAATACCAAGATTTAAGGGCATTTTGGTAATTTTTCATTTTCCTCAATTTTGCACCCGATCTTGA
This sequence comes from Gossypium longicalyx, assembly GCA_025698465.1. NCBI lineage: Eukaryota > Viridiplantae > Streptophyta > Magnoliopsida > Malvales > Malvaceae > Gossypium > Gossypium longicalyx. Next base: position 6,577,394 of record CM047005.1, read on the forward strand.
TCTAAATTAATAATTTCATTCAATTTATTAATTTAGACAATAAAAAACTCATTTAATGTAATTTTTCACATTTTACATTTTTACAAAATTACCCCTAAAATTTTACTTTTATTCAATTTAGTCCCTAAGCCCAAATCATGCAAATTAACTATTTTTAATGCAAACCCATGCTAGCCGAATATTCATGGCATTCAATACAGCCCATTTTTTTTAATAATTTCACAATAAACCATTGTATTTTTACTATTTTAATAATGTAGTCCCTAATCGAGAAATTCATCAAAAATCACTTAATAAAATACTTTTAAATAACAATTAATATCTCAAATTCATAATTTAATAACTAAAATCATATAGATTCATCAATGGAAACTTCCAAAATTTTTAATAAGATAAAAAACTAAGGTAAGGTTTAGTTGGACCTAATTGTAACAATTTTAAAAATATAAAAATTACAAGAAACGGGCAAGAATTGAACTCACATGAAGAAAAATATGAAGAACCAACTTAAAAATTTCTCTCCTATGGCAGTTTAGACCGAAATAAGAAGAAATGTCTAGAAAATTTTCAATTTGTTTCATTTTAATTTCAATTAAATTTCAATTTTGCCATTGAATGGCTTTATTTTATTATTTGCCTTCCTTATGCCACTCACACTTTTAATTTTGGTATATTTTCTTCTTAAATCCTTCATCTTTTTATTAATCAAGCCATTTAATCCCTTAAATATTATAATTTGTAAGGTTTGTACCTTTTTTAATTTAGTCCTTTTTAATTAATTAACTATCGAAACATTAAAAATTTTCAACGAAACTTTAATACTACCTTAATGACACTTCATAAATATTTATAAAAATATTTACGACTCAGTTTATAGAAACAAGGTCCCGATACCTCACTTTCTAAAACCACTTTTTACGAACTTACTTGCTGAATTTGGTGGTCTTGAACCACTATTTTCGACACCACTGAAAATCGAACTGTTATAGTCTCACTTAGAGACGAGGTGAGGCTACGCCAAACCAGAGCACTACCTTGACTATTGAGCCTCTATTAACGAGATGGCTATCATCCATCACTCACATACTTTGTACTCCATCACATCAAGTCACATAGTCGACCTAACAAGAAGGCCTATCTTGCCCTTAAGGGGTAAACCAATAAAATCTCCATTAGACACATATTTAAGCTTGGGAAAATCGACATATAGCCCAACCATCTACCACTAACTCGACTTGCAGTAGATATTCTTTCCACTATGTGAACCATAATTCTCTTCTTCCATAGTTTCTTTTCCTCAACAAATTTAATTTTAGGTGTGCAAGTTGGTTGACAAGTTTAATTGAGAAACAAAATTTTCCATTCCTATACCTAGACTCTTTCTATATAACTAATATCTTATTTAGATATCAAAATTCTATCAAATATGTATATATATGAAAAGTTTATACATTCACGTTATAACTATCTATATTTTACCTGTATTAAACACATGGAGATGTGAGAATAAATCATAATTTCAATGGTGAAAAATTAAATAAATTATTATGTAGGTTTATTCTTCTTATAAAATGTTTAAATGTAATTGAGTTTTGGAAAAATAAAAAAAAAACCTTGAGTTACAACTATAGTAGTCAATACTGTATCCTTATCAGTTATATCAGTTGGTACGCATCATTCTTATCCTTGATTAGTATCAAATAATCCAAGTTATTGTTTAGTCAAAATTTGATGCATTTCAATTGTTCTGGTGTGTTTTGGCCAATATTGATCTTATTTTAAATATTTTAAAATTTTTATTTAAACTTTTTTTATATAATATTGAAAGTAGGAAATGAGGTGACAGGATTTCAACTAATGTCTAAAGGATGTCTAAAGAAAGATTTAATCATCACTCTAAACAGGTAAATATAGAATTACATTTAAACTTAAAATACAATTGTTAAATTAAATTATTGAACCTAATTAATAATTTTAAAAATTATATTTGCATATAAATATATTGTAATTGAGATATAAATGCATATATATATATATATATATAATATAATATAATTTATTAAGATATATTATATAAAAATATATGTGAAAATAAAAATATTAATAAACTCGAAATTATATACTAAAATAAACTGATAGTGATTGATATAATATTGATTAGCTTAATTACCATCGAAAATACAACCATTTATAGGCATAGTTGTCTTTGAAGTTAATAATTATACTTAAAAAAGAAAAGTGTTTAACAAAAGTCGTAGTTCAAATCACAACTACAACTTTTTGTAGTTTACAAATTATAATTAGTGAAATAATCAGCGTTCAAATCAAAAGGAAAAAAAACAAATAGGCCCAACAAGAAAATACAAAAAACCCATTTTATAAAAATCCTTTTTCAGCCAGAGTTGAAAATTGTCCATGTTTATCAAGCCTAGAAGAGAAGAAAATTCAAAGCCCAAAAACAAAACGTCTTCTTTATTTCTTCTTCGGCCCTTAACGAAATTATTAGGCAAAGATTGGAACATTAGACCCGACACGCCTATTTGGATGTTAATATGAGGGTTTATTTTGAGTATAATTACATGGAACATATGTTAAACCTAAATTTTTATGTCTCATATTGGGTAATGCCTTTAAATTCATGTTATTCACACTTTAATCCAATAGAACAATCATGTATTCACATCACATTTAGCCTTATGGCTTCTTGTTGGTAGCAGATCGATACCTAGCAGCATATCGGTGAAATAAGGCCAGTGCATTGCTTGTTAGCTGTGCAACGTTCATTGCTTTACCTTTAATGGTGGCCTTCATTTTACTCATCCTACGCCCCGGGAACTCATCCACGCAATTGCTAGCATCGGTTAGGGCAGCGCTAATCCAAGTATCAACATTATCTATGTGCCAAAATAGGTCATCGGTCATCCCCGCTTTCAGATCAAACCGGCGGAGTTCTCTGATTGAGTGGCTAAGCTGGTTTATGCTATCATCTATTTGTTGCAAGCAATCTCTCAGGGCTGGACACTCCTTCGATTTTATTGACTCCAGCTCTTTTGCCACCTTCAACATGTACGACCTTGTTGAACGAGCCTTGTATAGGCTCACTGTCAAGGCAACTTGAGCCAGTTGCTGCTCGTTCCGAACGTTGGAGTTGGCGTAGCGGGCCAGACATTTAATGCATAGGGCTGGATATAGAGTGGTTTGACACGAGACCTTAATGAAGGCCTTGGTATCCGGATGTTTAAAATGTCTGGCTCGAGCCATGGATGATTCAACCGTGCTGAGGTTAATGTAATAGAAGATGAAGAGAAAGAAGAACACCATGGAGAGGCGGAGTTCGGCCATTGGTAAAAAAGGGGGAAGCTGATATTTGAAGGGTTTGAACTAAGACTTGAGACAAAGAATGAATGCATATGGAAAGTATATAAAGAAGATTTGTGGCATGCGAAGCCATTGCTAAGCTTGCAATTTACGTGAAGTTAAGAGCAAATAAACTTGGTGTCAATTTAGCGAAGCAAGTAGAATAAATAAGAAAATGTCTCCCAGATTATGTTAAATCGCCGTTAAGATCGCATTATTTGAAGCTTCCTTTTGCAACCTTTTGCAGTATATTATGAGACAAATCCACCGTGCAAAATGTTGGTTTTTTTGGTTGAAATTTTGGGTTATATAATTATGAGTTAGGTTTTTTTTTTTTTAGTAAAAAACAATGTTAAATAGATAAAAATATTTTGACTTTATAGTTTGATAAATCAAACAACAAAAGTAAGGGTTGCTTTGGAGAGGTATCTACCTCCAGTGCGGTATATTTAACTTTCTGTTTAACTCACGCTACAATATTTAATCTTATTACCACTGTTTTTACACTAACTATAAATAAACACACTGTCCATTTAAAGGAACCCTAAGAAAATATATTTTTTTGACTTTTTTAAGTTTTAATTATTTTAAACATGTAATTTTTTAGATTTTAATTTCTTACCCCACATTTTATCTACATGCCCAAAACACCAAAATAATTTTTTTCATCACAGTGCTTAAACACATTTTTTCTAAACCTAAAATTTTCTTTAACATCAAATACTAATCTAAAAGTATGATTTCCACTAGACTTCTGACAAAAATGACTGGTTTATCGGCGATGCCTATGGCCGACCGCAACTAGTTAAAGCTTCTGTGGCCAACATGATCCTTCGTTCAAGGGACCCAGCTGAGAACATGCATCTAAACTTCAAAAATTATGGTTAGTTTAAGTTACTTGATTTTATGGCACTCATGGATCATGTGATTGAGTGGTTTCTGCTCAAAATCAAACCCACAAAATCAATCACAAGGTATAGCTTTTCCAAGCTGAATCTTGAAGGCTCGAATCTCTTCACATAGAAATACTAGCACAATCAAATTAATCATATGAGGTTTAAAAAAAAAAAAAAACTTTAATTGGACTGTGATTGATCTCAAGCAATTCATAAACATATTCAAAACTCTTTAATATTTTTAAGTAATAATAAAAGAATTTTAATTCAAATTCAAGCTCCAACATAAATAACTGGGTTTGAAATTAAATAAAAAAAATAAGAACAAAACTAACCATGTAAGCTAAAGCTGATTCCTGGGTCAGTTTTGAATAACAGTAGTATACATGTTAATACATGCAATAGAATAGATCAACATCTGTTATCTAGAATAGCAGCTTGTACATATCTATGCAGTCACATGAAAAGAACAAGTAATACCATTTAACATGAAAACGGAAACATTGATGATCAAACACCGTTTTTGAGATGAACAACAACGTTTTCATCACCATAACCTCTTTCTTACATCTGCTCTTCAGTAATCTAAGGTCCCAATGCAGCATAGAGACAGATGATGCTCAAATCATGGACTGTCTGCTGCATTCTTGCAGGCAATCAAACCCAGAAGAACAGTTGAAGCACACAAAGACAAAGGAACTTTGTCAACAAACAGTGAGGTCCTATGTCGTAATACAATTACTACAGTTGCATGACTACAGCAATAACAACAAATCACAAAGACAAACAGCACACTATATTAGTCCATACGTGTATTACTCATTAAACTCTAGATAGATTTGCATAGTGCTGGTAATTTACTCATTAACCTTCATTCCGGAAAGATAAACTCGGCTCTGGATGACACTGCCACCAATCCAAAAGCCAGGCATGACCATGAGCCCAACCTTAGGCTTCTCATCGCTTTCATCCATTATCAAATTCTTCACTACACTTTCCATATAAACCTCTGAGTATTCACTTCCCCTTTTAACTTGAAAGACTTTCACGTTAGGGTTGAATGAGTAAGCCAGCCGATGCAAAAGCCAAATAGATTTAGCCAATTTTAGAAAGGCTTGGTAAAATGGGGTCCTAGGATGCCCACCTCCTGTTACATAATTACGCTGGTCTAAATTTCCAAAGAACGAAGCTTCCATCTTTGGATGAACAACCATCAGGTACTTGCTCTGGGAAAATTTCCCGAATGAGGAATCAGGATTCTGGCCCAACATGTCCAATGGATCCATCTCCCTCAGAGCCAGATATTGCTGGAAGAAGCTCTCTTTATTGACTGTAACATTATCCAATTTAATGGAGAAGCTCTCCTGTTGAAACCCACTGAACATCCTCTGGCAAATGTGGGACTCAAATGCGTATTTCTTGTGAGCTCTCTTGGCATAAACAACATTGGGCTCAATTGAGTCAGCAGCAGCATCAAGGTCCCAACCAGCAGCTTTCATCATGTTGATTAATGGTTTAGAAAAATCATGAATAGCTTTGTAAGCAGATTCAACAGCTGATGTGAAGAGCTCAGGGGTCAAATCCGCAGGAAAGAATCCATTTTCTTCTCCTGAGCCTTCAGATTCCTTCATAGACAAGCCCCTAAGCTTTATATTCTTTTCCAGCTTCACTCTCTTCTGGTTTGCATCTTCAATTTGCTGCTGCAACTGTCGAATCTCAGAATCCTTGTTCTGAATTTCAGACTGAAATTTCTTAACCATGACCTCATAGGTTTTCAACAGGCTCTGTTGTTCTTGGATCTCAGCAGCTAAACGAGAATCTTGAGGAGAAACGCACACTGGCTTGGGGTTCTTTTCTCTATAGAAGTGCTTCAATTCAGATATATTCTTCAGCTCAGATATTACAAGTTTATCAGCAGCTTGAATTTTTTCAGGGTCATAGGGAGTATGAGCAGTTTGTAGCTGAATATAAGCTGACTTGAGGGAGGAGATGTTCGTAAATAATTTGGATATTAGAGCTTCCACAGCTTCTGGGTTCTGGTTCATGCTCTCTTCCATGGGTTGAGGGTGGACTTTTTGATTGCTGCTATCACGGAGATGAGTATCTTTTGCCCCAGTCGGTAGCATAGTTGTTACCAACCAAGGGGATAATTGAAATGGAATCTTTCAAAAAGGCTACTGCTACCAGAACACCTGCAAATTTGGACAACATTACTAATGTAAGTAAACCTAATGCAAGTTTTCACGAATATCATATATGATGCAAAGCGTCAAAATACAAATGACAGATGGCTCTCAGCATGATCTGCTATTCTAGACAAGGTTAAGATTTGAAGAGTACTCGAACTGAACATAATATAACAACACCGAGCAATCTCTATATTTATTAAACTCACCAAGTTCTCAGTTAAAATCTAACTTCCAGTTTAACTCACAGCATCACTTGACTGATATTTCTGTGCTGTATGTTAACTTGGAAATTATAAACAACAAAGGGTGATCCCTACATTTAACATATATTTAATACACAATAGGAAAACAAAAATACAGTTGAAATTTCATAGTGATCCAAGTCATCAGGCACACATCTTGGTAATTGAATACTCTACGGGGACACAACTAGATATATAACAAAAGAGTAAGGACCTGTGCATACCTGAAAAGATCACAGCCCCTCTCCAAGATATATCCAGTAAACATAATCACCTTCAACCTGAAAACAATAGTAATGAATAATTAAATTGTTTCCAAGAGCATGATAGATTAAAACATATGCAACAAATAATTAATCATTAATCATTTTGGAAGTTCATCTCATAAGGTACACTACAACCCTAAAAGCAAAGTTTTAAGAAGAAAATGATAAAATTCTGGAACCACTCAGAATACTTCATTTGGGTGAGAAAACGAGGTAAATAACACATTCTTAATAAGCAAACCGTTCAGCTAAACAAGATTCCAGTAATGACAACAATATTTAGGTTAAAGAGAAAATACCCTTAGTTTAAAGGGAAAAAGCTAGCAACTAAAACTCCAAATCTATGATTGTACAGTAATATAAGACCTACACTGACCATGGTTAAGCAAGTAATTTTTTGGTTTGGTAGTGATTAGCTTTGTCGGGTGGAAGAAGAAATTTACCTGATCGGAGACGGAGCCGGACGGGATGGGGAATATTTTCGGACAAAATTATTAAACAAGTCAGCGACAGAGAAGCAAAGCGTCGAATAGGTAACCTTTTGCTGAAGTTTTTCTTTTTTGGGGGGAGTAGGCCCACGGTCCACCACTATAGAACAAAGCACACCCTATGGCTATGATGACTGATGGGTTATCTTGGAATTCAAAATTGGTCTTTCTAGTTTCCTTTTATCTTCAAATTATAAATTACAAAAAAAATTATAAGAAGCTTGTTAGTTCATAATTTTTAATTTCTTTTTACGAGGAAGTGAATCAAGTAAGTCAAAATAAGGAGGTTAAATTAGCTGTATATTGAGTGTATGAAAATACTATAATCATGGTTCATGTCACGCCTAATGATCATCCATCCCACTAATTATTTCGAGTTAGGGAATATGTATGTGTTAAGTATTAAGGGACTAGCTCAAAACGAGAGAGGCCCTAAATATGGGGACTGCCTAAGAGATATTTCGGCCTTCTCACTATAGGTCTGGTTTCGCTGGTTAATGCATTGGGGGCCCATATTAAAGCTAGATATGGATATGGCTATGCCTATGCCTCTTGTTTAAACTTTTCAGTTTCCTTGCTATTGTTATTTGTGTGCTTGCCTAATTGGGGTTGCTAGAACTCGAACACCCGTCTAAAAATCTAATAGAGATTGAGCAGAGATATAAGTTTAGAAAATGAGTTTATACAATAGTCTCATTTATTAAATAGATCAAGTTTTAGGTAGGAATTTTTTGTTCAAGTCTGGTCCGAATTAGTTATTTTTTTATTGTTTCATTGTTGTTGTTTTGTTACCATATTGTTATTATATTGCTGTTGTTTTGTTGTTTATAATGTTATTTAAGTATAAAATTTTTTTAATATATTTTTAATTTGTTGGTAAACATTTATTTTAATATATTTGACGTATTATATATATTTTTAAAAAGTTTATATAAAAAAAATTTAATACAAACAGGCCGAATTGAATTTAGGTTTAGTATTTTTAATATGAATTTTATACTTATTTTTTGGGCCAAATCTTAAAATTTTGCATCGTCCATACTAACAGTGTTTAACGTGCATGGTGTAACCATGAGGAGTAGGTTCAAGACATTCATGGCCAGTTATTGCAGGTCGCTCGCTTGAAAAATTGTATTTGTCGTCTAGCTTATTTTATGCATTTTTGTTCAGCTTGTGTGATGATGTAAAACTGTAGCAACCATCTGCTTTTTGGGCATAATAAAACCAATTACTTATCCAAAATAATAATAAAGTCAAATTGTTTTAATGAAGGACGAAATAGCATAGACTGAGAAATCCTCGCATTCTTTTGAACCACCAATACAGCTAGGGCTTGGAAGATTGAACCTCTAAATGGATGAAATTGATGTAGGATATAGATGGAAGGGGAATAATTCTGGAAAGCACTTACATATGTTTGATTTAAGTCAAAAAAATAGAATCAAACCTAAAACGTTCAATACCTGTTAGCACCGCAAAATGTTATTAGCAGTTGAATTTAATTACTTAAATGCCACATTAAAAATAAAGTTAAATGTGAAACATGAAGATACTATTTTTCGGACTTTTTTTCTTATTTTGAAATATGACTTTTACGAGAATATTGAATTCCAAGCAAGTTAGATGTTCTTGACCAACTCCACCCAACTAACTTGAATTTTACTTCCCACCAACTACCTTCCAAATTCCACCAACTTGATTTCATTTCTTCTTTCCGTCCTACTAAAGAGGTAAATGCCAAAATTGAATACTTGAAGGGGTAAATGTCAAATTTTCCCTACATTTCCGCTTCTCCCGAGGCACAACGGAGAAGCCAGAAATCACTCAAATCAGTTTTCAGTTTTCAGTTTTCACATTGAGTCCTCAGCCACAGCCAGCCGATTATTGACGTCATCATTAGTAGGGAAAATAAATTTCTGATGTAATAAAGGCTAAACTTAAACAAGAAAATAAGAGAAGGGTTTAGGAGAGAGCTGACAGTAACAATATTAGCACACTGGCAACCTTAAAAAAATGAAAATGAAGTGGAAGGCGGAGAGAGCAAATATGACATTGCTACCCACAGTCAACGGTTGAGATCCGGCACTCTTCGAATCTAACGGTCAGCTCATCTGTTCTCATTTTGTCCCTTTGTGTAGACGAGAAGATCAATGAGAGTTGGTGGCTACTGGACTGGTTACGAGTTACGACTACTTGCCCCCATTGCCTTTTGCATTTGAATATATATTATGAGTTAAAAAGTCTCTCTTTCTCTTCACATTACCAATAAACAAAGCGGCCGAGGGTCATTTCCTTTCCCTTTCACCAACCTCTCTATTCGATCGAAAAACAATGGCCTCTTCTTCCTCTCTCACCCTATCTCAAGCCCTCCTTGCCCGAGCCATCTCTTCCCATGGTTCCGCCCAACCCTCTGACCACCGCGTCTCTCTCTCTGCCCTCTCTATTCCCACTTTCTCCGGCCTTAAATCTGCTGCCCCACGCGCTTCCACTTCCCGTCGCCGCCTTCCCACGCGCTCTACCCGGAATCACCAAGTCCGTTCTGCCGCTGTCGAGACGATTGGTACTGCCGCCGAGACTTCATTGGTCGAGAAATCGGTCAACACGATCAGATTCTTGGCCATTGATGCTGTCGAGAAGGCCAATTCAGGGCATCCTGGGTTGCCCATGGGCTGTGCTCCAATGGGTCACATTTTATACGATGAAGTTATGAGATATAACCCGAAGAACCCTTATTGGTTCAACCGTGACCGTTTCGTATTGTCCGCTGGTCACGGTTGCATGCTACATTATGCTCTGCTTCACCTCGCTGGTTACGACAGTGTCCGAGTAAGTTTCTTTAGAAGTCTTCAAAGAATTCATATTATTGAGAGCTATTTGACTTTGGATACATGCGTTTTTTTTATCTGTTTGGTGAAAACTGGATCTGAGTTCCTCTTTATTTATTTGATAAATTATCTTTATTGTTAGGTAGTAGTTCTTTTTAGGATGATTTATGGTAAACGACAGTTGATTCTTGCACTAAAGGACTAAACTTTATGATTATCGGATTATCCTTTAGGAAGATGATTTGAAGAATTTCAGGCAGTGGGAAAGCAGAACTCCAGGACACCCCGAGAACTTTGAAACACCTGGAGTTGAAGTCACAACTGGTTTGTTTGACTCCTCTGGCAAAGTGATTTGTATTTGATTTTATCAATGAAAGTGAAATGTGTGCGCTTATATCTGGCTTTTTCCTTTACCTCCAGGTCCTCTTGGTCAAGGCATTGCAAATGCTGTTGGATTGGCTCTTGCTGAGAAACACTTGGCTGCTAGATTCAATAAGCCAGACAATGAGATCATCCACCACTACACGTATGATTACTTGCCAATTCTGTCCTTTGGTTTTTATTGCCTGCATGCTCAATCTTAGTGATAGTTTGGCCTTTGTTGTTGTAGATATGTTATTTTGGGAGATGGTTGCCAGATGGAGGGTATTGCAAATGAAGCTTGTTCACTTGCTGGACACTGGGGACTTGGAAAGCTTATAGCTTTCTATGATGACAACCACATTTCCATTGATGGAGACACTGAAATTGCGTTTACAGAGAGTGTTGATAAGCGTTTTGAGGGGCTTGGGTGGCATGTTATCTGGGTCAAGAATGGAAACACTGGCTACGATGAAATTCGTGCTGCTATTAAGGAAGCAAAGGCTGTCAAAGACAAGCCCACTCTGATCAAGGTCTGATATTTTCGAAATGCTTTGTTTGGAAGTAATACGCTTGTATTCTAGATTGATGTGAATATTGTATACTTGAAATTTAAAGGTTCATGATTCCTAGTTAAACTCATTTCTCCGCTATAGCTTTTGATAAAAGTGTGCTGCATCATATTAGAAGCATGAAGAATGCCCTAATTGAAAATTGAAAATTCTTGCGTCTCTCTATGTATTTACACTTGACTTTGTTATTGAGTTTTTTGAAGTTGCTTTTTCTTCTTGTTCTTTTCAGGTGACAACCACCATTGGTTATGGATCTCCAAACAAGGCAAACTCATACAGTGTACATGGTAGTGCATTGGGTGCCAAGGAAGTGGATGCTACTAGGAAAAACCTTGGATGGCCATATGAGCCTTTCCATGTACCTGAAGATGTGAAAGGGTAAGGGGAGATCAGTAAATACTCCATCTGATTATATTTTGGTTTGGTGTTCAAACTTTTCTGCCATTTTTGCAGGCACTGGAGTCGCCATGTCCCTCAAGGTGCTGCTCTCGAAGCCGAATGGAATGCAAAGTTTTCTGCATATGACAAGAAGTACAAAGAGGAAGGTGCAGAGCTCAAATCAATAATCACTGGTGAACTACCTGCTGGCTGGGAGAAGGCACTTCCAGTGAGTAGACTTCTGATGTCAAACATCCATAATTTTCACAATTTTCTTAATATGATTAATGCAGTCTGATTTTATTGGAATGTAGAATGTCTAGTGACCCTTTCTTTTTGCTACTTCCAGACATACACTCCAGAGAGCCCAGCTGATGCTACCAGAAATCTCTCTCAACAAAATCTTAATGCCCTTGTAAAAGTACTCCCAGGACTTCTTGGTGGAAGTGCAGATCTTGCTTCTTCCAACATGACCTTGCTCAAAATGTTTGGGGATTTCCAGAAGGACACCCCTGAGGAACGCAATGTTCGGTTTGGTGTTAGGGAACATGGAATGGGAGCCATCTGCAATGGCATTGCCCTTCACAGCCCTGGCCTGATTCCATACTGCGCTACTTTCTTTGTCTTCACTGACTACATGAGGGCCGCCATTAGGATTTCTGCCTTGAGTCAGGCTAGAGTTATCTACGTTATGACCCATGATTCCATTGGTCTTGGGGAAGATGGACCAACTCACCAGCCGATTGAGCACTTGGCAAGCTTCCGTGCAATGCCTAATGTTTTGATGCTCCGTCCAGCTGATGGAAATGAAACGGCTGGAGCATACAAGGTTGCGGTCCTCAAGAGGAAGACACCCTCAATTCTTGCCCTTTCCAGACAAAAGCTGCCCCAATTAGCTGGAACTTCCGTTGAGGGGGTTGAAAAAGGTGGCTACATCATTTCAGACAATTCTTCAGGCAACAATCCTGATGTAATTCTGATTGGAACTGGTTCTGAGTTAGAGATCGCTGTTAAAGCTGCTGATGAACTAAGGAAGGAAGGGAAGGCTGTAAGGGTTGTCTCCCTTGTTTCATGGGAGCTCTTTGATGAGCAATCAGATGCCTACAAGGAAAGTGTTTTCCCATCTGCTGTAACAGCTAGAGTGAGTATTGAGGCTGGATCAACATTTGGGTGGGGGAAGATAGTTGGATCCAAAGGGAAGGCAATCGGAATTGATCGGTTTGGGGCAAGTGCACCAGCAGGGAGAATATACAAGGAATTTGGTTTAACTCCAGAGGCTGTTATTGCTGCAGCCAAAGAACTTTGCTAAGCTTGGTTCAAAGTCTCTGCGGAAACTTAAGGTTTTCGATTGAAGATGTCGCTGAAGAGCTGTTCCAATTGTGACAGTCTCTTTTGTTTTGTTTTCTTTAATAAGAAGCAGATTCAAATTTTCTTTTGTTGCTTATGATTCATCAATAGCAGCAGTGAGCAAAAGGAAGGTTAGAGTTTCTTTATGTTTATGGATTTGTAACTCCTCCTGGGACTTCTCCGGATTTCTGCTTTGGCCTAAGATATAAAATGAGTTTGTATAATTTTGCTTTTTGTATAATTTTGCTTTTCAGAATAAACAGTTTGATTCCCCCACACTAAATTGCTTATTTTCTACCCTTTACTTGTTTGACGTATTTTATTGAAGTATCAAGTAAATAATAATACGACCCTACCCGGAAAACGAAAGGTGGTGGGTGGTTGGAATTTGTTGGTAGGTTCCAGTCATTAGAAGCGAAACTTAATGATTCGGAAATGGTTTCAAGCCATTCAAAAAGTTGGGGATGTTTGTGGTCGTTGGAGATCCTGTCTATCTTCTTTGTCTTTTATGACTAGAAGTTATTTGACAAACAACGGCTTGCGAAAGTAGGAAATTTTCGGTCTCTTATTTTCCAGCCGTATCTCAGTTTATTACCATGAAATTGACTGTCAAGTCTGGTATTGGCATGGGACCTATTTTAAGAACATGGTTGTTGGTTTTATGCATGATTTGGACATGAAAAAGCTACTTCAGCATATTCAGCATATATCCTGATTCCATATTATTTTTCTTCAGCCGCCTTATTTTTTTGATGGTGAACCGTGGAAGGTGAAGGTCTACCTACAACACAACTATTGGATTTCTTTTGGCTGTTATGCTCTCTTGCTATAAAACAGATCCAAGGAGAGGACTGTGAAAGAATTCTAATATTGAAATTTTTTACATATACTTGGATTCAATTGTTTTCGTTAATCATCTTTCAGAGATCTTTAGTTGTTAGGAAGGCTAATATATTCTTTCATTCTTTGCACTGCTTCTGGCAAGTCCTTTGCTCCCTAAGGAATGAAACAACACTTACAAGCTTGAAACCTTTGCTGCAGTTTAATGGGACACATCAAGCCCAAAATGCATTTGATTTAAAAATGATGCTTACTTTTATTATTATCAGTAGTTCTGAGCAATAAGTGATTTCTGGGCATGAACATTATATTTGGATATTGAAATATGCATATTTCTTCTTCTTCTTCTTCTTCTTCTTCTTCTTCTTCACAACTAAAGACTATTTCCCTGGTTCTTTTCAGCAGCAAAAGGAGACTGAAAGAATGATTGCTGTATGCACAGACACAACTCAGAAGGTAGATTCTAGCTACCTTTATTCTTATACAAATCCTTTAGATTATGCTCGGAGCAAGAGTTGAAGAAGGGCCAGATTATTGTGTAATCACTCCTCCATCCGAGAAATTAAACTAGACAGCAATCGTGATGATCGCCGAATGGCCTTGGCATTCTCTCTTGCAGCCTTCCCTGACTTGATTTGAAGTTGTCGACAAAGAATAACTGAGAGAGGTTCATCCCACTGTCATTAAAACAAGAGAATAAAGCAAATTCAGCCTTGCATTTGATGTCAGCTTTTAATCTTTGATAGTCTCCTATCATGGGCAAGTTGAGTTTGCCATGATAGCTTCCTAAAGTGTAACTCCTTTTTCTGCTTAGAGTGATGGATGGCATGGTGTTTAATCCTTGCCATGAAGACTGTAATATTAAACAGAATGAAACTCAACTGAGGATTGATTCATTGAATATTTCAAGGGCTCTCACCATTTTTTTCTTCGAGGCCTGCAACACAGATTTGCCTTCCATGTCTAAGAAAATAGGGAATTTTCTTTTATATTTTGCACACATACAATTTCAGTTGAAACATTATTGTGAGAACTTGGAATAGAAGTTAGTATAATCTATGGAGCGGCAGTTTAGATTGCCGTAACCATAAGAGGAAGAAACCGACAATGGCAGCGGATTCAGTAACCAGAAGGGAACTTGTTTGACAGGGATAGCTATTGTTGATCATGGGATAAGCGTATTTTCCATAAATGATAGAAAAACATGCACTTTTTACTAGTTCCTGGTTACATTAACTAGCCAGGCATGGAACTTGTTGCCTATTTGCCAGCTCTAAAGTAAGGACAACTTAAAGACAGCTTCCTTTCCACCAGATCCTCACATGGGGTTGGTGGAAGCTGTGAGGAAATTCAATGCTAGAAATTGTCACATGTTTTTCAAGAACAAGGATGAAGATGAAGATGATGGGTGAAGGGGCAATGCGTAAGGAGGTTTTTGGTCAGAGTTTGGTGTAAATCTTGAAGCTCACTCTTCTTTAATTTTGATGGGCTTGTAAATGAAGTAAAGCTTTGTTTGAACAAGCTTAGTGTAATTCTTTCTTCAGATTTTAACAATGTGAATTGCTATCTACAATCCACATGATGCTAGCTTAGCTTACATAAATTACAATCCAAGATTTCTATAGAAAATTCCATAGGAAAGTTGGTTGCTTTTGCCTTGCACTGCAATAATAATAATAATAACTACAGTATTTGTAGTGGCATCATAATGTATTTATATTTGGAGACACTTTGACATGGATTAACATTAGGAAGCAAATGAATCATAACAATGCTGCAAAAAAAACCATTTTTAAGTTATTAATTGCATATTTGGGCAAAATCATGCTGATCATGAATGAGATCATCTTAGATTGTTGAGAAAGTTTTAAGTTTTAATTGTCTCTGTTTTTGCTTTGTTTTTTTAATTGTCAAAAGAAATACAACAAGAAAATGTTTAAACTCCCTAATTTTAACCTAGTCCATTGATTTCTTTAAATTAAATACCATTTGTTTTTATTAAAAAAAACCCTCTTTTGTTCTCTCTTCTTTAATTTTAGAGCCATTAGAAGAGAGACTAAATAAACCCGAACCAACAACAAACAAACAAAACAAACAAACCCTTCCTTCCAAAGATTCCCCATTTCATTACAAAATAAAAAGAGAGCTTGCACGAGAGAAGTCCACCACCACCCCCACCCCAAAATCCACCCCCAAAATAATAGCAAGAACTCCCCTTTCCGCCTGTACCTTAGCCGTCGCCGCGCCGCCGCCGCCGCCGCCGCCGAAGCAGAGTTATCCTCAAACGATAGATACCCATTTCTCCAAATCCTAATAAAAAAAAAGAAAAAAAAAGGATATTCCAAAGTCGACGTCTTTTTCCAAATAACCTCAGAAATGTCAAAACAAATGTCTCATCTTGACGACATTCCATCAACGCCGGGGAAATTCAAGATGGAAAAATCGCCGTTCGTTCACAACCGGCTGAGGTGGCATTCCTCTCTTGCAAAGCTCACATTTTGGTCATTTATCTTCTTGGGCCTGATCTTGATCTTCTTCTTTCGATCTCCCTCTTCCAATCCCCTTCCGCAAGATCCTTCCCGACGCTCTCTCCGTACGTACAACTGGGGCGGACCCGCTTGGGAAAAAAGGGTTCGTTCCTCTGCTCGTGTCCGTTCCCACAATGGCATCTCCGTTTTGGTTACTGGAGCTGCCGGCTTCGTTGGAACCCACGTGTCGGCTGCTTTGAAAAGGCGCGGCGATGGTGTTCTTGGACTTGATAATTTCAATGACTATTATGACCCTTCACTGAAAAGGGCTCGGCAAGCACTTCTGGAACGAAGTGGGGTTTTCATTGTGGAAGGAGATATCAATGATTCGGCTCTTTTGAGGAAGCTTTTCGAGGTTGTTGCATTTACGCACGTTATGCATTTGGCTGCTCAAGCTGGGGTCAGGTATGCAATGGAAAACCCTGGCTCTTATGTTCATAGCAACATTGCTGGTCTTGTTAGTTTGCTTGAAGTTTGTAAGTCAGCCAATCCACAGCCTGCAATTGTGTGGGCTTCTTCTAGTTCTGTTTACGGTCTTAATACCAAAGTTCCGTTTTCTGAGAAAGATAGGACTGATCAGCCTGCTAGTTTATATGCTGCTACTAAGAAAGCTGGTGAAGAAATTGCACATACTTATAATCATATATATGGACTTTCTTTAACTGGTTTGAGGTTTTTCACGGTTTATGGTCCATGGGGAAGGCCGGATATGGCATATTTCTTTTTCACTAGGGATATTTTGAAGGGGAAGTCCATACCAATATTTGAGGCAGCTAATCATGGTACGGTGGCTAGGGATTTTACCTACATTGATGATATTGTTAAAGGGTGTTTAGCAGCACTGGATACTGCCGAGAAGAGTACCGGTAGTGGAGGGAAGAAGAAAAGTCCGGCTCAACTGAGGGTATATAATTTGGGGAATACTTCGCCTGTGCCAGTTTCAGATCTTGTGAGTATCTTGGAGAGGCTGTTGAAAGTTAATGCAAAGAGGGATATTATGAAGTTGCCACGAAACGGGGATGTTCAGTTTACTCATGCCAATATTAGCTTGGCTCAGAGAGAGCTTGGATATAAGCCCTCAACTGATTTGCAGACTGGTTTGAAGAAATTTGTCAGGTGGTATCTTAGTTACTATAATGGTGGGAAGAAGGCTGCTGGGTAATTCATTCTTTGAATTGCGGTAGGATCCTCCAAATTCTTGTTCATTATCATTCGAATCCTTGTTTTTAACAATTCTCTGTTCGTTAGGAAATTATCGTTGTTTCATACAATCTTTAATGATGCCATCGTATAAGGAAGGATATTATGTCCTACTTGGGAGAAGTTTTGTGATAACTGGACATTGTTTGCTGGCCAGGCACACGTTGTATCAAAAGAACACCAGATTTTTTTTTTTTTTTCATTTTTCTGTCCCTTGAAATGTAACTGTTGTAGTTTTTCCGTTTAGGGCTTATGAACTGATAGAGCATATGTCATTGATAATAAAATAGAACTCGATAATATGACCGTTGGGTTGCATTTGGAAATTTACTTTGTGACTTTTCTTCTAATGTTCACCAATCCCCACCCCCCAAAGCAAAAGAAAAAAAAAGATGCCCTCCAACTTCATTGTACTTTTGTAAAATTAATATGCTGATGTTGATGCCTTGCTGTTCTCTTTTGCCTTTAAGATAAGTAATTTTTTCTTGACTTTGACACCTAAAAAAGCCAATGGTCCAAGTTTTGTTTATTTCTTCTCTTTTAGTTAATGCTAGATCATTGCTAATTGCACATTTTCATTCAATAGCATAGAGGTATTGCTCCTTTCATATTTTTTCTTAGAGCTTGATATAAATGAATAAATATGATAGGGTTCCTAAGAAATGTTTGATTGAGTTTATGTTTAAGAGCTGACAATCGGCTGTTTAACTTTAGGACTATGATTTTTCTGTTGCTACTTGATTTATGGATTTTTTGAGCTTTGTACACAAAGTAGTGTTATCCAACTTGGTCCATGATCCAAGAATCATTTAGGTTTACAAATAGTGGAACACTAGGCAATCCAAGACGATTTTATTCATGGCGTGGTCCATAAAGAACTAAAAGATCCTTATCAATAGAAGCATCTGCTTAAAGCTATCTTTTGATAATTTATTTTAGCTTTGGCATTTTCATGGAAAGTGGTGTCTTTGTAAGTCTTGCAGCGGTTGAAAACCTCATTTTACACGAGTGAGCATAATTTATGTAGCTAAAATGAAGTCGCATGGATTTTTCATCAAAGCAAGATATGGAATACTGGGTCAGACACATCTGAATCAGTAGTTTTTTTCTCTTATTATCTAAGATCGCTTATTGTATCTTGTGGGTTTGATGCCATTTGTCTACTTTCAGAATCATAAATGTTTTTTGGTGTTCCACTGGCAGTGAAAGATAATTATGGGTTCTTTCAATGAAGAATGCACTTTATTAAGGAGGTTGACGAAATTCTTACCGAGACAACTCTTTAATAAACATCAGCCTATAGTGCTAGTTTAAAGAATTTGATGAAGTGTTAGATTAAATCAAATATGTTGTCTGCTAAACTAAAACTTTCTGAGGCATCCATCGAGTTAGCTTGGCCAAAATGACGAGGCTCCATAATACTTCTTTTGTACTTATCTTACTAGCTTGATTTGTGTTGAATTTTGCTGTTTTCTGTGTCATGGTCAGTATTTGTGGATAAGGAGAGTTTTTTCATGTACGAAGAAGTCCATTGAATACATGAGAAGTCAGAATGGTGTTGAGGAATGTGCAGTTATCTGTGTGTAAGCTGTTGTTGGATGGGTGTTGCGGAATACGAGATGGGATGAAAAGGTGGTGATGGTCTCCCAAAGAGATAACCTTGGCTTTTTTTCTGTTGTCCCATTGTTCCAAAGCCTCAAGGCTCAAGGATTGGGCGTTTCCTTTATCCATCTTGAACAATGGAAATACTCAAATTTCAGGCTCGGTTTGCATATACTAAATGAGACAAAATACCTCCATAAGGGTAAGAAAGTAATTTGAAGGATTGAAATCCTAATTTAAAACCGACAAAGAAAAAATTGCTGGGGTCATTTTGCCTTTGAAGTTTTCTTGGGCTAATCTACATAAATAATAGGCTTAATTAAAAACTAAACCATCAATGAAAAAAAAAAAATAAGGGCCCAATAATGAATCACCAACAGAAGGACTAAAAGAATAAAAACCCTAGCCCAAACTTCCGCTTTGATTCTAGGCTAGGGTTTCTTTGCTCTTAGCAATTAGCAGGCAATACAGAATCAGAGGTGACGCAGCTAAGCTTGGAATTCTTCCATCATGGGTCGTATGCACAGCCGAGGGTTTGTCTCCTCTTTCGTTTTGTTTATTTTTTTCTTTTCTTTCTAAATATTTTATCATAAACAACCATGTGATTATCTGGTCGAATTGTACTGTAATTGCTTCTTCTTTTTTGGCATGGCTGTCTGTGCAGCAAGGGGATTTCTGCATCTGCCCTGCCTTACAAGAGGACTCCACCTAGTTGGTTGAAGATCTCCTCTCAAGATGTGAGTCACTGTTTTAATCATGCCCTAAACTTTTGCTTCTGCTTTAGTTAGGCAAATGAGTGATAGTATCCTTTTACCTTCTTTAAAAGAGATTTCGACTTTTCGTTTCGAAATTGGTTATATGAGAAGTGGAGTTACTCCTTTAATCCCTTATGTCAGTTGAGTCCTCGAAGAACCAGATGCTTTAACCAATGTAACATGGAATAGTTGTTATCCTCATTGGCTGTGATACAATTCAATGCAATGTTATGCTCTGCTTGAAGTCTAAAGTTATTCTATAGTAATGCATACATTTTAAACTGGTTGCTTTGCTTCATGAAGTTAAACTTGTCAGGATTTATGAAGTAAAACTAAAGATAGGTTCAATAGAAAATTGAAGTTTGATATTGCATGTACTTATGTTTCAGTATTTTGTTTTGACTTTTTTCACCTTTGTGAAATGTGGAATCTTAATAGTCATTTATTCTGTTGGTTACTTGACATGAGCCTCAAGTTGTTTCGAGCTCAGGTTACTATATTTTTGTGGAAGATATTATTTTGGTTTATATATCCCACAAATGTAGCCGGAAGTTGTAGTCTTGAATGAATGAAATAATAGTTGTTGTTAATCAAGTCTTCCTCAAACCCCTATCTTGATTTCATCTTTTAGGTTGAGGATAACATTTGCAAGTTTGCAAAGAAGGGTTTGACCCCATCTCAAATTGGTGTCATTCTCCGAGATTCTCATGGGATTGCTCAGGTGAAGAGTGTTACTGGCAGCAAGATTCTGCGCATACTGAAAGCCCATGGTGCATCTTTATTCAACATTTTCTGCTATTCCATTTTCCTTCAGATTGGAAGATTAACATTCAACTCATCCCTTTGTCTTTGTCAGGTCTTGCTCCTGAAATACCCGAGGATCTGTACCACCTGATTAAGAAAGCCGTTGCCATCAGAAAGCATATTGAGAGGAACCGAAAAGACAAGGATTCCAAGTTTAGGTTGATCTTGGTTGAGAGCAGGATCCACCGACTCGCCCGCTATTACAAGAAGACAAAGAAGCTGCCACCAGTGTGGAAATAGTGAGTGTTTCTGTCGTTATTGCCTTTTACTCTCTACTCTCTTGCCTTGAAATTGGTTTTAACTCGTAAATCTTAACGAACTTTATTTTGTTTCCCTATCCAGCGAGTCTACCACTGCCAGCACTCTTGTGGCCTAGATAAATCAAATTTTGAACTGTCCTCCCGTGCTTCAATTGATATTCTTCTGGATGGCCTAGCAGGAGTTGGACTTTTTGTATTACATTCTATTAATGCCGTAAAAGAACTAGTCTACTTAATTTGAAGTTGAGATACTTAATGTGTTAAATCTTATGTTTAGTATATTGGAATAATTCATCTTTCATTTCATTTTTTCATATTTGAAAAGTTTTTTCATAGAGGTTTTTTCTTGGAATTGCCCCACACGTGAATCAGTGGAAGATGACGACCACAGAGGGGAGGAAAAAACAAAAGCTCATTGGAAATTTACTTAAATTAATCAGACGGCATACAGTTGAGATCTTTTAATACGCTATCAAATTAAGGCAGCCTGGGATGTTGATAAAAACTAGTTACCTCCTGGCTTGCATGCTTACATGAAATAAGCTCCTAGTTAAATCTATAATTGGCTTGCAGGCTTCGAGGTTGTAAGGTTCCAAACTAGCCATGATGTACGTAAGGTGTGACTTCTGAATTGGATGTTGATAAACTATCCAACAATGAATATATCTCCGTAACTTGGGGATGCGACTTATCTTGCACAAAGAATTCATGAACAGTTCCCTCTAGTTCAATCCGGCTGCAACCAGGAATTTTCTTCAAATTTCTTTCTTTCATCATCAACCTGACACTACTAACAGCGTTCCACATACCCAGACCAGCATACATGTTGGATAGAAGTACATAAGAGCTTGAATTACAAGAGTCCAGTGTGATTAAATGCTTACCCGCTGGTTCTCCAACATCAATGTTCTCATGGTTTTTGCAAGCACTGACCAAACTTCTCCATATCACATCATTGGCTTCAATAGGCATTTCCTCTATAAATTTTCTTGCTACATCTATCTGCCCTGCCCGGCCTAGGATGTCTACCATGCATCCATAGTGTTGCAGTTTCGGTACCATCTTGTGAACTCTTCTCATGATATCAAAGCAAATTAGGCCTTCCTTCACCAAGCCAGCGTGGCCGCAAGCATTCAGCACCCCAATATATGTGATATCATCGGGTTCCACACAAAGCTTTTCCATATCCATGAGCAATTTGAAAGCCAATTCACCCATGCCATGAATAGCTAATCCACCAATCATAGCATTCCAATGATCAACAGTCTTATATTTTATACCCTCAAAAACCAACACAGCATTCTTTATGCTCCCACATTTTGAATACATGTCAATAAGAGCAACGCCAAGCCTTCCGCCCAAAGAGAACTTTTTTTGCTTTAGATAATGATGTAGTGCCAACCCTTTGTCGACATGCCCTAATTGTGCAATTGCTGAAAGAGCAATCAACAATGTGGCACTATCAGGTTGCAAACTACAATTCCTTTGCAGATGATAAAATATTTCCAAAGCTTCTCCACAATATCCATTTTGGACACAACCAGCCATCATGGCATTACAGACAACAATATCTCTTTCTGACATTTCATTAAACAAAGACCTAGCTAGATCAATCTTACCTACTTTAGCATATCCATTGATCATATTAGCCCAACTGACGACATCCCTTCTCGGCATCTTATCGAACAATATCTGGGCATCTTCCATGTTCCCACACTTTACAAACCCATTAATCATTGAATTCCAAGAAATCAAATCTCTATCAGGCATTTTCTCAAAGAGTCCCAAAGCCAAACCCATCCCATCTTTCAATTGCGTATAACCACTAATTATGGAATTCCAAGTTATCAAATTCTTATTCTCTAGTGGCATAACGTCAAACAACTCCTTTGCTAAATCAATCATCCCCCTTTTAATATACCCATCAATCATCGAATTATATGAAACAGAATCCCGCATAGACATTCTATCAAATAATTGACGTGCATATCCAATAAACCCACAGCGTAAATAATAAGAAATTAAACAATTTTGTAAAAATAAATCAGACCCAAAATTTAGCTTTCTAAGCAAACCATGTACCTGCATTCCTTCCCTCAATAAACCCAATTGAGAGCAGGCTTTAAGCACCAAAGACAACGAGAATTTATCAAAAGGAACCCCATTCTCAAGCATCAAACAGAGAATGATAAAAGCTTCTTGCGCCTCACGTCCATGAGAATACGACTTTATTACGGCATTCCAAAGAAAAGGGTCCTCGTCTTGTTTAGGTGAACGAAAAGCAAGGTACGTAAAGAAGACATAGCGAGCGAAATCGACTAAAGGAGTGAAGGGTGAAGGAGAGAAAGTGAGGACGATTTTGGTGGTGAGAACTTGGCTTCTGATGAAACCAGTGGTTATTAAACGGCCGTGGATTTGGTTTACGTCGGTCAGAGTCCTGCATTTCTGGAGAAGAGCTAAAGTTGGCAGTGTTGAGTTCCAAGGCTGGTTTAGATTCGCACAGATAAGCATCAACTCTATTCTCTGTGTTTTAGATTCGACAACCCCTTGTTAGAAATTAGTGTGTCCATACTCCAGATATTATCATCTTTAGATATTATTTGAACAAAAAGACAAACGCTTCAGATATTATCATCTTTCAACGGTTTTCAACGGCCAAAATTCATGCACTATCCAGCTACGATGGAGTGGATTGAGTACAAAACGACGTCGTTTGTTTCTTTCAAAAGAAAAATGAGCCTGTTTAAAGCCCACAAGTACAATAGCAATTATGAACAATCAAAGTAACTTTTACACAACCAAGAAAGAGCCAAGGATAGACCATAATGAAATTCTGCCCTTTCTTTTCTTTCCATTTCACTTGTATCGCTAGTTTTAATGCAAAACAACTTTAAAATGAAGAGTTTCTAGTGTTCATTTACTCAACAATTACCAGAATCCCAAACAAATACATATGTAGCAGGATAATGAATGCTTTCAACTAAATTGAGAAAAGATCCATGCTTCGGAATTATTGCTAGAACCCTATGAGCACTAGAGTGCAGTGACCAAAGCGGCATAACCAGTATATGCTCATACCTGGTTCATTCTATATTAATCCTAACAACCTTCTTTGTTCTACCCCCAGAAGTGGTTCTTGCTTCAGTGTTTGCTCCTTGATGTCCCATGTTTCGGGCCTGCTCTCTATATGGAAGTCTCCAACTGTCCTTCACTGCCACTCCCATTTGCTCATTAGTTCCAGATCCTACATTCGCATTGGATATTGAAAAAAGAAAATGAAAGAAGTGATGCCAAACTCATATCCCATGAAAATGATACCTTCTTTGTTAACGATAAGTTTTCTAGTAAAACTAGAACAAATGAGTTTATATGCTCAAAAGAAAAAAGAATAAACAATAAGATCTCTACCAATAATCGCCCATAAAGGTTAAAAGAAACATTTACCAGCTTTCGCAGGTGCACTAAATCCATCGCTCCAACCAGTCAAATGACCCTGACTATTACCTTCCCAGGCCTTTTCAAACTCCGCAAGCTCGTCTAATAAGTTGCAATATGAAAAATATCAGTTCCATTCAGGCACAATGTTCTTGAATAATCACAGTAAGCAAACCAGGGAACAAACCTTCATTCAAGTTGTGTAATGTTTGTGTTGTGTCCACCTTACCATCTGAACTCAGCTTCCTTGTAACAGAATGGCCCTGCATGAACAAAGGAACATTCTCAATCCTAGCAAGAATTACATGCACAAATTATTGCAAGTGAAGGTTAAATCTTTATTCTTCCTTTATCATTTCTAAAGATCTCTCATAACAGTGAAAGGTAGCAAACGAAAGTGAACAAATACATGAAATGCAGTAGAAGCAAAACTAACTCCGAGGACAAGTGGTCAGGAAATAAACTGATTCCAAATTACGGCATGAAAATATATCTGATGACAAAAATCAATTCTAAAGTAGAGCTTAAAAATAAGTCTCATTGTGACAATGAAAAAGATAACTGCAAATCAACTAGGTACTTTTGAAATTGTACAACAAACTGTACATCCAATGAATTCTGAAGTTCCTTGGAGGATATGCCCTTTCAGAACACACCCAAAGTTGCAGTTATTTAATACGATAATTGACATATATAACTGCCCTCTTTAGCGTCCCATTTTTTAATTCTTCCCAAGAAAGGCTAGTGAGACCACCAATGGAATAATTACCTTATCGTGAATTCCTCTAGAAATCCTATGTGTTGCTTGACCAGTTGTTGTATCTGCTTCTTTTCTCTCCTCAATCACCACCTGAAAGACCAACACATATGTTAGAAACAAGAAGAGTTTTAATTATAATTGAGCACTCACTACAAAGAGCTACTTACTCCATCACTGCCTGTCTTCCTGCTTCTTGTAGAAGTGTAATAAGTTCCATCTACACCTCCATATGTAACTCTGGAGGTCTGAAAACTAAAATTAGGAGCTTGTGCCTTTGAGCCTTTCACCTTGTCATACTCATTCCTAATATTCAAATTCAGAATCTTCCCATCTGTTAAATATACCACATCAATCATTATGACATACAAAAATACAGGTCTTATGCACTCATCCAAAATAAATTTCCATTTACCATTATCACTATCATCTAGGTGCTCAACGAATGGCTCCTTGCCTGAACCATCATGCTCAGTGTTGCCTTTATCATTTTCTTTCTCTTCCTCACCATCAGAGTTCAGTTCTTCTATAACTATTCCCTTTCCTCCATTGCCCTTTGGTGCTTCACGAGAAGTTGTACTTTGATCAAAGATGCTAGGTTCAAATATGCTACTGAACGGACGACTGAAGAAGGGGTCATCAAAAGGATCTTTACCTCCAAAGAGGCTAGCCATCATACCATTATGGGATCCAAAGCTACCAAACCTTCGGAAAGCATCAAATGGCTCACCCCTATCAAAGAGGTCATTTGTGCTTTCTCTTCTCCTCTGCATTTGTCTGCTGTCTGAAAAGAACATAACAAGTTTAAAAAAGGAAACATGCTGATAAGAATTGGCAAAGATGGCCTTGAGAAAAAATTGTAATATATATCAAAAAAGAAAATTTCAACACCAACAATTAAAAGTTCGAAAATGACACATTTTTGAGATATACCAAAAGAAAACTTTTACCATCTATCTATTAGAGAGGATACACTTGAATAATAAAATGAAACCAATCTATCAACTCCATCAACCATCATCTATCTAACAAGTCAAAGAGATAGAGCTCTTCCATATTTGATCTCTTAAATGCAACTTAACAGCAAAAGAATTCAAAAATAATTTATAGGGCAGCTGTTAATAAATTAATCACATTTGTTTAAAAGGAGATGCTAATTCCTTCAGATTGATATTAAACTAGCTAACTAAACATGCAGCTGTAAGGCTTATTTACGCTCCGTTCTATTGCTTAAAAATACAGGGAAAAAACTATTCAAACGAGAAACTTTAACACATATAATCCTTAAATTACTGAAGTGCTCATTTCCTATAACAAAACCATTTCGTTATTAAAAAAATTTCATCATGAACTCGGAATTAACATGATCATAAATGAAAAAGAATCGAAATTCAGCTTCAGGTAATCCGCATCCAGAATTTGCATGAAAGCTATCATAATTCATAAAGATAGACAATTTTGAATGAAAGAAAATATCGAATATAGCATGAACCTGATTCCCTAACTTCTTATTGCGAATTCAAGAAAAAGAGAGATGATATTACCAGGTGAAATGGTTGGATTTCAAATATCTGAAGAAATATTTCAAATGAAGCACAAGGACGTTTCGAGGTTTTTTTTCTTTTTTACTTTTCTATTCTCTTTGTGTCGTGGTTAAAATTGCTCTGACTACCTCTGAATTCGGGACTAAATAAGAACGTCTGAGAAGGTGACACGTGTCTCACTTTCTTCTCCTAGCTAAAGCTAGAATGTTCCAGGTTTTAGTAGGATAATGGTCTTAATTTATTGGATTTTGTTTAAATTTAAAAATTATCAAAATGGAGTTTGTATCAAAATTTTTTATTTTATATTATTGTGAAAATATGAAATATACATATTCGTGCGTAATCTAATACCGTATTAAAATATTAGTCAATACAAATATAAATAACGTAATATTCTAAGGAAATTTGTTGGATTAGCGTACCACCTTAGGCTAGGCTAGCTACGTTTCAATGAAAATTTATGAACAAAACCCTTGCAAAATTAATAATAAATTTATCAAATCCGTAGGCTGATGAAGAGAACTTAGAAATTATGGAAACAAGAACATAGTATGCCACAGTTGAATAGAAAATGGACATTATCATCCACCAAAAGCAATCTCTATATTTCCAATCAGTACATACAACAAATCTACAATACAACAACGTCAAATGTTAACATTTCATAAACAAAGCCTACTGCTCTCCCTCCACCATTTTAATCATTTGCTGCTTGCTTTCTCTGCTTCATATTCTCTCTCTTCCTCCCTCTACTCTTTATTTCTAGGTGAAGAAGATGCCTGTGGGAATCAATGGTTAGAAGCCGAAACCCAACACTGAGCGTGATATATACCTCACAAAGGGAGCGACGCCTGAAGCTTCTGTACCGATAGAGAGTTAGAAGAAAATTTTCCTGCCTGTGGTGGTTTGGTTTTTACTTTTTAGAATTCCTGGGAATCAAAATCAGGCTTTGATGGATATTCAAGACCCTGGAGTGCTGGCATCCGTCGTAAATCCTCATCTGAATAACCGGGAATGAACCAGTATAGCTTGTCTGTTCCAAACACCTATATATATACCAAAACCAGAACTTGAGTAAACCGATGACAGTTAGCATGCCAGAAAAGCCAGCTACAAGAACACATACTCCAGTTACCCAGTTACAGTGTAAAACTACTAACTTCTAACCAATAATTCAGCACAAATACTAAAAAAGTTGGCCTCCAACAAAAAAGTACCAACTGCCATGAGGACTAATCGAATAAACATTAGAAGCAAAACTTTTAAAAGAAGAAATTCCAGGCAACCCAAATGATAAAGGACAGTAACAGGGATTAACTGATTTCAACCAGATCAATCATCGAATGACCAAACATCAATGCCTTTTTTGTGCAAGAATTGCATGTAATGGTAAATAGCGATGTATTTGTAAAAAAAAATTAACCTGTTCAAAATTTTTCTTTCGACCAAGGTCATAACGCCATTTTGGTGTGCTTTTCTTCTCATATGCCTGTTTCAAAGACAATAACCAATTTTTTCAGTAACTTTGAGTCCATTTATGCTGCATTCTAATCATCAAGAAGCGCAATACACCACATGATCTAGCTGAAAGATGGATCTAAATTCTCATTGAGGATATTCAGTAAATTAGGGCAAGGGGAGAGGGGGGAAAATTAACACACTAATGATTTCAGCATGTCTCCCGGTATTATGGCACGGTACTAAATAATAAATATAATGAAAAATACTAAAAAAACCCAACTATTATTACATGAAATTGAGCTTCAATATGAAGAGAAAATCACAGTACCTCAATGGTAGTGGTATTAGCTGAAACCAAAGATATGTGCATGATCAAAAACCCCAAGACGCTCAATGCAAATGCCAAATTCAAAACTGTGACAAGAGAACATAGTCATACATTTGTACAAAGTCGCAGAAGTTAACTTGGTCAGAAGATCAGTCAAAGCAACACTTACCAAAGGCAAGGAAAGTGGTAGCAAGGGTGCCGGGGGTTCCAGGAATTTCTCCATCACTAAAAAATGCTATGAAATGTGGCAACAAGGCCATAGTCACAAGACTAGTCTCAAGGAACGTGTAAAACTGCAGTGATGGGAATACATAGTCAAAGCAATCCAAGAACACCGAAGTATTTCTCCTTAATATCTCATGAATTGCAATCATAAAATATATTACTATAATCAAAATGTTAGAGCAAAAAGAAACACTCCCAGGCACAACTTATGTTTCTAAAAGAGACTTGAAAATAGGAACTCCAAACTTGTAGGAATTCAAAAAGGACAAAATGTATGTACAACTAATTCAAAAATAAAGCAGACATACCAAGAAAAGAAGAAAATACTTGTAATTTTGTGCACCAACACAATTGACAACCCACACACAATGATGGTCCATCTTTAGCACACACCGTCCACCTGAAACAATGATATTAATACGAAACTGGTCATCAACTAACAACATTATTAGCAAATCAAGAACAATTAACGGAGAGTTTTGGTAAATGAAGAACTTACAAACAGAACAATGATGGCAGCGGGGTGGTTTCAGCTGGTTGCATTTCCGACAATATCGAATTCTTTGATTTAATGGGTCTGGCTGCGAACCATTGAACTCTGAGCCATTCAATGGGTCAGCCTCCCCTCTCTCCTCGTCCAAAGCCGGCCTCCAGTTAGGTGGCACACTACCCGGGTCAGTCAAAACAACAGAAAAGTAACTCCATAACAGCATTACCAACTGCAGAATCACATCAAAATTTCCACATTTAGAGAATTAGTTTCCAGAAAACAATTAATCGCCCATTACTGTTACATTCTTTTAGAAATGCAAAAAAATTAATCATTACCCCAGAACCCCAAATACTGAAATTTTTAATGATTCATAACAACTAAGGCAAAAAGGAAGAAAATATAAGATCTAGAAAGACCACTAACTAATGAATAAGCAAACACAAAACTCAAGCTTGGATCTTTTCGGAACCATGTTAATGATTTTAACAAAAAAAAAAAAGCCGCGTTATTTAGTTGAATTTAATTTCAAGGGACCTGATGTCTAATCTAATTACAAAACCAATAGAAATATGTTAAATGTTAAGATACGTAATCCAGAGGAAGATATGTAAAACCTAAGAAAACCCCAGTAACAAGTTAGGAGACTTACGAAACAATGAAAGAAGAACAAGATAACAGCAGCAGTAAGGGAATTAAAGCCACCATCGTATAAAGCTGGGCCATAATTAGTCAAAACGACAGAGTAGTATGTGACACCCACGACCCCTAAAACCAAAAGGATCATGATCGAGCCCAGAGCCCTCAGAGCCGTGCAAAACTTGAATACATTCCAAGCCATCGTTGCTCCGGATCTGTGCATAATACCCAGCTAACCAATAAGATAAATAAAACCCTTCTGATTCACAGTGCTTTGTAACTCTTAAAAAACTAGGAGTCCTAATTAAGGTTGTCTGAATGACTTAGAAGATGAAGCAATCTGAGGTTTTCCAATTGAGAACAGTGGAGAAGAAAACTGGGATTACAGTGAAACAAGAAAAAAGAAAAAGGGTTTCTTTCCGAAAAGAAATGAAAGAAAGAAACTTTTTTCTTTCTGCAATATATTGTGAGAGTGGGATTGTGAATCTAGAGTTTATGGGATTTGGTATACACCGGAATTTGGGTTTCCAGGTAAGCTGTGGAATCCATATCTATCTTGCTAGACTGAAGACCGGTAAGAGAGGATTGAAGAAAATATCTGGTATTTTCCGTTCTTGGACTAAGAAGGCAATGGGTAATTGGGAAAAAAATAATGTTGCAAAAAAAAAAAAAAACAAACAAACAAACTTAAAAGCTAATTACAAGTGAAATGGGATAAGCGAGATGTATTAATTGTTTGATTGCGTCATAAATCATAATCCTTAACTTAAAATTTATTTATATAATTTTTTAGAGATTTGTACTTTTTTCACAAATAATTATAAATAATGGTATTCTAAATTACACCAATTAAATATTGTATATTGTACATTATAAAAATATTAAATTTTTATTTTTTAAATCAAATAATTAAATGTTTTACAAATGAAAGCAATTGCTGACATTTAATTAATTTTGCAAATTACGAAAAGGTTTTATAGTAAATTGATAACAATGGACTTCAAACGCATTCACTAATTGAAAATAAAGAATTAAAATTAACTCAAAAGTAATAATTAAATTATTTTACAGACTTACATGACCATCACAAATAAATTAGAATATGAAATATTTGGAGTTAACCTTTGATAATTTAACATATCTATCATGCTTATGTACCCAAATAGAAGCTTTTGCTTTAGTCAAATACGTCGTCATAGGGTACTCAAATTTGATGCATCTTAAGAAAGTAAAAGGTAAGAGGAAGTTGGCATAAAGTGAAAAGGAAGGGATATGATGGGGAATGGGAGGAGAGCACCACTGGAGGGATTGGCTACATTGGGTCCTGGCTGATCAAGGTCCTTCTTCAGCAGGGTTTCTCTATTCATACCACTATTAGCCCTGACCCAGGTTAGGTATGATATTATCTATGTCAAAAAATTATTTAATTTCTTAAAAGCCTGTTGACATGATGTTCATATATGAGCAGGCAACAAGATGAAAAGCTTAAAATCTTCAAAGCAGATCTCAACTCTCCCGAGAGTTTCAATGCGGCCATGGAAGGTTGCCGAAGGGTTCTCCATGTCTCAGCTCCCATGGATTTTCAAGATAACGAGCCTGAAGCAGTGTTGACACAAAGGTCAGTCGATGGAGCACTAGGCATATTGAAATCATGCTTGAGGTCCAAAACAGTGAAGAGAGTGGTCCACACTTCCAGCATTTCCGCAATGTGTTTCAACAAGGAGAATGTGGAGATGATGGATGAGAGTTATTGGACTGATGTGGATTACGACCGATCGGAACTTAACTCGTTCGTAAGTTCTTATGCCATATCCAAGACTGAGACAGAAAAGGCAGTCTCTGAAGTCGCAACAGAACATGGATTGGATTTTGTGACCATCATTCCTCTCATAGTCGTCGGTCCCTTCATTTGTCCAAAGATGCACGGTTGAACACGCGCTGCATCGGCTCCTATCTTTGGTATAAGTTGAAGTTTGTGTTTAATTTGTTACTTATTGATGCCATTTTAATATTGGTATTAAGAGAGTTTATGAGTTTTCATTTGATATGGGTGCAGGGAATAAGGATTACTATAGTCTTCTAATCAACGTAGCAACGGTTCATATTGATGATTTGGCAAGGGCAATGATTTTCCTGAGGGAAAAGGAGATTTAATTGTTCCTCAGACACAGTAACTATTCAAAAGATAGTTGAAATTCTTTCAGCTAATTATCCAGAATTCAAGCTTGCAGAGTGAGTAAAGTTTTCTCAAACATATTGTTATCTATTCCTGGGACTAAAAACCTTGTTTAATTCTGGGCATGCAGTTTCGTAGCAGAGATTGAAGGTGAAAAATTGCCTGGTTTGTCATCAAAGAAACTCTTGGATTTTGGGTTAAAGTTTAACTATAGTGCGGAGGGTATGTATGATGGAGCAAATAAGTGCTGCAGGGAAAAATAGTTTCTCTAGAATGGCTAAGTTTGGCATCTATAGGGAAAGGGATATGTATCAACTGATTTGATGCTCATTGCAGGAACCAAGGGCTAGAAGATGTTTATGTCTGAATAAATTGAGGGATATGAAGCTCATTGTTTTGGTCTGTTATCACAGGAAATTTTATGTATTTTCTTTTGTGTCACGAGTCAAAATTTTAGGAACGGCGAATCATTTCATTGGTTAAAATATGTCCAGTCCCTGTACTTTCTTCAAAATTGGAATTTAGTTACTATAAGTTTATGAATTTAATTTCTTTATTTTTTAAATTTTAAAATTCAAGTTTAATTGTTAAACAATTAAAAATTTTCTATTATATTTGTTGGTGTAACATTTTAAAGTTAAAAAAAGAAACACACAATTGGTAGACATTTAACTAAAAGAATAATATTGTAACTAACTTGAATTTAATTTAGACTTATATTTTTTAATCTAAAAAGTAAAAAGACTTAAATTTCTTATAAGTAACTAAAGTTCAAATGTATGAAAAATACATGAACTTAAAAAAATTGTATTTCATTATGTCATGTCAGCAAATAGTTTTCTACGAAAAACGTTTTCTCTTCTTCTCATCTCATACATATTTGTGAAAATAAAAATTGAAAAGATCAGTCAAGTATTCTACCTTGAGACAGCGAGAAAAAAAAAAAAAAATAGATTCTCGGCATTTATTCTTATTTTACCAAATTAATTAATTAACAAGTTCCATTTGACTGTATTTGAAATAATTAACAAATTATTTTATTCTTTTTCAATGTCCAGGTTACTAATCTACCGTTAGATTATTTGAGATATTTTTACTCATTTTCCTCCATATTTATATTTGCATGTTACGACAAAACTATGGAAGAAATACATCGATCAGATATTTTACGTCCGAAATAGGCCGATATTTTATCACCCGTCCTATCGCAATAAAGGTCTAAAAAATTTGGATACGCAACGTCATGGATCTTGAGAAATAATGAACTTGTTAAGAGGAAACAGATAAACTACATGGATCTTACATGTTGAATATACAGTTCATACTTTATAATCAAAACAGAAGTTAAGTTTACTGCACATAAACTCAGAGCCAACTACAAAAGAAACAGAAACGTAGTAACAACTCTAAACATCGGGTTTTGGCTCCATTTTAACGAAAAAGCTTCTCGCCTCCTCAGCTGTAACATTGCTGCTCAGAATACATAAATAAATGGACATAAAATTAGATTGGCTTATAAAAGTAAGGAGAGCAATTTAAGCCATTCAAAGAACGCAGGGACATGGAACCTGTCTTCAGCTTCTGACTTGGAGATCAAAGTGAGATCCCTGGAAGCAAGGAGCTGTGGCAAACTTTTGATTCCTTTCTCCTCGCAATACTGCCGAATATGGTGCATTAAATCATTGTAGGGTCCTGGCTCCTGCAATGGAAATGATTTTCACCAATGGAAAACGTTAACCATATGAAACCTAGGACCAATACCCAATGAAGTCAACTGAAAAACTGTTGTTTTCTTAAATGCTAACCTTCAGATATATTTTTCATTACAAACTAAGAAGGTTACAATACAATCAAGCAAAAGCACCACAATCAATCAGTAAATATCTAGGAAAAAGTAGATCGACAATTTTCGATAGCATACACATGCGCACATACATGCATAGAATAAAGGGAAGAAGAGAGACATACTTGCTCAATGATGCAACCCTTGCGAAGAGCAGCTACACATTCCACTGCTTTCTGATACTTATCTTCTCCATTGGAGTGTATCAATAGAGCAAGTATCTTCTCTCTTAATTCCTTGATTGCTTTCTCAACCCATTCTGGGTTATCTCTTTGAGACATCATCGCTTCAAAATCTTGGACGGGAGTTAAATCTCCAATTTTCTCAATCTTAACTGGTGGTTGATTTTCAATGGAATTGACAGCCTGACCGCCAGATACATGTGCATTTGATCCAGATTGTTTCTCTTGATACCACTGCCTGGATGATTTCTTCCGCTGCAAACAGATTACAGTTAATACCGCAATACACAAGCAGAAGATAAAATAAATCCTATCAATTTAAAGTTAAATAGAATTGACCTTAGGATTCTGCTTGAGTTCAAAGTGTCTATGTAATGCTTCAAAAACAGACTTGTTTTCAGCAACAAGCTCCGGGTCTGGTTCAATGATCTTCTTTAGAGTTTCATCAAGTGGAGGTACAGCTGCATCTGGTTGCTTTGCTTTCAACTCTAGATGACGATAAAAACGCTAACAATGTATAACACTAATGTCAGAGAAACAATCAAGACATTTTAAATGTTACTTATACCTGACTACAATAACTTCAAACGCCTGCCACCTTTGGCAGGCCTTCAACCAGCTTCTATTCTAACTAAACACATAATAACTCAAATGCAGCATTTGGGGGTTGACTGAGTGAGGAAACCATAGCATCGGTACAACCTCCTAACTCTAGTACTTCACAGATACTATCTCTTTCTTTGAACAACATTGGGGGTGGGGGGGGGGGGGTGGGGAACTTTTGTATTTATAAGCCAACATGTTGCCACTTGCCACAATACAAAAACAGAATCACGTTGTGTAAACACAGCTATATGCATATCTAAGTACCTCCAGAACGGGATTTGGGGTGAACTCAGGTAACAATGCCTCTTTGCCTGATGGAGCAAGATCAAGCATTTGCACCAATTCATCAGCAGCCTTTTGTTGTTGGTCATTAGGTTGCCATGAAGCTGGAAAACTGTTGAAAGAGGGGAACTGATATTCACGAACATCCTCAGCAAAAGGAAGTACATTGAAATAAAACGAATCAGGCTGCACAGAAAAATCAGAGAGCATCACAAGTGTCACAAGGGTCACTGTAGAAGCATGGATGTGGAAGTAACAAATTCAAGTGAAAGATGCAGTGAGAAGAGATAAAATCCTACAATTTTATCATTTTGAGAAACGTTTGGTGTCAAGACCCCCACAACAACGTTTTGCTGTCCCTGCCTCCAAACGCATCGCAATATTGCAACCGCGTTCATTTCCTTCATTGCTCTTGCTATGGCAGAAACAGCAAGAGTGGCTCTTGTATTGCCCGGTTCAGCAATAAAAAGATAGACATCTTTCATGTAGCAGTGTCTTTGATTAATTGCCAGGCAGGACACGGATACAAAGATCGTATAAATAATCAATTGAATCAAATCTAGTCAGAATATAACCATCTTTATCCCAGATAAAGCAACTTACCGCTTTACTTTTGAAGCATCAGTAAATCCCAGAACCTTTATACCCTTTTCTGGTTTGAACTTGACAGCATCCCATTCAGCAGTTGATATAGGAACTACTTGAGGTCCATAACGGTAACCTTTAATCCTTTGCTCTGGTGGTATAACTGAAGTACTGGAGCCATCAACACTTTTGTACTCATAAGAAACCTTGACTTGATGTGTTGCAAGCTTATTACTTGCTGGTGCTTTTTCTGAGTATTTCTTCAGAGTAGGAAACTTCTCCTCTTGTGTTTTTTTATAAACCCACACCTATGTGTCATTATATATTTATATCAGAATCCTTTTTCACAAAAGCTAATGAGAACCTGACATGAAGAAAATACTAGCAGCTCAATGTGGTATGTTAATTGATTGTCTCAACAACGCCATGGGACCGTGCTGGAAAAGGCAATATAACCCATCAAGGCATCATCCATTCAGCCTGAAAGCTGGATGCAAGGAACCTACATAAAGGAGGGTAAATGGCATAGCAAGTCTCAAAAAGGCATGACTACCTTCAGAGCCATTGATGCAAATTAAGATGACAATCATCCATCTATAGCAACATGGACCAATTGTCAGTGTACAAGCAAATGTGCACCATCAAGTAGAATGCTTCACAAAGCCTAAATGTTGATATTCATGGTTTTATTTCCTAAAAAACACCTATTTATTCTTAAGAGACCAAACACCATCTCTCTCTCTCCATGCATATGAGCATCACATAGAGTATAATGCTTGTTATGACACAAATGTGCCAGAAGTATATATGGTAAAGGCAATTATAATGTTGTCAAAAGGTATCTGATAGCATCTATCATAAATGAACAAGGTAACCAAATACAAATAATGGAAATATAATTACTTCAAGAATATATGATTGACATTGATAGTCTGACCTTAATTTTCATCTGAGGACTGAGCTCAAGATGACCTCTGAAAACTGTTACAGGAGTTACTCTTCGAGTTTTAAGTGCTCCCAGTAATGAAGTTGGAGTATCAACATATACAGTACGTGTACGGGTTTTCTTTGAAAATATACTCAAGAGATGATCATTCTCATCCATTACTCCCTTATTTGCATCACGACTTAACCTTCCCCTCACAACGATACTTTCTATTTTCATGCCTTGCGCAGCCATCTGTTCAGCAATGGTCATGACCTGATCTTCTTTGCTTCCCTCAAAAGGGTCCTTTATAGGATGAATGGCATTAGTAATGAGGCACAGACGTTTCTTTCCTTTGTGTAGATCTTTATATTTCTTTATCAGCATATCCATCCCGACAACAATTGCATCAAGAACTACCGAAGTTAAAGAACTAACAACGCAGCAATAAGCAGAAAAACAGGCTGTTTGAATAGCATTTTGCCCTTAAAACAACAGTCTTACAAAACTAATTTAGCTATACAAGCCAATAGTTAACTTAAAAGCACAAAAAGATCAGTCAAAATTAATAACAACAAAGAATATTACTTGAGTCTTGAAATCACAAAATAATAATAATAGTAGTAGTAGTAATAACAGTGGAGAATTAAAAGCACTTAATAGTATAAGGCCATCAACTTTATACAATTACCAACATGTCCTGAAGATTTGCATGAGCAATTAATTTTCTATTAGAAAAGAAATTGCAACAGAATGAATGTAAACATTATCCCTTTTCAGATTAGATTATCTTAACAAAATAATCAAGAAAATTAAGGGATACAATCACCATCCACTGTTCCACGAGGCAGCTTCTGTAGAGTGTCGACAAGATCTCCATCAACAACTTTGATATCTTGCAACACCGTAATATTTTGATATCCACCCACTTCCGTTGTAAGGTCATTGTTAGATTCTGTAATTTACAAGGATAACATTAGTAGTGCTACATTGACACTTTAGCTAAAAACAATTGATATGGAGGCAACCATTAATTGGGCGAAATTAATCCTAAAAGTTACTCTGATTCATTACAAAACTAGGAGTTACCTTCGGTTCCGAATACCACCACTCCCAATTCATCATATTTGCTGAAAATAAGCTGTGTTCAGAAAAGGCAATCAATTTTTTTCCCTAATATTTTTAGTTGCGATGTTTACTGAAAGCAGAAAATATCATCACGTTTTGCAAAAAGGAGTGTGACTGTGTGAGTACATTAATTGAAATTTTGAATTGAAAGCAATACCTTCTTCTCCACTAACATGGAGCAGAGTTTTTCAACTGCTGAAAGAACACCGTGCATCGATGGACCGACATCAAGCAATAATACTAATTTTTCCTGTTCCAAAATAACTACGAATTCAATTACTGGAAAAATAACCATAAAACCTAGTAAAATTACCCAAAATGGTTAAAAAATCCAAAAAGGAATATGAAAAATCAAAACCGGGTAGCAAGCGAAAAAGGAGTGAATCCAAGAAATATGAACATGCAGTGTCAAACGTTTTGAAGGAAAATGAAGGTGACACAGAAAAAAAAAGTTCGAAAGAGAGTTAGAAGTGCAGAACTTCACCTTGTTTCGAGCCATGGCACGGATAGTGAGGTAGCCAGGCTAACCAGGAAGATATAGAGAGAGAAGCTTGTGGCGGAAGCTTGGAATTTGAAAGAGAAAATGGGGAGGTGGGTTTATATAGTGTGTGAAAACTGTTGACCATTTCTAGTATTTTCGTTCTTCTTCCCGCCTAGGTCAGCAAGTTTTGCTAAATTACACAATGGTCCCTTATAAATCCGATTTATTGAAGAATTTTGTTTTCCTTTTTGGTACACACATCGAAAAAAGGAAAAGTCATAATTTTATTGAAAGAAAAAAAAAATTCATTTCTTAAATTTTGTTATTACAAAATAGCAAAAAATATATAGTATTAGTCCTAGTATATTAACAACTTGTCTTTTAAATCATATTATAATTAGTATAGCTCACCCATTTTCGCATTAGGTTATTTTATTTTTGTACCCAATTTATCAGTGCTGTATTAGTAGGCATATTGTTTTTATCTTGGTATTATCACATAATAGTATCAGCATATTTCGATGTATTATTGAGTTTATTAATGTTTTTAAATGTTTTTATGCATATACATATTTATAGTCTAATTTTTAATTTTTTTGATAAGTTATATATATTTTTCTCACAAACACATATATATTTATAGTCTAAGTTTTAATTTTTTTATAAATTATAAGTTGTTTTGGCAAAAAAATAAATTATATATTATATACACATGCAAATATATATGTATTATATGTAAATATAAGTTTTAAATTTATTAATTAGGTTGAATAATTCAATTTAATAATTTCAATTTTTAAATATAATTGTGGAAATATTAAAATGATTAAGATAAAAAATTTAAAAATTAGTTTAAAATGTCAAATTTTTATACTAATCGGTACATGTAGGAATGCACTGGTATAAATCGATATTGATCGAAATGAGCCAAAATATACCAAAATAGTTGAAACACTCTAAAAATTTGACCAAAATAGAACATAGATTACTAGTATCAATTCAAGACCTAAATAGTAAGTGCCAGTATGGTACAGACTATCATGATCTATACTATAATTTGACATAATTATAATATCATGAGTTAGTCCAAGTAGTTGACACATTTAATTATTTAAATTAAAATGTTGAGGTTGAATTATTTCTTAAAAATACACATTTCAATTTTATTATGCTGAAATAATTTATTCTTCTTTTGTTACGAAGGTGCTTTTAAAAAATATTCACATTAGCATTTTAAACGGAACAATAAACATTGAATTATTTGAAAGTTTACATTTTGATCATTCAACTTTAAAATTTTGTAAAATGACTGTCGGATTATTTAAAAGTTTTCTTTATGTCATTGGGTTGTTAAAATTATCGTTTTATGGCATTTTCTGTTTGCACCGCCTGCATCAATCAGAAGCTCTCGTTTCCTATCTCTTCTACAATTCAGATTTTTTTTTCATGAAATAACTTTGAACAACACCTATCTGTAAACCAAAATCTAAATAACTTTCTTCTCTAATCTTCGACACTAACTGTCATATCGATCTAAGGTATATTCTTCTACTTGTCAATAGGTATTGATCCATTATACCGGTCATCGAATTATCACTTTAAACTTTTTAGTTTTTGATTAGTTTAGTAACTTGAATGAAAAATTTTAAATAATTCAATAATATTTTGTAAATTTTTAAAATTAAATGATGAAAATATAAATTTATTAGTTGAATATAGTTTATCCTTCATTTTTGAAAAGAAAACTACAATGAAATAATAATTTAGATACATAAGCGGAAACGCCGTCGTTGAAAAACGTGGTGGATGGCATTCTGGCGTTTTATTATAGCTCCATAAAAATGCTAAAACTAGCAGCCAGGAAAGGAATTAAGGATGGCATCAATAGCATCTCCAAGCATATACTCCTATTGCACCAGCCAAGACCACACAACAAGAGAATCTCCACGGTTCCACGCATCGCCCTTTCTCAGCCCCAGCAACCCCACCGCCAAATTCCTCGAAGGTAAGGATTGCTCTCTCGGTATAATTCGTGTTACAATTCAAAACTAAGAACTGAAGTTGTAGTTTGCTGTAATCTTGAAGAGAGATAATATTAAGAAGCAGCGAATTAGCTATTATTGGGGCCATCTTCAGTTTCAGGTTCTTGTTTTTATACCCTATCAGCATTTCTAAAATCTTTGAATTTGGGTTCTTAAAATGGCTAACAAATTAGTGAATAGTGATACAGTGGGAAGCGGCCAGATTATCTGGGAGTTCAGAAAAATACGCCAGCTCTGGCCCTTTGCCCTTCTACCAAGAACTGTATTTCAACGTCCGAGAACGTCAGCGATATCACCCACTACACTCCTCCATGGTAAAGCTCTCTCCATTGCCCCCCCTTATTTTGGTCGATTAACTGCAAACGCATGAAAAATGTGAGTAGATTTTATTTTATTTTTGAAATGCATTGATTTTTGTTATCTGAACAGGAACTATAATGGTGGGCGTACTAGGAAAAAGCCTGTGAGTCGAGAAATGGCAATGGAAGAACTTCTCCAAGTGGTAAATTTTCAAGTTTCAACTGATTATAAAAATATATACATATATATACTCTGTATTTGAGTGACTTAGTCCATGGCTACCGCATATTGTAGATAAAATCAACAAAACCAGACAAATATACTCCCAAAATTGTGGAGAAGAAAGACGATTATGTGCTGGTGGAATACGAAAGTCCCATATTAGGGGTAAAATTCAACGTCTTTTTCTTCTTCTTCTTCAATACCAAACATAACGCACACGAGACGACTTGCAAAATGGGTTTTAACTGAAGATT
This sequence comes from Gossypium longicalyx, assembly GCA_025698465.1. NCBI lineage: Eukaryota > Viridiplantae > Streptophyta > Magnoliopsida > Malvales > Malvaceae > Gossypium > Gossypium longicalyx. The sequence goes on from CM047005.1 coordinate 6,618,208, forward strand.
CATGTATTTGTTGTTAACCAGATTGTGGATGATGTGGAGTTCTGGTTTCCACCGGGGAAGAAGTCAATGGTGGAGTATCGATCAGCATCACGGATTGGAAACTTTGATTTTGATATCAACAGAAAAAGAATCAAGGTAAAGTTGTGAATCTCTTAAATCTTTTACCAAGTTTTTAGTCGTCAAACAAACTAAATACTACCATTGTTTTCGTTACAGGTATTGCGAATGGAGTTGGAAAAGAAAGGATGGGCTTCTGAAGCATCATTTTGAAGGATAACTCATCAGGAGAAACCAACATCGTACTGTTTGATTTATGTTTCACAGATACTGTATTCCCAGCATCCTGAATTCTTAAAATCATATTTTTCACCCATACTTTTTTGGGGTCAATTGCACTAGACATCCCAAATTACGGCAAAAAGTTTTTAAGTTGACATGTTTTGAATTCATCAGGTCAAATTTTAAACATATATATACCCTAGATAACTTAGATCAGACTTTAAAAAGAAAAACAATACAATGGGCAACAATGTGATTAACTTGTTTTAAATATGCTTCTTGTTCGATTCCAGCTAATATTCAACATTCAAGTTGACGGAAATACTAATAGAAGTATTTGATTGATTTTAATACTTTGAAAACTTAATTATAACAATTTAAAGTAAATAGAATGAATTTAAATTTAGATAATAATTTGAGGATGTTTGATGTAATTAAGTAATTAACATTAATTTTTTTATCTGGACTATAATACTAAAGTGAGCTTAGAGGTGCTCATGAGTCGGATCGAGTCAGACTTAAGTATGATGTTAACATACTTTATGCTTACCTAAGCCTGGGTCGGTCTGAAATATGAGCTTAAAAATTTACCCAAACTAGCTTATATTTGCAAAAGACTAACCCAAATCATTTTAGGTAAGCCCATATTATTTTTAAAATTTTAAAAAATATATTTATATTATTTTATATTATTGAATTTTTTTATATATTCATCTTAACATTATTTTAATGTTTACATTAAAGTAGTACTATATATTTAGTATAGTCTTGTTTTTTTAGTGTGTTCTAAATTACATAATATAAAGTATTATAAACTTAAAATCGGGTCAAGCTCAGGCCTTAAATGTTCAAGTTTATATTTTAAACAAATCTATTTTTATTTCAAGTCTATTTTTTGGGTCTAATATTTTTATTCAAATATTTCTAGATTTCGAGCGAACCTTAAAGCTTGAGTAGATAACTTAATCCATGAACAAATGTAAGTGGGCCTTAAACAAAATTTGGGCTTGGATGAAGGTTTCTAAAATCATAAGGGCCTTTATGTCATTTGAGATAGATATGAAGAATATATAAGCAGTTAGAATAAGAAAAGTGGAAGAGAAAATGTTTTTTATTAGCTCTTAATTCTCAACCAATGTCAACAACCCGGTTTGGCGGCATGGAAATTGATTCCGAAATTAAATTTTAAAAAATATATAAAAACAAGGTGAAAAGACAGAGGTTGAGATTTTGATAGGAGGGAAGATGGCCATCGCAAGTCTCTTGGGATGGCTCGTGACCTTCTTCTTCCTCATATCTCTTCTCGCCATTATTTGTTATCAGGTCATTTTCTTTCTTTTTAATATAATTTTAATTTGTTAACAATCGTTTGATAATGGCAAATTTTGCAGCTTATGTGTTTTATTGATTTGGAAATTGATTACATAAATCATTACGATTCGGCGGTACGGATAAACAAGGTTGTGATGCCGGAGTTCATAATCCAAGCCGTTTTCTGCTTGGTCTGTTTAATTACAGGACATTATTTTCTTTTTTTCCCGTCTCTCCCATATTCATACTATAATTTCATATTGTAAGTTTCTAAAATCCATCAAAAATTATCCTCAACTATTTTTATTTCCTTAAAAAAAAAAAAAGGTTTTTGGAATTGAATGAACAGGTATAGAAGGAGAAAACATTTGGTTGATGTAACAGAGATCTTTAATCAGCTCAAGTGGGAAAAGAAACAACGACTAATCAAACTTGGCTATCTTATTGTCCTTTTAATTGTTTTTATATTTTGGTAATTATGATCTCACAAAATTACAAATATTATATATATATATATATATATATATATATATTCCTTACTCATAAATTTGGTTTAAATATGTTTCAGGTTGATTTGGACAGTAGGAAAAGATGATGATTATTAAACAGGCTTTGGATCAAATATTCTTCCAACCTTTGTTTTTCCAATTTACCGTAATATTTTTTTTATTCACTTTGTACAATGAGGTGAGGTGCAGAAGCAATGTATGAGCACTGGGTTATTATAATACAATGAGATTTTTATTTTTTTATTTTTTCAACAAATTTGTGATTAATGTATGAATGCAACAACTATACTTTACCTAATTTAATTATGTAAAACTAGTTTATCATTCACATTGAAATTACTGTGAAAAAGTGTTTTTAATAAGTTTAAGAAAGTTCGTCATAACTGTTAAAAAGTTTTTTTTTTTTTTTTAAGAAATGTTGTGAAGTATAAGATTTAATATGTAGATAAAAAGGTAACTTCATTGAAAAACACGTTTTCAAATGTTAAAAGTTCAAATTTTAGAATTTTTTTACTTGAGTTAGAATCTCAATTTAAAATCAATGTTTGGTTTGAAAAGCTACTTGTTTACCAATTTTTTTGGTTTGCAATTAAGATTTCAGTTGAAAAATTCTTTTCAATCTCAATGATAACAAAACCGTAATGAAGTTAAATTCAAGTAATAAGATGGAGCTTGACTTGTGGTTCAAACTTGATTAATTTTACTCTTAAACATTGAAAATCAAATAATTAAAGTTTATTCAATTTAACTTATTTATCTAATAAAAAAGAATATCTAATTATGATTATTTTCAAATTCAATTTTTTTAAGGATTACGTATCCGTTGTAATATGGTTATAGATAGTTTAATTAGCTGATTAGTTACTAAGTTGGTTAGGAAATAATTAGTTAATTTAGCTTTTGCTGGCTGCAAATAGCTTGTTATATAAATATGTAAAGATGGATTCATTCAAAGCAAGTTAATCAATTTTGAAAATTCAGTCATATTCATCTTCTTCTTGGTGGTTTATCTTATTTCTTATCATAGTATCAGAGCTTGGGTTTTTTTGGTGATTAGAGGTTTTTGACGATCATTTTTCGATGTTTGTGAAGGTATGCAATGAGTTCGACTTCAAATCCATCAATGGCAGTCACTAAGTTAAGGATTATGTGTTAGTTGTAATATGATTACAGGTAGTTTAATCGGTTGTAATATGAGGGACTAAATCATAGTTTTACCAAATTAAACAATGATTCAAAGAATGAATTGTAGAGGATGTTAGAGGGTAAAATAGTCATTCTCAAATAGGATAACTATCATGAAACATCATGATGATTATGAATATTGGTGTTAGATTTTGATTGGTTAATATTATTTTGTTAATTTACTTAATGGTTAAGAAAATAAAAAGAAAAGATGATGGAAATTTCTCCATCTTTCATTCAACTCACGTCCACCATTCTTAAAAAAAAGTTTGGCTTTCTTTACAAATTGGTCCTTACCATCAAAATTCATCATTTCGCCTAGAAATCAAAAGAATTTTCATAGCCACCAAGAGAGAAAATGATAAGAAGACTATCGTGAGCATGAATATCAATTTGGATTCAAGAAAGATAGAATTGAAGGAGAGAGAAAATCAAGCTAAGGCTTGAAATCAATAGAACAAGAGAGAGATATAGGAAGTAATTCAAGTGGCAAAGAAAAGAGAAAAACAATTGATTAAAGGTTGAAGAGAGATAAGTACCCTTGAATTTCTTGTTACTTAAGGACTAAAATATAAAATTTATGAAAGTTGTCGTAATTTAGTAAAGTAAAGTGTAAAATAATTTTAATATGTGAAATAAAATATTATGATAGAAAGCATAATTGAAATGTGCAATAGTAGTGAATTAAACATAAAGTGATGTTAAAGTGAAATTACAGTAAATAATGGATTTTCATGATGCTAAGGACTAAATTGTAAATTTTTTGAAATTTATAATTGAAACAAGAGAAGTGAAGTGCATAAAAATTTGATATGTGAAATAAGATATTATATGAATTATTTGATTAAAGTGTTATGTGATAGTGAATTTGAGTAAAGGGTGAAGTTAAAAGGATATTATAATAATTATTGAATTTTCACAATGTTAATAACTAGATTGTAAGATACTTAGAAATCACAACAAGTACTAAAAACATTAGAAAGAATTATTTCAAGTAAAGTGTTACATGGAAGAGAATTAATTTAAAGTGATTATGTATTGAAAAATAAATTTTATGGCAATAGGGACTAAATTGAAAAGTGTGCAAAAGTTTAAGTGTGAAATAAAATATTATGATAAAGAGCTTAAGTGAAATGTTAAGCGTTAGTGAATTAATTACAAAGTGATATTTAAGTGAATTTCTAGTGATACTTGAATTTCATATTAAAATGGACCAAATCGTAAAATATACAAAAGTGACTAAGTGTATTAATATTTTAAAATAACATATTCAAATGTAATGATATATAGAAGTGAAGTGAATACTAAGTGAGAGGATGGTGATTAATGAAAATATATGCTAGTAGAGACTAAATCGAAAAGATTGTAAAGTAAGTGAAGTGAAGTTTATGCAAAGAAGACTAGATAGAAAAGTGACCAAAATTTGATATGTGTAATAAAGTATTTATGGAAAATTTTAGCGAAGTACTTATGATAGTGAATTTAACTCTAAGTGATATTAAAGTGCTAATTTAATGAATATTGGTTTTTATGAAAATAAAGACTAAATTGTAAGAGTGTAAAGTTTTATATGCCATTAAATGAAAAGTGACAGAGATGAAAATGACAATATAAAACCCAAGTAGACAAGATATGAACATGTTGGATATAGATGACATGCCATTAGGAAATTATCATGTGTGCAAATGAAAGTGACACTTCGGAGCATTACAGTGATTTTGTACTTCAGTGCATTACAGTGTTATTTCCGAATATCTTACTTGTTCAATTGAGTCTACTATGGGCTATTAACTCATGAAATGTAATGACCCGAAATTCCCGGGCACCGGAAAAGTGAGTTATAGGGCCTCCGTCTTAGTGAAATAAGTTCGAAAATAATTATTAAAAATATTTATGAGCCTAGTGGTGTGTCTAATTAGGAATTAATTAGGTGAAATTAGCTTAATTTAGAATAATTAGCAAAAAGAACTAAATTGAAAAAGGGGTAAAAGTTTAATTCTAAAGTAATAGAAAATAAAAAGGATCAAAATGACAATTAAGCCATTTACATAAATTGAGGCGGCATATTGAAATAAAATCAAAGATTTTATTTCGGTTTTATATATTAAATCATATATATATTATAATGATTATTATTATAGTTTTATATTAAATTATTATGATTATTTAATTAATAATATATTATAAATAAATTAAATAGAAGACAATTGTATGGTAATAAAATATACATGTGTAAGAATTGTATTGGTACATTTGTAATTTAAATACTAAATTACTTATAATTTAAGTAAAAAGATATTTGTTAATTAAATAATTAAATTATTAAATTATGAGATTTTTTGTTTAAGAAGCAAATTAAATAATGACAATTGTAATAAAATTATTGGTACAAATGTAAAATTTAAATATGTATCCAATTGTAATATTAGTATTTGTTATTAGAATAAATATTTATTAAATTAATTAAATATAAAATATAACATAAAAGAATTAAGGAAACATAACAAAAAGAAACGGAGAAGAAACGAAACAGGGGAGAAAGAAGGAGAAAAAGAAAGGAAAGAAAGGAAATAGGGGAAATAGGGATTTTAAAGCTTGGAAGTTTAATAGGTAAGTCAATTTAGCCCTTTTTACTTAATTTTGATGTTTTAAAAGCTTTAGAACAAAGTTTTGATGAAATTAAGTTGATATTTTGAAAGTTATTAGATTTCTAAGTATTGTTCATGTTGAATAAAAAGATGAATTAGGTGTTAAATTGATAGGAATTCAAGTTAGAAATGAAATAAGGATTGAATTGCAAAGTAAGCTATAAGTTTTGTGTTTTAGGGACTAAATTGAGGAAAATTCGGAATTAAGAAAATATGTTGAAAATTTAATAGTTAAATTTGAGTTTAAATGAAATTTGAATAGGAATAAGGTGTGAATTGGTGTTATAAATTTGGTTATTAACATTTTACATCAAAACAGTTTTGGGAAGTAGCAATGGTCTGACTTTGAAAATTCACTAAAAATTTTATAAATTGAACTAGAGGATGAACAAAATATGGAATTAAAGCTTATTGAGTCTAGTTTCTTATAGTAGAAACAGTGTAAGCAATTAATTGATGAATCAAGAGATATTTGAAGTTTTGTAATACTAGTTCGGGGTGATTTCGAGATGCCCTGTTTTAACTTTGGAAAATTATTAAAAATTGTACAAAAATTATTATGGAGTGTAATTTATATATGTGAACTCCTTAATGAATCTAGTTTCAAAATAAATAAACAAGAACCTTATTCGAGTTCTGTACAATGAGATAATTTATTTTTAGTAGAGAGAGGTCAGAACTGTCAAATGAAATAACAGGGGAGTATTTGATGAATAAACTGTATTAAATGGCTAGACCAAAAATTCTGGAAATTTTATGGTTAGAAGATATATGAGTCTAGTTTTAAGGAAAATTTACGGATATTAATTTGGAGTTTCGTAGGTCAAGATATAAATAATTTAGTAACAATGACTCAAGTAGACAGCTTAATGGTGAAATTATATATATATACATTAAAAATGGTTAAATTTGCATGTTTAGGCTCATGAATTAAATTGAATCATGTTGTATTGATGATTATAAATTATTATTTTCGTAGCCAACAAAGAACCTGAAGCATCAGCATCGAAAGGAAAGGAGAAAGTCATCGAGGACTAAAACGGGAGAATTACGGTGTGTATTACTATAATTCAAATTTTAATTATTATTGATTGCTGAAATTTTTAATTGTTATATATGGTAAATAAGACTTGAGGTAAGTATGTGAAATTAAAATTAGAAAAAGTAAAATAATACCCTATTAACTTGTCGGACTAGATTCGATACAAATGGCATGCCATTGGATTTGTGATGTGATGAAGAGATTGTAGTTCGGCCGAGAAGATGTTTCTGTTATTACATACTTCGGTTTATCCGACTAGGCATTTAATGCCTTATTGGTGTGTTTGGGGGGAAATATTATACCGGTGTGTTATGGAGGATTTACAATATTTCGGGTGTGTTTGGGTGGAAATCCTCGTATCTATCATAGTCCGAGCTTTGTTAATAGGGTAAATAATTGAAATGAAATTTTAAAAATGAGATTATTTGTTTAGTACTATTGAAAAGTATGAGAAAAAAAATGTATGAACTAAATTATGAATTGAGTTAGTATGAGGAAAATGAATTATGAATTTAAGATTTTATGAAGTAAAATAAATATATATAAAAGTAGTTTAAATAATTATAAAATTTATGGTTGATGTTTGTAATTTATTAATATTAAATAGTCTTGATTTATAGTAATACCACTGAGTATATTCATATACTCGGTGTCACGGTTGTCTCCGTCATGTGAGTTAGTAGAAGTCAAGTATTTCGGCTCAACATCCGAACAATCCCGACTCCAACACAAACTTGGTGATGTGTATTTTTCTTTTGGGTAAAGGTGGCATGTACATAAGTGTTGTTTAGTCACTTAAATATGTATATTACTTAGGGTAGTGAAGGACGAATTATAAAATTTAGATGGTTAAATGAAATGATAAGGAAAGTACATGATATTTTGATACATGAACATTAAGTTGTTAAATGAATGAAGTTTTAACCAATTTTAAATGATGCTATGATAGTTATTAAGTTAAAATTTTGTTAATGATATAAATATTAGTTATATGAATGTGAAATATTGGTGTTGGTTGTTTTGGTTTGAATTTGCAGGAGGGTTAAGTAAAAATAAGCAGAAATGCTGCCGAAATTTTTATAAAAAAAAAAAATATTTGGAATACGCGAACAAGTTCCGTTCTTCTTTTAATACGTGTTGAACTTCGAGAGTCCAAGATAGGGACTTAATTATTATATTATACTATAAAACTTATATTAATTGTAAATTATTCGTAAGTTGTCTGATATGTCCGGTAATGCCTCATAACCTCGTTCCGGCAACGGTTTAGGGTTAGGGGGTGTTACATGAAACATATAATTGGTAAGTGATTAAAGAATGTTGAGATAGAGAGATAGGTGATTAACGAAATAAGTGTTAAAGAAATATATGTGGCAAGTGAATTCCTATAACAATCTATGTTAAAACGTGAAGTGATAATATAGTAAATTAAAGTGTTAGTAAGTTTGGTAAATATATTGAATAATCTCTTGATATAAATGATATGTTGATGAAATTATATTAGTAATATTGTTACTATTTTCAAATTAAAGAAATGATAAGATTTAAATTCATGGGTACTTACAAAGCTTTCACAAGCTTAACACATTATTTTCATCGCGTAGGTGAAAAATCAAATTGAAGTTTTCATACGAAGTGGTGACCTTGACACATCTCACCACATCATCATCAAAGTTTGGGAGAAAAGGGGTATGCAATAAACTTTACGGTATAAAGTATGACATGCACATAGGTGAATTAATGAAGTATTAAAGAAAGTGTCTAGTTGTTTAATATTTGAGTTTAAGGTATTTGAAAACATAATTCACATTTGATGAGAATCAAACAGTCAGTGACGTTGCGACTTAGAATCCCCAAAGTCATGGCATGAACCCGAAAGTTTTAAAACTTTATAATTTAATATTTATTTGACTTTAGGTTAGTAAAAAGCTTTCATAAGCTCGTATAATACTCGGATAAAATTGTGAATCATGTTATGAGTGTGTAATAATCTTAACAGCATGAACAAAAGGTTAAATGGAATAGTAATTGTTTGTAATTGCTCTGACAACGAATGTGACATCCCAAAGCTTAGACCCAACGATCAGGTCAAGTATATGGGGTGTTGCACACCAACCCAGCCAAACTTTTAATAATAATACTAAGATTTTTATCACACGTCTATGTGTGTGGAAACCACATATATAGAATATAGATGTGCGTTTAAAAATAACATATAATAAACAATGAAACATATGATTTGAAACTAATTAATAATATATAAAATATGTACAATATTAAAATGAAAAAATTAGATTAAATTGTGAGTGTAATCAAATTTAAACACATAAATGCACCAAATTAAGAATATTAAATGAACGCAATTCTTTATCACCGTATTGTCATTAATCCTGAGTTAGTGTCGAGTTAATTTGTGACAGTAATTTAATCAACAAAATTATTAATATATATTAGAAATTCTATCATACACATATTCATGCAAAAATCACAAATTTAGAACTCAAATGTGTGTTTAAAAATAACATATAATAAATAATGAAATGTATGGTTTGAAACTAATTAATAATAATTCCACATGAAATATATATGATGTTAAAATTAAAAAAAAATATATTGAATTTGTTTATCATGATGTTGCCATTAATCTTGAGTCATTGTCGAGTTAACTTATGATACCAACTCAGTCAAATACATTAATATATATACAATTGATTGAGGTAATAAAGTGCGCAAAATAAAAATTAAAATGTATAAAAACATTAAAATAAAGATTTAGTTGAGTGGTAAATTAAAGATTTTATTAATTTAATTAGTTTGGGTTCAAATTTTACTATATGTATTTTTATTGGTTCTTTAAAAAAATAAAAATACTAAATTTATACCTTCGAATAATATAATTTATTTTAATTACGAAAAGATATTTCTATAATTTTGCTAACTAAGTTTGTAATACCCCGAAAATTTTTACAGTAAAATATTATCCGTGATATAGTAAAATAAGGAAATAAAGTGACAAAAAGGGAATTTTTGAGTTATGTCAATATTGAGAAGTATATTATGATATATTAATTCAAGAAAGGACTAAATTGCAAAGATGAGAAAAGTCTTGTTGCACAAGAGTAAATACTCAAAATTTAAGGGGCTGAAGTGTAAATATAAAAAAGTTGAAGGACTAATAGTGCAAATATTTTAAGGGTGGAATGATCTAGAAACCAAGAAAAATTGATGAATTAGGACCAAATTGAATAGGTAAAAAAATTATGAGGGACTAAATTGCAATTTTATCAAATTAAGTGATGACTCAAGGATGGAATTCTAAAAGATCATGAAGGGTAAAATGGTCAATTAGTAAGAGAGAGAATTCTAAAATGTAATGATTATGTTGATGATATTTTAAATTAATTAATTAGATAAATATTATTTTATTAATATTTTTATGAGATGTTTATTATTATTATATTATTATTTATTTAGTATAAAAGGAAGGAAGATGAAGAATTAACAACACATTTCATTTCCCATGCAACCAACGTTAGAAGAGAAGGAAAAGAAAGAAATTTTGTTTTCTTTACAATTTGGTCCTTCCACAAAAAATTCACCATTTTCACCTAGAAATCAAAAGAATTTCCATAGCTACTAAAAGAGAAAGATAACAAGGAGATGATGGGGAGCAAGAATATCAAGTTGGATTCAAGAAATTGAAGCTGGAGGAGAGAGAAAAATCAAGTTAAAGATTGAAGTCAATAAGAAAAGGTAAGTACATCAAGATTTCAATATGTTTTTAAGTTTGTTATTATTAACAAAGCATGGAAATAGTGTTATAGTAGAGCTTTCTTACATAAGGTCCTATGTTCTTGATATGTTAGTGAAGAGAAAATAAGAGAAAGTGATGAGAAATGATGTAGAAAAAGAAAATAAGGGTGTTACAACATGGTAATTAATATCTTGCACTAAAACAGTTCTAGACAGCAGCAGTATTCTAACTTTTAAAAATTACCAAAAATTGTAGAAATTGAATTATAGGATGAATAAAACATGATATTAAAGCTTATTGAGTCTAGTTTCTTATAGAAGAAACGGTGTAAGTAATGGATTTGTAAATCATGAGATATAATGAATTTTGTGAGACAAGGTCAGAATGAATTCGGGTTCCCCTGTTCTGACTTTGGAAAATCATCAAAAATTGGATAGAAATAATTAGAGACTTAAATTTATATTTTTAAAATCTTGAATGAGTCTATTTTCAATAGAAATAAACGGGAACATCATTCGAATTCTGCATGAGGAGATAATTAATTTTTAGTGAAGAAGGGCGAGAACTGTCAGATGGCAGAACAGGGGTAACTTTAAAGAATAAACTGTACTTATTGGCTAAACCAAAAATTCTGAAAATTTTATGGTAATAAGATATATGAGTCTAGTTTCAGGGAAAATTAGCGGATCTTAATTTGGAGTTCTATAGCTCCAGACATAAATAATTTAGTGACTATGATGCAGATAGACAGCTTGAATATTCATAAAAGTAAATAATAAAAATTATGGATAATGTTACTTACAAGTGTGTTATCTACATTAAGGATGTGGAATGGAGAGGAGGAGGAGGAAAAACATGTATGAATATTCATCTAGCATGGCTAATTTGCATATTTTAGGCTCAAGGACTAAATTGAATAAAAGTAAAACTTTATGGGAAATTTTGTAAAAAGTCAGAAATGACCAAATTGCATGAAATGGATTAATTTTATTATTTAAATTACAAAATTGAATGAAATTATTAATTTAGTTCAAGATAGGGGAAAACATGTTTTAGGGATTAAATTGAAATGTGTTGAAATTATGGAAAATTCTGATATTTTATAGAATTCATGGATTGTTATCAATATGTATGAGAATAATAGCCGGAAATAAGGATTAAATTGCAAGAATTTTATTTTCCTAACCCTAAGGATGAAATCGTCATTAATTAAAAGTTTAGGGGCAAAATGGTAATTTTTCCTAAATCATTAATTAAATGCATTAGAATATGAAATGAATGAAAATGATGATCAAATTTATTTATAAAGATCCGGATGACTCAAATATGAGACTTGATCGTGGAAAAGAAAAGATATCGGATTAATGAAATTATACACACAAATAAGCAATGAGGTAAGTTCGTGTAACTTGAATTATATTCTTAAATGCTTGAAATGCATGTTTTTTATATGAATATGATTTGAATGTTCATTATATGAAATTTTATGAAACATTGATATATTTGATAAAAAAAGGAAGAAATCCCAGTTGAATGAAAGGAAAATTCGATGGATCTCTGAAAAGGAATTGACGGTAAAAAGGATCTAGCCTGGACGGGTGATCCTATCCTGATATAGCCCTCCCGAAGAATATGTGGAAAATGGATTTAGCCCCGACGGGTAATCCGAATTAGGGTCTGAATTTAGCCTGGGTGGTAATTTGGATCAAGCTCATTAGAGTAATTGTCGTTGGTGGGATTTAGCTGGGTGGTAATCCCGACAATACTCTATGAGTTTATATTACAGGGGATTTAGCCTGGACTGGTAATCCCACTGTAAGGATGAGGTTCGCGGGAGTGTGCTCTCTGATATGAAATGTGTAAGACCATGGTTGAAAGATACCATGGCAACGTGATAGAAAATGAATAAGACCATGGTTGAAAGATACTATGGCAGCGTGACATGAAATGAATAAGACCATGGTTGAAAGATACCATGGCAACATGACAAAAAAATGAGTAAGACCATAGTTGAAAGACACTATGGCATCATGTCAAAGATAAATAAGATCGTGGATGGGAGACGCGATGACATCTATTGAACAATTGATATTCAGGTAATATGTATTAGATGACGAATGGTTATATGAAATAGTCGTGTGAAATGTTTACAAGAACTGGTCATATGGAAATATATGTACAAAATAGTTGTATGAAATAATTATGAAGATAGATAAAAGAAATAAGTATAAGTACATGGAATATAATTTATGTTAAGTTTGATATAAGCTATTTACGGAATAAATATACATAAAATATATGGAAATGATGGAGCATGAAATATTGATATAATGAAATGAATGATATATGCTTATGAAGAAACGGTAAGAGCATGATATGTTTCATGACATGTACATATATGATTATCTTTGATATATTGATACAAGGAAATTATGTAAGTTGAGACTATTATTAAACTCAAGTGCAATACGTCGAGAAAATAGATATATCAATGTTAAATTTATATGAAATATGTGCAAGTATACTAACAATGTTGCTATTTGATGATTATACAAGTGTCAAACTGTTGATTGAATGGTAATATATTTATTTATATGATGCATTGAATCGGTAAGTATTTAAATTTTTTTTAGTGATCTGTAAATGGTAGTAATGCTCCGAAACCCTGTTCTGGCAGCGGATATGGGTTAGGGGTGTTACAAAGTTGGTGACCTAGTTAAGGGTAACACAAACTCAGTAAAATACTTAATCAATAGTATAGAAGTATAGATATATATAATAGGTGAAAGTAATAAAATATGTATAATAAAATTAAAATGTATAAAAATATTAAGATAAAGTTTTAATTGAATAGCAAATTAAAAATTTTACTAACCCAATTAGCGTGGATTCAAATCCCACTGTATGTATATATTTTTATTGATTTTTTTAAAAATAAAAAGATTAAAATATCATCTAATAATTTTACTTATTTTTATTAGTTTCTAATCGAGTTAGTAATCTGGTTGAGGGCGACACTGAATCGATTAAAAGCTTAAATAATAATATAAATACAACTTATGGGGATAACAAGGTGTGTATAATAAAATTAAAGATGAGTGGAAACAACTGATAATGCCTGGGAGCAGAACAAAAGCAACATGATAGACCAAGAAGGAAGGAAGGTTAAGTTAATGCCAAAGATCCAAAAGAAGGTGAAGCAGCAAATAAAAAGGTGGGTATAGATGAGTGGTGCGATTAGTTGCGGTTAGAATAAAAATAACAGTGGTGATAAAATTAGATACTATATAACATATTGAAGTGCACCACATCGACCATCTAAACTCACTCGAAATAAATGGTAATTTGGGATATACATATATGCATTATCTGCCAAACTTGGGATTCAACTCAGCAAACCCGAACTAAAGAAATAGCCAGGTACTTGTTCTTCTTCTTTGTTTTCTTTCACCAACTGCAATATAATAGTAAAAAGATAGGTGCACTCTTATGATAACACGTTCACTTTGGTAATAAAAGAGGAAATGTGAGCTATTCTTTTTTTGTTTTAGACAGAAAAGGATTCAACCACCACCAGTGTTCCCTCTATAATACTACATCATCAAACAGTGTATATATTACAAATATTCTGGAATATTTATTAAATAAAACTACCTTATCTACTTATTATAACATTCTCCATATCCAATTCATCTAACTCAGTACTCATGGCTGCAGGATGGAATCAAGCAACCTAATCTATTTTTTCAATACCATATGTTATATATCTACAGAATTAACCAAGTCTCTCATACTCCATATTTTTTTATCCCCACATATATAAACATATATACAGACATGGGGAGCTGTGGGATGCTACCTATTCTATATACATAGGTTTTGCTGCAGATATAGCAGTGAGAGTGAAGTTGAGAGTAATTAAGTTGGTGCTATGCAAAAAAGCCTCTCCGTAAGCAATTCCTCTCTCCATTTTCGTGTGACTTTGGCTATGAATTCCTCTACTCTCGTTTCCAAATCATTATCTTCCTCATCTTCTTCACTATCTTGATCATCTTTTGTGCCAAGAGTATCATCGTTTTCTTCATCGTAACCATGATAAAGTTGTACATCCTCAACGTCACTGCCCTCATAATAAATTTTTTCTTCTTTTGCGCCTATGTTGACAAACCCTAAATCCAGGACAGGATGGTTGAACTCATGACCAGCTGCATCTTGATGATCAGGGCTTCCAATAATAATGTTAATAATGCCAAGGATAGCGTAGAACACGGTAAACCGAGCTAAGGGACAAGACTTTGCCACCACGATGAAGTCATAGGTGGAGAAAACAAGTTCATGGTGCATAGGAGCTGATAGTAACAAAGCCAATAATATGACCAAAGGAATACTTGATAAAAACCATAAGGCAGGGAACCCACCACCTCCCTCCATTTTGCTAGTTTTAGCCATTAATAAGAGGTTTTTTGTCACTAAATTAACAATGGCAAGATTTACTAGCTATATAAAGTACTAATCAGGAAAAAAGCTACTCATCTATTTCCTGGAAGCAAAGAGGACTGGTTGATTGCAATATTAAAACCATGGGAAGAAGCTAATTATGAAGGTGCAGGAGGAAATTTCTGAGCATTTTAGGAACATTTATTTAAACCAAAAGAGAAAATGAAATAGGTTGGATGTTGGAAGTATTTGTGGAAAACCAATATAGTGACGAAACAAGAGTGTGCGAAAGAAAAGAAGAAATTGGTGACTTGAGAATTATAATAACATTCCATCTCCATGTCAACAATTTTTGCAATATATATATATATATATATATATAGTAAATTGGGTCATTGTTTATTATTTCACTTGATATTTATTTAGCCTAAAACCAGGGTGGTTTGGTCCATCTCCTTTTCAATGGGAAACTTCCGAGCATATGTCTCCACATTTATATATCCTAACAACAAACTATTAGTTTCTCTTAATTCGCACGCAATTTTCTTCTTTTTACATTGCTCGTCTACTCACTACATTGGCGCCATGGCGGGGAAAGTAAAACCACAACAAACTTCTACAGTTGTATATCATCAGTTGGCCGACCTAAAAAATGGGCTTAAAATTTATTTAAGTCCGACTTAAATAAAAATGTTAAATTTCAAGTCCGGCACAACCTACATTAAAAATTTTTATATAAAAAATGTAATACATTAAATACACTAAAAAATTAAAATAAATATTTCCCAACAAATAAAAAAAAATTTAAAAAGATACTTAATTAACATTGAGATAAGTATAATTTAGTAAGCAAATACATCTAAAATAGTAGTCAAATTAATAATAAAACAAGAGTTATACAATATCAAAACAATAACAACAAAATAGTAGCAATATAATAACGAAATGGTAGCAAAATAATATAAAACAAGTAAAAAATAAAAAAAAAACAGCAACAATATTTTTTTATGAAAATTTGGGTTGGGTTGGACCAAGCAAAAAAGTTTACCTGAGACTTAACCCGTTTAGAAAACGAATTTTTTTTTTTGTTTAGACTCATTTTTAGGACCTATATTTTTGCCCAAACCCTCCCACTTTTCGAGCAAGTCTTCAGCTCGGCTCATAGATAAGTCTAGGTTTAATGTCTCATTTATTTGATGTAGCAATTTACTTGATGAGTTGAAAGTAATAAAAGTTGTTTGAAGTGAAAAAGTCATAAAAATTTGAAAGAGAGAAGAGAGTAATGACTATTGAGTGAGACATTCATAGGTTATGTGTCTTATAACGAGATTTAGAAAAGAATTTAAAAGAGATACTCATAAATTACGTGTCGCCTCTTAGTTGGTAAATTATTATTAAATCTTTTGTTAGATAGATTATATGACTTGATGTGATGAAATCACATGATATATTAATTACTAGTAACAATAATTTTATTAAAATGGTTAAATTTAGTGTCACTTTGGTAAAAAAAAGAAAGTGATGGGCGAAGTAATCGATTAATGAGTCGGGCAAGATAACTAGTAGAGAAGAGGATGTATAATATAATTATATCCTGGTACATAGACATATTGACGTTTCATGTTTTTCCGACAGCAAAAGACACGATTGAGAAGCATGTGTTGTTGAACGAGAATACATAAGCTCCTTATTTGTTTTGTTTGCAATGTCAAACTCCCTACATCCGATTCTATTATTTTATTTATTTAATACACAAAGTCATCCTCTTTACTTTAGTTTTGGAAATTAATCATTTTAAATATTTAAAAAAACATATTTTAAAGGATGTTTTTTTGGTAGAGGAAATTATATGAATCTTGGTCATTAAGGTGTCAACAAGGGGTTTTAATCAGTGTTCCTTTCATTTTAAACTATGATTAAAATGAAATAATATACTATCGTAGGTTAAACTCGGGTCATGAATGTTGAAATCTAAACCAAGCTCATAATTCAATTAAGTTTTTTTTTTTTTGCACACCCATTTTAAGAGCAAAACCTTATCTAAACCCTTCCAAATTCCATGTGAGACTTTGGGCTTTAGTAGATAGTCTAACATTTAAAAAAGTCTAATTTAAAATGATTCATATTATTTTCTCAATTATAAAAATATATATCTTGATGCTTATGAAAATTATATTGTATATATTATAGTTGTACGTTCAAGCAGAAGAAACGTATAAGTAGAAAATGGAGGGTCAAGGTTTACATATTATAGTTTAGGGTGTAATTTGGCATATTGGAAGAAGCAGGTTAATAATGGTATGATAAGAGTCATTGTAGTTGAATGATAAATGAAACCATATGAATAGAACTGATAAAAATGTCACTACTACATAATCGGGAGATCTTTTAAAATCTAGGGCAACTCTCATCAATCAGGCTAAAAAAAGAAGAAAAGATTGTCTTTGCCTGAGACATTAAAACCTAGCTGGATATTAATCCTACCTCATCATCCTACATTAATATTCAACAACAGATAACACTCCGTACTCTTTGATGAACGAAAAACATCAGGGATTTTAGTCTAGTCAGCCTCCGAGTCTGATTTTATAAGATTAACCTGCTGGCAACGAAATGTTGATATCCGTTGCTGAATTCCTTGGCTCCTGCATGGTGGCCGCCCAATTTTCTCTCCGGAAGGTAGCACCGGTGAGGCTTGGTTTCAGGGCATTCGAATTTTGTTGCGGCGAAACAACATCTATGCCATCCTCTTTCTCAGCATTTGAAGCTGGTGCAGCGACAATACTCGGGTTTGGTGCAACAGTAGCTGGTATGGACTCGATCTTCTGCTTTTTGGGTTTTTGATCATGCTGGTTGCCAGGTAAAAAGCTGCCGACAACAACCTGATAATTCAACAAAAGATTAATCATCAATGTGTTTGAGACCGAGATTTGTCTAGACTCTTAAATCTTTTCAAATTGTGAAAGGCAAATAATGAATCAATTCCATTCCAGCTCTCTACAATATTTTGAAAGATGTCTCATGCACTTCTCTCAGGTGTTCATACAACTCAGACTACGAGCCAATAGACGAGTACTTAGCCATCACTTGAAACCCCTCAAATTAAACATATTATTGATTCTAAAAGGTGACTGGAAATTTAGCACTAAGAGGCTTACTTGTACAGGGCTGGCAGCTATAAGAAGCCCAGCAACTCCTCCTCCTACAACACGGCCATCAGCACTTGCCAAAGATACACTCATCCCACCAGATCGACTTCTCGTTCCTTGAGTTTCTGTAGGCATGAAGGATCCAGACAACGAAAGTATCTCAAAGCGACCCTACAAGAAAATAGGACAGACAAAGTTTTCTATTAAGGACTAGAAAATCAAAACAGAGTAAGAAGTTCATGTTGGCCTCGTTCAGCATCATAGTTGGCACAACTTTTGAGGTCAAAAGCTGTGTTTCACCTTATCTTCAATACTAAATGGAAAAAAGTTCCAGCTTTTTGAGGTTAAAATTTTGCTTTGACAACCCCCTCCTGTCCCTTCAAACGATATGCACTATCTACTTGGTTTCACGAGTCTTTATCTTACCTGACATTTGTATCTTTATAATCTTTTCACACACCTAATAGCATTATCCTTCGGAGAATAATGCGAACCATTTTATAATCAATTCCTCCCAAAGCATTCCAAGTTTTATGCACTGATAATTTCAAATTAGACCTGAAAATGTTTTTCCAGGAGGAACTTCAACTTACTCGGCTGCATTATAAAGTACATTCTCAGCAGCAAACATCTTCCTTAGCGTACGAACATTTATAGGCATAACATCCTTTAAAATTAATGAGTATATTTTAAAGAATGTCTTTTATCTTATGAAATCCTTTGACAAACTTATATTAAACAGTACTGCAAACATTAGAATCATGCAACAAAACATTGATTCAAATCCCATAATCAAACACATTACAGACTAGACTACCGTTTTTGCATATAAATTAGACTATATGTTATTGGAAACTCCTCATATTTCAGAATGTGATAGTAATTTCAAAATTGCCTAACCTCATACGTAAGAGTGCCCCCACAAGAATCAGGTTGACGAAGTGTAACATTTGAAATTACTCCATTGGCAGATAGGATGCAAATAGCTCTCGGTCCTTGTTGAGAAAATGATATCACCTTCATTGTCACATCCTTAAACACCACAAAATCAAATATAAGGAAAGAAGTAGCTAATGATCACCTTAGAGACCTATAAATGCTCCCCGACACAATGGAAAGTTAAAATGCAGTCTATTCCCTGAATATAGCCTATCGAAGGTCTAAAGTCTAGACAAAAGTTATGAACAAGGAAAAGAACACTAGCGACCACAAAAACGATGGACCCAGAAAGCCTACACAAGTCTTTGACAATGATAGAAATGAAGCATAAGAATGTTCCCCGATAAAATGAATAAACTCCTCTCTGTTTCCTATATCAAAACTTACCTCGCCGGCATTGACCGCGATAACATGAGGCGTAAAACTTGACCCGACAGAAGTAGCAGCCCATTCACCTATAAATCATTTAAGCAACATCTATAAGTACAGAATTTCACTGTTAAACTAAACAAATAAACAAATCATTTGCTGATATACCTTTAGCCTGTTTGTCAAACAAACATAGATCTACTACATATTTTTGCAAAGAAGCCCTTTAAACCAGATTCCAGATGGTCAGAGAAAGAAACATACTTTCAGACCAAAAGATATTACTAATCAACCGATCTTGCTGCTTTAACCAGTTTCATTTTGTTTATATCAGTGGGAGCATCTTGAAAAATCCTTGATGAAAAATAAAATAAAAGACACTAAGAATATTCCTAGACCTTGTACAGTCACAAAAAAAAAGGCCACTCATTCACAGAAACCAGTAACATCCTCCCAAATCTGAACAATGGCATCTCAGATTAGGTCCCACAAAAAGGTCAACAAGTATTATCAACTTCACATATAGAATCTTTCAAAGTGGCATTCAGAAAATTCCAAACCAATCAGGTGTTTTGAAGAATCTATAACATGATTGAACTCAAACTAAAACAAAACAACAGTATGCTAAAATTTGAATCAAAAGCAATAACTTTCCACAGAAAAGCTTGGTACCTAAATTCTCCAAGTCCATTCCCTTCTGATGTTTAATCTGGTACCCGCTACCTCGTCCTCTCCCACGCTTTCCGCCACCACTCGAGAACTCACCTCCGCTGGGCGGTACGGATGAGGAAATAGGCATTGGTGACAATGCCCTCGCCATTGTCCCATCTGGTCCATATTTCCTAGGCCTACCTCTCTTTTTCTTTTCTATACTACCAGTTAACCCTACACTAACTGGTGAAACATCCTCTGTTGTTGAGCCGACACCAATCTGGCTAACATTTTCGGTCCTAGGTGCCATTTGATAAGCTGATGGAGCTTCTGCTCCTATCACTGTAACACCTGAATTTGTCTCCATGCAAATATTAAATTATACTTAACAGACTCCAAGCCGGTCACCTATAAAACAGAAATCTTCAACAAAAAATCAGAAAGGTAACTATACAATACATACATCCTCCTCCTATATTTTGCTCCATCATCGCTTATTTCACTTAGAACGGAAGTTGTAAAATAAATAAATAAATAAATAAAAGATATCAAAATATTCCCAAAAAAATCAGAAAAAAAAAGTACATTAAAAAAAATACTCAACTTTCAGTTTAGTTGTGATGATCACAATTTCTTAACACAAACTAATACTCAATAAAAACCTTACTATGACAGTAATAATTACGTAATCAACCTAGAGAATTGCTGATAGTTGAGCATAAAAACACTCATACCTGCAAAGCTTAGCATTTAAAAAAAAACAGAAGAAGATAATTTGTAACTCACCAAATCTTTTAAAAAAATTATTTTCATCTCAATCAAAGAAAAAGAAGAAAAAATCAAAATCAAAAGAAAGTATTATAAATAAACTTAGAAATTAAACGATGTTAAATGTAGAGATCATGACCTGTAACTTCTAAGCACCGCACCAGAACAAACTCTTCACTGACACTATTCTTCTCAGACCTGTTCACATTTCCCTGTAGCAAAGTACTTCGAAACTTTTTTTTTTCTGTCCAACCAACATAATTTTCTTTTCCAAAAAAAATCTAAAATATTTATATAAAAAAAAACTGTTACTCAAGATAAAAATAAAAAAAAATAAAAATAAAAAACAAAAGTTCAGAAAACCGCTGCCGGTTCTTTTATTTTCTTGTCTGAACAGAGACTTTTACTCCGAGAGAACACAGAAAACAAAATGAAAATACAAAATATGAAAAATAAAATATTTTAATAAAAGTTAAAATAAGTATTAATTAGTAGGTAAATTGATAACCCCGATATATAAAATTTGGTTAAGAAGAATTTCACGTCCGGTAAACGAAAATTGAATTTGAAACTTAAATTAAAATGGGGTAAAATAGTAATTTGGTGAAAAAGATATGGGAAATAAAATAAGGGAGAAAAAGTAAAGTTAATAGCTTTCCTAAAATATTTATTTGTGTCTTCCATTTCAAGCTGGAAAGTTGGCGTTGGGGGGCCCACCTTTTTCAAAGTTATGCTATTTTTTATTAAATAAATCCGTACTAATTCTTTTAAAGCAAATATTTTTATTTTTATTTTAGTTACCAATAGCTTTTTTTTTTTAAATTTTATATAATATTAAAGTAATGATGGGGTTACACTATATAAATTTATATCAAAATTTTATTTAACAAAAATTTTAACCATCATTTTATTTAATTTATATAATTATTTTAAAATTTTAAAATATAAATTAATTTTGAAACATAAATATTATTAAATGCAAAAATATTTTAATTATGTTGATAGTCATACTCCCATTTTAAAAATAAAAAAATATATATTTTAAATTTACCAAAAGTGTATAGAGTTACCACATATTTTAATTTAACTATAAATGTTGTATTTCTAAATTTTTGAAAGTTGATCCTGTAATATATCCGAAATACTATTAAACTTGGCTGATAAATACTACGGGTATTTTTTCCACATTATATCGCTGCTAGTCTGCTTTTTGTCTTTTTCAGCAAATAAAGCACGAACATCTTAGATTTTGCCCTTGACTTGTTGTCTTAATCACGGTTGTGCCACCGTAGACGTAGAGTGTGGACTTTCTTTTTGTTTTTTTGCTCCGTCTTGTTCTTCTTCTTCTTCCTTTTTTTATATTTCTTTATTATAAGCGTTTCTGATTTTTCCTGATGATAATAATGAGGCGTTTGGGAGTGGTGATCGCGTCACCTGTGGGTGAGAGTCATATTGTCTCATGGCCGGATATGATTGGATAATCTCTGGCACACCTCTTTCATACGTCATGTAAGATTTTATGGCCTATGTCCAAAAAAAACTGTTTTAATGGTACAAAGCAAGTCATATTTAAAGGGCGAAATCAGAAAAAAAAAAAAAAAACTAATTGAAATCAAAATTAAATTGCAAGTTTTTAAAAAATACATAAATTTATTGTATTAATTAATCTTTTTCTAAATTTTACTGAGAAACTTGTAGTGTTTTTTTAATCTCAATGCAGAGTGCTGTGAGGGTGGCTGAGTTACAGTCACATTGTTGAGAGGTATGGCTGTGTGAGAGAGAGGCATGTTGTTAATGTAAGTTCACATGGCTGTCAAGTGTGAAGACAAGGGCCCTACCCTTTGAATCTTTTTCAAAGATTATTTAAGATAAGCTGTCCCCAACTTACCCTGACCACTATTTCCTAATTTTGGATTTGGTCTTCCTTCCTCCCCACTGCTCAAATATTTTATTATGTAGGTTGAAAATGGCTTTTCTTTTAAAGAAAAAAAAAATATTTGTTTCTTTTTTTTTTTCAACTCAAAAAGGGGGAAGAGATATGGTTAGGAAGGAAGAAGGTTGACTATGAGGTGATTCAGACTTATTGACTTATAGAAGAGGGAAAAAAACCCCAGCTTGTTGAAGGTGTTATCGCCGTAAGGCCATAAGCAAAGGAGGTGAAGAACTTGTCGGCATTGGATTTGGCTGGCATCGATAAATAGAGGACTCTTTAGGTTGGACACTTGATATTTAAAACTAAAATTCTTTATGCTATCAGTGTGTTTGGTGTTTAAGCATGTGTTAAGATCGGACAATCAATTCGCACGACATTTAGCTTGCTTTGCTACATTAGGGGTGATAGTGTTTTTATTGGTGGCATCAACCACCGAACTATATTTGCTTTTGGATTTGTATCGATAAATGATATTATTAATGAATACAAGTGAAGTCCCTTTTTTTTTCTTTTTTTTTTTTTTCATTCTTCGTTTAAAAGAAGGGTTTTTCATCGGAAAATAATTCAAGCAAAAAAAAGGCAAGTATCTGTCTCCACCAAGGGAGAGAGTTTCCTATTACCGGCGGCAGCTAACGAAGGTCTAAAAGGCCTTCTTTCAGTTTCAGCTTAAGAATGGGCTTGGTTTTGACCCACAAACCTCTTCCTACTTAACCAGGAATGTTTAAACCGTCGATTCGATTAATATTTAAATCGAATTATTATTAATTAAATTATTTAAAATATAAAAATCATTAATTGTTAACTGAATTAAAATATTTTGATTAATTTAATTAGTTAACCAAAATCTATATATTTTTGTCTTTAGAAACACGATATGAATCTTGAAATTCAGATAATTACCCGGTGAAAATGATAAATAAGACATTAGAAATAACTTTAAATAATATATATTATTTATTTCGATTAATTATTTGGTTTCGTACCGAATTAACTGATAACTGAAATTTCAAAAAATCATTAACCGATTTTCGACCAAACTAAATTCAACCATTGTTCGATTAACTGAATTAGATCGATTAGATCAATTAATTTAATTTTAACCGAACTGTAAACACTCTTAATCATCACGTTTCCCTAAACTATCATTTGGTCATTGAATGTAAAATTCCACATAAACTCCATTTTATTATATATTTTCGGTAAATTTAGTTTCTTTTACTCTAATTTATTTATTTATAGTCTCTCTAATTTTTGAAATATATATTTTTAGTCCTGATTTCAACTTAATTTTTCCATTAATTGTGAATATTATTTGGTATGACTAATGTTTTTAGAATATATAATGATGATGTGACATATAAACGTTGTTGTTTTTTTGTAATTGGATATGTAACACCCCCCAACCCCAAACCGTTACTGGAATAGGGTTATGAGGCATTATCGAACTTATACTTTAGCATTTATACAAAATCGAGTCATAAATTTGTATTTCAAATCGAAACTTCACAAATTACACTATAAAGTCCATAATATGAGTCTACGGGGCCCAATACATGCTTTAGAAGTAATTCGAGATTAAATCAACTTTTTTGAAAATTTTACCTTGAAGATAGGGGCACACGCCCGTGTGGCCTGAGTCATGGCCGTGGGCAAATCTAACTCGCACACACGACTGTGGGAACAACCCGTGTGACATAAATAGAAAGCCACACGGCCTGAGCACACGCCCATGTGACTTGGCCGTGTGAAAACATGATTTTTGATCATTTTAAAGCTATTTTCTCATGCTACAACACATCTAACTTATGCCCAAACATTTACTAATAGTTCTTAAATCAAATATCATTCATTATGCCATACAAACTTAGCAAATATTCATTCATTGACTTCAATACCTTTTAAGGATTATGTACCACAATTCATATCGAAATTACACTACATTATTATACTAATCAAACTCATGTAAATTTAACTTCCAAAATATGCATATTTCATGCCATGTTTCAACATCTTTCATACTCATTCTTATCATTACAAAATAAAATCTTATCAGCCTAGGTACATGCCATATTACCAAAAGAAAAGTACTTCACCACTTTGAGTTCGGGATTGGCTTGGATGCCGAGTCCTTAACTTTCTTTTGTACCTAACCTGCGCACAGAAACAAACTGTACGCTGAGTATATACTCAGTGGTCTTTCTATAAACTAATACTTAAAACAATAATAAGCTATGTATATACATTACAACTTAAACTTTTTACTTTCATAATCTTAATAGTTTCACCCCTTACATTCATTTTACATCTTTTTCCTGTAGTAAAACAATTCAAATATATATATTTATATTTCATGTCATTTTATAACTTAAGCATCTGTAAATCAATCACAGTCACTTAATCGATATCAAGCAGTTTTCAGTATTTTCATTTACCCCTATTAACATAACTCGGACCTAAACGGATACGCGGATCCAACCCACACACCGGAGATAATATACAGTGTTTTGTCGGCCGAAACCAGAATACACCGTAGGGTAACAGTAATAGTAACAGTAGCGGTACACAAAGTACCTCATCGGAATAAATTCGAACGAAGAATGATGAATGATGAGTACGGAGTACCTCTTGAACGAATCCGAGCGATCACGATGAGTCGACACACATATAGCGTCTCATCGACACATAGTCGGAATATCCCTGAACACTTCTAATCCTATGACATGCCAATTGTATCTGACTAGCCCGACACTGTTAATAGGGTATTCAAATCGTTTTATCTCAATACAGAAGTAGTAACAGTTTCCATCATATCATTCATTATACACTCTAACTATTAAAAATAACAATTACATTATATTAAATCATTAAACATAATTTATAGAAATACAAACAAAAATTTCGAGTTTATTCGATATCCTCGTTCACTTTCTCCTTTCCCTTTTTCGATGACGTTTCCGATGCTACGTTTGCTACATAAAATTTAACATTTAAAATTATCAATATATGTTATTTAATAACACACTCTTTAATTTCCATGTAACTTTTACTATATTTCCAATTATGTCCTACCACCATAACCATTCTTTTTCTTTAAATAACCTTATAATTTTCATTTTATACCTACTTTTAACAAGTTTCAACTCTTAATATTCAATATAAAACATCAATTATACAATTTAAACAATTTAATCCCTGCTATAACAAAACTTATATCTCTCTCTACAATTTAATCCTTTACCCACTTCTAACTTAAATTTCCATCAAATTACACTTAATTCTACCATTTATTCAACTTAATAAACATCTAAAAATTCAATAACTTTCTAAATTTCAACATAATTCAAATAGTATTTCTTCTTAGTATTTCATAGACACTAAAATTACAAGAAAATGGATCAAACTAACTTACCAATCAAGCTTGAAGCTCCAAAACCCTAATTTTTCATTTTTCTTTTCTCCTTTCTTTTTCTTTCCTATTTCGTTCCACTTTGTCTGTTCTTTCTTTCTTTTTCTATTTTATTTCTTTATTCTTTTTATTATATTATTATATTATTAAGTTATAATTATTATTTCTTATTTAATAAGTAAATACACTTATTCATACATTTGTACCAATTGAAATAATACATATGTATTTATACTTACCCCACATTTGTCACCTTATGGTCTAATTTTAATTTAGTCCCTTGGCTTTCTTATAGTTTATAATTAAACCTTCACACTTTATTCAATTTAATCCTTATACTTAATTAACCCTAATTAAGCTAAATTTACTTAATTAAAGTCTAATTAACCTCTCACTTAACTTTGTAAATATTTCTAATAAATATTTACGAATCTAATTTTCAAAATTGAAGATCCAAAAATTCATTTTTCTAATAACTTTAAAATTTGGATTATTACAGGATAAATATTATTATTTGATTTATAAAATACGTAAAAAGTTATCCAATTGTAAAAAAATCGAAAGTGTATATATCACATCATCACATGTTTAGGTTAGATTATTTGATATAATGAGAAAAAAAAGTTATAGAAATGAAAATGTAGAATCCGAAAAAGTAAAAAAAAACTTGAAATTACCAATTTATGATAGAGAAATTAAATCCATAAAAATGTATAGTATGAAGACCTTATATAAAATTTGACCATACAAATAATACATAAAACTTGTTATCATCAAACAAAGATTAAAGGAAAAAAGATTTCAAGCGCAAAGGGTAATGTTAGGAGATGAATAAGGGCGTGGTGAAGGAGGGCTAGCAGGGGCTGGCCTACTCAAGACTTTGTATAATTTTATTGACAATAGTAAAATTGCATTTGACCCCTAAAATTATAACATAAAAAATTATTGTCGGAATTTGTAGAATTGTATTTGACCTCTCAAAAAACAGTTTTAATTTAGTAATACTTACTTATCTCTAAATTTTTAATTAATCAGATTTATATATATTGTATTTTTGTAGAGGCTGCTAAAAGATGGGGTAAGGAGAAGTTGGATAATCTGAATTGGTGCAAGAAGCATATGATGGCAAGGTCCTTGGAATGTGGTGCAACCAGGACTCTTCTTAATTTAGAGAGGGACCTTAAAGTGTTGTGGTCCGGGACAAGAATATTGGCGAGTGGATTACTGAGTTTGCGAGGAGTGTGGGCTCTTGTTTTATCTTGCAGGCGGAGCTTTGAGATTTGTTTGATGGTTTTACATTAGTATGGGCTATGGGATTTAGACAAGTGTCCCTTCCATAACTTTTAAATTTTTATTTTAGTAAAATAATATATTAAATATCAGCGAATGTGATTGATGTTGTGTACGAATGGCAGTAGAGTAAGGCGAATGTTATTATGTTTTATAATTGTTTTATTATGATTGTATAATTTTAAAAGTATTTTCATTGGATTCGTTTCCCTTTAATTTAATTTATATTAAAATTAAATAAATATCCTTCAAAAACATAAAATATAAACTATTTATTTATTTATGATATATGATTACATTTTTACCATTTTGATCGTGGTATATATATAACACAAATAAATATAAAATGGTAATTTTTATTTTATTTTTTTATAATGAAGCGGGAGAGAATAGGTTAAGTAAATACTATAATTACTTCAGACGTACTGTGCAAAAGAAAAGATTCACCTATCTCATCTCCCATCCCCACCTCTATATCCACTTTTAAAAAGAAAATTCTACTAAATTTGAAGCAGTTTGAAATCTTTTGAAGGGTTTTTATCTCTATTCAAGTTTAATTTTAAAGAAAATTGAAAGTTGAATCTTATCTCATTTGACATTGACATTATTATTAATGTAAGAAAAAAATATTTAATTTAAAGTCGGATAATTTGAAATCCATTGAACAGTTTTGAGTTTTCTCATCTCTATTTAAGTTTAAGTTGAGAAAATTAAATTTGATTTAATATTATCTACCGGACAGTTTAAGTTTTACCTTTATTAACATTAATGTTGTTGTTAGTGTAAAAAATGAATAATTTTAAACTAATGTACTAAAAAGAAAAAAAAAATTGGATAAGTGCCAACCTAATTCATTTTTGTTTAAAATTATAATACATTTTTGGATATAGTTTTTATTTTACTCATAAAAATATAAAATATATAGATATAGTTGAACCCTAAATACTTTTCTTTCCATCTCAACCATGTTTTGTTTCCCTCCTTCAGTTGAGTCTCAGCCGCGGTTTTCCTTTTTTTTCTCCCACCTCTCTGATCTCTCATTCATTCTCACTTCTATTTTACATTAATAATACAAAAAAAATTTACAAAATAAGGTGGAAAGTAAATTATTTACAAAAATAGATAGTTTTGAACAGAAAAAACAACAACACTACCTATAAAAATAATATTTCAATAAAATAAATAAAATAATAATAAAAATATTTTCCAAACAAGGAGGCGACACCCTTTTTTCACATGTCATTTTACTTTTTTATATTTTATATTTTAATTTTATTAATAAAAGATGCTAAATTATTTTATTTTATAATTATAATTTTTTTAATATTTAAAATAATAACTAAATTAATAAAATTTTGGTAAATTTGACATAAAAATATTATTGTAAACTTCCTAAATAAATATTTTTAGTGAATTCCTATTTTGGTCATCAATTTTTTTTTTTTAAAAATTTCATCACTTCTAGTTATTCCACCGTTAGAATGTATTTAGTTACCAAACATAATTTCAATATGGCATTCTTTTGATTGGTATAAGAATAAATTTAACTGCTAATATTTTACACATTAAAATGTATTTGATCACCAAACAAAATGCTAATGTGGCCTTCTTTTTATGGGTTTAATAATAAATTTAGCCTCTAATATTTCACACATCTTATCAAATTAATTCTATTTTTAGAAAATTCAATACATTTCACCCTCAATGTTTACACGTTATCAACTTAGTTATTATTCTGAATATTAAAAAATTTATAATTATAAAATATTTTAAAAAATATAAAATAAAATGATTCAACTATTTTTATAAATATTAAAAATTTCGATCACCAAATAGGAACTTGTTAAAAAATTTGAGTGATTGTTTAGGTAGTTTACCTAGTGGCGGAGTCAATGAGCTGAAAGGGCTTGATCCCTTAAAATGGAAAAAATTTCATTTAGGCCATTTTATAATTTATAAAATTTTAAATTAATAATGATAAATTTACACTTTGGCCCTTCAGAAAGATAAAAAATAATTTAATAATTTAAAAATTATAAAGATATAAGCTATAAAAATGGTGATATTCCATTTCTACTACCGTAAAAAATGTACAATTTAATTCCGGCTCCACCCAAAAAAAATCTGATGTTTTTATGTCAAATTTACCAAAAATTTGTCAATTTGATCATTATTTTAAATATTCAAAAATTTATAATTATAAAATATTTAAAAAAGATAAATTTAAAAGCAATTTAAGCTTCTTTATTAAATAAAATAAGTATAAAATATAAACATAAAACTAAAAAATAAAATGAAAAAGGGTACCACGTCCTTATTTGGTGACACCCCTTTTGAAAATTAAAATATTAATTTATTATAGTAATATCGCCTCACAAATCACAATATTATTTTTTATTGTTCACTTGTTTTTGTAATTAATATTTTCCTTATTATTAATATAAAAAACCCTGAACCTGGAATCAAACTTTTTCATTATTCGTAGCTCAACTTGGAATGGATTGCGCATTAGCCTTTGTGCTTCTATCTACCATCCAATCAAAAAATCAGGTCACGCTAAACAAAGAAAAATAAATTATGTAACAGACAAACATAGCGAAGTTACATACAGAAAGAAACCAAACAAAGAGAAAATAAAAGTTTTTTTCTGTATATTTTTAAAATTAAAGTAAATTGGAGCTGAAGCAGAGTAAAGGCACGGATTAGACCCCTTTTTCTTCAAAAAGAATAAAAAAGAAAAAATATAGACAGAGAGAGAGAGAGAGAGAGTTAGAGAGAGACAGTAGAAGACAAGAAACCCTTTGAGTTCCAAAAATGTCAGATAGAAACTGAATCCCCTTCCCTCCCTCCCTACCCTTCTCTTTCTCGTCATCTCCATCTTCTCCAACGCTAATCCATGAATCCCAACAAAACCCAAGACCACATCTTCCATCAACACCATGGTATGGGCCCATCTTCCCACATCATCCACTCCCAATCACAGCCCTCCATTCCTCTTCACGATGACCCTTCCTTCTCCCTCCCCGAAATCGTCCTTTTTCGCTCCTCTCCCTCCGCCGACTCTCCCACCCCTTGCGATTCCGATAACGACGATGCCGCCACTGCTCACCCCCCTCTTTCCTCCACCCCTTCAACTGACCTAACAACCCCTTCCCATCAAATTACCAATCAGCCCCTCGGCTACATTAGCCCCGAGCCTCACATTTCCTCTCAGTTCTACACCTTCAACGCTGAGTCTCATTCCCTCATGATCCGTTGCATCCGCGAGCAGCGTTTGGCCACTCCAGCTGAGATCCGAGCCGCCACGCCGCGCTCCGTCCTTAAATCCTGGCGCGCCGTCTGGAAGGACCGCAACGAAGACACTGCTTACCTAACTGCCTGGAAGCGGATCCAGGACAAGCTCACGGCTCACGTCGACCCCAATTCCGGTAACGAATTCCTTTGCTTCAAAAACAATTCCAATCAATTCGTTTCCCATGTTAATCAATGGCAAGATATCGTTATGAGTTTCCACGGAGACGCCGATTTAAAGCACTTAGGGCTTAAAGAAACAATAGAGAGAATTAAACAAGTTTGGACTGTAGGTGCTAAGTTCTACGGTATTCCCGAGAGTTACATTAGGGGTTGTGTTGCGGCGTGCCCTGTGTGCAATGCTTCCTCGGGCTCTGCTTCCAGGAGCAAACGCCGCCGTTTCGAGTACACGGAGTCTTTTGACGTGCCTGCGAAGGAGGTACCTCATAGGTTGCAGCAGTTGGCTGCAAAGCACAAGGTTGTGCTCTGTATAAGACAGAAGTATATAAGGTATAAGCCCTTTATGGCTGAGGTGAAGGATTATGCTTGTCATCGAGCTGGGGAGCCCGCAGCAAAGAAGTCAAGGATTTTGAAGAGGGAACCTTATGCATCTAAGAGGTGTGGTTGTGGATTTAGAATTAGGGCAATAGTGCCAATTGCCAATTATAACGAGAAGGAGAAGACATTTGTATATCAAGAGGAAGGGATGGCTGTCTTTAAGTTGTATGCGGTACACTCCGGGCATGAGCCAGGGCCACTAGACGGGAATGCAAGGATTATGCATAGGGTTGTTGGGCATAAGGGAGGATTTGTGATGGACCAAGATATGGTTTATGGGGTAAGTGAGGATTTGGATAGCGAGGGGTTTGGGTTGATGGGAAAGGAACAAGGAGACTTGCAGCTTGCTGTTTTGCAGCAGGTGCGAGAGTTGAGAGCTGAAATTGGGTTGTTAGAAGGGAGGATCGGCAAGATTCCTCATCAGTTACTGGGTTCAGTATCTAGGGAGCTGTTTGAGATTTTAAATAAAGTTAGAAGTTTTGGAGAAGAGGGTCCAAAGTCAATTGGATTGCTGTCTGACAAGCCTCATCCTGATGACTTGTTGGTAGAAGAAAATGATTTGGCACACTGGGCTGATGACCACCATGATCGGATATATGGGGATGGAAAGGATGCTGAATTGATTGAAGATGATGATGACAGTTTTGGAAGGACACTTGGGGATGTTGTTCCTTGGGACCAAATGAGGACGGATAGAAGGAGTCAGAAGGATTTGATGAGTGAGCCTTGTAAGATGGATAAGTGGTTGAAATGCAGTGATTTTGACGAGAAGAGTATTCTTGACTGCGAGGATACTAAACTAACCAAGTCCATGAGACATGATGATTGCATAGGGACAGATGTAGGTCTCGTTGGCATTCAGGTTGATAGTTTCTACCAAGATAACCCCAAATGGTATGATTCTCCTTGTGGATTAGATTCCAGCACAGACTGTGGTGACAGTGGATTTAGACATGGAGAGATTGTGTAGAATCCTGATGAGCTTGGTTAACCCACTCTAACATAAACATGAATTTATATTGTCCTCTTCATCCCTTCTCACAGCTACCACTGGATTGTACATTTATGTATACTGATGATTGGAGCTTCTCACAAGCTTGTAGGTGTCGTGTGTGGTTCTGTAAAGTATAGCCAATTGGGCTCATCTGCACATACCTTATTCATAACTATTTGTTGACCGTGTTGTGGACATTCATGACTCTTAGTTAGCTTCTCATATATTACCTCCCCTACTTGGTGGTAATATAACTATTGAAATTCAACTAATGTGCCTCTTTAGAGAGTTGCTGACCTGTTCTCATAATATACTTTTGTAGTTTATTATAACAAGATTAAGGCTTTGCAACTTATGCCCTGAGCATGGCAGGGAGTCAGACCAGGATTTTGGCCTGCAGACTGAGATTGTATGTGAGTTTATAGTTAAAATTATGTTTGTGTTTCTTATGCCATCTGTTGAATGATTTAATAATACTTCTCCAGGGCTGACTTTTTAAACTTGAACTGCTATCTTAAGACATGATGCATGTTTGCTATGTGATATTTTTCAACTGAAACTATCAAAATAACAAAATAATGACTTACTAGGCAGTTTATAATTGGTGGGCTTTCATTGCAGTTAATAGATGCGGGGAACAACCCTATTTTGACCAACAGTTGGTGCCTTATCTATCTTAATTTACAGGATCTCTCATGCATAGGTACCAAATATGTGTGATCTTACAGTTCTTTCTCTGCAGGTATACGCCATTTTGTTGTAAAATTATGGTAGGTTGCCTGTTTTCTATAATGCAGTTATGCTTCAATTATGTTGAGACTTTTGGATAAGGCATTTTGGTTCATCGAAGGTGTCCATATCTAAAGGTTTTCCTGCATGGAAACCATTTCAAATGTGATGCTTTCTTATGTAATTGTTTTAAATTGGTTAATTATCCATTATCGATACGATGCCTTATGTATATGTTTCAAATCAATTAATTACAGTGGAAGGAAATACTGCTTGCTTTGATAAAAGTTATTAGATGAGTCCAGATGGTAGATAAACTCAAGGCTGATTCATGTCCCCAGTTGCATGGGAGAGAAATAGGTTGAATATTTGAGGCTTAGACAGTTTACTTGGTTCTAGTTGTGTTTCTTTGTGTAGAAAGCATGAGAAGCGTCAAGATGTTTTGATTAGATGACTATATAGCATATAAAGGCTGGTCTTTAGTTGGGTGGTGCAGATTTCAGATTGAACTTAAAACTGGTTCATATATTTTTTTTATCTAGAATCTATTTTAGCTTTGCAGTATATTTCATGAGGAATTGATGTCATCATCTTTCTCCTTTTTAACTTTTTCCCCACATCACATGCACGCACTCATATATATATCTCCTTTTGGATTGTATTTATAACTAAATTGAGCACTGACTGGATTAATATCATGAATGCCTTCCATTTTTGGAAGGACTTATATATACTGCTGTAGAAAGAAAGAAGAAAAGAAAAGAAAAGAAAAGAAAGAGAGTTCAATTTCATTAGTTTCCTTCCAGAATCAGGAGTAGTTAAGCAGGACAAAGCCCACTAATGGTTATGGGAGTTTACAACAGATGAATCAGAAGTTTTTAAATGGAAGTAGAAGGGTGGAATCGGACACCGGGGAGATATCTGGAGACGAATTCCCTGGTTAAAACTTGAAGCTCCTCGTTCTCTGCAACTTGGTCAAATGAATTTGGGAAACTTGTAAGCCCAACTGAAGTCTGTTGTGGCGGATCAAAGTGTGTGGACATGTTAGAAGAAGACATCAATTCGGATCCCATTTCCGATGAGGATGGAGGATGACGCTGCAACGTAGAAAGACGGGCCTGGGTGTAGGCTAATTCTGTCTGTAAATTCACTACCTACAAATATCATAACGTAATTGTTTAACATTACAGAAACTTGATTTTTCACGGTTCAATTCAAGGCTGATGTTACGATGAAACCGTGTAGAAAATTTAAAACTAAACAAAGGTTTTCGATTCCATTTCCGAGCAAGATTACGATCACTCAAATTTCGGGTTCCTAAGAAAGGAAATAAAATAAGATGGGATCCCATTCCTCTTTACTCTATTGCTTTTAATGTGTATGGTTTGATCACCGTTTGCGGTTAAGACTTGTATATTTTCCTCAAAAAGAGAAAAGGAAATGGACTTAAACAGGATCAAATGAAATATGAAATTATCTATTCATTTCCTTTGTGGCAGATTTTGTAATCAACATGAATATCAGGCCTACCGTGAACATTACAATCACCATACTATTTGAGGCTAAGCCTTCTGTGTAGCCCCAGTAAATAAAGAAACAAAATATGCAAAACCATATAACTACTCCAAAATATATATATATATATATATATATAATACTTAAAATAAAACAAAACTGAGAATGTAACACAATACATTTTAAATATTTAATTTTATATAAACTTTACATAAAAAAATTTCATCTAATATCATTTAATTGTTTATAAAAAAAATTATATATCTTTCTGGGTATTAAAAATTTGATGTAATTCAAATTAAACAATAAAAAAATTTAGAATAGTCAATATTAACATGATAATGGTATCCTACCTAATTAAAGCTTCACCTATACATTATTTAAGTCACATCCCAAATTTAATTAAAAAATTATAAAACATTTCATAATATTTCCAACTCAAAAACTCATTATCATTTTTAGTCAGCTTTTACCATTTCAATTAAAACCATATTTAATTTTTATAGCAATTCTTTATAAATTTGTTAAATAATTCTTTTTACCATGATGTACTACTATTTTTCTCCTTTCGTATATCTGCCTAACATATGAAAGTGGGAAAAAGAAAGAATAATATTCTTAAAAGTTAAAAATATATCTTGGAAATGATGGTTAAATACTGATAATAATTCCCTAAAAAGAAAAAAGAAACCCTCAAGTTGTAAATTATTAATTAAAGACCCTATTTAATGGATGTGATGCAGAAGAATAGCTATCCATATTTCATGTGGAGTTTCTCAAAAGGCATTTCACGAAGAAGATAATCCTTACAAGTAAAATCAAAGGAAGATTTGATTTTGTTGAATGAAGTTCACCATGATCGAACCTTCACATGGTAGGACCCATGAGCTTCTTTGAAAGCAAGAACAAAGAACACTCCCATCAATTAACTACATTTTACTATCCTCTTTTTTCTTTTTTCTTTTTTTTTAATAAATAAAAAAGGAAATGTAAACAAAGTCAAATCCAAAACTATTTGAATATTTCTCGAGTTGCTAAACTTATGCTTGCTGGCTCCGACAAGCAACCACACCCACTTTGCCATTCACCACTACGTGTGGCAGCCGCCAGCCGGGGGAAACCGCAGTTAGTATGACTCTTGGGGCGCAATTTCAATTAAAAAAGTGTTGTTAGCCAACGAAAAAACACCACCTTTCCAAGTGAACTAGGCCCGAGTTTCATCACTACTGTTATCGAGTGATCGATGTTTTTTGAGGGTAAACAAAACTGTGGGTGACTAGGCTTAACTATTTTATAATCACAGAAGCCAAGAGAAGCCTACTACCAGGTAGGGGCTGCCACTATGAACGTGCTAATATTAGGTATTTATTACCAACTTTTTTGTTTAATTTTTGGTGTTCAAGAAATATTTATTGGTTACAAATGTGAAAACCTTGACTAACTAGATTGCTTCCCCTGTCCAATATATGTATAATATTTGAGTCAGTTGTCAAAATTTTACCAAATGGACTGCGCGCTCCAAGGCACACGTTTGCATGAACATTGAACCTGTGAAGAACTTTCTGAGTTTTGGCCTTTTTCAATTATGGGGTGTCGTGGTTGGACTTGGAGGCCTATCCTATGCTACGAAACAGTTGGTTAGTTTATGCGAAATCTGGGTATAAGATTTTTTTTCAAACTAGCTAAGTAACCCTGCTGCATGCAATTGCTAACAGTTTATTAGAAGAATCTAAAATAATTACGAAATAAATATTTAGAACTTAACTGTAAAATGTTTAGCTGCATGCATGCCAGCATGTTTGCCATGACTTCCTATGATTGAACGGAATTTTGAACTAAGAAAGAAAAGAAAAGAAAGCAAAAACACTAAACCTAATGCTGACAATGAATGTTAAAATAGTGATGCGATGATGTCTGGAACTGGGAGAGAAAATCTAAAATCAAAGTAAGAGGGGAGTGCAGACCTGTTGTTGCAGGGTGAAGAGGTGGCCGACGCAGCCATAAACAGGGTCTCGAACCCTAGCCAAAGCCTCATAACAGAGGGTAACGACGGCATCGAGGCGCTTGTGTACGGGTATCCGCTGCAGCATCTTGGAAGCATTGCTGGCACCGTAAACCTTGTGGACCGCAGCGAAGTGAGCCATCCCTTGGTCGGAGTCAAAATAGGGTGCAAATATGCACCCTTTTACGCACTTTCGCCTAAGGAATTTGCAGGCACCACAAGGCCCTCCTCCATTATTTCCACTCATCTCCCTCTCCGTCTCTTTCTAAAAGAGATTATTTCTGCCTTTTACAAGTAGAAAATTGGGTGTTGTTTGTTTAACCGGTTTTAGATAAGAAATATGTTAAAAGCTTTGCTACTCTTGAGGCTGTGGGTCATTTACCAAAAAGGAAAAAAAAAATACTGGTAGTTCCATCCTTTTTCTAATTCTAAATAGAGGGATAGTGTTTTCTAAGCAATGCATTTCTCTTTTGTAATTTTTTTTATATAAGTGATAGTAGTAAGGTTTGTCAAGAGAGAACTAAGTATAATTTAAAAGTCTCAAATACAAATCATGATTAAGTATATAAATCTATACACTTATTAATATATAAAATTATTTATTTTCATTTTTAAGAAATTATAGAATTTCATGTTAGATTCATTGGCACCCTAGAAATTTATATCAAATGCTCTTATATATAAGCAGCTTATGTATATTTGAATATTCTACTGCAATGGACGTTCTTGTTTGGATTTATTAAAGTTTAATTACGTAGAGATTGTTAATTATTAGTAGTAGATACAGTTTTAAAAAAGGAACGTGGTATTTTGGGATAGAAACTTTAAAGCCACGGCAAAGCAAAGTAGAAGGGAAGAAGTGGAGCAGCAGCTTTGCTTGCGTGAAGCAAACATAAATAAACATATGCGGTGAGTGGCTGGCAGTCTCAACTCAATCAATTTGTCATTCCAACCCTACCACACGTGCGAAACCCTCGTGGGACAAGCATCCTTTCTCATTTCAATCATTCATCGTCTCTCATGATCACCTCGGCTCTGACTACTAGAGCTTTTTTTTTCACACAATTTTGGTTGAAATCAACGCTGTTTTATAACAGATATAGATAGATAGATTAATGCTGCTGGTTTTTCATCTTTGTCTTTGATACAAGGCCACAGCCTGCAATGAGTTTAATATTTTAATACCAGGTTGTTGTTTTCACCAGTTTTATATGGAGAAATGATTAAAGCAACGTTAAACCATAATATGTTATAAGGCTAATTGTTTCCAGAGAGTCACGTGCTTATGGAGTTGATTGAGGTGATTCTTTTGGGGTACATGAAATGAAAATAGTATAAAGGGGGTTCGTAAGTCATTAATTTGATTGAACTAATATTTGAGTTGAATTGGCGCATCAAGGTCCCACTCTGTAACAAGGACTTGGAGGCCATCCCTTTTTACTTTGCTTATTATTGTTGTACAGAGAATTCGGGGAAGATATCGTGTGAGTATGTCTAACCTCTCTCGCTGTCTCACTCTCATACGTACTTTTCACCTTTTT
Organism: Gossypium longicalyx; assembly: GCA_025698465.1. NCBI lineage: Eukaryota > Viridiplantae > Streptophyta > Magnoliopsida > Malvales > Malvaceae > Gossypium > Gossypium longicalyx. The sequence continues at coordinate 6,656,508 of CM047005.1, forward strand.
TGTAATTATTTTCTTACTTTTATGGCAATGATTTGTCTAGCTTTTACGGTTTAAACATCACTTGCCCTATAATTCATCATGTACCGACATGGACTGGTAAATTTCTCTTGACATTGCCATATGTATGTGTATATATATATTCATATGAATGGCTAACCAGTCAAGCACGTTGAATGATTAATCGTAGAGAAATAGTGTCGACAAACAAATTCCTCACTTCAAATTTGTGGAAGCATAACTGATAGAAGCGTTAATCATAAACACAACTCCTATAAATAGAGCATAAAAGACAAGGTTAAGAAACTACCAACAATTACGATCTTAGCAAAAAGTGATCAAGCCAGTCGAAAATTAGGGAAGTGAAGCCTCTTCTTATCCAAGCTAGCTCCCTCTGGTTTAATGGCAAGATTGAGGCTTATAGAATTTTGTCATCTTAGCTTCGAATTATATCTTATATAAATCATATGTGGATATTCTCTAAATATATTTTAATTTAAGTCTTAATATTTGTAAGTCTTATTCAGAGATATTTTAATTATTTGTCCAATACGATACATTCTAATTTTGATTATTTGAATATATTCTTTATAATTACAATTATGATTTCATCTGTGATTTAAAAAATTAATTAATCATACTTCTCACCTATATTCTTTAATTATTACTCCTTTCACTCTTAAATGAAAATCTTCACTCTTCTTAAACTTTTTATACCTAGCCTTCTAGCTATATATGGTTAGAGCAGCAAATTTAGTGCAGCTTTTGTAGATCAGAGGGCTATTCACCATTAAACAGCCTTCAGTTATTAAAAATTACTTTCAGCCTTTGCCAGACAATATTGAAAAATTCATCAAACCACAAACCAAAAGTTTCACTAAAATTTGCAGCCCTGGCTGTTGTTATGAAAGCTGAACTTGAAGCTAAGGTCTGAGTATTGCTTGGCAGCGTGGTTATAGAAGAATTGTGGTGGAATGTAACAAGTCTACAGCAGTCCGCCTACTGGAAAATCATGCGGGAACCGATCAATTGGATAGGCAGCTGTTGCAAACACAATGGGAGGTTCAAATCCCGTAGACGAGAATCATGCGGCAGACTTCAAGTAGACAAGTACAGAGATACAAAGTTGCAGACATTGAAAACGCCATTAGCTGGTATATGGAACATACTCATTGAGGATGTAATGAATATTAAGTATATGCTAGGTTGTGATATTTTATTATGAAAAATAAAATAAAATTGTTGCTCTGACTATTGTTTAATGGTGAATAAACCTGTGATCTAAAATAGTAGTGCCACCTAAACAAAGATTCTTCAAGTGGAGCAAGGTCTGCCGCCTAAACAAAGAACAATGAGACATGACATAAGCATAGGCAGAACAAACATCATTTCTCAGTATAACTGGATATATTCACATAAGGGTGTTTGAATTCAGAATCAAACAAGTAAGGTCGCTTTAATTTCACTAATATTTAATTGCTTAAATCATTCCATTTCAGGATATGTTATGAAAAGAGGTGAGACTAACAATTCCCATGGAAAATAACAATGCGGATATTCCTAAACTACAATAATTCATCAAACACAATTTCGACTGCTCATTTATTTTCACTAATATTAAAAAAGTTTAGATTTTTTATAATTTATAAAATTTTAAATTGATAATAATAAAACTACACTATAGCTCCTCAAAATGATAAAAAATTTAATTTAATTTTTTTTTTAAATTATAAAAATTTAGACTATTATCATGATATAATTACATTTTTACTATATAAAAATATATAATTTAATTCAGACTTTCTAAAATAATTTTCTGACTCCACAACTATTATACCCAAATAAAGGGGAAAGATAAACATGAGAAAAATGGGCTGTGAAGCCCAAAGGCTCCATTAACATATGGATTTGATGAACATTGAAAATGGGAGGTTTTATTTCTCTTTCATTTTTTTTAAGGTATTCGGCTTGCTTCGAGGGAAAGCCACAATTTTCCCTTGAAAGCAGTTTATATACAAATTGGGATTCCTTTAAAGAAAATTACAAATTGAGAAACCTTGTGAGTTAAATATAATTTGGGGGTGGGGCGAGGAATTTAATTTGATTATTTTTAATTTTTAAGCAAATAAGTTTTTTTTTTTTTAGTTTAGAGTTGGGCGAAGTGGGCTTATTTCAAAATTTAAATTCGATTCAATTTTTTTTTAATTTCATCCGAATCGCTTCATCAAAATTCAAAACTCAATTTTTCAAAAAAAAATCTGACCTTAATAAATTAGATTAAATTAAAATTTATATATTTTATTATCCCTAATAAAAAATAATAAAAATTTATAAAGAATTATTTTAGGTTAGAAAATAATAAAAATGTAAAAAGAGAAACATATATAGTCTTATAAAGAGGTGGTAAGATTAAATTCAAATGAAAAAAAGGATTGATTTATTTTGATTTTTTTACATTTTGGTGATATTATTCTTCAATTTGGTATTATTTAATTTGTAACACCAAATTCAATCAAAGATTCTTTTACAATATATATTTTTTAATTTTTAATGCATTTTGATAATTTAATTAATCATGTTAATGATATTTGATTCAAGTCCTCTATTTATACTATTATTTAAATTTTTGATTGAGTTGATATCATGAGAATAATCTTATCTTTTATATTTTATAAAATAATATTATGTTCGGATTTAAACTTAGGACAAAATAATTTTAAAAAAATTTAATTTAACTATTTCAATCAAAACCTAAACTACTTTTTATGCGAATATTTTTGTAAATATAATTTTTTATATGTATTTCATCTACGTCATATGTATGTCATAATCTAGTTAAGTTAAAGATTTAGCACGGTTTAAGCATTAAGCCACGAAATTAAGAATTTTTGACAATTAGAATTGAATTATAAATTTTTAAAATAATAAAATTAAATTTATAAATTTTTATACTATTTAAGTCTCTAATTAAATTAGTGTCACGAGTCAATCGAGTATTAATTCGACTAAAGTGATTACAAAAATCTTATTTGTTAGTTAAAATAAATTATATTATTCAAAGGTATTTTAATTTTTTTTAAAAATTTACCTATGGTAAGATTTAAATTTGTAGTATTTACATCAATAAAAAAATTAATTAAAAGAGGAAATTACATTTAAAAAAAAAAGTTATTCACTATTTCACTTAAAAAAATATCCTTATGTTTTTAGATAAAAATATTCAAAATATATATATTAAAAGTGGCACAACTTTGAATATTCGTTATATTGATCAACTTCCTTTTAAAAATATCATTAATTTCTTCTCCTACACGTCTGATGGATTAACACAATTTTTAATTCATAATTTCAGCATAGACTTTCAAATGTTGACTTTTTTTTTTAAATTTTATTTTAAAAATAACTTTAAAAAATTTATATTGAGTTCAGACACTTGAATATGAAGTGTTGATAAACGCAAATTTATGCGATTACTTTACACACAAATTTATGTGACCTGATATTACCATTTTTTTAATTTGTAATATTAAGGAATATTGAAGGTTAGATGAGAGATGCTAGTTCGAATGATATTATTGAGATGGAATTTTAAACATGACTAATATATTTGATTTCTCACTTTCGTCTTTAAAATTTTTCTGCTCATCTCACTCCTTACCATTATCAAATGTTCCTAGTTTAGTCTATAATATTATCAGACATTATCATTTCAATTTTTTGGACGTTAAAAAAAATCAGCCAACCAATCATATGCTGCTCGATATTTTTATTACTCGTTTAGATTTTTTTTATATTGATATTTTTATAGTAATTAATATTTTTTAAAGAGTATAAATTTTATAATTATATAATAAATTTTACAACCAAACGCGATATAAAAAATTAGGTATTTACACTCTATCAACCTAATAAATTGTAATTTTTTATAATTAAAAAAAAGTAATTATTACTTTTAAAAATAATGATACTTTTATTTATTTCCTCTATGCTTCCCCAACAAATCACACTGCAATATAAACATAAGACCTTAAAATTATCAATACCTTATTTTGACATTAAGCTAAAGTGTAATAGAAAAAAATAAATTCAATAGTAACATTGAAATTCCGAGCTAAAATCCAACCACTCGTGATTATTTTGATATGTGGGATTTGTTAAGTTTAATTAATTGTGCAGTCATTAAATTAAATGTTAAGAGCACATACATAAATCGATCGTGCTTCCCTTATCCACTACTAATATAAAATATTTATCATAATAACATATCTTGGAGAAATTACTGACGCTTATCATATATAATATAAAACGTATTTTTTAAAATTTATTGGATTTAAATCTCAAGCTTTTCTTAAAAAAGAATTAACTTTATTATATTATATTATATTATAATTAAACTTGAAAACAAAAAGAAAGCAATGCATGTGTCCCGGCAGCCAGAAAAGATAAGGAAATTCGTATTTCGTAACGCCTCCTCACGATGCCGCAATTTGCTTTTCAAACAATACTAACCGTACCCGAAGCCCATAGCTAAGAGAGGGGCATTTCAGTCTATTGGCTTTCAAACTTGGACTGACCAAAAAAAAAAAAAAAAAAAAAAAATCAAAACCCGATCTGGATCTGAAGACTGAAGCAGCCTCTCTGCTTGGCTGCGTGTACCAAAACAAGTCACTGTTCTCCTTGCCTTCTCTGGGCTCCGTACTCTTTGCACTTCGTTTTCCCGTTTCTTGTGCAATTAGAACCAACGCTAACCCTGTGGACTCACTGAGTCAACTCGTTTCCAGTCCTTACTCAGATAATTCAGCCTACCACGAGTAGAGACAGATTAAAAAAAAAAGAAAAAGAACGGACCCTATCATTTTGCTATCCATTTCCTAGATCCGAGTTTATAAGCGAAGTGCAATATCCGACTCGGGAATGGCTTCTGCGGAAGCCGATTCCCGCATGAGCCAAGTGGTAGCCCCGGCCCTTGAGAAGATCATCAAGAACGCTTCATGGCGGAAGCACTCCAAACTTGCTCACCAATGCAAATCCCTTCTCGAGAAACTTACCACGAAGTCGCCTTTATTTCCGTCAGATTCGGAGCCTGATAACTCGATCCCTGGTCCACTCCATGACGGCGGCCCAGTGGAATATTCCCTTGCCGAATCGGAGTCCATTCTCACCCCTCTGATCAACGCATGCGGAACCGCTTACAACAAGATCGTCGATCCAGCTGTTGATTGCATTCAGAAATTAATCGCCTACGGTTACCTACGCGGCGAAGCGGACCCCACTGGAGGTCCCGAGGCTCAGCTCTTATCAAAATTGATAGAATCCGTCTGCAAATGCCACGATTTAGGGGATGATGCTGTTGAATTACTGGTTTTGAAAACGCTTTTATCGGCGGTAACATCCATCTCACTGCGAATTCACGGTGATTGTTTGTTGCAAATTGTGAGAACTTGTTATGACATTTATTTAGGGAGTAAAAATGTGGTTAATCAAACGACAGCAAAAGCTTCCTTGGTTCAAATGTTAGTGATTGTTTTTAGGAGAATGGAGGCCGATTCATCAACCGTTCCAATTCAGCCAATTGTAGTGGCTGAATTAATGGAACCTGTTGAGAAATCCGATGCGGATGGATCGATGACTCAGTTTGTTCAAGGGTTTATAACCAAAATTATGCAGGACATTGATGGAGTATTGAATCCAGTGGCACCGAGTAAGGTTTCTTTAGGTGGCCATGATGGCGCATTTGAAACTACCACTGTTGAGACCACTAATCCAACTGACTTGCTGGATTCTACTGATAAGGATATGTTGGATGCAAAATATTGGGAGATTAGTATGTATAAGACAGCATTAGAAGGGAGGAAAGGGGAGTTGGCAGATGGCGATGTGGAGAGAGATGATGATTTGGAGGTTCAGATTGGGAATAAGTTGAGAAGGGATGCCTTTTTGGTGTTTAGAGCGCTTTGCAAGTTGTCAATGAAGACACCACCGAAAGAGGCTATGGCAGACCCTCAGTTGATGAGAGGGAAGATTGTGGCGCTTGAGTTGTTGAAGATTTTGTTAGAGAATGCTGGAGCTGTATTTAGAACAAGTGAAAGGTACCTTTAACGTCTTATCTGATTTTTTATTATTATTTTAATCTGCCCTTTGAAAAGTTTCTTATGGTTAGCTGTTTAATTGTCGATTTGCTTTGCTGCTATGTTCTTGGAAAATGTGATATGCAACTCTTGAGACAGTACACCCTCTTAATATTAGTTTGCTGCTAGGCATTTAGTATGTGCTAGAGGATAAACATGTTCCAAGTATAGGCTATATCCAGAGACAACCATAAGGCATAGGCTCTTAGGTATCGAGTCTTGGAGGATTGGCAAAAGCACTAGAGCATTTTATTGGGTTTGGAAACACCTTAGGTTGCTTTTCATGTCGAGGCGTAATAAAATAAATCTTGTTAGTGTGGAAATTTGGCGAATATTTTGATCTTTTCGTGGTAATCATCTGGGCATGCACCCATGAAAAATTTAGCAAATTTCTCTGGATGGTTTTTTAAGGAGTATTCTTTTTGACCATTTTTGTTTCTTCTCCTCAGTTTATTTTAGAAAGGTATGTTGCATTTGCTTGTTAATTTCAACAATCCATTTTGTTTGCCTTCATAGTGCAGCACAACCTTTACACTCTGTTTGATAAGAAGGATGGAAATGAGAAAGGAAAGTTGAGTTACAAAATAACAAATCTGATTTTGAATCCCAACTGTATTATTAATAAATTTTCCTTCCATATCTCTTTTAGTTTTTGGTACTTGTGAGTTTTACTTTATTCCGATACTGAGATCACTTTAAGAAAAAAAGTTGAAAGTTAACATGGGGGTAGTACATATAATCTTGTCCATCTCCTTAATTAGAATTGACATAATATTCTATTGCTTTCCAACATTTTTTAGTTTTTGTTTGCTCACAGTACCTGTCCCGATACTAGCTTTTCCTGAATTTGAAAATTTTCTTCTGGTGGATATACTTGTGCTGGTACAGGTTTTTAGGTGCCATAAAGCAATACCTGTGTTTGTCACTGTTGAAGAACAGCGCTTCATCTCTTATAATTGTTTTCCAGCTTTCTTGCTCCATTTTCATTAGTCTAGTCTCAAGGTTTCGAGCTGGCCTGAAAGCCGAGATTGGAGTGTTTTTTCCTATGATTGTCCTCAGGGTCTTGGAAAATGTTGCTCAACCTAATTTTCAGCAAAAGATGATAGTTCTTCGTTTTCTGGACAAGCTTTGTGTTGATTCACAGATCTTGGTAGATATCTTTATCAACTATGATTGTGATGTCAATTCATCAAACATATTTGAGAGGTATCGTCAGTACTCTTATAATAATGTCACCGAAGTTAACACCGTATGTTTGGTAGATGTTCATGACTTCTGCATATTTCTCATTCTTTTTCCATTATGGTTCTTTCTAGAATGGTCAATGGACTTCTGAAAACGGCTCAAGGTGTTCCTCCCAGTACAGCTACAACACTGTTACCACCTCAGGAAGCAACCATGAAACTTGAAGCGATGAAGTGTTTAGTGGCTATTTTAAAATCAATGGGAGACTGGATGAACAAACAGTTGCGTATTCCAGATCCTCATTCTACTAAGAGATTTGAAGCTGTTGAGAACAGTCCTGAGCCTGTAAATGTCCCCCTGGCAAATGGTAATGGAGATGAGCCTGTTGAAGGATCAGATTCTCATTCTGAAACCTCTAGTGAAGCTTCTGATGCTTTATCAATTGAGCAACGTCGAGCTTACAAGCTTGAGCTTCAGGTATGTATGTAGATGATGTATGGTAAAGTGGTCTGACTTTATCTTCATTTTAGCTAGTCATCATTCATGGGATCTGATTTAAAATTTGTGGCAGGAAGGTATATCACTTTTTAATCGGAAGCCTAAGAAAGGAATTGAATTTCTGATTAGAGCAAATAAGGTTGGTGACTCCCCGGAGGAGATTGCTGCTTTTCTTAAAAATGCATCTGGTCTCAACAAAACGTTGATTGGTGATTATCTTGGAGAAAGGGAAGATTTATCACTGAAAGTTATGCATGCCTATGTTGACTCCTTTGACTTTCAAGGCATGGAGTTTGATGATGCAATCCGAGCCTTTCTGCAAGGCTTTAGATTGCCCGGTGAGGCACAAAAGATTGACCGAATCATGGAAAAGTTTGCTGAGCGTTACTGCAAATGTAACCCGAAGGCATTCATCAGTGCTGATACAGCTTATGTCCTTGCTTACTCTGTCATATTGCTCAATACCGATGCTCATAACCCTATGGTCAAGAACAAGGTGCATATACATTCTCTATCTGATCCTATTGACTTCTGGTGCAAGAAAATTGATGAAGTTCTCCCTTTCCTATTTGAAATGTGCAGATGTCAGCTGATGATTTCATAAGAAACAATCGTGGTATAGATGATGGAAAAGACTTGCCAGAAGAGTACTTAAGATCATTATTTGAACGGATATCTAGAAATGAGATCAAAATGAAAGAGGATGATCTGTCCATGCAGCAGAAGCAGTCAGTGAATTCCTCAAGAATATTAGGTTTGGACAGTATCTTGAATATTGTGATACGCAAGCGTGATGAAGACCAACATATGGAGACCAGTGATAATCTTATCAAGCACATGCAAGAACAATTTAAGGAAAAAGCTCGGAAATCTGAGTAAGATCAACTGGATTTTAACTTTTCATATTGTGCTCTCTTATATGGAGAGATTCCTGTTTGACCGTGTATTGTTAAAACTCATTTTTTTCTGTGCCTCTTCTTTTTCTAAAATATTTTTATGCATTTATTTTTCATTCGAAAAGGGTGGAATTTCAAGGAGTACTTTCATATAATTTTTTACATGGTTTAAGCTAAATTAATACTTTGAGATTTTGTAAACATTATATTCAATTTCCAACATTTTTTGCTTTTACCCTGTCACACATTTAACAGGATTTTCTCCCATGACTTAGCACTAAACATGTTTTGAGAAATATGGTTTTTCCTGTTTGGAGAAGAAAGCTTGTTTTTGATTATTCCTTGATTTCTTTTGTACTTGCAATTTGTAGGTCAGTTTATTATGCTGCTACTGATGTAGTGGTTCTGAGATTCATGGTTGAGGTGTGCTGGGCTCCTATGTTGGCTGCCTTCAGTGTGCCTCTTGACCAAAGTGATGATGAAATAGTGATAGCATTGTGTCTTGAAGGCTTCCGCTATGCAATCCATGTGACTGCTGTGATGTCCATGAAGACTCATAGAGATGCTTTTGTGACTTCATTAGCTAAGTTTACTTCACTGCACTCTCCTGCAGATATCAAGCAGAAAAATATAGATGCTATCAGGGTTAGTATTTTGGTTCATCTGCACTGATAAGTTGTTTGTTAGCTTCATGGATTCTTAATCTGAAAATTTTAGTAGTGTTTAATTTATGGCCCCCCCCCCCCCCCCCCATCTTATCTCATTCAAGTGATTGTAAACTGGCAAGCTATGCGATGCCGTATATTCTCATCAGCAACTTATCATTATTATAGCAATTGCTGATAGTCATTGTAACCTTTGGTATAGTGGTGACAATGATGGTGACTTGCCAAACCTTACAAGAGGAGTGCTATTAGGGCAAGTTTGCCTTACTGAATGTGATCATCCTGATGTATTCAATGAATTTATTCTTTAAAGCAAAGCTTTAATAAGTACCCTTAGAAAGCTCATTAGTATGATCCAGTTATTTGAGAGAAAATTTTCACTTGCTTGTAGATCTAACATTGAATTTTCCATTTACATTGTTGATAGGCAATAGTTACACTTGCAGATGAAGATGGAAATTATTTAAGAGAAGCTTGGGAACATATTTTGACGTGTGTGTCTCGGTTTGAGCATTTGCATCTATTGGGGGAGGGTGCTCCTCCAGATGCCACTTTCTTTGCCTTTCCTCAGAATGATTCAGAAAAATCTAAGCAAGCTAAGTCAACTGTCCTTCCAGTTTTAAGGAAGAAGGGACCCGGAAGAATTCAGTATGCCGCTGCTGCTGTGATGAGGGGCTCATATGATAGTGCTGGTATTGGAGGTAATATTGCTGGGGCAGTCACATCTGAACAGATGAACAATTTAGTTTCTAATCTCAACATGTTAGAACAAGTTGGTGAAATGAACCGTATATTCACACGTAGTCAAAAATTGAATAGTGAGGCTATCGTAGACTTTGTTAAGGCTCTCTGCAAGGTGTCCATGGAGGAGTTGCGATCTACATCAGACCCTCGGGTTTTTAGCCTTACGAAGATTGTTGAGATTGCGTAAGATTCATTCCACTTCTCTTCCTAGGGCTTATTTAATTGCTGTATATTTGTTTATATTCTTAACTGTTAGTTTTCTGATATACTGACAGGCATTATAACATGAACCGGATCAGGCTTGTATGGTCAAGCATCTGGCTTGTACTCTCTGATTTCTTTGTGACTATTGGCTGTTCTGAAAACCTGTCAATTGCAATTTTTGCAATGGACTCTTTACGGCAGCTATCAATGAAATTTTTGGAGAGAGAAGAGTTGGCTAATTATAATTTTCAGAATGAATTTATGAAGCCTTTTGTCATTGTTATGCGCAAGAGCAGTGCTGTTGAAATCCGAGAATTAATCATCAGATGTGTTTCACAGATGGTGTTATCTCGTGTCAATAATGTCAAATCAGGATGGAAGAGCATGTTCATGGTATTGAATTTTTAATAACTTCCTTAAACTTTAGTCTTTATCAATTTATTACTGAACTGATAAATCTTTTCTCAGGTTTTCACTACTGCAGCTTATGATGACCACAAAAACATCGTACTGTTAGCCTTTGAAATAATAGAAAAGATTATTCGAGACTATTTCCCATACATCACTGAAACTGAAACAACCACCTTCACTGATTGTGTGAATTGCCTAATTGCATTCACCAATAGTAGATTCAACAAAGACATTAGTCTCAATGCAATTGCTTTTCTACGTTTCTGTGCCATAAAGCTTGCAGAAGGGGATCTTGGGTCCTCATCAAAAAATAAGGACAACGAATTTGGGAAGATTTCTCCATCTTCATCTAACAAGGGAAAAGATGGAAGACAAGATAATGGAGTGCTAGTGGATAAGGATGACCATCTCTATTTCTGGTTCCCATTGTTGGCTGGTACGGAATAATGAACTAGTTGTTTTTATATCACAATGCATTTGAAATTGCTTGAGTTTTCGAAGTTACGTTTATCCTAATACTTTACAAATGCACTCTGTTCTAAAATTGCATCACATTTCGATCCGCAGGTTTATCAGAACTCAGCTTTGATCCAAGGCCAGAAATTAGGAAGAGTGCTTTACAAGTGTTGTTTGAAACTTTACGGAACCATGGTCACCTCTTCTCACTACCTTTGTGGGAAAGGGTGTTTGAGTCTGTGCTTTTTCCAATATTTGACTATGTGCGTCATGCTATTGATCCATCAGGTGGTGACTCACCTGGGCAGGGAATTGTTAATGACATTGATGAACATGATCAAGATGCATGGCTCTATGAGACGTGTACATTGGCACTCCAATTAGTTGTAGATCTTTTTGTGAACTTCTATAATACCGTCAATCCTCTCTTGAGGAAGGTTCTTTCGTTACTTGTAAGTTTTATCAAGCGTCCCCACCAAAGCCTAGCTGGTATTGGAATTGCTGCATTTGTACGTTTGATGAGCAATGCAGGCGATCTTTTTTCAGAGGAGAAGTGGCTGGAAGTAGTTTCTTCATTAAAAGAAGCTGCTAATGCTACACTTCCCGATTTTTCTTTCATTGTTAGTGGGGATATCATGGTTGGAAGCAATGGTCATGCTTTGAACAGCCAAAGCAATGAGGCTTGTGCTGGTTCTGACACATCTCATGGAGATTCAGAGAGCTCGAGAGCACAACGTGTTTATGATCTTTTATCTGATGCCAAGTGCCGAGCTGCTGTTCAGCTTCTATTGATTCAGGTAAGATCTCTCTTCTAAATATTGAAAAACTGATTGAAACCATTCCTCATATCATAAAATAAGTAAAGAAATGGAATGGAGTTAATCTTCCATCTCTCTCTCTCCCCCTCTCTTTCAAAAAAATATTTTTTATAAATTTAGAGTTAGGTGAGGGAGGATTCAAACTTTGAAAGGTGTCATACCCCTCCCCATCTAATGCTTAAGACATTTGTAGCATAAGCATGCACCTTTGACTTCATGTCTCTTCTAATGCACTTTGACACCTTTAAGTTTTAGATGATGGCCTTGGATTTTTATGGTTCATCCAACTATAATTTTTTGGAATTAGTCCCCCTCCTAAGTGCATCAAGTTTTAGAAATGTTGATAACTAACAAGCTGTTTAGCTTAACCACATTGTCAAAGTTATGGAACAAAGGCTTGAATTTTGTGTAGATAATAATTTTTTTGGATTGAAAGTTTCTAAAACGAGCAATTGTCACTGTTAATTGACCTTAGAAATGAACAGCTGTTATCTTTTCTGATTTTTTTAATGTTTGTACTAAGATCTAACTAAATAATAGGCTTATTCTATGTTTGAAGTGGACTAACTTCAACCCTTGGGTGTTATTCTGCAAACAGGCGGTGATGGAAATTTACAACATGTATCGAACTCACCTTTCGGCTAAGAGCATCATAATCCTCTATGAGGCAATGCATGATGTGGCATCCCATGCTCACAGGATCAACAACAATACTATACTACGTTCCAAGCTTCAAGAGTTTGGTCCCATGACTCAACTACAAGATCCTCCATTATTGCGGCTTGAGAATGAGTCGTATCAATTTTGCCTTACATTCCTGCAGAACCTGATATTGGATAGGCCTCCAAGGTATGAGGAGGCTGAAGTGGAGTCCCATCTTGTGGATCTTTGCCAGGAGGTATTGCTGTTTTATATTGAAAGTGCACGCTCTGGACAGGCTTCCGAAACATCTGCCAATGGACAAACTCAATGGTTGATTCCTTTTGGTTCTGGGAAACGAAGAGAATTGGCTGCCCGTGCACCTCTCATTGTGGCGACTCTCCAGGCCATTTGTTGTTTGGGAGAAACCTTGTTTGAGAAGAACTTACCTCAGTTCTTCCCTCTTCTTTCGAACTTGGTAAGTACTGAGCATGGTTCAACTGAGGTCCAGGTAGCTCTCAGTGATATGCTTAGTTCCTCGGTTGGTCCCGTTCTGCTGCGATCATGTTTGTCCTGGTGAGATTTAATTGTATTTTGGATGTGTATGATAAACATGTGTCCTCCCCTTTCTTATCTAGCTCCATAGTTTTATTTCCTCGTATAGGTAATAACTATTTACGAATACAGTGTTAGTGTATGAAAAGAGTGTTTAGAGTTAGTTTTGAATCGGTTAATACTTCCCATCTTGCTGTGTAGTTATTACGTGGGAGAATAGCCACTCTATTCAGAATATATAGATATCATCAGCTGGATATTTTTTCTATTGTTGTATCTCTCTTTTCTTTTTTTGCCTTTAACAAAGTTTCAGATCATTAATTTTCATGTAAAAAAGGACATTATTAATTACTAGAAATTGAAGACCTCTTATTGTGTATACACACTTCCTTTATGAGGTTGGTGCCTCATAATTTCCATCATTATTGTGTCCAACCTGTTGCAAACTATATTTTATTGTAATAGTTTGAAGGCATGCACTAAACCGTACCTTTACCTTTTCCCCCCCAAGTGTTTTTGCAATGAGCATTTTGAAGTAAAACGCAATCATGCTGTTTCCTGTTAAAATATTCAGTTCTTCTAAAACTGACGTTGTTTATCATCCAGGTCAAAAACCCACACAATGAAAATAAGATAATTTATAGATAACAGAAAAGTAACTTCTCAAAGTTATCATCATATTGTTCATTACACAATTTCTTAGTGCGAGACTGAAAATCACACCATTCTTTACTTAAATATTAAAAATTACAATTTTCCAAAAAAAAATTGTTTCAGTTGAACTCAAAATATTATTACAGAAGATTCCTAACAAAAGTAATCAGCACTCCCGTATATGTGGGAGTGAATTTTATATAGGGCAATCAATTGCCCTTAATTGCCTTATAAAAGAGTTAATTTACAGTACTATTTTGGTGATTAAAAGGCAAATCTAGTGCTTTGTTATTTAAATGGAACTTACACCTCGCTCTCTCAGAAATTATTAAAGACCACCAAGTTTCTGGGTTATGCTAACTCATACTTAATTGGTTCCAAATGGTTGAACTGAAACCGTTATACATATATATGAAATATTGTTGTTTCTGAAAGTCTAACCTAATTTTTTTATACGAAATTTTTTAAATGAGTCGCTTCATTTCTTTAACAAAAACTTCATACATGAAAACGACTGCTCAAATAGAAAAAAAAAAAGAAAATATGGGAAAGAAACTGTGTTGACAATTAAGATTAGTGATTGAAATGAAAGAAGTCATACAAGCAGGTGAAGAGATGACAACAATGATTCCAAAAAGAAATCGCTATCAATCACATGGCAAGCCCAGTTTGGTCGGCTGTTTTAGTCTTAAAAAATTCCCACTGCTCGATGTGTTTGGATTTAATTAAGTAAAGAAAATGCAAGCTACAGAGAAAATGGGTGCAACAATCTCGACTCACTTTGGCTATAAAAGCGGCTTCTTAGACACCAAGAACATGGATGCAAAACACAATGCTAGATTCGAAGCACCCTCACATGATGCAACTGAAACCACATTTCTTTTTGCTATTTAGTCCTTGTACGTTACCAAAGTTGTAGATTTAGTCCCCATACTTTAATCTTTATACTTTTTCAAGTTTTAAAATTTCAAATCATTACCATACAATAATTGTTAAATTCATTAAGTTTTGGTATTTTCAAGATATGATGCTGCATTATTTTCCACATATTACTTATTAAAAATCCAATTAATAGATTGATGATTGTCATTTGTGTGGAGATTGAAATTTCAAAAATTTGACAAAAGTACTGGGACTTAAAACGATCCAATTGAGAATATGAATTAAATCTATAACATTAAGTACAATACAGAGCTAGTAATTGAATTTAACCAAATAGATTAAATAGTCAAGACTAAAATTTTAAAATTAAAAAAAAATAGAGAATTAAATCCACAATTTTTATAAAGTAGAGAGACTAATATCAAAATTTAACTTTATTTTTCTTCCCGTTGAGGTGGTCCACTCTCTTCATCCATTAATTAGCTTTATACTAAAATAATAAGAGTTGATTTGGACAACATAATGGGTTTTCATTAGTTTAATAAAAGGATTAAAATAGAATTAGTGCAGCACTTGGACCAAAGCTCCAACAGTTTTCTGAGCTCTCTTCATTTGTTTCTTCCTAAAATGAAGACTTTGTCTTGAATTTCTTCAAGACTTCAACTCTTATCTTCACAAATTTCAAGCTGATTGCTTGATTTTCTAAAGGCAAATATTGTTTTAAACCCCGTGAACTTTACGCTGTTTTGGGCATGGAAATCTGCATCTTTTGAACCCTAAACCTAATTGCCATTATTATTTGGCAAAACATTCAAAAAAAATTAAAAAAATCAAAGAAAAACGCTGAAACATGTTGCTGCTAAGCTATTTTTGATAATAATAATAAGAAGAAGAAGATAAAAAGATTCTATCCTTTATAAAACCATCAAATCATTGACATTAATTTACCGCTGAAAATATAATAAGAAATAGGAAAAGATTCCAACCTAAAGATAAGAAGTTGCTTTAAATATATTGACTTTAAAAAAGGAAAAAAAAATGGAATTTGAGTCTTAAATCAGCTAAAAAACTGAATCAAGTAATTACAATTAGTGAATTGGATTAGATTACCCATTTTTATTTTAATTGAATAAATGA
Organism: Gossypium longicalyx; assembly: GCA_025698465.1. Lineage (NCBI taxonomy): Eukaryota > Viridiplantae > Streptophyta > Magnoliopsida > Malvales > Malvaceae > Gossypium > Gossypium longicalyx. The sequence continues at coordinate 6,672,377 of CM047005.1, forward strand.
AAAATTTTATAAAAAAATATATATAACTAATTGGAATCCAACTATATATTATTTTTATGTTTTTTTGATTTATAATTCTTTTCAATTTTTAAAACTGATTAAATCATCTATTCTAGTTTCAATTTAATTCTAATAATATTGAATCAACATATTGACAAAAAATAAAAATAAAAAAAATTAAAGGGTTTGTTTTATGGTGAATAGAGAAGCACCCAAAGTTTAAATCCAATCCTCAAGTTTCAACTTAATTTCATCCAAAACATTCAAATAACTTATCTTATTATTTAAAAGAAGTTAAATGTTATATTAATATTTATGTATTTTTATATATAGTTAAATTTTAATAAAATATTTAATTTAAAATAAAATAAAATCATGTCAAGATGAAAAAGTTGTTACTCAAAGCAGAGAAGAAAAGCAACTCCATCGGTAAACGAATCAAACAGTGAAGCACATGCGTTTTATATTAATTAAGGTTGTTTTCATTGGGAAGGTTTGGCTAAACTGGAAGATGAAGATGAAAGAGCGTGGTCGTTACCAAGGGGACCCATTCATCTAATCACCAACCTCTTTTTATTTCTTCTTAATCAAATATTTAATATAGTCGATTGAGTTTCAATTTTGTTATTACTAATGAAGGAAGATATAAATTTAATTATGTTAACAAAACTATTATTTTATCAGATGATCTGCAAAACAGGTTAGATAATAATACTTATGACGACTAAATTAATAATATTGTGGTATAAGGATGATGTAAGTGAAGTTACAATTCAACCCTGTTGTTTGAATAAATTGACAAAAAAAAAGAAAAAGAAAAAAAAGAGATTAATTTAATTAAGAAAACCATGGCTTAGAAATGTAGTGAAGAACTTGTAGCTTTATCTATATTTCTACAACAACCAAAATCCGACAGAGAGCATCAAATGGATTCATGGGATTTAGGTGTATTGGAGTCTATTATATAGAGATGGTGAGGAGTGAATATGTAGAGTAGGGACTCTGCTCTTCAGTCATCCCATTAGGTAGCCATAAATATGAAACCTCGTATTTCTCAATAGACCTCACCATGCTCATTTACATGAAGTTTATTTTTATATCATCAACCCCAGTCCATTTATATATATATGTATGTATTGTAGTATAAACGATTCCATAGAAGCACACCCTTCTTTTTTTGTCTTTACAAATTACATAATGAACAGTATTATTATTATAATTGTTTCAACTTTATTAATGTTGATTCTCACATGGTTGGGTTTAGTTTTCTTAATTATTTTAATTACTACAGCTTCACAAATTGACAATTTAACTGCCAATGAAAAAATTAATTAAGAGGGAGCTAAATCTGAAAGCCACTTCTCTTAATTCACTATTGATTTCGTAGCTAGCTAATATCATAATAATGAGTTGTTATATGGGGGGTTACGTCCAAATCTTGAATGGCTTTTAATCTAAAAGTATTACAAACTTATTATTTTTATCCAATTTAATTATAAACATATATATATATATATATATATAACATATTACATGCAGCTAATTTAACAAACTTAATTTCAAAAGTGGTTCTGCAATTTCTTAAGGATGATAAAGATGGAGAAAGGATTGTATACATCCCTATCCCTTTCCCTTTCCCTTTCCAATAATTTCACTTTAGAAATGTTTGTATGAAATTGTGATTCCATTTCATCTCTATCCCTTTTCAATAGAAAAATAACAAATTAGATTTTTTTGAAAAAAGCTAAAAATTAAGAAAAAAAAAAATCTGATTTGCCATTCTCTGTTAGAATCGACCTGATTAAGCAACAAGAAAAAAAATAACGGAATAAATTGAGAAATTAAACACACAAATTTAACATGGAAAAACCCCTCCAAAGAGGATGAAAAATCACGGGCAAATATAATTTTACTATAATGGCAAAAGAACGAAGAGTACAAAAAATGGAAATAAAAACTAAACCCTGAAAACCTGAAAACAAAGAACTCTCAAAATGTAAACACAAAATTCTCTAAATGTGTTATGAGTTCTAATATCTAATGAGTGTATTTTCTAAGGTTGTAAAATAACCTATTTATAAGCTAAATTAAATTAGTAGGTCAAATAAACTATACTAATAAATGTTAAATATATTATACTAATAAATACTAAATCTTTTATAAAGAAAATATATTTTGTTTAACTTGACTTACAAGCAATCTATTAAAAATTGGGTAACACAACTCTAACATTCTCCTATTAGAAAGGGATAGGGATGGCGTGAAATCACATTTTCATACAATTATTCCTCTTTTAGAGAACACTTAGTTCACGTTGCTGTTTTATTTCATTCTCTTGTAAAAAGAAAATCAAAACTAAACAATGTAAGTATCATTTTGTTTTAATTTTAAATCAATGCGTATGAATCATTCGAATTGATGATGATAAATACCAATCACACACGAATATATAAAATCTTAATTAATAATTACTTATTATAAAAAACCATTTATAATTTTTTTTTTTAAAAATTTTAAAAGAAACGTGACTTTATATTTTTAGTGAACTTTTTAAACAATAATATATATATATTTTTTGAATCTAGACTATAATTAAAATAGGTGAACACCAGAGCTTGGGATTCTTCATGGATTAATTAAATAGATATATATGTGCAAATATTAGTTTGTGATAATAGCAGTACAATCTATATGGTATTCCGATATCCAAGAACGGCTTGGATAAGACTACGTATACCATGCTATTTATATTATTACAAAATAATAAAGGGTTGTTTTTACGGTTTTCATTAAAAGTGTAATTAATGCAAATAAGGGTTTTTAATTTAGAAATTAATTCTAGGTATCAATAATATAGTGTTACATCATTAACTTTAAATATAATTTTATATCTATTATTTTTTCTAACTTAATTTAATTTTAATTAAATTACTTAAAATAATTAATTTTTTTCAATTATAAATTAACATATTTTCTTATTTTATAAATTTTAATCATTTTGTTTTTTTCCATATATAAGTTAATATTTTTTTATTTTTGTGCAACCAATTTTTAAAAAAGATAGTAATTTTTTTATGTCGTTGACACATAATTTTGATAATTGTTTTACCCTAAACTCCGAATCTAAAACCACACATCCTAAACTCAAACCTTGAATCTTGAACCCTAAACTTTAAGGTTTAGGGTTTGGGTTCGAGATTAAGTTTTAGTGTTTGGGTTCGGGTTTTGGATTCAAGGTTCAATGTTCAAGTGTTTGAGGTTATAAATTTGGGGTTTAAATTTAAGGTTTGAGTTCTAAGTTTTGGGTCTAGGGTTCAAGATTCTAGATTTAGTGTATAGGGTTTTGGGGTTGGGGTTCAAGGTAAAAGAATCACCAAAATTTTGTGTCAATGACATGGAAAAATTGTTGGAATATTATGAAATAATTAAAAATGGACCATAAATAATGTGGTGGGAAAGGTCCATAAAATAATTTATTTATATATGAGTGGATAATAATTATTTCATGTCTTTACAATTTAATGATGTGACAAAATTTTATTGGTACCTAAAAACCTTAGTTTTTAGGATCATCCTAATGTAACCTATTCCCTTTTAATTTTTGATAAATTAATTTTAGTTCAAACTTGTAATAATATTTTTTTCCAACATGTTTTCAAATATTAAATATAGCACTCTAATTCGAATTCATATAAATGTACATTTCTTTATTTTATTTTTGTTAGAGAAAAATAGCTAGCAAACTTCATGTTTTTATTATTAAAAACAGATTTTTTATTTCTATTTATCAAACCTTTTTTTTTCAATTTTTTAAAAATAAAAATTATTTTTTGAAAATGAAAATGGAAAATGATTTTAGGAAAATGTATTGCCCTTTTCAAAAAGTTGATATTTTCTAGTGTTAAGATATTTCTGCATAAAATATTGTTTGCTGGTTGACAATTTTTTTTAAAACTATTTTTTAAAAAACTATTTTTAGTAAAATAAGCACAACATATATTATATTTCTTACAAAACATTATAGAATAATTTATATTTTACAAACTAAATTTATTTTATAATAACTAAAATCTCATATGAATTTAATAAAAAACAATGCCTAATTAAAATTTAATTTTAAGTTATAAATATGAAAGTGAATAGTGATATATTGGAGTTGGAGGTAGGGGTGTCAATGATTTGGGATGGGGCGAGTCAATGTTTGATTCTGAAAAAATTTCAAGCCCAAGCTCAACCCTCCAAAAAGTCCATATTACTATTTAAAAATAACAAAACATATAATTTTATACTTATATTTATATATTTATAATTAAATTTAAATAAAAATATTTTTAAGATTTAATTTAATTTAATTTTAGGTAGGGTTGAGCTAGCCCAAGGATAAAAAATTTCTTGTCTAAGTTCGAACCAAGTTGAACCGGCCACCCGACCGATGGATAGATTTAGCTAGAAGGGATATAAGCTAAGCATGATTTAAATAAATACTCATATTTATATTATTAAAAAATTTCATATTTTATACTATAAAATATTTATTGCTAAATTACTATAAATTGTAATATATATTTATTATTAAAATATTAATTAAATTATTTTTTAATAAAATATTAAGAATATATTTAAAATTTAAAATTATTGCTAATGTTAAATTTTTAAATGAAATTATAATATTGAATAAGTTAACTTGAGACTGACTCAAGATTGATGATAACATAATGATAAAGAATTTAAACACACATTTGTTCTCTATATTTAATTTATTATTTTAATGATTAAATATAAATATATATGTTTAATAATATTGAAAATTATAATATTTGATATTAATATTTTATTATTTTTAAAACATTTTAAAAATTATAATTAAAATTTTATTATTAATATAATAATATTTGACTTGATTCATGTTAGTTTTTATATAAAAATCAACTTATTCATAAGAGATTCTTTTTCAAAAACACAACTTGCACTCTTGAAAAGGGAAAATTAATTTTTTAGAAGAAAAAAAAAAGCATATTTTTCATTGATTTGTAAATTATTTTTTGTTGAATAAATTATTTTCATGAAACAAACATGAGAAAGTGCTAAAAGTATTATTTGTGAAAAAAGCACACACCCTTAATTGATATTATTGATGGAGTATATGATTGTCTAATCACTCCGAGATGATTTGGGTTCAGTGATTAATTTAAATATATTTATATGGAAAAAAACCATGAAAGTGCTGAAATGTTTTCTAATATTTAAATATGTGAAAACCAAAAATAAAAAGAAGTAAGAAATATAAAACTAAAGATGATGAAAATAAAAGGAATAAGATAATTTCACATAAGGGAATTAGAATCCATCTTCTATTATGCTTAGTCACCACGACTATTCTTTTATCGGTTAGCCAATAAGGTGCTCCCATATTGTAGCAAATTGTATATTAATACTTTGACAGCTAGATTAATAATATTTTGATATAACGATGATGTGTAAGTGAAGTTACAGCACAACTCTACCATGGAAGAACTTGTAGCTTTTATCTAAATTTCTACAACCAGGCTGCAGGTTCTATCGGCGGAACCAAAATTGCAAAGGAGACAACTGAAAATCCAACAGAGAGCATCAAATGGATTCATGGGATTTAGCTGTATTGGACTCTCTATATAGATAGATGGGACTAAGAAGTGAATATATAGAGTAGGGACTTTTCTCTTCAGTCATCCCATTAGGTAGCCATAAATATGAACCTCGTATTTCTCAATAGACCTCACCATGCTCATTTACATGAACTTTATTTTTATATCATCATCCCCAGTCCATTTAATCGTTTATATATATAAACATATATATTGAGAGAGATGATACATGTATTTTAGTATAAACGATTCGATAGAAGCACCTTCTTTTTGTCTTTACAAATTACATAATGAACAGTATTGTAATTGTCTCTACTTTATGGATGGGTTTTGTTTTCTTATTTTATTTCTATGCCAAGGACTAAATTCAATTACATGGAGCATAAGTTGAAGTGAGTACCTAAAAATCTAAAAATTAAGGGTGGAGAAAGCATAGCCTCTAATCTAAACATATTATGAGTTGATTATTTTTTTATCATTTTGAGGATTAGGTAGGATAAGTTCCGTTTTAATGATCGTGTAATAAACAAGGCATGCAGCTTGCTAGCATCCCTTAATCTCCCCAAGCATCAAATTGAAGACAAAAGAGAGGTGAGGAGAGAAGAGATTTATTGTTGATTCATTGAATTGGTATCCTAGAAACAAGAGTCCCCCTTAAGACACGCCCCTGACCCTATTTTTGTTGCTGTAGGTCCAACTACAATTCCCCATGCCCACTCTCCTTTAATGCCCCCCTTAATTTCCTTCCCCCGTATTATTAATTATGCAAATTATCTCATTTCCTTTTAAAAAGAGCTAACTTAGTTAATTATATATCTAGTCCAACAACTTTGTGTGTTGTAATGTGAAAAAAATAATCATGAATGGCTTTTAGAAATATTGAAAACTCATGTTGGAATCTTTAATCATATGAATTAGTAAGTAATATATATTGGGTTGCAACTGTAGTCAAATGGATGGCTGACTCTTATTTCATTTTTATTCGCACAACAGCTAACGGCAAGCATGAAACCAAATATCGTAACGCTAGCTGCTAGCTCACCCTTGTTTCAGTTTTTTTTTTTTTTTTTTTTTTTTAAATTTCCATCCTGTCATTTTCCAACCACAATAACGCCTGGTTTCAGTTTTTCACACTTTCTCATTGCTTTATCGAATTATTAAAATGTACAGTGCAGCACTACACAAAGAATCTCCGACTCCGCAGTTCAATGGAATCCTATAAACAAAGCCAATTGTGCTATGTATCAAACAGCTTTAAACTTTTATTACAGTAAGACTTAATAATATCTTGTGGGCAAGTGAATTAATGAGATTGAGAACTACTGTAGATATGCTTATATTTTTCAGTTGTTAGATTGGATGACAGATACGGTTTTTTTGGGACAATTTGGAAGATGAAACAAAGAATCCCATCCCATGAAAGAGACCTTACATTACATAAAGCTAATTGATTGACAAAGGAAACATAACATTCTGTACTTTTTGGCTTTGGTTTCCAAGATTTGGAAATGGCAAATGTAGGGTCATTATCATGAATAGGGGTGGAAAGTAGGGAAATATAGGAAGGGGGAGGAGAAGGCAGAATTTTTAAGGAGTAAAAGAGAGGGAAGGAGAAGAGAGATAGGAGGAGGCATGAAGGGATTAAATGGAGGACAGCATGATCTTCATACTGCAGGCTTTTAATTCTCAATACAAGACAGACAGAGGGGGGCGAGAACGTGGGGTGTTGGGCCCCATGGTGGGCGGGGAAAATCACAAAATATAGAGAGAAAGAGGATACACCGCCCATCCCATGCTCACCTCACTCACGCAGTCTTTACCAATACTAAACCCACCCTCACCTCACCTGATCTCCACTTCATCATCTAACCCTAACCCAACACCCCCCTTTTTTATTTTTTACCTTTTACTAAGCCTCAGATCTCAACCCATAAGCCATCTCTCCCCTCTTAGCATCTTTTGGCTATTTTTCATACCCCTCCCTCCTCTTCCTTATTTCCTTCCAAACCCTTAACCAAAACTTATCTTCATTACATGAGAAGCACATCAGTTCCAAGAATTAGTCAACTCACATCAAGAGTGGAGAGAATATAGATTCAGCTTAAAATTTGGTGGTAGATGCTTCAAATCTCTTCTCTTGCCCTTTTTTCGTGAAAAAAACCTGTAGATATTCAATTATTCAACATAACCAGCAATACCAAACCTCTAATCCACAAAGGAACAAAAATAGGAACTTTATTGTCCTTTCTTTTCTCTTTCTCCATCAGAATTCAGTTGGTTCTTGTACTGGTTAGCTGATTTGTTGATGATTAGGTTTCAACTTTGAAGGGACGAACAGAAATGGACCCAGTAACAGCTCATGGCCGTCATCTTCCTCCTTTCCTCGCTAGAGATCTTCATCTAAATCCGCACCATCAATTCCAACATCTCCTCCAACAACAAAATTCTGAAGATGAACAAAACCGTGGCCAGAAACGAGATCGAGAAGAAACAGCCACCACCACCGCCGCCACTGGCACTACTGCCGACACGGGTGGTGGAGGCAACGACCTAGCCGTAGCCTCTGGAACTGAAGGTGAACTCACAAGAAGACCACGAGGCAGACCTGCGGGCTCCAAGAACAAGCCTAAGCCGCCGATCATCATAACCCGTGATAGTGCCAACGCCCTCCGGTCCCATGTTATGGAAATTGCCAACGGCTGTGATATTATGGAGAGCGTTTCGACTTTCGCTAGGCGGAAACAAAGAGGGGTTTGCATTTTGAGTGGGAGCGGAACTGTAACGAATGTAACCTTAAAACAACCTGGAGCTCCTGGTGCAGTCGTGAATTTACAAGGACGGTTCGAAATTTTATCCCTTTCTGGGTCATTTTTGCCTCCCCCGGCACCAGCGGCTGCATCGGGATTGGCCATATATTTAGCCGGCGGTCAAGGTCAAGTAGTTGGAGGAACCGTGGTGGGTCAACTTGTTGCTTCAGGTCCGGTGGTGATTATGGCAGCTTCTTTTGGTAATGCGGCCTATGAAAGGCTCCCGTTGGAGGAAGAGGAACAACCTCTGGACCCGATTCCAGGAAGTGGATCCTTAGAGTCACCGGGAAGCATGGCTGCTCAACAACAACAACAGCAGCAGCAACTATTGCAAGATCCCAACGGATCCTTCGCTCAAGGGTTACCACCAAATCTTCTAAATTCAGTCCAAATGCCAGCTGAGGCCTACTGGGGCACAGGTCATCCTCCATATTAACAAAACAGAAAAAAAAAAAAACTCGGGTTTTTCTTTTTTTTTTTTCGTCTCCTTAATTATCCTTTTCAGTCACCTCTTGTTAGTTTGACCTTCTGATCACCTTTTAATCTTCTTCCTTTATAAAATAGTTGATTTTGATGTTTTTAAATTAAGTGTTAAAGATGCTGCTGATCATGGGATTCATCTGGGTTTGGTTTGAAGTTTGAAGTTTGAAGAAGGATGATGTACAAATTTTCTGGATTTTCTCCCTGGTGGGTTTTTCCGGTTTTATTTTTATAAAAAGTAGCCTTTTAATTTCTCACTTCTCCTCATTATTGTAGCTTAACGATTAAGTACCAGAAGATAGCAGTCATTTCTCACTCACATTCTTTTGCAGCTTGTCTCAGAATTGTTCTTCCCACAAATAAAATTCATCTTTTTAAAATATAAAAAAAGCCAAAAAAAGCAACCTTTTCAGTAAGGTTCCTTTTCTTGTGCCATAATACTTTCAAGTTTCAGATTATGTTGCTTATTAACTTTTCTTTTCTCTTAAAAAGAATATGAAATGAATTTACATTCATGGAGATGCAAGGGTTTTGGGTTTCTTTAACAAAAAATCGGTTTATTGATGGTTCACATAAATAATAATAATATATAAATTTTCTTGTTTATTTAACAGTGACCATCTTCTACTCTAATCACAAACTTCACTAATACTGCCACCGCTATGAGTATTGGTTCATATAAATATAATAAATCTAGTGTCAGTTTGAAGTTCGAAGAGATGGCAAATGATGACTTGAAGAAAGGCAAAGAGATGGGAGGTTATGGGCTTAGGGTTTGGCTGTCTTTTCGCTACGTGTTTTTTTTTTTTTTACATTGGTAATGCTAGGGTTCATTATGGAATAAGAGGTGAACATTGGGTCCTGGGTTACACGTGCGCTGCTGCTCTGCCAAAAAAAAAAAAAAAGAAAGCTCCTTTTCGAGGCAACCATTTCCTTGCAGTATAATTCCATGTAAAAGACAAGCAAGCTACCACAAAAACATGAGTAACAAGCAAGACAAACTGGGTCTCATCCTTAAGCGTTAAAGTTTCCCCTTTCTCTCTCTTTTTTTCACAAAAAAAAAAAAAAAAAAACTGTCATCCCATCATACGTGTAAAACGGCATGGAATGAATCAATTAGTGAAGGAGGTAAGTTTATGTAACATATATTCTACTTACACTATGATAATAATCAATATTGATTTTTTATTTAATATGCTTCATTGTATATTTACATAAAAAAGTTTTAAACCCTATTTGATGTTTTAAGATTTGCTCCAATCTTTTTTTTTTCTATCATTTCTTCGAGACAACTCATTTTGCTATATAGTAATGTTTGATTATCTTTTAAATTTTTATTTTTTTGCTGTTTTTAAACCCTAACTGATCTATGCGGGTTCTCCAAACAGAAACTTCACCTGAAGTACATGCTACATACTTAGCTAAATATGTTTTAATTACTCCTTGACTGTTGTATATAATATATAATAGAGTACACATTTCTTCTAATTAATCATCAGGGTTTTCTTGAGCTCATCAATTGCATGCACTTAATAATCTTTATTATTAGTTTTTCCTTAGTTCATTGATCGTCCTTAACAGTATATATGCATATGCATGCAAACCCTCTTTTTTGATGGTTCTTATTGAGATAAAATAAACCCTAACTTTCTTACATCTTTTCAACTAAAGAACCAAACGTATAGCTTACTTTTGTACGATCGTTTGATTATTTCATTTTCAATATGTGAATGTATTTCTTCACTTTTCTATATTTTCTTCGAAATGAGATTGCTGAGCAGTGGTGAACTCTTTCCTGAAAACTTTTTTAAAGAATTATCTATTTGGAGCCTATGAATCCCTCAACAAGTTGATATTGACTCTGGTTTTTAATTGAAATTTTGTCTCTCGGACTCTATTGAAAGTTCAAGCTGAAGGTGAAGCTCATAGAGCAAGAGTGCCTCATCGGATCGAACTATGTGTGGTGCACGGCCACCTACAAAAAGAACATGAGCATCACGCATTTGGTAGGGTTTGAATCTTTACCCCTTATATGGCATCTAAGGGCAATGCCACCCCTTGATCGACCTTAGTGAATCCGGCTTCCAACATTCAAGACAAAACTCCAGTTCAACTCGTTAAGTGGTCTGTCAATTTTCACCGAACGAAATTTCAAAGACTTTTCTAAAAATAGTTGGTCTTCCCTCCACAAAAATATACTCATTCATCTACTGAAATTGAAAAAAAGAACGATTGGAAAATGGTAATCTTCGTTTCAAGGGGAGAACGATTTTATTTGTAATGCTTGGTAAGTATAAGGTTTTAACTTGTAACATAAAGTTAATATATTTATTTAATTAAATAAAGACACATTGAGGTTTTTAAATTCCATTTTGTGAAGGGAGTTAAAAAATCTTAAATGGCTAATTGTGAGAATATTACTTTCTTTCTCGGTGGGTGTCACCAATGGTGGTCAGGTCACTAAAAAGGTTCGCCGGCGAGAGGAAGAGTCGTCGAACAATCCAGGTGACCTTATGGATACAAATTCAGTTAGGGAAATTGTAACAGCCTATTTTTTAATGGGGTAAAAAACAGTGATTTTGGAACCCTAATTTTGATATTTGAGTCCGTAAATATTATTATTTAATATTTACGATGTCAGTGTAAAGGTTAATTAAAGTTTGTTCCCTTAATTTTGTCAATTTTATAATTAATTATGGTATAATAATTAAATTGTAAAAGTTAATCTCTATAAATTTTTAATTAACCGAAGGACCAATTAAGCAATTAAACCATTAATATATAGCCAAACAGTGGTGGAGGCTAGTTGTAATCCATCAAATTAGTTAATTATGCTTAGTGTTTATTAATTAAATGTTAATTAAGTTAATGTAGATTAGTTAATTATTAAACAAGTATAAAAGATAAAATAAAATAAAAACAAAACAAAACAAACATTTGTTTTCATACTCATCTTCTTCTTCACGAATAAAAGAGAAAAAAAAAAGGGTTTGGATAGTTAAAACTTTATGTCATTAATAGGTGAGTTCAATTTAGTTATTTTTCTTGTAATCTTTATGTTTTTTGAGGTCGAGAGAGCTTGATTTAGCTAGCTCATGTATCAATTTGCAAAATTTTTAAAGTTTTTAAAAGTTGTCATTGATGAGTGCTTGAAGAAATTGATACTAAATTGTTAGAATTTAAGCTTAGAAGTGAAAAAAGACTAGTTTGTAAAGTTTAATTGCTAGTTTTTGGATGTAGGGACTAAAGTGTATAAAATTTGAAATCGATGAATTTTTTTGTAATTATTGATAGTAGAGGGTCCTATAAGGATGTAATTAAGATCAATTTCAAAATCGAAGCTCAAATTTGAAAGTTATGACAATTTTAGTTTATGGGGCTAAATTGAATAAAATGCAAAATTTTAGGTGACACTCGAATAATGAAATTGAACTGATATATGCATATAATAGAATTATATAAGATGTTTAATATTGATAAATTGGATTGAATTATTATATAGATCGAGAATTGAATCAAACCAATTATAACCGGAGAAAATGTAAAATTGTTATTAGTACTAAGAGAATTGCTCGTTTACTATTTTTCCAAGAAAGTTCATATGAACTTACTATTTTATTCATGTTTTGATTTAATTGTATTTGATTAGTTCATTAGTTTATATAAATGTGAACTAGTTGATTTTTGGCATCGAATGGATTAAATCATAAAGTATGAAATATATTGTGATTACGCATAGGTACAAGGTACTAAATGGAAATGAAATGTTTATATGATTGGCATGATATTGTATACACTGTTACAGGGATTGAATTGAAACTATCATAATAATAATGCCCATGTGAACTTAGTAAAGGATTAGGATACATATGACATGCCATTAGGGTCAAATATAAAAACAATTAGGGATTTACATGGTTATTTAAGATCCAACATTTGTTGCAGATTATTGATTCATAAATGTTAGCTTGTGTGAACAAATATGTTAGCTTGTATGAAAAACTCTGACTACTGCCAGCTTGTGTGAGCACTATAATCATGTGTATCCGGCTTCAGTTTACTAAGGTTCCCTCAGGCGAGAAAAATGATAACTTAACGGAAATGAAATGGTTGAAATGATTGGATGTGAATTGAACTGCTTATATTGTAAATTGTATAAGGCTTGAATAGTACATGTTATAAGATGTAATGTTTGAACATGCATATGATTTGAGTTATAAGTTCTTGTGATGCAAATGATCTAACTTATTGATTGTGTTGTTGAATTTTACATGAAAATATAAGGATGCCAAAGGATGTCATGTTATATACCAAAGTGTTTTAATTGTTAAATTGTTGAAATGTTAAGGCAAGTTAAGTAATTTTCATATGGACCTACAAAGCATTCAATATGGTTAACACTTTGCCTTCTTTTTCCCTTGTAGATTTTTGAATTGCAGAACATGTCAAGCGAATCAACGAGAAGCTTACACTATCCTATTATTGATTCGACAGTCTATTTATTGTTTTAAGGCTTAGTTATATGGCATGCACATAGATGTTTGTTATGTTTGATCTTTGATAAGGGTAATGCCCATTTGTATATGAATGTTTTGGTATCATGTTGAGATATATGAATGACACTTAAAATAACATGTTGAGCGTGAAATGGTATAGTTAAGATGATGATGTTGAATGGTTAAATGCATGATTGAATGATTTGTGATTCAATAAGTTGAATTGATATGTTTTGATGCTAAATTGAAGTTATATTGGATTGATTGAGTGGAATGGTTAAATGGATTGTCTTAGCATGTGTTTGGGATGTTTTGGTGTAGGTAAAGTTGTGCCTTTATGCATAAAATGAATGAGATTAGGTGTAAGCTTGAAATAGGTACCGAATTGCTTATATTTTATCCAAAATAGAGTATACGTCCCAATGAGCAACTTTTCTCCTAACAATGTCGGTCGACAGTAAGTGATGTCAAGACGTCAAGTGGTCTGACATTGTGACGTGACAAACTATTTGGTGATGTCTTGACGTGAAAGTGATAACGTCGTGACGTAGGCCCTTAAGTTTAAACTTTGCAATTTGGTCTTATTTCATACTTAGGTCAACAAAAGAGCTTTTGTAAGCTCAATTGAGACTCAGAAAAAATTGTAGATCCTTATATGAATGTGTTTAGAATATGATTGAATGTTTGAATGGTTTATTTGCGGTATATTTTATAGTAATTACTTCGGTGACGGATGTGGCATCCTATAGCTTAGACCTGACGATCGGGTCAGGTAAGGGGTATTATAGAAACTATGTCTTTCAAAGATCATCTTATGACTAGTGGTCAAGGATAAAAAAAAAAAAACACGATGGGTGGTTACAATAAAGACATTGCTCTTGTGGATGGGGATTTTGCAATGAGAATGATTGATGAAGTCTGTTCTATCAAGTTCTCGGAGAGAGTTCATAAGTTGGTAGAGATAAGTATGGAGCAAATGGTGTTTGTTAAGTTGTTAGGAATGAGGATTGAACTTAACGCTTTGTACAATCATATTTATGCTCTGTGGAAACCACAACCATATGTTTATCTTATGGATGTTGATAATGATTATTTTTTGGCTAAGTTAAAAAATGAGAATAATTTTTTGACAGCTTTATCGAAAGGTTAATGGGTCGTGTACTACCATTATGTTACTATCCAACCATGGACTCCTATGTTCAGTACAAGTCAACCTTATCCTCTAAATGTTATTGCATGGATTAGATTACCCGATCTCTCTGGTGTATGTACAAGAAAAGCATTTTAAAGGTAATCGGTGAAACAATTGGGCGGGTTATTAAAATCGATTACAAAACTCATAGTGGTTCACGGGAAAGATTTGCTCCTATGACTATTAGTATTGATTTGAGCAATCCATTAGTTTCGAAGATTTGGATTGATGACTATCTTCAAAAGGTTGAATATGAACCCCTTTTAAAAATTTGTTATAGTTGTGAAAGATATGGTCACTTAAATAAGGGCAACGCATTGAATGCTAGAAATGAGTCACAAGATGTTGACCCATTGGAAAACCAACTGGTACAACTAAAGTAGGAGTCGTCGGTCAAAAAAGAGAAGTACGAGGATTGGATGGTTGCCCAATAGAAATCATGTAAGTTAACAAGGAAAATAGATAATTTTATCAAAAGAAATCAAGGCAGCAGTCAAGAAAATTCCAAAATTGAGGCTTTGTTAAATTTGGAAAAAGGATTTGATAACAGGGAAAAAGGTCAATATAGGAAAGTATTGACCTTTCTCTTTGGGGCCTATTAACCGAACTCACAAGCCCAATAGGAGAGATGAAGGTAAGCAAGTCATGAAGAAACAAGATCATGGGCTTGACAAGGCTAAACCCATTTCTGGGGGCCCGTTAATTATTGCAAATCAGGTGGATTGTTCTTTACCAATTTTTATAGGAAAAAAGTCCATACATGTTTAGATAAAGAAAAACACGTAGTGGTATCAGTGGAGGAAATTGAAAACATAAATCCTAATATTTACAAGGCTATTGACAATATTTGTTAAGAGATGAGAACAATTTGCTCTTTTAGGGTGGTTCGGGTTCGTCTTTTCGACCTCTAGATGGTACTGTTAAGAATTTGTCCTCCTACGTTGGGTTCAAGGTTGGAAGGGGAATGCAATTGCAACGTTCGAAAAACTTGGAAGTGTTAGTTGTGGTGCAATGGATGACATGGTCGAGCGTCTCAACCATGAGTTAGAAACAATTAACAGAGATATGAAAGGAGTTGAGTTAGATGTCAGTCTTGATCAGGATGTTGTGGCTTTGGAGCCGTCAACATAATGTGATTTTCTTTTCCCTTATCTTTTGAATTATTTTACATGAGTTGCAAGTTTTTTGTTTGAAGCATTTAAGGGTGTGGTAGCTTTAGTTTTGATTATTTTCTGAAGGAATATATAAGAGATTATTCTCCTTATATTATTATGGTGCTTGAGCAAAGAGTCAATGGGTTAAGGGTCGATGATATCATAAAGAGAATTGGTCTACGATATTCTTATTGTGTTGAAGCTAATGGGTTTTTTGGTTTTATGGTTTGATCTTGTCAAAGTTTAAGTCATTTTCAACCATTTTCAATTCATTTATATACAAGTGGTACTACCTTTTAATAATGTTTATTGTTACTTTACTACTATTTATGGTAAATCTAATTCTTCAAAACATAAATAATTATGGGAATTTTTATGTATAGTTGCTAGGATAGTGCAAGACCCAGGGATTTTAGCGGGCGATTTTAATGCTGTAACAGCCTAATTTTTAGTGGTATCGGGAATAGAGATTTGAGATCACTAAATCTGACGGGTGAGTTGAAAATTTAATAAATTAATACCTATGAGTCAAATATGAATATAAAAGTATTTTTGAATTAGTGAATTTGGTGATTTAAAAGAATTAATTAGCTAAAATGGGTCGAGAATGAGGTATCGAGACCTCGACTTCATAAACTGAGCCATAAATATTTTTATAAATATTTATGGAGTGTTGGTGAGGTAATAATAAAATTTAGTCAGAAAATTTTGACGTTTGGGTGGTTAATTAAATAAAAAGAACTAAATTGAAAAAGGTGTAAAAGTTGCTAAAATGATTAAATAGCTCAATTGTCAAATGAGGAAGGACCTAAAGTGAAAATAAGCCCAAAGGAGATATTTTGGCCAGCAATAGCTGAGAAAAATCAGGAAGTGGGTGAAATAAGGGTAAAATTGGAAAATTGCCAAAATTGGCTAAATAAAAATGGGACTAAATTGGAATATCTAGAATTCTCTTCATTTCTCTTCATATTGATCAGCTGAAAAACAACCATGGAGGAGGGTTCAAGCTGGTTTTCATACTCTAGCTTCATGTAAGTTTAATTCTTGCTTTCTCCTTGAAATTTTTATGTTTTTAGACTTTTACAATTGGGTCCAACTTATTATTTCATTAGTTTTTGATTCCATGGATAATTTTTGAAGTTGTTATGGATGAGTGCTGGAAATATATGATGATTTGGCATGAAATTAGAGCTTTAAATTGTTTATATTCTGATTTTATTGAAAGAATTGAATAGAAAGTGAATGTTTGGAACCTAATTGTAAAAGAGTTTGAAGTTAGAGTTTTATGTGGAAATTCTGAATTTCAATAGTTATGAAATAACTTATAATGTCTAGAAAAATTATTAATTGAGAAAATTATCTTAATTGAGGGGTTAATTGAGCAAGGACTGAATTGTATGAATTGTGATATTTGGGGCAAAATGGAAATCAACATTTTACACTAAAACTGTTTTGGACAGCAGCAGTAGTCTAACTTTGAAAAATCACCAAAAATTGTATAAATGGAATTAGAGAATTAATAAAATATGAAATTAAAGCTTATTGAGTCTAGTTTCTTATAAAATAAATTATGTAAGCAATAAAGTTGTAAATCATGAGATACGATAACTTTTGTGAGACAAGGTCAGAATGATTTTGGGTTCCCCTGTTCTAACTTTGTAAAATCATAAAAAATTGGATAAAAATAATTAGGGGCTTATACTTATATGTTTAGAATCCTGAATGAGTCTATTTTCAAGATAATCAAACGGGAACATCATTCAAATTCTGTACGAGGAGATAATTAATTTTTAGTGAAGAAGGTTCATAACTGTCAGATAGCAGAACATGGGAGATTTCAATGAATAAACTGTATTAATTGGCCCAGAAAAAAATTATGAAATTTTTATGGTAATAATATATGTGAGTCTAGTTTCAGGGAAAATTAGCGGATCTTAATTTTGAGTTCCGTAGCTTCAGATATAAATAATTTAGTGACTATGACACAGATGGACAGCTTGAATATTCACCTAAGTAGATAGTGAAAATTATGGATAATGTTACCTACAAGTATGTTGTTTATACTAAGGATGTGGATGGAGAGGAGGAGGAGAAAAATATACAAAAATATATTAATGACTCGTGTATAAATTGATCACATGCCCGATTATAATCGATAAGTGTTGGATTAGAAATGATATAATGTTTTATTTGGAATATTTATTATGAAATTATAATTATTGTTATAATACAAAAATTGAACTTGTGAGTTTATATGGCTAAATTTTAGTGATTATTTGTTAATTTTATGAATTTCATGATGTGTTATTTCATATGTATTGATGATAAAATCGTGAATAATGTAAAAGCATGCAAATTGAATAAATAATCAAATTGAGTATTTCAGTTCAGTGACAAGATGAATTGAAGGCAAAGACCATGGTTGGACCATGGCAACAAGTGATAAGTGATAGCTTCGGCTACACTTATCTAATCAAGGACAAATGAAAGTGATAAGTGATAGCTTCGGCTACACTTATCTGATCAAGGACAAATGACAAGTGAAAAGTGATAGCTTCGGCTACCTGATCAGTGAAAAGTGGTAGCTTCGCACCGATCGAGTGAAAAGTGGTAGCTCGCGGCACCGATCGGTGAAAAGTGGTAGCTTCACGCACCGATCGATGAAAAGTGGTAGCTCCGGCTACTTGATCAGTGAAAAATGGTAGCTCCGGCTACTTGATCAGTGAATAGTGGTAGTTTCGACTACAAGTGACAAGTGATTTCCGTATAAGACCATATCTGGGATATGGCATCGGTGTGATATATGCTACTGTATAAGACCATATCTGGGATATGGCGTCAGTGAGATATGTGATTCGTGTAAGACCATAGTTGGGCTATGACATCGATATATGAATATGTGTAAGACCATAGCTGGGCTATGGCATCATTATGTGAAGATGTGTAAGACCATAGTTGAACTATGGCATCGAGAAAACGAAGTACTCAATTCCGTAAGACGTTCACTAATTTGACAAAGTTTGGTAAGTGTTACATGGAATTATGTGATACAAGGAAATACGAGTTGATAAGATATGAGTATAGAACTTGGTTGATAAATGAATTCCTTTGTGATTATATAATTGTTCATCTTGAATGTACTGTCCATATATATTGATAATTCAAATGTTTTAATGAATAAGTTTCGACATGGAATAAATTGAACACGAGATAAATAATTATGAAATTGAACTCGGAATTCATGAAAATGACAGTTATTGATATATAGAGACATGAGAGATTGATATATTAATATGGAAAATGTTTGATAAATGTGTTTATTCATAATTATGGAATTATATACCTCATGTGTACTATTTGCATAAAGATGATATTTCAAATACTTTGGTTATTTAAGCTTAAATATGAAATAGTATGAAATCAAGATAAGTTGTTATGAAAACATATTTAGATTACAAAGATATGGCTGATATATGTTGTATGATTACATAACGTGAAATTGTGTATATATATGAGAAATTTATTGAGAATTGAGCCCATACACGTTTCTTGTTATTTATATGAAGTGTACGACTGTCAAGGGTGATGAAGTTATAAATAGAGAGTTACACGGGTTGAAAACACGGGCGTGTGACTCTCCAAAGTGTGAAAATTTTCTAAGTGTTGCAAAAGTTTCATATGTTTACGGTTTGGTCCCGAACCACCCTGAATGTATGTTTTGGGCCCCGTAGGCCCATATAAGGGATGTTAAACATATGTATGAAAGTTTTTAATTTAGAAGAAATTTTATGGCTTATTTTTACATGATTGATCATATTAAGTTCGGTACTGCCTCGTACCCTATTCTAGGCTCGGAATACGGGTAGGGGGTGTTACAAATGCGATCTTAACTAGTGATGAAAAGAACGAGGGGTTTCGATTAGTTGGTAGAGGATGTAAGTTGTTGTATGGTTTTCTATTTTGCAATGGCCTAAAGGATTTGGGTTTCAAAGGGCCAAATTTTACGTGGAGTAGGGGTCATGTGTTTGAAAGACTCGATTGAGCTATATACAATGGTTTCTAAACTCGATTATATCCTAAAATGTTGGTCCTACATTTGTTGAAAATAAAGTTGGATCATAGACCGATATCGGTTGAGTTTGGGAGGAGGGCTTAGCAACCCTTTATATTTTTTGCTAAATGGATTTCTTATCCATCGTTTAAGGATTTGGTAATGGATGATTGGTTGACTTCTCATTCGTCAAAAATTATCACTCATTTTACCAAAAAGCTTAAATTGTAGAATAATGAGGTTTTCAACAATATTCTCTCTTAGAAATGCCAAGTAATGGGAAGACTTAAGGGCGTTCAAGCTTTTATTGAGAGACAACGTGCTAATGGTTTGCTTAAGCTTAAAAAGAGGTTGTTGATGGAACTTGAGAAGATATTGGATCTGGAAGAAATTTTTTGGTGGCACAAATCAAGGTGTAATTAGTTATCCCATGGGGATTACAATACAAAATATTTCTATGACCTTGCAATTTTTCGATGGGCTCAAAGCAGATAATGCTCGTTGAAGATAAATGGGGATTGGTGTTTTGATAAGGATGATATTAGTAGCCATACCATTGAGTTTTTCAGGAATCTTTATACGAATGAAGGGTTGTTGTAAGGTACTTTTCCAATTTAGTGCAAGTTTTCTTTGCATACTAATGTGGACCAAGCTAGGTTTTCTAGAAAGGTGATGATTAAGGGGGTGAGATATGCTCTTTTTTATATGACACCGTTATAGGCGCTCGGTATTGATGGCTTAAATGCTCAACTTTTCCAGTTACAATGGAAAATAGTTGGACCTTCAATTGTTAGTTGGGTAAAGAATGATTTTGGAGGCAGTAGTATCAATCTTTTCTTTAATAAAACTCTCTTGGTTCTTATTCTGAAGTCTTGTTCACTGGAGGAGATTTCCTGTAACACCCCTAAGCCTGTCCTGTTATCGGAACAGAATTACAGAGTATTACCAGTCGTTATAGTACATTTGCATTAAAACAAGTGTAAATACCATATTATCCATCTAAATATAACTTTTATAGGTCTACAGTACTTTACAAGTGTAATTAAAACAAACCGGGACTCGATCGGAAGCTTAGGAAAATTTTTGTGAAGTTTTATAGTTTTTTTCTAAATAGTTCCACACGACCGTGTGGCTAATATGACACGCTCGTGTTATTGTGACACTCCCATGGTGGGCCGATAGTGAGGCTCACATGGCCTGGACACGCCCGTGTCCACTACT
The DNA here is from genome assembly GCA_025698465.1 of Gossypium longicalyx. Lineage (NCBI taxonomy): Eukaryota > Viridiplantae > Streptophyta > Magnoliopsida > Malvales > Malvaceae > Gossypium > Gossypium longicalyx. The sequence continues at coordinate 6,693,402 of CM047005.1, forward strand.
CATAGAGCATTCTGACTTGTGGCCTACGACCAAGGTACACACCCGTGTGACAACCTGTTTGTAACATTTTAGGTGCAGGGGACACAAGGCCTAACAACATGCTTGTGTGCAAGCCGTGTGTCTCACACGGTTTGGTCACACGCCCGTGTGACAAATCGAGTGGGCTCAAAATGAACCTTGCATTTCAAATTTACCAACCCTGCAAACTAAAGACTACAAGCAATTTTAATATTCCTCCATTCAACCAGTCCAAACATAATTAAACACATTTAATACTCATTAAAACATTATATCATAATCTTACACATATATTCAATAATACCTTATACTATACCAATTTAAAAGTTGCACCTAAGTACCATGACATTCAATTAAAAAGGATTACACACTATAACATTCTCATTACAACCGTTAACTATCTATTAACATTCTTCATTAGCATGGCTTATAACTAAAATAACATTAAACAATCTAGGTACATGCCATTCTTCAAAGATAGGTACATCACCAAGTATCTGAGTTCGGGAGTTGGCTTGGATGTTAAGGCGTTATTTACTTTGTACCTAACTTGCATACAGAAACAAACTGTACGCTGAGTATGCACTCAGTGGTATTTCTATAAACTAATACTTAAAACAATAATAAGCCATGTATATACATTGTAACTTAAAACCTTTTACATTCATAATCTTAACAGCTTAATCTTTTACCTTCATTTCATAACTCTTTCATATAGTTAAACAATTCATATATATATATATATATATATATATATTTATCATTCGATATCCTTCAACATTGTATACCAATCACAGTCACATAATCAATAGTAAACAGTCTTCAGTACTTTCATTTACCCCTATTAACATAACTCAGACCTAGACGGATACACGGATCCAACACACACACCGGGAATAATATACAGTGCTTCATCAACCGAAGCTGGAATACACCGTGTCAGTAACAATAACAGTAACAGTAATAGTAATAGTCAGGTACAGAGTACCTCTTCGGAACGAATCCGAAATAGTAACAGTAATCGACACATATAGTGTCTCATCGACACACAGTCGGAATATCCCTGAACACTTCCAATCCTATGGCATGCCAATTATATCCGACTAGCCCGACACTGTTAATAGGGTATTGAAATCATTTCATTTCAATTACAAAAGCAGTAAAAATTTCTATCATATCATTCATTATACATTCTAACTATTAAGAATAGCCATTGCATTGTATTAAATTATTAAGCATAGTTTATAGAAATACAAACCGTAATTCTTGGATTTACTCGATATCCTCGTTCACTTTCTCCTTTCCCTTTTTCGATGACATTTCTGGGGCTACGTTGGCTACATAAAATTTAACATTTAAAAATTATCAATGCATGTTATTTAATAACATACTCTTTCATTTCCATGTAACTTTTTCTATATTTCCAATTAGGTCCTTCCACCATAACCATTCTTTTTCCTCAAATAAACCTTATAATTTTCACTTTATACCTACTTTAAACAAGTTTAACTCTTAATATTCAATATAAAACATCAATTTTACAATTTAAATAATTTAATCTCTACTATGACAAAACTTATATCTCTCTTTACAATTTAATCCATCTCACACTTCTAACTTGAATTTCTATCACTTAATTGTAAAGATGGATTGGCTATGGTGAAAAAAGCTACTTTTCAGTTCTTTATCCATCAAACGGTTAAAAAAGCTACTTTTCAGTTCTTTATCCATAACGTTCGAAGTAGGCTTTCAGATTAAACACTAAGTCATTGTCTCTTGGAAGAAGGGTTACATTGGCTAAATCTATTATTTTGACTATTCCGAGCTACTACGAAGATCCTGATTGGAGTTTGTGAGTCAATTGAAAAGCTGGTTTGAAGTTTCATTTAGAGATCTTCAAATAAGTCAAGGAAAGTTTCTCTTTGGGATTCTCATTGTCAGCCACTAACTAATGGAGGTTTTGGACTGAGGAAATTGTTAGACTAAAACAAAGTGGTCCTTCTAAATATTGAATTCCAAATCATTACTAAGTTGGATTATTCGTAGGTCAGAGTGCTTAGGAGTAATTATAAGATTGATATTGATTGTCCAACTTCCATCAATAGAACTCGTCACTCTTTTATATGGAGGTCCTTGTCTAAAGTATGGGATTTGCTTAGGGACAATATACATTGGATCATTAGAAATGGTAAATCAATAAAGTTTTGGAAAGATAGTTGGATTCCTGGTATATGTCAATTGGTAAATTGTTTTGCAGTTCCTTTAAACATGCGACATCCTATTTGGGTAGCGAATTATGTGAACATGAGTAGTGAATGGAGATGGGAATTTATCAAACCTTTTATTGACTTTCAAATAACCATCATAATTTCTTCTATAAGTTCTCCCTCTATTGAGGCCAACCTTGATGTATGTTTGTGGCGTGAAACATCAAATGGTAGTTGCACGGTGGCATCAACTTAAAGCATGATCAAGACCCTTAGCATATGAGGAGAAATGAAATAGAGTTTGGAGAATTCAGGACCCTTAGTGTGTGAGACAATTCATTTTGATAGCTACTAAAGGTCGACTATTGACGAACAGTGAACGATTAAGAAGAGGTATAACATTCGATGTTAGTTGCTCAATTTGTTTTTACTGAATCTATGATAAACGCCTTGTGCGATTGTATGGGTGCTAGTGTCATAAGACTAAAACTTTTATCTAGCAAATTTCGCGGCCTTAGGCGATTTTTTGGGTTCAAATCCGCCTAAGTCAACTTTATTCTCGAAAAATGCGAATTCTTACAGAAATTTTCTAGGGCACCGAAAATAAAGCGGAAGCAAACTAGAAAAGACAAGAAATTATATCAAACAGAAAATTCAAAAAAGAATAATAACATACAAGTGTTTGAGTGATTACAAATGAGGTGATGACTTCTATTTATAATTGAAAATTGAACTCCTCTAAATCCAACGGTGCAGATCAAATTATATCAACAATTGACTTCTATAGCACATTCTATGCACCGGGCTTAAATCCATGGCTCATAACAAACCAATTAGTACTTGTTAATGTTAGGCATAGTTCTTTTTTTACTGTTGATGCTGATTCTTGGCTGGTGGGTGGTATTAATAATCTATGGAACATTATGAGGAATGATTCAAGATGGGAGAGCTGCTTTGGGGCTGCTTGTTACTACATATGGAAACAACGGAATTTCTTTTGTTTTTCGGAATAAAGATTTGGATCCAAGAGGAGTGGTGCATCGTAGTATATGTCTGGCCAAAGGTTATAATAAATCGATAAAACGATTGACCGATACTAATTGTCTCTCCCAGCCGGTAGATATATGGTTGAGGCCGCCTTGTCGAGTGGTGAAAATTAACACTGATGCTGCTTTTAGTATGAAGAGGGGCGTGGCTTCTGCCGGAGTAGTTTTTCGGGATGAGAAGGGTGAATGGTTACTAGGGTTTTCTCGAAGTATTGGCTTGGCTACGGTTCTCCAATCCGAGCCTTGGGCTATTTATGATGGGTTGCAACTAAACTGGGGTCGTGGTTTTCATGAAGTAATAGTGGAAAGTGACAGTAAGGAGGCCATGGAACTGATTACAACGGTTGGGACAGCTTCTACTCAAATTGGTTGGTTAAGGAAATACGTACATTGTGCAGGCAGCAGTGGTTGGTTACTGTGCTCCATATTTCTCGGCGAGCAAATAAGGTAGTAGATATTGATGCTAAATTGGCTTTGGGTGGTCAACTGGGGCTTCAGGTTTTTCCAGATCTGGTATCGGAAGCTTTGCATCAGCTTGAAAACGATGCACTTGGGACCCAGTTTGTCTCAGTTTCTGTCTAATTAAGCACCTTTTAACAAGGTGCCTTTCCTTTGTTACCAAAAAAAAAAAAAAAGTCCATTTTGTGAAGTTAAAAAAATTATACTGGTAATGGAGTGGAAGAAAATGGCAATTGAGGTTGTTGATGATTAACATGGATCCTTTGATTCCTTGAAGTACAATGCAATAATTATCACTTTGTAAAATATTAAGATTCCTTTGTTTTTCCTTTTTTGGTACCTATCTCATGAAATGAAGACAAAGCATATATAATGGCCACATTTTTAGACTAGCCATTAACATCCACCATCCCCTACATTGTCCACAAGTTGACCCCCGGGCTGCTCTTTTATATCTCTGGATCCTTAAAACTTATCTTCTTCTTTTTAATTATTTTTCCATTTATATTACATTTTTTTTTCTATTCATTATCTTCAATGAATCTAATGGGGAAAAAAAAAGCAGATAAGTTTTAAGGATAAAAATAACAACTTTACATCAAAATCAGGAAAATAAACAAGATTAGAAGTTTACAAAATAGAAGAGAGTCTAGAAGAATGATAAAAAAAATAATAATATTGGATAAAACTAATTATTGAACCAAAAAAGAAGAAACTTTCGGTTGAATATTATAGTGTAGTACTGGACATTGAATCACTGCTGCAGGAGAACCCAAGGCATATAATTGAAGTTGATAAACCAATCATAATATGGCCTTTTCTTTATTTATTTTTCGTATCATAATGTTGATAAAAGTTATAAATATCATTCGTTCAAAGGCAATTCGCAACCGTGTTTATTGTAGAGTTAGCCCTTTATGTGTTGATAACAATTTCCTCCTTCTATTTTATAAGTTGCACAAGTAATTGACACGTGTTTTATTTTACTTTTTTTTATTTATAAAATTCATAGTTATTCTTTAAGTATATTTAAACAACTATATTCATGTACGATGCTCATTGAGTTAATCATATTTTAATTACACTGCTAATCTCACTTATATTTTGGTGCGGGTCCATTCCTACTTGGGTTTTGGAACTACAGTGGAATATTATTTGTTAGCCAGCCTTGGGCTTATGGAAAATTGCTCAAATAAATAGCATGCCTTCATATTTTTCATATAAAAAAGTTATATGATTAATCGCTAATTAAATTTTAGTTAAAACTTAATCCTACATAAACAATTACCATACGTGAATCTTTAACGCTACCATGCCCATTTATCATAGCTAAATTTTATCCAATTATATTCTAGTTCAAATATGTATTTGCAATTTATTATATTTGTACTTATAATGTTTAAAAAAGATGTTTAAATTAAATTTTACTTCAACTCATTTTACTGCAATTGGCAAATAAAGAATAAATGACTAGTAAAAGTTTTAAAGAACACATAATTAATGAGTGCCCCCCCCCCCCCTTAACACATACTACAAAATGATATTTCGGCTTAACATGGCCAACAAAATTTTTCTTCATCCCAACCATTTCCCCATCGGAAACTTGCGTTAAGCTCAACGAAAGAACCTAGCAAAAATAAATAATACTACTACAAACCTACCCCAAATTCATTTACATTAGCCTGTAGAAGCTCTTTCAGCGCTGAGGGTGGTATTACACCAATCTCTCGACCTTCAAGACTATACAGTGTCGAGATATGTTTGTTTTCCTGACATCCCACTTTTAGAACAGGTTACAAAAAGGCCCAAAACTTTACCTCAATCACAACTCTATCCTTAGCCGCCTCATTTCAGATCGAAATAACAGGCTCGAATTCAGTGTTCGGCGAGCAAGACTTCTAATGTCCTCTCGAGAACAGTCCCGTGTTATGCGAACCAGCTCCCAGAGGGCACCCCCATTTATCATGTCCTTTGCATTTGCTTCTGAAATTTCAAAAGGTTAAAAAAATTAAGGTCCCAACGTGTATAGTGTCTCACAAAGATTAATTTTTATCAATGGAGAATTCAACTGACCATGCTGTGCCAAATGACACAGTGCGAGCTCAATGTGTCGCCTAATAGGTGCAGCATCATTGTTAGCATTTTGCACAATCCATGGAAGTGCACCTTCATCGATAAGAAGTGATCTCCCGCTTCGTATACCTGAAGTAACACGAGAGCTATGTGTAGACCATTTCATGCTAGATGTTATCAAGCTAAATGACTGATATTTTGAAAAGAACTACACAGCTTAAGTCAGATTTGAGCTTTAGAATAAAGAGAGCTACGTTGATGCAGAAGGATAACTAAAACTTCACAGCAGTCAACAGTCAACAACGGCATGCAACAGATCCAAGACTTACCATTAGTAGATGCACGAGATTCACATTTTGCAAAGTTGGCAATTCCACGAGCTACTTGGGAAAGAACATCTGGATGTCTGCATCTCACCATTCCCAGCAATGCCTTGATTCCACCTTCAGTCCTCAGTGTTGCTTGCAGTTTATCTGGAAGAAGCATGAGAATGTGTAAGAAGCAGAAAGAACAGCCCAGTTCAAGCATTGCCAAAGCAGGATTTAAGTTCAATAGCAACCATAAGCACAAGTACTAAGCATAACTAGAATTTATCATGGAAGCCTAAATGACAAAGCCAAAGGCGTGACAGATCCCCTAAATGGAATACTCCTATTACATGAAATGAAGCCGCAAAGTAGTGCATGTAATGGATAATACAACCAAGAAATTCTTCATGTAGTAGATCTAATTAATCATAGAATTTATGTAGTACCGAGAGATCAATTATATAATAGCAATTAAAATTATACCGGATATGGGAAAATAAACACTGTAATGTAAAAGAGGTAATACAAAGATAAATTAGTATACCATTCCCACACAGGTTAGCTATAGCTCCAGCAACCATGCGTAGAGTCTGAGGATCCTCAGCATCAGATGCTGTAGTAGACAATAAACTGATTCCCCCTTGAACCATTATGAGTTCTTGATTGGCTTCTGCTTTGCATAAAAGGAAAAGATATTAAACCTATGTAGTCAGAACTCAAAACCAATCAGTGGACGAACTCTTGGCACAAAAACACCAGTAGACTGATATACTCAAAAATGATAAGAAGGATATTTAAAGAAAAATATTACCATTCATTGCAAGATTAGCAATTGCACCAGCTGCTACTCTGCGAACAGTTTCATCCTCATAACTTCTTAGAAGCATCAGCAAGGAAGTAAGACCACCAGCTTCAACAATCCTTTCCTGGTTTGCTTCTGCTCAGTAAATGGAAAGTGCTCCTCATTACTCGCATACCAAGACATAGCACAATTTCGTCCTCATTAGAGGAACTGGATTTATTTGAACAATTAACTTTTATAACAGGGTAAAGAAGAAGCCTTTTCAAACAAAAAGAGATGGAAATATTAGCTTTGGCCAACCAACACAAGCAGAATACTGAGGCTGAGAAAGCAACAACAAACAAGGTAATAAAGTTGTACAATACTGATTTTAATGCTTAAACATTCAAATTAGTTTTACCCAAAGCACTCCATAACATGAGTATCAGCAATTAGCACCCAAGGTCTACAAGCAACTTTTCCAAAAGACAGATTACAAGTTGAACAGACTTCTAACCATCAGCTATCTATACAGAGTACCTTAGCAAGGACACAAGACACCAAAGCTTTTGCTCACCTTCAGCTGCTAGGTTTGCCACTACTTTTACAGCATGAATGCGTACATTAGCATCTTCTGACTCAAGCAAATCCAATATCTTTTGCACTCCAACTGATAAATTGATAAAAGGAAAATAAGAAATTCATGGGGAAAAAACAGTTCAAGCAATATTTTAGAAAAATAACATAATTTATGACCTTGATCAAATAGTGCAGAAACTGGTGTCTTATGTCCACTCAAAGAGTCCCTAACTTGAGACATTGGAGAATCTAAACCAGGATAAGCATTTCCAGATCCACCTCTTGCAAGACACCTTCTCATCTACATATGTAAAATAAAAAAGATATCAGCATAAAGGTGCGCTTGAGTTTGAATGCCAAGGATGCTAAGTCTCACAGATGATATTAAATGCAACAAAATTTTCAGTCAAGCACATAAAGGAAAAACCATCAAATAGAAGATCTAGTCTTTCTAAGCTAAGTTCAATGCAAGGAGAAAATTTATAAAAATACAAGGAGCTCCTTTTGATATGATCCAAGTTTTTGACATTGAAACCAGATACTAGATCATAATGTTGATGAGAGAAGCCAACTGTGGAAAGCTCAAATACTCAACAAAGCTTCGAATTACATATATCAGGATGTCAATTGTATTCAGAAAGAGAATCTAACAATAGCATGAAAAGCATGCATAACACCAAATACCTGGTCGGCTTCAAAAGTCAGTTGTAACATCTGACTTCTTAGTATTATTATTTCTTCTTCAAGCTTCTTTTTCTGATGAACCTCATCCTCCAGAGCTATTTGTAGCTTTAAGATTTCAGCATCTCCACCTGCCTAAAACACCAAATTAATCCTCATATAACCGATATCAATAGAAGCTCGGAAATTGGTATAAACGTATTCATTTTTTGAATAGTAAGTATACCCCGGCATCCATGTGCTGTCCTAGTTGACTTTTAAGTTTGTTGACCTCCTTTTCAGCTTCCTTTCTCATATGAGTTTCTTTCTCTAGCAGTTTTTTTACCTCAGCAATGTCCTCAGAAAATCCAGGCCCCTAAAAATTATGATGAAGATGAAACATGTTAACAAAAGACAACACAAGATGGACTAAAATACTGTGTACACCACCTAGTAATGGCAACTGAGTTCGTACAAGGACATTATACTTGACCATCATGCAACTAATATGTGTACACCATTATTAAAAACAGAGTCTTTTTACCATTATGTTGAATGCCAAACAAATCACCAACAAGCCATAAATACGTATTTCAGACATTGATAATACTATAAGAATAAAGTTTGAATTAATCACATCTTCCAATAAACTCATGCGAAATAGAGAACTTTGAACTTGAGTTTGCAGAAATAGCTTTGAGAGGTAATTGCCACAGTATGGGACAAAATCTGACTGATGAAAGAAACTTTAAGCCACATATACAAGAAAATTAGAAAAAAACATGGCTCAACAATGGGCATGCTACTACATATATAAAGTGAAACTTAAACACAAGAAAACTATGCCATGATAAGTTAGGAAAATAATGCACAATTCCTTAATGCTGTTATATCAAAGAAAGATCATAAATGTCATCAAGACAAGTTCCCAACTGGCTAGCCATGAATTCACCTGATAAACTTAACATGAAACAAGATATGGTTCTTGATGCAAAGTACCTCCCCATTACATTTGTCCTTCATGAAGCCATCATGCTGATGCTTCCGTTGATTCTCTATCATCTTTTCCTCCAGCTTCTTAACTGATTCCATATATTCCATCTGGCACTTTAGTCGTTCCTTCTGTAAAAGGAGCAACCAGATGTTCAATATCAATATATCACATTCTCAAGCAAATAACTGTTTAAGAATGAATAATGGAAAATATAAAAACATGAGGTTATAGAATCACGCATCAGGGGGAGTGATGAATTGCTGAACTAACCTCTAAGGCATCTGTGAAATTTCTCTCAACCTCAGAGACACGGTTTTGTGCTTCTAAGTTTATTCTTTCAACTTCGTCATCAAAAGCCTTCTGTTGCCTTTCATTTTCTGCAATGAGCTTGTCCAGCTGTATTTCAAGCCTTCTAGCCAAACTTTTATAATCAAACTCTTCCTTTATTCTCAACATATTCTCCACCTTCATTGCCTGTACATAATGGAGTTAGCAAGGTAATAGCATCTTACTTTTACATAATTTAGAGACCATGTTACACAAAACATGAAGCAATGGACAGATGAGAGAAATGTGTCAAACAACAACGAAGAGAAGCTTAAATATAACTACGATGCATCTTGCCCAGTGCCTTCACTTTATAATCATGAGTTGTTTGAAAGCAGATATTACTTATAGCAAACACATGATAGATTATAGTTTGAGCCCATTTAGGTGTAAGAACTCACCCTTTGACCAAACAATATCGTACTTGCAGTCTCTCCTCGATGTCGTGGGGAAGGGCCAATTGTCACAATTAATGAGGTCCTGGCAGTACCTGCAATACGTAGAATCTATCTCATAATAACTCAAAAACATTCAACTCCAGATATAAAACTCCTAAAGAAATATATAAAAATTTAGATCATAAACATCTTCGCCATAATAGCTTAGTTAGGTTAAAATGTAGCCGGGGCACACGCCAACTTAAATTAACATAAAAGATGACTTACCTCCGAAAGAATCTCTGAGTAGCCTTGTAAGTTTTGAATCACGAATGGGCACATGAGCACTATTCTCTGCTAAAGCATTAATACACTTTCCCAAAGCACTCAGTGAAAGGTTAATAGACTTAGCTTCTTCCAACATGTGTCCCTCACTTCCTGCCAGAAGCAAAGAGTATCAAACTCATCATCTACCAACCGGATCCAACTCAAAAGTAACACCAGCACTAGCACTTAAGAAAGTATACAGGTATATATAGGTTGGATAGGAAATATAACTTCTTTGCCGAAGATATATATATGAGATGCAATGCTTAAAAATCTTAGGTGGCAAAAAATGAAAATGCTCTTTGATATGCAGCATGCAACCAATTTGCCACTGGAGGGGAAGAAAAGATAAGCACCTGACTTTTGAACACGCTCTGAGCCTGCCAAATCTACCAATACTAGCTTGCTTTTCCGGACAAGAGGCTTTGGAGGTTTGACAAAGTGAGAAGACTTGTCTGATTCACTTGGAATGGCAACTTCTTCTCCCAAGACTGATCTCTTAACATGTACCTGCAGTAACAAGGTTGAATATATATTATTTCACTAAAGGATAATACAACTGCATAAATAACTACAGGTAGGTAATAAAATGTGGTGCATAAATTCGGAAGCAGAAATGAAAAAATTAGTCACCATCAATATGGCATGACTGCGAGAAGATTCAGTATTCAACTTAGTATTTGCAGCAATTCGATGAGCTTCCCCTAACCTCAGTAGCTCCAAAAAACTCTGCTCATCCTTAATTTCTACATGAGTTGCCCCCGGTAAGGACACATCTCCAGTTCTGGGATCTTCCACAATGGAAATATTATCATTTGCCGGATCAAGGAGATCCTGGATGGTCTCCATGTAAAGCTACAAGGAAACATTGGAAACAAACTAGTAAAAGTTCTTACTGTGGAAACACAAAAGCAGAAAGTCTAACAAAAAAATCAGAGCATATAAACTGTAAGGAAACAATAAAAAAATTTAAAATCCAAGAAGCATTTTATACAAAATAGCACAGTTGGACAAACATGATACCACCAAAGAAATTACATTCAATTAATTTTCAGAACTAAGCATCACACATATTACAGAATAAAATTCATGAGTCTATCAACCTGCATATAAGAAACAGAGATAGAATCTGTTTCTGGAGAAACATTAGCTAAAATCTCCTCCATTGAACGAACCATTATTCCACGAGCGGATGTATCTTCCTCACCCAATCGTCCAAGAGTGAAAGTTTTCCCAGTTCCAGTCTGGCCATAAGCCATAACTGTACCGTTATAACCATCCAGAACACTCTGCAAAAACCAAAGCAAAAATGATTTAGGGGCAAAACACTAAGCGCTAAACGTGCATAATTTAATGGCATTGTATTGTAAAATTAAGAAAACATTTGAAATGAAACAGACCTCCACAACAGGTTTAGCAACAACTTCGTAGACACGTTTTTGAGAAGCAAACTCGGTAAGCACTTCATCAAACTCGTAGGTTTCTGATTCCCAATTGTTCTTCCTAAGTTTAAGCCTCTTAAGCTATAAGTAAAACAAAATTTATTAATAAAACAATAAATGTAAAAAAAAAATCGCTAATAACCGTCCTACGTAAGAGCAACAAAATGAAATTGAGAACTTCAATATTTTAGGTTTTTTTTTTTTTTTACCTCGGGTTGGAGTTCAACGCAATCGGCAAAATCTGCATCGGCAGTCAACTCTTCTGCATTTCGCGGCCTTAATCTAACGGCTACTCGAACTCTTCCGGGCACTGTAGAGAAAAAACCGAGCGCAATAAATCATTTACTTGGTATAGCACTATGGAATCAATTACAGGAAATAATTGAAAGACTAACCGCCGTCACCTCCAGCAGCGGTGGTGAAAGAGGCAGAGCTAGTCCGGCGAAGAGCAGATCCCGTCGAGTGATTGGATGAAGGAGGAAGCCTTGATTTGAATGAAGATGATCTGATATTAGATGAAGCGGGGGGCTTAATAGCTCCCTTGTTGGTACCCGTACCATTTCTGTAACCATTGGAAGCCATCACTTTTTCCCCTTCTTTTTTGTTTTTTGTTTTTTGTTTTTTAACTTTTTGGAGTTATAGCTTGCTTTGAAGTTCAATGGTTACAGAGTTACAGTGACTAACTTTTGGCGTGGGTTCGTGAAACGGTGAATTCGAAGTTCAAAACAAAGCGATTATGGATGGAGGGAGGGAGGGAGGGGGGCCCACTGTGTTTGGGAATGAGACAAAGACGGTCTGAGGCTTAGCACAGATTCATCCTCCACGGGCCCCATTTTGAAGTTTAAATTTTCAAAAGTTACCGAAACAGTGTTTTAACTTTTTCCTTCTTTATTTGCGGTGCACTTAGATTCCGGCAATTGGTCGTGAAGTGGACAGCTCGGCAGTTTCTTCAAACGACAGCATTGTCCTTCGTCTCATCTCCTACAACCACGATCGCTATTCGATAAATCTGGAAACTTACTACGGAAGCCTTTTTAACTCCCTGTTTTTTCTCCTGCAGTATATATCTATGTTACCATGCCCATTCATCGACGTCGTTTTGATGTTTCCTTTTTTTTTCTTTTTTGTAATTTTCTGTAAACGAAGACCAAATCATAATTTTCCTTTAAAGAAAGAGAGTAGTTGCTCCGTTAAATTCATTATACTATTTGTCCGGCCATTTAGATGGAATATAACGACACGTTAGCATTATAATAAATCATATTTAATATTAGGTTAATTGCCCTAAACATCTCAAAATCTTACCTAAATTTTAAATTAATTCTCAAATTTCAAAATATTTTAATAAATTATCAAATAGATCCTTTCTTTTAAGAATTTATTGGATTTTATGTATTTTAATAATTTTATGTGTTCTTTTTAACACCACCAAATTTAAGTTATCTACGCTATAACTATATTTATATTTATAATTTGATTCATATGTTTTAAATATGTTCAACGTCAAATTTAAAATGTTATTTTAATGCCTAAGTTGATAGAATGACTTCATTGATACAATAATAAAATATATACTTTGAAATTTTAATTAAAAAATCTGTAAAATTTTTGTATTTAGACTTTTCAAAGTATACAAATAATATATTTGTATTGTCCTCAATTTATATAAAGCTTTTATTGTTTAAAATATGTGAATCTACTTCCTACCCCTCATATTATATATATTTGTATTTAGATTTTACTAAATTTTTTGGTGGATAAAGAATTTACTACACATTAATTCCTTAGAAAATCATTTGTAATAAATGAATGGTATTGATGGGTCAATAATTTGGTAATTTTATGAATATACAATAATAATAATAATAATAATAAAGCACAGAAAAATCTAAACTAGATTTTAGAAGACGCTATGCTCACTTCCTTATCCATGAAAGGCTTTTTTATCTCAATAATGTGAGAAAAAATTTAATTATTAAAACAGGCGTATTTAAATTATTTACGAAAATACATAAAATGAACATTACACAGTTAGTGCTATTGACGTATCAAGCGGTACACTTAAATTTTCACTCAATCATTTAACCATCATTATAAGTTATCTAAAAATAATAATTTTATTAGTATTGTCATTGTGTCAAGCGACACTTATATGTATTTTTTTAGAAATACTCGCAAGAAATACAAGTTTTTTTAGTTTAAATAAAAGGGAAAAAATATTTTTTCATGTCGGCGGCACTGGAAGTGAATTTTTTTATTGATTTTTGTAAAAAAATATTTGAAAGGGAAAAAAAAAGGTAAAAAAAATTGGTGTACTAATTCTTTACATGGTGTCATCATCGACCACAATTGTAACACCCCTCACCCGTATCCAACGCCGGGACAGGGTTCGTGGTATTTTTCAGACTTAAACATTCACAACATGCAAAACCGGGCCACAAAGTTTTTGTCCAAAATTAAAACATCTTAAACACATACATATCGTCCCTTACAGACCTTCGAAGCCTATAACATACATTGGGGTGGTTCGGAACTAAAACAAGAACTTTGAAAATATATGGGCAACTTAACTAATTTTCTTACTTCGGAGAGTCACACGCCCGTGTGGATTGGACCGTGTGGTTACACACGTCCGTGTATCTATCCGTGTGGACAATTTCAAAGCTATTTTCCAAGCCAATTGTCACCCTTAATTACCTACATACACTTATATATTTTCATAGCAATTAACATGGGATATTTGAGTAATTATATATCCACAATCAAGACACAAGCATGACATTCTCACAACAACACATAACATATTACCAACCATGCATGGCACACAAGCATATTCACATCACCAATATCAGACATAACATGAATAGCAAGATTTATAAGTCAGAATCATTAGCTCACTAAAGACCAATATATTTGGCCAAATTATAATAACACATGTTATAAAACTAGATCCCTATACATGCCACTCACTTGATAATTCTAGCATATGTGTTTATACTCTCAAGGTGTTGGCTTGATAGTGTGATGTTTGCCTCCGACGATCTCCAACCCCGAGCTAACGACAACACTAAAAGAAATGGAAAGGAGGGGTAAGCTTTCCGCTTAGTAAGCTCGCATGAAAATAATAAGCAATTTACTAACATGCTTTCCATAGTAAAACTATCCCAATTGTACATTTACACATGTTCTGATTAAGCTGTTTTCTTGAGTCATAGTCACTAAATCATTTATATCTGGAGTGTCGGAACTCCAAATTAATATCCGTAAATTTTTCCAGAAACTAGACTCATATATCTTTCCACCATAAAATTTTCAGAATTTTTTATTCTTCCAATAAGTACAATTTATTATTCAAAGTTTCCCCTTTTTTGCTGTTTGACAACTTCGACCTTTCTTCACCAAAATTTATTTATCTCATAGTGCAAGACTCGGATAATGTTTCCGTCTCTTTATCCTGAAAGTATACTCATAAGGATTTTATATATATGATTTCTAACTCATAATTATTTTTTTACAATTTCTAGTGATTTTCCCAAGTCAGAATAGGGGATTTCAAACTCATTCTGACATTATCTCACAAGAATTCAAATATCTCATAATAAAAAATTCTTTTGCTTACATTGCTTCCCTTATGTGAAACTAGACTCATTAAGCTTTAATTTCATATATTATTCAGCCTCTAATTCGACTTCCACCATTTATGGTGATTTTTCAAAATCGGGCTACTGCTGCTGTTCAACACTGTTTCAGTGCAAAAATCATAATAGCTACCATAATTCCATTGTCACATTGATCATGGACTCATTATTTCATAAATCTCATATTCAATTGCACAATGTAGGTTAACATGATATTACAACACAATTAATAATCATAAGCATGAGGATGAATCATCTTTCAAATCTTTGCACTTGTTCATCATGTATACACATATATATGCATGAATTCGCTTACTCATCATTTATCACATTTTAATAAGGCATCACTTATGAGTATAATGTACGTACATGTACATATCCATAGCATATCAATTAACTTTACATTTATCATCACGCCCATCTTGAGACTCTCATCGCATTATTCATTATAATACCCATTGAATTTCTTATGGGCCTTTCCTTTTCCAGTTGTACACTCGAGGTGTACGTTTCTTTCCAAGTGGTACACACAAAGTATACCTTTCCTTTTCATTTGGTATACACAAAGTATACCTTTCATTTCCAAATTCGATAGCCGAAGCTATTCCTTTTTACATTTGATAGCCGAAGCTATCCCTTTTCACATTCGATAGCGAAAGCTATCCCTTTTCACATTTGATAGCCGAAGCTATCCCTTTTCACATTCGATAGCCGAAGCTACCACTGTTTACTGATCAGGTAGCTGGAGCTACCACTTTTCACTAATCAGGTAGCCGAAGCTACTACTTTTCACTGATCAGGTAGCCGAAGCTACCATTTTTCACTGATCAGGTAGCCGAAGCTACCACTTTTCACTGATCAGGTAGCCGAAACTACCACTTTTCACATTATACACACAAGTCGTACATTTCCTTTTCATAATGAGATCAAAAGATTATCCTTTAGGGACAACCTTTATTGCAACATATGCAAGATCTCATATTCTCGGTAATCACCAATTTCTTTTAAATATCACATCCTATCAAATTTCTATTAACATCAAATTCAATACAATTATAGCAAATTATATTTCATGTATATCAATAATATCATGAATAATTGACTTATTAAGTCACGCGAACTTACCTCGGATCCAGAAATGACACTTTACCATTCTAGTCCATAACCTTGTATTTTCTCGATTTAAGCCCAAATCTCGATTTCCTTGATCTATAATATCACATTTAGCCTAATAATTAGTCACACTATTCATATGGGTCTAAAAATCATTTTTTTACAAATTTGCATTTTGACCCCTAAACTTTTGCATATTTGTACTTTTGCCCCAAGGTTCGGAAATTAAACTTCTTCCTATTTTCTTATGTTTTATGACATGCTGATCATTTTTCCCTTCTATGGAAACATAAAATTCTCACTCTAACATGTACTTATGAACATTAGGTATTTTTACCGATTATGTCGTTTTACTCGTTTTCACGTAAAATTGCTTAGCAAAAGTTGTTTAACACAATTTCAAGCTTCATATTCTACCATTAAACATCAAAATACATGCATATCATTCATGAGTAAATTTTTAAACATAAATCCTAGCTCAAAATAATGGTAGAAATGAGCAGATCATGTTACCAGGATTTCAAAAATATATAGAACATTAAAAACGGAGCTCGGAATTACTTACTATTAAGCTTGAAAGCTTGGACAAACCCTAAACATGGCTGATCTTGGTACATTCTGCTGTAGCAATAAGAAAGGGACACATTTGGGGTTTAAAATTTGTCTTTTAATTCATTTTACCCCTAAATGACCAAAATGCCCTTTTTACAATTCTTTCAAATTTTACCCAACCAAGGTCATTTTTGTCCAAAAAGTTATACAAAGGTTTAATTATCATTTAAGGACATCCCATTTAAAATTTCATGGCAATTAGACACCTCTAACATATAAAACTCAACTTTTGCACTTTTTACAATTTAGTCCTTTTTCTAAATTGAGTGCCCAAACGTCGAAATTTTCGAACGAAATTTTCACGAAATCATTCCGTGAAATTGTAGACCATAAAAATACAATAAAAATGAAAATTTTCTCATCAAATTTGTAGTCCCGAAACCACTGTTTTGACTAAGCCCAAAATCGTGATGTTACAACAATGGTGGATTTTTCGATGATTTTCAATTCCAACACCATGATTCGAATTATTTGGTCGGCGATGGTGGGGGATACGCCGATTCAACTTTGCATCGCTAGAGTTTCTCTGTAATGGCCCATTTTTCAGTAAAATCGGAATAGTGGTTTCGTGACCACAAATCCGATCTAGAAAGAAAAATTATTTTAATATTGTGGCATAGTCTATATTACAATAGAAATACTGCATGAAAATTTTGATAGGAAAATTTTATTGATTATATAGTTAAATTGATAAAAAGAGAAAAGAAAAAAAATGCATTCTCGAGACTCCGTTCCGATAAATTGGATTCGTAAATATTTATTATAAATGTTTACGAAGTTAGTTGTGTGTCTAATTAGGTTTTGATTAAGTGAATTCGACTTAATTAGAAGTAATTAGGAAAAAAGATTAAATTGAAATAAGTGTGAAAGTTTAATTATAGGTTAAAGAAAATAAAAAAGGACTAAATAGATAAATATGCTATTATTATAAAATGAGGCGGTTTAACGTTAAAAAGAAAAAAAAATCTAAGATATTTTTGATATAAAATATATATTATATATTATATTAACTTAATATTTAAGTATTAATATATAATATATTATAGTATTATATTATATATAATATAATATATAAAACATAAAGTCAAGTAAAGTAAAGAAACAGAATAAAAAGAAGAAACAAAATAGAATAGCAGGGACGAAATAGGGAAAAAGGGAGAAAGAGAAAAGAAAAAGAAAATTTGAGATTTCAAGGGTTCAAATTCAATTTGGTAAGTCAATTTAATTTATTTTCTTGTAATTATTGAGTTTTTATGATCCTAGAACAAAATACTATTAGGTATATGTTGAAATTTTGAGAGTTAGTAGATTTTTTTTTATAGTTTATGTTGAATTTATGGATAAATTAGAGATTGAACTTATGAAAAATTCAAATTAGAATTGAGAAAAAAAAAGATTGAATTGTGAAATAGATTGCAATAAGGAGTAAATTATAAGAAGTTTGAAATTGGGGTTTATTAGTGAAAATTTGGGAGTTAAACTAAGTTATAAGTAGAATTTAAATAAAAATAAAGTATAAATTGTAATACAAATAGAAATAATTTTAGTTATAGAATAAATTGAAATGTAAGTTAATGTAAAAAATGATGAATTTATTATATCATACATGTTTATTTTTTTAATAGCATAGGAAAGTCATTAAATTATTTTTCTCTAACATATAAATGTTATATGTTTTATATGAAATTGAAGAGAAAGAAAAGAAAGGAGAAGACCTAATTGAAGAAAAAGGAAAAGAGAAGGCTAAGGAGTGAAGGAAGACATCATCCCAATCTTTTTGTTGTAAGTACTACAAGATATTTTTAAAAATTAATTTTATTTAGATGCTTATATTGTAGTATATAATTATTTAAAAATAAAAATGTAATATATATGTATATATTTAAATTTATAAGTAAATAAATAATAATAATAATAGATTATGGAATTATGAAATTTGAAAAGAAAATTATAATTGGAGAATATAAGAAGTTATATTGTTTAAACATTAAGTAATAATGTTGTGACAAAAGTATATGTGTGAAAAAGATGTGATATTTGTGAATTCTGTAATATGTACTAAATTGTAATGATGAAGAAATGAGAAATCTTTTTCGAGATATTTATGTAAAGCATTTAAATGTATGAAATTCAGTTTTAATGCCCAAGTAGATGAGTTTAGAACTACTAGGATATTAGTGGCATGCCATTAAAGAACTCTAGCGCGCTCTCTGATTATTAGCACATTAGTGCTCTCCGTTCTATTATTAGCACATTAAGTGCTCTCTGTTTAGCACATCTGTACTCTCTGTATAGCACTTTAGTGCTCTCTGTTTGTTTGTGCATAATAATGCACTTCTGTATTTGTTCTGTATATCCAGTGTGTTCTATAAAGTCTACTTTGGGCTAAAGTTATAAGTTGTGAATTAAAGCGAATTATCAATGTACTAAGGTAAGTTTTATAACTTATATAATAATAAATTAAATTTTGTTAATATAAGATACAGCTAAAGAAACTTATATGCATATAAATATATATTGATCAATTGGGATTATAATATTTTAATGGGATTTATTTGCCTATTTATTCTTGTAGTGCTTACTAAGTCTTCACCGGCTTAACGCGTTTAATTTTAACGCGTAGGTACAGTTAGACTCGAAGAGGTAGAGTCGGCTAGAAGATCTCTCATCTCATCACATCCTCAAGAGCTTCATAAGTAGGTACCATATTTTGAATTAAAAGTGGCATGTACATAGGTGTTGTTTTGATCACATTAGAATGTTACAAGACTTTTGTTGTAAAAAAAAAATGGTATTTAGTATTATAATGTTTATACTAATGAAATGGTATAAAAGTTTATATAGTATATATATATGGTATTGGTTGTTTTTGGTTTGAACTTGCAGGGGTTTTATACAAAATAAGCAGAAATGCTGCCGAAATTTAAAAAAAAAAATTTGTTCCACTCCTAATACGTATTTTGGGTCTCGAGGGTCTATTATAAAGACTTAAAAGTTAAACTATGCTATGAATGTTATTTATTTATGAATTATTTTTAAATTGTCCAATATGTCCGATAATGCTCATAACCCTGATCCAGCGACGGTTTAGGGTTAAGGGGTGTTACATTCTCGATTCTCAAATTGTGTTCTGCTGATGAAGATGAGAATGAAAGATTGTTATTTTAGCTTTGTTTTTTTGTTTAAAGAAGGGGGTGATAATGGTAAAAGAAATATAATTTTCTATCTGAAAAATAGTGATATGAAAAAAAAAAGCTATAAAATGTTATAACGGCTGTGTCAAGTTTTATGTGAAAGGAAAGTAATTGCAGATAGATTTTTTCAAATATCTCAAAAAAAAAGTAGCAGTCACAATTAAAGTGGTGCAGCGAAAAAAAAATTATGTAAAGATTTGGCAATTGTAGTAGTCTTTTTTTTCTTTTGTCAGTCAATTTTCTTTTTAATTTTTAGTTTTTTTTTTAATTTCCTTTCCCATGAAGCTTGTTAAAATTAATTTTACATCTTAGGAATTGACTTGTAGTACAATTAAAGAAGAGAGAAAAAATTATTTATTTTACGTTTCTTACCATTAATTTCCTTTTTCATGAGCTTGTCACAATTAATTTTACATTTTTTTTTTGGTGCAGAAAACAGTCTAAAGAGATAACAAAAGATTACATAAAAGAATTGAAGGAAAAAGTACCCCTAGTAATATTCTTTTCTAAAATTTCATGAATTTCCATTGGCGAGGTTTCATATAAGTATAAATCTTCCTCGTTTGCAAAAGCCATTTTAGTTAAAATGTCTACAATCTGATTTTTTTCTCTAGGAATATGTCGTACAAACCACATTTCTTCTTGGGATAAAATATGTTGAATTCTCCTAAAGAAAGAAATACTTGGTTCAGCTGAATTGCAATCACAAGTAACTTTGATTACCTCTAGATTGTCGGACAATATAAGTGCTCTATCATGCCCTTGCTTGCGAAGCAGGAGTAAACTGTCCAAAATCCCCCATAACTCAGCAACAAAAACTGAAGACTTCCCTAGAAATCGATTATAGTCTAGTATTCACTTGCCCATTTTGTCCCAAATCACGCCACCTACAACAGATAAACCAATGTTCATTTGAACAGCACCATTAGTATTAAGGTAAACACACGTAAGGAATAAAGGAGCATAAAGAGGAGGAGATCTCGTCTTCGAAGCGGCTGTATAAATTGACGAGAATTGAGTAGCCTAACTAAAAGACACTTTGATGATCTCATTTGGATCCATAGAAATCCCTTGAAAAATAAAGAGATTCTTATTTTCCAAAGACGCCACGCTAATAGTCCAAAGAAGCAAGCCCAATTGGTATCCCTTTTGTTTTGACATGAATGGTCTTCTAAGTTTGAGAGCGCCCAATCTACTAGGTTGCTTGAGAAAAAAATTATGCTACTTGCCTTGGGGAATAAATTGGAGCCAAACACCCATAGTGATTGGACAGTCTCTAAGCACATGTAAGGCATGCTCATATCGATAACCACAAAAGGGAACAAGTTTCATCCTGACCAATTTTCCTGCGAACCCTCTCAGCATTGGTAAGAAGTCTCTGTTTAAGGACAATCCAAATGAAGTGTTTCATTCTCTGAGGCAAGGAAATTTCCATACAATATTCCAGACTGCATCTTTAGGATTCCACGAGGCTTCATTTATCATCCAATAAGCACTTTTGACAGAGAAATTACATGTTGCAGAACGAGATTAAGAGATATAATTTGGACCTATAGAGGACAAAGGTGGTGGAATGCTAACGATGTGTTTAATAACATCCTTTGTCAACCAAACACGAAAAAGGTCAAGGTTCCAAGCACCATTCTCCAAAATCATCCCACTCAATTTACAATCCTGATTAACATTCACATGAGCATGAACAAGTTTGATTAAAGTTCCCACATTAGGAACCCAATCATCCACCCAAAAACGTATATTGTTTCCGTTTCCAACCAACCAAATCAAAGAACTAATTATTTTACATTTCTCACGAATCTTGTTTGCAATCATTTTTTTCATTTAAAAAGTTGACAACTGAAGCAACTTTTGACTTTTTGTCAGCCAAGATTTTTTTAAAATCAATTTATTTTTTAAATTTGGCTGCACCACTTTAATTATGACTGTTAACTCTTTTTCTTTTCTTGATCTTTTTAAAATTGTCTGCAATTAATTTCCTTTTGCATAAGGCTTGTCATTATCATTATAGCCTTTTGTAGCATTCTTTCCATATCACTATTTTTCTATTTCCATATCACTATTTTTCAAATAGAAAATTATATTTCCTGTACCACTATCACCCTCTATTCTTTAAAAAAAACCCAAAAATAAATATTTCATTCTCATCTTCACGGGTAAAACACTGTCTAGGAATCAAGAAACTCCAGCGATGCAAAGTCTGTAACATCCTCAAAACCCCCTTGGTCGTGAATAATATGAAATAAAAGCTTAGCAAAATAAGGTATAAGATCAAAAAAAATGAAAGTTGCAATATATCAAAAGAGAGTTAAATTAAGAAACATGACATGAAGTATTAAGGAAGGGACTAAATCGTAAATATGTGAAATTTTTTTGGCTCAAGTGTAAATACTCAAAATTTAAGGGATCGAAGTATAAAAATGAAAATTTTGAAGGACCAAAAGTGAAAATAATCTAACCTACTAAGATATGGAATTGGCATGCAAAGACCAAATTGAATAGGTGAAGAATTGTGAGGGACTAAATAATAATTTTACCAAATTAAGTGATGATTCAAGGATGAAATTTTGAAAGATCATGAAGGGTAAAATGATCAATTAGCAAGAGAGAGAATTCTAGAATGTAATGATGATGTTGATGATATCTTGGTGATTTTTTTAATTAATTAGTTAAAAATTATTTTATTAAAATTTTACTTAGATATTTATTATTATTTTATTTAGAAAATGGTAGTATAAAAAGAAAGGAAGGATGAAGGAAATTTATCATCCTTCCAACGTGAATGAAAGGATGAGAAAAGAAGTTTTTTTTTACAATTTAGTCCTTTGCCATGAAAACCTACCTTTTTACCCAAAATTTTTGAAAATTTCCTTAGATATTAAAGAGAAAAATGAAGTAGAGATTCTAGAGAATATGTTCATCAATTTAGAAGCAAGAAAATAGTATATGAAAGTGAAGAAAATGAGAAGAAAAAGGAAGAAAAATGGTGAAGATGAGAAATGCATGGAAATGAAGAAGAAATAGAGAAATTCTTAACAAACGAGGTATTTCAATAGATTGAGTTAAAGATATTTTGAGTGAGATGTATGAAACATGTATTTAATCTTGTTAGGATTGACCCGATTAAGCAACGAACAAGAAAAAATAGTGAAATAAATTGAGAAATTGAACACACAAATTTAACGTGGAAAAACCCCTCCAAAGAGGATAAAAAACTACAGGCAAAGATAATTTTACTATAATGACAAAAAACAAAGAGTACAAAAAGATGGAGATAAAAACTAAACCCCGAAAACCGAAAATAAAGAACCCACAAAACTTAAACACAAAATTCTCTAAATGTGTTATGAGTTCTAATCTCTAATGGGTGTATTTTTCTAAGGTTGTAAAAGAGCCATTTATAGGCTAAATTCATAGGTCAAATAATAATAAAATAATCTAAACTAATCAGTGTTTGATTGAAATAAGTAAACAGAGTTTAACTGAAAGATTATTTTTCAAATTTGGCTCAAAATAGGAGTCATATTTAACAAATCTAAATACTAGAAATAGAAAGTATTTGATGAAGAATAGAAACTTAAAACATTAAATTGGTAAGAGATAATGTGATTTGTATAGTGAAAAGTACTAAGATTAAGAAATGAATATGTAATCTACACATAAACATAAGTGTTTAAATTGTATAGTAATCAAAAGTATGGCACTTATGTGTGAATGAATGAAAGATAGTGCAAAGAATCATGGAAAAGATTAAAATATTTTTTTCATTAAATTAGTTTGGACAGCAGCAGTGAAAGAAACGAAATTTTATAATTTGAGATATATTAATTTTCATGAAACAAGGTCGGAGTGGATTTGGGTTCCGATGTTCTAACTTTGGAAAATTATAAAAAAATTGTAAAAAAATTATTAGGGTTTTAAATTTATATTTTTTAAATTATTAATGAGTCCATTTTCAAGAGAAACAAACAAAAACATCATCCAAACTCCATAATAAGAGATAATTAATTTTTATTAAGGAAAGGTCGAAGCTGTCAAACAGTAGAACATGGACAAATTTAAAGAATTTACTGTACTTATTGGCTAAGTCATAAATTCTGAAATTTTTATGGTAAAAATATATTTGAGTCTAGTTTCAAAAACATCAAGCGAATCTTAATTTCGAATTCTTTAGCTCAAGATATAAATAATTTAGTGACTATGACTCAACTGGACAGCTTTAATATGAACACATAAGTAAATAGTGGAATTATAGATAATGTTACATATAAGCATATTATATACTAAAAGTTAAAGATTCTAACAAATATATACATAAAGGATGTGGAATGGAGAGGAGGAGGAGGAAAAAAAATATATGAATATATATATAGTAGATGAATTTAAAATGTTTCGAAATAGTTGTAAGTGATGAAATGATTAATACATGTGAGTATGTTTAAACGAATTGATAAAATAATAAGTGAATAATTGTTAATTGATGTGATATTGAATTCTTTATTAAAATTTTATGAAGAATTAAATTGATTGGCACAATTTAGAAATAAATATGAAATATACGTAAAGTGGGTAAACTACTTTTGAAAGTGCAAGTCCTCCAATGGTCTTATTTGTAAAACTTTAGTATTTGTGTTAATTTTATATACTTTGTTATCTTTGATTGAATATCATGTTTTTATGAGCTCCTTTAACTCATAATTGTTCTATCGTAAATTCAATTATTACTTAAATGAGTTAATGATCTATATTAATTAAATAATATCATGCATTGATCTGAAATTTTTAGTAGTTGCTTCGGCAATGAATGTGACATCTTGATGCCTTGACTCGGCGACCGGGTCGGGTATAGGGGTGTTACAAAGTGAATCAGCGTATCCCCCACCGGCACCAAATTATTTTTTATATATAATTTACAATGATGGGTGAATGATTGAAGGGAATTTGAGGGATGTTGGCATGTCAGGTGGCACCGATTATGCACTATTCATTTTGCCTATTTTTGTAAATAATTTGTAGTTGGCCTATTTCAGTAATTATTATTTTTCAATATTAAGGTATAAAAACCTCCAAGAAACTTAGCAATAACTAAGGTATAGTAAGAGTAACGTTGGTTAAAGGATTTTAGATTATAAGTGTAGAAGGTTATGTTTAATTTCCTAATATTTACGTATATTTATATTAAAATAAAAGGGGAAAATTATGTTACCAACGTCTTTATTCAAATTTTGTGGAATGGTGAATTTACAACAGAATTTAAACCAATGAGAGGGTTTAAACAAAGAGATTCGCTTTCATCGTATCTCTTTGTCCTATGTATGGAGCGCCTAGGTCATTGTATTAAGAAGGCAGTTGCAGATGGTTTGTGGAAGCTGATTCATCTTTCGACAGATGGTCCACCTATTTCTCACCTATTTTTTTGCAGACGATTTGGTGCTCTTTTGTAAAGCAAATTTAAACCAAGCGGGAATCGTTGATG
Source organism: Gossypium longicalyx (assembly GCA_025698465.1). Taxonomy (NCBI): domain Eukaryota; kingdom Viridiplantae; phylum Streptophyta; class Magnoliopsida; order Malvales; family Malvaceae; genus Gossypium; species Gossypium longicalyx. The sequence goes on from CM047005.1 coordinate 6,719,048, forward strand.
AAATCCTCTTATGATTCAATTATTTTTTCAAGGAAAAAAGTGAATCATCAGAAAACTCAAGTATTTTTTTTCCTAATGTTGGCAATGAGCTAACAAATAATATTAGTAGGAAACTTGGTGTTACTCGGGTTGAGGATCGTGAAAATACACTAGGGTTCCTCTCTTTCATAAAAGAGTTACAAGAGGAACTTATGTTTTCATATTAGACAAGATTAAGAAAAAAAAAATAATCGGAAATCAGTACTCCAAGCGATCCCGAGCTATTTCATGCAAACAGTTCTTATTCCAGTTAGTAATTGTAATGAAATTGAAAAAACCATTAAGAGCTTTGTTTGGGGGTTTGTTGATTCTCATAGAAAGACGGCTCTGGTTAGTTAGGATACATGTTGTCAACCGCGTGATAGAAGGGGTCTTGAGTTTCGAAAACTACTCAATCAGAACAAAGCGTTTCTTTTAAAGCTTGGTTTTGTTATTATTTTAAAGCAATATTCTCTTTGCATCCAATTATTACCATCAAAATATAAAGTGTATGGTGGCTGCGTATTGAGTGTAAAAAGAGATAATTGTAGCTTTGTATGGAGTTTGCTAGGCTAGATTTGGGAAGAACTTTATGGAAGCATCTATCGGTATATTGGAGATAGTCAACAAACAAAACTTTGGACCAATAATTGGATAAATTGTAACAACCCGATTTTTAGTGGTGTCGGAAAATATAGTTTTGGGACTTTATTTCCGTAAATTGAGTCTGTAAATATTAAATTGAGTTATTTACGGAGTTAATATTTTGATGAATTAAAATTTGATTGTAACGACTCGAAAATCAATGGTGTCGAAAATGATGGTTTCAGAACCCCAATTACAATCATCGAGTCCGTAAATATTAAATATTTACGAGATTAATATAAAGTGTAATTGAAGTTTGGTTCTCTAATTTTGTTAATTGGATAGTTAATTAATGTACAAGAGCTAAATTGTAAAAGTAGTAAAAGTTAATCGCTTTAAAATTTTAATTAACTGGAGGACTAAATGAGTAAATAGACCACTTTAAAAGGTCCAAACGGTGTTAGATGTGTGGTGTAATCCACTAAAGTTGTTAATTTAATTAGGTTAATTAAGATTAATTATATTTTAAACTAAGTATATAAGATAAAAAGAAAAAGAAAAACAACTATCTTTTTTTCCATCTTCTTCTTCAACCGTAGCTAAGGGAAGAAAATTAGGGGTTGATGCTTTTCAACTTTAATCATTCAATTGGTAAGTAATTTCAAGTCATTTTCTTGTAATGTTTATGTTTTTGAGATCTCGGAACTTGATTTAGCTAACTCGTGTATTAATTTGTAAAACTATTGTCATTTTTAAAAGTTTCCATTGTTGATTCTGGAAGCTTTTAGTACTAAATTATTATATTTTAAGCTTAAAGATGAAAAAAAAATACTAATTTGTAAAGTGAAAACTATTAATTTTTAATATAGACTAAAGTGTAAATATTTTGAAATTGGCATGAAATTTCTATAATTATATATAACAAAGGGCTGTAAAAGGATGAAATTGAGATCAATTTCAAAATCAAAGCTCAAATTTAAAAGTTATGATAATTCCGATTTTAGGGACTAAATTGAATAAAATGCAAAATTTTAGGGACATTCAAATAGTGGAATTGAGCTGATATATGCTTACAATAGGACAGAATAAGAGGACTAAAATTGATAAATTGAATTAGTGAATAGATCAAGAATTGAACCAAACCAGGGATAATCGAGAAAAAGGTAAAATTGTTGATTAGTCCTTGAAAATTTTGTTTGTTGTTTTGACTAGGTCGGTTCATGTGGTATGTTTGTATTAAATTGTTATGTATTTAAAATTATAATTGTAAATATGTTTAATTGAAATTTGGGTTGTTTTCAATTTGGTAGAAGAAGGTGAGATATGAACTAAATTATAAAGAAATGACAAATTGAATGATAAATTGAATATAATGAATTGTGATATGAGATTAAGTAGTTGAATCGAATTAAATTGATATGATTGTGTTGATTTTCGAGATAAAGGGCTAAATTGAATAGAAGTGAAAATAGTATAAATTGATGAAATTGTAAAATTGGCTTAGTATTGTAATGAAGAATGTTATGCTATGTATTAAACGATGCCTTGATTAATAAATTAATGATATTGAAATCGATAAAACGAGGATCGAACTATAAAGAAAATTGATTATTGGCTACCCTATTAACTGTTCGGTGGAGTCGGATATAATTGCATGCCATAAGATAGATAGAGTACGGATTATTTCAACTAAGTGTCGATGAGTGCTGGGCACAACTTTTACTTCGATTATACCGATAAAACATTAGGTGCCAAACACATTAATAAGCGTTGGGCACAAACTATTTACTTCAGCATTGTCTTATGAGGCACTGAGTGTTTTTTAGGTGGCTGCTAATGATGCCATGTGTCTAAGGTCATTATGAGTACAAGAGCAATGTATTTAATAGCAAAACAATTAACTTTGTGGTAAGATATTGTGTAATTAACTTTACAGAAAATATTAGGCTCCATGCAAGATGTAAGATATTTTGTATCAGAGTAATGTATTTTTAACAAAACAATAAAATTGGAGTGTAAAAAGTATATTAAATTAGTTGTAAGGAATTTTATTTTGTAAATAATAATAATAATTTTAAATGTTACAAAACATATTATCTAATCACTGGAATGCGAAACAGGAATCCTTTACGATTGCTCCTTCAATCTGTTAGCTGGGCTTATAAGTGTATGGTCTCTATATAACACAGTTCTTCATCGAAGTAGTAAATATGATTTTATATTCATCTAATGCTTGTGCAAAGTTATGGTTGTTTAATTGCATTATATGCTTGTAATGGAACTTCGTTTTAATTGCATTTGTGATATTTAGGGTTCTTATAATAAAGTGGTTCCTCGTTGCAATAAGACAAGCTTTGTGATACATGCGGTGATGCTGGTTACGAGGAACTAATTAAAACTTGCTCTCAATGCACTATAGAACTCCATTTATAAGATAAAGATGGATTAAGTTTTAAGCAAATACCAATCGTTATCTTACAAATATCAATATCATGTTTTAGTTCAATAAAACAAGCACAACCCCACAGAGACAGAGTAAACCGTGTGAAAATCCCATTTTAACAGCATCAAATAGGTTGCATTTTTGTTTTGATAACAGCCACCGCCACCCAAATAACTTCTATTACCATAAATGAAACCAACAGTATTGCAAAAGAAAAAGAGACAAGGAATGGAGACTTTCAAGTTTGTTGAGAGCGTTTTAATAAGTGGTATCCCTTGATTGCCCCGATCCGTAGTTTTGATTTTAACAACAGCTTCTTAATAAACTTTGTACTATCCTAATCAGAGTGTTATTTTACTGCCTTTAAATATAAGAACTGTATCTTACTTTGTCCCTGTTTGCATTGAAGTAGACGTTAATGTCGGCGATGTTCTTTTGTCTGTTTGTTGCTTTGCAGGAGGACATCGGCAGAAGATATATTAAATCTACGTTGATGGAAGGTTTGATCTTGAATCATATTACAGCTTGGTGAATATGCAAACTGAAAATGGTGCTCAAAGTGTTATTGTTTTGGTGGATTGATTAAGGTTACTGGTAACACTGGAAGCACATTCAACCATGGAAGCTATTCATGCGACTGAACAAGGTATTCAATATATATTTAATTAAGACCCTAGTTTTGTGTCTCAATTTGGAGATTGCAAATTTTACATTTTCTTTTTATAAAGTACAAATAATAATCCAATAAGCTATTTTAAATTACGACAGAAAACAGAAGTTACTGTATATTATATGCTACAGATATAATTCCACTATTCCTTGTCGTAAATATAGCAAAACCTTGTTAGCAGCAATTAACCTGTTTTGATATGCCACAGGGCCATGACCATCGAGTCCTTTCGGTCCTAAACAATCTAAAGTAATGCAGGCAACAAATTCCTTCTTCTGGCATTGCAATTGTAGTGCAATCCACCCATGGATTTTGTTTCTAACCTCGTGGCGTTTTTTGATCCACTGAGGTGTTAGCTTTGTGTTTTAGTTGGCAGTCATTTGGATAAAGTTGAAGCCCTGTGAGTTAATTTAAATACCGTTAATGTAAAAATAAAAAGATGATAAAATTAAATATTATAATAATATTATAACATGATAAAAAATAAATTAAATTTACCGTATCTCATCCCATTAAATCCCTTACGGATCATTGTCTTGAGATGTCCTGCCCCATCGATTATGGGTTTCACGTGGTGGGCTTGAAACCTCTTTACGTTCATTTTTATACTTCATTTGATAACATATCGCTTATATGAGTATAATAAACCAGCAAGGAAGATAAAAACAAAAAGCGAATATTTATTTATTTGCTGACTTGCTCCAGGTTTTGGGATACAGAATCATGGATTCATGTTTTTTTTTATTCTCACCCATAAAATGATTTTATTAAAATTAAGTCTTCGTGTCTGGTTACCTCTTACAAAAATATTCATCCATTCACCAGGAAAATATATAGTGCTCAACAAATTAAACAAGTAAAAATAACATGCATGCAGCTGCTAAACACTACATAAGTTATATTCCCATCCTTGATACATCCAATAAAACTCCAAAATTATTCCAAACCTGATCAGCTGATCCCATTACAAAACCAACTTCAATTTAAACCCTAAAGATAAACAAGAAAGAAATGAAGAAGCACGTCCCCCCTGGTCCTTTAATTCCTCCTACAGTCTCCCCATCAGCAGCACATCATCTAGTGTTACACTGTATATATTAATAAAGGTAGTATTTACCCATATCCCATCCCATGCAATCCAGCTAGCTAGCCAGTTATTTTCTAGGTTTTTAAGGACTGATTCTGCGGATTACACAACTTCTTCTGTAGCTGAGCCAACAGGGTTTGGTTCTCCTGGTGAAGAAGAAGTGCTTTCTTCCTCAGCTTCTCGTTCTCTTGTATGATAATCTGATTCTCCATGTACAGTTTCAAGTTTTTTATTTCCATATCTGTTTTAATCCCGACGGCCCCGATCTTCTTTGCCCTCAATCTTCTCAACCTGTAGTACCATTATTTAAGCACCTTGTTAGAAACCAGCAGAGATAAAACAACAACAACAACAAAAAGACAAAAGAATCTTAATTAACTAACCTGTTGAACCTTGGAACACGAACGTTATGTCTTAGCTTGGACTGACGTTTTCGGCAGCATGAAGAAGAGTTAACCAACATGTTTAATATTGAGAATGGAAAAGAAAAAAAAAACTCAAGGGAACGGTTTCGTTTAGAGAGTTGGGACTTGGGAGAAGATTATTTGTGTGATCCAAGTAGGGAGAAAAAACCAAGTGTTATATAGCTGGGAAATCGTGTTTGTATCTGAAATTGTAAAAAAAAAAAAAAAAAAAAAAAAAAAAAAAAAAAAAAAAAAAAAAAAGTAAAACAGAGAGAGAAAGAGAGGCTTTTCATAGTAATGATGACACAAGGACTCATGATTACAAAGGAGCAGCAATAGAAGAAAGAATGCAGAGAGAAGGTCAGGGCAAGAAGGAAGGGTGGGAGAAAAAAGGGCTTCTCTCTTATCTTTTGTATGGATGGCCTTTATGGATTGCAAGTACCATTATTATTTAATACGATCGAGTGTGTAAAAGACTTAAGCCAAAGGGTGTAGGCTGAGTTGGGGCACACAGAAAATGACTATTCCTTCTCCATCTTCATTCACTTTATTGAATTTTAGAACTTTCCCCTTCTGTTTCTCAACTGTTAGGCCCCTTCCTCTTTACCTTATAAGTCCAAATTTCAATATATTATATTACGTTGACGCGCTGTAGTGAATCAAACAAGTGGGTGCAAGTAGTTGATGCTATCATTGCTGTAGAAAATTAACTTGAAATCCAGGGTTCATATTAACATCAAAAGAAGGAAAAGTTAAATATAAGGTGGAATTTGGGAAAGGGAAGAACCTTTGATGAGCCCTTAGCCCCTTACGTTCACCTGTTTACAAAACCAAGAAATAAAACTCCCTTTTGTTTCATATGACATTGGGAGGCAGATTTATTTGACAACCCAAAATGGGTGACATTAGAAGGGAGTCTTCCGACCAACAAATCCTCCATTTTTTTTTATTAAATTAATTAATTAGGAATCCATGCACCATCACCCATAACTTCACTGGAGAATTAATTAAAAGTCGTATAAAGAAAAGCAGAACCAACACCATGTTTTTTTTAATTATCAAAGAAATCCTTTACGTCTTGGACTGGGCAAGGGCTTGAATCAAATCCAAATGCTGTTAAATTTCACCCTCATTATTATGCTTTGTCAAACACTAATCTTTTATTATTGTGCTAACGCTTTTCGTTACGCGTTTCTAATATTTTGTTGTTGTTTAGTAAATTTGAATTTTATTACGAATGGGATGGAATTTTCAAACGTAAAATGTGAACTATGATTTAATTCAAAAGTTGGAAGGGAAAGAAAGGGGTGGATACACCTGGCACTTCCGTATTTTACTTTGTGTTCCACTATTATAAAATCCTAGGATAAAATATCTCTAATTTTCCAATTTTTATTTTTATTTTTTAAATTTTAAAATTAAGTTCAATTGTTAACATATTTATTTTATTTTTAAAAAAAAATTTTGATATGATTTTTTAAAATATAAAAAAAATTGTATTTACTTTAATAGAACTAAAAAATTATAATTGTAATCAACGTGATTTTAATAATAATAATAATAATAATAATAATAATAATAATAAAAGTAATAGACTAAACTCCAAATTTCAAAGACATATTCTAACCTTTTTATTTATTTATTCAAATTATAAAATATTTTGTGTTTAATGCGGTTAGGTTTTCTTTTGTCCATTTCCTTTCATGTATTATACTATTCAATCTGATTAGGTTCTTCTTCTAATGGATGAAAAAGTGTATATATATATATATATATATATTAGTGAATCTCTGAATGGGTTGATAATAGTTGATACTATCTTATCAGAACCTTTTTAAAATAAATTAAAATATAAACAATTTTGCTTTTACCTTAAAAAATAAATTTTAATAAAATAAAAATATGTTATTCACATATATAAACTATGTTTATATTATATAAATGTTAGTGTATAAGGTAAGCTAGGTTGTTAGCAGTCAGTTATACAATCTAGTATATTGTTAGTAGAATTGGTTAGTAGCAATTGACACTTACTCATGTATATAAGTCTGGTTTCTATACAAATTCAATCAAGAAATCAATAATAGAATATTTATTCATTCCTCATTTTATATTTCTTTTATATTTTCCTATACTTACTAACATGGTATCAGTCGCCTGACCTCCTTTTGCTTCTTCCCGCTGCTAACTCATGGTTCATTCTATTGATTCTACCGCTATTGATCGTGGCAATCCTTCCTTCTCTAGATCACGCTTGATTCAGACGTTCCCTCGTCATGATACAGTAAAGTTAGACGATGGAAATTTTGTGCAATAGCAACAGCATATACGACTCATATTAGAAGGGTATGAGTTGCTTAGGTTTCTCGAATGGACCTTACTTGTGCCACCCCATTTCGTCTCCTCTTCGAATTGAGTTTTGACTCCAAATTCTGATGCCTCGTTGTATGTTCAGCAAGATAAGCTTCTTGTCTATTGGTTATTATCAACTATTAGTTCTTCTCTGTTGTCTTCTTTTACATATGCGAAATCGGTGTGTGAGGTGTGAAGTACTGCGAATCGCCTATTCGCCACTGCCACTGGAACGAAGTTGTCACGCATAAAACACGACCTCCACTTGATCAAGAAAGGGACGATGTCGGTGAAGGAATATGTTGCGAAAATATAAAACACCTGCGCTTTGCTCAAGGCGTCTGGATTTGCAGTACGAAAGGCAGAGAAGGTGGAGATCATTCTTGTCGACCTCTCATCGGACTACAATACCGTTCTCACGTTAGCGTCATTCTTGACTGAACCGTTTCCTCTTTAGAAGCTCATCAATGTGCTCCTCGAGTTTGAGAATCGACAAGCCCATGCGGTTCATGAAGGGTCGTTTCACACGAATCTGGTAGCAATCGCTCCAATGGCATCGGTGACCTACTTAGTACGTGGTGGTTGTTCTTCCATTTCGGCTTGTGGGCGTGGATTTCGCACTCGACTTTAGTGCCAAATATGCGACCACTATGGACATTTGGCACAAAGATGTTACTATCGATTTGATCATGACTACAGCAATCCTTCAACTCTGGCTCCAACCATGGCCCCAGTGTTTTCTAGTCGTGAGGGTCAAGGATCACGCGATGGCGGTGTTAGTGAGTCTGGCTGGTACCCATTGGTGCGTGGTGGTCCGGCTATTTTCACTAGCTCTGGGTCGTACCTTGGACCCATGGTGGTAGCCACAATGGAGTCTATCTATGGCACTGCGTGCGGAGGGCAGCCTCATAATTTTTCTTTCTCAAATCCATCAGCTGCTAGGGTTATGAAACCTTTTTTTAATTCTCAAGGTGACGCCGGTCAATTAGATGGGATTTTTTGTGATGATATGGGCAAGCATACTAATCACGCTGCCCCAATACGGTGTCCATTTGCAGCATGATTTGGTTACCCAATTTCAGCGTAATTTGGGCCTCTAAAATGGGCCAAATATTGGTCCTAATGTGCCATTTAATAGGCTGATTTCTCAAGGCCGTGAGTATGAGCCATATAATAGGCCAACTCCTTCAGCCCCTAATGTGGGCCAAAATGTTGGGCCTACTGCTAACTTTGTTGGGATTGAGACAGATAGAAATTTCCCTTTTCAAAATACTAAGACTAGTGTGCCATGGCGGACTAAACCCGAAAGCTCGTGTTCATAATGTTAATGCCTCGCCATGCGTTAGGTTACCTCGCCTTCTAGACTTTCATGCCTCCGATTTTTTAACCACATCTGGGTCCAATGTCAATACGACTCAATATGGTTCTAATTTTGATGATGAAAATTCTTATATTCATATGCCTGTAAGGGCCCCCTTTTAGTGTTTTGATTTAGGGGCTATGCATCATGTATGTCGGGAAGCTACTGCTTTGCATGAGTCCATGCCATGCTCAGGTACATCTCCTCTTTTCATGGACGATAGGACCTTTACAAAAATATCGTGTGTTGGGAATTCTATTTTACCTATGAAGAGTAAGATACTTCATCTGTCTAATGTTCTGTGCGTTCCAAATATATGGAAGAATGTATTATCTGTTTCTCAGTTTGCAAGTGACAATATTCTTTGAATTTCATCCATCTTATTATGTTGTTAAGAACATCCTGACTCAGGAAATTTTACTGTGGGGCCACACTCGTGACAGGCTCTATTATTTTCCCTGGTCTCGCCTGATCCTTCTATTGCTGCTCCATCTGTTCACAACACTAAACTACAGGCTCGTAATGATGGTGATGATGTTTTCGCCTTATGACACCAATGACTTGGTCATCCGTCTACCTTGACTGTTAAATTTATTCTTGATAAGTACAAATTTGTCTCAAATAAATCATGTCTTGATAACATTTGTATTACATGTCAAAAGGGCAAATCTCATAAACTATCAAATCTCATAAACTATCTTTTTCAAACTCATCTACTGAGTATAAGGATATTTTTTATTTGGTTGCATCCAACTTATGGGGACCAACATCAGTTGTATGTGGCACTAATCTGTATTATGTTTCGTTTGTTGACATGTGTAGTCAGTTTAAGTGAATGTATCTAATTAAGCGTAAATCTCAGGCAATCGACTGTTTCCTTCAATTTCAAAATATGGTCAAGACACAGTTTGGGAAGGATATTAAGAGTTTTCAAAGTGATTGAGGAGGTGAGTATCGTGCATTCACATCTGTTTTGGCTAACCTTAGGATTCTACATCGTCTATCCTGCCTACATACATCTGAGCAGAACGAAGTTGCTGAGCGAAAACATAGACATATTGTTAAGACCGGTCTCACTCTCTTAGCCCATGCCAGTCTGCCTATGACTACTGGGGTTATGGTTTTTGTAATGCCGTTCATCTCATAAATCATTTACCTACTCCTATTCTGAAAGGTCAATCTCTCTATCGGGTTCTTTATGGTCGTGAGCCTACCTATGATCACTTACAGGTGTTTGGCTACTGAAGTTTTCTGTATTTACGACCATTTGCGAGCCACAAGTTGAGGTTTCATTCTCAGTCGTGTACATTCTTGGGGTATAGTTCCCAACATAAAGGTTATCACTATCTCACACTAGATGATAAAGTAATTGTTTCTAGTCATGTTATTTTTTATGAACGACGCTTCTTGTTTTCTTCATATACCATGGACAATATGATCTCTAGTCCATGTGTCTCCACATATGTTCCTCTTGATCATTCTACTGTCCCTCACCATTTTGCCACAGTCGAGAGTCCCACTAGTATTTCCTCCTTTACTCCTCATAATAATTCTATGATCTCTACAACAAGAGATTCGTTGGCTGAGTTAGGGGCTACTCATGAAGAGTTCCGACCCTTAACCTAGAAAAATGAGAATAGCCCGTCTGCTCTAGACTTAGTCCCTTCAACTTCAACGTCTGCTCCACTGGGGAATACTCATACTATGATTACTCAGTTCAAGGCTGGGATTTTTAAACCTAAGGCACTAGTTGTTGAAGCTGTTGATTATGAGCCACGCACAGTTGAGGAAGCTTTTGCTGGTCCAGCATGAAAACCAGCAGTCCAAGCTAAATTTGATGCCCTCATGGCCAACTTCACTTGGGAACTTATTTCTCTTTCTCATGAACGTAAGGTAATAGGGTGTAAGTGGCTTTTCAAAGTAAAAAAAAAAAAATCCTGATGGGACTATTGCTTAGCGTAAGGCTAGGTTAGTAGCAAAGGGTTGTTCACAAATTCCTGGTTATGATTTCAAGGAAACGTTCAGTCTAGTGGTCAAGCCTGCTACTATTCGAACCATATTCTTAGTTGTTGTCTCTCGTGGTTGGCAGATTCGTCAGGTCGACGCCTTCTTAAATGGTGATCTCACGGACGAAGTGTTCATGCAACAACCTCCAGGCTATGTTCAGTTTGGTCTAAACGGTGAACAATTGGTGTGTCGTCTAACAAAGGCACTATACGAATTGCGTCAAGCCCCTCGCATCTGGTCTAACATGCATCTCTGTTTATTCGTGTAATGACCAAATTCATCATCTATGTTCTAGTCTATGTGGATGATATTATTATTAAGGGGAGTGTGGCTAACAGTATATCTAGTTTTATTCAACTATTAGATAAAGAATTTTCACTTAAGGATATGGGGGACCTTTATTACTTCTTAGGTGTTGAAGTCACCCATCCTCCACTGGAAGTCTTCATTTGTGCCAGCGCAAGTACATCAAGGATCTGCTTAACAGAATTTCTTTGACTAATGCAAAAAGTGTCCACACAACAATGATCAGTTCGTCAGCCCTGTCTAAAGATGAGGGCTATCGACTTGCTAATCCTACAGAATATCAAAATCTTGTCGGTGCGCTTCAATATGTGGTTCAAACCCGACCTGATATTGCTTATGCTGTAAACCGTGTGTGTCAGTTCATACATGCACCCACTTCAGTACATTTGATGGCCCTAAAATGAATCTTACGATATTTACATGGGACCATAAATCATGGGTTGATTTTTCGTTCATCTGACCGGTTATCTCTCATTGGTTATGCTGATGCCAACTGGGGATTGGATTTTGATGATCGCAGATTTATGACTGGGTATTGTGTGTATTTTGGTGATACGACTGTTTCGTGGTGTTCGAAAAAACAGCAAGTTGTTTCTCGATCAACAGCAAAGGTTGAGTATCGCAGTCTAGCTGCGGCCACCAGTGATGTTACATGGTTAGTCTCTCTCCTAACGAAACTACAAATATCGTCTGCCAATATGCCTACTATTTGGTGTGATAATTCTGGTGCAATAACAGTTGCTGCAAATCCGGTCTTACACTCCAAGTTCATGTTTGAACTTGATCTATTTTTTGTTCGCGAAAAGGTCACTCAAGGTTCACTTGTTGTCGGAGAAGTACCAGCCTCTGACCAGGTCGTTGACATTTTCACAAAGCCCCTGTATGTCTCTTTGTTTATTCGGTTTCGAAATTTGCTTCGAGTTTTACCTATTGAGAAGTTGGGTGAATGTTAGTGTATAAGGTAAGTTAAGTTGTTAGCAGTCAATCATACAATCTGGTATATTATTAGTAGAATTGGTTAGCAACAGTTGACACTTACTCATGTATATAAGTCTAGTTTTTGTACAAATTCAATCAAGAAATCAATAATAGAATATTGAGTCATTCCTCATTTTATATTTCTTTTCTATTTTCCTATACTTACTAACAATAAATAAAAGAAAACTATTCAAGTAAAATTTATATCGAGATCACTCATACTAATCAAAACATTTTATTTTAATAATAAATTAGTTTGTATACTCAAGATTGAAATGCTTATTGCAGACAACCTATTCATGTCCTAAAGGCATCTCTTCTTTTCTTTGTAGTAATGGTAAAATTTAATGTTTCATTTGTTTAAGAAAACTTATAGTGTTAAGAAGATAAAAATGATAATGAAATACTATCATGGTGATTTTGGATTATCAAATTAATTTATTCTAAATCATCAAGGTATTTTTTCAATATTATAAATGATTATACATATGTAAAAACTTTATAATAACAAATGGTAAATTTTTAAATGTGGCACATAGGAAATGTTTTCTTTTATTGTAACATCAAATTGCTATATTATATATATATAGAAAGATACATCTAATCTTACTTTCGGTGTAATAAATTCTAGTTTGAAATTGATAACAAATATAAATTTTAAATAAGCTGTCCATCAAAAAAATTAATTTAATTTGTGAGTATTTATATTTGAAAAATATTCAATCTCATATGTTTAATATTTATAAAATAATTTTAAAAAACCAGTACACGACAATACATGTGTGGTCTGTTGCGGTGAAGGGAATTTATCACGTTGGGCTTCCCCAGCCCACAAATGAGTGGGACTAATATCACAAGTCTTTACATATTTCTTTTAGTCTTTAATATTTCTTGCCTTGAAAACAAAGATGAGGACATAGATTTGGAGGCTACTGTCAATGATTTTTGTGAAATGTTAAAAAAAGAAGAAGAACAAGAGAGCCTTGTAATAGATTAGAAGTGTAGTAAATGAAAAATAAAAACAAAAAAAACCTCATCATGCTTTTTTGAATATAGATGGATAGGAAATTGATGGGAAGTAAGACCATCGCACTAATATAGCTTACCTTTACTCATTTCTTATATTATTATGTAAATTATTGGGATTTTATTTGAATATAAAATATAAATATTTATATATTCGTATTTAAATAAATATGGAGCACAAGTATTTTAAAAAGAAATAATAGGGGAAGTAACATAAATTAGTATCACCTAGTAATGAAACACACTAGTAGTAGTAGTAGTAGTATCATGTGCAATGGAATTATATAAAGGCAGTAGTCAACAATGAAATGAATCTCTAGTGGGCATTTGGAAACGAGCTAATTGCCCTATATTTGGATTGTATCTTTGGGATTGGAATATATAAAAGAGTGATTGAATGTTCAATAGTTGTCGTTCTATATACCTTTTAAGCTATTATCCTAGACTGGGGGTTGGAAATGGAGAAGAAATTATTAAGAGTGATGAGAGCAACTTTTATGGATGATGAGTTCACATGCAACCATTGATAATGACGAGTGATCAACGGTGGAGCAGCTACTACTTCACAACCCTCAACCATGTCCATGTGGTCCAAATCACCATACCCACACCCGTACTCTATAAATTTCAAATTACTAATCTATCACTCTCCCTTACGGAATGCAGCTGTCCCTAATATTTCCTCCTCCTTTTTCTTGATTTTCTTTTTATCATCATTAAACCTAAAAAATCTGCAATTATAGTTTCTTTGAATATTCAAAATTTTGGACCAATTTATAGCAAGTTATATTATATTTAATTTTAGTCTACATGATCAGAAACTTGGAACCTGACTTTAAAGTAAAACCCAAACAAATCATGGGCCTCATGGCTCCCTCCAGCCTCTGCCACGCATATCTTCTTTCTTATCTTTTTCTAATTGAATAAAGTGGGAAATTTTTCAAATTTTTTGCCTAGATGGCTGGTTGGCCAACTCATTGTTGTCTCTGACTTTTGAGGTCTGAATTAGTTACGAGTTACTAGAAAGAGATGGAAATGGCGTGAAAATCCACACACATTTGACTTTTGCATTCTCTCATTCCCCATAAAGGGTTGAAGAAAAAAAAAAAAAAAAAAACCCTAAACCTTAATTCATAAGTAAACCAGTGTAGTTCAACCATCAACTCCATCCGAGAAATCTAAAATGTGGAAACTGAAAAGTAGGCACAGCAAGTTTGGCAAGAGATCAGGCATATATGAAGGATCCTTACAGTGAGTAATACTACTATAACTCTCGAACCATGCAATAACTATTAAATCTTTAATTATTAGGAATTGAGTTGATCAATGTACGCACTTTTGGTATGCATCTTTAAGCGTTAAATAATGTACAAGAAACTGAATGCATATGAACTGGAAACTGAAAAGGAGATGAACAAGGTTTCATACTATAAGGGCATGCCTGCTACCCAACGGAATCTTCACTTGTAGTTTCATCATCGTCATCCATTTTATCATTATGTTTTTGATCCATATCAGCCTGATCACTTCCCTCTGTTTCTGCATCTGATATTGATCCAGACTTAGCAGCTACTCTGTAGTTATTATGATGACCATCCTTGCTGTCAGCACAATCTTCAGTACCTGAGTCAGAAGTAGCAGCACCCACAAATTGCTCTTTCAAATCAGGAGCAACAATTCCAATCATCTCACTCAATGCTTGACGTTCATCATTACGCGTGGAAGTGGTAGCCTCGGAAGATGATCTACTTTGATTCTCACCTACCACAGCACGATTCTTATCATTGTCTCTAGTTTTAGGTAAGACATTTTCTCCATGGACAGAAGGATTAGTACCGTTGGCCTGACTCTCATAACCTTCTGAAGCTAAAAGGTCTGTTGTCATGGTTGTGCCTCCAGCTTCTTTGTCTTCTGTGGATTTTTGAGTCTCGTGTGGTTTATTCAACTGAGATTGTACTGAAGTATCTAGGCAAGTTGTTTGAACCCGTTCATCACTTTCATGTGCATTAGTTTCGTAATCAAACTGCATTGTATCTCCACCTAAAGTTCCACACCTGTTCAAATCTATATTCGGTTCAACCCCAATTCCAAAGCTTTCAGTTTCAAGGACACGCTCGGTACCAATGGGATCTCCTTCCAGAATAGGTGTTGTACCAACACCATCATCGTCAAAACCAAAGATGCCTTTAACAGAACGATCAGCACTTGTAAATTCTGCCTCCTGTGTATTTTCGCCAACATCTTGACTTCTCATACCACAGTCATGCTTCTCAGTAACACTGGCCTCATCACTAGAAATATTAACCCTCTGAACTGAAGTAGTGGAGCCTTCCCTGATGGTACTATTTTCACGATGGCCAGTAGGAGCCTTTTCTCTAACGCTGGTTCCATTTATGTTCTGGTACGGTACATTAAGGTCAATATCAACCGATGTGTTCTCATAATTTTCCTCATCTTCCAGAGTTCTCTGCATTGCCTTCAGTTGTTCTTGCTGCTTTGCAAACAGTATGGAGATTTCCTCAGTTGTAGAATAAAATGCTCGTAGCTGTGTTTCTCTGGGGAGCAACCACAAAAATATCACCATCCTCAATTCATAAAATGCCTAGGTATTGATGGCAGCCAATGTTAATACCAAAGACCACAATATACAAAAGGATAGAACCTTGCTCAGCAAAATGCTTAGACCAATACTGCAACTAAAAATCAAACAATAGCTATTGTCACAGAAGTCATACCGAAGCATAATTCTTTCCCTGGCACCTTTTAGCCTCCTCCTCTCATAATCAAGATCTCGCATTGTAGCATTTATTTCAAGCTCAAGGGCCGAAACTTTAGCCCATGCTTCTTCTCGGGCTGCCTGCTACCAACCGCAAAGGAAACTTCAGCTTAACAATAGACTAACTTCATAATGATGAAGAACAGAGGTTTGCTCTACCCAGATTGGTTCATCTATTTATCTGATAAACGCCAATCTAGGTACGACTGAAGAAATCAATTGTAGTGTGTTCAGATAAGAAATACTCATAACACAACATTCATTTTCTTTTTTATGCTTTCAAAAGCTGCAGGTACTACCCAGATTTACATGCAGATTAATGAAAGTGATAGCAAGTTACCAACAAAATCAATAAATAATTGAAATCTTGTATGGCAGAAAGAGAGTTCAAACAGTTGAAATAAAAAAGTATAACATCAAAGTGAAGTAAAAGGCAAATGATAAAAAATTATACCTTTTCAGTCTCAAGTTCTTTCTTCAATCCTTTTATTTCATGTTCAAGTTCTTCCACTTTCTGCTCAAATGCACATTAAATGTCAGATAAGGAATCTATTTGTATATGCTTGACTATATAAGCAAGCACAAGAAAAACACGTTTACTTTTCTTGTATTTGCAGAGGTCTTTTGTTCTTCGCAAACTTGGGTTTCCAGTTGGCGAACTTTATTATCAGAATCGACCAATTTCTGCCTAGTGTCTTCCTGCAGAAGATAGGGAAATAAGGAACAACAATTTCAGAGATCATGTAGAAAACTGGTATCATGTGTTTAACTTCAAAATCAGATGGCCCTGCAGACAATACCAGTTTGGACACCAGATCTTCCACTTGTGCTGAGCTTTTTCTCAGTGATTCCTAAGAATGGAGATGCATAAAAATTCATTTCTCAATTCTCTAGAAATAAATTACACATCAAAATCCAAACAAGCACAGGAAAATTATTCGGACCTCAAGCTTATTAATTACTTCCTTTTTCTCTGTTTCTCGTTTTAAATAAACATCTGATAGTCGTTGCAGTTCCTCCTGAGCCTCAAACTGAGCTCTTTGCACCGCTGCTTTTAAATCAGCAGTAGCTTTTTCTCGTTCTTCTCGTCTCTGGTCCCGCTCTTCATCTAACTGAACCTTAAGTTCAGCTATAGATGCCTTCTGACTAAAAGTATAAAATTAGGACATTATATCTTGTTCTTGTCTTCTTTTTGGTGCCATAAATTGGCAATGGTTAATAAAGCCTTCATTTCTTACCTCTTCATCCTTTCGTTTGCTTCAGTACATGACTGCAGGGAAGCACTAAGTCTTTCATTAAGGTCTTCTATAGCATGCTTTTGTTCAGCTGATATCCGATTGACCTCTACAAGCTCCTTTTGCTTACCATCTAACAAAATTTGTAATTCTTTGATCTGATCAAGGTATGACGTCGCAACTGATTCTTTTACCTCTTTGATTTCCTTCAGAAATAGATAACTATATATCTCAATTCTTAATCACCAAGGATGAAAAAAGTAACCAGTTAAAAGCAAGAAATAGTGACATACAGTACAAAAAATGGCATAAAATTAGAAAGAGACCCATGAAATATCATTAACACCATGTTGTACATTATTTTTCTCTCTTCTGGGAAAGTAATAGCCAGGTAAAATCAAAGTGGAATGCATGAATTTGAATTAAGCCAAACAGGAACCACAGTATCCAGTAACATAGACACTTGGCTAAACCAACTCAATGAACCCAAACATAGACATAAATCAGAAAGAATGAAAGGTCATAATCCATCAGAAGAGCATACATTTTCATGACGCTCAACGGTTGCACGATTCTCATTACGCAATGTATCTATTGTAAGCACCTGATCTTCCAATTGCTTTCTCAGTTCCTGCATTCATCAGTTCTGAGGATTATTTATTATGTGACATAAATTAATTGTTTGAACAATCATTAGACCCATGAATCTAAAATAGGATACCCTGTTTGACCGCTGAAGACTCCGAAAATCATCAAGAGATATAGGACCCTCAGGAGCACCAATGCCAATACCTTTTAATCTTTTGTTTTCACAGGTAAGCTCATCTGAACAATCTGGGGTGACCAGTAAAACATTTGAAGTTTATTAGGGGCAAATGTTTTTCATAGTAATGCTTCAGTATATTTATCCTCAAGAAGACAGGACAACCATATAAAAGGAAGAAAACGAGTCTAAAACAAGCTATTAATATTGTTATCAATAACAGCATTAGACTTACAGATTTACACATACGCCTGTTAATTGTTTCGTTGTTGTTTGAAAACTTAAAGATAGTCATGGCATTTATTTCTCACTAAGTTTATATCAATTTTATGGAAATTTTAAAGAAAATAAAGAGTTGCTAAAAATAAAGGAATGAGCTTTTCTTATATATACCAGCTTTTCTTTTTGCACATGCACCTTCTGCTGGGTGAATAGAAGTAAGAACTTCTCGATATACAAACGCAAAAGCAAGTTCTGTAAACAGGAAGACAGTTACTTTCCAAGGCATTATAAGCTTCAAATATCTTTTGAAATGAAAGAAACAAAGAACAATCACATGCTAGTTATCTGAATAAAAGAAAAGGCGGTGAACGATACAGATATTAGTATTACCATGTTGTGGAGGGGCAGAAAATGAAATGATGTCTCCATGTTGGACTTTAAATTCAGGACTATTCTTTCTCAATCTCTCCCAATTAAGATACGTCCCATTTGTGCTACAAAAAAAAAAAAAGATAGATAAAAGAATCAGAATTTAGAAATACTTAAAACCAATAAGAAATCATGGACAGCACAGTAACCTTGTATCTTTCAAGAAAACGGATGTAAAACAGTTGGGGGCCTGCTGTGTATCTTCATTGATCACTCTCTTCCTATATATTTTGCAATGTACCGCGCTAACGGAATTTGAATCAATTCGGAAACTTGTTTCCTTTACTGATCGACCAATGCAGTGCTCATCCGCAGTCAAAAGCATATTCATACCCTAGAAAAATGATCTCCTCATTAGCCTTTTACTTGTACATTACGATTTCTGTCTGATCGTTTCTTTTCTTTTTTTTTTCCAATTCCTTTCCTTTCAGTTTAACCAGTCAGGCAATTGAAGCCTTATAATGTAAATAAAAGTTGTGGGAAAATGGGAAATTTGACAACCAAAATAAAATTGAGATGACAGGGAGAGAGAGGGTTTAGGGTTTAAAAAAGAGGGAAACCTGCTGGCGTTTGCGGGCATTGTTAGAAATAGCGGTGAGAACGCCCCAAACGTTGGGATCGTTGGTTGGGAGAGGATGAGAGGAGATGTTGGCGGCGGCTGAGACTATTAACTCTTTGGGACTCAACGACAACTTAGAAGGCGGAGAGACATCGTTTTGCTTGGGCTGGGACACAATGTCCTTGGAGTTTGAACTTGGCTTTGAAGGAATTGGTGTCTCTGGTTTTTCTTCATCTTCTTTAGTGGCCATTGATGAAAGCAGAGTGCGGAGTAAAATAGAAAAAGAAAAAGGCGGGGATTTTGAAGCCCTAACTGCCCTGTATCAGTGGTACACGGGTTAGTCTCTGTTGCGTTAATTTTTGTGTTCAACAATCAATTGTAGTCATTATTTCTTTTGATAAACGGCTTAAATAATTAATTACTATTTGATCCTTAGTTGATTTCCGGTTTTTGATCCAATGAGAACATCCACTTGGTCAACTCATCTTATTGTGAAAATAACAAAACTACGTCGTTATATTTATTTTATAATATACCAAAAACAATTTTCTTTTTTAAAAAATATAACAGAAAATAAAATTTTAGGGTTGTTTGGAAATTGGAATCTCTGAAAAAGCAACAGGTTGCATTAGGTAGAAGGAATAGTATTTGGTTTTAGACACATTTCAAATTTCAGCTTTTATTAGTAGACTTGAGTTTGGATCTTAATTTCAATACATGGTTTGTTGTGCAGGACATGACTTCCAGGTTGTGGGCCGGGACTTGAGTTTGGATCTTAATTTCGATACCGTTGTTATGGACAGATTTAACATTTACCGTAGGGGGTGGCTGTTATCTCCTGATAAACGTTTAGATGGCAATCCATGCTGGTTGTCTTCCCAAACATCAATCATACCAATACATGATTACAATGGTTATGGTATTGCCATCATATCGGTCAGTCATTTAGAAGTCGTAGGCCCCTTTGAGCAGTTATGACTTACCGAAGCCACCCAATGTGGCGTTTTGAGAAGCACGACTTTTCATTTGAAATAAATTGGCAACTAGAGAAGTTGGGAAGCATCCAAACAAAAAAAAAAAGGAGCACGGGCGATTTGCAGTGCAGCATTTCAAGATTTTGATCCCACACTAAAATTTTGAAAGAGAATAAAAAGGTTTGGGCCGGAACAGGAAGGACCACCCACTGTCACAACTTAAGCTTTGCCTTGCCTACTGCTACAAGTACAAGCACTTTCCGCTTGTTGTAACCACCCACAATCTCTCCACGTACACTCACACTCACACTCAATTCCTGCCATCCATGCGCTTCCATTTCCCACTTCCCAACACTCAATTCCTCTTCTTCTTGTATAAATCTTTAATTTACGATTAATAAATTGTAATCAACAAAAACAAACGTTTAACAAAGCTCTCAATCACATAAATTAGATAAGCAAAGCCCTCTCTATTCAAATTAAATAATTTAAATAAAAAAAATAAGAAAAGAACAAATTAACGAACGGGCATAATTACGATTCAAGACAAGATAAGTGATGAAACGACGGTGGCAAAGACGGTAAAAATGATAGTGCCCAAAAGAGAAGCACTCACGCGACCAGCGGCATTATCCGATGTGCTGTTCTCTAACAAACTAGCTGGCGTGTAATGACCTGAATTTTACGGTTATCGAAAAAATGTATTTTTGAGTCTCCGTTACTGAAAAACGGATTCGTAAATATTTATGAAAAATATTTAAAATTTTAATTGAGTGGTTAATTAGAGTTTAATTAAGTAAATTTAGCTTAATAAGGATAATTGGATAAAAAGATTAAATTGAATAAAGTGTAAAAGTTTAATTATAGATTAAAAGAAAATAAAAAAGACCAAAATAGTAATTATGCCATTCAGCATAAGTGAGGCGGCATATAAAGTAAAAATCTAAAATTTTTACTTAAATATAAATAATAAATAAATTAAATTGTGACAAGTGTGTGATAAAAATAAAATACATGTGTAATAAATATTATACATACATTTGTAATATATGTATTTACTTATTATTTAAGTAAATATTAATGTTGTTGTTATTATTAAATTGATATTATATTATGAAATAAATTAAATAAAGATAAATGTATGGTAAATAAAATATACAAGTGTAATACTTATATTTGTACAATTATAGTATATTTTATTTAATTGCTTTTTATTTAAGTAAATAAATTTTTATATGAAATAAATAAAATAAATAAAAGAAAGACAAGTGTATAAAAATGATTTGGTACAAGTGTAATAATATATATGCATACAAGTGTTAAATAAATATTTGTTATTAAATAGATTATTATTATTATTATTATTATTATTATTATTATTATTATTATTATAGTAAATAAATAAAGAAAAATAAATGAAACAAAGAAAAGAAACAGAATAGGCGCAAACGAAAGGCAGGGGAAGGAAAGAAAGAAAGGAGAAAGAAAAGAAAAAGGGAGAATTAGGGTTTGAAGGTTTGGAAGTTTAATAGTTAAGTTAATTTAGTTTTTTTACTTAATTTTGATGTTTTAGAAGCTTTGGAATAAGGTTTTGATGAAATTAAGTTGATATTTTGAAAGTTATTAGATTGCTATGGTTCATGTTGAACAAAATGATGAATTAGGGATTAAGTTGATAGAAATTCAAGGTAGAAGTGAAATAAGGATTTAATTGTAAAGTAATTCATAAGTTTAATGCTTTAGGGACTAAATTGAAATAAATTTGAAATTAGGGATTTATGGGAAATTAGAGAGTTGAAATTTGATTTTAAGTGATAGTTGAGTGAAAAATAGAGAATAAATTGTAAAGAAAACAAGTTAGTTTGAATTGGGATTAAATTAGAAGTTATGTAAATATTGAGTTGAAATTGGAATAAATAAAATGAAATTGTATATTGATGAATTTTTAATTGTTTTAATTTCCGTAGCTAATATTGTGCCGAAAATCTCGGCTAAGCAAGAAAAAGGCAAAGTCAACGAGGGTTAGCCCGAAAATTATGGTTTATATTTCTATAATCTGAACTTAATATTTAATTATTGAATTTATTACTTAATATGTATAGAAAGTGCTTTGAGATGAATATTTGAATTAGAATAGATATCAGTTAGAATTGAAAAGTGAAATTATTTATTTATTGTTAAATTTTGATTGAATATTATGATAGTAACTGGGGTGAGAATTATTGTGTTATATAATTGAAATGGATTGATTAGATATGTGTTAAATTTATTGAATTTATACGGATATATGTGATTATTGTGAAAATTGAATATTTGTTATTGAAAAGTGAAATGAATTATATCGAATTATGAATATATATGATTGTTGAGATGTGTATGATTAGAAACTGGAAAATGAATTAGAAACCCTATTAACAGTATCGGACTAAGTCGGATATAGTTGGCATGCCATAGGATTGGAAGTGTTCAGGGATATTTCGACTTTGTATCGATGAGACACTATAAGTGTCGCCTTACTGTTACTGTTCCAAATTTGTTCTGAAGAGGTACTCCGTACCTTACTGTTACTGTTCCGAATTTATTCCAATGAGGTACTCTGTGTACCGCTATTCTTTATTATTATTCTTATTACGATTCTGATTCACGGTGTATTCGCTCCTACGATGAAACACTGTATGCTATCCCGGTGTGTGGGTTGGATCCGTGTAACCGTACGAGTCCGAGTCATGTTAATAGAGGTAAATAAAGGTACTGAATAATTTGACGCTCATGAATAAATGATCATTCTTTGGATAACCGAATGCTCTGCGCGTAAAGATTATTCTTGAATAATTTATCGTTCTTGAATAACCGATTGTTAAAGAGTGATGAATATTATTGAACAACTAATTGCTATTGAATGATTGAATATTCTTGAATGAAATCGAAAAATTGATCGATCATCTTGAAAATTATTTACTGATATTGAATAGTGAACAGAAGTATAAGTGAGACATATGAATGGAAAATATTATTATTTAAATGATTGTGAATCCATTTGAAAAGCTAATTGGGCTAATAGATGATAAAAATTGAATGAGTTGTAAAGAATTTATCCCTGAAATGAATAAATGAAAATTTATGATCATTAAATGATATTAAGTGTATGTTTTACTATTTAATGTTTGGATTATAAAAATACCACTGAGTTTATACTCAGCGTACGGTTGTTTCCGTGCACATGTTAAATTAAAGCTAGATCGTCGAATCAGCATCCCAGGCCGATCTCGAATTCAATGAGGTAAAGCGTGTTAATAGTTTGTAATGGCATGTACCTAGGATGTTTTATGTATGTGTCGTTTTGGATTGTTAATGTATTGATGAAATAAGTAGAATTAAGCTTGGTAATGGTATATAATAGGACTTGACTAATTTAGTATGAATTTGAATCATATTGATAATATATGATAAGTGATTGGAATTGAGTATTGGATAATATAAAAAAAATCTAAATTTAGCAAGTTTTGAGTATATTTAAATGTGTTTAGATGGGTTGAACATAGGTATTTTATGTAAATTGTCTGATAGGTCCGATAATGCTCCATAACCTTGTTCCGGCGACGGTTTGGGGATTAGGGGGTGTTATATGGCACATCAACTAAGGATCTGACGAGGTGCCAGTTGGTGGAGTTGGTGGTGAAGCTGCTAGTGGTGACGGTGCTTTGGACATTAGAGATGGGCTTGGAGATAAAGATGGTGTAGGTAAAGGCAAAGAAACTGGTTCTGGGACTGGTGCTAGCGATGGTGACTTGTCCAACAACTCAGAAGGAAGCAAAACGTTGTCAACGGTAAAAATGGCGACTGGCGGTGAGTCAAAAACTGCTTCGGCGACCCTGGATGGGCCAACCCTGTGTATAGTGTCACCGAGTCACCGGTGGTTGTAACTGTCAGATTGTACTTTTCAGCGCCGTTAGTCGCCAATGTACTGATCGGGTCCTTCATCATCTTCAACGTTCCCTTAGGTTTGTAATCTAACGAAGCATAATACTCTAAAAGTGAGACTTGTTCTGCATTGGTGAGCTTGCTCAAATCAGGGACACCTTCAGCTTTAAAAGCTTCATCGGACGGAGCAAAAACGGTTAACCCTTTATCAAGTGTCGACTCATAAGTCTTAAGTACGCCACTACTGGTAAGCAAACTAGCAAAAGTCTTACGGCCGATTTTTTCAAGCAAACCGATAATGTTGACGCCAGAAGATGACAGGGCCGAAGCCGTTAAGATACTCAGAGCGATAATCGAAGCGCTGATATCTAGGATGGAGATATTGTAGGGAATCTGTTTAACAAACTTGGTGTAAGAGGAGTCGAGTTTGGAGCCAAGAATTACGGAGCCGAAGTCAACTTTGCCACATTAGAGGTCTGTGATGTTGACGAAACCAAGGTTCCCTGGGGCATTGCCAGTGGTTTGGTAAAGCGTAGTGGTGAGGGTAGTGCCATCAGAGATTTTGTGGAGCTTTTGAGGGTCATAGTAGTCCAGAAGAACATAAAGGCTGAAGATATTTTTGACGACGAAAAAGGGGTGTTTGGATGTGATGGCAGACATAACCCCATTGTTGAGGACAAGGCAAGTTATGGTTTCTCGGGTGTTAATCTCATCAGCCAGCTTTGTTTGGATGAGGAAACTATTGTAAACAGATTAATCTGGAAAACCTTCAAGAATGGCTGTTATATTGTGGACATTGACGGCAATAACTAAAGAGAGCGTGAAAAGGAGCAAGTTGAGTCTGTGAAATGCGCCCATTGTGAATGTTGAAGAGATAGGAGGCAGGCAGTAGAGTTTAATCAGTGAAGAAGCAGAGTACAGTCCGGACAAGGGCTAAAAAGGATGACTCGGGTTAGACTTTTAATCAAGGTTAAGATAATAACAACTATGGTTTAATAATCAGAAAAAAGAATGGGACCACATGAGATGGGTCAGGGCATTATGCTTATGCCACAACTGGAAAAGAAATATAAAAAGATTTTATGGTTATGGGGGTGAACTATATTTACAATAATGGACTTTGCCTTTTTATTTTATACCATCATTGAAGCTATCAATTATGCTTGAAACTAACGAAACGAGCTTTTTATAACGGCTATTAACCCAAAGGTTAGGGTCACAATGTCTCTTAGGTTGACTTTGGCTATGTTGCTTGGTCAATCATTTGGTTTATTTCCAACTTTAAAGACTTTGCCTTGGTGTGAAGAACGTAGAACTCTACTGCAAGTGTTTAATCTAATTAATATTCGATGAATTATGTGTTTATTAACATAAATTTCAATGTGGCACAGAGAACTTTCACGATTCACCCAAAACATTTCCTTTTTATAAAGCTTACTTGTACCCTACACCACTTGACTACTTTGTACATCCATATCCCCCATCCCCGCCATAATCTCCATATTCTCAAGCATTTATGTTCTGTGTTATTTAACCTTTCTTCTCTGATCTTATTTGTGTGGCCTTTAAATATCCTGTCTAACATAATAATAATGTTAATATTGATGCCTTTATCTTCTATACGGATAAGTTTGATTTATAAAATAAACATAAAAATCAATCAAAAAATAGCGGTTTCATCAAAATTTAATGAATTTGTCATAAAATAAAATGAATGAGAAATTGTAGATTGTATTGAGATCAAAAGATAGGTGCCTAACATGTAAAGTGTTAAACACAGATAGACTTAACAAAGAATAATTAGGGTAGTTAATTAGGTTTTCCTTTTTCAGCAGGTGAAATTTTAAATGTCTTGCCTTTTTTGGCTTAGACCACTTTAAAGGTAGCATGAGCTTGCTTTGCCACCAATGATGCCTTGATTGATGAAGGGCATCATTCAATGCCACAAATGGAAGTAATATGCCTATATATTTTCCTAGCTGTAAAATTACGAGCACAATATAGTTTTAATTTTCAATCTTTTTCTTCATTTACAAGATTTTCTTTAATCTTTAGACAGTAAAGTAGGAAGCATAAATTTCAGCTGATGACGATTGACAAAGATTAAAAAAATAGGCGAAAGAGGTTGAAAGAACATAAGCTTTGCCTTTGCCTAGACATTGAAAAAGGAAATTTACCTATTGGATTAAGTAAAGTAAAAGGAGAAAATGTATGAAATTGTCAGCAACAATGTAGCATCAAAGCAAAGAGAGGGAAATATGTAGAGATTGTTTCCCATTGGATGTCATGTGATACAATGGCTATGTACCTCCATTAAGATTTTAAAGATATAATATTAGTTGGTCCACTTTATTGTCCCCATAAATTCTCATTATTACAATTTAAAAAAAAATAATTAGTAAGATTTGTCTGGGCCAACCCATAACGGGATTACTAGCCCGAGTTTGAAATCTGGTCATATTAATTATGGGGTTATTTTATTAATTTAACCCAAAAAATTTTAATATTTACAAAAATAACCTTGGTTCAAAAAATATTCATCAAAATGACCTAAAATAAGCAGTAAATTTAGGTTTTGGGAACCCAATGGCCGACACCACCTTATGTTTTGGCCCCATCGTTACCCGATGATTGTGTCAGGCTTTAAAAAAATAAATTTTTTGAGTTTGGAAACCCAATGGCCGGAACCAGGGTATTTTTTTAAATTGTATTATACTGCTATACAAAAATACTAATATTTGAAAAAAATATTGGTTCTGGCCATGTAATGGTCAGCACCAGAGATATTTAAAAAAAAAATTAGTGCTAGCCAGTAAATGGCTGGCACCAGGTACATTTTTAGGGCCTCAACACACTTTTTTTAAAAAAAATTTGGGTGCTGGCCAGTAGATGACCGGCACCAAGTACATTTTTCGGCTCCCAAGACACTTTTTTATTTTATTTTAGGAGACTGATGACTGCCACCAGTGTCATTTAAAAAAAAACTTTGGGTACTGGCAAGTAAATGGCTGACACCAAGTACATTTTTCGGCACTCTATGCACTTTTTTTTTTGGGACACTGATGGCCGGCACTAGTGTCATTTAATAAAAAAATTTAGGTGCTGACAAGTAGATAATCGGCACCAAGTACATTTTTCACTCCCAATGTACTTTTTTTTTTTTACTTTGGGGCACTGATGGTTGACACCACCTTTTTCGGGTCCCGAAATTTTTTTTTGTTTTGAGACACCGATGGCCAGCACCAACTTTTTCACATTAAAAAAATATTTTTTTCTTATTTTTGAACACTGATGGCCAGCACCAAGTATATTAAAAAAATAGTTTTCTTAATTTTGAGAATCAAATGGCCAGCACCAAACCCTCACTCTATATATAGTGGGTGGTTTGGGTTCTGGTAGTGTAAATGGATGAGATTTTTTTTGAGAAAACCATCAAAATGAAAGTGTTTTGTAGTGTATCATCAAATAAGTTTTTTGTAGTGGATTGTAGATAAGAGTTTCTTTGTAGTGTACAACCAAATTTCGGGGTTAAATTATATACTGTCATGTTTTTAACGGAGTTGAATTACATATTGTCATGTCAACCTTAAAGGTTATGCCATTAAGGGTAGGATGACTTTTTACGCCATAGATGGCTAACCGAGATGTCCAACGCAGATGAATATTATCTATGGTGCAATAGCGTTTATTCTGCAACTTATAAGTGGGGTACTGATGCAACGTAAACCTGATACAAGCAGAAGACGACTAATTGTGAAGAAACTACTATTCAAAATAATTGAATTATTTTTTTAGAATGTTTGTATTTTTTTATATCTGTAAATTTAATATAGTTGTTTAGGATTTAAGGTTTCATTTTTATATTTTCGTGTATTAATTTCTTAGAATGTTTGTATTTTTTTGTATCTGTAAATTTAATTTAGTCCGTATTATATGTAGTTTGAATTTAAAAATTTCGTGTATTAATTTTACTTATCTATTTGTAGTTTGTTGGTTGTTTAAATTTAACTTAGTCTGTGTTATATATAGTTTGAATTTAAAACTTTCGTGCACTAATTTTATCCATCTGCTTGTAGTTTGTTGGGTATTTAAATTTAATTTAGTCTGTATTATATGTAGTTTGAATATAAAATTTTCATGTATTAATTATACCCATCTATTTGTAGTTTGTTGGGTGTTTAAATTTAATTTAGTGTGCATTATTTTTATTTGAATTTTATATTTTTGTGTATTAATATTCTAGAATGTTTGTATTTTATTGTATTTATAAATTTAATCTGTTGTGTACTATTACTTATTCAAATTATATATTTTTTATTAAATATTTCGAAGTCATTTACTCAAACAAATAATTATTTTAGAGAAATTAAATTAATATAAAAAATAGAATAATTAAAAAATAAAGTAAATATTTACATATAAAAATCAAAATTATCGTGATCTCGGAGACATCCCATCTCCGGCGCTGGAGTGTAACAATCCGGCTGCCTTCGTCAGAGATGCCGTGTACCTTGCTCAGGCGTTTGATAGTTGCTAAATCCGGTCTCCGGCGTCCCATCCGGTGTACTTAGAAAAGTAGTATAATCATATACATCATAATCGAGAGTTAGGAGCTATTGCGTGAATAGAGGTGTCGATGGAAAAATATCCTCAGTAGTAGGTGTACATGCTTTCCGGTTGAGTTTTGGATGGTATGAGAACGATCCAGACCGTGTTGAATGTTGAGGCTCGGGGTCGTCACCAAACATATCCTCAAATGATAGAGGAAGTTAGGGCTTAGGCTCAGACTTCGGGTGGTATAATGACGAACCAGATACTTCATATTGGGGCTCAGGATAGGGGTTCAAGGGAGAATCAATTTCGGTGTTCTCGAATGGCAAAACTCGATTACTACGCGGTCTTGTGTTCCTCTGTTGCTATCGAGAAGATTCTGGTTACGCGTCTTCTGAGATCAGCACATAACGACCTCGGAATATAAAGGACTTCTCGTGTGCCATATACCATTCTGCATACTTGCGCATATGAGGGAACCCTCTCTCTAAGACATACAAGGGAGGACGCCTCAAATGTCGATCATTCCACAAAAATATATACGGTTCATGTTTTTCCAGCTAATTTAAAATGTTTCGACCCGAACCCTTTTTGTCCATTCCGTAGAATTTTTTGATGTTGACAGGAGGATTCGGGATAGGATCGTGCCACTTCACCATATAGAAATGAATCAACAGAACATTTGACACGAACTGCAGTTGCTGCTCGATAACCTATGATGGTATGAGAGCCGTGATCCTTTCCTCGACATATGGCATCCATAAAAACTACATAATATAGACAACACGTTATTAGTTAATTTTTTTGTACAATTATTGTATTTAAAAAAGAAAGATCTGGAAGCGTATTTTACGCCATCCTTGGAATGAGTATCTATCATCATACGGTACACAGGTATAGTGAACGATCGTCCGATTCCCAGTATAGTTGTCCATCTAAAAAAATGAATAAATTATCAAATTATTTTTTTCATGCAAAAATGAGTATACTATACTATATAATTAAAAAAAAGATGGCAAAATTGAACTATATATTTATTTGTTCACGAGTAGCCACACATACGATTGGTGGCTCACTAATACCAGAAATGACATTCAGTATAATGCCTAAGACTGCAGTAGAAGGCAGCAACCGCCTATTGTTTTCGTACACGGCTTTGTCACTCGACAAAACTCACTGTATAAGCATGCCAATACTGCAGATCCCCAACTAAATCTGCCGACAAGCTCGAGATCCTCTAATAAAGGGCGATACATGATGTGGACTTTGTTTTGATTGACGTCCGGCAACAGTATCCCACCTATAAGTTGCAGAATGAACGCTCTTGTAGCGTACATAATGTCTATCTGCGTTGGATTGCTCGGAAGATGCTGGAAGTTTTCTTTTAACCAAGTAAATTTAATATAGGTTAATCGTAATTCCTCATCGTTGGGGGACACTCTTCTAAGTAACCAATCGCAAGTGCCCTATAAACTGAGCACTTTTCCAATCCCGATCACTGATTCACCGTTTATATACAACCCCAACTGGACTTTACGTCTTGCAGTGTAATAGTTACCTCCTTACACAGGAGGTGGAACATATGTGTTTCCGGGCGACATCTTTCAACTAAGGCTGATATTAAATCGGCTCGCAGCTCAGATATCTGATTGTATGTGGCTACCCCTAAACCCGCGACATTCAAATACGGCAAAACTCTTTGATCGAGAAAATAATTGGGATTATGCAACCGGGGTCTCACAATTCGGTACTGATCCTGCATTTATAGTAAATATAGAATTTTATATTTCTCGTTTAAAAATGAATTTAAATTAATATTAAAAAATAAGTGAGACATTTTTTCTTCTTGTTTACCTTATTCACATTTTTAACAATGTAGTTGTTGTCATTTAAAAGAATATTAGAATTAGGATCCATCGAATGATTGACGGTGGTCGACGGTGAACGACGGTTATCAGATGTGTTTGGAGGTGATCGATGGTCATCGGTCAGCGGAGGATGGTGGCAATTGACAGTTAACAGTGGCAATCGCCAGTGAGTGGTAGTTATTGACGGTGGTGATCGGGTTTTGGGTTGAAGTACCCCATTTATAGTAGGGGACCATAGTGGCTGAGCATGGTAAAATTGGGAAAAAAAACTTATTTCAAGTACTGACCTGTTGGGTCGTGTCACACTAGGTCTGCTGGTGCCGACCAATAAATGGCCGAATGGGCCCTCTGACGCTGACGTAGGCCTGACACAGGCCCTGTCCTTTCAACATTTTTTTGTCATTTCATTTTCATTTCCATTTCCATTTCATTTCATTTCCATTTCCATTTAATTTTTTTTCCATTTAAATTTATTTTATTTCCATTTAGATTTAAATTTTTTTCCATTTAAATTTATTTCATTTCCTTTTAATTTTTTTTCCTAATATACAATTTTTTTTTCATATTAATAACAAGTTGTCTCATTTTCATTTATCTTTGTTCAATTCAAATTTTTTTTCAATTCATTTCATATTTTTTAATATTAATTAGAAGTAGTCTCAATTACATTTTATTTAAATTTTTTCTCAATTTAAATATCATTCCATTTCAAAATTTCAAAATTCATTTAAATTTAAAAAAATTTCTCATTTCATTTTTTTGGGTTTTTTTTAAGCCTAACCTGTTAGGTCACATCGTAGCAAGCATAGTGCCTACAGGCCGTCTGCTGGTGCCGGCCACTGAAAGCCCATTTGCCAGGGGCCTATCACAGGCTTGACCTATCCTTTCAACTTTTTTTTTCATTTCATTTCAGTTCACTTCTGTTTCCATTTCATTTCATTTCATTTCCATTTTCATTTCCATTTCATTTAAATTATCTTTTTATCCATTTAAATTTATTTTTTTCTCATTTCATTTAAATTATATTTCTTTCCATTTTAATTTACGTTTTTTTCATATTAATGTTTCTCTCATTGTAATTTATTTCATTTAAAGTGTTTTAAATTAAATATGTATGTATATTGTATTATAATTTAATGTGTATATTGTATTATAATTTAACGTGTTTTAAACTAGGAATAAGAAAAAAATGTATTAATAATTATATTTAATCAATTGTATAATTTGAATAAAGTATATCATTTGTATAATTTTTCATATTTTTAGAATGTTTTTACAATAACATATGCTTAAAAATATATCATTTGTCATCTTTGAGTTTGGCATTACGAGACGATTGATCGGAAACATAGACACGATGTGGGCAAGTTGATCGGTTGTGTCCGAATGTTCGACACATAGTGCACAGTTTGGGTTCGCCCGTCTTCTTGGCGTCCATGTCATTTCAAATTCTCGTCGATTGTGGTCAACCTTTACGATGTCTACGGAGACTACGGTCAGGCACCATTTCAAAAGCAAGCAATGGAACTTTCCAGTTTGAGACATCGAGGATTACAAGAAATTCGTTCACCCATATACTCAATGTGCGTTGCAACATATAGATCTCTTCTATGAATTGTTCAACATTTAAGTATGCTCTCGCACACGCTGCATGAACATATGCACACGAATATCGAAGAGTCTATAATATACCGCACTTGCAACGCCTGTTTCGCAGATCAATTGCGTACGACCTAGGTGGAAGACCCGAACGATGACCGATGTACTCTTGAACTTAGAA
Source organism: Gossypium longicalyx (assembly GCA_025698465.1). Lineage (NCBI taxonomy): Eukaryota > Viridiplantae > Streptophyta > Magnoliopsida > Malvales > Malvaceae > Gossypium > Gossypium longicalyx. Next base: position 6,751,362 of record CM047005.1, read on the forward strand.
AGTCTCCAAGTCGCGCGAATACAATTCTGCATTAATTGTTTGTACCCTCCAACTATTTACCGTCATGGCCTTTCGGACAACCTCAACATACATGTGCCTGGCCTTGATCTACTTAGCTTTTTTGAACCCCATCCTAGGCATCAATGTGGCTAACCTATATAATGTTGCCGAAAAAATAGCAGAAATCAGCAGATGACGTGTGCGCCTCAGTACAGAGTTGACCGCCACTATCAGGTTGGTCGTTATATGCCCATATCGAAACCCCTTATTGTAACTTTGAGTCCATTTCCAGATCTCCATGCTACCCAACCATGTTTGGAGATCTGTTGGTAAAGATGACATCTGAGATTCAAGCCTCGTGAACCTCTGCCTGAATTTTTGCAGTTCTAACTCATGAGCTGCATATACAATTTGGAATCAGTATTTTAAAAACTTATAGGTTGAAAAAAATTGAAAAGGAATTTTTGAAATAAATACAAACAATATTTTTTACTCATGTTCATGAGTTTTTTTTTTCTAATCTTTATTATTATAATCGTTGTGGAAGATTGTCGCAATGTGTCGGATGCAATAAACAGACCTCTACGGAACCTCCGATTGCCTTATCGCAGCAAGTAATCCTTTCGATCTATCTGATATAAGGCAAATGTTGTCTACTTTAACAACGTGCCTCTGTAGATTTCTGAGGAAAAATTCTTAAAAATCGAAGCACTCACACTCCACGATGGCAAAAGCGATCGGAAGTATATTTCGGTTGCCATCTTGTGCAACAGCAATCAGGAGTATTTGCGTGTATTTTTCGTACAACCATGTTCCATCCACCTTTACCATCAGCTTGCAGTGAGAGAAAGCCCTAACACACGGCTCGAACATAAAAAATAATCAGTGAAAAACTCGTTTCCCTGATTGTATCTCCCTGTCTGGGCCTTTATACGGCAGTGTTTGCAAATCAGCAACTGTCACAGACATATACTCTCGCATCCCGACTATCCACCGTTAAACCTTGTTATATGACGCATCCCAGTCACCATACAACTCTTGTATCGTCATTTGCTTTTCCCACCATGCCTTTCGGTACAACACTTTATACTTGAATCGAGCTTGCACGTCCGCAATAAAAACCGACACTTGAATGATGGACGACTCTTTCACCGAAGGGATGGTGCAGTTGCATATAGTTTTTGCATCTAATTTCCGATAGTCATGCGACATACGAGCAGACGTGCATGTGTGTGGAGCTTATAGTTTCCTTATCATCCACATCCGTGTCTGTTGCATTAACGCGGCTCGAACATGCTAATTATAACCACTTGAGGCTTTCCAATATTCTCCTACGTACAAAGGCTACGTCGACTTTGTTACTTTATAATCCACACTTAACTTCAAGCTAAGCTATTTTATAGCATGTAAATAATCTTTTTTGTTATTGAATTGTTGTCCTAGAAACAACTCTTCATCATCGAATTCATTACCAAGTAAATGAGCCGGCACAATGTTTGTATATTCTGGGAACTCGCGTGCAAGAGCTGCATCAGGATCCACATCGGTCATGAAGAACCGTGGATTATTTCTTATAACTATACCAGGGCTCGTTTTCCCCATTGAATGGGAGTTTGCATTTTCACTCTCCACTGAGCCTTCGTCGTCTATATCTTCAGGGATGTCATCTAAATCGGGGTCACTAAAATCATCGTTGGGATCACTGTGGGATTGATCATCATTATCGGATCCTTTATCACCATCTTTTATGGTGATCAACACCTCTGGATGGATCTCTAGACGAGTACATGAGTTTGGGATGTTATACGAACATTCACTAGTGTTTGGATTTTCGTGAGCTAGCATTGACCGTCCATAACCTGACTGATCTTCCCAGGAGACGTTAAGATTAAAATCAATTCTAGAGTGCTGGCTTGCTGGAATTACAATTTGAATGGAATCCGACTCAGCTATCTCCGTGAACAACTCAACCGGGTTGGAATTTTCTATTTTAAGGGGCAATAAATTGCTATAACTGTAACTAGATTATCATCATCTTTAAGCTCCATTTCTAAGAACTTGAGCGGATCTGTTAAAACCAAAAATTTATAAAACAGTTTCAACATTTGCTTTTCACAACGGGTTGCTATCTTTGTATCGATTTTTCATTTTAAATCCGTCAGCGAAACACGTTTGTTGAATCTCATTCCTATTTTTTTCCGACTTTGAAATACATAGCCTTTTTCAGTTGTATTTATCATTTCTCCATTGAAATGAACATAAATAAACAAAACCTGTGAAATCATATTAAAAAAATTTTGCTTCATTCTCAACAAAGAAGAAAACTAATATTTTTAATCTTAAATTTCAATTAATAAAGCAAATAAAAACTCAAATGGAAGACAAAATACTTATATATATATCTGATAAATTTAGTGCCGACCATCCGTGTACTAAAATAGGAAAAAATAATTTTTATAATATGATAAAGTTGGTGCCGGCCATCAGTGTCCCAGAAAAGGGAAAAAAAAATTGGGAACCGAAAAAGGTGGTGCCGACCATTAGTGTCCCAAAGTAAAAAAAAAAGTGCATTGGGAGCCGAAAAATGTACTTAGTGCTGTCCATCTATTTGTCAGTACCCTAATTTTTTTTAAATGACACTGGTGCGAGCCATCAGTGTCCCCAAAAAAAAGTGCCTAGGAAGCCGAAAAATGTACTTGGGGCTGGCTGTCTAGTGTCTACTAGCCAGCACCAAAAATTGTTTTTTTTTAAATGACACTGGTTCTGGACATCAGTGTCTGAAAGTAAAAAAAAAGTACATTGGGGCCTGAAAAATGTATCTAGTGCCAACCGTCTACTAGCTAGAACTAAATTTTTTTCTTTCAAATACTAATATTCTTGTATAGCAGTATGATACGATTTAAAAAAAAATAATTTGGTGCCGGCCATTGTGGTCTCATACTAAAAAATTTCATTTTTTAAATCCTGACATAATAATTAAGTAATAATGAGGCAGGCTATTAACTTGTTAAAACTTAAATTTATTATTTACTTCAAGTCATTTTAATGAATTTTTTGAGTTAGAGTAATTTTTATAAATATTAAAATTTTTTAAATTAGACGGGTAAATTAACCTGATCATAAGCTTTTAGAAAATTGAGAACCACTCGATGCAATTGCCAGCAGTCCACGTGTCACTGCTGACGTGCTGAACCGGGCCCTACCGTGTCCTATGCTTAAAGTAGGACCCACCATAACTGAATCCAGTGACGTGTCCTCTTCTGCCCATCCACAGTTCCAGGCAATTAATCTGACAACGCGCGTGGCAAGCAACCGACCACATTGTTACCGTCTGCAACAGCACCACTCTTTCACCATCTCATTGGAACGTTCATTTCAAACGCCGATTTTGAGAGGTGAGCTTCACCTTTTACGGAGTCTGTAAATTGATAAAGTAACTGAATTTCGCCTGCAGTGACTGCGAAAAGGCTGATAACTGTCAGAATCCTGACACGCGTTTTTTAACATCAACTTTATGTCACACTCGTCGCTGCATATCGTGAAACTGAAACACAGCAAAGGCGATCATGTTTAAGTTCAAGCTACTTCTTTTGAAATACCATTCACACTTAAGTTCTCGCAGATCTCCGTACCACCATTCTTTAATCTGTGTTTCTTTTTTCCCTCAATGGATGCCCAACCGGTTCAAACTCGAATTCTTCCAGATTCTGGTAGTCTATTTTTAGATATATATAGTTTTTAAGTATCGTGGTTGGCTGGTTAATTAATTTTGAGCATGTTTTTAATTTTAGGGGGTGGTGGGAGTGGGGCCCAAGAGAGGTTGGAGGGGAAGGGAAGGACGGTGAAGATGGAAGAGGAGACGGAGAAGGGAGGATCACTGTCGATCAAGTTGGGACTGGGGATTGATGGGACGACGTCGGAGAAACCCGTGAAGAAACACGGGAAGTGTGTGTTTACGACAGCTCAGTTGCATGACCTGCAATTACAAACGCTGATCTTCAAATACATAGCGGGTGGAATCCAAGTTCCTGTTAACCTTGTTATACCCATTTGGAAAAGCGTCGCTTCCTCCTTTGGCTCTGCTCATGGTGGTATCTATGAACGGTATCCCAGCTGTAAGCTTTCTTCTTTTTAACTTTTCTCTTGCCTATTGCCAGTTTTCTTGTCCCCTCTTTTTTGCATGGAATTTGATTTTGTTTTCTGTTTCTTTCTGCTTCATGAATTTGATTACATCCATATTGTCTTTTTTCCTTTTTACTAGAGAGTTAGAAGATCAATAATTTGGTTTTTTTCTATACATTTCTGTAAGTTTTAATTGGTAGGAAGATGTGAAAGGATAAGAGTGAACCTTTTGTTAACTATCAGTTAGACTACACATTTAAGCTATAGTATAATGTATAAGGTAGGAAACTGGAAGTGGATATGCATCTTTAGTCTTTACCATCTGATCTACAAAATCCTCATCTTTACCAAGAAATATTTAAGCTATGGTAAAATCCCACTTGAAGATGTATTGTAATTAACAGATGATTTGGTGCTTGTTAGGCTTATGCTATTCTTTATTAATCATTAAGTACTATTAATTAAAATTCAATTATTCCTGGAAAATTGAGTCTCTTTATACGCTTGGCCAGAATTTCCCTACTTTGCATTGTAAATTCGTAATGGTATTATAGGAATGTTAATTTACATGAAGAATGTCGTTTCAGTTGTAGGAGTCAGTTCTCAAGGATTGGATTATAGGAACATGGCGGATCCTGAGCCAGGAAGGTGTCGAAGAACTGATGGGAAAAAATGGCGGTGCAGTAAGAATGTGATTCCTTATCAGAAATATTGTGAACAGCACATGCATAGAGGTTGTCGGCGTTCAAGAAAACCTGTGGAAACTTCTCAATCCGCTTTGCCTGATTCAACATCATCAAAATTTTCAATCAGATTGTCAGAAAACTCAAAAAACCTTCCAACACCTGTAAGTTTTCAGTACACGAACCCATTTTCCTGTAATACCAGCACCAGCCATGGAACCACTGCTATAGAAAGCAGCAATGTATGCAGCAACCGAAACTCCATTTCTATCAATGCTGCAACTAATGATGCCACAATGAAGAACGACAACAAAAATGATCCGAAAAGGAACAAAAACGTGACAAATATTAGTGAGAAGGGTGAAGAAAAGCTCTGTGTAAGTAACAATAATACCATCAAAAGAAGCAGCAAGAGTGGAAACAAGGCCACTGTTGGTAATAATATATCTCCGAGTGTGGGTTTTTCTCCAAAAAGCGTTCTTCAAGGTAGTTCCGTAGACGTTTGTATAATGTTCTTGTTACATGATCCGTTCTGCTATAAAAACAGATATAGAAGAACTCTTTCCATGTTATCCTATCTTATTTAGTTTTAGTAGTTTATGCTTACAATGCACATGCTGAAAAATGATGTGCTGCATGAAGTCATTTACCATAACCCTTGTTATTAATACTTGTGTACTATTTGATAGCAGAATTGTTTGCGGTTAACTTTGTGTTATTATGCATAGGGTTGAATATAACAGTTTTTCCTGGTATTCTTTTCAGTGCTAGGCAACAGCAGTTCCCGTGCTTACAAAAATGAAATAGAACTTGAACCTGGGAGGTGTAGAAGAACAGATGGGAAAAGATGGCGATGCAGCAGGGATGTTATGCCCGATCAAAAATATTGTGCACGACACATGCACAGAGGTGCTAGAAAACAGACTGAGGTTACTCAGCCTGTTCCAGTTCCCAGTGTCGGTGATTGCCGTCCGCCTAGTAGATTAACAACAGCATACAAAGCAGCATGTCCGGCCCTGAGCACCAGTCTGTCTATTTCGATTCCAAGGTCGCAGCACATTGCAGACGATGAAAAGAGTACGAGCAGCAGCAGTGAGACGACCATCAGTGACACCAACGATTACTGTCTTCGAGAATAGTAACTTATCTTAGATGTGATATTTGGAAAGTTGTGATGATTGAGGTGTTTGTTCCTAAAGACAAACTAGTATATAGGTATCAGTGGCAAATTGTTGAGTCGAAAATTTTGTCAAGATGAAAATGGGTGCCTTATTTTTGCGTTTTCAGGTGAGCAAAATGAGACGAGTTCCTTGATATGGCCATGGAAATGGGTTTTTCTGTATAATGTCCAATGTACTTAATTTCCCTGCTGTTGGGCTTCCATATGCTATAATGACGTAGAAGTTTGTACATTTCTCTGTTAACTTAGTATCGCTGAATTCTAATATTAACTCAAATACTACATAAAAGTTTTAAAAATTAGGAGAAGAAAATCTGATTTCATTCTTTTATTGGAAACAGATAAATTACAGTTTCATTCTGTCCTTTCACTATACTAGTTTTCACGAAGGTATTTGTAATAATAAACCTTTTAAAAATAGATCATCTCTGAGATTAAATTGGAAAATGAACTTCTCTAATTGGAAAGCATAGTTATAAGTATTAGCTCTTAATTTGGGCCATTACAGATGAAAAACTTTCCCATATTCAGACAGAATGGAAACAAGAAGGGTCTACTTCTTTTATTTCATTTGCCCTAATAAACTTAAAAACTCAGTCCAGCAGTCACTTATACAAGAGTTTTGCTAGTAACTCAAAGACGGGTCTCCCTTGTTTTATCAAGCCATGACGATGGTTTTTCCTTTTTGAAAAATAATATAAAGTAGGGGTAAATTAATGAAATATGCTGTTTAAAAAAAAAAAAAGTATTTTAGGCTATTTTTTTTATATTTACCGTGATATATTGTGCTTGGAGAGAGAAATAAAAACACATCATACAAGACGGAGTATATAAACATAAAAAATTAATAATGTTAAATTAAGTATATACGTCTCCAAAATTTGACCTTTAATCGGAATATATAAACATAAAAAGTTTGTTAATAACATATTAATTAATTAATTAAAATTAAATAATTTAATATATATTTTTGCCATTTGTAATTGAAAGTCGGAGATGTACTTGTCATCCAAACGATTACAATTTATAAGGAATAAAATAAAATCGAACAGAATAGGATTCAGAAAAATATTTAAAATGAAATTATCGAGAGAATTGGGAATTGAGAATTGAGAATTGAGAATTGAGTTTGAATTGAAAAGAACGAAGTTTGGAGGGATTTATATAAGAAAAAATTATGAATGTTAGAGTGTAGCCGTTGGAATTATGACTATTGGAGAAGTTACTGTTGCCTTGAAAACACGTTCTATAGGGCACATTTTTATTTATCTCCTAAAATCATACCATGTAATACGTACTTTCATTTCTCTCCTCAAAAACAACATATCCTAGTATTTATATATATATATATATATATATATATATATATATATATAACAGCCTAAATATTTAACTTTTTTTTTAAAAGAAACAGAATATCTCATTAATTTATCCATTAAGTCACCCTATTTGAGAATAAGATTCTAAAATTTAGATTTAAATTGTGTAAATTGAATAATAAATTATTTTAAAATGTAATATTTCATTATAATTTTTTAAATAAATTGATTAGTTAGATGCCTTAATAATAAATTTAAAATTCTTAAAATATTTTTAGATTTCACATATCCTTGTTTTTATATTTTTCTAATAGCCATTAGATTTAATTGCACCAAAAATCCTCAAATTATGACCCTCATTTTAAATTAGTCTTCAAACTTTAATATGTTCTAATTAAACCCCCAAACTATCGATGCTATATCAATTGCATCCTTTCATTATTAAAATTGTTAAGTTAATTATTAAATGACACGTTAAATCTTACATAATTGAATTTTTAAAAAATCTAAAGAAATATAACGTTGTCGCATAATTTTTAAAAGTAAAAACTAAAAAAAAAAAAAAAAGAGAGTGAACGATAAAACTTTTGTAGAAGTTTGAAAAACCTCAAAACTAAGATTTCTAAAACATCTATTTTTACAATATTCAATTTTTCTTAAAATTTTCATTTAAAATTATGTCACATAAGATTTGGCATGTCATTTAACAGTCAAATTAACAATTTTAGTAACAAAAGGATCTGATTAGTATAAGCTTTGATAGTTTAGGGATGCAATTAGAATGATTTGAAGTTTAGGGACTAATGTAAAATGAGGATCATAGTATTTGGGATATTTAGTGCAATTAACTATAAATATCATATTGAATCTCAGCTAATTTGTTTGACTTTTTAATAAAAATAATATTAAAAAATTAATTAAATACAAAATTGAGATGTTTGCCAAAGTAACTTTGGATGCCATCAGACACATTGGCGACACCAATGAACTTTTTTTTTAAAGATTTGACAAGAAAAAAAAGTTGAAAAAGTGAAAAAAAATATTTTTTGTAGTGTCATTTGATACATTGGTGGTACCGATAAATTAAGATAAAATTTGATAGAAAAAGGAAAAGGGCTAAAAGTTATGGTTTCAACACTAGACAATTAGTGTCTCACTTTTTCAACAGTCAATGTTTCACTTCCAAACTTTTAAATTAGAGGAGAGAAAAAGAAAAAGAAAAAGAGAGGAAACCAATATTTATTTATTTATTTATAATATAATAAATAGGTATAAACTAAAATAAACCATACGTAATTTGAGTGACGCAAATAATCTTATGATTATCTTACATATTTCTACGGAAACACAAAAGTTAAAAGTGGTCTACATCGATATTGTTGTTTAGTCTATTTCATTCTTTGTTTTTTAATTATTATTTTCCCTATTTAGAGAAAGATAATATTTAATAATGTTGTTAATACATTGTAGTTAAAATAATTACAAGTAGAGCTACATTAATCAAAAAATGCTTACAAGAAGTATTTAAAATCAGGAAAGAGGCAGATTGGTGTAATGAAAGTGGAATATGTAGTATAACATTTGAATTGGACAAATAACTTGGTAGATGGAGGATTGGATTTTTCTTATGATTCAACAACGAAGGAATATTATCTTACGTATTGATATTTAATGAAAGTTAATTCACGCTCATACATGAATAGGAAATTATTAAATAAAAGAAAACCCAAACTCATTTATGTATAAGTAATGTAGATGGCCGTTACGTATATAGGTAATTAAAAGAAAATGGGAATTCTAACTATTATCTTCTTCTTCATAGCTTTGCCATTTTTCTTTGTTTTCATCATTCTATCTGTTTTTGTCATCAAAATCTTGAGTGGGAAATCCATCAATGACCCGAAATATGCCCCTGTAAAGGGCACTATTTTCGACCAGATCTTTTACTTCCACTATCTCTACGACTACCAAACCCAAGTTGCCAAAAAACTGCGCACTTACAGGTTACTTGATTTAGGACGTAGCGAACTCTACACCACCGATACACGAATCGTACAGCACATATTGAAAACTAATTTTGAACATTACGGAAAGGGTAAATATACCCATGAAATATTTTCTGACCTTTTTGGAGAAGGGATTTTTGCAGTTGATGGAGATAAGTGGCGGCAGCAGCGGAAGCTTGCCAGCTATGAGTTCTCAGCCAAAGTTCTTAGAGATTTTAGCTGCTCTGTTTTCAAACGAAATGCTTCCAAACTGGTGACAGCAGTCTCAGAGCTATCAATGTCTGGTCAAGTAATTGAATTCCAAGTGAGTCATGCTTTGAAATCTTTCTTTTTACATTAAGTTTGAGTGTTGATTTTACGGGTTTTTTTTTTTGGTGTGTATGTAGGATATGTTGATGAAATACACTATGGAATCCATAATTAAAGTTGGGTTTGGAGTAGATTTGAATTGCATGAGTTTATCAAGCAATGAAGATGATGAGGGGAGTACCTTTCTTAAGGCTTTTGATGATGCAACACAGTCGCTCTACTTTCGCTATATTGATCCCTTGTGGAAGCTGAAAAGGGTTGTTAACCTTGGCTCTGAAGCTTCCCTCAAGAGAAACATCAAAGTCATTGATAATTTTATTTACGATGTTCTAAGAACCAAGAAGAAACAACTAGCACTGAACCCTGATCTTGTGAGTCATATCTTTTTGCGCTGAATTTAGTTTTAAAAGTATAGTACTATTGCTAAATGTTTGTTTTTTTTTCCTTTTTTGGCGATTTTAAGAATGTTAAAGAAGACATACTTTCAAGGTTTTTAGCAGAGAAAGAGAAGAACCCAGAAACGATGAGTGATAAATATCTAAGGGACATAATCTTTAGCTTCATGATTGCCGGTAAAGATACAACTGCCAACACTTTGTGCTGGTTCTTTTACATGCTCTGCAAGAACCCATTGATACAAGAAAAAGTTGCACAAGAAGTGATAGACTGCACCTGTAGCGGCAGCGGAGAAAACCATGCTAATATTGACGATATCTTAGCAACCATAACTGATGAAACCCTACAAAAAATGCAATATCTTCATGCAGCATTAACTGAGACCTTGCGATTGTACCCTGTAACTCCAATGGTATATAATATCTTATTATTTTGAATGTCTTCTCCCTGGTTCAACTTTTTATTCAACCCATAACATTGGTATAATCTTATTGTACTTACAAGAATGGGAGGTGTGCAATGGAGGATGATATTTTACCAGATGGCCACATAATCAAGAAAGGAGAAGAGATTAACTACTTGGCGTACGCCATGGGTAGAATGCCTTACATTTGGGGCGAAGATGCTGAGATTTTTCGACCGGAAAGATGGATTAAGAACGGAGTTTTTCAACCCGAATCGCCTTTCAAATTCATATCATTTCATGTTTGAACCCTTTCTACTCCCTCCTTAATACATATCTTTATATATATAGTACATAATTTTGGATTTGGGTTTTGCATTGTTTGCAGGCGGGTCCTCGAATTTGTTTAGGTAAAGAATTTGCTTATCGACAAATGAAGATATTCACAATCGCACTTCTTCATTTTTTTCGCTTCAAACTAGCGGATGAATGGAAAGATGCAATCTACAAAGTAACATTCACTCTTCATATGAAAGGTGGGCTTCATCTTCGTGCTATTCCCAGGACAACTCAAACCAATTTCACGACATGAACAATTATAATAGATCCTTGAAAAATGTCCAAAATATATTTCCGTTTCTGCTTCTGGTTCTGTGTACACAGCATAAGAACTGGATTCTGTAAATTTTATTTGCTTTTCTAATAATGTCGAAGATGAAACTTGGGTCAAGATCGCAAAATAGTACACTTTGATCATTGTTATCTGATAACTAAATTTGAGCCCAGATTGATAATCTTGAAAATGCAGCAGCTAAGGTGTACATGGGCAGAATTTGACCACTCGTATTATTTTTAAATTATACCATATAAAATTTAATATATTATTTAATTTTAAATTTGAACTCTATGTTTGATTTGAAATATATCCATTTTTTTTTTAAAACTTAATAGAAGGAGAAGATTGGTAATGATAAATCCAATGCACAAGTGTGCAAGATCTGTGTGTTGACGTCCAACAATGTGACTTCTATCTGTGAACATTTGCCTTCGTAGCAACATTACATTTTAATGGTATGACTTAGTTTCAATTAAGTATTATGTATTTCTTTGGATTTTAATTTCAATTTTGGTAACTTGTTTCCTTTAGGAAAAAGTGAAAGAGGAGGCTTTACAATGATTGGGAGTGGGTGAGCCGCGGATGAGTATTTATTGTTTGTCTGTAGACTGTAGGGAAGAATTGTGGAATTTAAATATCATTAGAAATTATCTAGTTTTACTCTTATCTCACCGCCCATGAGTGGTGAAATTAGGTTTGACAACTGATTTTCACTAAAATTTTATGAATTTTTTTTTTTGTCAGTTAAGAGTAAGGGTTGCGTTCTCAACTCGATTTGATAGTGGAGTTGAATGTAGATAAGAATTTTTGTAATTTATATTAAATAATAAAAAATATTTTTAAATTTAAATTTAATTATAAAATATATGGATGAACAAGAATTCAATTCGAAAAAATCTAAAAAAATTTAAATTCTGAGTTAATTGAATCGAATTATTTTAGTTATCCGTGTCAACGTGAATAAGTAATTCGAGTTTCGAGTTTGAGTCAAGTTGAATTTTACAATTCAAATAACTCGAATAATTCGAATAATATATTGGTGTAAATACCCTTTTAGTCCTTGTCAATTTTGAAAATAAACAAATTAGTCACTCTCTCAACAAAAATTACAAAAACATTCAAAAATTTAAAATATTTATAAAAATTACAAAAATTATAGTTTTTAAAAATTTATAAAAAAATTTAAAAATCCTAAAAAAAATATAAAGAAAGTTAAAACATTAAATTAGTTATGCTGTAACAAAATTTTAATTTGACATGTTTAATTTTTTATTTTAACTCGAATAATTTCACTCGACTCAACTCGAAAAAATTTTGAATCGATTTAAGATGATAAAATAAGATTCGTTAACTCGAAATTTTTTTCACTCGATTCAATCAAACGCTCACCCTTAATAAAATATATAAAATATCAATTAAAAATATTTTATTAATATTTTAATAATAAAATAAGCTTTTTAAATGAATCATGGCAGCCCAAAATCAAACTTGAATATAAAATATTTTTGAAACCGAGCATTGGCCCGACTAGACCTATGAACAACTCTAGGTAAAATTATAAGCAAGTGTTGTAAATGAGATCAAGAGATCAAGCAATAAATACACCTGTTTAACTCAAGCCAACCTTTATCCCAAAATAAACAAACCGTAACTAAACTACCCTACCAACCGTCGCTAGTAGTCACAATGAAAGAGAAGACCATCCAGTATGCCTGAGAGATAGGGAAGTTTCCATGTCTCCAACCAATAAACCTATCACGAAGGGGAAGTTGAGACCAAGACAAGATCAAGTAAAAGGAGCATCTTCATAATTATGGATATTGTTGTTATTTATTCGGGTTGACTTGAATAACTCAAATAACTAGGGTTGTCGCCCCATATACTCCTAAATAAATTAGAAGTTTATTTTTTTAGTTGAAATAAACTTTTACAATTCAACAAGAGTTTTACCTCTTCTTTCTATAAATAGATTGAACCAGTAGGGTTATTTGCACAATTTTAAGATATTGTTACTTTACTGGAAAATAGATAGAGATTTATTCTCAACTATTAAGGTGGGATTTGGATAGACGGTTGGGTGCAGTGTGGTGCATTAAGTTTACTTTTTGACTTGTCTCATTATCCAAATTAGTAATGAAATCAAATTTCACAATTAGTTCTAAAAAAAATTTAAGTTTAAGATATCATTGTTATTACAATAATCTAAAGAATATAAGTTTCAACGAGTTTAATTGTATAATATCTTTCAATTTAATTGTCAATATATATATATATATATATATATATATATTTCAATTTAAAAAATTGTAAACATTATATATAGTTCGAACATTATAAATAGAAATATACATTTTGGAGTTATTTTTTTATAGGATACTTTATATAGATCCTCACCAAATTTTCATAAATTTTTATTTTGGGCATAAAAAAGAAGTTTAAATTTTAGATGTTGTTGCTAAAAACTATTTTCATTGTGGTCACTCATTGTTAATTCAATATTATTTTGCAATTATTTTAGTCATTTAACCTTAATAAATTTTTATTTTGGAAGGAATTGAGCTACTCAGTTGTAATGATGAAACTTAAGCTTTTCTTTATAACTCAATTATCATTGAAAATTCAAGTTTCCCTTATAAAAACAAATGAAAATTTATTGAAATTGAGTGATTAAAATGAATGTACAACAATATTGAATTAATGGCGACGATATTTAACAACAATGCCTAAAATGCAAACTTTTTTTTTTTCAATGCTTGAAATGAAAATTTATGAAAGTTAAGTGACCAACTTTGTAGTTTACCCATCAATAGGGGCGAATCTAGGGGGTTGGCAAGGCCCCGGCCCCCCTAAAATATAAAATTACTATTTAAGCCATTGAGATTTAAAAAAAAAATTAAATTAGTAAATGTAAAATTACACTTTGGCCCCCCTAAAATTATAAAAATTTAATTTAATCCTTTAAAAATTATAAAGATATAGACTATAAAAAATTAAAATTTCATCCAGCCCCCCTACAAAATTATTTTGGCTTCGCCCCTGCCCATCAAAAGACTGATCCTTTTGTTTTAAAAATAGATGTCTTTGACATCCAACTATAACACTGAATAACTTTTTTTTGAATGGCAATTCCAAAAAAACGTATTTCTACATCAAAAAAGCGTATTTGAAAAAATGTTTGGAAAAAGAAAGGATATTAGGCGGCCTTGAAATCTTTTTCATTAGCCAAATCTCTTTCTACAGGGAATTCAAAAAGTTGAATTGGTTTAACTCGAATAGGATACAAATGTTTTCCCCATCTCCCATATGAAAAAAAAAGGGGTAAACTACTAAGTTCACTAAACTATTAGTAAATTTACGTTTTGATCACTCCAAAAATTTTCAAAATGGTCACTAAGTAATTCGAAAATTTTTATTTAAGTTACCGAGCTGTTAAAATCGCTATTATATGACCTCTCTTTGCATCGCTTGCACTAATTGAAAGCTCTTATTCTTCTTCTCTTCTACAATTTATTTTTTTCATAAAATAGTTTTGAATGTCACGAATTTACAAATCAAAATTCAAATAACTTTCTTCTCTAATCTCTGAAACTGAATGTCAGATTGACTTGAATCTAAGATATATTATTCTACTTGTTGATAGGTTATTGAATCGTTGCTTGAAGATTGCTAGTCGAATTTAAAAAAAAAATACTTAAAAACTCAATTACTTAAATAAAATTTCAAATAATTCAATAACAATTTAATAACTATTTCATAATTTTTTAAAATTGAATGATGAAAAGATAAAAGTTAGTTTACCAATAAAAAAACCCCAAAAGAATTTGAGTGTTGGACACAGACAATCAATCTGTCACGACAGTTGCAAGTTATCGTAGACATAACCAAATGAGACAAAAAACAAGAAATTAGCTTCAATAATATCCGCCGTGAAATAATAAAATTAGTAATGATAGTGTGAGCCTCAAACATACTGTCCTTGAAGAAGCATAAAAGAGAACATTTATGGGAAGTGCTTCCCTCATCTTGTTCCATCCCCATGGATTTCTCCTACTCATTTACCTTTACAGCTTTGGTTCTGCTCCTCTCCCTAATCTCCCTCACCTTCTTCACTGCGAAACTGAAACAAAAACAGACAAAGAACAAGTACCACCCCGTTGCCGGCACGATTATTAACCTGCTACTCAACTTTAATAGATTGCATCATTATATGGCTTATCTTGCAGCCAAGTATCGGACCTACAGGCTGCTTTCTCCTTACAGGAGTGAGATTCATACCTCGGAACCTGCCAACGTTGAATATATACTCAAAACCAACTTCGATAATTATGGCAAGGTCTTTCCCTGCTCATCCAAAACACGCAGAATAATTTGTTGGCTTGAATTTAGGAATACCCAGATTTAGATGGGGAAAAAGCTTTTTAATCTAGTCAGTATTAATAATGTCAGTTATAGTTTCACTTTGATGAGTAATTGGTAAAATGAAATGGCTTTTGATAATAATATGGGTACCCAAAAGGGGCAGAGTGGTGTTTTAAATGACAGGTTTCTGGTTTTTCAATTGGTGTGCAGGGTGAGTATAATCACAGCCTGCTAAGGGATTTTTTTGGTGAGGGAATTTTCACAGTGGATGGGGATAAATGGCGTCAACAGAGGAAGGCATCAAGCTATGAATTCTCAACAAAGGTGTTGAGAGATTTCAGCAGTGTTGTCTTTCGGAAAAATGTGGCACGACTTGCCAATATAGTGTCTGAGGCAGCTAATTCCAATAAGACAATGGATATGCAAGTAAGTTCACCTAATGGAAATGTTTGGGTGATATATAAAATCAAAACTGTTAAATAACGCAATTTTCTGCAGGACTTGTTTATGAAATCGACTTTGGATTCAATATTCAAAGTTGCATTTGGGGTTGAACTAGACAGCATGTGTGGATCCAATGTAGAAGGCAAGGAGTTTGCAACTGCTTTTGATAATGCAAGTGTTTTGGTCGTTTACCGATACGTCGATCTCTTTTGGAAGATCAAGAGATATCTTAACATCGGATCGGAAGCTGCATTAAAGAGAAATATAAAAGTGGTTGACAATTTTGTGTATAAGCTGATCCATAACAAGATTGAGCAACTACGCGACTCCAAGGACGATTCGGCTGTAGTAAGTAAAAAATAGAGCTACTTGAGCTTTTTATATGAAGAATTGAAGTAGAATTCTGAACTGATCTGTATTTCTATGGGATTCTGCAGATAAAAAAGGAAGACATTTTAACTAGATACCTCCAAGTGAATGACACTGACCCAAAATACTTGAGAGATACAATTATTAACTTCACTGGTGCTGGAAAAGACACAACAGCGTCCACTCTGTCGTGGTTTATATACATGCTTTGCAAACATCCTGATGTTCAAGCAAAGGTTGCCGTGGAAGTGAAGGAAGCAACAAAATCAATGGAGGTCAAAGATGTTGATGAATTCGCTGCTAGCCTGAGAGAAGAGGCTTTAGAAAAAATGCACTATCTTCATGCAGCTATAACTGAAACTATAAGGCTCTACCCGGCAGTTCCTATGGTAAGGAAAGTTGCCATGGATATTGAATTCTCTTACTGAAATTTCCTTAACTCATTTATAGAAATTTTTTTTTTCTGAATCACTTCAATTGCAGGATGGAAAGATATGTTTCTCTGATGATACTCTGCCAGATGGTTTTAGTGTGAGGAAAGATGATTTGATTGTTTATCAACCTTATGCAATGGGCAGAATGAAGTTCATTTGGGGTGATGATGCAGAGGAGTTCAGACCCGAGAGATGGCTCGACAAGAACGGCATGTTCCGATCAGAAAGCCCTTTCAAGTTTACAGCTTTCCAGGTATGAAAATTCCTGAATATTGTTTCACTGGTGTGATTTTACGGTTGACCTTTGTTTTCGATTAACAGGCAGGGCCTCGAGTGTGTCTGGGTAAGGACTTTGCCTATAGACAGATGAAGATTTTCTCAGCTGTTCTTCTCCGCTGCTTCGTATTTAAATTGAGTGATGAGAATAGAGAAGTGACATACAGGACGATGATCAATCTTCATATAGACGGGGGCCTTCATGTTCGTGCATTTCACCGATGTCGGACTTAAAACCCGGTCCTTACTTCTTGTTCGACCAAGGGTTTCATCTACTAACCGGCTCGGTTCATTGTACCTAGCAGTTCCACACTTTAAATATATCTATACCACGTGAAACCTGAACCTTCTCTGTCCGAAGAAAATGAGTTCAGGGAGGTGCTAAATAAATTGTTAAGTGAACAGTATGCAATTGCATCCAAATAAACTCTTAGAGATCATTCAGTATAAACAACGAATAAAAAAAGTAGAGAAGATCAAATACACATATTTGTGAAGAAAATCATTAAAAAAGGAAAAATTACGAGTAAAAGAGACTTCGACTTTTCACTAAATAACTAAACAAACGAAAGTATAATATGAAAAAAATAAACTTAAATGTACTAAACGTATAAACTCTCATAGAGCAAACTCAAAAAGAGTACAAAATTCTCTCTATAGTTACCACAAAAACTCCCATCAAAATTCATCTACAACTACATCTTGTAGTCCTTAAAGAAAAGTCCTTTCTAATTGGCATATCAAAACAGACATACAATAGCCATTTAAATATACTTAGATTAAAGTTCTAATCATACTAAAATATCTCTGGAATAATCAAAGTTCAACATGAGGAAAAAGTTTTGTTTGAAGTCTAAACGCGGCAGCTTATGTGGAGAATACGTCGTGTCATCGTGACATCCCATATCTCGAAACTATTTTTATTTTGAAAAACGGAGGTCGACTTTAAAACGAAAATGGAGTCGCCACCAATCCTTTTTGTTTAGGTGTGATCGGGTCACCTTATGATCGATCATTTTAATAAAGCATTTCGGTTTATTAAAACAACGTTTTTGGTCTACGAAAAATTAGAAAATGGATTCGAGAGTCAGTTACGCACGAGGAAGGATTAGCACCATCGCAACGCCCAAAATTGGTACCGTATTGATCAATTGACGTCCTAATGTTGAAAATTTGAAAAAGATTTTAAAATACAATTCCTTTAAAGCGTTTGGATAACTTGAATTGAATATTGAGATTCTCTCGCTTAGAAGGAATAAAATATCATATCCAGCGCGATAGGACACAACATTTCAAACCTTCGATACAAGATCATCTTATAATTTCTAAAACTCATGCATTTGAAATTTGAAAAGGATATTTGGCTATCTGGTCAAACGGTAAGTCGAAACCCAACACGATTGGGCACAATTTCTCGAATTTCCAAACACGAAATATTTTCTTATTTTTTAGAAATCCTTATCTCAGGATACAAAATGTCATATCCAGTGAGTTAGGCTGAGAATAAGCTTTTATTTGAAACTTATACGTTTTGATTGAAAAAGGGTATCCAGTTACTTAGATTCAACGAGAAAAATAGGAACCCAGTAAGTTAGGGCACAATCTTCTCGAAGATGCCAAATACCAAGTATTGCCTTATTTTGAAAACTTTTGAATAAAATGATTTTACAACTTAAATGCTATTAAAACACGACCCTTTAAGCGAATAAAATGCGATGAAATAATAATGTATAACGCAAAGTAATAATTCATAAACAAAATGTTATAATAGTAAATCACAAATAACAAATAAATGCAAAGTAAGAAAATCTAAAATAAAATATAAAACAATTCTAAGAAAATAATACATAAAAAGGATTTAAAATGGATGTTATAAAAACGATCTAAAGTATATAAAATAATTTAAAAAAAAATTAATATCTATTCAAGATAAAATAATGTATAAAACTCTTTAAAAATATTATATAAACAATTCAAAATATATAATGTGTAAAAAATTTTGAAATACATAATATATGAAAATATTAAAGTAAATAATGTATAAAATTGAAATGAGTGTTATATAAAAAGTTAAAATAGATAATAATAAAAAATGTAAAATAAATAAATAAATAGAATGTTAATAACAAGAGTAAAAAATATATATAAGAAAAAAAGTAATAATGAAAATAATATTAGTATATAAATAGAAATAAAAATATAATAAATAGAAATATAATAATAGTAGAAATATAAATAGATAAATAATAATTGTACTAGAATAACAAAATAAATATAAATAGAAACATAAAAATAATAGTAATAATATATTAAATTAGTTAATTTGATAATAAAATAACGAAAATAAAAAAGGATTAAATCGAACCTTAAAGCAAAATTTTGGGGCAAATCAGAAATAAATAAAGGAAAATGGATCAATTTGAACGTGTGAATAACAAGGAGGGACCAAAAGGAAAATAATCCCTACCTTCTAAAACACACAGCTTCAAGGAAGACCAAAATGTAGTCAAAACAAATTTTAGGGCCAAAATTAAGAATAATGAAAACTTAATTGCAAAACAAATAAAACAGAAAGGCTAAAAGCAATCAGGCGACTTTGGAAAAACAAAAAAAATTGAATTGAAATGGGCAAAGTTCCCACATAATTGAAAGAGAAAAGAAAATAATTCAATTCCAATGGAAATAGGAAAAGAGGGAATAATTCAATTCCAAATTGAATAGGAATACCAAAAGTCCTCCCAAAAGTAATCCTCCCTTTCAAAGAACAAAATACCCCTATTTATATACATGGGGTTTACTAAAAATAGCCTAAATAATTTAATAATAAAATAAAACAAAATAAAATAAAATAAAAATCATATCTTCCTATTTTTAGCCTTTTACCAAGTCATCAAATTTTGATAACTCCTTGGCTTTCTCCATCTTTTTAATTTGGCCATAATTTAATGATTGTCTTTCAATTTGGCCCTTTTTTAACTTGTTTCCGACCGATTGCATCATTTGGCTTCGGTTATTATTTTTTTGGGGCCCAGGCCAAAATTTGCCTATTACAGCTACCATTCTTTGCTCATTGTCGTGTAACGAGAATGGAGCAAAGACTATAAAATGGCCAATTTTTCCTGGGCCTGCTGAGTCTCGGCGCTTCCTTTCTTCCTCTTCAAGTAACCTCGCTTTAACCCACTGCATTTTCAGGGGTATAGGAATTTTCGTTTCGGCCTGCTCCACTACTGCTTAGGGAGATATGATCTGTAATCTTCAGCCTGCTCCCCAACTGCTTAGGAGGATAAGGCTCACCGTCCTCGATCTGCTCCATTACTGCTTATGGAGATAAGATCTGTAATTTTCAGCCTGTTTCCCTATTGTTTAGGGAGATAAGGCTCACCGTCTTCGATCTGCTCCACTACTGCTTAGGGAGATAAGATCTGTATTTTCCAGCCCGTTACCCTACTGCTTAGGGGGTTAAGGCTTGCTGTCTTCGATCTGCTCCACTACTGTTTAGGGGAGATCTATATTTTCCAGCCTGTTACCCTACTGCTTAGGGGGTTAAGGCTTGCTATCCTCGATCTGCTCCACTACTGTTTAGGGGAGATCTGTATTTTCCAGCTTGTTACCCTACTGCTTAGGGGGTTAAGACTTGCTATCTTCGATCTACTCCACTACTGTTTAGGGGAGATCTACATTTTTTAGCCTGTTACCCTACTGCTTAGGGGGTTAAGGCTTGTTGTCTTCGATCTGCTCCACTACTGTTTAGGGAATATCTGTATTTTCCAGCCTGTTACCCTACTACTTACGGGGTTAAGGCTTGTTGTCTTCGATCTACTCCACTACTGTTTAGGGGAGATCTATATTTTCCAACCTGTTACCCTACTGCTCCGGGGGTTAAGGCTTGCTGTCTTCAACATGTTCTCTTGCTAACTCAAAGAAATAAGGCCGGTGGCTAAAATCTACTCCATAACCGATACATGGAGATAAGACTCACCATTTTAGATCTGCTTAATAGCCGATACATGGAGATAAGATATGTAATTTTCAGCCTGTTACCCTACTGCTTAGGGGGTTAAGGCTTGTAAATTCAGCCTGCTCTCTTGCTACCTCAGAGAGATAAGGCCGGTGGCTAAAATCTGCTCCATAGCAGATACATGGAGATAAGACTCGCCATTTTCGATCTGCTCCATAGCCGATACATGGAGATAAGATCTGTAATTTTCAGTCTGTTACCCTACTGCTTAGGGGGTTAAGGCTTGTGAATTCACCGATGCCACTGCACTGTCCTCTAAGAAACATGATCTGTAAAATCAGTTTCATGTATTTATGCTTATGCCCAAATAATTAGGATGCTATGATCGAGATGAATCAAATGCTCCTAACTAGATGTGATGCTTATGTCAAATAATTAGGATGCTATGATCGAAATAAATCAAATGCTCCTAACTTGATGTGTTATTATATGAATGCAGAAATGTCATGAGAATGATTTTAAAAATCTTAAAGTGTCATCACTTGTTATCCATCAGAGTTTTATTACTTTCGTATTATGCTGCCTTCTTGCTCAACTAGCATTTCCAACGAAAACCCACAGAAACAACACATTTTGCCCAACTGGCTTGCCCTGCTGTAGTTTCAAAGTCTCTTCCACTATACCTTCTGGGAACTTTAGGGGAATAGTCATTTGATTTCTTCTATCCATCCTGCTGCAACTCAGAGGTATAAGATTTGCATAATCTTCAATCAATTTGATCTATTACACCATTCCCAGGGTGTAATGAACAGATGTATATGCCTGATATCTGCATGAATACAAAATACCATTTTTCTTTTCTCGAGAATAATCTCATTGTTCGTTCTTTATCGGGATTATAACACCGATGTAATTTCTTTTTGGTTCAACCAATATCTTTGCCAGAAAAACTAAAGATATAATATCAATTTGGGCTTAAATATTTCAAACCATTGTATTTGGTGTGTTCTAAACAGTAGTCTCGTTTCAGGTTCTTGTATTATTTAGAAGCTTCCAAAGTAATATGCGAAACTCCTTTTATGAAAGTATTATTAGTCCACTAATCTTTATTTAAAAAATGATTGGAAAAGATTATAACAATGGACCAGAAGACAATTAGGAGCATAGCTCGAAGGGAGTAAGCAAATGCAACTAAGAAGGAAATTTATTGGGACGCATATTGAAAAAGAATAAGATAATCAAATATAGCAAATTAAAAATAGGAAAAAAATAGAAAACTAGGTGCCCCAGATATCGCAGCTTGAGCTTCTCTGTACCAACCTCTTGAGGACTATTTTGAGTTCAACCTGTATTTAGAGAATCTAGAGTACTCTATCGATGCCCCAAGACATAGCATACTTCTCTATCGTTAATTCAGGTATAGCAAGACTACTGTATGCCCCACTTTGACCCAATTTTAAGCCGCCTTTTTTGGGTTTTCAACTCAAATCCCCTTTGGTCTCAAGGCGCCTTTTGCGGGTTTTCACCTTGGCCTCTCCTGTTTCTTTTTCTTTTCTCTTCTTTTTTCCTTGAAACCATTACCTGTGACCGAATCTGAGTTCACCGGATTAGGCAGATCTTTTCCATCTATCTCGGACAATATCAATGCCCCTTCAGAAGAGGCATTCTTTACTACATAAGGTCCTTTCTAGTTTGGCATCCACTTTCCTCAGTAGTCCTTTTGTGTAGGAAAGATCTTCTTTAATGACAGCTCCCTCTTGTAGAATCCTCTAGGGTAGACCCTTTTTGTCATGAGCTCGTATCATTCATTTTCTGGTGTGTTAGAAAATGATAGATAACTTTTAACCTTCTTTTTAAATTCAACTGACTATATTAGGATTGGATTTAGTTCTGACAAGATTCGGAGAAAAGGAATCTCGACCTCAATAGGCAAAATCACTTCCATAAATCAATGAGAAAGGTGCTGCCCCGGCGAATGTCCTGACCGATGTTCGATAAGCATAGAGGGTGAATGGTAACTTCTTATGCCAATATTTACAAGTCTCGGTCATTTTCCCCACGATCTTTTTTCCTTTTTTTTTACCGCATCTGCTGCACCATTTATTTTGGGGTGATATGGTGTTTGGTCTTAAACATACTGCAATCTTTTGATATTGTGCAGTTGTACATAATCTTTTCTGGCATTTTTTGGTCAACATTTTCTATTTTTTTATGACTATTGACATTGTAATATTGACATATGGAGCGGCATTCACCCACATCGCGAAGAAATAGTCGATCACCAAGATGAATCAATGTATATTAGACGAGAATGTCCTGATAACATCCATGCCCCACATATAGAAAATCTGTGAAGAAATGGAGATGACACATAAGTCTTGTCTTCCTTCATTTGGCATTTACGGCATAACTGATACAATCCCCTTCTATGGTGGATAAGCAGTATTCGAACCTCATGATTTACCTGGAAAACGTAAAACCATTAGCACGTGTCTTTCGAGCACCCTATAGCATCCTTACGTTTTAGTAGCCTAGGCATAAATTGATGTGATCATGCGAAAACATATTTGAATTGAGAATAACCCAATGACGTCTCGCTTTGTCTTTGTGGTGAGCTAGGCTTCGACCTTCACTTCTTTCTTAGGCTCGCAATGTCCACTGACCCTTTGTAGTGTAGGATCTATTTTTCATCTTATTCTATCATTCTTAACAAATCAGGATATATGCTACAATCTCTATCATCTTCAAAGTCTTGAGATCCGCTTAAATACATATCTCACCCCAAAAGGGAGTCAATTACAGCGTTGCTTATGTCATTGATATTTGGGGACCTATTGTAGGTATAAAGACATATTTCTAAAGAATAAATGATTCTAAGGATGATTATTTATATGATATGATCATGAATGAAGAATAAAATAATATTTAAAAGACAGTCCAAAAAACAAAAGAATGTATACTATGAAATGGGAAAAATGAAAGAATATTTGCTCAACAAGATGCATTTTATTGAAATAAAAACTCTGGACACAAGCCTATGTTACAAAAGGATTCTTATTGCCTCTAGGCTTAAAGCAACAAGCGTGTTTTGAATATTACTCTAGATTAGCTCTAAAAATACAGGGATCTCTTCTACAGTCCCATTGTTCAAAACACTCCCAAGTATGTAAATATTTGGAAACTTTTATTCCCTGATTCTCTCTTCAGATATGTTATTCAGATTCTCCGATATTCCTTCCCCATATTCTCGACTATTGTGTTTACCCCATTATTAGTGTGATTGGGTAACAGATTTCCTATGCTAGGTGTATCATCGAATTTCACAACACCCATTTTGATGAGTCTTTCGACTATCTTTTTGAAGGAGGTGTAGTTTTCTATCGAGTGTCTCGTGATTCCCTCATGATATTCACATTACACACTTGCATCATACCACTTGGGGTATGAAGGTTACAACGATTTCAAGTAAAACGGGGATACAACGTGTGCATCAAATAGACTTTTGTACAACTCTCGATACGTCATTGGAATGAGAGTAAACTGGAGCTTCTACGTGTTCTGCTTTGTATTGGGCTCTTGCCTTGATGAAGCTTACTGGCCCATGGCTACCGCTTTCGGTTAGTTTACCGTGATTGGTTTCGCATAACCCATGCTCACGTTGCTGACTTTATTTTCTCTCTTCTTCAAGGCCGACCTCCTGGTACTTTCCCCAGCCTCTATCTTTCCGCACCTTATCGCATTCTCTATCATCTCACCAGACATCACTATATCCACGAAACTTCTAGTTGCGCTTCCCAGCATGTGATTAATAAAAGGTGCCTTCAAAGTATTAATGAAAAGTATGGTTGTCTCTTTTTCCAACAGCGGCGGTTGAACTTGCATAACGACTTCCCTCCACCTCTGGGCATACTGCCTGAAACTTTCATTCGACTTCTTCTCCATGTTTTGTAACGTGATCCTATCAAGCATTGTGTCGGTCACATGGCCATATTGCTTCATGAAGGCTTGTGTTAAATCTTTCCATGATTTAACTTGGGTACGACTAAGCTGATTGTACCATTTGGCCGCAGCCCCAGCCAAACTGTCCTGAAAATAGTGAATCAATAACTGATCATTATTGATATGACCAGTCATCATCCGAAAAAACATCGTAATATGAGCCTCAGGGTAGCTGGTTCCATTGTATTTTTCAAATTCTGGCATTTTGAACTTCGGAGGGAGTACTAGATCCAAAACCAAACTTAACTCCTTAGCATCTATTCCGCAATGATAATCAGCGCTTTCCAACGCCTTGAATTTCTCCTCTAACCATCTGTATCGGTCTTCCAGTTACTTTGGGAATTTCGCTCTTGCCTTTCCTGCTTCCGCTGCACCATCGAAGTCAGGGCTTATAGAATTTGTCTGATTGTCTTCAGGGTTAGAACACGAGTCTATTGGGACATTTATCGGTGCTGAAGTACCAGTCTGATATTGGGGTTTGATATTGACAGACACCCCTTGTGGTGGTACTGGGTATTTGTTGGAGTGAAACCTGGAAGGTAAGCAAGGATCTCACTCTTATCCTCAGTATTGACCATGAGACTCTTCCCTTTTTCTAGCCTTCCTATTAGTAGCTGATACCATTGGTTCATCATATTCTTTTGAGATTCCAGCATATGATCCTTCATATCCTGCTGAATCTTGGTCAATTGTTATTGCATCTGTAATTGCATTTGATCCTGTATTTCCTTCTGTATCTGTTCCAGTTTTTCCAACCTTTGATCCATAGCTTTGGTTTTTTCCGTGTGTAGTATTGATGTTCCAGGGTAACTATAACACGATTTCTCATTAATTAGGGTTTTTTTGTGAAATTTAATGCACATGATGCGATGTAATGCAAATGCATGAAATGAATGCAAAAGAAAGAAATGTGTTGATTCTGAATTCAATTCCATTAGAACAACTTTTCTAGAAAACAAATTCCTTTACATAAAATGGATTACATATGCGGCCCTGCCCTCATGTTCCAGGCGAAAACACTGTTCCTGTTCTTCATATTCGGATGCTAAAATCAAATCTTCTGAATTATCTCCTTTTTGCTTGATCTGGACTACGGCTCCTTGCTCACTCATCCTCTTGATGCTCGTCAGCTTCTTTAAGTAAGTCGAGACGTTGACGGCTCTCGAATAATCTTTATCGACTTGAATCCTCAGGTAAAATCTTGTTTTCCTCCGCGAACTGTCAGCCTTCTTCCATTGTGTTTACTTAGACCATCTTCAGACAACCGTATTATAATCCACTTTATCAAGAAATTAATTTTCTTATGACAAACTGTTCTATTTAGCAATCAAATATGAATCAACACCTCCTTTCTATGATGATGTAATGTAATGCAGTCATAAACAAATCAAAACACGTTAGCACTGGAGGAAAAAACAATATAGGACACCTACTTGGGTAACCGCTAGGGTTTGGAGTGGCTCTACCTAGGGTTGGGCTCTTAAGGTTCGCTATATGCGATTTGGTTCTAAAGAAAAAGGTACCTGAACCAGCAGATTCCTCGATCCTCACTCATTATAGGCTCATAAGGACTGAGTTCAGTTCAGAGGAATACATTTCCCTATGGCTGCACGGAGGTGAAAACCTCACGAAGATATAGGTACGGATGTATCCCGAAAGCGATCCACTATCCTGCACAGAGGTGAAAACCTCACGAAGGAAATAGTTTCTCACTCCCACTTTAAAGTTGTGACTACAATGGTCATGCAATGCAATGCAAAAGTATTCTATGGGACTTGAACCAAAATGAATGCAATAAAAAGATCGTATGTTTAAAAACCAAATTTAAATTTTCGGCAAAATGACAAAAAATACTCAATTTTACAGTTTGACTCTCTTATTGGTCCCCAGCGGAGTCGCCAAGCTGTCGAAACCATTTTTATTTTGAAAAACGGAGGTCGACTTTAAAACGAAAATGAAGTCGCCAGCAATCCTTTTTGTTTAGGTGTGATCGGGTCACCTTGTGATCGGTCATTTTAATAAAGCATTTCGGTTTATTAAAACAACGTTTTTGGTCTACGAAAAACTAGAAAATGGATTCGGGAGTCAGTTACGCACGAGGAATGGTTAGCACCCTCGCAATGCCCAAAATTGGTACCGTATTGATCAATTGACGTCCTAATGTTGAAAATTTGAAAAAGATATTAAAATACAATTCCTTTAAAGCGTTTGGATAACTTGAATTGGATATTGAAATTCTCTCGCTTAGAAGGAATAAAATATCATATCCAGCGCGATAGGACACAACATTTCAAACCTTCGATACGAGATCATCTTATAATTTCTAAAACTCATGCATTTGAAATTTGAAAAGGATATTTGGCTATCTGGTCAAACGGTAAGTCGAAACCCAGCACGATTGGGAACGATTTCTCGAATTTCCAAACATGAAATATTTTCTTATTTTTTAGAAATCCTTATCTCGGGATACAAAATGTCATATCCAGTGAGTTAGGACACAACACCTCGAATTCCTGAGAATAAACTTTTATTTGAACCTTATACGTTTTGATTGAAAAAAGGGTATCCGGTTAGTTAGATTCAACGAGAAAAATAGGAACCCAGTAAGTTAGGGCACAATCTTCTCGAAGATGCCAAATACCAAGTATTGCCTTATTTTGAAAACTTTTGAATAAAATGATTTTACAACTTAAATGCTATTAAAACACGACCCTTTAAGCGAATAAAATGCGATGAAATAATAATGTACAACGCAAAGTAATAATTCATAAACAAAATGTTATAATAATAAATCACAAATAACAAGTAAATGCAAAGTAGGAAAATCTAAAATAAAATATAAAATAATTCTAAGCAAATAATACATAAAAAAGATTTAAAATGGATGATATAAAAGCGATCTAAAGTATATAAAATAATTTAAAAAAATTAGTACCTATTCAAGATAAAATATTGTATAAAACTCTTTAAAAATATTATATAAACAATTCAAAATATATAATGTGTAAAAAAGTTTGAAATACATAATATATGAAAATATTAAAGTAAATAATGTATAAAATTGGAATGAGCGTTATATAAAAAGTTAAAATAGATAATAATAAAAATGTAAAATAAATAAATAAATAAATAGAATGTTAATAACAAGATTAAAAAACATATATAAGAAAAAAAAGTAATAATGAAAATAATATTAGTATATAAATAGAAATATAATAATAGTAGAAATATAAATAGATAAATAAAAATTAGATAAATAATAATTGTACTAGAATAACCAAATAAATATAAATAGAAACATAAAAATAATAGTAATAATATATTAAATTAGTTAATTTGATAATAAAATAGCGAAAATAAAAAAGGATTAAATCAAACCTTAAAGTAAAATTTTGGGGCAAATCAGAAATAAATAAAAGATAATGGACCAATTTGAACATATGAATAACAAGGAGAGACCAAAAGGAAAATAATCCCTACCCTCTAAAACACACAGCTTCAAGGAAGACCAAAATGTAATCAAAACAAATTTTAGGGCCAAAATTAAGAATAATGAAAACTTAATTGCAAAACAAATAAAACAGAAGGGCTAAAAGCAATCGGACGAATTTAGAAAAACAAAAAAATTGAAATGAAATGGGCAAAATTCCCACGTAATTGAAAGAGAAAAGAAAATAATTCAATTCTAATGAAAATAGGAAAAGAGAGAATAATCCAATTCCAAATTGAATAGGAATACCAAAAGTCCTCCCAAAAGTAATCCCCCCTTTCAAAGAATAAAATACCCCTATTTATATACATGGGATTTACTAAAAATAGCCTAAATAATTTAATAATAAAATAAAATAAAATAAAATAAAATAAAAATCATATCTTCTTATTTTTAGTCTTTTACCAAGTCATCAAATTTTGATAACTCCTTGGCTTTCTCCATCTTTTTGATTTGGCCACAATTTAATGATTGTCTTTCAATTTGACCCTTTTTTAACTTGTTTCCGACCGATTGCATCATTTGGCTTCGGTTATTATTTTTTTGGAGCCCAGGCCAAAATTTACCTATTACACCATACATGTTCGTCACGATGTCGCCGCGGCCTTAACTTGGGAGTTCATCACGTCGTCCCAACGTCGGGCCTATTTTGAACCTTCCTCGGTTACTCGTCATTTCTCATCTAAAATGCTTACAACGTGTTTAATAAATACGAAGCACATCCCACATAAATCATATCAAAATGGCTTATGGTTTTAACCTTTTCCTTGCAACTGCCTTCCAGTAGGGTCTTTAGCTATCTCAAATCTCAATTCAAATAGATGTACATAAAAAGAAAAGAGAGAGAAATGGCATATGAATGCAATGAATTAATTATGGGAGGATGATCATTTATACAAGTGGACAGCATGTAGTTAAGCCGGCTTAAACAAATCGACAATGTTTATACAACATACGCTTTAAGTAGAAACAGTGTTGAATGAAGTTTGACGTAGTCACCGGCGGTAGATGAGGTACCCCTACTCTTGAGCAATATCATTTGCTATTCCTCGAAGCCTCAATGGCTTGTAACCTAACCCCATAATGTTATGTTCTGAAATAAAATTTTGATTTCTGAATTGTCAACATTTCAGCTATCCAGTAATTTCACGTTATCGAATAGTGTTAAGATATATAAGATGTTATTTCATTTTAACTCTTTTCTTAAACTATTTAACATTACGAGTGAAATCTAAATTTTAAAACAAAAATATCTTTTTATTTATTATATTAATCAATATAATTTTAATAATTAAAACAAGGGTGAATTATTTATTTTATCTTTTGCTTGTTTATAAGATTACATTTTCCCACCCAACATTTTCAAAGACTAAGAATAGAGTGCTTTCTTTGTTTTTCCAATATCATTTTTATAATTAAAAAAACAATTAAACAAATAGAAAAAAATATTATCATATTTTCTAGGGTTACATTAGCATTGAATGAACAAATTTAGAAGCAGAAGTTGCTAAATAAATTAATATTTGAGTTTTGGAAATAATTTATCAATTCATGAATAAATTTAGTTTGCTTTATTTAAAATATTTTTCGTATTGATTGAACAACAAATTGTCTCTCTTCATTTATGTTTGGCTTTGTAACAACTTGACTAGATCATATTCGTTGGATTCGAATATCGAGTGTTATTACACAATATCTGATATTTAATAAATTTTTTTTACAAATTTACATTTCTTATTTATTTTTCATCATCTGAAAACAAAGGAAGTATTTTAAAATAAATTGTTACATCAAGCTTGATACAAATCTTTACAATAAAGAAGTTTATTATTAAAGACAGACACAAAAGGCGTATCCACATACTACACCACTTTTTCGCAGTATGCATAGTAGTTCACACTGCCACCACCTTAGCGTACTATTGGCATTGTCCCTCTAGGCGAAGTCTCTTCCCAATCACCTGAAAAACAATAACAACCTTGTAAGAACAAACGTACTTAGTGAGCTTTATTACAACAATATATTGATGAATACTTTGAATTCTTATTTGAACTACTATGCTCCAACCATTTCTCTGTATGCGAACTATTTTATCAAACCCTTATACGCCAACTGTCATGCTCTTGTCATACTCACATCTTCCTTATCTAACTAATTGAATATCCTTCCAAATATTTCATAATTCTTTTTGTCACGTATTAATTTCTCAACTAAACATACCTTCAGAGTCTAGTTCCAACAAACCATGCCTTAACATATACACTTATCTCAAAATAGTGGTTCATTAACATTTATCACGAGCAGATATATATATGTTTGGCGAATACTTACGCCGAACTAAATACCATCAAATTCACACTCAGACATATCCTGATTCAATACCATATGTACCCATACTGATAAAGTACTGCATAGACCATTCAGATGAATTCCATATCATTTTATTTCCAAATCCTATAAACTCAAAGTAACACTAACTCAGGTTCTGAATAATTTTAGAAGAAAATACGATACAACTCAAGCATAGTGGATTTCACATAACTAGGATTCAACCCTCAAATAATACGAATCAAATCATTTAGTAATTTCTTAAACCTCTCATAATTATAAATACACCCAATTTTAATATTTTCAAATTGTCACGATGGATACCCTTCTTAACATACAAATGCACGTCTATTTTCACGAAAACCCTTAAGACTTATTCAATTAAATTACAGATCTTATTCAACTCTT
Source organism: Gossypium longicalyx (assembly GCA_025698465.1). Classification (NCBI taxonomy): domain Eukaryota; kingdom Viridiplantae; phylum Streptophyta; class Magnoliopsida; order Malvales; family Malvaceae; genus Gossypium; species Gossypium longicalyx. The sequence continues at coordinate 6,782,461 of CM047005.1, forward strand.
AACCCTAAGTATCTCTATACATTATCTTAGCCATACTTATTACAGAACTAACATAATTTATTCATATCTTCCTATAAAGACAAACATTCAAATCTTACCAAACATTCTTGACAGATCACGCCACATAGGCCAAACAGAACACATCATACATCCATCATATAGAATCTCATGTTAATTGTCCCAGTGGACTTCACAAAAGATGTTATGGGTCTCTTCTTCATGGTCTTATACAGAGTTTTATGTATTGTGATCTGCCATTTCAATTTACACATCATCGAATGGTACACCATGAACATATCTACAGACATATCATACCATGGGTCTTAACCACATGGTTTGACATACATTTATGTATCATGTTCTACCTTTCTAGTCTCATCTTACTAGAGGCTACACCATGAATGATTCCAAATCATACCAAGCTGCCATGGGCCTCTACCTCATGGTCTTACACTCGTGTTCAATCTGTGATATGTTAGTCTGGTTAGCATTATAACTGCCTTACTAGAGGTTTCATTATGAGACATTTCTCATTACTTACTTACCCAGAAGTAATCGTATTCCTGTCTGACATTATTTTTGTATCACAACTATACATGTATTCTTATCAATTAGTATTCTCTCAGTAGGACCTTACAGATATCATCATAACACTTACTTCATCTTTACTATGATGATACATTTACCGGTTACTATAGCTAACATCATCCTTTATATATAAATACTTTTACTTGAAAAGTTTATACAAGAGAGTTAGGGTAGAGACTCACCTGATTCTCACCTACAGCGGTTATAAGTTCTAGACCCAAATATCCCTATCAAACTAGCAGTAACCACTACTTAAAAACATAATTTTACTATTACAACTCTTGTACATACAATTTACTTATCATCTCAATCGCTGACAACTTCATGCAAAACATTGCACTTACAACTTATTGTTCAAAAATCACATACAGGCTTATTCAGAAATTAGCATACAAAGCTGAAATACTTACCCTGAGATGAAATAACCTTTGATTAAACTTAGAATCTTAGCTTCCAGTTTGGCAAGGAAGAGATATTAAAAAAAAAAGAATCAGAAAACAACATTTAAAGAAGAAGAAGAAACAGAACCTTTTTTCAAAACCCATCTCACACATATATATATGACTCAACCTACTTAGTTGAGCTTAACAAGTATCACACGTTTCAAAATTTGCCTTCTTAATGGTCTATAGTTTCCAAGAGAAACTTAAATAAATACCCAACATTCACAATTTTCAAACTAGGTTATCCAATTGATTTCTAACCATTTTACTTATAATCTAGCTTGCCCAGTATTCCAGAAAAATCAGACGTACTATACCTTTGGCAATAACTCATATCATACTCACCGTTTTTGCTTCACACCATCTTTTCTCTTAATTAGCAGAATATCCTGAACTAACATTCTCACTTACTCATATGGTGGTTACTAAACACCTACACATATACATTAAAAATAATCATTTGAACGGATAACACTTCGTCTGACTGACTGTTTATTACTATATGCCAAAACTTTAGACCCGCTAGACCTAGGGTGTTACAGGCTTAGTATTTATTTTCCCTCTCCCACCACTAACCCAACAACTACTACTTTATTATTATGAATATTAATCAAAATTTAGTAATGGAATTGGTTTTGGGGATTTGTTTTTACAAAATAAATTCACACTCATTTAAATAACTACATAGACATGGTCAGTGGATCGATCCCATGACTTTAAAGATAAGGTAAACACTTTTGATCAATGGGTCTAATATTGGGATTCTAGTTGTAAGGATTTTTGTTAGAACAAGATATTGAAAGAATTAATTAAAAAGGTTTGGAATATGCTTTTAAGTTTTTGTACTCTTCACGCGTTTGGGATTTAATCCATTTACTTTTATTTTCAGAAATGTAGTTTCTCTACTATTCAAAATTTAAAAATTAGATCTAATTGTTAATTTTACCTTCTTTTTTTTTGTCAAATCTATTAGTATGACATTTTGAAATTAAAAAAAAAAACTCAATCAATAGTCATATAACAAAAAATAACATTGTAATAAACTTTAATTTAATAAAAAAACTTAACAAACTAAATTTTTAAAAATAAAAATAAAAATACAATATTCTAATTCTACCAAAAATATAAGACTTAAACATACTTTAACCATTGAATTATGATGTGGCAAAAAATATGTTAAAAATTGGTATTCAATTATTACCAAAAATTTTAATAACCTATAATTGTGAATAAAGATAGATCAAATTAATTTGTAGGAGTAAATAAAATTTTAAGTTTATTATTATAATTAAGATTATTCCTGCCATGCCTTATAAAGATAGATAAAATCATTTTTATATTAATTTATACTTTATGATTTTTTGGTACATGTCTGTTTTATAATTTATATTCATAGTTCGAAGTTATCTCTCTTAATAATATTATTTCCAAAATTTAAACCATATTTTTCTCTTAAAAGTACAATATATCTTACCATTGTATCTATCACTTTGTACATTAAATTTATTTATTTTTCATTTCATCATATGCTAAATCATAATCCATTTTGTTAGTTGTTGGTTTATGTATATCTTTAGGGTGAACTAATGCCAAGTTATTTCAATAAATCCAAGATACTAAATTTGATAATAATAAAAATAATTAATCGGATATTTTATTGTTGTTATGTTTTTAGGTTTTTTAAAAAAAAAAACTGTTAAATAATAGGTTAGTTAATTGAATATTGTTAGATTTTTTTATATTTTAAAAAAATTAATTAAAAGTGCATATTACTCATTTAAGCTTTTTCTTAATATTATTATTGTATCTATTCAATTTTTTTAGTGAAAAAAACCTACCTAAACTAATTTCTTAACTTTAACGTGAAACTACCCTACCATTCCACTATTTTCTAAGGAACATCCGTAAGTCAAACATTGTAATATTATTAAAATATACATCCCATTCCACCCAATTAAATTATTTCATTACATTCTTATAAAACAATCATTTTATTTCATCTTTATTACATTTTAGTGAATCAAACCTGATATTAACATAACATCAAATGATAAAACCTACTTTTACCAACTTTTGCGGAGCTTCAACCACATTTTCTGATCTTATGTTCTTTCTTCCAAGGTGGTCCATAGACATCACCATAATTGGATAACATGGTCAATTTCATTTATTTTAAACAATCGTGTTTGGATTAGCATCTCAAATTTAAAAAACAATTGAGTTTAGCAAAGAAGTACTTTTTTAGGCATTAAACACTATAAATTTAAAAAAGTATGAAAATGACTCAACTTCAAGATTAATTATGACAATGACTTAATTTCTATAGTAGAGTTGAGTAGCACTACTCTAAAAACTCCCCCTAATTTTTTTTGGTGTCACCTAACAAATTGGTGGTATAGAACTGAAGTAATTATCCTTTTTAAATTGGCCAAAAAAATTATTTCTTATGAGAGAGAATGCGACACCTAATTAAACTTTTAGTCTATTTATATGTTAGGTTTGTCATTTTTTAAAATTAAATTTAAATAGCCCTTAAAAAATATAAGAATAACAAAAATAAACTTTTTTTGTTTTTTCTAAATAATAAACTTAAAAAATTATATAAAATTCTTATTTAAAGTACCTAATATATCCATCAAAAAATTTCCTCTCAAATTTATCTAAATTTAAACATTTTCAGTTTATTTCCATAATTAATCTAAAAATTAGATATTTTCATAATTTTTTTAACTTATATGATAAGATTCCTAAAAAAAACTAAAAAAGTCAACTTGCTAGATCTTCCTAACATAAATAAATGAGCTCGGCACTGAGGCTCTATCTGTCACTATAGTTGCGATGGGACAAAAACAAACATTTTGGCTCTTCATAACATAAATAAATGCCTTCAATAATTTGATAGAAGGAGGCTAAACTTAGTCTTGTTGGGTGCCGGAAAGGAATCCGTCTCCATGGGTTTCTTCAACTCATTTACCTTCACAGCTTTGCTTCTGCTCATCTCCCTAATCTCCTTCAAGTTCTTATCTGCAAAATTGAGGCAAAAACAGAGAAAGATTAAGTACCACCCCGTTGCCGGCACGTTTGTTAACCAGCTCCTCAACTTCAAAAGATTGCATCATTACATGACTGATCTTGCAGCCAAGTATCGGACCTACAGGCTGCTTTCTCCTTTCAGGAATGAGATTTATACCTCGGATCCTGCCAACGTTGAGTATATACTCAAAACCAACTTCGACAATTATGGCAAGGTACTTTCCTACCTCAAAAAAATCAACTTATTTGTTGGCCTGTGGTTGGCTAAGAGAAAAAAGTAGCTTAATTTCTAATTAGATAGATTTTAGAAACACCCAGATAATAATGTCAGTTAGGGTTTCACTTTCATCAGTAATTAGTATAATGAAAGGGCTTTTTGATAATGAACTTTTTGCTGGTTTTTCAATTTGTGTGCAGGGTGAATATAATCACAGCTTGCTAAGGGATTTACTTGGTGAGGGGATTTTCACAGTGGATGGGGATAAATGGCGTCAACAGAGGAAGGTATCAAGCTATGAATTCTCAACAAAGGTGTTAAGAGATTTCAGCAGTGTTGTCTTTCGGAAAAATGTGGCACGACTTGCCAATATAGTGTCGGAGGCAGCTAATTCCAATGAGACAATGGATATGCAAGTAAGTTCACCTAATGGAAATGTTTGGGTGATATATAAAATCAAAACTGTTAAATAACACAAAGTTCTGCAGGACTTGTTTATGAAATCGACTTTGGATTCAATATTCAAAGTTGCATTTGGGGTTGAACTAGATAGCATGTGTGGATCCAATGAAGAAGGCAAGGAGTTCGCAGCTGCTTTTGATGATTCAAGTGCTTTAACTCTTTATCGATATGTTGATCCCTTCTGGAAGATCAAGAGATACCTTAACATCGGAGCGGAAGCTGCATTAAAGAGAAATATAAAAGTGGTTGATAATTTTGTGTATAAGCTGATCCATAACAAGATTGAGCAACTACGCGACTCCAAGGACGATTCGGCTGTAGTAAGTAAAAAATAGAGCTACTTGAGCTTTTTATATGAAGAGTTGAAGTAGAATTCTGAACTGATCTGTATTTCTATGGGATTCTGCAGATAAAAAAGGAAGACATTTTAACTAGATTCCTCGAAGTGACTGACACTGACCCCAAATACTTGCGAGATATAATTCTTAACTTCATAATTGCTGGCAAAGACACAACAGCAGCCTCTCTGTCGTGGTTTATATACATGCTGTGCAAATATCCTGATGTTCAAGAAAAGGTTGCTGCAGAAGTGAAGGAAGCAACTAAATCGATGGAGGTTAAAGATGTTGCTGAATTCGCTGCTGGCCTGAGCGAAGAAGCTTTAGGAAAAATGCACTATCTTCATGCAGCTATAACTGAAACTTTAAGGCTCTACCCAGCCGTTCCTGTGGTAAGGAAATTCCATTTGCCATGAAGCTTGAATACTCTATTTGGAAAATCAATTTGTTGATCATCTTGATTGCAGGATGCAAAGGTATGTTTGGCTGATGATACTCTACCAGATGGTTTCAGTACAAGGAAAGGGGATATGATTGCTTATCAGCCTTATGCAATGGGTAGAATGAGGTTCATTTGGGGTGACAATGCGGAGGAGTTCAGACCCGAGAGATGGCTTGACAAGAATGGCATGTTCCAGCCAGAAAATCCTTTCAAGTTTACAGCTTTCCAGGTATGCAAGAATATGCATTTTCAGCATTTGCAGGAATCGCTCTATGCTTTGATCTCAAAAACATTGACCTCGGTTTTCATTTGATTAACAGGCAGGACCTCGGATTTGTCTGGGTAAAGAGTTTGCTTATAGGCAGATGAAGATCTTCTCAGCTGTTCTTCTCAGCTGCTTTGTATTCAAATTGAGTGATGAGAACAGAACAGTGACATACAGGACGATGATCAATCTCCATGTAGAAGGGGGTCTTCATGTTCGTGCATTTCACCGATGTCAAACTTAAACCTGGTTTTCATCTGTTGACTGTCTCGGTTCATTGTAAACTTTAAATATCTATATACCACGTGAAACCTGAATCATCTCTTGTCCTATAAAACGGGTTCAGGCAACTAATAAATAAGCAAAACCAAGTCGTTTAGACAACACACTTCATAGTTCTAACTTTTTGCTTCCAATTCCTAGCAGAATATTCCAATGGATTCAAAATCCTGATGATCTTAATGCAAAGATCTAACAAAAAGTAATTCAGTTCTCCTTCCCCTGGTTTCTAGCAGGGTCATATATAAAATTTAAAAAGAAAAGAGAGAGAACTGCCATATGCATGTTGTGAATTAATTATGGGTAATATATGTTGCTACAATTCAACAAAATCAAAGACATATTATCTTTAACAAAATTGAGCTCAGAATCAACAACAGGATGATCACTCATACAAGTGGACAGCTTATAGTTAAGCCAGCTTAAACAAATGGACAATGTCAATGGATGCATACACTTGAAGTAGAAACAGTGTTGAATGAAATTTCATGTAGTCACTGGAGGTAGTTGAGGCGCCCCTGGTCTTGAGCTCCATCCTTTGCGATTCCTATAAGCCTCAATAGCCTGTAACCTAAGCCTCTCCTTTGAAGCATCAAGTAAGGCCGTTGATCCCTGCAAAAGTAGGAACTCCTTGTTTGAATGAGGCAAACCACTAGTATAACATTTAATGTAACATCAAATGATAAAAATTACCTTGGGTACTGTAACCAACTTCGGTGGAGCTTCAACCACATCTCCAAATTTTACGTGCTCTCTTCCAGGAAACTCTAGATTCTCTTCTGTTCTAGCACTCTTATGCTTTTTCTTCTTTGCTTCAAAATACCTACACAAGAACCAAAATCTTGTAAATTATGAATAATCTAGCATGCAAGAAACAGAAACAAGAAAAAAAAACAAGTACACAATTCAGCAGATTATATATCATTTACAATGTGGTATAATACTAAATCTCTACTATGTTCACTCACAGTTGTAAAGTATTCTCTACCATATAATCTATTGCAGTTACTATAATGAAGTCTAAGCTAAAATTATTTTGTAGTTTCTATTGCCAATTACGTGAGGAAAGGACGGGGAGAAGTTACTTTTTCTTGCGCTCCCGCCGTTTAGAACTGCTAGCTAACTTATCAGCCGTTGCTTCAAACCGGAGATCAGTTACTTGATTCCTCTTTCTTTTCTTATTTTTCTTCCCACCTTTGCTATTCCGCATCGTACCGTCGCCGCTATCTGAATCTTGAGATTTCTTCAAATGCTTATCATTGCCTCCATTTTTTATCTCATTAGCTTTCAACTTAATTTCATTCAGCGCTCGGTTTTTCTGCATCACAAATTACAGTACTTGGATTTGAATCAACCGACTTAAGCTTAAAAGTTAAAACCGAACATAATTAGTCAGTTTGAATGATAAATGACACACTTTTTTCTCAGCATTCCCTTCTTCTGCTTTATGCTCACCTAGAAAAAGAAAGGTGATGAATCCGTTAAAAAGGTGGAAGGAAAGGAAACAAACTAACGAGAAAAAGAAAGAGATGAAAGGAACCGTGAGGAGAATCTGTGGTGAAGGACATGATTTTGCGGAGTTTAGAAGGTAAAGCATCTACTTGGGAGGGATCAGGAGGCGGAGGGAGTCTGGCCGCACCACCATGAGCAGCTCTATAATTCTTCTCTCTCCTTCTCCTTCCTTTGCCTCCCATGTTTGTTTGCTTGTATTTTCCTCTCTCGATCTGATAATCCCTTGCAAATCCCTAAAATAGAAGAACCCTAGCCACTCTTAAGTCTAAAACCCTTAAAAGGAAAATACAGAGACATAAGAGATTCATAAACGGAGGGGATTATGAAGTTCTCAATTAAAACAAGATCGTGTTATAAGTCCAAGTTTTATTTGGTGTGATGTTTTTTTAATCCCATAAATATTAAAATTATATATTAACGTAATTGTATATATAAATTTTGATATTGCATTATTTTATGTCTATATTTTACATGCATAAATTACAATATTTATTTAATATAAAAATAAAAAATAAATTAAAGTATTTATTTTTAAAATGTATATAGTTAAATCAAAATAAATATTTCAAGTATACATTTGAACCACAATTAAAATTTCATATATATAATTGCATCAAACTAACAATTGCACATTAAATCAAAGTTAATGTATACTTTTAAGATTTATCCCTTTTAAAATTAATATTTGTGATATTTTTAAAGTATTTTTTAATAAATTTTTAATTATTTTTCTATTGAGTTGGTATGTATTAATACGTGATATTAATTCAATTAAATATTTAAATATAATATAAATATTGTGTATGTTTATTCTGAATTAAGTAAAATTATTTGTAATTACACATATGTAGTATATTTGAGCAATTATTGTAATTAGTGTGTCTCATTGGTTTAAAGGTAATTGAAGCAATCAATTCTAATAGCAAGAATTGTAATAATTTAATCATCTTATGATTTTCTAACCACATTTATATATAATTTAATTATTTTATGATTGGATCCTTAGTTTTAATCGCAGAGTGCGAAACTATTCTGTTTCGAAGTTGAATGACATTGGCACAAGGAAATTTTCATGACAAATTATCGATTAAAATCGATAATATAAAAGTCATTGAAGACGTTAAGGAAGCTTTTTTGAAGGGATCAAATTCTACTTTAATAAAGCTCATTACTTATCTCTTATGAAAGAAGACATTCTGATCCATTGATTAAGTCCCTAGAAAAGATAATATGAAAGCTAATCAAATTACTAAGTTGGCATTTGATAGAGAGAAAGGCTTAGGGTTATATGATGACTCTCCTCTTATTACTTTCTAGTTTTTTTTGTAATTCTTCTTTATTCACCAAAAAAAAAAAATTAGTATTTTAATTTTAAGATGTTTATTTTATCTTTTAAAATATATGTATATATTATTTTATTAATTTTTTAAATAATCTAAATTTTTTATTTAGAAGAAATGATTTTTCTTGCATTTTCACCTTCTAAATATTTAACTAAAATAAACCATATTTATTATAAATAATTTAAATAATACATTATTTATTATTACTTATTTATATGTAACGATTATAAATAATTAAGAACCAACTAATGATTACAAATAGCATATGTAACGTTAGATAGGAAACAACTTAATACATAATGCTATAGTAATTAAATAAATTGCACAAAATGTTTTATCTTTCTTGTTAATTTTATTAGTATTCATATTGTTGAATATTTTATTGGACTAATGTATTACTTGTTTTGCTACTTGTTTATATTTTTCTTAAGCATTATTGATAATTTTTTTTAGAATTTAAATTTATATAATTGTCAAATTATAATTTATACTACTAAACTTTATAGAAAGATTTATGCTGCAATTACATTGACTAAACATATCTAGAAAATTAAAATTCATTATCATCAAAAAGTGTAATTATTAGCTTAATAATTAGTTTTGTTTGGTTTAGACGAAGGGATTAAATTGACCTTAGAATAAACCTCTCAAAAAAATGAAACAAAAAATTTACTAGTAAACTAGTTTATAAGATTTTAATATATTTTAGAAAATTATTATTTTTAATTATTTATTTAAATTAAAGATTGAACAAGTTAAATCGAGAATTAATAATATGATAAATTCAACTACTGATTTTATAATCGAGGATACCGGTTGCTAGGTACGCATCATGACACTCTTGCAATTAAAAATCGGATTTTTTTTTAGTTCATCCAAATTTTCATAAAAATTATTTTGACAATGATTATTAAATTTAGAAATTAAGAATATTTTAGAAATTTGAATGGATCTGAAACGTTTCAGTCATATAGATTTAATTAAGAAATTTGAAATCCAGGAAGAACAAATCCTAAATGAAAGCCCCCTCATTACTGTTTGAAGACAAATTACGATTCGAAATTTGGTTCCTTAATTTGACCTACAAAGTCGATGTACTATTTGATAATAGTGAAATATTATAAATGTATATTAAAATTAAAAAAAAAAAAAAACTTTTCAAAAGAAATGTTCAAGTCTTAATTCTGTTTCAAGCAGAAAAGGCCAGAAAGGCTATCAAATTTCCTCACTATATCGATGAACAAAAAGTGAAAATCGCAAGCCTCGGAGTAGCTCAAATCACAATGGTAATAAACTTAACACAAATCAAATAAAAGAATCTACCTAACAACCCTCCTTTTTTAAATCATACTATAGGGTTGTTCCACTTGTGAAGTGTACTAATTCACATATTTTACATACATGACAAAAGGCAGCTGGTGCTGAAAGCCGCACTATTGACTAGATTTTCTTCTCGCTTGAGGCAGACACACCTGTGATATTTGTAATATCGATCCTGGTGGCATCAATGGTGCATCTTCTATAATCATTTTCCAATCAATCAAGATTCTAAGGCTGAACTGAAGATTATGACTTTATCAGAGGGCTGAGCCCTTCGCCTTCCCAACCAATCTTAAGCATCTGATCCACCACTTTCAGGCTCAACTACATATAGCAAAGACCATTATAAGATTTGATTTCAAACATTCAATAAAACAATATTAACAAGAATTCAAGAACCTTATAATCCAAGAAATTTGGTCTGCCGTTTAATGATAACATTAAACTTAGGTTAAGACAGTATTACTTCTTACCAATTTCTGATTTTTTTAATATCCATAAGATGTAAGGTTTTAAGGGTTTCATTACTTCCAATAAATTCAAGGAAGTTGGCAGGGATTTGAATGTTTGAACCTTAGACCTCAACATCCTTCACCAAGCTAGGATTGTTATAACATTTATGCAAACACTAAGCAATGTCATGATAGAAGAACAAATGATTACGAAAGGATTGGTGGTGACCCAAGAAATGGAGGAAAGGAAAAACGTGCGACTTACAGCTGGGTCTGTGAAAATTATCAATTGTTTATCTGCAGTTGAGACTAGAAGATTTGTGTTATCCTCGTTCAAAGCAAGAGCTGTGATATCCTGTCCTTCTCCTAGTTCCAACACATGGAATACCTGCAAATGAAAGTTTTTATCCAGGTCAACGTTTGAGAGCAAGAGACACGCATTCATGATGTGCATGAGTGCCTATTGCCTACAATAGGGAAATCGTAAAGGGGAAGAGAAAAGCAACCCATTCTTACTGTGACAGAGGTACCTTAAACTACATATGCCATATTAAATTAAAATTTCATCTCAACCATGTGCGAATGGCACAGCAAAGAAGAAACTGAAACAAGTCCACAACTACCCACCCCAGAGACCGAGAAATTTAATCTCCATAGGGCACCATTGTACAGGTGGCACCTAGGAACAAAATTAATATTAAGCTGAAGCGACAAGCATGGGCGCATTCATTATGTACAGGAGGTGCAGATGGGGCATAATAGCATCTGTTTAAACATTTTCTTATACCTTCAGAGTATGCAGATTCAAAAAGCAAATTGAAGGAGAAGGAATATCTAATTTGTTGCTTTTGCTGGTTTCTTCTGACTCAAGATCCAAATTATCAGCCACAGGTTTCTTCAAACTCAAGTCCTGGTTGCTATTGGACACTCCATTGTTGCCCAAAGATGAGTTCATTCCAATTAAAGCGTTCTCACCATCAACAGAAATTTCCATGCAACTAACACCACCCAAAGAAGGAAGTTGTGCTCTAGCAACCAGAACACCATTGAGAGTGAAGGTGCTGAGAGTATGTTGCGATTGGTTCCAGGTTAAAATGATTCCCTCAGATGAAAGGCAGACAGCATCAGCTTCTACACCAGCAAACCGTCTCATCAAGCGACCCCTTCTTATAGAATGCAACAGAACATCTGATGAATGGCTACATGAAACAGCAACACCCAGATCTGAACTGACACAGCAACAAAGAATTTCCCTTTGATGACCCCGAAGGACATATATGGGACCTTCTATCCGATGCTTTCTGCTTTTGTCTGCCAAGGTATTAGCTAAAGTACCACTACTAGTTGAAGTTGGTGTACCAGTGCCAGCAGTTGGTTCCGATGTGCTGCTTGGGCGGGAGGTAAATGCCCTATGCATCCTCCAAAGAATTACAGTACTGTCCCGGGATCCTGTCACGAGATAATTGCTATCTGGTGATAGAGCAAGACAAGTCACAGGAGCAGAGTGTCCAAAAGCCATTTCTATTGTTTTTGCTCCATCAGATGACAAAAGCTTGATACTATTATCAGCATGTCCACCTAGTTAACATCCAGAAAGTATATAAGAAGAAGATAATAAACAGTACAAGAAATGTGCATATATTCATGCCAGCTGTTGGATTCAAAAGCAAATGACCATCATTTATGACCTGGAACAATGAGTTTCAGAATTAAAAGTCACCGGATGCTACAAAATTATAAAAAAAATGGATCGAGTAGGCAAGCAAATTCCAAAGTATAGTGGAACAGGGACCTATGAGCTATGATGGCTCTTTCAAGATAAGGGTACTGAAAGCACTTAAATGAATAACATACCTTTAAATTATTCAACCCTATACCTTAAATCCATTAAATATATTTCATCAGACATGCCTCTAAACTAGAGATTAATAAAAATATTCAAAAGTGATTGATATATTCTTTTTGACCAATTCTTCACACTAAATATTGTACAGCAGCAGCTGATCTTGTAAAAGTTCACAATATTAGACTGAAATTGTAATCATCATAAAACACAGTTGTCCTGCAGCATTCCACTACCATGAAATTGAGAACTTAGATTTAATGTTTATGAGAAGTCAGGGTAGTTTTAGACATGCTAGCCCTCCAACCTTTTTCATTTGCCCAAGCCACCAGTACACAATTCCCTTCATTTACCCAGGAAGGAACAAAGATTTTTTAGAGACAAACTATAAGCACATTATAATCCTAGTTAAATGGATTGACCAGAAAACTGTAATACAGGAAACGTTCACTTCAAACATGTAAAAGTACCCTTCAGAATTCAGGCAGCAGTGCATTTATGAAGTATCTTTCCAAATAAAGACTACTAGGACCAAAGAAAGGATCGTAACGTTATAAAGAATCAGAAAAAGAGAACTTGCAGCAAATTCTCTGCAAGTATCACAAAGAAAGATTTCTGAAGGGTTCATAAATGGGAATAAAAAGTGTACTATAACAATCAAATTTATTAAAGTCAGCCAACATAATATTAGGAATAGGTTACCCTTACCAGTGATAATTTCTTTATCACATGTGATGGAAACAATAGATGAGTTTCTGATCCCAGAAGAAGCGAATGCTAGTGCCTGGGGAAAGTGCCAATCATCAGAACCAGAGCCTGCAGCTGCTGGCCCTCTGAACATTCTTCTAAGTGCTCCACCAGCAGAGCTTGTTGTTGCCTTTCCATGTTGAAACAGAAATGGTGCTCCCTGACCATCGGGAGTGTTAGGTTGCCATTTATGCTGTGCAATATGAGCTGCTGGCGCATCTGTGTCAACGATTATGACGGAATCTGAAGACGCATGAATAGCAGTTGCAGGCAAATTGCAGCGATCAGGGTTTGGGACTGCATACGATTTTACTTCTCTCGGATTCCGGAAGATTGTCTGACATTAAATGTTATCCAGATTCAGTTTTAACAAGATCATTTTGACAGAAAATTTGCCATGACAAAAAGGACGATCTTATTAATCATATGGAAAGTAGTGGGAAAAAAACAGAAATGTAGAATTGGAATTGCTACCTGCAAATGAAGAACCTCTGAAAGAGGTATCTTCTTCATGTGAGGGACAGTAAGAAGTTGGGATGGAGTTTGTCCAAAATAAGCAATCTGGTCTTGTGTAGCACGCTGTTGTACCTTTTATTTACATGCACGCATAGGATAATTAATAATTTCCAAATAGAGCACACATTAGGAAAACAACATAGCAAATCAAACTCACTGGATCAGAGATCTTATCAATATCAACTGTCCCTTCATATGTAATGTAAAAGAACATGTTATTAGCCGATATAGCTTCCTTGCCTCGCTGCTTATACCTGAACATTCCAATTGTGTAAATTTTGGTAAACTCAAGGTTCAAAAGAAGAATCTCCACGAACAATTAATTATTAACAATAATATCATAGTGAAGATTACAAAGGGGAAGAAAATCAACTTAGGTAAGGAAAGAAAGTAAAAGAAAACAAACCCGAATATTAGGTCAATCCATTCATGTAAATGTGCAGATACATGTTCACTCTCAAGAGCCATTCGATGCTTATGAATGAAATCAACTGAGCTTTGAGCCCATGGTGGGAGTTTTACAGAATCTGAATGTTCAAAAAGAAAATCAGAACTTACTGCAACTGGCATTTGTCACTCTTCAGATATTGAAAAAAGGACACTCAGGTACATACCAAGCTTTCCTCCTAATTGTGTTGTTCCAAAGTCAATTGAATTCTCATTGGTTAACATCTCAGGAAGGTAAAACAGCTCCGGAACCTAACATGAAAAGAGTAAAATAAAAACAGTAGAAGAAAAAAAATTCTGATAACCCATTGAAGCTACAGCCAAAGGAGATCAGAAAAGATGGAGATAAGAAACAATGTATAAGATAAAATTGTTCTTATGCCAAAGATAAAACAAAAACACAAACCAATTCCTTCACGTCACTCATGTCCTCAAGAACTCCATTCCATGTGGCACCAACGTCTGAAAACATCCGGTCTGCATGGTCAAATTTTCCACCTTGCAGCTGAATCGAAAGGGTTGTAAATGGCTCAACTCTAACAAGATAATATAATACCTGCAAGAAAATACCGACACAACACAGTAGTTAAAATAAAGAATTTGCATCTATAGGTCAAACTTAAAAATAAAAATCCCCTTAATCGACTATTTGCCATAGAACTTTTTTTAGTGAAAAAATTGAAAGAATTCAATCAAAGAAAAGATGACAAGAAATCACAGGCAAGGAAACTATCCAGCTATCACTTGGTTAAAATTAGTCCTTGCAAATAATTTCAAGGATAGAAGTAGATCATGCTGAAAACTAATAGCACTAATGCTTTTGAAATGAAGCAAAAAAACCTAGTGAAATGGCAGATGCACAATGAAACAGTAAAATTTCAAGCAATCAGAACAATTAGTTAAGGGAGATAAACTACAGTTTTGAGGTGCACAAAAGTAACATGTCAGTTCTATAGAGGGTATCAGCCAATCTCGCAAAACATATTCTGCGAGGCAGACAGAAGAATAATAAAACAGAAGACAGTAAACAACAAAATTTTATTTTTAAAGCAAATACTCAGCAAGCAACATGCATATAGAAATGTATACAAATTTCCCAATTACTATGAGAAACAAACTAAAGAAATCAACCTTCTTCATGGATTGCTGGTATGAATCCAGCAGTGACCCTAGTTTAAGAAATTTAAATACACACTATAAAAAGTAAAACCCAAAATGTTAAACAGAATAGAAAACATACAGTTCCAGCACTTGAATAATGTGAGCCATAATGGAACTTGGGAATGACCGGGTCATCGAAGCTAGCATATCTCTCTTGAAATTTCTTCAGCCGCTCTGGATTCAATGCTCCAACAGGCTGCAAGTACACAAAGTTATAATGTCAGAAAAGGAGAGTGCAGATATAAAGTGCCACCAAGATTAAAGCCAGCCACCTTTGAAAGATCTCGGAAAGCTGAAGGATCAGAAAGATCTAGACTCTTTGAACTGTAGTCAGAAAGGATCCATGGGAATACTGGATACTGTAAGCAAAAAGAAAGGAAAGAAAGACAGAAAATGTAGCTTAGTGATATTACAAACAACCACAAAAAGAATGAGTGATTACTCATCAAGATGCATATTTAGAAACAATCTCACCTGAGTTATGTCATTATAACTACGCCCGGCCAATGTATTTAGCTGCATTAGATATTCAAAATTGCTGATCTGCAGAGGGGTTGCAATTTGTTCAATGGTTATACTGCTTATTTATTACACGTGAATATACATGTATACCATAACACGTACCTCCCATCTAGCCCAACGCTCCATTAACTGAGTTCTTTTCAGGAGTTGTTCAGGTCTCTACAGAAGAAAACAATGAGTTCAACAACGTGAAGAGAAAATGAATTGCAGCAGCTAAATACACCCTTAGATACCTTGTAATGAACAAAATTTTGTTGGCATAAGATATCTGTAAAATTCCACTCTTCTCAATTTAAATAAAAACGATATTCACCATGTATATACATACACACATGGTAGGCCTCTTTAAATAAAAATATTTACAGGAAAAGAACAAACCTGTGTTGCAAGATAAATGTTGTTTAAATGAGGAGGCCGTGCTTGTACAATAGCACGATATGCATTTCGTCTGCCCTCAGAACTCTGGATCATTAAAAGAAAAAAGAGCAGAACAAAAAAAGGTAAGCCAAAGATTAGGGGGCGCATACTAGGTCAACAACCATTAAAAGCATATTTCTTTTAATCACAAAGCAATAAATCTTGAAGGTGCATCCAATAGGAAAATACCCGGAAGTCAAAGAAGAAGTTAGAACGATCAACCATGAACAACTCCAGAGCACTTCTTCGTAGGAGATATCTATGACAAAGATAAAACAAGCAAAATGAGGTGCATAGCATATGATAAAGCAAAAGCAAAGTTGAAAGATGAAAACTTAAAATGCAACACATTCAGCAACAAGGATATTAAGTTACGGATTACCATGCACAATGTAATAACAAACATCTCTTGATGTTAATCGGCAATAAGAACACAGAGTGAAGACCTCAAATTCATTGTATATTTTACTAGATTCTACAGTCAAAAAACCATCCTCATGTGCAGTTCATATCCAGCACTTGCAATATGGAAGAAATTAAAAATTAACATGTTTGGAATATTGAGGAATTTCAAGAACATTTCTGGATGTTAGCAGGCACAATAAGATGCAGAAATAAAGGCCATTTCACAAAAGCACTAAAATGGCATCTGTTCTCATTCCATCTTCTAGGCAGGCATCTTGCTTTACAAATATGTGCCTGCATGCTCATTAATATGAAATCAAGGATGGTTCCCAATATCTACGCACACTGTCTGACAATAATTATCAGTATAAAATGGGGAAGCTTATATTTTCTAAAGCCAATATATTTTCTAAATCAAGGATGGTTCCCAATATCTACTTAGAGTGTCAAATAACAAAAGTTGTAGCCAGTAGCTCAAAGCCAATATATAATGGGGAAGCTTATATTTTCTAAAGCAAGTGTGAACAAATATTAGAATAAAGACCAAGATGAACATAATTCCTCAGTATAACTTCACACCTTCGGCTATACATTTGATGAAGAGAAGTCATCAACCAACTACGGTCCTTTTCATCATTTTTTGCTTCAGAGTTGTCTTCTGAACCATCCATCGATATGTTGCATTCAGTTTTATCAACTACAAAATTTATTTTCTTTGAGGTTACCTGGAAAAAAAAAACAAAAAAAGAGAGCATAAAACTTTTATACTAAACCAATAG
Source organism: Gossypium longicalyx (assembly GCA_025698465.1). NCBI lineage: Eukaryota > Viridiplantae > Streptophyta > Magnoliopsida > Malvales > Malvaceae > Gossypium > Gossypium longicalyx. Next base: position 6,799,992 of record CM047005.1, read on the forward strand.
AAAAGCTAGCGGCCATGGTGATTTACCATGGGGCAGAAGGGAAAAGTAGGTGAAATCAGGGTTATAAGTTACTCATACAGAAATCCTTTTGTTCACATTTCTCAAATTTTAAAGAAAGCCAGCATCATAATATGTGAATGATAGCATCATCGGCAGCCAGAGATCTAATGTCGGAAGCAACAAATGTATAGTCTCCATAGATTATGTAGCAAAGCTAGAAGAGTTAGCTGGACTGGGGGGAGGGGAGTCAAACCAGCAATTTAAACAAGGGCTGTGCCAATTCAACCAAAAGCATTACAGGGAAAGTTTCCTCTCTAATTCTAAAATAGGATCCTTCTATCCTGAATTCCTGATAGATCTCTCCATTATAATTTTTGTCATACAAATAATCATTCTTATAAAAAGAAAGTAGACCACAAAACTGCACAGTTCATCACCTTTTAGAACTGCCTTTCGCAACTCACATAGATTCCTTTTGGAGACAATCAAATCTTAACCACCAGAAAAGATGGCATGCAACCCTCATTTAAAGGCATTTAACAATTACATTCCATTTAAGTTCACACACTTTTGCTAATATACAGAACACACAATGATCAGAAAAAGCAATTCTTCCTTCAATATTCCAAAAAAGTTAAATGCTTCTTGTCATCAGCCAACTGTCTTGGTCCTATTATGAGTTTAATGCAAACATGTCATCGTAATTAAAGAAATCCAAAGTTTTTGATAAATTGAGCATCTTAAATCTATAATATAAAAAGACTTTAAGCAATCATCTGGGTGATGGCAGTACAGTGAAAAATATCACAATCAGAACTACAGAACCCATTCAGAGCAACAAAAACATAGCAGAAAGGAATTTAAATGCAATTCTAACAACTTACTTGAAAGGTTCCTCGTATGACCCTCAGTGGCCGAACCATGGATGAAGGGAGTTCAAACAAAATTCTCTCGTCAAGTTCACTAGGAACATACCCAGGAGCAACTATTGTTGAACTCTGGACCAAGTCTTGCTCACTGGCAAGTTTAGTGTCTTTAGGTTCTATGGATTTCTCCAAGGTTTGCTCAGTTATTCCAGAAAGCCTTTGCTGACCTTCCTCACTTTGGTTATTTACATAGCCTCTGCTATCTACATTATCAGTTTCTGGATGTTCATCATCTTCATTCACAAACACTGTTGAGATTGCTTCTGCTGCCAGAATAGGAGTATTAGATGAGCTTATGACATCCTCTTGAATCTTTTTCACATCATTTTGCTCCTCAAAATCAGCAGCAGCACCAAAATGATCAGTCCCTGTGTAATTCCTTCTCAAAAAAGGTCTCATCCTTGAAGAACTTTCCATAAAGTCCAGCTTCCAAAAAACCTAGACATGCCATAAAAGGAAATAAAAATGTTCAACAAGGGATGAAGATCAAAGTTCAGTTATCTAACAACCATAAAGGAGAAAAGCAAAAAGTCTTAAATTTCACATGCCTTACTAGGAATTTGGTCTACTAATGGCCCAAAGAGACATGACGTATCTAACAAGCAATGGATAAGTTTGCGCCATGCACGAATCCCAGTGAATAATCTGTGTCGTGCAACTAAATCAACTTGTGCACGCCTATCAATCTGATATTTCAAAAGAAAAAATGGATAAGTCTGTATTGACAACTTGTCTTGTGGGCTAAAAAAGCAGTGACAATCATGATAGCTAGCCATAAATAAACCTCTGATCGCTGAATATTTCTTGCTAAAGCAAAACTTGCAACAAGGGCCGCAATAAATTTGTAGGATAAAGCATTAAAATCTTTCCCATAGACTGATTTTGTATCGACTGGCTGTAGACATTCCAACCATGCAACGGCCATGGCTTCAGAATCATTCCATCGTTTCACACGCTCCATATCACTATCATGCCTCCGCTGTGCAGAAGTAGCCATTGCAACAGCACTGAGACCTCTTCCAGAACCAATCTTTGCATTGCGTTCAAGATCACGTGCGGCAGCTAAGGCAGCAGCTTTTGCAGCTGCCTTGTCTTTGGGAAGAGACGGTGAGTTGTTAGGCATGTCCAGAGGTTTGTGAAAGCTAGAAAAATGTTGCAGCTTAGTAGTTTTCCGCTCAAGTATTGAGGAGTCACGTTTAAGCTGTGTGGCTGTTGGAGCAGGAATTTCTCCTCCGCTAGCGCCTGCAGCAATCATTGCCAATGCCATTGCAGCTGGTGGTGATGCAAAAGCAGCCGCCCAAGATGGAGAGATCATTGCAAGAGCTGCCTGAAAAACAAAGAAAAAGAAAGAAAAGGACAATTAGAGAATCTTAAATAATGAAACAATAACAAAAAGATGGAAAGGGAATAAATGTACAAAAAGGTCAACAAGCAACTCCGGAAATTTTCCAATAAGCATGCATGCACAAACACATTTGCAGGACAGGGAGTTAACACTGCTAACACTAGGAAAGACAAGTTTGAACCCTAAACTAAGAAACTATTTTAAGGAGTTAAGAATGATACTGATATGTAGCAACCTCTAATGGCAGTGCATCAGCAGCCAGTGCACGATCATCAACGTTAAGAGGATTCAAACCATCAGCAGTAGCAAGTTCATGAATTCCTGCCAAAAGCGGTCGCCACCTCCTCAAAACAGCAACAAAAGGTGGTACAATGGCCTCAAGATACTGTTTTCGAAGTGGCTTTCTGTCCCTCCCAACAGCATGCCACACCTGCAGCATAGACCACATTTATTTCACTGCAAAATATCAATGAACAACCTAGATATCCATAGAAACATAAGAAAGGAAGAAACAAAACCAAATATTCCATTATGTTTTCATGAAAAAATGAATATGATAATAGATGAGAACATAACAGAGAAGAAAAAAATAGCTATGCTATAAAATGTTGATAAAAAACTATACCATAAAAACAAATAAATAAAGAGTTTGCTGCTATTCACACTAAGCTGATTCAATTAAACTAACCTCAGAATATAGAACACAGGATGCTACCAAAACTCTCTGTCTCTTGGAATCAGAAATCGGCATGTTCAGAATAGGAGAAAGAACACTGCACATAGTTTAAATGAATAAGTTCACTGCACATAGTTTAAATGAATAAGTTCTGAAATTCATTGTGCATGAATCATGGAAATGAAGCAGAAATATCATTGGACTACAACGTCAAAGAGCACCAAACCATAATTTTTAGGGAATGCATAACCATATGAAAAGTAGAGAGAGGGAGATAAAGCAGGCACTCTAGTGCATACTGATGTGCACTTATGCGTCATTGTCGTTACTAGTTAAGATTCCTCTGATTAACTTACGTCCACAGTAAAGCAAAGTGCATAGATAAGCACACATATGTATCTTAGTGGTTATTGGGTAAGATTTCCTCTGTTTAACATACCTCCACAATAAAGCAGACCGCGGTTTCCTTGCTGCCATTCGACCACTGTTATCTAAGGATATGATGTTGCCTCGATACAGTCCTTCAGACATTCCATCTTCTACGCCTACATTCCTCATGATCATGCTGTCTTCTCCATTATCTTCTTCCCTCATTGAAAGAAGTACCATGCGAAGCATGCATAAAAAGGGTTGGTCACTGTCCAGTAACTGGTAAAGTGCAGCCATTCCTCCCATCCCAGTACCTGATCCACCACCGATACCAAGACCACCACCAAGTCCAGAATCATCTAACAGTAATGCTTGGAGCATACTTACAGACTTCTTCACTAAAGGAAGCTCAATCCAGTTTCCATTAGCATCTTTTTGCAAAGCAGCATTCCACGACTCCCAGCCAAAGCCACCACCACCAATGTCAGTTGGTTTTGAGGGCAGGCCAACACCATACCATAAACGACTCCTGTATTTCCAACCCTCAGCTAAATCCATAGCACAACTCCCATATGACACAAAAGCAGAGGAGACAGAATCAAAAGGCTCAGCTGCAGCAGCTGCAGTAAGCCGTTCCATCACTGTTGCAGAAATCTGCCCATTTGCATCAGCCATTGAAGCAAGGACCTTGTTTGGAAACAGAACATGAAGAGGGGAAATAACAAAATCAGAACAAGCCATAAAGGAACTCAAACGAAGCTCAACTGAACTTACAAGAAGTATCCATTTTCTTTAACTAGAAAACAATGAAAACAATCACGTCTAAGTCTCTAAGATAACTGTCTCTTGTCCAATGTCACAACTCACAAAACCAGGGAAGAAATTCTGGCAAATAAGGTAAAAGTAGAAGATGAAGAATTTTAACTGATGAGAACTATATATAGTTAATATATGAATCACTAAACTCTGAATGCAATATAGATGTGTCTTTAAGATCACTATATACGTACGTCAAGAGGGAGTCCACCAGAATTTCCAGATCTGCTATCATCCACAGCTTCAGTTGATTCTCTACCAATTGATGCCGCTGAACTTGATTGACTATTTGGGGCAGACGCGAAAGAAAGAGGAGATTTATTACCATCAACTTTACATGATGCACAAGAAAGTTTACTTTGCAACCGCAAATGATCTTCAACAAGCATTAATATGACAATTGCATTCTCTACCAGAAACACAGAAAGCTGTGCAGCATTCTCTGTTTCTGCCTTAGCATCCTCAGGAGACAAACCTTCGGCTGCAACCCCAGCAGCAACTGCAGCAATAACTTGAGTCTGCAGAAGAAGAAAAGCTCAATAAATAATTATTGCCATTTTTCATTTGAGTACTGTGAAACATAACAGATCAATGATGATGACATAAAACTTAAAAGAGAGAGAGAGAGAGAGAGTAACAAGTAGTAAGACGGGAAACATGACAAAAGGATAAAAACAAAATTACAGGAGGATCGACTTTTTATTTCATGACTAACTAAACTAACATAGATATATCATTTTCCACAAAACTCTTTTAAGTGAAAAAAGGTAGCTGAAGTCAATTGGTAATAATTTAATGTTACCTGAGCCTGAAGTTCTCTGGCAGCAAAGTCCATCAACCCACCTAAGAGTCTTCTCTTGAATATTGACAAAGATTCTTCACGTCTTCAGAATACAATCACATAGGAAATCACAACAAATTAACCATACTTATTTATCCATAAAAAAAATTACAGCTAAACTTTTTATTGGCCCCTTGAAGAGAACATTATGCAAAAGAATCGGTGAATCAACATTAAAATAATCACTAGAGTCACATTGTTATTTATCCTATGTGAATATATCAAACATATTCAGTTTTTTAGCCAACAAGATGTTTCAAAAGGTTTAGAAGTAACTACAGAAAAAATATAGTTTCCATAATTTGCCACTTTGTATTTTAGTCAAAATAGAATACCTTTATCACCTTAACAAAGGCAAAACACAGAATCCAATGATTCAGTGATTCTGAAAGATAGCAAGTAAGACATTTTTATCAGTGAAAATACAAACTTTAGATTTCTCCTTCAACTTGATTATGTCCCAACAAGTGCTTATTGTGTATGTTCCCACAAAAAGATGTGCCTTCTTACATATCACTCCAGGGAAAAGAAACTATGGACAACCACATTCAAATGGCAAAAGGTGCACTTTTGGAGACAAATAAAAGCAGTGGAAATCATGGAGCAGGACTCAGCAGTGGAATACCTAATTCTCTGATCCCCAGTGCTAGAGCCACCCACGATAGAGAGCCATTCAGCACAATGAATTGTGGCTTCAATATCCTGTAAAATGGAAGCAAAGACCAGAAAATATAAATGGAGCTGACATACTTAATAATAAGGGGAACAAATGTATATTAGAAGGTACAGCAAAGTGGAAAAGTTAGATAAAGACAAACCTTCCATCCATCCTTCTGGCGCATTGAATGCTCCAACATAATAATCAAAAAACTGTGTATGAGGTCCTCTATGTCACCTAGGCTTGCTGAATCAGACTTTTTTCTCGCATCCATCTGCAAAAGCAGGTAACAAGCTGCAATAATTAATACAAGGAGTATATACATTCAAAGTTATTCAGTAAGGTCAAAATACTAGTTAGAAAACTCTACAACTCCAACCCTAACAACAGCTCTACCAGATTCATTTGCAACAGAACACCAAAGACAACAATGGGGAAGAAGCACATTAGCATACAGAAAAGAGAAGCTGGAAATTACTACCTCATAGTTAGAGATAAGGACCTCTAGTATCCACTCAGGCCACTCCTCCATTTTTGTTAGACTGTTTCTATTTTCTGGGTGACTGCAAGCCAAAAACAGAAGATCCTGAAATCATATAGAAAGAAATAGCTCAGATTATAATGGAAAATCCGAAAAGTCAAGATAAGGACAAAATATAAATGTGAAACAAAAGGAGATAACCAAGATATGACTATAGTTGAATTTAATATGAGAAATGCTACCACCAACAGAACAGATGACGATTCTAAACTATGTTTTATTTTCATAAGTATTATTTAAATTAAGAATGTTTTCAGTTAACAACCAACACATAACAAAATCTACATCCAGTAAACTCAGACAAGCATACCTGTAGTGCCCGGCTTTGGAAAGATCTAGATGCATATGGAAGAGACCGCAATAAAACCAACAAAAGTTGTAAATGTTCAAAACGATGACCAGAATCATAAAAGTTCAATCCATCCTCCGGTGAAGAAGCATTGATCTGAGCAAATTAAAGGGAAAAAGAAGTATAAAATCATTGACATTCAATGCTAAATGCAAATGCAAGATAACACAAGAAGCTATAATATTTCCTACTTAAACAAATTGAAATATCAAAAGCAAGCTGAAACGCTACAACATACTAGTTTTAAGTAAAAATATAATAATAGTAGAAAATTAATAAAATCCCAGACTGATAAGCTTTTCAAGTGAAAACACTGCAATAAAGTACAAGTATAATAAGCATTGATGAACAAGGTTAAGATATATAGAAGCAAAAGAGTATTATCATACCGAGGCCCCTAATAAAGCAGTGTATACATTGCTTGTCATAAGCCTATTAGGAGCAGCCTGAAAAGCCTTCTGTAATGCAAAAAGCAGTATAGAAACTTTATCTTCAAACATACTTCCAGCTGCATCATTGAGCGCACCACCAAAAAGGTTGCTTGTCATCTCAGAAGACACACGGGAACCAAATTTCAGATGTCCATAAGCTACTAAAGCACCTAACAGCCCAATGATCCCAACAACAATTCCATCATCATTGTCAACATTGTAAACATTATTCCTTGCATTGTCAGCACTAATTGAAAGACTTATTCCACCCAAATTCTTCATAAAAACATTTTCAGAAACAGATGACGCCCTTTCCACTTTCAAACTAGAACTGGCCACAAGGCCAGAAATACCGTGAAAATCTCTCTTTTGTGAAATTTGATCTTTCTCCTTTAGTGATCCTTCATCCTGACTTCCTTCTGGAACGCAAGTATCTAGTTCTGGTTCAGATCTTTCAACAGCCAAGCTTTCCTCAGTCTTGGTGCTAGTTTCAGGAATGTGGTGATCACCAGCTTTAGCTTCTCTCTGCAGGAGGACAAGAAGTGTTTCTATCCCACCAGAACCCATGAATGCCTGTGCAAATGTTTGAGCTCGGGTTGTATTTGGTTGTACCACTAGCCTGTAGATCAAATGTAGCACCCTGGCAACCTGAAAGAATACCGGAGAATCATTTTTGGTAAAATCATAAGAAACTAGTGCATAAAAGATGCCCTGAAATATAAATCAGAAATATTAGGCATGCATATAACCACATGATGCACTTGCACTTGATTATATCCTGATCCAACAATGGAAACCGAAACCCCGAATCAAATAAAAGATGTAAATACCCATAATTCTACAGAAAAGAAACAAAAAAGAATTTTAAGCACAGCTCATCAGATCTTGAGAAAATAAGGTGTTTTCACAAGTTTAGTTATAGAAAAATAGGCAACTGTCAAAAATATCCTCATGCCTCAGTATGATATAACATTCTTAAACCAACACGTCATTCAACTTTCATCTTAATAAAAGTGAAGTCACATCTTCAGAAGCACTAGTGAAAGGAAATCAGAAAAACATGAGCTCACCTGGTTAGGTTGTGGGCAATCAACCATAAATCCAAGTAAACAACGGACGTCATCTGCAGCTAATGAAGGCGGTGATGCTCCTATTAGAAGTTCAATGACAACTAAGAGCTCATCGACCAAAGCATTCACTTCGCCCATTGGCCGCATAGCATCATTTAGAGAAAAAGCATCTAAAGAGTCCTTTTCACGAACTGTCCAATAGCACCTTCTGCAGCCATCAAAAAGCATCTGCATAGCATTAGCATCTCGCATGACAGATGACTCTGTGAAGACCATATCTGCAAGTGATGATAGGAGTTTCTTTTGGAGCCCATAGCTGCACAAACTCCAAATTTTAATATCCAAAAGCAGTGTACTGAAAAGCTGCACTTTAAGTGCATGGTTGTGCTTTTGAGATTGACACAGGGAAACAACAGCAGCTACAAGCTCCTCATCCCCAACACCATCATGCTTTCCAGAACAAAGATAAGACAAATTTTGTAAAAGATAGTTTAAGATTCTTGATAGAATCTCAGGTCCCCTCATAAGACATAGCTCTTCACTGTTTCCAGGATGATGGATGGCAACAGAAATAACTCTGAATATTGGCGCAGCAAGGGCAGCTGTAGCCAAAGACAATGGAAGACTACCCTGTTCCGGTTCCAAGATATCTTTACACACATTGCTGACGGCCAGAGGAAGTAAAGACATGGGTCCCCCATATGCTAAAGCCCAGAGAGCCTCCACAGGTCTCATCCGCATTGCAACATGGACATGCCCAAGAACCTCAGCTGGTCTGCGTATTATACCTGGATCACCATAGGTACGTAATCTAAGCAAGAATTTAGAATAATTTTTGCATAGAAAGGAAATGGGAGCCAACCAATTCCAAATATATACACAACATAAAAGTCAAATATGAGTAGAAACAAAAACCAAAACAATGAGTGAAGAAACTAATATAAATAAAGACGTCTTTCTCAACTCATCTGGCAAAATACATATTGCAATGTCCAGAACTGAATTTAACCCAATAAAAGGGCCAAGTAAAACAACATAAGAATCAAACGGGCATGCACAGCAGCAGACAAATTTACATGCACATCCAAAATCACTAAAATGCCATCCACACAGCCACCAACCTTCATTACTCATGCATGCACTGAGAGAGGGGGATTATAGGAAAACAAACAAGCATACCATAAAAGTATATGCATTTTGCATGTTCATAACACTTTGAAACAGCACATAGATAGGGAAGAAAGGAGGATGAGATAAAAATAATAAAGATCTCCATTCACTCCTCAATATCGTAAACCATATTCTGGTTTAGGAGCATGGATAAATAAAAAGGGTGAAGGATAAAAAAAACAAAAGTATACTTAGACAAGGAGACGAATTTTATATGCACAGACATTTTATTGGAGTCTAGTGACCAAGAATCATATACTGTAATTAAAGATGAAACTATTCACCTGCAGCACCAGAAGGAGAAGCATCTGGGCAGAACCGCCCACTAAGAAGACAGGGGTGGTAGAGTAGGTGAATGCAACCTCCAATTTCTGCATCCAATAGAGAACTTTCCTCTGCCATTTTCTGAACATGATCATTTGTAGCTAGCCAAGGAAGTCCTGCACCATTACCAAATGAAGGCAGCATATCCCCACCCCTAGAAGCCATGCGTGCCATTCTTTCAGGACCAATTGGCTCCTTAAAAATATATACTGGGCCCATTTCAGCAAATAAAGGGCACTGGCGACGGCGGCGTTGTAAGCCAGCCATTGTAGGAGGGGGGTTTGTCCCAATGCAACAAAATGCAAGTGGCTTGGAGATGCGAGGAAACTCAAAAGGACGACTTTCATACAAGGATCCATCAATATATAATTTCAACTCACTCTCAGCTTTCCCTATAAGTCCCTGCCTGCATACATGCTCCAATCCAATAAAATACCAACATTGTGGCTTGAATGCATGAGTAAAATGTAATGAAGCCTTCTTTCCTTTTCCACTCACACATTCAACCACTAAAAACTGTGCATGAAAGTATGCCTCTATTCCCTGATTATCAGCAGATAAGAAGCTAAATAAACGAGGCATATGTGCAGTGCCTTCGCCAGCCAATGCACTTGCAGCAGCAGCAGCAGACATAGCTGATGATTTTCCTGACTTGGCTGCAGCTGCAGCAGCAATTGCAGCTGCAGCAGTTGCTGCATTTAACGTATCTGCAAATGATTCAATATAGATCCACGTTGAAAAGGCATATCCATTGGTAAATGGCCAACGACTTTCACCAGGACCAAGTAAACCAGAGCTTTCGCCATCAAACTCAAAAGTGCATGCTGGTCCTCTAGACTCTTTCCCACTCACTGCCTTCTCTAGTGCAAGCATTAAGCGAGGTGCCCAAATGGTAGTAAGTGTTTTTGTAATGACCTGAAACCATCTGTGCAAATCACTAACACTAAGTGAATGCCCTGCCAAATGTTGGATACAATAGCATAAGGGAGTTCCATCCCACTTCATCGGCTCTATCGAACCAACATCCTGAGCAAAAATATTCTCAGCTGACCTCAAAAGAACTCCTAATAAACCAGCCATGGAGCACATAGCCCTATTCCTTGTACAAGCCCGCAGTATAACCAACAAACCTCTAACCATCCGTGTCCTGGCAGACATGAGAATGTCACTATCTTCTTCCCAAGGAAGCCAAGGAATTAGTTCACCTGCCACAATTGCAGCCCGAGAGTTTAGCATCACACTAGGAGGATTGTCATCTTCATCCTCTTCAAAACTTTCAACTCCACCCATTGTGGCAATAAGTGAATCAACAACCAAGAAAGGAATGCTCTCCATATCTTCCACACTTTCAAAAGTCTCAGCCCCACTAACAATATTCTTCAGCTTGTCCAAACCTTCAGACTTTCCCATAATGGCAGAATCCACTAAGTGCAATAACTCGGGAGACACATTTGGCATAGCAGCTTTCGGCTTAGATGTTGTTGGTGACCCAAGGGGCGAGCCTCTAGAATCTGCATAAAAGACAGAATCGAGGCCAGTTTCTGAAATTGACTGCTTAATTTGGTAATCTGTTTGTCTTTCAGGTCCAGGGCTTGAAGCAGAACTATCATGCCGTGGCCCAGACATTGAGGAAGAATCATACTCCATCACAGATAACTGTCTCTGATAGTCAGAACTAGAGGATCGATTGGAGTCCACCTGATCATCCTGAAACTCTCCAGCAGCTTTATCTTGATTTTCTAAAGAAACAGGCTCAAATTGGTCCTCATCCCCTATAGGAGTTGCAGAATGAACCTCCTGTGAAACTGCATTATTGTTTTTCAATATAGATTCCTCACCACCGGTAGCATTATCCTGATGAAATCCTCCTATTCTATCCTCCACATCAGAACCAATTTCATGAGTATCAAAACTCTTTACAGAAGTTTCACCAAAATTCTTCTCTTCTTCTTCTTCCATTGTATTATTACTTTAAAAACCTAGCAAATACTCATTTGAATTATTTGCACTTGAATAACCTGCAAAAACAACAAAATATGAAAAACAAAACTAATTGTCACTCTAGTTAATTCTTAAAAACACTATAAATCAGACACTATAGATGCACCACTGTCGAGAACATCACAAATTACTCTTTTAGCATAATGCACAATAAATAATAATAATAATAATTATAAAATTATTCATGAACTCAAAAAATAAAAGAAAAAAACATATAGTCTATCCCTATGTTTTCACTTTCAATTTTAACACATGAGATTCTTAATTACAGAACATTAATGTCCTCCCCGATTAGTTAAAACTCAAAAAAGTTCACAGCTGAGTCCAACTAACAAAAATCGCGTAGATACAGGCAATTCAAACTTGAATCAAAGAGTGAGATGAAACAAGAAGTAGCGGATCTAGCTCATGAAGCGTGTACACATTCAAAAAAACAAATAAGAATTAACAACATTGAATTATATGAAGAAAAAACATGAACCTTTCTAACATTGACGAATCGATCAACTGGCATTGAAATTAACAAATTAACATGAATGCCAGAAAAACAAACAGACCGATCCACCCCAATCCAACTGAAAGAGAATAACGATATATGCACGGATCAAAGTTTAACAACTAACGATTTGAATGATTCTCGAAAATATATAAAAATGTGACGAGTGATAGAGAAGATGAACTTACCTGGGTCGGTTCAACTTAAAATTTTTCCCGTTAAATTATATATATAATCGATTAAAAAACAAAGAACGAACAAGGAAATCGAAAAGGTGAAGAAAATTATAGAAACGGAAAAGAAAAAGTTCTTTCAAGATATGAGAAAGGGAGAATAGGAGAAGACGACGACGAGCGAGAAGGGCGAAATGGGCGCCGGAGAAAGAGAAGGCAGATTTCAGCAAGTAATTAGCAATAGGGCCTCCTAATGGTTGCCCAGTCAAAAAATAAAAATTAAATAAAACAAAGGAAAATAGGTGGTTAAATGATATCTCCAATGTCACTTCTTTTTTCTTTTCTTTTCTTTTCCTTATTTAATTTTTACTAATTTACTTTAGTATTATTATTACCACTGTAAAAGTAGTCATCACATTCCAAAGAAAAAATAAACAAATATTTTTTTTTCTAGAATTTTAGCTTTTAATCTTTGCTTCCATTCCAAGCGAAGAAAACGGAAGAAATTTATTATTCTATGGAAAGAGTATAGTGAATTATTACTTACAAAATCAAGAGTTTTGTTTTTTTTTTTTAGAAAATGACAACATTAAACCATTACAACAAATAAACTATAATTAAGACGTGATAGGCTTATTATGATTTTTTCCCATTAAGCTTATAATCGAAGTCAGTGGGGCTCTAAATAAATGTATCAAAGAACTATTTGTATCAACACATTTAGTCATGTGCTCTACAACACCATTAAGAGTTTTCGACTTATGTCGAATACGAATCTCTCATTTTCGATGCAATACTTGATGTAGCAATCTCTTAACAATAAATAATTTTATTTTGAAATAAATGGTTTCATTTCTTTATTTTTAATTCTTTTATTTCAAATGTAAATATATATATTCGAAATTTTGAGTATACTTAAATATATATTTTATATGTAAATTAAATGAAATAATACATTGAGTTAGTTGTATATCTTGAACTGAAAATTTAAAAGAAATAGAAAATATGAGAGTGAGAGGATGGAGAGAATGGAGGGTGGATTGATAAGAATAAAATACAGATAGATAGATTCAATTAGACTTGCTCATGGGTCGGGATACTCGGCCCGACCTGAAGGCCAGCCTGAAATGTGAGAGGATTTGGGGTAAAAATATAGGCCCGAAAAATAGGCTTCGACAAAAAAATAAAGCCTGTTTAAAAAATGAGCCGAGCCCCGGGTAAAGTATTTTTGGCTCGGGCCCGACTCAACCCGGCCCAAATTCACTAAATGACAAAAAAATTTACTACTTTTTTTGTTTTTAAATATTATTTTCTTGTTGTTTTTCTCCTATTTTGCTACAATATTACTATTAGTTGCACTATTTTGTTGTTGTTGTTTGGATATTGTATAAAACTTATTTTATTATTAATTTTGTTATTATTTTAAAGGCATTTATTAATTTTATTATTAATTTAGAGGTATTTGCTTGTTAAGTTGCATCTATCTTAGTGCTATTTAAGTCTACATATTTTTTAAAATTTATATTCAATTTGTTGGAAAATATTTATTTTGATTTTTTAGTATTTTTTATGTATTATATATATTTAAAATTTATGTAAAATAATATAAAAATAAATACGTGTGGGCCGAGTCGGGCTCAGTTTTAGTATTTTTATTTGGGTTGAGCTTAAGTAAAATTTTAGGCCTATTTTTTGGGCTTAGCCCTGCCCGAGCACAATAAATAAGCCTAAATTTTTAGTTGAGTCCAGCCCAACTCAGCTCATGAGCACCTCTAGACCTAATTTAAATTTTCGATTAATTTTTTTAAAAGTTGAAATCCCATCTCATCTAATTGATAAAAAAAATGAAGTAAATTGAATTAAAAAATTGGATAAGTAAATTTAATTAAGGTATAAAATCTTGGATTACTAATTGGTGGAGTATTCAGCAATTCGAATTCTTTTAATGATATTAAAAAAAAGGATTTTAGAACAATTCATAGAGAATTAGAAAATTCTTTTCTATGAATAAAATAATACAATAATACGCGAAAACGCATCTATAAAAGCTTTATATAGAAATTCATAAAGAAATGAAAATTGATCAAAGTGCATGATAAAAATTGTATCGATACGATTTTGCACTTCTCGACAAATTTAATTTGTTTCGTTATTCTAAGTAGTTATTCAATAATTTAATTCTATCTGAAACTAAAATCTATGCCACCGTATTAAAGTAAGGTCCAAAAAATATTTCTCATGCCACCACACTTCATCCCTTTATTCTTACATTTTATAAGTGTGGTTAATTTTTAATTTTAGTCATTCGAATATGTTTAAATTTAAATTTAATTTTTATACTTTAATTTTTAACATTATTTGATATTTATATTTTTATAATGTTATTAATTAGTTTAGCATATTTCAAAGTAATTAATTAGTTATGTGATTATATATAATTAGTTTAATATATTTCAATGTTATTAATTAGTTTAATATTATTAACTTTTCAATTAAAATATTATGTGGTTATATATAAATTTAAAGTAAATTTATAAATCCAAAAAAGTAGACAGATTAAATTCTTGAAAATAAAATAGGATGACTAAATTTTAAATGTATAAAGTGTAGACCGTAGAAACTTAAAGTCATAGTTTCTTGAATTAGTTAAACTAGTATGGACCAATTGAACCAAACTATAAAATTGATTGAACTGATCTTTTATTTATTTTTAAATATTTTATTTTTTTAACGATTTATCCCATCGAACCATACAAATCAATAGTCTGATCAGTTCGACCACAGATTCATTTATGAAAATCTTACTTGAGAGTATATTTTAATTTTTAAATTTAATGTAGACAAATAAAAACCCAATACGAAGTGTGAATAAACCATGCTAGTTGATTTTATAAATTAAATGTTAAATTTTATTAATTTCTGCTAAGATATCAATAAAAAATTTAAACAAATTTAAATACAATCACAATTATAAATAATATATCTAAATAATTATAATTAAAAGTGATCATTACAAAACAATATTAAATTAATGACAGAAAAATATTCAAAAACTTATATCATAAATCTAAACAAAAGCTCCGCATAACCGAATTTAAACCAAAATAAATATTTTATGCTTTGGCAATATCAATTTTTTCTTGAAGAAACCAATAGTATCATTAAAACATCAATGTTACATTACATAAAAGCCCAAAGCTCGCAAACACATGAACACTTAGCACAAAGCTAAACAAGCCCAGCCTAAATCCAAGGGAAGCAAACCATAGATTCCTCAACAACTTCAGTCGCCGCTGCCTAGAGAAGAAAAAGAAGAAGTCTGATCGGAGGAGCCCTTAAAAACAAGTTTGATGTACCCACGTCCGGTAGAAAAGCCCACAAGAAGAGCCAATGTCGCCGCCACGACAAAGCTTGTCGAGAACACTGAACTTTTATCCTAAACACATAATTAATTAATTTAATAAATAATATTTATTTTGTGAAATAGAAAAACATGTATTCAATTTGATTAAATTACAAAGTGTTGCGTTAAAAGTTTAAGAAGCACATAATTGGATCCGATATAGAGAGGTCCAAAACCCCTCATTATATGTACGAAGAGCAGTAACCTCAGCATGATTAACTAGAGTTAGCCACCCCTCTCTTCTAGTAGAAGTGGGGGATTTATCTTCTATCATATAAGTTGATCTGTCGGAATTTTATATGTCAAGTTAGGCTCTCCATTACACTGAAAGAGCTTATTCTCAAGCAAATTAGGCGTCTTTTTTTTTGTATTTTTTTTGTTAACAAATTATTTTTGTTAGTTTTATGCCATTTTTTAGACCTAAATTGGCCAATTGTGTCATGGGAAACCTAACAATGAGATTGAGTGGTGTAAGGAGTCGATAATGAGCAGAATGTGAAGAGAACATCACTTAGAAGGGGGTATTGCGATATCAAGGCATGGAAGTCGTGATACTCCTAATGGTGCTGAAGTGAATAAAATTGAGGCCAACTACAGTAATGAGAATCGCAATACCGAGACCACAAAAGACTTCCAATCTCAAGACTATTGTAGGTATCGTGATACCACTGCCTAACTGTAACAGCCAGGTTTTGGGTTTAATAGAAACAGTGATTTCGGGACCACAAATCTGGCACAGTAAAATTTATTTTTTTATTATATTTTTATGGTCCACAGTTTCACAGAATGATTTCGTGAAAATTTCGTTCAAAAAAATTGACGTTTGGGCACTCAATTTAGTCAAAAGGACTAAATTGTAAAAAAAGTGTAAAACTTGAGTTATAGAAGCTAGAGGTGTGTAATTGCTATGAAATTTTAAATTGGAGGTCCTTAAAAGGAATTAGACCATTGGATAATTTGTTGGACAAAAATGGACATGAAATAGGTGAAATAGAATATTTTTAAGTTAGAGGCATTTTGGTCATTTAGTAATTAAATGATTTAATAAACAAAATAAAAACCCAAAAATTTTTCCATCTTCCTCTTTGGTCGAAATTTGTAAGAGGAAACCATGGCTAGGGTTTTTCAAGCTTTTAAGCTCGATTGTAAGTCTGTTCTAGCCCCGTTTTTAATGATTTTTATGTTTTTGAAATCCTCGTAACAAGATCTATCTATTTCTACCACTAATTTGAGATATGGTTAAAGTCTAAGGTTTTGACCCATGATGAATATGTGTGTATTATTGTGTTTAATGGTAGAAAATGCATGTTTATGGTTAGAGAAACGACTTTTACTAAGTGATTCTAGGTGAAAATGCTTAAAATGACTAATTTTTAAAAAGTGTGATTAAATGAGAAATGTAGGCTTCTATAAGTATAAAAGAGGTTCGGCTAGGCTTGGGAATCGAAGAAATTGAATATGTCAAACCTTAAGGGCAAAAATGTAATTTTATCATAATATGATTTTTGGGTCACATTGAATAATGTGACTAATAAGTGAACTAATTTTGATATTATAGATAAAAAAAAAAAAGAGATTCAGACCTAGAACGAGGGAAAACAGCTATTTGACGGTTAGGTCCTTTTTACCATTTTTGGTATCGAGGTAAGTTCGTGTGTAAATAATGCAAATTTATATTATGCATTTAATATTTGATATTGCATGAATTATTTAATTATTTTTTATGAATACGTTCAACAAAGACTCAATGTGGTAAAATTCCCGGTTGAACCTTAGGAATAGATAGGATACAAATGTCATGATATTAGGGTTGTGTCATTTCGTGTAAGACCATATCTAGGATATGGCATCGATATGTGATTTTGTATAAGACCATGTCTGGGACACGGCATCGACATGAGACATCGTGTAAGACCATAGCTAGGCTATCGGCATCGATATATTTGATCCCATGTAAGACCATATTTAGGATATGGCATTGGCATCTTACTATGTGTATGTGATTCCCGAGTATCCTTTAGTATTCCAAGCGGTTCAACGGGTAATTCAAAGATTATGTCAAAGATGTGAAAGGATATGACTGTGTTATGAGTTCGTACAGGTATGTACGTAAAGTTTATAAGCATTAGCTTCATGATATTATGAGTTCATGATCACTATGAAAGTGACCTTAAGTTAATCTTGTGAATAAGTATTTATGTTTAAGCCTTGATTATGGTTGTGTTGGTAGCTTAATTGTGCCATTGAAAGTGTGTATGTGAGTGTGCAAATGAGGGTGGCAAATGGCTCGGTAAATAGCCATTTTCTTGACCACTACGGGCAGAAACACAACCATGTGTCTTAGTCGTGTGAAAGGCACGACCCCGGGACACGGGCTTGTGACCCCAAGTCGTGCATGATGTCATAAATAGAAAGTTACACGACCTGAGGACACGTGCGCGTGTGACCACACGGCCTACCCACACAGGCGTGTGACCCCTATTTTGATGAAATTTTTTTTGAGTTTTCCAAAGTTTCCGGTTTAGTCTCGAACCACTTTCAATGCATATTTTGTGCCTCGTGGGCCCGTATAGGGGACGATATGCATGTGTATGAATGGTTTTAAATTGAATGAAATTTTATGGCCTGATTTTGTATGATTGGTTATGTTTAAGTCCAGTAATGCCTCGTACCCTGTCCCAGCGTCAGACACGGGTAAGGGGTGTTACATTGACGGGTGAAAAAACTGTAGGGGCAATTTTATGTCCAATAAGCTTAAGTCTATTTTTCATTTAAGAGCATAATGGTCAATATTAGTAGGCTATAAATACAACTTTATAAGCCTTTGTTTTCAGATTTAGTGGTTGAACATTTTTCATTAGTTTCATTGTTCATAGCTCATAGCTTAGGGTTTAGTTTAGGTTTTCTTTTCTTATTATTTTTATTGTGGTGTTTTTATTTCTTCTTTTTTGTTGGAACATTGTGAAGGGAAATGTATTAAACGTTTGCGCTTCATCAAATTTTATCTATTAATGAGCATTTTCTCAACCTTATCTTTTATATTTTATGCTTACTATGTGTTTGTTAAAATACTTGTGAGGAAATTAAGTTTAATCATGTGTTGAAATATCTTATTAGTTGATAGATGTGTGAGTTACTTGGCTAAGTTATTATCAATGATTTGATTGGTTGTTTGTTCAAGTGTATTAAATTACATATTACACTAAAACTGACGCCTCTGATGAAAGATTTAAATAGACGAGACCAATGGGAGACTATATCGTGTAGGACTTTGGTACACTTATGCCGAATAGTGAGACTGAAAGGAGATCTATATGCCTAAGTGAGACCAAGAGAAGAGCTTAGTTAGTATTTTTTAGTTTAGGATGAGATCGAGAGGAGATTCATAACTAGGAGTAACAAAAAATACAATCATCATAGATTTATTAGCTTAGTTTGTAATCCAAGAATCATTCAACCATCATTTCAATCCATTTGAATTAATCCCAGTAAAAAGGAAGAAAGTTAGTTTAGTATTTTTTTTTGTTGATTTAGATATAGCTTAAATATTATTTTATTTGAATTTGCATAATAATTTCTGACTCTATTATATTAGTAATTACTTAACTTGTAATTAACTTGACAAAAATATTTATCGGCAATCATTTGGGTTAGTGTTCCATTGATGCTAGAGATATTACAATTGATATTTTCTACTTACAGTCAAAACCGCACCTTTAAATTGATTTATAAAATTGATTTATAAAATGGCTTTTATTATGCGCGCGCGATAACGGTCATAAATATTATTTGTATTCTACTAATTCAACTAGGATTCTTCTATTTCTTCTTATAAATAGAAGGCTATATTAGGCTAAAAGCATACAAATTTGAGATATTGCTATTCTTCTTAGAAATAGTGAGAATCTATTTCGAAGTATAAATTTTATTTATCGAGAATAACAATTTTACCATTTTCTATTGAGAGAGATATTTACTTTCGTACTGAAAGTAAAAAAAATATTTTTCATATGGGATCTATCTTGTACAAAACACAAGTACTTTTTGAGAAAATTTTGTTGCTATAAATATCATAAATCGACTTGTTTTTCAAATTTTTAATTTTTCATTGTAACAAAAAACCATTTTCAAACTGAATTTTTCTAACATTAGACTATTAGATCAAATAACTTATTGCTTGCAAGAAGCCATAACTTACCTCACAACCACACCGACTCCACCAACCGTGACTTCACCTTTGTAGACCAGTGTTTTCACCAATAGGCATTGGGTCTTCAACCCCATGACTCAGAAACACAGGGAAAACGACAACATTTAGAAGAGTAGTTTTCTCAATAAGAGCGTCGCTTCTAGTAGCAATAAGAATAACAGCGTGTCATTGATCAAAGGAATGCCTAGAATGAATAGTTTGACGTTGAATTAAGAGCTATCCAAGATGGGAGAACCCAACTCACCAATAGGATGAAGCTTAGTCCACCCTTTGCAGAGAACGCGATCGCAATAATTTGGAAAACCTTCATAGGAATAATGTCGACCTCCTAACAATATCCCAACGTTTCTATGGTAACAACAATGTCTTTATAGAAGAACAACTTAGAGCCTTCAGAGCAAAGCTAATGCAAGAAGTAAAATAGGGTAAAAACAGAAGAAACTTTTTGGAATTACTCTAACAAACCATTAGCCTCAGAACTCTTTGAAAACCATATATCAACATCCTTCAAGTTTCCAAAGTTTGTTTACAATGGGTTGGGGGATTCGAAAGACCATCTGGCTAGATATAATAATCACATGAATATACTAAAAACATTTGGTGGAGTTAAGTGTAGGGCCTTCTCCATGACCCTCTTACAAACAACTCAATAATGATACCTGTTGTTGCCCCGAGGATCCATTCACTCTTTCAAATAGCTAGTCAGGCAATTCACAAGTCATTTTCTGTCTAACATGTGACACCCCTAAACCGTATCCGTTAACGAAGCAGGGTTACGAGGCATTACTGGACTTATACACTAACATTTGTATAAAACTAAGTCAAAATTTTGCATTCTAGATTAAAACTTTTCAAATTTTATGATAAAGTCCCTAATATGGGCATATGGGGCCCAATACATGCTTTGGAAATGGTTCTGGACTAAACCGGTAACTTTAAAAATTTTACCTTGAAGATAGGGGCACACGCCCGTGTGGTCTGGGATATGACCGTGTGGCCAGCCCGTGTGGAATTCTAACTTGCAATTTCTTAAGCATCAAAGGGGCACACGGCCTGGGCACACGCCCATGTGGCTTGGCCGTGTGGTAAACTGATTTTTCACCATTTTAAGTCATTTTCACATGATTTTGACACACAACCAAGCTTGAAACCCGTGTCCTTCAAACGAACAAGACACACGACCGTGTCCTTTGCCCGTGTACTATCTTGACTTCATATTTAAGGATACAGGGGACACACGGTCATTTCACACGCCCGTGGGCTGTCTGTGTGTCACACACGGTCTAGACACACGCCCGTATGGACGAAATAATACCATTTCCTAGCCCTATTTCTCACCCAAACTTAACCATTTTCCTGCATAAAAACTTACAAGTATATACCATCCATTTCAACCAATTTCCCTCATTCAATCTAACATTTCCAACTCTTAACCATACCTTGAAGCTTACATTTATGTTGGTTTGTAAATCATGTTTTATGAAAGGTGGTTTGTATCTTGTTGAACATGAACATACCATATTATCTCAAAATACATATTACTAGCAATTCCAATGGCTAGTTTATAAACAAACATGTTACTTCATCATTTGACCTCATTAGCCTATACATGCCATTATATCAAAATGAGTTTATCGTTTATACCAAAAATTAAGGAGTTGATAGTGTGATGATAGCTCCGACCCAATCCAACCTTCACGAGCTTTTAGCACTATAAAATAGGAAAAAATAAACCTAGTAAGCATTATATACTTAGTAAGTTTATATAACCAAACTACACTTACCATTCATATATAATAAGTAAATCACACATAAGGCAATTTATCCATCAATTTAACAAACTAGCAAATATGGCCTATACACAATCATTCAACCAAATTGGTTAGTACAAAAACATTAATATGCATAGATGAGCTCATCATGTCATTTCTTCTTATCTTACTTGTTAATACATTTCCGTTGAATCTTTGAATTTTCAATGGACTTTCATTTTCTAATTGTACACTCGAGGTGCACATTCCCTTTTCAAGTGGTACACACAAATTATATCTTTCCTTTTTATATGGTATACACAAAGTATACCTAACCTTTCCAAGTGTACACACAAAGTGTACATAACCTTTTCAAATTGTACCATTCGGATACATAAGTCCTTTTTAAGTATTACCCTTTCGAGATACATTTCCTTTTCATAATGAGATCAAAAGATTATCCTTTCGGAACAACCTTTACTGTAACATATGCAGGATCTCATATACACGGTAATCACCTGTCCAATCGAAAATCAATATTCAAACAGATTCATGTAATATTTCATCATTTACATGTAAATTACAAATCAACATTGGTTTATTGCATATACATACCAATTACAAATCACATTACACATAATTCAACAATCAATCCAACACATTTACATGCTTAATTTAGTTATACGAACTTACATTGACAATTGATCGTATCAACTAATCCGAAACTTTTTCTTTCCCTCGATCTTTTTTTTTGTTCGACACTTTCGGATCTATATAAATAAATTTAATCATCAATTCTATGATTTTTACATTCAATCAAGCTCATTTCACATTTTAGGCAAAAGTACCATTTTTGCCCGTAAACTTTTAATTAATTCTAATTTCATCCCTAGGCTCGGAAATTGAAATTCATGCAATTTACTCCTTATTCCAAGCTTATTCAAAATTCCAATATAACTTTTACAGCACATGTATTTCATAAATTTCAAAATTTTTCCAAAAATTTTACTACTTTGCAATTTAGTCCCTACACATGTTTTCACTAAAAATCACTTTGTAAAAGTGATTTATCTATCAATAATTTTTCATTTTCCATCAAAAACTTTCAACTTACAGCATATTCATCCATGGTTAATTTTCTAAACTTTGGTTTTCTTTCAATTTAATCACCCAAATAAAGAAATTAAGCTTTTCCGATCTCAAAAAAATAAAAATTACTAAAAGCGGGACATAGAACTTACCAATTCAAACTTGAGAAATTTCCTTTCTCTCTCATAGGGTTTCCATGTATTTTATGGAGAAGAAGATGATAAAATGATATCTTTTTTCATTTAATTTAATTAATATCATTTAACTTTTCCACTTTCTAATTTAGTCCTTTACCTTTTTCTATTTTTCCATGGATGACTCATTAAAAATATCTATATGTTTTTCTTCAATGGTCTAATTTCCTTATAAAGACCTCACATTTTGAATTCTCTAGCTAGATAATCCCTATAGCTTTTAGTATACAACTTTAATATTTTATTCAATTCAGTCCTTTTTGCAATTAGACACATAATTGATAAAATTTTTCGATACAAATTTTCATGCAATGTTCCTATCATAATACCTATCATTTTATGAAATTTAAATAATTTTATTTTTCGGACTCGGATTTGTGGTCTCAAAACCACTATCCGATTTTACTGAAATTGGGCTGTTACATAACAAGACATTCTGGTATTATTCATCTTATCTAATGACTATCCACTAAGGAGCAAATGAATCCTTTCGTGATTATGTGCAATGTTTCAATGTTGTCACCATGGTTACAAAATGGGTCATATATGAATAGGTTATTCAAGCCCTTATTGTTGGAACCACCCATCAACATCTAAGGTACATCTTCATTGAGAATGCACTAAGTAAACTCTCTCATCTTTATGAAATGATACATAAGTTTCCAAAAGGAAATAAAATTGAGAAAGTTCGTGCCGATACTTCTACCCCAGTACCATGTAAAATCAACCTCCCGCGGTAATCGCCTCTAAAAGATTTTAAGGCTATTAGCAACCAAGAACCAACCCAGGGGTAGGTCAGCATGGATATGAACATCATAAGCAAACAAACCAAATAAATCGGGAGTGGGTGAACAATACAGGAGGCCAAGGACCAGCGACTTCGAGCCCCGTACAATTAATTCAGGACTCATCATGAGCTCAATTGTTCCCTAGCCTAGATATTCGACTAGGTAAAATACCATGTAATTCTTGAAATGGCCCCACATCTTCCACCCAGCCAACATCGCAACAACTCCAACCTTCATTGCAGATACCATAATGCTTAAAGGAATCGAATTTAGCAATATGTATATTTAAAGAACGCTATTGAAATTGCAACTCAGAAGGGGTACCTTAAGCAATTTTCGGCTCAGGACCCCTGTTAATCAAATAGAGATCAAGATAAAAAACAAGCCACAACAATACAAACTACATCGACCTATCTTTATATATATATATATAAATAACACTGGAGTTTCCAAAGGCGATATACTAGGACATATAAAGGCTCAGTCTAAAAGATCTTGCAATTGAACTTTTAGCTCTTGCAATTGAACTTTTAGCTCTTTCAACTTCACTGACGCCATATAATAAGGATCAATAAACACTAGAGTTGTATCCGAGTAAACTTCAATTGCAAATTCAACTTCACGATCAGAAGGTATTTCTGGCAACTTTGAAGAATACATAAAATTTGCATGCTATCCGGATCTTATCTATCTTGCTTTCATATGAATTCGAGTTAGTGACATAGCCCATATATGCCTCACAGCCTTGATTCAAAAGCTTATTAGCTCAAACCAATGAAATGATACGAGTGGAATCACTTGATTTCATACCTTTAACTTCAATAATCCTACCTTCATGACTCTGAATAGATAACTTTTTTTTATGGTAGTCCAAGATCACATTATGCTTAGTTAATCAATTCATTATTACAACAAAATCGCCAAATGATATAATTAACAGATCAACTGGAATGACTTATTCTGAAATCCTAATGGACAACGCTTACACAATTCGAACTTTAGATTATTCGTGGAATCGTAAGAAAAGCTTGAGGATTAAATTTAGTTGAAAAATAAAATAAGAGTCAAATTAACAAAAAAATATAAATATTAAAAGTTAAAATTATCATTATGCCCTTAAAAATAAAGCTTAATTATTAAAAATATAAAAATCCAAAATAACATACCTTTTTGTTTCAAATTAAAAAATATTCGCCATTTTCAATACTAGCTTTAAAATTTTAAAATCAATACGATCCCACCAACCACCAAAATTTTATCGTTTGGAAAAAATATGTATCAAAATCTTTAACGCTTTAATTATAAATATAGAAATTTTCATAAACGTTAGAAAAAATAGTATTACATATTGTTAGAGATTTTGATATAATTTAAAATTTTAATTTTTTTTTTTCTGAATGGTATGAGATTTTAGTATAATTATAATATAGTTTTTTTTTTTTTTTTTTTGAGACTGCAAAACATCTCCACCTACCAACAAGTTTTAAATTGTGGAAACCTGGCTTACCAAAGAAGTAGAAGATGGATAAAACGAGTCGAACAGGAGGAGAAATCTTTGCGTAAATATTTACCCCGGTGTACGCCTGTGATTGTCCCAAAAGAGAAAAGCTTTTTCATCCAAAGCCATTAGGGCATTGGTCCACAGGCCTTTTATTCTCTTTTAATCTGCAAGTTATATTTTTATATCACCTTTTTTTTTTTTTTAAATAATCTCAACTATCTATAAATAAATAATAATAATTTTCAAAGTTTAAATTCACGTATTTACATATTAACAATAATATTTATATATGTCTTTTTAAATATATGAAAATCTTATTAATTTCCAATTAAATATAGAATAAGTTGAATTGGTACTTATGATACTTTAATTCAAAATTTTAAGAACATTAAATTTTTTATTACTCTCTGCAATAAACATAGATTATAAATTACATATAATATTTTACTTTTCTTTTAACACACTCTATCTCTATATTTCATGATTTCTTAACCTTTTATTTTATGTTTTTTTTCTTCTTATTCTAACTAAATCTCGCACAACATGAGTTATATTTTTTTCATGAAAAAGGTACAAATTTAAAGAATGACTAAAATATTTTTTGCCAACAGGCATAGAGGTGCTCATGGGTCGAGTTCGGGTTGGGCTCAACTAAAAAATTATGCCTATTTATTGGGCTTGGGCTGAACCGAGTCTAAAAAATGAGCCTAAAATTTTATTCAAACCCGAGTTCGGCCTAGTCCTCCCGTATTAATTTTTATATTAATTTTATATTATTTTTAAATATATATAATATATTAAAAATACTAAAAATATCAAAATAAATATTTTCTAACAAATTGAAAATAAATTTAAAAAAATATGTAGACTTAAATAACACTAAAATAGATGCAACTTAACAAATAAATGCCTCTAAAATAAAAAAAATAACAAATACCTTTAAAATAATAACAAAATTAACAATAAAATAAGTTTTCTACAATATCCAAACAATAACAATAAAATAGTAGTAAGATAATAATAAAATGGTAGCAAAATAGGGAGAAACAATAAAAAAATAACATTCAAAAATAAAAGAAAAAGTGTAAATTTTTTTGTCATTTAGTGAATTCGGGCTGGGCTAAAAATACCTTACCCGAAGCCCGACTTATTTTTTAAATGGGTCTTATTTTTTGTTCAAGTCTATTTTTTGGGCCTATATTTTTACTCAAACTCTCCCACATTTCGAGCGGGCCTTCGGGCTGGGCCGGATAACCTAGCCCATGAACATCTCTAGGCATGTGATAATGCTGAACTTTTACCTTTGGTCAAGGATCAATTTCTTGTAACATTAAGAAAAAGAATTAAAACGTTTTTTTAATTAAGTAATTTATTTTAATTCAAGAGTTTTTAAGATAAGTTTTTTTAATATAATTATATCTAAACCTCTAAATGATGAAATGATTTTTTTCTAATTTCACGGGTGGTCAATTTAACAGTTACTTGTATGTTTTAAAATTTCGAACATTTTAAAGTACACTTGATTGGATAAAAAAGTGAATAGATTCCTTTAGGCTTGTTTGGATTAAAATTTGATAGATAAACAAGTACAGTTTAATATTTTTGTGTATTATTTTAGTTTCTATCTTTTCTTACTTCAATCAATAATTTAAAAAGATATTTTTTTGGTTGACTAAAATAAAAACAAACTAAAATTCGAGTGACCAAAATGAATGTGCAAACATGATGTGGTGTGTACAATTAACTGCTATTAGAGATTTAACGCTTAAGTGACAAAAATGAAAATGTCCTAAAAGTTAAACAACCAACTAAGGAGTTTACCCAAACTAAAATGATGAAAGGTGAGAATTAAGAAGACTCAAATGTTAGATCAAAATTATATATTTTTTAACTCTATCGAGTAATGAATACAGAACGAATAATTTTATTTCAAATTTTCTATTTTTTAATTTTTTTTACATTTTTAAGTTTTTATCTTTTTAAATCTCTATTCACTCTAATTATCCCTTTTACTTTTCATAATATATTTAAATATAAAAAATTCAAATAATGACATTTCTCTTTTTAAACTAGATCATAGTATTTGGAAAAAAAAAAACTAGATTCATAGGGCAAACTTTTATCCATAACCATTAATTTTGTTTTATATATTAGTTTTCGATGCATTTTTTTTATCATACGAAGTTGGAAAAGAGGAAAAAGGACTAAGAAATCTAATTCATGTCATTTAGGTATCAATAGCAAATTTTAATCCCTACCCTAATTTTCAGTAAATTTTTAATACATTCACATATAAAATATTTATTTTTTTAGGGAAAATTATTTATTTAAATAATTGTCAATGTTATGAATAATTATATATTAAAAATAATAAACCCATTTAACCAAGACCCGGCTTTGCGGCCATTTTTAATTCTATTGGTCCATTTATTAAAAAATAAATATATTTTCATATATTTTTTTATGGATATTTAGAAAAGTAGGCACTAATAAAAAAAATTCACTCGCCTAATTTAAAAGAACTTCCTGAACTGTATAAAATGAAAATACAAAATTCGGTTATTTGGAAATCACGCCCGGTAGATATTTATTTAATTTATTTCTTATCTAAATAATTATTACAGAAAACAAAACCGACAGACGCGTATATAGAAGTACACGAGAAAATTCAATGCGGAAGATTTTTAAAGGCAAAGAAATGAGTCTCTCTATTGTCTCTTCTCTTTCATTGATTCTCATCCAGTCCAGCCATGGCCTACATAACTTGAATCCTTCAATCTTTTAACTTTTCATTGTTCTTTCCTGTTCCAACGCCCTCATCCAATTTGTTTGATAGAGGCGTTTTTTATATTTGAACCAAAAAAAAAAAAAAAAAAACGATCACTGTTTTTTCTCCTACGCAGAGGAGATATTAAATCACTGTTTCCGAATAATTTGGAGTAAGCTTTTCAAAGAAGAGAAGAAGAATCCAAGTTTTCTCAACGTAAATTCGTTTTCCTCTCTCTTGTTCGATCCCCAATTTTCATTTTGACTTAGTTTCCTTTCCTTCGCTCTACGGTCACTACTTTATTTGTACATCTTGGAGTTCTTTTTATTTGTTTCCTGAAGATATTTCTGTTGGATTCCAGCAAAATGGGGCTGATTTCGGGGATTTTTCTGGGGATAATCTTCGGGATTTCATTGATGGCTGGCTGGCGTCATATGATGAGGTACCGAAGTACCAAGAGAATCGCCAAGGTATGCTACTTTGCCTATATCTGTTTCTTATTCCTTCAATTTAATGGATCGCAGTTCGTTAAACTTCTTGTTAATTTTGCTAGTTCCGTTAATTGTTCAAATGAGTTTCTAAAAAAAAAAAAAAAAATCTAAAAAGTTGTTGAAAACTGGTTTGAGTAAATTCATTTTAATTTCCCTTGTATTACAAATCAGCTGTGGTCATGTTTTCAACTGTTCGCTTTGATTCTTTTGTTTTCTAACTGTAGTTTTAATAGTGCACTTAAATTTTGTAGTGTAGGAGGAGGTTGGAATTTAAGAGTCGGCTGAGTTGAAAATTGTGCAGAGCATTAAAGCAGTTGCTATATTATCATTTAAGGCCGGTGGAAAGTAGTGAACATCAAATTTGAGTCATGCCTAAACCAACATGGCCAGAATAGTGCTGTATTTTGAATTAAAGTTAGGCAATAGCTTTATAGTTGCCTTGCAACTTTTATAAATAGATTAAGTTAGCTGTTGAAGTTTAATTTCGGATGTTCATGAAGGAACCATGTGTTGGCTGAAGCTTCTTCTAGTAGGAGGATTTAAAAATAAAAATAAAAAATACTAAGACGCCATTCTCATGTAAAATCTCACTATACCGAGGGGGCACTGGGCAGTAACAAGAAATTTATCATTTTCTGGTGGTTTTACAGTATCTTCTTCAATGCCTATTACTGTACAATGTTCTCATGGCTTGTGTTTTAATTTATCATTCGTTTGAATGTTTGATGTGAAAATGTGGGATAAACATATTTCTCTTGCCTTGTCAGTTAGGTAATGGATCTACATTTTAGTTGGCCTTTATGGATGCTGAACTGTTCACCAGGGTTATTTAGATCTTGTGACTACATCTTTTAACTTTCAGATATTTCAACCTTTTGGATGCCCATTAATCACTATATTTGTCTTCTTTGGCAGGCTGCTGATATAAAAGTTCTTGGAGCTCTCAACAGGGATGATCTTAAGAAAATTTGCGGCGATAATTTTCCTGAATGGATATCTTTTCCTGTCTATGAACAGGTTAGTATAGTGGTGTCAGATTAATTAGTATTCCTGTTAACATTCTCATAGGCTATTATGATTTTTAGCATATATAACGTGAATCTTGTATACACTTGATTCAACCTGAAGAAAACCAAATATCTCTCATTTCACTTGTTAAGTGCAAATTCTTTTCTTCTCACAAAATTTGAAATATTATTTGTTTCTGTTGTATACCTCGAATTTAATTATATAACTAATGATTTTATTTTTCTTGAAGAGCAATTATACTTGAAGAAATACCTTAACATTGACTTTTACTGTGGCCGTCTGAAATATGCATCTTTACAGGCTAGATACAAATTTTTAGGGGACAAAAAAAGACTAGATACCTCATTTGTTAGGCATAGAGAAAAGGCACTTATGTTTTTGTTATTAATACATTTGTAATAGTTGCTTACCATCATATGGTATGGTTGGTCCTTTCAGGTGAAGTGGCTGAACAAGCAATTGAGCAAATTATGGCCTTCTGTAGCAGAGGTAAGCTACTTGTTTTTGGCAATTAGAATAATAGCAGCTGTTATTCAAGAAGGCTGAAGAGAGACTAATGGCTGTGCTAGGAAAGCCAAAGAAGCATAGCACTGTAGCTTTTGTGTAACTGAGGGTTTTAACTTGAAGTCTAGAATAAAATTAGATTTAGGCTGCTTATTCAGTTCTTTTGATGTTTTGCGAAGTGAAATAGTTTCACTTGTTTTATATGCAATTATAATTAAACATTTTTGGTAGTAAATAAATATGAACTTACGTTAGGGCATTTCAGATATTCTCAAAAAACCAAATTGAGTTTTCCTGTTTGCAGAATTCTTTGGAAAGGGAGATTCATGAGGCGTGAAGTATCTGCTATAAGTTTAAAATGGCTTCTGTAATGAGTATTCTAGTTATATAAAGTATTGAGCTAACAGGTTTATTGATGTTCAATTTTCAGGCAGCATCAGCAGTCATCAAAGAATCTGTTGAACCACTCTTGGAAGAATATCGACCTCCAGGAATTACTTCATTGAAGTTTAGCAAATTGTCTCTTGGCACTGTTGCTCCCAAGATTGAAGGTATGGCTCAATGAAGAATGTGACTTCATTTTCTTGCTTTTACTTGGTATAACTGCTTTATCTTGCAGCAAGATTTAATTACAGTTGTCATGGACTTCCTTCAGATAGTGGTGGTTTCCATGTTCACAAGTACTACGGAGTCCTTACACAAGCTAGATAGACATAATATCTATATGCGTGTCTTCCTAGTTATATTAATCATATACTTAAAGAAACTTTTTAGAGTTTATTGCTCGAGTTGATTTTTTTAGAATTTTATGAACTATTTTGAGATCCTCCTTTTAAGCATTTTCTTCCTCCATGGTTACTTATTGAATGTAGGTATTCGTGTTCAGAGCCTTAAGAAAGGTCAAATCACAATGGATATTGATTTCCGGTGGGGCGGTGATCCAAGTATAATTTTAGGTGTTGAAGCAGCACTTGTTGCTTCAATACCAATTCAGGTTGGTGCATCAACAACCTTCCACAATTTTCATGTATTTAATTTAAATGTAATTATGTTTGAACACCATACCATACCATATTTCTTTTGCCATCTGTGGACTTGGAATTTTATGAGACGAGATTTGTTTACTATTAGTCTGTTGTTCTGTGATGCAGTTAAAGGATCTTCAAGTTTTCACTGTTATTCGTGTCATCTTCCAGCTCGCTGAAGAGATACCTTGTATTTCTGCTGTAGTCGTTGCTCTCCTTTCTGAGGTATACCATTAGAGTAATTTATGAATTGCAAGTGTACGAGTGTTTATACAGATGTTTTGGTTAATAGAACTGTCCACATGTTTCTAGAAAGAACTGGTTAATTTGCAATGAATGATTCCTGTAGCTTGCTATGTTGTAAGATCAGTTAGGGCTTTACAAGTATAGATGATTACAATGCAGTTCACACCATGTAGCACTCTTCTTTTAGATTGTTTAGGGTTTTAACGAGTGTAGATGATTGCATCACAGCTCACATCATTTAGCACCCTTCTCTTTTTATATGTGTATTCATTCAGCTTTTGCCATGAAATGATATGTACAAGTGACCGATCAAAACTGCAAAGAATGTTAAGTAGCAAGTTATTTATGGTCATGATGAATCATACCTTCTTACTTGGAAATTATTCACTTTTTTTTCCGACAGCCGAAGCCTAGAATTGATTACACTCTGAAGGCTGTTGGTGGAAGCTTAACGGCAATTCCAGGAATTTCAGATATGATTGATGTAAGTTTTTGGTTTTTACTTGAACATGTTCATACACTTTTGATTGTTTTGATATTCTTAGATACACGCGTTAATATTGTAGATTGTTCCACTTTTATCGTATTTTGTAGGATACCGTGAACACAATTGTCACAGACATGCTTCAGTGGCCACATAGAATTGTTGTTCCAATTGGTGGTATACCAGTTGATACAAGGTAAATTTGATACTTTTGTCTCTGTGCTGTTTCACCATTGTGGGAGGTGATACTGCAAATTTATGGGGAGAAGAACGCCCTAGTTTTATTTTGGTTCACTTTGAATGTCGAGATTTTCTCGATAAGCTTATCATTTCTCCTTTTGTTACACAGTGAATTAGAGCTGAAACCGGAGGGAAAGCTGACAGTTACGGTAGTCAAAGCTAATGATTTGAAGAACATGGAAATGATTGGAAAGTCTGATCCTTATGTGGTTGTATACATTCGACCTTTGTTCAAGGTTAAAACAAAAGTCATCGACAACAACCTGAATCCTGTTTGGAATCAAACTTTTGAGTTGATTGCAGAAGATAGAGAGACACAGGCACTAACTGTAGAGGTTTTGAACCACGTTCCCTGTTCATCTTTGCATATGCTGTCATAATCTTGTTTCTACTGAATACCATGCTAAGTTTGAAATTTGAGAAGTTTTTAGTTTTCTGGACAGAATGACATTTTGCCTTGGATTCATGTACATCTTTTATAGTGTGGCCGTGTTCAGAGTCCCCTCTCCCTCCCTTGTTTTGAAAAAAAATTTGTTTGTTTTCTTCATTTTATATTCTAATTTTATGATATATATACTCGTTATGGTTAGTTTATGCGATGTTTATTATGGCTTCAAACAGGTTTTTGACCAGGACATTGGGCAAGACAAGAGATTAGGAATTGCAAAATTCCGTTTGATTGAATTGGAACCTGAGACACCAAAGGAGATTATTCTGAATCTTCTATCCTCACTCGATACACTTAAAGTAAAAGATAAGAAGGACAGAGGAAACTGCACCATTAAGGTACACCTTTTTGTTCTTTTAGGTGCTAGATCTTAATATTATGATAGTTACTTCTGATGTCATTAAGTCCATGTATATTGCCCTTTGTTTCCATCTTTGTATATTTGATGTCTTATGTGATACCATGGTGAATAGGGATTTAGTTCTTTATCTTTTCTGATTGATATAGTATCTATTTTGTATATGCAGCTTTTGTACCATCAGTTCAACAAGGAGGAACAACTGATTGCTTTAGAGGAAGAAAAGAGGATCCTCGAAGAAAGAAAGAAATTGAAAGAAGCTGGAGTTATAGGAAGCACAATGGATGCACTTGATGGAGCAGCGTCGTTGGTTGGATCTGGTGTTGGACTCGTGGGAAGTGGTGTTGGTGCTGGAGTTGGGATTGTTGGGAGTGGCCTTGGAGCTGTTGGGAGTGGACTGAGCAAAGCTGGAAAATTCATGGGCAGGACCTTTACGGGGCATTCCAGCAAGAGAAGTGGAAGCTCAACTCCGGTGAATAGCATCCATGAAAATGGTGGTGCAAAGCCACTTTAACTTTCCAATGGCGATGCACGTGAATTTGGCCCTTTCAGTGCTTGCAACATGCAATGATTAATTACAAAACCGGTTATACTTGTTCATTACTCTTTGCTTGTGTTCTTTCTAGTAGTGTGGAATTCAATTTCATAAATATTAGTTCATTCTCCAAGATAGCGTTAGTTGCTTAGCCACTGTACCCGAATCTTTGTTTGTAACTAAATATGTAATAATCGTTTGAATAACTAGATTGTTTATCACAAGTAACTTGTGTGTCGCCTCCACTGCAGTTGTGGTCAGATTGCAGTCTGAAATGTTTTACTATTTCCTTGTCACAAGTAACTTGTGTGTCGCCTCCACTGCAGTTGTGGTCAGATTGCAGTCTGAAATGTTTCTATTTCCTTGTTTAGTTTGGGCCATGCTTGTTTGAACCAAACCTGGCCTGTTTGATGGAGAACTGGTTGATATACCAGTCTGGACAAAGGAGTTTAATCAATTTTTGAGTGAATTGCTCTGAATTGGTTGAATCACAGATTCATTCTAAAATTCATGATTTGGGTCTAATCTAAAAAGTGGTAGTAAAATGTTACCACAATTGTTAATCATGCCGCTGAACTAAAACTTGTTATTATGATATAATTTGATCCTTATTTTAATTAATTTTTATAAATTAATGCAGTGGTGCAAGTTTTATAAATTAACACAGATGACTGGCACCACTAAAATCTACTGTTAGTCCACTGACGTCGCGAAGCAGAAAAATAAAAGTTGATTAATGTCGGTGCAGAAGATGAAACAAGGAATGAAGATATTGTTGAGACGTGATGTTTTTGAGTTTGGATCTGTTGGATAAGTTAAAGCGGGTTCAGTTTTAGTTGTTTTGAGATACAAATCAAAATCATTCATATTTTTTCTTCAACTTATAAATAAGAGGACAATACACTTCAATACATGTGAATTCACGTCTCCCTATACTGATAACAATGCTCATACCAATTAAGTTAAACTCAATCCGTTCTTAATTTGAATTTCTCTTGTTTAAATATGGTATTTAAGGTAAATTGATTGTAAATTGAGTTGCAGAAAAAGAACTTTTATGTCTTAGTAAAGGATGAAATGTATCCCTAATCAACTTTGTAATTGACTTCCTATAAATCAAAGTTCATTTAACCATTTAAATTATCAAAATTTCATATGAAAATCAGAATTAAATCTAAAGAATATTAAAAAACGAAAGCAAACTTATCACCCAATCCTATTAATGGACCCAAGAAATCCAAAAATAGTTATTATAGTGGGCTTTGGTTAGACCCATTTTCACTAAGCAGAAAGGATTTCATAAATACACCAGCTGGTGCAATGGCTGTATAAAAAATACAGGGTTGCATGCCCGTGTCTTAAAGCACATTTCTGGTTCTAATTTTTGTTTGAAAGGAAGACCTGTCCAAATCTAACCAAATCCATGAAGAAAAACCACCCTCCTTTTGGTGTCTACAAAGATCTGATTCAACACCCCCTTTCAATCCTTTATGAAAAAGCTTCCGTATCCTACCCAAATCCCTCAGGGAATACTATCACGTTCCAACACATATTTAATTACTTCTAATTGCCAATAAAGTAACTGTTGTTTTGGGTAAACAACAAAGATTTATTAATAATTATTGAACTCGTCCTTTGGAGATCATCATCACATTCACATTTAACATAGCCGCCTGGGAAATATCGCTGACCATCACGGGGGGGTTAGCAGCACAGCACAGCACTGCACCCAGCCAGCCA
This sequence comes from Gossypium longicalyx, assembly GCA_025698465.1. Classification (NCBI taxonomy): domain Eukaryota; kingdom Viridiplantae; phylum Streptophyta; class Magnoliopsida; order Malvales; family Malvaceae; genus Gossypium; species Gossypium longicalyx. The sequence goes on from CM047005.1 coordinate 6,834,981, forward strand.
GCCAGTCAGTTAGCCAAAGCGACCCCGACAAGAGTGGGCTCGAACACTTTGTTTGTTAACAAATATAATATAGAGAAAAAGTGGGAGTGGGAGTGGAACTCAACTGGCATGAATGATCTCACTCTCTTCTCCTCTCTTTACTTCAACTATTTTCATTTTTACTTTGTTTTATTCTCTGACCTCTTCCTTTTCAACTCTACATTGCAAGCTGTAAACATCTTCTTTTGTTTTACTTTTTATTTACTTTTATCCTTTTTGTACGGTATGAATCCTTTTACCGAGGTGAATTAAAAAAAAGTCAATTACTACTCGCCAAATTTACTAGGATACCCTTTGCCCTTTTTGCTCTACCCTTCCATAAGGATTTTGAAATAAAAATATTGTAATTCAAAATAATGAAATAAGTTAAGAGATATTATTATTATTTTTAAAATTTTTGAATTAAATATTAAATGGGATCGATTTGAAGAAAAAAATAAATCAATTGACTCATAAATTACTCGAATAATATTATTTTTAATTTTTAAATAAATTGTTTAATTAAACTAAATCAACCAATCAAATGCTACTGGGAGAAAAGAATTGGCTATTGGGCATTAAAAAAAACAATGTTTAAGTTAATGAAAGTAAATTATTTCATTAAAAATAAAGTTTACAAAAATAGATGGTACTATAAAATTTAAAAAAAAAAAAAAAGAGAAGAAGAAGAGTAGGCAATAGGTCAAAGCCAGTTAAGCCGTAGCCTGTGGTAACGTATGCTGCACACTGTTTTTTAACTAAAAGAAAAATTCAAAATAATTATTATTAAAGAGTTGAAAATCCAAAGAAAACAAACAAACACAAACAAAACAAAACGAGGCACAAGACTCCATTCACGTCACGCGACCCCCCGATGCGCGTTGCCCATTCCAACTTCCTTAACCCGCCATCAATGGCTTTCACAGAAGACAAAAACAAATTTTGTTTTTGTAGACCTTGATCCCACGTGACACCCCACACTCGTACCATGTTCATCCCAATGGCGCGTTTCATTCACGCTCAATAAAAAAAATTTCTACCTCCCATCGGCATCGCATCAGTTACCACTAAATTGACAATTAAACCCCCTCACTCAACGGTCACAATTAGATTCGTGACCCTCCAACTATATTCCGACACGTCAACGTTCACATACTATCTGTCACTCAAACACTCCCTCTTTATCCCGACGCAATAAAAAAAAAATTAAAAATTAAAAACAAAATTAGAAACAAATTCTTTTTTTCTAGTATTCAGTCAGTGGCAGAAAATTCTCCTTCTAAAGTCTAAACGGAGAAGAAAAAGAAAGCTAAATGCAATCTTAACTTCGCTTTGGTTCCTTTCTTATTTACAATCATGCCATCACGGTTTTCGCCTCCGGAATTTGCGGCGGAGACGCCACCGCAGCACCACCGCCACCTACATAGAAACATACACCTGCTTCCCCCACTACTCGCTGCAGCCGTAACCATAACTATAATACTTTTAACCGTCTTAACCATCTTCATCTACCGGAAGCTCTCCCGCAACCGCACAGCTCCATCGGAATCTTCAAGCCATCGTCACTGCCGCCGCTTCTCATACTCCCTCCTTCGCCGCGCCACCTCCTCCTTCTCCCCTTCAAACCGGTTAGGGCACGGCGGATTCGGCTCAGTTTACAAAGGAACTCTCCCCTCGTCCCCCCAGCCGCTCGCAGTCAAAGTTATGAACTCAACAGATTCATTGCAAGGAGAGCGTGAGTTCCACAACGAACTCTCACTCTCACGCGCCTTGGATTCTCCCTACATTGTTCCTCTCATTGGGTTCTCTTCAGATTCCAGAAGAAGAAGGTTCGTTCTGGTTTACGAATTAATGGAAAATCGGAGCGTGCAAGACGCGCTGCTGGATAGAAAATGCGAAGAGCTAATGGGGTGGAGTAGAAGATTTTGTGTTATAAGCGATGTGGCTAAAGGGCTTGAGTATCTCCATCATTTCTGTGATCCGCCGGTTATTCACGGCGATATTAAGCCAAGTAATATTCTTTTGGATGGAGATTTCAACGCTAAGATTGGTGATTTCGGTCTTGCTAGATTGAAAACGGAGGATCTAATCGAAGGGCTTGAAGAAGGTGAAGTTTTGAGGAAAAAAGATGTTGTAGAAGATAACGGATCGATTTTAGAAGAAACAGAGAGCGTTTTGACGGGTTTCGAAGAAGGGGCGAGTTTGACTGTTGCTGATAGCCATAGATCACCGGAAAGTTGTGTGCTTAGAGTTTTGGACTCTGAGGCGTCGCCGGCTTTGTCACCGGAGGTGGGACTGGAAAAAGGGAGTGTTTTATCTGAAGGACTCTTTGACAAGGTCAGTGTGGAAAGTGGGAGAGATTTAGCTGGTCACAAAAAGGGTGGTTCGAGAAGAGATTGGTGGTGGAAGCAGGATCCTGGGGTTGGGTCTGAATCGGGGAGAGTTAAAGACTATGTAATGGAATGGATTGGGAATGAGATTAAAAAGGAAAGACCCAAAAATGAATGGCTTACTTCTCCAAGCTCAGTCGATAACATTAATGATAGTAAGGTTTCCAGTTCCAGCGTTGAGCATAAAAAGGAAAAGATTCGGAAGAAGGAGAGGAACAGAAAGCCCAGAGAGTGGTGGAAAGAAGAATTTTGTGAAGAACTAACTAAGAAGAAGAAGAAAAAGAAGAAAAGGGGTCTTAGTTCCAGTAACAATGGAGAACTCTGGTGGCAAAGAGATGAAGAAATGGTAATAAGGAAAAAGAAAAAGAACAGCAGAGGCAGCATTGATTGGTGGTTAGATGGATTTAGTGGTGAATTCAAAATCGGTAGAAGAAATAGCCAAGATTGGGCTAGTGGGGATATACCGAAGAGCGGTGGGATCAGTAGCACGCCGAGTATGAGGGGAACCGTTTGTTATATTGCGCCTGAATACGGTGGTGGTGGTTTACTTTCAGAGAAATGCGATGTTTACAGCTTTGGGGTTCTGGTTTTGGTCATAATATCCGGTCGTAGACCTCTCCAAGTCACGGCCTCGCCGATGTCAGAATTCGAGAGAGCAAATTTGATATCTTGGGCAAGGCAACTGGCCTACAACGGGAGGCTTTTGGAACTTGTTGATCCCTCTATTCATTCATTGGATAAAGATCAAGCGTTGCTTTGTATTACCATTGCATTGCTTTGTCTACAAAGATCACCAAGCAAGCGGCCTACCATGAAAGAGATTGTGGATATGCTTTCTGGTGAGGCAGAGCCACCGCATTTACCTTTCGAGTTTTCGCCTTCGCCGCCATCAAATTTCCTGTTTAAATCCAGGAAGAAGGCGCGGTGAGTGTTGTGTTTCTTTGATACTAGCAAGCCTTTTGATTTAACTGTAGAGTTTGTACCTAGCTGTAGGTCATTTTCATTACTTCTTGCTTATGTAGAACAAATAGTTGCCAAAATGGAGAAGAAGAAAAGAAAGCTGCTTACATTATATCATAAGTGGGTCTCTTTCTTGCTTGGCTTGTTCTTAGAAATGTATTTTTTTTCTCCTTTTCTAAGGTGTTTACTTGAGTCTAAAAGTCTCCTTTTTAACGAATGCTTATCAACATGTATGACTTAGGATTTTAGGATCAACCCTACTCCATTTGACCCTTGCTACCAATAATGCCGAGTTTTGGGAATCCCAGGATTAACGGTAAATGTAAAGCTACAAAGACGTTGAGTTTTAGGATTGAAGGATCAACCCCACTTCATTTGACCCTTGATTAAATTTGCTCTATTCTTGTGGGCTTAATACACTTTAATCCATACCTAAGGCTTAATTAACTGTTCTTTTTGCCCCTATAGGCCCCAGTGTATATATATGTCCCTTTTCCTTTTGTCATTTACCTTTTAGAAAGTAGCTGATTTTTGTTCCATGGATCATGAAATTCAGTAGCGGGGGACAACTCTTGGACCCGGACTTTTATTTTGCATTATGACACATTGATTCAATTATATAGTAACATTGGTGTCTTAAAATCTTAAAAACATTAGGTCCTGAATTGATAATAATGAAAGATGAAGCTCTATGTGTTAACCAAAAACATTGGTGTCTCTACAGTTATAAGAAGGTTCATCTTAGTGTTTGTTTATAGTGGTAGAAATTATACCCCCCGCCCCCCCAAAAAAATAATAAAGCATGGAAAAAGTTATCCACATATCAGAATATACGCAGTTTTGTTCCATTGCAAAAAGATTCTCAAACACTCTTAGGTGCCTTTGCTTTGAGTTTTGTAGCATAAATTTGGCTACGAGTTGAGCTAGAATCTGAGGTCAGTCAGATTGAGAGAGTTGAACAAAGATTTGATTGCGATAGGAATTGAGATTCTCTCTGTCGTTTTGGATGCCGTGACATTTGCTGATATGAAAAGCTATGCCTATTAGGTTTAAGCCTTACGATGAAAAGTTGGGAGTGAAGAGCATTTGAGCTCCTTTGGGCCTTGGGTGTGGGGCGGGGACTGTGACTGCAATTAACGATTATAATTGCGTTTAATGATCTTGGCATGAAATAAAGTTGGATGTTTCATTCCCAACAAGGGTTCTGTATTATTGGGCTTTTCACAATTTCAAGGTCTCGCTTTGGTTTTTTGCTCAAATGGGCCTTCACCGTTTGAGATGAATCCGGCTTAGTCCTTGGTTCCTCCATGGAATGTGCCTGCAATTTTGTTTGAGAAATAATATTCTTCAACTTTTCACCTCACTCAAAGCTAAAATCTGAACCCCTTGGTTCTTTTACCATGATTATTTTTCTTTCAACATTGCTTCTGTCATTGGCATTTTTGTTATTATTTATGTTTTAAAAATCAGTAATAAGTCAAATTAAGTAAAGGCAAATCCATGGTTAAGATGGTGAAAAGGAAATAGCAAATGAACATGCCAATAACTTGGATCTCTTAGATATTGAAAAAATATCAATCACAGGGAGCCACAGCAACCCAAAGCGAACTTTGATCAATTATGTGAATGAGACAGAGTCGCGAGAAAACCATGAGTTGCAGCATTTATGAAGAGTAAATGCGCAATATTAAGTAACCAACAAAACTGGTAGTAGTTGCTCAAATCAATTGATTATTTTTACCTAACTCGACTCCATCTATTTATTACCATCCGGAAAATGAAATGAAGGAATATATGACGACAGCATCTCATTTTTATAATTTCTAGAAATTTTAATTTCAAAAGGTTAGAAATCAGATATGTTAAATTGATGGAGTGGGTTTGGAGTTTAATTATACCAATGCTTTTCCTTGATGAGGAAGTTTTATAATAAAGAATGAAAATGAGACAAGAAGATAATAATACTTCCTCTTTCTGCTGTAAAATGATTTTCTGCATTTTTTTTTGTCTGGTCAACAGAAAATTATTGAAAGTAATAAATATTAATATTTTAATAATAAATATTTATTACAATTATAGATATATTAATAATAAATGTTTTGTAGTATAAATGTTAAAATATACCATAAGTCTATGCCTTGTACTTTTACTTTTAAGAATAAAGTTAGTCCCTATACTTTTATTTTCAATAATTTAGTTCATTTACTTTTCAATTTTGAAAATCAAGTCCAATTGTTAACATTGTTAAATTTCTTTATCAATTTTGTTGATGTCACATTTTCAAATAAAAAAAATACTCACTTAGTAGTTATGTACCTAAAAGATAATGTTGTATGCACCTAAATTTAACAAAATAATTTTAATATATGCAAAAACAATACAAAATATAAATTTATAAATATAAAATAAACTTAATTAAATAATGAAAAAGATGAGAAAATTTTAAATATATGTTTGTTTTATTGTAAACAACTTTTATAAAATATTTTTAGGTAATATGTCAAACAATAGAAAATATTTTACACAAGTTCATCCAAACACCAGAAAATATTAATTTTTCCAAAAAAGTAAGTCATTTTCTAGAAATAATTTTCGGGAAGTCATTTTCAATAAAACAAACGGAGCTTTAGAGGAAAGAGATGGTAAGAGAAAGATAACCCTATAGTAAAGGATCATACCTGTCTTTTTGTTTGGTATGGGTTGTGTTGGTAATGTAAAGTGGGTAATCCTATAAATTTGATGAGAAAAGATTTTTAAAGGAGTTTAAATATAGCTTTGTCTCTAAATTTTATTGAGTAATTGGGGCTAAAGGCTCAACACATGCAAACTATTGTCGTTGTTCATATCCGTGTTAACACATATCGTGTGTGTTTTTTTAAATAAATTTTTTGTTCCTTTTATTAGAAATATTTTTTAGTTGCAGAAAATATTCTAGCTGTTGTAGAATATTTTCGGTTGAGGAAAATCTTCTGCTATTTTTAAAAATTGATACTACTATTTTATTATTCTGCCCTTCATAAAACAATATCAATAGCAGATTATTTTCTCATTTTACATAACAACAAGCAAACATCAATCTCTTCTTTGTTTTTCTTAGTTCACTTGTTTTTTGTTCAAAAAAAAATTTTGGATCAAATTTCCAACCAAGTTTTCAGCTCTCCAACCTACTTTTTTGAATGCTTTTGAGAAAAACAATTCCAGTTATATTCGACCTTCTTTATTCAAGTGTACAAATATTGAAGTACTTTGTTAATTTTGAAGGTGATGTCTATTACACAATTATACTTCTAAGTTAATAGTAGTGATTATTTTATTTATTTGTTCTATCAATGTCAACTATTTATTTTTGCAATAGTATATTTTCAATTGATAGTAGTTGACAATTAACATATTTGTCTTTATATTATGACATAAGATTGTAGTCTATTATTAGAAATAAAAAATTTATTTTAAAAATATTAATTATTTATTAGACACAGTATTAATGATATTTATTCAATTAATAATTGTTGTCATAAGGAGGTATTTTGAGTTTGCTACAACTTTTTTCTTCATAAACCGCATTCTCACTCATCCCATTCGAGCTGTCTGAAAACCATGGAAGATCAATCCTCTACTTCAGCACCATCCATTGATCCCTTCAAGTTACTCAAAATTGTCCAAAATCCAGATGGGTCACTCACTCGACAATCTCTTTTCCCCTCAGTTTCAATTACAGAAGAAGAAAGCACCGGTTCCAACATATCTCAACTCGCCTTCTTCAAGGACATCCCTCTGAATCCCCCAAACAAAACCTTCATTCGTCTCTATAGGCCACCAACTCCACCACCAAACACCAATCATAAGCTCCCTCTCTTAATACACTTTCATGGTGGCGGCTTTATCCTCTTCAGTGCTACTTCTCGTCCTTTCCATGATGCATGCAGTCTCAAGGCAGTTAAACTCCCAGCCGTAGTCCTCTCTCTCGAATACCGTCTGGCACCAGAGCATCGCCTTCCGGCTGCATACGATGATGCCGTTGAAACCATCATGTGGGTCCTGGACCAGGCGATGGACGTCAACGGCTGTGATCCGTGGTTAAAAGAGTATGTAGATTTTTCCAAGTGTTTTCTGATTGGTTCTAGTGCAGGGGGCAACATGGTTTTCCATGCAGCTTTACGTGCGTTGGACATCGATACCTCGCCTGTGAAAATCATAGGGCTGATAATGAATCAGCCCTACTTCAGTGGGGTGGAAAGGACTGAATCGGAGAAGCGATTCGTCAATGACAGGATCTTGCCTTTACCAGCTAATGATCTGATGTGGTCCTTGGCTTTGCCCGAGGGAGCTGATCGGGATCATGAGTTTTGCAACCCGATGACGGCTGACGGGTTCCTTAAGGAGAAGATGGGACGGCTGACACGGTGCTTAGTGACAGGCCACGGTGGGGATCCACTAATTGACAAGCAGAGGGAGTTGGTGAAAGTGCTGGAGGCGCGTGGGGTGGATGTGGTGGCGGAGTTCGCTGAAGGAGGTTGCCATGGGATTGAAATTTTCGATCCGTTGACAGCGGAAGCATTGCTTAAGAGCATCAAGGAATTTGTCGACACTTGCTGTCGGTGTGTTAATTCTGAGTCTGCTGCTGCCAAATCAACCCTGTGAGCTAGGCTGCCCATACTAGCAACAATAACTAATTCAATATTATTGTTAAAAGTGATCTGATTATATGTATTTTTTCTAATCAATATCCGGAAGGACCTATAATTCTTCAACCTATAAATAAGAGTAGGAGTGAACTTCGATCTAGTTGAGTGAAAAAAATTTCAGTTAATAAAATCGACGAGTTCTATTTTATCATCTTAATTTTATTTAAATTTTTTTCAAATTGAGCAGAGTGAAATGAAATTCGAATCAAGTCAAACCGAATCGAGTGAATTGTTAGAGTTAAATTTAAAAATTAAACACATCAAATCAAAATCTTGTCATAGTATAACAAATTCCCTTGAATCATTAATTAAATTATTTAATCTCAAAATTATTATTTTAGAAATTTTTTAAAATTTTAACTTTCTTTATATATTCTTTAGATTTTTTAAATTTTTTTATATTTTCTTAAAATATAAATTTTAGAATTTTTATAAATATTTAGACTTTTAAAAATTATTTTGAATTATTTCATAATTTTGTTGTTGAAAGAGAGGTTAATTTTTTTTAAAACAAGAACTAAAATAGTATTTACACTAATCTGTTATTAAAATAGTAAAATTTAACTCGACTCGAACTTAAAATTCGAATTACTTATTCGAGCCGACTCAAATAACTCGATTCGGTTAACTTTTGAGTTGACTCAAATAACTCGATTCGATTAACTAGAAATTTAAATTTTTTTTAATTTTTTTCTAATCGAATCAAATTTATTCACCTTTAAATAGAAAGATAATGTAATTTAATACACTTAAATTTATAAATTTATATCATTAAATATTAATAATAATACTTATATCAACAAAACTAATACTCAAGTAGCATTAGCACAATTCTAAGCATCATCAACATCATCCACTTATCCGCCTGTCATCACATTTGTTGTCTAGAGTTGTAGTATCTCTCTGTCTAGATTTATTAAATTGTAACGTTTTTTTACTAATAAAAAAAAACCTGTATAATAATATTTAATTATTTATATGTTTTGGAAAAATTAAAGAATTATAAATGGGGGCTTCTCATTGGTAGGTGAGCTAGCGTCAGCAATGCTGACTCGAGCAAAGGAAAAATACGGCACCAAAATTAGCACAATAGTTTTCTTAGCCAGATAAGCTGAGAGTTTCCAAGTCTCCTTTTGGCAATTCATCATTCACTCCCTCTTTGCATTATTTCTATCTCAAGTGTAAAACTCCAGAGGAACGGACTTCGATGACCAGCAGTGGAGGGGATGCGCCACCGCCACTGACTGCCAACGGTGGCGAATTTCTCCTTTCTTTACTCCAAAAGCCCCAATCGCATCATCCTCCACAACAATCTCCATTACGCCCTAGAGTGGCTCCCATGACCGTGCCTCAACCGCAAGCTCAATCGCTCGCCATTGATCCCGCCGTTCAAGCAGTGGGGCCCGCACTCCCTTTCTCGCCATCTTGGTCACCGAATGGGCGCGATCTCCCCAGTCCTTGGCCCCACAATCTCTCTCCGCCCTTCGATCCTAATTTGATAGGGTTTCGCCAAAACCCTTGGTTTTCTCCGGGAAACCAAATTGCCTTTACTCAAGAAGCTTTAGTGGATGACTTGAGAAGGATAGGACTTTCAAGGATAGACAGTAATAACAATCACGTAATCCCGAATCTGACCCAGCAAAAGCATCGAGAACAAAAACTCGTCTTTGGTTCTTTTCCTAGTGATATTCAAACCCTTCCAAAGCCTGATGGCGTGCTTCAAAATTCGAATTTGAATTTTTCAAATCAGCAATCTAACTCGCGGCTTAATTCCAATCCAAATTCGTGTCCATACTTTTTCCAACGTCGAAATTCTGATGAAAGAGGAAAGCAACAGCAGCATGGTGGGAATTGCAGGTCTACCCCTTCTGCAGAAACTCCAAGACCGCCTCCAGGGTTTTCAGGAAAGCCTAGAAGAGGAGGAGGAGGAAGTCGGGATTTCGGAAAAAATGCGAGACATGTTGAGCACAGTGTAAATAAATTAAAAGCTGAATTGGATCATTTGAGTTATGACAATGAAACGAGACTTCGTGGACAGCTTGATCACCCTGTGCCGCCGGCAGGGAGTAATCCGCAGTCTGTTTCAGTGACTGAGATTGAAGGGCCTCTTTTGGAATTGCATATGGATGGTGGTGCAAATGGGTTTTCAAGGCTTGATAAGCCTAGAAGAGAAGATGGTGGCGAAGTGGATGAAATTGAGGAAAAGTTTGTTGAACCTTTGTTGGTTGAGGATGAATCTGATGATAAGAATGACAAGAAGCGGCATCATCGGGAGAAGGTAGACTTATTTTCTTACTTCTGTTACTTTTTATTGCCTTGAATCAATTGCTATAATCTGTGAAGCTTTGAGAGATCTGAGAGTTAAAAGATTGAGGTGGATGCCTGAATTATAATTGAAATTATATGGTCACAGGTAATTTTGGTAGTGTATGCTTAATACATCTTAAATTTAGTTGGTAATATTGCCCAGATAATGTTTGGCTGAACACATCATATCAGTGCCCTTGAAGTTTGAGTTTTATCATACACCAAGGACTGTGTCTAGGCGGTCAGAATTTCATACTGAAAATTTTGGACTGTTCATCATTATTACTTAGTGAAAGGCTAGACTATGTTTGAATTCAGGATTACTTGTGGTTTTTTTTTTTTAATCAGGAATACAGAAAAGATAACAGGGGGCAAAGGCTACTTAGCCAGAGGGAGAGAATGTTAAAAAGGCGGACAGATTGTCGCAGTGATATTCTCAGGTTAAATTCACCTTTACTTGCTATTTTTGAGTCACTTATACCTCCTGTGGAAGAAAAAGCTAAGCAGAAACAGTTGTTAGCATTACTTGAGAAACTAGTTTGCAAAGAATGGCCAGAAGCACGGTTATATCTCTATGGATCTTGTGAGAACTCTTTTGGGGTGTCAAAGAGTGACATTGATATTTGCCTTGCGTTTAATGAGGACATTCACGACAAGTCTGAAATCTTGCTAAAGTTGGCAGATATTTTACAGTCAGATAATCTTCAGAATGTGCAGGTTGATACGTGTTACCTTCTCCAAAATTCATTGTAATAAACTACATATGTGGTGTAGCGATAATTTTTTTCCTTTCAAATTGATATATAATGTTTGCTTAGATTTTCAGTTTTGTTTTATTTTAGATGGAAATTTTCTGAATTCGCTTTGTTTCAACTGATTTGTTCTATTTATTGATAGCTGCTTCTTAGGACTTTGGTTTTTTATTTTTTACTTTTAAATAGGCCAATGTTAATGAGCCATGATTACAATTTGTGCACTCTGCAGGTTTGTAATTCTGATAGGTTGATTACAAGTGGCAATTAATGCATTCTTTTTTGTTTGCCTTTGTGGATGATAATTTAAGATGCGAAACTCTTCTGCCGAAATTTGATTAGTACATGCCCCTTAAGTAGTTTCTATTTTACAACCCTTAAGATTCATCATCTGATTTATATTAGTTTGAGAAGTTGCGGGTTCTGAGCCCCCTTCTGTTTCCATTGAACTTTCTTACTTTTTGTTGTCACTTCCAGCTGATATGCTTTCATAATCTGTATAGAGAATTTATACTTGAAGTTCAGACTCATAATGTGTATGGAGAATATTGCATTTGAAGCTTAGACTGTTTATGGTTAAACTTTACAGTAAAATTGAGTATAACTTGCTGTTGGCCTCATGTACAGGCACTGACTCGTGCCAGGGTCCCCATAGTAAAGCTTATGGATCCAGTGACTGGAATTTCCTGTGACATATGCGTAAACAATGTTTTGGCTGTAGTAAATACAAGGCTTCTACGAGATTATGCAAAGATCGATGTAAGATTACGGCAGTTGGCTTTTATTGTGAAACACTGGGCCAAGTCCAGAGGAGTGAATGCAACTTACCAAGGAACTCTATCTAGCTACGCGTGAGTTGTTTGCAACTATAATGCTATTCCCATAGCTAGCAACATCATTCCTGAGCAGCATATTTCAATGGTGTTTGTGGTTAGTCTATTTGGTTTGCTTTGAAATGAACAAAAAACATAGATAAAAGTATAAGCTGTGATGATGCCAATTTAGGTAGGATTCATGTATCTAGAGAGAGGGTAGGACACATTTCAGGTATTGCTTAATTTAACTTGCAGCTATAAAATCACCTGTTCTTGTTATTTATTTATTTATTTTTATCAATTATTATTTTTAACTAGTATTTTCTTTGCAGGTATGTTTTGATGTGCATTCATTTCTTACAGCAACGTAGACCTGCTATCCTTCCATGCTTGCAGGTGTGTATGCTTTTTGCTTCCTATATCAATTTTTGTTTTTAATTAGTATTTGGATTTTGCCCTACCTTTGCTACAACATTGTTGGTAGAAAATTTCTTCTCCTAAATAGTAAAGGTTACATGATAACCTATTTTCTTATATACCATTTTTGGTTTTATTCAGTTATTGTTTATTACTATTTTTTTACATGCCTTGTCTAGTCGGCTCTGAAATTTGGCTGTATATTTTAAGGATAAAGGATCAATAAACTGTATGTTTACCAGTACCTTGTATTGCTTTGGCATGGTAGAAAGAATTGGGTGATATAATGAAAGGGTGGCACACTTAAGAAAGAGAGTTATATAATGAATGGAAAGATCTGTCACTGAAAGAAAAGGACATTTTATTATGGGTTTTGATCTTTCACTGGTTAGGAGCTGAAGTCATTTTTTACCTGCCTGGTTTGTGTTTGATTGTTGGTTCTGTTCCCTATAAGCAATTGTATGGTCCGTATTTATATGAAGTTAGTTTCATGTCACACATATCATGGTCTTTATTCCTTTGCATGAAACATTTCTTGAGAAGATTTTTTTTTTTTGGCAAAATTACCACGACTAGATGTTTTTGGGTTAGTCATTCAGATTTTTCATTTGCTAATTCTCCTTCAGGGAATGGAGACAACCTTCTCTGTCACTGTGGATGATGTTGAGTGTGCTTACTTTGATAAAGTCGAAAACCTTTGCAATTTTGGATCTTCTAACCAGGAAACTATTGCTCAGCTGGTGTGGGCATTCTTTAACTATTGGGCATATATTCATGATTATGCAAATTCAGTAATATCTGTACGCACAGGAAGCTTGATCAGGTGGGATGCAAACTATTATCTTTCAGGAATGCTAATAAAGTTTGAGGTGAACATATAAAATGTTTTCGTGGTTTCTGAAGTTAAGATGCATGTATCTGGTTTCATTTTAATTACCTTCTTTGGGTATTAGTTGCATCTTGTGGTGAATGAATTATTTTATTAACAGATCCCATTTACTGTAGTAAGTTCTGAGCAGGGAGAAACATGAGTGCACTCTTTTAGAATGGCTTGCAATTTGCAAATGATCAATAGATGCTATATTTGGTTTTGCATAAACCGAGGACTAAATAGTTGTAGGTGGGGATAAAATAAATGAATTCTACAAAACAAAAATGTTTTTAATTTGATGACTCCATTTGTGCAGTAAGGGAGAAAAAGACTGGACAAGAAGAATTGGCAATGATCGTCATTTAATCTGCATAGAGGATCCATTTGTGGTATCTCATGACCTTGGTCGAGTGGTGGACAAGTTCAGCATTAAAGTTCTAAGAGAAGAGTTTGAACGAGCGGCTGATGTAATGCAGTATGATCCAAATCCTTGGATAACACTGTTTGAACCTTACGTCCCTGGGTAACAAAATCTTGTCCAAGTGTGTTAGAAAATTAATGGTTAAAGCTATTTGGTTGGTTTTTGTAGTCGGTGTGCTTTGGGTCCCCCATAATCATCAATTTTGTTTTTTTGAGTTCACATCCATTTTAACGAAGTTTAAGCTTATTATATGTAATCAAGAAAAGAAATTTTCAAACATTTTATGGATGGATGTTAAACAAGTTGTAATTAATTGATTGATAGTGTATATAAAATTCCTGTATGATCTAAACATATTCATATCAAATGAGTGTGTTATATCGTATTTGTGTCTTCAAGTGAAATAAACAAAACAGTCTGATTTAACAAGCGTAAATAAAACGATAGAAAAGGCTACCATAGTTTATACCACCTGCTAATTAAAAATAATGTCACACAGATTCAATTCACCTACCAATAACTTCAATTATTTGACTGTATGTATGCTTCGTAACTGTTCTATCAGCATCTAACCCTTATTTAAACTCTCTGTTGCTGTCTTTTTTTCCCTCCGAAGCCAAAACAAAAACAATCAAATCACGACTGAAATGGTACATTGTATATTAGCCAATGCCTCCACCTGGTGAAAGGTCTAATTTCTTACCTACTTCTGCAACAAAAAACCATCATCAACCTTCAGCTTTAGATGCATCAATCCTTGGATCTGAATCTGATATGCCATCTCAGTAAATATGGCCACACCACGAGAGACCATGCCTGGAAGCCCCACAGCTTGTAGTTCCAACCATTGACTTGGGATTTGTCCTCTCAGGTGCCGATCACCACCATTGTGGATAAGGCATGCAAGAAGTATGGAGTTTTTATGGTTGTAAACCATGAGGTGGATCCGGGGCTTGTGGATAGAGCTCATCGGTGCATGGACTTGTTCTTCTGTATGCAACTCTGTGAGAAGCAAAAGGCACAGAGAATAATAGGAGAAAACTCTGGATATTCGAGTGGCTTCGTTGGCAGGTTTTCCTCCAAGCTGCCATGGAAAGAAACTCTGTCTTTTCGATATTTCCCTGACAGTCCAAATATCGTGGAACAATATTTCGTCAGTGTAATGGGTCAAGATTTTAGACATTTTGGGTATGTAAAAGCTCACCATTCTATATAGTGTCTTAAATAAACCAGACAAATGTAATATAGAATGTCTATGTGTTTCAATGATAGGAAGGTTTGCCAGGAATATTGTGAAGCCATGAACAAGCTTTCCATGGAGGTTATGGAGCTCCTGGGATTAAGTCTGGTACTCGGCCGACCTTACTTGAGAGATTTCTTCCAAGGAAATGACTCAATCTTGAGACTGAATCATTATCCGCCATGCCCAAAACCTGATTTGGCTCTAGGAACCGGTCCTCACGCCGACCCGACTGCCTTGACCATTCTTGATCAGGATCAGGTGGGTGGCCTTCAGGTTTTCGCAGATCATCAATGGCATTCTCTAAGTCCCATCCCAGGAGCATTCGTCGTCAACATTGGCGACACATTCATCTTTAATATTATATCATAAACTCTAAGAGTTAGAAAGCAATTTTATTATTACATCGACTTAAAATTTTACAATTTTTACAGAATTCAAACAAAAATTTACCATTTAAAAGGGGCTAAGGGCTGCCATGACCATAAAACAAGGAAAATTGTACTGTGGGCTCCAAGCTCACACTAAATTTTTTTAGATTGACCAACATTTTAAATATTTTTGTGAAAATTTTGAATATCGATATAAGCTAAAAATTTTGTTAAATTTGAAATTTTTTAATAAATCTGAAAAATTTTTATGCACTCACTATAGAATTTTCACACAATAATAATATATATTGAAGTCTCAATTAAAATTTATATTAAAATCTTAAAAATTTATATCCAGGTAAGGCTCTTCTCCTTCTTTTGTTCTTCATTCATTTTCCTTCTTCCATTCTTCATCTTCTCTTCCAAGTAAAAGTCCGTCACATATCTTCTCTTCTCAACATATTTTGTTTCGTTTCCTCTTTTTCTCTCTTTCTCAGGTAAATCTACCATGAATTCTTCGCTGAGTCTTGACTTAAGGCAATGATTGTTCTTTGATTTCTAACATTTTTATTTTAATGAATTATGCTAGTTGTCATCAAATTGAGAGAAAGTGTAGTAGCATAATTCATTGTTTCTTATTTTCGAGTACCTTTCTTCATACAAGAATCTTGAGGTAAGTTTTTGTGTTTTTCTTTTTTTCTAATTGAAATTTTCTTCTTTTTTTTCCTTATTTGGTTTTGCATTTTTTTTTTAAAATTCTGTGTTCTTAGATTGACAGGAACAAAAGTTCTTGATTGGAGTTGTTCTTATGGTTCCTTGCTATTCTATAGAATCGGTGAGTTTATTTGTATTAGTTGAATGGAAGAATTTGAATCTAATATAGATACATATTTTATGTAATTCAGATCGTGACACTCCTAATGTTTTGCATTAATTTCTTCTATATTATTTGATTAAAATAAGAGTCTCTAATAATGTAAGGCTAAAATCATTATAACTTAAAAAAATTTACAATGCTTGAAATTGTTGTTTATTGTTGCTCCATTTTATGGATCGTTAGGTGATAGTTGGTCCTTTGGCGATATAATGAAATGCACGTCTGAGTGAATTAACTAGCTAAATGTTTTATGATCAATGCTGGAAACGTTTGCTTCTAAAGATGCTTGCAGTGGGAATTTTTGTTGTTAGACTCTTGTGACTTCTTTTATGACTCTTCATCAGTCTGATCTGATATTGCTAACATATTTGAAGCTATGAAGTTAATCTACATTGAAAGGTGTGGTTGTTAGTTGGATACGTTTGTTCATAAAAAAGTTGACCTATATTCAACTTAGGTTACTATTTAAGTTTTGAGTATAGTTTTGGCACAGCATGCAACATATTAATTTTGCACCATGCATCTGGTGTAATTATATGTTATTTTCAGTCTTACTAACTTAGATTATTTTAACAGTTTGTATCATTGGTGCATCCATCAGTTAGTGTTGATTGTTCAATACTACATGATTGCTATGAATCATTTGCAATGTATTGCTTTGGAAGATACCTTGTTGCTTGCTTGGGCATGTTCATTTCAAATACCTTGAACTTCAAATAAAGATTTTATTTCTTATCTCTAGATCAGCCTTGCACGATATTTCATTTAGTTTACAGTTTCTGTGGTGACATTGTATTTGTTGTTTGCTTTGCTTATGCCCTTGAATCTGAATTTTGGACACCCAAATATTATTTTCAATGTCATTGAATAGTCATTTCAACACTCTGCTTTTTTATATCTTTACTTTTTAAGAATATATAGGTTCTTCTGATGTCTAACATACCATAATCATAATTCCCCTTAATGCACTAAAAGGAATATGCACTACTTTGTTAGTAAGCAAGGTACAGGATGTTGTTGAACTTTGGCTTGCAATGCAATAGGAAACCAGCAGCAAACCAGTATGCAGACCAGCATCTAAGCTAAACTAAAGAAGCAGCAACATTTTGTTTATTTTGTTCATTTGTAACTTGATTTAGTTGATTTATGTTTGATGTTCATTTGTTGATTTATGTTTGATGTTATAGTTGGTATGTCAGTTACATTTTGTGTGTAATTCTAGCTAAGCTTTAGTCATGTATTAGTGGGAGTAGTTATACATTAGGTAACTGTCATATTTCATTGTAACATAAATGCTTCTCAAGTCAATGAAAAAGATCTGATTTTTGGAGATGAAATTCAGTTTTCTTCTTGTTCAAACTTCTTTGCATTCGTTTTTCTTTTTCTCCTTAGTTTTTTGCTAAAAAAACCAACACATGTAATCCGGGCTACTTATGTATATGGCATATTGCTTATTCAAGTAATGAAGTTAATCTTTACATCATTCGGGTTACTTCCTTCTATTTTCTTCCTCTGCTGTCAAAACCCCAACAGATGTGATTTGCAGCTCTTCCCTTTAGCATTGATGACCAGCTCAAGGCTCGACATTGCACGTTCTACATGGTGTCCATAGGCTGTTTCAGTTACTAGCCAACGACTGGTTTTAGTTTTAAAGTTATTTGGTGCTAGCAATGCTTGCATTGAGTTACTGATGACAAACATTTGAAATAACATGCATTAAGACGCACAAATTGAGAAATAGGGTATTGTAAATATTTCATTAAAGAGATTTGAAAGAAAAATGGATAGTTTTTACTTATGTTAAGCTTATTTATACATGCTTTTTTTTTCCTCATGTATTTGGCATTATGGATCTATTTGTCAGAATTCATAAATTAAAGCTAATCCAAGATATATGAATTTATGGTTTATGGAATTTTCAAAACTTTGTCTTACAGGACACGCGTCCAAGTGCAATAATAGTTTTTTGTGCTTTGACAGCACAGGTTAATTTTAAATATTTCACATTTTGCATTGTTCTTCTCGCTTTTATTTTTTCTCCCTTTTATTTTTTAATGTATATTCTAGCTTAATAATTGAGTATTATTATATATTTAATTTAATTTATTTATTTATTTATAAATAAATCATTGTAATATATGTAAAAACAATTTAAAATATAAATTTATTAATATATGTAAAAACAGTTTTTCCGAAAAATATTTTTAGGAAATCTACCAAACAATAGAAAATATTTTATACAGATTCATCCAATTTCCAAAAAAGTAAATTATTTTCTAGAAATCATTTTTCGAAAAATATTTTACTGACAAATAAACGGAGGCTAAATGAAAATTTTGTATCACAGCACTTTTATAAGTGAAGATAATTAATTTTTATGGCCCATCATATGTAAATTATTATATATATATATGATATTTTAATGATTGAATTAAAGAACTTTAGTAAAAGAATGTATATTTGTATATGGATTGGTTTGATGTAAATCAAGATGAAAATTAAATTATACAACATATTGAATAATACAACAGGGGCAATTCATATAGTAAAGCTGCTAAAATGAGGACAATTCATACTATATTTAGAGCGGAGAATCTTTAAACTAATAGTTTGAGGAGGCTGGCATTATGTCCTCGTTTACCTCGTTCTTGTGGACCCCTTGTCTCATAATTACTTCTCTATAGGGTTCAATCTTAGGTCCAACTTAAAATTTGAGTTGGATGTGGTATCCTTAAAAGGCTGGCAGGCTTTAAACCAACTTAAGATATGGGTTAGATGTAGTATTTTTAAAATCATTAAATATGATTGGATTTGATATGACGTATTAGTAAAATTTATTCTAAAACAAGTTTAATGGCTACTAATACAATTCATTGCATATAAATGATGAATTTGAATACTCTTAATGGAGTTTTTGTCTATTGTTTAAATGTTTAAAGCAACAAGGATATTAAAAAAAAATACTACCTATATGAACATAAGTTGTGTTGCTTCAATAGGCATAATTAGGTCTTTCTTTTTGTGAATATTTATTATGAATAAGATAAATATGTCATCATAAAAATGTTAAAAGTGAGAAACCCCATACTCAATAGAAATATAAATGAATTATGAGTGGTGTATTTTCAAATATAATATTTGAAGTTTTGGTTCAATCTTCGAATAACAATAATTTCATTAGAATTAATATTGATTGATACCCTCTTATATGCATAAATTTGTTTATTGTTTATGTTAAAGACGATGATGAAAGTTACACCAACATTCTAAATTTGACATGAGACAAAAATTGTGATATTTCAGGCTCTATTAAACTGCGTTTACAAAAGTCGCTTGCATAGAGCAGTGGTAAATAATGAAAGAGCAAGAAGATCTATTGCTTTATTTGTGTGTACCGAGATGAACAAAACGGTAACACCAGCTACTGCTTTAGTGAATGTCGAAAACCCTAGGATATATCCAGACTTTAAATGGGCAACTTTTCTTGAATTTACTCAGAAACATTACAAAGTTAACATGAAAACTCTTGAAGCATTCTCCAATTGGCTTCAAAAATAAGAAAAATATCTTCAACATTAATTCCACGGATGAAGATTGTTAATGTTTATATGGTGATGGATCTGAGTTTAGAGACAGACTATGTAGAGAAGTAAATTGAGTTTAGATCCATCACCATATAAACATTAAAAGGTACGGTACAGTACTGGTTCAAGCAGTCATCCAAAAAGAAACAAAGCAAGAAATTTAAGTCTTTATAAAGATATAAATTTAAATCTAGAAAGGGGAGCCATTGTTCAAAAAATACATTCATATAAGATTCCACCTACTCTGTTGTCTAAATGTAAAAAATCATAGGGTGTCTTCAAAGGTCAACATTGCATACAATTACTTAACTCGTTCCAACGAGTGAGCACTAAAGGAATGAATTTAATGAAATACAAAGAAGAATAAACAATGTGGGGATAGAGAGAAGAAAAGCAAAAAACCAAAGTGCCACACCTTCATTCACTAAGGTTGCAACTGCGAAGGTAGTGATGATCATACTTGACATACTTGGTCCAATATGGTCTATATTTTGTCATAGCCAAGTCCAGCCATGGTTTCATGTTGCCATTGTAGTGGATAACTGCTGCATGTTCGATTTCTTTCTTGTCTACACTTGGATTGTAGCCCAGACCAAGTACATGCCATGACTTCTCAAGTGGATGAGTTAGACCATAGAATGTGATCAATCCCGGAGGAAGTGTCCCAAGCTTCCACAATGCCCTATCTTCATTCTGATAAACATTGAAAAAAAGGGAACATGCATCAATCAGCACAATTCAGCATCCAAGCAATAATGATAATTAACTATAATACAATCAATTGGCATATATAACTTAGCTACATGTCCACTAGAATTTGTATATGATGATTGATAAACTGAGAATTTGACCCATCAATCAGAAAACAATTTCTGTATGAAGGCATGAAGGGGCGTCTGTGTGAAGCAGAAAATAATAATATGATATCAGATAGATAGCCATTCATAGACTCACCATATTTTGCCACTTGTGGTATATGCCAGTGATATCCTTCTTTTTCCACACCTTGAGATCAAACATATTCATTCCATACGCCCATCCACAAGCATTAGGATCAAAGCTTTGTGAAATATGGTGATTTGAGAAGTTAAGATACTTGTCAAAACGATGAAAGCTTTGCCCACAAGTTTCTACAGCACCATTCACTTTTCCATGCAGATCCACAGACCATAATCCAGTCAAGTCTTTCTGGACAACAATGTCATCATCAAGAAACAGTATCTTATCTATGTTGGGGTAGACCTGTGGAAGATAGAACCGCAAGTGATTAAGCATTGAGAGATACTTCGGGTTTCGATACTTCATGTTTGAAGATCCAGATACAGTTGGATGATCCGCCTTGAAATAATACTCCTTCATTGAAGCAGTCTCAAGTTGACGTAGGACAGGGGAATAGGATGAATTAAGCCACTTGAATTCATCAACATTTTCAACATGAATGGTGGCTTTTCCAGGGGGATTCAACAGAAACCACATGTTCATTGCTCCAAAATTAAGTTTATTGGTAACGAGATGAAAAACATGTTTTGAAGGATCCTGCATATACCACCAAGAAAAGAACAGTCCAGAAAGCACCTGAGGCTCAATTCTTAAAAAAGTCTATAGATCACTTTCTACTCTAGAATGAAAAAAAGAAAAGCGACCTAGACAGTTAAACAAGATAAGGCAGCTTATATCACCTTGGCATTCATGATGGTTGAGTTGACAACAACTGATGCAGCCAAGACATTATCAGAGAAGAGGGCATAATGGTAGAGATTTGGATTTTCCAAATTCTCACTTCTAGGGAACTTTCTCTTCTCTTGGGGAAGGAGGTAGTATTGTATGGTCAAACGCAATGACAAGCAATGGATTGAATAGGGAATTGTTTTAGCAGCTAATTGACTCAGGAACATGCTCTGTTTTTTCAATCTCCTAACTTGTTCTTCCGATATCTGAAGCATTGCTCTCAGCTTTCCAGTAACCAACTTGCAATCAAACAATTGTTCTCTTGCTTTGGATAGAACTTTACCCATTTCTTTAATTTTCTCAGATGCACTAAACAAAGTTGCATGAGAACACAAAAAAAGGAACTGCCAGAATCAATAAGAGCAAAAACAGAGGTAACAAGACCACATAGCCAATGAGATTCAGGATTGAGTATCCTTTACCTGTGAGGTAGACCGGAATCAGCCGTTGACTCTCCTAAGGCCTGCTGAATCTCTTTCAGCCTAATTTGCAATTCTTGTTGCAAGTCAAGCTTATTTTTCGACTTAGCTATACTGACATAAACCTTTGCCATTATAATTTGATCCCTCATCAAGCGCACTGTGGAATCAGAGTTAACATTCTCATTTTCTCTCCTCCATAGATTGTATTTGCCCAAAACAGCAGAGTCTACAGCTTTGGATCGTTCAATGGCAGCATTTTCAAGTTTCACGGTAACTTTCTCGTCTTGTTTCACCAATTCAGTGGCCCGCTTCTCACGTCTATTATCTCTAAGTTGCTGCAAGGTAAATAAAATGCCCATTTTTTATAAAATTCTATATGACACTAAAGTAAACAGTGCATCAAAAGAAGGTAATTACCCTTCGAAGTATTTTAGCAGGTGTATCATGTGAATGATCATCTGCATGGAACAAGCAGGTTAGCATGAGTGAAATTTTACAAAGAGCATTATGCATACATTTAACAGAGAAATAAATTACCATCTAGAAACTTTCCCTCTTTATCCTGAGATGTTTCTTGTTTCAAGTCTGTAGCCTTTTGGTTTGACTTAGAGCATGTGAGGATCCAGCAAATATCAGTCAATCAGAAACTAAAATCGGAAAAATAGTTCCAGCAAAAGGATTGAGAAAAATGGGAAAGTGCCAATACAAGCGACTGGTCTATTATTCAAACCTTTGAAATAGCATTATCCTGAACCGAAGTCTCTACCCCAACAACTTTCCATGACGCAGACAAATTGCCTTTTCTAAAAGAATCAAGATTTAGTGGCCCCAAATCAGCCGTGCTTGTAGTTACAACATCAACAACCTAAAATTGATCAAGTGTGGCATCATATAATTGACAGTTAAAATCCAACACTTGTCAGAGCAAGAAACATGATTAGCTTGTACGGAATATTCTACAAGATGCATTTACCTCCTTAGTGAAAAGGTTTTTGATAGATTGCAGAGCCAACCTTTCTCTCCAATCAACATTCTGCAAAAAGCAACCATTTGAAAATCATAGAGAACAAAGAAGCCATCAAGTTTGTAACCTAAGACAACCAATGTAAACGGAAAAGCTTTAGAGTAGGCAACCTGTTTGCTAAAATCACTTTGAATACTATTTTGATCTGCACAAGAAACAAAAATCGTAACAAAGGTCAAGTACAATCAAGTGGAAAAGACCAAAATGTTTGAAACATTGAAAAGTAAAGAAATCAAAATGGATAAGAACACAATTGACTTGATATCTCAATTTAGGAATCACAAAGCAATTCAACAAACTTTAGTTAGGTGAAGTGGAGAAACAAGTTAAAATTGAAACTTCCAAGGAACACCACAATTACCGACAAATGTAGTGTAACTGAAGTCAAGTAATTTGAACTTTTAGAATTTTCTAATCGGATCAGATGTCAAGAATTTTTGTATGGATCACTAACCAAAGCTCATAATCAATTAAAATGTAAGGTACTTTCCAAATTTTATAAGAGAGAAAAGACAAACACATATATATAAATCAAATATCAAAATCAAAGACGACGAGAGATCTGCTAATTGCAACTTAGAAATGTGAGTAAAAATAACAAACCAGAAATATAAAGCCCTCGACCGACAAAGAAAACAAGTGGAGCGAGAACTGAGAAGAAAACAAGAATCGCAATAGGCAATCGGGATCCAGAACTTCTGTTGCTTAGTACACGCACACTTGATAGTCCCCGCTTCAACGCCATTGGCTATCAAAGCCTAAGGAACAACAAGAAAATCACTCAGAAAAAGGGAAAAAGAAAAAAAGATACAGTGGAAATCCCAGAATAAAAAAAAAAGAAAAGTGAACGGATAATTACGAGTTAAAAAGTGAGGAGATCTCGTGAAACAGAGAGCAGCAGATCCGAAGCAAAAGCTAGTAGTAATGGAAATCCATTGAAAGCTAAGTGTTACTCAAATACTATCATTAGTTAAAAGAAAAAAAAAGGGATTAGTGTTACTTGGCGTGTAGAGAAAGGGAAGTGTGAACTGGTAGTGGAGACTTTAACAAAATTATATATCTCAACAGTGAGGAATTAAAATTTGGATAAGAATGTGTTAATCTGGTTGCCCTAAGCAAGCAACAGAATGAATTTGGGGATAAAACTAAGAACAGTCGATCTTCAATCACCGCCCAGGTTTTCGATTTTCTTTTTTCTTTTTTCTTTTTATCCTTTTTCACTTCACATATCATCTCTTTCCCTTCCCAAAGATAGAGATGATATTTCATATTTGGGGATAATTGTTGTAAATTTAATAAATTATCTTCCGTTTAATAACTTTTTTCTAGCCAACACGTACGGTGTCGTTTTCGTAACGAGTTTGGCCGGGGCCGCCTGATTTTAATATAGCCAATATATGTACGACACGTGGCTGGCCTAAACTTATAACTACGCTAACTACGTAATTTGTATTTTCCCTTTTAAACATTTGATTGCACCAAGAAGATTAATTGTAAACCAATTAAATTAGTGAATTATGAGCGTAATGGAGTCAACTTACTAGTAAGTAATTTGAGTTTGACTCCATCACCACTCCACTTTCACTTTCATCCACTTATTTTTTTAGCTTTGTTTGATTTTTTTTTTATTCTATAATACTTCACAAGTAAAAATAAAAACTACTAAGTGTCGTTTGTGATTTTTTTATTTATTTTATATTCAATGTGAGTGAATTTATTAATAATTATATTTTAGGCCGATTGTAACGGCCCAAATTTCAGTGTAATAGGCCAATTTTGGCCTGGGCCCAAAAAATAATAACCGAAGCTAAATGATGGAATTAATCGAAAACAAGCTAAAAAGGGCCAAATTGAAAGACAATCATTAAATTGTGGCCAAATCAAAAAGATGGAGAAAACTAAGGGATTATCAAATTTTGTTGACTTGGTAAAAGGCTAAAAATAGGAAGATATTATTTTTATTTTATTTTATTTTATTATTAAATTAGTTAGGCTATTTTTAGTAAACTTTATGTATATAAATAGGGGTATTTTGTTCTTTGAAAGGGGATTACTTCTGATATTCCTACTTCAATTTGGAATTGGATTATTCTCTTTTTTCCTATTTTCATTGTAATTGAATTATTTTCTTTTCTCTTTCAATTACGTGGGAATTTTGTCCATTTCATTTCAATTTCTTTCTTTTTTCTAAATTCGTCCAATTGCTTTTGACCCTTCCATTTTTTTATTGTTTTGCAATTAAATTTTTATTATTCTTAATTTTGGCCCTAAAATTTATTTTGACTACATTTTGGTCTTCCTTGAAGCTGTGTTTTGGAGGGTGAGAATTATTTCTCTTTTGGTCCCTCCTTGTTATTCACACGTTCAAATTGGTCCATTTCTTTTTATTTATTTTTTATTTGCCCCAGAATTTTACTTTAAGGTTTGATTTAATCTTTTTTTTTATTTTCGCTATTGATTTAATCTTTTTTTTTATTTTCGCTATTTTATTATCAAATTAACTAATTTAATATATTATCGCTATTATTATTATGTTCTATTTTTATTTATTTTGTTATTCTAATACTATTATTATTTATCTATTTTTTATTTATCTATTTATATTTCTACTATTATTATATTTCTATTTATTATGTTTTTATTTCTATTTATATACTAATATTATTTTCATTATTATTTTTCTTATAAATGTTTTTTACTCTTGTTATTAACATTCTATTTATTTATTTATTTATTTTACATTTTTTGTTATTATCTATTTTAACTTTTTATATAACTCATTTCAAAATTTTATACATTATTTACTTTAATATTTTCATATATTATCCTTTTTTTGAAATTTTGTCCATGCTTTTTAAATTTACATGAGGCAATATTTCGTATTTAGGGAGTTCGAGGAATCGTGCCCTATCATGCTGGGTTTCGATTTTTCGTTCAACTAAAATGCGGAATATCCTTTTAAAATTTCATCCATGTTTTTTTTTTAAACGAGACAATATTTTGTGTTTGGGAGGTCGTGCCCAATCGTGCTGGGCTTCGATTTTCCATTTGACTAAAATACAAAATATTTTTTTGAAATTTCATCCATGTTTTCTCAAATTAAAATGAGGCAATGTTTCGTATTTGGAAATTCGATAAATCGTGCCCAATCATGCTTGGTTTCGATTTACCGTTTGGGCCGAATAGCCAATATCCTTTTTAAAAGTTTTAACTGCATGTGTTTTGGAAATCCTAAGATGATCTTGTGTCAAGGGTTCGAAATATTGTATCCAATCGTGCTGGACGTAATATTTTATTCCTTCTAAGTGAGAGAATCTCAATATCCAATTCAAGTTATCCAAACATTTTTTGAAAGATTGTATTTTAAAATCTTTTCAAGTTTTCAACATTAGGACGTTAATTGATCAATACGGTACCAATTTTGGGCGTTGCGAGGGTGCTAAACCTTCCTCGCACGAAACCGACTCCCGAATCCGTCTTCTAGTTTTTCGTAGACCAAAAACGTTGTTTTAATAAAACAAGATGCTTTATTAAAATGATCAACCACAAGGTGACCTGATCACACCTAAACAAAAAGGATTGGTGGCGACTCCATACATTGTTTAAAAGTCGATCCCCGTTTTCCAAAATAAAAATGGTTTCGACATTCAGTGATATCGGAATAGTGATTTGATATCACTAAATCTGACATGTGAGTTTAGATATTAGTAAGTAAATGTTAAGTGTGGTTTTAGAAATAATTTTGAATTAGTGAAATTATGAATTAAAAGAAATTTGTAGATTAAATGAGATAAAAACGAGATATCGAGACCTCAAATTCATGAACTGAGCCATAAATACTTTTAAAAATATTTATGAAGTGTTAGTAAGTTAGTATTAAAGCTTTGTCAAGAAATTTTAAGGCTTCAGTAGTCAATTGGGTAAAAAAGACTAAATTGAATTAAGTACAAAATTGTGACATGTGATTAAATAGCTCTAGTAATAATTAAAGGAGGACTAAATAGGCAATTAAACACCTATTGTTGGGCTGGACAGCATGAGTGTGCAGGAAAAATAAAAATCAAGTGTGAATAAGGGGCAAAATTGGAAATAGGGTAAAAATTAAATTGTAAAATATGATATATTAGGTAAAATCTAGAGTTTTCTTCATTTTTCTTCATCTTCTCCAGCAAAAACACCATTGAAGGGTTCTTTTAAGCTGGTCTTTCATATTTTATTACATGTAAGCTCAATTCTTGATTATTTCTTGTAATTTTTGTGATTTTGAGACTTTTATGACTAGGTCTTAATATCTAATTCATTAGTTTTTGCTTTTATGAATATTTTAGAAAGTTACCATGAGTAAGAGCTGAAATTTTATGATAAATTATCAATGAATTGAAGTTTTAATTTTATTATATGATGATTATGTGAAGAGATTTACATAGAAATTAATTTTAGGACCTAATTGTAAAAGTTGTTGAAATTACGGTTTTGTGTTGAATCTTGGAATGTCAAAGACTGTGAAGTAGTTTGTAGAGTTTAGATAAAATGTTATTTGAAGTAATTAGCTCAATTGATGAATAATTTGAGCAGGGACTAAATTATAAAAACTAAAAAGTTTGAGGTAATAGTGTAATTTAAAAAATTTAAGGGCATAAGTTGTGAAATAGAATAGATTTGAAATAGATGCTAATGAAGGAATGTTTTTATAATTATAGATCAAGAAAACGAAGTGAATCGTGGAAAGGAAAAAATTCAAGAATAGTCCCTGAATTTTTACGACTTTTGCAAATTAGCCCAGGTAAGTTCATATGACAAATTTAATGTCTTGTTATGAAAATATTATTATTTTTAAGTATAATTGTAGATAAATACTATTAAATTGTAAAAAGTATGAAATAGTACTTACGTAAATGTACATATTATTTAGAACAATGAATTTGAGTGCTTTCATTCTGTGACCATGATGAATTGACGAAAAAGATGTGATATGTGCGCCCATTTAAGACCATAGCTGGAATATGGCATCGGTGCAATGTGATATGTGTTCCCGTATAATACCATAACTAGGCTATGGCATCGGTGTGACATGATAACATGATTCTGTATAAGACCATATCTGGGATATGGCATCGGTGTGTGATGTGATCCGTGTAAGACCATGGCAAGGGTATGGCTTCGGTGTGTGATGTGTGACAATATGAAAGTCTATAGTTTACTATGACAATGTGATAATGAAGCACTCAATTCCCTTATTATCCATAATTTGACAATGGAAATAAATGAGAAATGGGCTCAAGGGAGTTAAATTGTGAATAGCAACATGAAAATTATCCAAATGAGTTTATTAATGAAATTGAGATTTGCAGGATGAATTAGTTAAACTAATAGATATATGATTGTGTACAATATTCGGTAAGATTTGTGTTTTTATGCCTATGAGCTTACTAAGCTTCTATAAGCTTACTTGCGTATGATATTTGTTTTGTAGATTGACTTATTTACATACGGAGGATCGGATCTACATCAAGGATCACACTATCCAGATTTACTCCGGTAGATTTTGTTAAACAACTTTTTTATTTATATGGCATGTATAGAAGTTGATTTGATAATATAATTGTATGAATGATTAAGAATGCAAAGTATGTTGAATGTGATGTTTTGTGTGTTTGAAAATGAAATACACATGTTTTAGTTTGAAATAATTTATTGGTTGGATTCTATTAGTATATAGTTGTGTTTAAGTACAGGAAATGGATAAATAAATGTTATTTGATCAAGATTTTATAAGTCAATGTTTTGAGTATGAACTAGGTGTGTTTGATTGTGAAAATAGCTTAAAAATGGTGAAGAATGAGGTTTTCACACGGCCAAGTCACATGGGCGTGTGCCCAGGCCGTGTGGCAAAGTCAGAATCTCTCACAGGCAAATCCCACGGCTGTGTGAATAAAACAGATCTACCCACGGGCTGGCCCCACAACCATGGGAGCCCCACGGGCAGGCCACATGGGCATGTCCCAGTCCACACGGGCATGTGCTCCTATTTTTAAAGAAAAGTTTCCAAAGTTCCCGGTTTAGTTCCAAATCACTTCCTAAGCATATTTTGAGTCTCGTAGGTCCTTATTAGAGACTTAAAGATGAAATTTGAGAAATTTTAAATTGAAATACAGATTTATGACTCAGTTTTGTTCGTTAATTATTGTTTAATTCAGGTAGCACCTTAAACCCTATTCTGGCGTCGAATACGAGCGAGGGATGTTACACTAATAGTATGATTTAGCTTTTAAATTATATATATATAAATATTAATAAAAACATTTATCTCATTTTAATACATTTTAAATTATCATTTTCATCTCAGTTGATCTAAAAATAAAAATAAAAAGTTGTCAATAGAAATATAGGATATGGCAAATTCTTATTGGATAACAAATAATTTTGGGATAAACTGAGATGAAAATGATAATTCAAATACTGAAATGAGATAATAATAATAAAAAAATGGGTATTGAAATGAAAAAGAATGTGTATAATTCAAGTGTCAAATCGTGACCTAAACCTTTAATTTAATACATAATTCTACAGCTTCATAAATCCGATTGTAATTTTAAAATATATTTTAACATAATGAATATAAAATAAATAAGATTTTATTAATGCTTTTTGATATAATGTTTGGGTGAAGATAAATATCACCCGGTTTAAACTCATGTCAATTAGCTATCTGATAAAAACATTAATTACTATCAATGAAATTGGGTTAAGTTGACAAACTGAAGCCAAATTTTAAACAAATCTCAAAAAGCCACCGTTAAATTGCATTGAAGTTTCCATACGGTTAAAAATGCTACCCAAAAATCTCAAGCTACATTACTAGATCCATCTTACAAAGGATTAACAAGTCAAGGACCATTAAAGGTTCCCTACAAGGATCACTACCTTTCAAACATTTTACAAAGTTCAATCACACAATACTTGCATCTTCTTGATGATTTCCTTAACATAGTAGGATAAACTCGTGGGAAATGCATTGCAGCACCTCCCGATCCAAGTCACTTATCGGACAGAAGAAAGCTCCGCTGACATAATAGCCACATCCAAGTAATCTCCAATCTGCATATGTCAACGAAAAGATCAATGGCACAGCTTGAGCAGATGTAAGAGACTAAACAATGCTGTTTCACGGGAGATCCAGCCTACCTCAAAGCTAAGTTCACCCAAGGTTTTGCTGTCATCTAATCGCCTCACATTACCGTAAGAAAAGGTCTTTCCCACCTGACGAAGTAATAACTTACATCATTAATCGCGCAAACTTTCTCGTAGGAACAATTCATGTATCAGCTACATAATACATGCATTAATATACACCATAAAGGTGTCTTATCTATGTGGAAATTCTAGTCATTATCATCATAAGTTCATAAACTTTACTACATAATGCATACATATCATCACTAATGTGTTACCAACGTGACAGAGTTTAGCCTCACAAGGTTTCCCCCAACCCTTGCGGGGCACTATCAGCCTCACAAGGTTATTAAAGCCATAGTAAAAGTTAATCTCAATAAGTCATCATAGGAACAACAACATACTGAACTCAGTTTTCGAAGTTATATGGATACACATGGATGCAAAATTATGCAGGCAAGAGAAAAAAAAAAATCTAACCTCTCTCACCACAAAACGTCCATTCTTGTCAGGATATACAAATGCAAAGGACAGCCTTGCATCTCTTCTCCTTGCTGCTGGAGCTACCTCTTTCACCTGTAAAAGAAGTAGAATCAATAGAGTCAAAAAGCTTAGGAAAAAAGAAGAGAATGTTACGTACCAGTAAAGTTTAAAACAGTACTGACAATTGAACAAACTACACTAAACTATTAACATACCAGATCAGTCAACTCACGAAGCGTAGCATCCTTCCATGTATAAATCTGAACCTCATCTTTGGGTTCCTTGCCTCTCACTGCAAAATCTTCTTTAGAATGATGACCACCAATCTGTGGATTTAACAACAAATTGTCAAAAGCTTGAAGAACTTCTCCATGTATAAGAAACAGGAAAAAGACTAATATTCCACTTCCACGAATTATTGTCTTTTCTTGAAAGTATCCCTAACAACAATTAACAGATCCTAACCGTTGGACACTGCAAACTTTCACCATGACAGTACCACTTAAAAGAGTATGGACAAATTGACTGCGAACTAACTTTTTGCTCACAGGGACTTGTTCATCTTACCCAAAAGACCAAGGTTCTCTAATGTGCGTATGAACTTAAAGTGTTTAGCTATTGGAAAATATAAAGGGAATAAACTTACGCCTAAATCTATTGATACTACAAGTCTTGCCAATCACCTTCTCCAAGTGTCCTGGACATCAGTTGACTCTGTAAATGTGATTTTGAAGTTCCTAAGTAAAAATTTTAAATATCCCCTAAACCATGGAAAAGGAACTTCACCAACAATGTAGGTTTCTATGGCTCAAGGCACAACTAAAGTGATAGGAGAGTTCAAAATCATCTACACGGATCAAAAAAAGCATCTCCAGAACAAAGCAGCTGGAACAAGGCAAGCTCATATTAAACTAGGAAAAATGAGGTCAGAGCTCTGAGAAATGAACATTACCTTAGTGAAAACGCGAAGCAATAGAGGACAAGTCTGCATTACAGAAGAAAAAGAAAAAGAAAATCATAACCCAAAGGATAGAGCTTTGAAACCCTAAAAAGATAAAAGCAGATACGAATAAAAACTAAGCATTAAAAGACAACTAAGTTCCTCTCATAGAAACCCTACGCAACATTACAGATTAGTGATTCTAATTCAAGAATACGTAGATTAAGAGCCTTGAAACCCTAGAATTTCAAATATATAGGGGGTACATGAACAGAAAAAACAGGGAAGGGGGTACCTTTTCGCGATCAACAGGTTCAAAGCGAGGGCGAGGAGGAGGAGGCGGACCTCTCGCCGATGGTGGGAACGGTCTCCCACTCTGGCGTTTTTGTGGTTCAGCTGCTCCCGCCATGTTTTTCCCCACTGAAGTTTGTAATCGCAGTTTGGGCTTGCTGGTTCTTGCTTCAATTATGGAAAAGCTTAGCACAGCCGCGCTCAAAGATCATCTCGCCATCTTTCAGCTGATGATATATACAGCTATCTGTATCTGTAAAGTAAGTAATATTTGGGCCCTATTGGAATAAACTTTTAAGTCTTAAACCCTTAACTCACGTTACGGTTGCTAGGATTTCGGTCCAACCCTGCATTGCCTTACTAGCCCATTGCCGAGTTACAACTGCCCAACAAAGAAGATACTTTGCCACCCATCTAGCTAGGATTAGGGGTGAACAAAAATCCGATTCAATTCAAAAAAAAATTATGAAAAGTTTAAATTTTGTACTGAGTAGTTCAAGTTATTTGAGTTAATCAGGTATCAAATTAAATAAAAATTAAAAAATTTTTATTTTAACTCAAATATGAATTACACAATTTGAGTTTTCTGAAAATCTGAATAAAAAAAGACAAAACTACCCCGTTTTGATAAATGTTTATCTTTTCTAAAGTTAAAAGGCAAAACCATTGTATTGTTTATATAGTTAAATAATCTTATACTTCATCTACTAGTTAAGTAATCAATCTATGTAAACGCAATATTAAGTATAAATAATAGGATTCATTAACTCAACTTAACTTAACTCGGAATTTTTTTACTTGATTCGACTCGAATAAGTTGAATGGTCACCCATAACTAGGATTACACCTAAATAAGTCAGCTTTTTAATTATTTGGTTAGCAGTACAATGTCTTTTTATTCATAACCCTCCCAATATGTTTTAATTAATAAATACTAAAACTCATATTAAACCAACCCAATTAATCTAAGCCCTAACAATACCCAACCCAAATTTTAAAACTGAAAAAAAAAAGCCTCTAAGAACTAATTAGGCAAATTTTATAAATGTTAACATCGAATCAATCCGATACACATCCTAATATTTTATCTCCAAGTTTCAAGCTTTGTTTCCGTATTATTTATAGATTACAAAACTCTTTCACAAATTATTAGCATGCTTGTCACACAATCACATATTTATTGGAGTTTAAATTCAATCTTAGGCATTTTGATCTTATTTTCTCGTAATTTAAAAATAACTATTTGATAAAAGAAAGAAAATCCGAAGTGGAAGATAGGTGTTGACTTTGATTTATGCAAATGCAATTCAGTGGTGTAGAGAGCAAAGGCTTGAGAGAGGCACCCACACCCTGTACTGGATGTAGGCTAGGACAGTGATGTGCAGCAAATTGCAGTCTGTGCTAAGCTTTTGTTTACCACCCATCTATCTTGGGGAACTTATTTGTTATGCAGTTAAAACTTTAGACACAGAGGTGTATAACACCACTTCACAAACAAGACAAGCTCGAAAACAAGTAAGTTTACTAGAGGACAAATTTGAAAAACACAACCCCGACATGCCATATGCATCAATAATTCCATCTTGTCCTTGAGAGAGCTCTAATTTAAATCCCATTTGAATTGATTTGAGAATATAATTGTTATGCTTACTATGAAATTCGTACTCTATTACCTACGAAAAGCATGAAAAATAAAAAGAACTTTATATAGAGCGTACCTTAATCATCTTTATTCCGTACTCTAGTCACAACCTTTTCACTTAGTACTTTGCTTATACATAATATTTTATTAATTAAAGGACTTGCAAATATGTTCATACATTGAAACTCTTTTTGATTTACTTCATTAATAAGTGTTAGATTTTATTTTATTTTTTTGCATGAATCATAGTGGGGTTTTATTTGGTCCATATTAATCACATTTTCACCTATCTATAAGGTTATAATGCTTCTTAAGTAATCAATTATTACAAGATAAGTGTAGATTAAGTGTTTAGACCTAAAGGCAAGAGATGATCATCTTCGCTTATAAATATCTATACTTGGCCTTTGGAGGGATATTATTCCCTAACTCACTGCCTTTCATGCTTTATACATATGTCTTCTTCTCCTTTAACGACACTTAGTACCTCACCATGGTGTGAACCACCACCTTTCAACTCTTTCCACTTTTGTTCTTGAAGATTTGGTAAGTTGAATACAATTTGAATACTTGATCATGAAATTGGTCAAAATGATGTTAGTTACTTTCTACATGAAGACCAAATTCCCAACTCCTATGGGCATGGGTACATGGATTCAAATTTGTAAATTTGTTGGATACTTTCAATATCCCTACAATTGACACAAGCCAAACAAATCGACCTAAGGGGACAAATGTGGGCAAACTAATCCAAATATGTACTAATAACAAGACTTAGGGTAAAGAGATGACCACCTTCGCATATAAATACTTATCTTTGACTTTAAGAGAGATATTTTTCCCCAACTTTCCTCCTCTCATGCTTTATATACTCTTTTCCTTTTCCTCCAATGGCTCCTAACACCTATGAATTGTCATCTTTTATCTCTTTCCACTTTAATTCCTCAACAAAGGGAAATTTTAAAGTTAATATACCATTTGATACTTGACTCCAATAATTAACGTGGATCCAAACTTTTTTGTTTTTCAATTTAAGTACCTCAAGATTGGATGACATGGAGCATGTTAGAATTGAGTGACCCAAATTCTTATTTAAATAAAATACGATGGAAAATAAAATAAAAGTAAAATCCATATAGAACTAGACTTCTTTTATTTTATTTTAGAATAAGGTTTTTTAAACCTTATTAAACTTCATCTATTTTATATTGATTAGGATAGGGTGTTTCAATCCTACTAGAATATGGCTTTACAAGCCTATAAATAGATATAGTCTATTCCTCTTGTATTTGATTCAAATTTTTCGACATAGTGAATTTTCTTCTCCTCTGCCCGTGGTTTTTTCCCGAAAGGGTTTCCACGTAAAATTTGTGTGTTCTTTATTTTATTTATTTTATTCTATTTTATTTTTTTCACAAATTGGTATCCGAGCTTCCGGGTTATTCATCTCGATCACGGTAATGGAGTCTTTGAAGTATGAAATTTCGCTGTTGGATCGCAACACCATATTTGCGTTGTGGCAAATTAAGATGCAACCAGTTCTTGCACAGATAGATCTGGAGGATGCCCTGCTAGGGATAGATAAAATGCCTTCGACATTAACAGATGAAGAGAAGAAGCGTAAGGATCGAAAGGCATTAACACAATTACATCTGCATTTGTCCAACGAATTTTTGCAGGATGTGATGAAAGAGAAAACTGTCGCTGCATTATGGAAGAGGCTAGAACAAATATGTATGTCGAAAAATCTAACAAGCAAGTTGCATATGAAGCAGCGTCTTTATGCTCATCGTTTGGAGGAAGGTGCGTCTGTACACGAACACTTAATAGTGTTTAAAGAAATTCTTTCAAACTTGGAGGCCATGGAGGTTCAGTATGATAAGGAAGATCTAGGGTTGATTCTACTTTGTTCGTTGCCCTCGTCTTATTCAACCTTTAGAGACACGATTTGATATAGCCGCGAGTCTCTCACAGTTGATGAGGTTTATGATTCTTTAACCTCGTATGATAAGATGAAGCATCTTGTGGTTAAACCCGACTTTCAGGAAGAGGGTCTCATGTTCGTGGGAGACAAGATCGAATGTCGATGATGATCGTGGTAGGACACAGAGCGGAATCCTCGTGGTAAATCTAAGGGTAGATCAAGTCTTCAAACAGAGATAAAACTTGTAACTTCGCAAGAAGAAAGGGCACATTAAATCGAGTGCTATAAGCTACAAAATAAGATTAAAAGGAGGTCTGCGAATCAAAAGGAAAACAACCGAGAAAATTTCGGTGAAGGCGATGTTGTAGAAGACTACAGCGATGGTGAACTTCTAGTCTTACTCACAATGATTCTAAAGTAAGCGAGGAGTGGATACTTGATTCAGCTGCACCTTCCACATGAGTCCCAATCGGGATTGGTTTACAACTTACGAAATAGTTGTGCGAATGTGTTGTTTTGATGGGAAATAATACTTCGTGTAAAATCGCAGTGTTGGAACAATTAAAGTTAAGATGTTTGATGGAGTTGTCGAACACTTAGTGACGCACGGCATGTACCGAATTGAAAAGAAATTTAATTTCGTTGAGTACTCTTGATTCAAAAGAGTGCATGATACACGGTGAAAGTGGGGTTTTAAAGATTTCAAAGGGTCCTTGTTGTGATGAAAGGACGAGAGAAAGATTGCCAAGTTATATGTTTTGCGGGGGTTCTCATCATTCTTTGGTGATGCGATTGTCGCTTCCTCTTCCTTGTCGGATGATGATATTACTAAACTTTGGCATATGCGCCTAGGGCATATGAGTGAGAATGGTATGGCGAATTAAGCAAAAGAGGACTTCTTCATGTGCTAGGAATTTGCAAACCGAATTTCGTGAGCACTTGTGTTTTGGGAAGTAAAAGAGAGTTCGATTCACTAGAGGAATCCATAACACGAAGGAACATTGGAGTATATTCATTACGATGTGGGGGCCATCTAGAGTGCCTTCCAGAGGTGGAGCTAATTATATGCTAACCTTTATTGATGATTTTTCCGAGAAAAATTTGGGCGTTCTTCCTGAAGCGAGAAAAGTGATGTGTTTTCCGCATTTAAGTCTTGGAAAATTATGATTGAAAAGCAGACGGAAAAGCAGATAAAATACCTCCGCATGCAGACAATGGCTTAGAGTTCGTTCGATGAGTTTAATAGATTGTGCAAGTCGGAAGGAATCATGAGAGACTTGGATGATTCGTCATACTCCACAACAAAACGGCGTTGCGTAAGCGAATGAACAGAAAGCGATCATGGAGAAGGTTTGATGTATGTTGTCAAATGCCAACTTACGAAGTCATTTTGGGCGTAGCGCTTCATGCATGTTTTTTGATCAACCGATCTCTATCCATTGCCATTGAGAAAAAGACTCACAAGAGGTATGGTCCGTAATCCTCGCTAATTATTCTTATTTAAAGATCTTTAGGTGTCCTGCATATGCTCATGTTGATAATGGAAAATTGGAACCGAGATCCATTAAATGTGTTTTTCTTGGTTATAAAGCTAGTGTAAAAGGTATAAGTTATGATGTCACGAAAATAGAAAAGTTGTGATTAGTAGAGATGTTGTTTTTGATGAAAGCGCTATGCTACCTAACTTATCTCTTAAAGACTCTTCCAATAAAGAAAATCAAAAGCAGTAGAGCATCGAGTTAATACAGAGTCAACTCCTCAAGCCAAGTACAAAAATTGAGAATAGAGTTGCTTCTTCACCACAATACTCTATCGCCAAAAGCAGAACTAGAAGAGAAATTAAACCTCCAAAGAAGTATGCCGAGGGTGATCTAGTTGCTTATGCTTTAAATGTGGTGAAGATATAGATGCGAATCAAGAGCCATCTAATTATTACGAGAGGCGGTTAAGTGTGAAGGCTCGAGAAAAGTGGATGTTTGCTATGGAAGAAGAGATGGAATCACTCCACAAAAACAGGACATGGTACCTTGTGAAACTTCCTAAAGGTAAAAAAGGCATTCGTTGTAAATGGGTGTTTAAAAAGAAAGAAGGGACTCAGGAGTTGAAGAACCGGATATAAAGCAAGGCTTGTTGCAAAGGGTTACTGATCAAATTCCAGGAGTGGACTTCATGATGTGTTCTCCCCGGTTGTTAAGCATAGTTCGATTGGAGCTTTGCTTGGTATTGTGGCCATGCATGATTTGGAGCTTGAGCGATTAGATGTAAAAGCGCATTTTTGCATGGAGAACTTGATGAGGATATTTACATGCAACAACCGAGAAGGTTTCTGATTTGAGAAAAAAAGAGGACTATGTTGCTTATTGAAAAAAGTCGTTTACTGGTTTTGAAACGATCACCAAGATAGTTGTACAAGAGGTTTGATTCCTTTATGACTTCTCATGATTTCAAAAGAAGTAGTTTTGTGATTGTGTTTACTTTAAGAAAAGCAGTGGTGGTTCTTTTTGTGTATCTACTTCTTTATGTTGATGACATGTTGATAGCAAACAAAAGATAAAGAAGAGATAAGAAAGGTAAAAGCCCAACTAAGTAAAGAATTTGAGATGAAAGATTTAGGACCAAACAAAGAAGATACTTGGTATGGAGATTCTCAGAGATATAAAATCAAGTAAATTGTACCTAAGTCGGAAGGGTACATTGAGAAAGTTCTTTTTGGAGTTCAATATGCAGAGTGCTAAGCACATGTTAGTACTCCTTTAGCGACCATTTCGGACTTTCATCGGTTTTGTCTCCACAATCGGATGATGAGATTGAGTACATGTCACATGTTCCATACTCTAGTGCGATGGGATCTCTCATGTATGCTATGGTTTGTTCACGTCCAGATTTATCATATGCGATCGATGCGATTAGCAGATACATGGAAAATCCCGGTAAAGAACATTGGAAAGCGATTCAATGGATTTTAAGATACTTACGAGGCACTCATCGATGTTTGCTTACGACTTGGAAGAACTAAAGATGGAGTCATAGGGTATGTTGATGTTGATTTTCTTTGGAGACCTTGATAGAAGAATATCTCTCACAGAGTTACGTCTTTACAATCAGAGGTTGTGCAATTAGTTGGAAAGCCACTTTGCAAACTACGATCGCTTTGTCTACCATCGAAGCCGAGTACATGGCGATTCATCGAGGCTTGTAAAGAAGCTATTTGGTTGAAGGGACTATTTAGTGAACTCAATGAAGACCTTCAAATCAGCCACAGTATTTTGTGATGATCAGTGCTATATTTCTTACAAAAGATCAAATGTTTCATAAGAGAACAAAACACATTGATGTTCGGTATCATTTTGTTCGTGATATTATTGCTCGTGGTGATATTGTTGTGAGCAAAATTAGTACTCATGAAAATCCTGCAGATATGATGACTAAGTCACTTCCTATAACCAAGTTTGAGCATTGCTTAGACTTGGTTGGTGTTCATTGTTGAAGTTAAACCCTTAAGGGGTTTTATGGAAGAGGTGGAGAACTTGTTTATTGAAAGTTCGCGATGAAGAACTTGTTCATTGAAAATTTGTGTCAAGGTGGAGATTGTTAGAATTAAGTGACCCAAATTCTTATTTAAATAAAATACGATGGAAAATAAAATAAAAGTAAAATCCATATAGAACTAGACTTCTTTTATTTTATTTTAAAATAAGGTTTTTAAACCTTATTAAACTTCATCTATTTTATATTGATTAGGATAGGTGTTTCAATCCTATTTGGAATATGGCTTTACAAGCCTATAAATAGACATAGTCTATTCCTCTTGTATTTGATTCAAATTTTTCGACATAGTGAATTTTCTTCTCTCTGCCCGCCCGTGGTTTTTTCCCGAAAGGGTTTCCACGTAAAATTTGTGTGTTCTTTATTTTATTTATTTTATTCTTTTTTTTTTCACAGAGCATATATTGAAAACATGGTTTGATAAATAATAAAAGGGTAAACAAAATCAAGAGACTTTTTGGAACATTTTGGGACAGGGGATCTTTGCCGTGGACGGAATCTTGTGAATTTTAGATCAGTACGAGGGTTCTTAGAGATTTTAGCTGCTCCTTTTTCAAACAAAATGATTTTGGTTCGATTTTCGTGACCAAATATCATCATGTTTACCAGTTTCTAGATCAGTGTTGTAGAATCCACATTGCCTAAGACGGTAACTTTCTTGCTCTTCTACATCTTATGTTTACTTGGTAAACACTTTCAAGATTTGCATCTCACATCCCAATAGATCATGAACGGTTTCAAATTAATGTCATTAAGCCGTTAAAGCTAGGATACTATTTTCTGTAACTCAAATCAAACTTGAGTACCTAATTGGAAAAACCACACTCAAACTATGAAATGATATATTATCCCAAAAAAATTGGGAGAGAATAGTGCTTATTGGACTGTGTGCTAGC
The DNA here is from genome assembly GCA_025698465.1 of Gossypium longicalyx. Lineage (NCBI taxonomy): Eukaryota > Viridiplantae > Streptophyta > Magnoliopsida > Malvales > Malvaceae > Gossypium > Gossypium longicalyx. The sequence goes on from CM047005.1 coordinate 6,874,758, forward strand.
TGTTCCATCTAGAGCCCCAAAGGATGATGATATACAGCATGCTTTAGCGTTAAGAGCTGAAAGTTGAGCTGATGGTGAAGGCAGGGCATAGCAAGAAATGGAAATATGTGCTTTAAAAAAAGCTTGGCCCTTCCATCAAAGCTTTCTTAAAATGGTAAGCTTTTCTAACCACTACCATCACCCTCTTATTCTTGTATTAGTGAACCCATTCAATGGATAATGTCACTGTCTTCGGGGGCAGTTGGACCCACTAAAAGCAAAATTATCCTCAACCTTCACTCTTCAGTGTTCATTCCCTTTTAACCCCATTGTTCTTTTTAGTTAAAGTATGCTTTTTAAGTCATTTTAGAATTTAGTTTTTTTTCAAATAATTTAATTTTTTATTTTTTAAATTTAATTGTTAATACTTGTTGAATTTAAATTTGTTTTAATATTATTTTTTTATTACATGACTATTAAGTTATTATTATTTTTTTATTTTAAAATGTTACACCAATGAATATAGCAAAATAACTTCAAAAGTATTATGAATTGAATTTAGGGATAAATATCAATTTTATATATGAACTTTGTTTTCTTGTGTAATTTGATACGTAAAGCTTGGATTTCGGTTTGTATGTATACATAAAATTTTGATTTTGATTTAATTGTACACATTTAGAAAAAATAAACACATACTTTTGTTTTCTTATTGGATTAATATAATAGTTTGTTATGCAATATATTAACGTAAAACAATGTTAATTTGATCATATTATTAGTAATTTCTAAAAATTTAATCAAATCAAAATTTAATGTATAAAATCGCATAAAATCAAAATTCATGTATAACAATATACATTAAATTAAAGCTCGTATATAGTTTTAATATTTATCCCTTAAATTTAAAATTTAAAAGATGAAGAAAAATAAAGGAATTAACATTCAAATGTATAAAAATAAATAAATTCGAATCATATTTTAACATTATTTTATATATATATTCTTATTTAATCTCTTTTATATAAGATGGGCATACCATTTTATTAAAAGTAATTTAGCAATCTTTGGTTGAACCATGTGCTACCCTCATAGAGTACAAAGTTGTAGGAAAGGAATGTTTAAAATGCTAATTTTGAATTAATAGAACTTTGGACAACCGAGAGTTCTGGACTAAATTACCAAATCGTTTTGCCTTTAAGCCATTGGTGTGGGTTTAAGCAGGTACTCTACAATCCCAAATTATACTAATTTACCTTTTCCTCTCTTTTCTTGAAAGGAAAAAAATTAAAAATAAAATGGGATGTTTTTGGTAAGAAAAATAAAAAATTGAAAGAAATTAATTATTATTTTATAGACCCAATTTTTTAGAGTAAAGTGAATGAAATTTTTGAAAAAACGAATAAATTTATTTCTCTCATTTTCTCTCTTCCTATGTTCAAATTTGAAATGATTTTTTTATCATTATAATAAAAATTAATCCTAATTTCATTTTATCTACTGTTTACTTTTTACTTCCTGAATTTTCTTTTTCATTCAACTAGTCACACTCTAAGAAAATTTAGTAAATTTAATATGCAAATTTCAATATTCCATTGATTCTATTATACCCAACTAAGCTAGACACTTGTCATTCTACTTGATGCCTATACTTGATAATAAAATTCGACCAAGCTCAACCTCGCAACCTAGCCAAAAGCTTAGTCTCAGACTCACCAAACATTGTATTATTAAGGTGTGCCAATACAATCCCCATAAGATATATAAGGAAGAACACCTGTCAATACCCATCAATCCATCACATCCCAAGCTTGACGTTATTTTGTCTAGTCATCTCAAGTCGACTCCAACAATGTTCGAAGTTGACATCTCACCATTGTTGTCTACACTAATAGAATAGAGTGTTTAATGACTTGGATCCACACTAAGCCAACTTCCCTCCAACATCAAATAAGAGGGACAAAAGAATTCAATCACTTATTATAAAAACACTGTGCAATCACTCTCTGTCTCACTCTTAACTATCAAATACAATTTAAACATCCCTTAATAACAGCTCTTTGCAATTCGTATCATATACAGTTTGAAACTTTAAATCACCTTATACACACAAATTTTGAGTCAAGAGTTAGACTTGAAAATTCAAAGTCAATTTTATTGATAATTTCAAAAGAGTTACAATCTTCAAGTTCTTCAATTAGTCTTCTTGAGATACTTCTAAAGAGATCTTCTAAGTTTCTTGAACTATGTAGCATGGCTTAGGTAACCCTTTTTATAGTGTCAGTTACTTGAATAAAAGAGAGTTTAGGTAAAATTTAACTGTTTCATTTAATTGTTCTATAAGAATTTACTTATCTCTTATTAATTATAATAATCATTTAATATTATCACTTAAATTAATGATAATATAAATTTTATTATTTATTTCTTAATTAATAAAAATTATTTATGACACAGATTCCGTCATTTTCACTCGTGATAAATTTAGTTTAACCAACAATAATTTCAACTTAAGACGTTTTACTTTGTAATTGACCTGTAAGTTTTCTTCATCTACACACCTCCATAATCCCTCCCTCCCTACGTTCTGTAAAACTTAATTTTCATACTAATTTTGATATTTTTATAAGGGAGATTTCCTTCCAAACACAGTTCACCCTTCGAGACCAATTTGCTATAATCCGACGGCAAAGAGTGTTCCGTTATTTTCGAGTGTCATAATCTTCATTAAGGCCAAGCTGCCGTACTAAAATGCACAAATATGATGATGCGATTCGAATGCTAATTAATGGTAGGTTTGGATGAAATAATGTTAGATGGGATACAAATTAGATATTTAAATTCTCGTTATTGTACAACAGGTAACTAAATCTTGCATTTTTAGTCACATCTAATAGAGAGGACAAAGACCCTTGTTTAACTATAAATGACAAAATCAGTAGTTTTAGTATTAATCAATTCATGTAATGATAGGCTTAACCAGCTTTATCTCAAATTTCGTTTAAATTAAGATTTATTGCTTATCAGACAAGATATAGATATTTCAAGACAATCTAGTTTGTTTTGTCACGTGTAAAATTGAATTGCTTCTTTTACATACAACTCACTAAATAATTATCAGCTTAAGATTTTAATCACCCCTTTTGGTTTCTTACACGCTTTCGCCTTCTCTTGAAGGGTTTTTATACCAATTTACTTATTATATTTTATATTTTTTCTAATTTTTAATACGATTAATATTTTAATAATTTAACTGTTAAATTTATTAAAATATTTTTATTTATCATACATGTAAAATTTAGAATAAATTTGATATCTCTATTATATCAATCCAATAGATTATATATTATGAAATTAGAACGTCGGTAATGACAATGAATTGTAAAGAAAGAGAGAAAAATAGAACACACAGATTTTACATAGAAATTTTTTCAGAAAAAACTACGAGCAGAGAAAAAGAAAAATTCACTAACTATTGAATTTGAGTAATACAAGATTACGTCTATTTATAGGTTTAAAAATTTTATTCTAATCAAAGTCTAATAAAAACAATACAGTAAAGTTAAAATATAAAAAGTGTACTTTTATATGGATTCCACTGATGCACTCTGTACCGAATAACCCAATCAATGAACAAATTTATGTATGAACAACATAAATAGAATATGATACATGATAATTAAATAATTAAAATATTAATAGTATAAAAAATTAAAAATAAAATCATTTTATCTGTCCATTGCATTTTGCTTATTATTGTCATCCGCATGTTTAGGCCCATAATCACGCTCTTGTTGCCAAATAATTATAGTTTTTTTTTTGACAAGTAATGTTTGCAAATCCAATCACCGAAACTGATGAAAGAAAAAGAAAGGGAAGCTTTTCAAATCCGAACAGCGTTTTGACATGAAACGCAGCAACAACAATATTTATACAACGATATATAAAACGAAGAACCTAAGGTCTTCCTTACATGACACATGTTCAACGTTTAGACATGGCAAGATAATGATTATATTTCAGTTTTAATCCCTCTAATTTTTATAGTTAAATTTTAATTTTGATTTATATATTTCACTCAAATTTCTTTTTTTTTTCTTTTATATAAGAAGATAATGAGTAAATTTTAACTCTAATACCCCTAATTTTTTATGACTAAATTTCAGTTTTGGTTCGTATATTTCACTCAAATCAGCTCTAACATGCCCAATGTTTTCTCTTTCTATTTTTCTTTACATTACTAGTTAATAGTTAAATTTTAATTCTAATTCCTCTAACTTTTATGGTTAAATTTTAGTTTTGATTCCTATATTTCATTCAAATTTTAGATTTAATTTCTATACTTTAATTTTAACATAATTTTGTACTTCACTTTTTACAATGTCATTAATTAGTCTAAATATTTTATTATGATTAAATGCTTATGTAAATTTTAAAAATAGTTAACACCGTTAAATTAAATTCGAGTCAATTACAATGTCATTTTTTTGTTACACGGATATCAAATGAGTTTTTTTTTTCTAATTTCAAAATATCATATCAGCAAATTTAACAGAATAATTTTAACGGGGTTTACAAATAAACCTTAATTTTTAAATTCGAAAAGTGGAGAACTAAATTTCCAAAATAAAAGTATGTATATCAAATTCTAAATATATGAAGAGTACAAGAACTTTGAGCATATTGTAATATTTAAAATTTTACTCTATAATTTAACAAAAATATAAATAATTAACTCAACACGCAACATGAGTGAAAATCATACAAATATTTACGGTTTTGCTAATCTTTTGTTTTTACCATTACGAGGAACCATCATAATAACCCATTTTTTAATCAATCGTGAATATTAAAGGTGAAGCGGTGAGTTCAATGTAAAATATCATAATTTTTTAAGAAACTCTTAATTTTAATTGATAAATAAAAACGTGTGGAAATAGTAATTTGAAAATTCAAAAGGAATTTTTAGTATTTATTGTATCATTTTATTTATTTAATTAGATGTAGAGATTTTCTAATTTGTGTTTTCTTAAAAGATCATTCCTTTATTTATAATCAAACTAACTAGATGCAGATAAAATTCAACAAAACAAAAAAAGGATTCTTTTATCATTTTCATTGTTTTGTATGATTTTTATGAATAATAATTATTTTTAAATTGTATTAAGAATAATGATTAATTACAGAATAATACATTATAGCTTTTTATTCATTTACTAGACTTGGTAATCTAACCCAAATTCAAAATTTTTATTTAATTAATCTAAATTTAATATAATTTTTCATAAAAAAATTAATAACACAAATTTATTTAACCTGAATTTAAATTAATCAAAACACATAATAACTTGAATAATAATAAATACCAAACTTAAAATGAGAAACTCAATTAAAATTCATGGTATATAAAATCAACCCAAACCATAATACTAAGAATATAGAGCTGCAAAAATTGAACTTGTTTGAAATAAAAAATAATGTGATAATTTAAATGATATGGTAGCCTTTTAGGACAACAGTTTGAAACATATCACCTAACCTTGGAATAATGAGCCTCGTATGTATTCCAGAATCTAGATAGCAAGAGAAGACAAGGGAGTCCAATTATTTTTCATATTATTACAACATTTACAGGGTATAATTACGATAAAGTAGTGTTCAATGTCCTTATTTTGTTATTATAACATCCCTGTACTGGATTCGACCTAAGAAATCTGATATAAGAATATTATATTTGATGTCAAAGTGATTTTAGCTAATCACTAATATATTTAAACATTAAAAAAATAAATTTATATAACTTATATTTTAGTCCCTACTACTTAGAACACACTTGATATTCCTAAGTATATGTCATTTTATTCAAAATTTTGAAACGTACCCTCTTGACACTTGGAGATGTGATGAGATGGATGCTCACAACCTTAATTACAACTCTTCAAAATCACTGTACCTAATCTGAGCATGAAAAACAAAACTGTACGCTGAGTAAAAACTCAGTGATATTTTTATAATCCAAATATTTAAAAATAAGAAATTACAAATATACAATTGAAATATAAACACATATTAATATTTAATTATTACAACAACGATATCATATTTCATTTGTTTCACAAATATCTCAATTCTCATACTTGCCATATAAATAGCTTTTCACAATTTATTTCACATTTTATTATACAATTGCATTATCCATTCCATATTCATTTCATGAGTATATAACTCGTATATTCCATATATTTGCAACATATTTCACATTCTATTTTCAATTCACTATTTTATTTTCATTCCTCATACCATGCCATTTCAATATCAATTATAAAATTTTATTATTCATTTACCCCTATTAATACGACTCGGACTCGGAGGGATACACGGATTCAACCAAACACACCAGTTTGGCACCCAGTGCCTCATCAGATAATTCAAAGTAATAAATTGACACTCAGTATCTCATCGAATAAATCTGAAGTAGTAAATTGACACTCAATACCTCATTGACTCAAAGTCAATGAAATCCTTAAACTCTTCCAATCTTATGGCATCCCATCTATATCCGACTCGGACTCGAACGGATACACAGATTCAACCAAACACACCAGTTTGGCACCTAGTGCCTCATCAGATAATTCAAAGTAATAAATTGACACCCAGTGTCTCATCGAATAAATCTGAAGTAGTAAATTGACACCCAGTGTCTCATCGGTTAAACCAAAGTAAATTGACACTCAATACCTCATTGACTCAAAGTCGAAGAAATCCTTAAACTCTTCCAATCCTATGACATGCCATTTATATCCGACTAAGCCCAATACAGTTAATAGGGTTTAATTTCGAATTTCAAAAATAATTAATATCCAGTATCAATTTTTTTTATATATATAATCACTTATACACATGAATTTAATTCAATTCAAATAATCAATACAATCATAATATATATACCAATTCAATCAATTTCCATAAACTTTAATTCAATTCAATATCAAAATGCTAAATATTCACCTCAACCACTTACCATTAACATTAAATCAAAATAGAACAATTAGTAACTAGGTTCGGATTATAGAAATACAAATTAGAAATTTTGAGCTATTCGATGTCGACTTTATATTTCCCCTTTTTAGTCGAGGATTCCTTACGACATTAGCTACGAAATTAAAATAATTAAAATTCATCAATACAACACAATTCAACCTCATAATTAATATTTCAATTTTTATTCTATATTTACCTAAATTTCATTTTAGTCCCTAAAACGGGACTTATTTTTATTCTTCATAATTAATCTTATATTTCCATACAAATTCCACTTTAAACTAAATTTAACCCCCTATTTTCACTTAAATTCTTAAATTTCAAAATTTTTACAATTTAGTCCCTATTACTCAAAATTTACAATTTATTTTACAATTTAATACTTTTTTGTTTCTAACTTAAAAATCTATCAATTTAATCCCTAATACTAAAATTATTCAACATTAACAATACTTAAAAGCTCAATAATTTCTAAAATTTTGAAATGGTTCGAATAGTATTTAACATCGAAATTCCAAAATCATAAAAATTACAAGAAAAAGAGACTAAATTGACTTACCAATTCAACTTGAAAACCTTGAAACCCCTAACCTTGTGTTTCTCTTTTCTTTCTTTCTCTTTTTTCTTTTTCTCTCTCTTTTTCTTTTCTGTTTCGTTTTTGCTTTGTCTCTTTTTCTATTTCTTTTTCTTTCATTTATTTGTTTTATTATAATATTATTTTATTATTTTATACTATAATATATATACTTAACACTTAAGTATAATATACATATATAATAAATTCACAAAAAAAAATCTACCTTATGCCGCCTCATATTAAGACATTGGCATAATTCCTACTTTAATCCCTTTAATTTTTCTTTAATTTATAATTCAACTTTCACTTATTATGCAATTTAGTCTTTATACCTAATTACTCTTAATTCATATAAATTTATCTAACCAAAATCTAATTAACTACACAACTAGCTTTGTAAATATTTTAATAAATATTCACGAGTCCAATTTACGGTAACGGAGTCTCGAAAATACACTTTCTAACACCCTTGACTATCAAGTCGTTACAGTTATTCTAAGTTTGAATTTGGATTTCCTCTTAAATTATTAATTATACTTATTATATTATACGTCGATAATAGCAATAGAAATGATCGCAAAACAATAAGAAAGAAAAATAAGAACACACAGATTTTACGTGAAAAATCCTTATTAGGAAAAATCACGGGTAGAGAAAGAGAAATTCACTAAGGTTGAAAAACAACAATACAAGAGTTTTGCGATAATGTGCAGATTCTAGGCTTAGTTTAATATTACTTCTCGAAAGTGCTTTTGGGCTAAAAAACACAAAATCACTTGTGAGCAAAAAATTAAAATTTTCTACTTTTATTTTATGCTTTTGGCTAAAAAAGTATTTTTGCAAAGCATTTTTTTGTCCCAAAAAACTTTTGGAAAGCTTAAAAACATTTTATTTAGCAATTTTTTATTTCAAAAGTGTTTTTTAAAAACAATATTAAATTGACCCTTAAAGGGTTAAACAATCCGTCTAATAAAAGAAATATAATTCTTGAACATTCACCCCAATTTTATTTTTTCTTTTATTTATTTAAAAAATAAATTATACCTCAAATCTTTCAGATCGAATCAAATGAATCAAATGGAATTTGGATTATACAACTTTAATAATATTATTAAACCAAGCTAGTCCACGAAGACTTTGTGGCAGGCTAAGGATTGTGTAAGAAAAAAAAACAAGTTAGTTTAAGTGGTATAAAATGGGAAATTTTCAACTGTGTTTATTAATGCGGGTTGAAGATATAGGTCTGCATCATTAAGGAAGAAGAAACTATTGAATTGAGTACTATGGTGAATGAAGTTAAGAACAATATTTAATATGAGGTTCCGGCAAAGACCATCAAAGGTCCAAAAGGGAAGAAACAAAGTTTGGACAGCTAAAAAAAAAAAAAAAAAATGTAAGTGGCATTTTATTTAATGGTTGTGCAGTGCAGCGAATGATGTAGACTATATTATTATTAACAGCTACAGTGCAACAGAAGAGGAATATGGGTTCTCTCAGTCTGTCATTGTCTCTACTTCCTAAAATGCATATTTCCATTTTCAAACTCATACAGAGTGTATGATGCAACAGCAAACTTAGTGGGAAAACAAGCAAAAAAGGGGATAACAAAACTACTCCATTGCCACCCCATATATTTTTACTTTTAAACCTCTTAGCTTCAATTATTTCCCAATCAAGGAAACAGCAATAATGGGATTTACCATATTATGCCAACTGCTAGTGCTCTATGGTTTTCCTTTTTTAATCACATCATCAACCATATCTTGTGTTTGTTTAATCATCCATCTAATTTTTTTGTATTGAGTGATCAAACTTTTTTCTTTTTTGAAAAACGGTATTGCTTTTTCTTGGAGGGAAACTGTTTAACCAGTCCCCTAATTAACTCACCTCCTACGGGTAAATTTGAAGGATATGCCAATTTTAAATAATATTTAAGGTTTTTTTCCCTTTTTTTTATATTTATTATTTTATTTATATAAATAAAAAAAATTTAAAATAATATGAAATAAAAAATTAAATATGCGTAATAAAGAAATTGAATTCACGATTCAAGAACAAAACTACAAACATTTAATCAAAAATTTGATATTTTAAATTAGTAATGAAAACACATTTTTGTAGGACACATTTTCAGACAAGTCAACAAAAAACGCTTATTACAAGATGTATTTTCTGTTTTTCTCTCCAAAATCGACATGTTTTCTTAAATATTATTTAAAATAGGCATATACTTCAAATTTGCCCCACTTCCTAGCTAGACTTTTTTTAAAAAAAAAATAAAGTAATGGGATTGTTGCTGGTAAAAGTACCATGGTAGTCCCTGTACAATGAGTTAGATTGTATTTTGTCTCTTTTACTCAAAAAAATGTGTAAATTAATCTTTGTACAATAGATTATAGAGCACATTGGTCCTTTGTTAAAAAATTCACCCATTTTTGTTGTTAAAAACTGGGCATGCCATTTATCACTGTGCCAATTTTTAACAGTACAAATTGATGAAATTTTAAATAAAAATTATCAAATTGCTATTTGATTTAAACACATAGAGGCTATTTTTTCTTCTTCTTTTTTTTAATAAAAAAGACAAACTGCAATATGACTCTTAGTAAAAAGGCCTCTATAATACTTTTATCGATTATTGCTAAAAAGTAATTAAAGATAGAAATGGTGTAATATTAACTGTGACTTTGAACTCAAAAACAGGAATTAGGAAGACAAAATGGAATCACTAACAAATCTTCTCTTCTTCATTTTTTCCCAAGAAATACATAAGTCGAAATTGTAGAGTGTCCCATATATACATCCCCAAATGTCTTGAATATTATTTAATATTTTAGGCTTGTAATCTCATTTTCGTTATGTTGCTTGGTTGTTTTCAATTAATTAAATTTGGTTTTGTATGTTGTTAATTGAATAATGGAATGTGAGGGTTATGTTCTCTGATTTGGGTTTATTCTAAATATGCAATGCAAGGGGGACAATATATATATATATATATATATATATATAATTACTAGGAAAAGGCAATGTCCAGTACTAATTACAAATTCTTCGTTTTGGGTATGATATTTTCAGCAGTGTGATATATAGCGTACTAATGATTGGGGAGTGAAAATGAGTGGTCTTTCAAGTAACCAATTTTTAAGATTGGACAAAGGAATTTTTAAACCCAAACGCTAAATGTTAATCCCAAGTTATTTGTTTTAAATTCGATTGAGTTTTAATTTAATTGAGATCGATATATATTTTTTAGTATAGTTCGAAGTTGTTTAAATTTATTTTATTCTCTCAATTAAGGGCTGACTGAGAGAGGTTATACTTAATTTTAGACATTTTATGTATATAAACTATCAGATATAAGGGCATATAGGGAAATATATCATTTCTATTTTTAGTACACTTTGTATCTTAAATTGATAATTCAATTTCAACCTTGTGGTGTAGGTCTTGTTTGATGGACTATTGAAAATTATTAAATTCATTTGAAATTAATATATTTAATGATTTAATTTTTTTTATACATGGTAATCTAAAGTAAAACAATTAGACTTTTTTATTATAAAAAATATGGAAAATAATAAGTAATGGAGAATATTTTTAATTAATTTAATTTAATTTTATTTATTTTAATATTATAATACCCTATAAAAACTTTACATTTAAATTTTGATTTAGGTTTAGAATAAGGTAAAATGTTTAAAAATTAAAGATAAAATATAGAATATATATATATATATATATATATATATTTGTAATTTAAAATTTATACTCATTAAAATTTTAATTATATTCAATAATTAATTTTAAGTAATATATCAACTTAATTCTCTACTTTACTTAATAAGTTCTAATGAGAAAATGGCTTTTTGAAATACAACTTTTAATTTGAGTCCCTGAAATTTTTTTATAATTTTATTTAAATCTCTTGATAAGAAAAAAAATTAAAGTATAGAGTTTAGGGTGATAAATTTTTTGTGGAGTTGGACATTAAAATTTTGCTCATAATTATTTCCAGCAAAACTAATTTTGTACAATCATCATGAAATTTATTGATGTAATTTGGGGCAAGGTTCACGTGTACACGCGAAACATCCAATTACTTGAAATGCCGCAACTACTCATTTTTCTCAATTATTCCTATAACATTAATCTTTTTCTTTTTCTCAGCTAAAATAAGAAAAATTATTAAAAACATTACTACTTTTTTTTATTTTTTTATTTTTTTTATTCATATAAATAAACATTCGATTTGCTAAGTCCAGCACTAAAAGTGGAGGATTTGAGTTGGGAATCCAATTTTCAAGGCATTAGAACTGTATGTCAAATTAATTATTATATATTCTAATAATTATTTAGATTTATTTATAATTCTAATTTTAGTTATATTTTTAATTTTTTAAATAATTCGATAACATTAAATTCATCTTAAACATTTTAGTTTGTTGTCTAACCATACCTATTATTCCAAATATATATAATATATATATTTATATTTTATAATTGAATTTAAATAAAAATCCATATATAATTAAATTGGATTCACTTCACAAGAATAATCCTAATTAAGAGAAAACAAGACACATTTGATAAATTTTAATCTTTATTAATAAATAGAGAGAATTGCTAAAAATTAGAACTGAAAAGAGAATAAAGAGAAAAGAAGAGATACAATGGGATTTCCATTTTATTGCAAAAGAAGATCCAGTAAGTTTCCTGCTGCACATTATTTCTATATTTGCATAATTTATATAGCCTTTTAAAACTTTCACTTCTCTCTCAGACAAAGCAATTATTTAGTACACTCCTTAGTTTTATCTTCTTCATCACCATTTTTGTATAACACCAAAACCCCACCTCTCAGACACCACACCCATTGTTCTAAAACCAAAAAAAAAAAAAAAAATGGGGAGAGGAAGAGTGGAGCTGAAGAGGATAGAAAACAAGATCAACAGACAAGTGACCTTCTCTAAGAGAAGAAATGGTTTGCTTAAGAAAGCTTATGAGCTTTCTGTTCTTTGTGATGCTGAGGTTGCTCTTATCATCTTCTCTAGTCGTGGCAAGCTCTACGAGTTTGGCAGTTCAGGGTAGGGAGTACATATATGTATGTATGTATGTATGTATGTTACTATATAACCAAATGATGTTTCTTAATTAGCTGATTCTTCTTCTTCTTCTTCTTCTTCTTCCTTCATTTTCTCTGTGGGTTTCTTAATTTTGCTTTCTTCCATCTTTCTCTATTCTTTAGCTTTATATACTGGCATATTACTAGTGTTTTTCTTTTACTGTTTATTAAGATTAATGGGTCATTTACATATACTTTAGTTATTTGTTATCTCTGACTTAACTGAAAACATGACCAAAATCTGGGCCTTGTCATGAATTTCCTTGGCTTTTACGGGATCATTCATGGGAAAACCTGAATTTACCAGTGACCGATCGACACGTTTCATCTCATATCCGAAACAATAAAAGAAATTCCTTTTATCTCTAACTCTTAACCGGGTCTTCAGCTGCCTTGTGAAGTGTTTTTAGTTTTTCACTCATTAGTGTTGGAACACTAGTACCAAAACTGACTCTTTCCTTCCAATTGAAAGCTGAAAGAAGGATAAACAGAAAAAGAAAAAGAAAACCCAGTATGAATTATGATGACTTTTCTCAGAATCCAATCAAAAGACTAGGTTTTTGCTTTATGACCTCTTAGGCTCTGTGCAAGATCTAGGGTTTTGCTTCTTTTCCCTTTACATTCTCCAGATAAAACAAACAAACAAACAAAAGAGAAGAAGCATGAACTAGTACTGAGTAGTCGGTAGAGAAATCAGGATGGTTCTTTTGTCTTCACGTCTTTTAATCCTTCGATCTTCTCGTTTAACCATTGCTTCTACTTTCTACTTTTCCAGTATTTTTCACCACCAATAATATCAATGTTCTGGTGGTTGTAGGGGCTTAGAAAATCAAACACCCCCCACTTAGATATTCAGCTTTCGCTTGATTCTGGGGGATTTTTAAGGATTATTTTGCGCTTCAACCCTTTTTTTTTTTACTACGAATTCTTGTCTTGTTTTATATATCGTCCTCTTAGACTGTTTGTTTTCATCACCCTCTCTTTCTCTCTTGTTTTACGCTTCACCCAATATATCTGGATTCTGCTTACCATTAAATAAAATACACACTAGTTTAGGCCACGCTTCTGTTTCATTCTCCGTAGTTCTTTTTTTTTTTTTCGTTTGAGCCCTTTTACAAGGTGTAATGTAAAATTTGCAGCTTGAGATCTAGGTTTTACTGTTAGAAAATAATGGTGCTACATGGTGTCTTGTCCAGCTTTAACACAATCCTTAAATTTAATAGGTTTATATATAGAGAGACGATATAGTAACTTTGTAGTTCCTTTTTTTGCAGTATGAGCAAGACCCTTGAGCGATACCAGCGTTGCTGCTTTACTCCTCAAGACAACAGCCTTGAACGCGAAACACAGGTTTTTTGGTCACTACATTTTTTCTAATGTCTTGTAGTGATTCCAGTATTCCAATTATTACGTAATAAGGTTATCTGTTTTCTGTAAATATATATACTGCCATTATTAGTGATGAGCTTGACTTTGTCTTCTTGCATATCGATACAGAATTGGTACCAAGAGGTAACCAAGTTAAAGGCAAAATATGAAGCACTGCAACGCACTCAAAGGTTATGTTGTTTTCAAAGCAAAACCATATTATTTCTCAAAAAAAAATAAAAAAAATTAAAGGTTTTATTGACTTGTTGAATATAAGTAATGATCTCTATTCATTCTATATATATGTTTATATCAGGCATTTGCTTGGAGAAGATCTCGGACCATTGAATGTTAAGGAGCTGCAAAACCTTGAGAAACAGCTTGAAGGAGCTCTTGCACTGGCTAGACAAAGGAAGGTACTTTCTTGCATGTCTTTATAAACAAGCCCTACTAAGTTTTTTTTGCTACTTTCACAAGGTTTATAATATATAATATTTATTAAGCTATTCCTAGTAATTTTATTCACTTACATGCATGTGAATTTTCTGGCATTCATTTTTCTTAACTGCAGACACAGATCATGATAGAACAAATGGAAGACCTCCGCAAAAAGGTACTTAATTAGCAAGTAGTAATATATTATTATTATTATTATTATTATTATTATTATTATTATTATTATTATTATTACTATTATTTCCCAGTAATAATACAATTTTACCAAGATATCATTCCAATGGTGCTGAAATGTTGATAAACTTTCATCTTATTTACCCATTTCCTCACAAACAAGGATCATGCTTAACGTCTTTTGCTTTACACACAAGGTTTGGCTTCACGAACTCATATCTAACAGCTGCTTTTCATGTTTTGGCAGGAGCGCGAGCTTGGAGACCTTAACAAACAGCTGAAAATCAAGGTTAAACTTGATTAGCAATCATCCCTTTTTAACTTAAACTTTCATCTTATGTACCACACCAGTAAATTAAAAATGCTAATTGATTCCACATTTGCACTTTGGACACTATATATAAAGCTAATGTTTTCCCTGTATTTTGGGAGTTTCAGCTAGAGGCAGAAGGACAAAACCTCAAAACAATCCAAGGTTTATGGAGTAGTGGTGCAGCAGCTGAAACTAGCAACTTTCCTCTGCATCCTTCTCACCCACATCCTATGGATTGTGATCATGAACCTGTTCTGCAAATAGGGTAACCATTGTTATATACACAAACAAATAATTTGAACCTGTTTGGATGGTATGAATCCATAAGTGCACAATTTCAAGATACAGTCGGTATCCCTCAAAACAAAGTCTATATATCAAGCTCTACAAACCAAGAGGCAACCCCTCTTCAATGCATAACAACAGGAACTAGATGTTATGAGGAATATGACCATGTGAAAGAAAACCATGACATTGGATATTATTGAATGTTAAAAGCTCATCACAATTTTTTTGTTCTTTTTTTCCTTTTTCATATTATTTATTTTAGAAAACTTGTGAGTTCTGACCAACTTCTACGTGTTGCATCAGGTACCATCACTTTGTTCAGGCTGAAGGATCTTCAGTCCCAAAAAGCATGGCCGGTGAGACCAACTTCATCCACGGATGGGTCATTTGAGCCCTCTCCTAAAAACAACACAGCTAAATATAATATATATATATATATATTATATTTTTGTGATTTTTGTCTCTTGTTTTTTGTTTGGGATTTGTAATATTGCCATCATATATATAGAGAGAGAGAGAGACAGCTTGTTCAAGTGTACAACATAAGAAAACATGCATGGATCTTAAGGATTATTTCTCCTCTATTGTGATATATACTGTTGCCTATATATATACAGCTTTTTACTGTTATATTTCAATTTCAGGCACTATTACCATTTGAGCCTTCAAATTTGTTTCTATTGATAAGGTTAAGTGTGCGGTATTCAATCAACCGAAACATCATGAGAAAAAGAAAATGTTCAATAATTGAGTATTCATAGCCATTCAAATTGGATTTAAAGAAAGGAAAAGCAAGTTGGAACAGTGGGTTGAATGTCTCTAGTCCCAAAAGTGGGTTGAGCCAGCAAAGCCCAATATTAATATGTGGATTGCAGCCCATATACTCCCACCAGATTTTTTTGCCTTTCATTTTCAAACGCGGAAGTTTCACTCTTCACCAATCTTATAGCAATCGTACCGTCTTAGAGCATCGATTTTTCGTTCAACTTATTGAATCCTTGGCTGATGCAAAAATTAAAAATTTTTAATTTATAAAAAAATATTTAATTTATTTTTTAATCAATTCTACTTGTTTTTATATATTCAACTATTCATTAATTTTAAAGTAATGATTAAATTGTGGATTTTTATTTCAATTAATCAATCAAATTTAATTCTGACAATTATGCTTTTACCTCTCGAGTTGACATATAAAAATGAAAAAAAGTAACTGATAATTTAGAAGTCCCTCAAATCTTTTCCCTCTATTTTTTTAAGGTAAATTATTAAAATAATCACTTTTTTTTTATCTCAAGTTACATTTTAGTCTATTAATGTGTTTTAACATTTTAGTCACTAAGCCGTTAATTGTCATTAACGGTGTAACAGTAAGTTGCCATGGCACATTAAATCATCATTTCATACAAAAATTTAGGTTAAATTATACAATTGGTCATCATATTTTTTCTTTGTTTTGAGCAATTTTTTTTCTTTTATGTTATTTTAACTTTTTCTTCTTCTTCTTTTTCCAATCTCTTATGCTTATCCCTTGTTTTCCTTCTTTCTCCATCTCTTTTGTTGAAAAAATTGTAATTTATGGGAACTTTGAGGCATATTTTCAATTGATAAAGATGGAGAGTTGAATCATAAAATTATGGTTTCATATTCTACTTCATGAGACCTTTACAACGGTATATCATATGCTCAAAATAGTTGAGTGATGAATGAGAAATTAATGCTCAAAGTAAGCTACTTGAAAATATTTGTTGAAGAAAATAAAAGCTTAGATCTCACATTGATTAAATACTAAGTGTGAGATGTGTATATATATGAGAACCCACTTAAAAAGTGATTAAATGATTAAGCTTGAAACTTTGCAAATGTTGTTGGGGTTCAACTCTATAAAAAAATTTATTTAAAAGGACATATATTTTGATTTTAATTTATTCTAATCAATTTGATTTAATTGCCCTTTGCCCTTTCAATGCAAATTTTTCTCTCCAAATTCTTCTATTTTTCTCTCTATATTTTCTAACAGTTCGGTGATAGATGCATTGTTTGTTCGTTGATCACTACAGAGGCGTACTACTTCGACCATCGTGTTGTTGTATCCTAAGAGACATTCGACCAACGTTTCTCCAAGTACCATAGAAGTGGCTAAATTTGTCTTAAGGAAATTGTGTAAAACATGCCTCAACATCTAGTAAAACTCGTTTTTTCTTTTTGATTTCTAATTTTGTTATGTTATTTATTGATTTTTCATATCCGATAATCTAAATATAAATTATTCAATTTATTTTATATATATAAATATTGTTTATATTTATATATTTTTGTTCGCTAACGTGTTTTCTCCAACACTTTTAATGTAGTTTTTCTATATTTTACATTTGTTAAAACTAAAGGGGAAGAAGAAAAGAAAAATAAATAAAGAAAAAGAAAAAAATAAATTGTTCAAAAAAATAAAAGTATAGGGATTAGTTTTAACAAATGAAAAATATAGAAAAACTATGTTAAAAGAGATGGAGAAGGGAGGAAGAGAGAGAGAGAAACAAAAGAGAAGGAAAAACAACGGAAAAAAATAGGAAAGTTAAAAAGAACATAAAAAAAAAATTTAAATTACTCAAAACGAAAAAATACGATGATCAATTGTATAAATCAACTTAAAAATTTTTGTTTGAAATAATAATTTAATGTGCCTCGTTAACTACGATTAATGATTGAGTTATTAAAATGTTATAACACATTAACACAAGTGGCTAAAACGTAATATTTTAAATATAAATAACTAAAATATAACTGAGGTAAACAAAAGTTACCCTTTGTTTTAAATATATAAGTTTTAGATTTAGGATTTTATGATTTTAGGAGGTAAATTTTATATAAAAAAATATATATTTATTTATTTTTAAAATTACATTAACAAAAAATGCAAATGATAAATGAAAAAGTACCAATATTAACACGTTGTTTTAGAGAGTCCTTAATTTACTTTATTGGGTTTATGGAATTGGAAAAGTTTAAACCTCGGATTTTAGACTTAATAGCATGCAAAATCAAATTGTGCCATCTAAATGTATATCCGAGATTTTGGCCTTTGGTTGGTTCGACACTATCACCATATCCGCCCTTCTAGGGCTACGCCCGACTCTCAAAGCTAGCTAGGAAGGAGTAACCCTCCTATCTCCAGCCATCCACCCTCAAAACGTCATCACTTTTCTCTCTCGCTTCTCCATCTTGACCACTGGAGATTCCGAATGATGGGCCTTGAACGAGAGCTCGAGTTTTTTGAGGTTGCTCGTGGCAGTCGACGGTTTGGCCGTTGAGTAGCCGATTGCCACTCCCTTCGCCATATCCTATTCACTTCCCTGTTGCCGGCGATCGACCATTTTCCAACAGGAAAGGCACGATATTTCGAAATAATTTCTTGGCCAGGGGTGTAGCCTTGATTTCGCCTTATGGAGTGATAGCTTTCACGAAATGAAATATTGTATAATAATAATAAACCTTAAGAATTTCAAAGGAAAAAATATCATTTGCTGATCAATTAAATCATTGGACACTGAACCAACTTTCTTAATTAATATCTGCACAACTATATAGAGGTTAATACAAATGTGGGATCGTTTCAATTCCATCGCCTAAATATAAGGATATAGCAAATCTTAGGTCATTCATGCTCGTACGAGTTTTTCAATGAGCATTTTCACTTGCCATGACGTTGCTGACATGAACTTTTATTTGATGCTAATGCAACAAAAAAGGCTGCTTCCTTAATAAATGAACTTTTTAGCATGCATGGGATAAGTTGGCAATGCCATCAATCTGTTGAGTAGGGTTGCATGATCCGCTTAGCTCTCCCTTCTGGTAGTCCAATGAATAGTTCAGTCTCCACGTCGGAGCTCGGATTGCTTTCATCATTTGCTTCTTCATTCTCATTCACCTCCTTTGATCCTTTCCCTGGCAACATACCGTACTGACAAACACAGCATTTTAGTTGATATCAATGGCATGGATACATGAGACACTGTGCTTGCAATCAAATCCCAATTACTTATGGCCTTATTGCAAAGCTAAGGCTTACCTTTTCACAAAGCTTTGCATTTTCAGCGGTTAGGACTTCCTCCTGCGATTTGGCCAAAAAAATTAACACAGTTGTTAGCAAACAGCTCGACACTCATTCAAGGAAACTTGTATATATATTTTAGTATGTAGAGATCTTATATCATGTTATACAGAATGCTCAACACCGAGGCATTACCTTTTCTTTCAATTTCTCTATTTGGTCCTTGAAAACTTTGGCCTGGAAAGTAGAGAAAGGGTTAATAACAAGTTTAAGCTTTCAAATTTGTAGGATGTTGGTTGGTATTGTTAAATGTTAACCTTTCTGGCTCTGACGCGGGTTACGCTCCTTTCCAATTGTTGTTCAATCTGTTCTAGTTCTTCTAGTGTGCATGAACCCAAATTCTCTCCCAGCAGCTTCCTGAGGTAAATTCAAACTCAAATCTCCCTTCAGTCTTTCAATGTATTACACATCACTAACCACAAAATTTAAGAAAGGAGAGGGTGGAGGGACTAGGTCTAATACCGTCTTGAAACTTCAAGAAGCTCTATTTTCTTCAGCATCTTTTCTGCTTCAGTCTTCAGATGCTGCCATTTCAGTCAATGTGCATGAAAAAAAAACAACCAAACCCCGATCAGTATGATACTATTATATGCCGTGTTATAACAGACAATACTCCTCATGATCAATCCAAACTGGCACGTCTTATGGTCTACGCTGTTGCAATTGAGGGCAATAATTAGCCAATGGATGTACACTCACATATATTACTTTGGATTCGAATGTATGTGTTAAATTAAAATCAGGTATGTTAAATATTTTTTAAGTTATATATATATATATATATATTTAAAAACACATCACTGTTCAAATATATATCAAACACGAAAAAAGTGTAATTTTTTTTTTAAAGTGACTATACATAATATATAGAAAAAAGAGACATGCATAGAATTTTACTAGGTGAAAAGGTTAGGGTTTCACCTAAGGTGTTGACATGTTCTTCGCTCATAATTAACGAAAACTTACGCATGGAATATATTTCGATTAAAAAGTAAATAAAAGGGGTAGAGGAACCTTAACCTGCATGCTTTGTTCAGTTGGCTTGACTCGATTATCCTTGGTATGCCTCAAGTAACGTTCTATTGTCTCCTGCATGCTAAAGAATGAAATCCAATAGCGACCCCAATCAATGAAAATCTCTTGTTTCAGAAAATAAGAAACACCACTCCAAGTATTAAAAGCTTCAAATAAGAACATAGGAACCATGCAGTAAAAATATAGACCAACAGTTCCCAGAATAGCATATGGTCTTGTATGTTGACTCGAAAGGTAACCAGCAGGTAAACTATGGTTCCCCTCAATTTACATTAGTTGAAAGAGCCATCATTGGTTTAAACTATGTCATGCGGAGACAAAGTTAAAATATGATGACCTACTTAGTATTCCCTGCTAATTATGCTAGAAACAATTGTGTGACTGTAAGTCAATTATTGCATGTGCTTCTCAAATAGGACTCTGGATGGATACGCCAATTGTCAAGAAATTGGTTGGTTACTACAATAGTCCTTTGCACTTTCAAAAAATAAATAAAAGGATAAACCAATCAACTTTAGCTATATAATGGTTTTCTTTATCCATTATAGATCATATCATCTTCATGCAATAATGAGTTAGTGACAGCCACAAGTAAATTTTAGGCCCCTATTTATATACAAACATGCAATGGTGATTGCAAACAGTACTGAAGACAAAGTTTTAACTATTTTCATGGTGGGTTTGGATGGTTGAAGATGTGACTCCAAAAATAGTATGATAGAAACAAAGATATCTACTAATAGCACAAGCATTGTTTCCCACATCAAAAGTCAAAATAAGTCACCCTTCTACTTTAGGAAAGGGTAGATTGTCTAAAGTTAACAACTCTTTCGTCCCTACCTACATACCAGTCTTGAAATTGAAATAGTGTTATTATACACAAGAATTTCTTTATATTACCCTAAAGTTAATAACAGTGCCTGATAGGTCAACAAAAGTTGTATCTATTTTTCTTGGGTAAAACATTATGGTTTTGGAGAAGGAATAGGTTAGATTTCACTTCGTCATAGCTCACAAGCTAGCAATTGAGTCACTAAAAGAACTAACATTTCTTAATTGTTCTTACAATTAATCTTATGTTAAAACAGCATCAAATATAGTTTGACTTGGTTCTTGGAAACCCCACATGAATCAACAACATTAATCTTGACAGGCATTCACAAATCAACTCAAACCTGTATTGTATGAAATATGGAAGGATACTTTAAACAGTTTTTGTTAGATCAAACAACCCTAGGTTGCAAATCCTGCATATAAACTAATATTATATTATATATACACACATATATGTAATTGATAATTTATTAAATGGGGGGATTGTCAAATTAACTAGAGAAATGGGAAACACAAATTAGCGGGATGTTTTAGATGCAAAGGTAATCGTACCTAGAGCTCGCAAATTCATAGGGCTTGCCTCTGGGAGAGAAAATTATAAGAGCAACCTCAACATCACAAAGAACTGATAGCTCAAACGCCTTCTTTAGCAAACCATTTCGACGCTTAGAGAAGGTCACTTGCCTGCTTGTAGGGTTCTCTATGCGCTTCATTTGAGTCTTTCCCCTCACCATCTTCACTATAGACAGCAACAAAAAAACTAAGAAAACATGAAACATAGCAAGAATGTTAAAAGAAATCCAACCCGATAAAACCCTGAAAACCTTTTTTTTTTCCCTTTTTGGTTCTCTTTTAATGTTGTTAGAAGATAAACAAGCCAAGTAAACTGAGAAATAATAGAGACTTGTATGGTAATACGAGGGTGAGGAAACTGAGGGATAAGTTGGTGGTTTCATTGCTTCAATGAAAACAACACACAAAAAACAGAATGTTCTTTGGTGTAAACTGTACTGGAAAAAAAAACCCCAAAATTTGTGGGAAAAAATATCCCCATAGGCCATAGTCCATGATAAAATGAGAGCAAAAAGAAGAAAACCTTACCAGAAAAGCAAGGCAACAACTTCCAACTTCTTCTATGTTCTTCTGAAGAAAAAAAAGAAAGAAAAGAGATGAATAAGAACAAAGGAGATGAGGGAACAAAAGCTATAAAATTCAACAAACATTTTGAAGAAATTTAAAGTACGGAGTGTATGAATTATGATCTGATCCCTTCAAAGTTCAAACATAGCTTTGAAGAAGTAAACGTGAAAAAAAGAGATCATCAAACTAAAAAAACTTACATACCAAAGAAACCAATAAAAAAAAAAGAAGGAAAGAAGAAACCCAGAAAGCCTAGAAAAGAAAAAAAGACCAAATCCAGGAAAAAAACCAAAATAACAAAGAAAACTTCTTGTTTATGAAGATCACTCAGAAGACCCAAGATTAGAAATTATTATTTTGATTGGTTTAAAAGGACAGTCCCTTTTGTTAGTAACCAAAAAAAAAAAAAAAAACCCAAAACCCAAAACCCACAAACATCAACCTTTTATTATTCATCTATCCTTTAGCTTTTATCTTGCTTCCTCTATCACTGTAGAGCAAAGAGCATATACTTGTATATATAGTAAATTAAAAATAAAATATCTTTTTGTCTGAAACCTAATATGTTACTTGTTTTGGTAAACTCATAATACAAACCCAAAAGATAGAACATATATAAAAATGGAAAATTTTACTAAAAGAATGTAAAGAAATGGTTTAAAGAAACCAACTTGCCGGAAAAGCAAAAGTCCAAGCTATTTATAATAATCAAACAAACAGACTTACATTGTGTAGTGTAAGAATAGCTGAAATAGGGATTTTCCTTTATGCTATCCCTTGCGGTTGAAGTTAAAAGAAAGAAAGCAGCTCGGAGTTAAAAATGGGAATTGCAATAATACAATATTAGAAAACAGGTTGATGTGGTTCGTACAATTCCGTACTTCTGGCCAATGAGGTTCCGAAAGCTCACAAAAGGTTATTTTCACTTTTTATTTGTATTCAGCCAAATACCTTGAAAAATAAGTTAAACACAAAAACAAAGAGCTGAAGGAGGACCAATCCTCAGCCACCCTTTTTTTCTGGTAAACGGTAAAGCATTCAGGTTGATTAAAAATACACTTTTATTTATTAAATCGTTTTTTAAGAACAAAATAATTTTACCCTTTATCAATTACAATTCTGTTTATTACTCTATATTTGTGCACGTGTATCTTTGTAAAATAAAAATTATTTTTTATAATTTATAAAATTTTAAATAATTAATAATAATAAATTTAATTTAATCTTTTAAAATTTATAAATATATAAACTATTAAAATTTTGAATTTACATTTTTACTATAGTAAAAACATACAATTTAATTCCGGCCCCTACAAAAATTTTTCTACCTACCTCATCGTGTATCTTCTATTTTTTGAATGGAAGTTTATTACCTTTCGGAATTAATCTAATAACTATCATTGGATTGTTGAATTGTATTTTTGTCTATCTACGAAAAAATGAGTAAATTCGCTTTGTTTGTTAGATGAGTGAGTAAGACTGTCCCGATAAAATTTAGTGTATATATAAGGTATAATAATAATTTTAGCCTTCAACTTTTACACATTTATTCAATTTGACACCTATTCTTTTTATTGGAAGTAAATTAGAAAATTTTTAAACTAATAAAGCTAAAGAGTCATAGAGGTCTTAATAAAAAAATTTTAAAAAAATCAATTAAGCCCATTTAAAATTTTAAAATTATTTAAAAGATATAAATAAAAGTTATAAAAATGTTAAAATTCTTATTAAAAAATAACAATACCGACCCCAACTCTTGGGTTGGTATTTTTATTTTTTTAATAAAAAATTTATAACTTTTGTTTATTTTTAATGAATTTTAAATAATTTTTAAATTTTAAAAGAGTTTAATTGATTTTTTTTTAAATTTGTTACTACTAATGCCTTTTTTACCCTTTAGCCCTATCAGTTTTAAAATTTTCTAATTTACTTCCATTAAAAGAGTAGGGGTCAAATTGAATAAATGTTTAAAATTTGAGGGCTAATTTTTTATTATACATTGTATATAAACACCAAAACAAACATTTAACAGAGAAATTGTTTTGCTCACTCATCCAATTTACCCAATTTTTTCAATAAAGTGGCTAAAATACAATCTAGAGTAATAGTACAGGGGGTTTTGTGGTATTTTTAACTATCTATATTTCCTTTATTTATTTACGTTCATATCTCAATCATTTTTTTCATTAAAAGCTTCTAAATAATGGTCACTAATTAATTTTATATAAAATTATTTTAATGAAATCATCTCAAGATTAATATATAACTAAATTAAAAATTTATTTAACATACTTAATTTTAATTAAATTTAATTATATTTTAATAAAAAAAGTAAAATATATTTAATTTTATACGACTTCAATAATTAAATTCTTATTATTTTGTGATTAAAAGAGGGAAAATGAATAAACAAGATAGAAAAAACATAAATAAATAATAACAATAGTATAATTATCTTTTTATTTAAAACATATTTTATTAATATATATATATATATATATATATATATATAAAGCGAATTTATGAAATTTTCTTCCAACCTGGGCTGAGTAAGTGAGTTTGCATTCTTGGAAAATAGGGGATAAGTGTCTTTTAACGAACTTTTTTTATCCAATTTTTTAGATTTTTTTTTCAAATATGTTCCAAAATATATAAATATATATATGATCTAATAATTTTGAACAAAATAAAATGGATTAAGTTCTATGTTACTCTTCAAATTTTAAAACATTCTAATAACTCCTCAAACGATAAGAGATTGTATGAAATTGTAATTTCATGTCATTTTTATCATTTTCTAATTGAATAATAACAATTTTTTTTCTTCTGATTTGTAGCATTTTTAGTTGGATTTAAAATTTTTTTTAAGAGAAAAAAGCTCAAAATCAAAAAAAAAATCTAATTTGTCATTCTCCCATTAAAAAAGAATAAAAATAACGTGAAATCATAGTTTCATACAATCTTTTCTCTTCCTAATATGGTTACAATAATGCCTTTTTGTTAAACATTATCTTAACTTCTTTATTAAATGGCAAATAATGACATATGTTTCCATACAATATTGTTATCTCCAGGGCTTGATTACAACTTTAATCCCCATCTTCGGGACGTATGATGGAATTAACCTTACAATATTGTAGGAGAAAATAATAAATATGAGATATATAGGCTAAATTACTAAAAAATCCTTTAAAAACTAATTGGGTTTCTGGTTGGAAAGTGCAATTGATTAGACTCTTAATTCAAAAATAATAATTAATCAGGCCTTATGAATCATCATTTCCGTTAAGGCCTCTGACGAACCATTAAGTGCTAACATTGTGGCTGATGTAGCAGTTGAGATGACATGAAGAGCTTAATTGATTTTTATTATTATTTTACGAGGGCTTAATTGAGTTAATTAAAAAAAATCAAATAAGCCATCCACGCCAACGTTTTTTCATGTCACTCGCCATGTCAGTAGTCACGTCATTAAAATTTTTATGTCAATCACCACATCACCCATCACATCAGTACTTAACGATCTGTCAGAGACCTTAAGGAAAATGACAGTTCAAAAGACCCAATTAATTGTTATTTTTAAATGAAAAGTCTAATTAATTACAATTTTTAAGTAGAACTAAATTGATTTTTGAATAGCGTAAGCACAAAAAAAAATATATTAATATTTCATCCTAAAAAATTAATTAAAATATGATAATAAAAAAAGAAGGTTATATCGTGAGAACTTATTCAATCTTGTGTTTACTTGTTATCAAGGCAATGTTATATCTGATAATATTTATTTATTTCGTATACAGAAACATATATAACAGAATACATGTACAAATAAAAGAATGATAAAGAAAATAAGATTTTAGTGATAATATATAAATTGTAGGCTTCAAGTGGGTATTGGGTTAGGTTTCTTTAGTGGATGAGCGAAGGCTCAAAGCCCCCACTCCCCGTCTCTCCGAAAAATAGATTTAAACAAAAAATATTAAGTTGTTTAAACGAGTCTGATTGGCCTAAATCTTTTTAAGTTTATAATATTTTATATTTTGTTATTTTTATATGTTATGTATTATACTACATATTATTACAATGTAAACATTAATAATGCTAACATAACTATAAATAAAAATGTTAAATATTAAACTAAAAATAATATAAATATATTTTCATTTAAAAAAAATAAATATAGATAAACTTAAAATCAACTTAGATTAAATATTTACAAAATAGATGAACCTAGTAGAATTTTATACCAATATTTTGATTCAAGCTAATCTTAAGTAAATATAATGCTAGAAGAATGGAAGAATATGCTAGAAGGAACAAAGAGAACTTTAAGGAAGAACGATAGAAAACTAATAGAGGTGATACTCTGTATAATATTGTTTGCTTCAGAATAGTATATACAACTCTTTATATATAGAAAAAGATGAGGTCTAACTACTTAACAATTTTTCAACAAATACTTAACAAACTAACCACCTAACTTATCACTTAACATTCACCCAGCTTCCTCGAGTGGTAACACCCGAAGAAAATTACGGAAACGACTAAACAGAGACACTGATAATGGCTTGGTAAGAACGTCTGCCACTTGGTCACAAGCTGGAACTTCACCAACAACCAAGTCGCCACTAGCCACCTTCTCACGAACAAAAAACAAGTCAAGCTCAACATTTTTGAACTTGGAGTGAAGAACCGGATTAGCTGCAACAGCCACAGCACTAGAATTATCGCACCAGACGGCCGGTAGATCAACGGACTTGACATGCAACTCTGCTAACAGCGAGACGAGCCAGGTAATATCACTAGTGGCTGCCGCAAGACTGCGATATTCAGCTTCAGCCGTAGAGCGAGAAACAACCGACTGCTTTTTAGAACACCATGAAACAGGTGTATGACCAAAATAGACACAGTACCCCGTAGTGGACCTCCGGTCATCAAAATCAAGGCCCCAATTCGCATCAGCATAACCGACCAAAGAGAGGCGATCGGACCGGCAAAACAGCAGCCCATGAGAAAGAGTACCACGTAAATACTGCAAAATCTGTTTTAACGCCACCATATGAGAAGTAGTAGTCGCATGCATGAATTGACACACTCGATTAACAGCATACGCTATGTCGGGTCGAGTTAGAACAATATACTGAAGTGCTCCCGCAAGACTACGATATTCAGTTGGATCAGCTAGAAGTTCACCCTCATCTTTAGACAACATAGAGGAACTCACCATAAGCGTATGAACACTTTTGGCGTTAGACATATGGTCTCGGTCAAGAAGCTCTTGAATGTATTTGCGCTGAAATAAGTGAAGACCACCAGAAGAAGTTCGGCTAACTTCAACTCCCAAAAAATAATGGAGTTCACCCATATCTTTTAAAGCGAACTCATTATGTAGCTGCTGAACAAAACAATTAATTTCGCCAGATGAATTGCCAATGATAACAATGTCATCGACATAGACAAGCACATAGTAAATTCGGAGGACACTCTGACAAATAAAGAAGCATCCGACTTAGAAAGAACAAACCCAGCAAACACCAGAAACTGTTGTAACTTGTTAAACCAGGCACGCGGGGCTTACCGGAGGCCATATAAAGCCTTTTTCAAGCAACACACAAGCCTTTCACCACTCGGACCAGACTGAACAAACCCCGGGGGTTGCTGCATGAAAACTTCTTCAGTTAGATTTCCATTCAAGAAGGTATTATTTACATCAACTTGTCGTAGAGACCACCCGTTAGTCACAGCAATAGACAGAATGATTCGTATTGTAGTTGGTTTCACAACCGGACTAAATGTTTCCATGAAGTCACAACCGGGAACCTGAGAATAGCCCTTGGCTACTAATCGGGCTTTTCGTCGATCAACAGACCCATCAGGATTGGTCTTAACCTTAAACAACCATTTGCAGCCAATCGCTTTACGACCAGGAGGGAGAGGATGAAGTTCCCAGGTTGAGTTAGCAATTAAAGCATCATATTCCGCTTGTACCGCTAAACACCAGTCCGGATGAGCAAGAACCTCCTCAACAGAAACTGGTTCAGACTCACTTTTATCTACAGTCAATGCTTTAGGTTTAAACACCCCAGCCTTAGATCGAGTAACCATAGCATGAGTATTAGTGGTTGAAATAGTAGGAACATAGACGTGAGAAGGAGGAGATAGAACACTACTAGAAGAAGGATGAGCAGATCGGGAACTAGACCCTGATGCAGACACTTGGCTGACGAGAAGAGCTGGTGGAGAATCAGATGGAGCAGAGGGAGACAGCACAGGAGTTTGACTGGTCAAAGTAACCGTAGTGTTGACCACTCTCCTTGACTCTGTAGAAGAAACAGAGCGCATAACAGGGACATATGTAGTAGCCCATGGAGAAACCAGATCACCAGAAGTCGAAGGAACAGGAAACAAGAACCGAGACTCATCAAACACAACATGACGAGAGAAAATAATCTTACCATCAGGTGTTAGACAATAATAGCCCTTATGTTGCGAGCTATACCCAAGAAAAGTAGACGGTTGTGAGCAAAAATCAAGCTTATGAGAAACAAAATATCGTAAATACGGAAAACAACAGCAGCCAAATACCCGAAGATGATCATAGGTTGGATTATGGCCAAACAAAATTTGATACGGAGAATTACCCTTTAGAACTGGAGTAAGAAGACGATTGATGAGATGAACCGCACTACAAAAAGCATATCCCCAATAGGTCATAGGTAAATTAGCTTGGGCCAGAAGAGTAAGACCGGTTTCCACAATATGACGATGTTTACGCTCAGCAACACCATTTTGTTCTGAGGTGTGATGATAGGTAAGACGATGAAGAATCCCATGATCAGCCAATACAGACGCAAAAGCATGAAACTCTCCACCCCAATCACTCTGAAACTTCTTTATAGTCCTCCCAAACTGAGTAAGTATCATTTTCTGAAACTGTAGAAAACACTCCACTGCGTGTGATTTTCGTTTTAACAAATAAACCCAGGTAAACCTACTACTCATATAAATGAACGAGACATAATACAAGTTACCTTCACAAGAAACAGAAGCAGGTCCCCACAAATCAGAAACTACTAATTCAAACAACTCGGTATATTCAGTATGAGAGTGGGAAAAGGGCAACTTATGAGACTTGCCTTTCTGACACGCAACACAAACATGATCAAGACATTTTTTATTGAAAGTAATCTGACACTGATCAAGAACAGTCTTTACAATAGTAGAAGAAGGATGACCAAGTCTTTTATGCCACAAAGTAAAAATATCATCACCCGTAGAGCAATCTTGAACTGTAGCATTGTAAGCAGACGGACGGAGAGCAACTGACTCTGCTGCAAAATGATAAAGCCCATCACGAACTTGGCCCCGCAGTAAGATTTCCTGTGTCTGAATGTCCTTAATCACACAATAAGACGGATGAAACTAAAAAAAAATATTGTTCTCAGTCGCAAACTTAGAGACAGACAACAAATTCTACCGGATGCTTGGAACACATAAAACATTCGAAAAATGAAGCATTTTCTTTTGTGTAGGTATAGCGGTATTCCCAATAAAAGAAATCTTAGTAGAAGCTCCATTACCCATAAGAAGAGACGAGTTACCTGAATACGGATTGGAAGTATGAAGATTAGAAGCATTTTGACACATATGGTGAGTAGCCCCAGAATCTGGACACCACGACGTGCTCCCAACTGGTAATGGCATATATGAATCAGTGTTATTAAAATTCGAACCATAATCAGTGGTATCAGAATAGTTAGAGGCTCGCAAATCAGAAACTCGGGGGGGTATTCCAACAAATTGAGATGAATCATATTGAGACGAATCAACATCGAACACACGGGCACGCGATTTTGTCCGCCACGAACCTCAGGTGGATTGGGCGACACACGTGAACTAAAATGCACGTAATTAGCATTGCGCCTGAAAGAGTAATGCCCATCTCCCAAACGAGGCCTCACAAAATTATTTGGCCCAAAATTAAGACCTACACTATTCGGCCCACGCACAGGAGCAGTCACGCCCTTGTCAACCTCACCAAGGCACGAGCCCATAGGAGAAGACCCAACCTGGCCACCAATATGCGCATAAGGCATAGCAACAGGTGTCCTAGAATTATTTAGCCCAAATACCACAGGTGGCCCACGTGGAGTCATATTATCCACCCCCAAAATCAGTTTATCAAAAATGGGCAGAGAACCATTTTGACCAGCATGACAATTTTGACTAGCATGACAATTTTGACCAGCATTATAATTTTGACCGGCATTGTAATTTTGACCAGTAGTGTAATTTTGACCAGCATTATAACTTCCACCATAGCCATGAAACACACCAGAAACCAGTCTACCTTGTTGCGCCACAACTGGCGATGGTTCCTCTCGATGATACCGGTAATAACAACGCTGGGCGACATGCTCATACTGACTACAGATCTGACACTGCAACCGAGGATGAAAACCACGGCCACGGCTACGGATTGACGAATGGCCACCACGAGAAGCTCCATCTTCCACAAGTGACGACGATCCTTCAACATAGTGAGCAGCAGCCACCACCTCTTGAACTGATTGACTCTATCGAGTCTCACACTCTAGTAAAGCATCAACAAGCCGTTGAAAAGGTAACGGAGCCGACGAGAGAGAGGCCGATGACACAACTCCCTCAAAATCGGAAGAAAGACCCGCAAGTAACACGACCGATCGTTTGACCTCTGAAATCGGAGAGCCAGACGCCGCAAGAAGTGCACATAAACCTTTAATCTTATCAACGTAGTAGTGAACAGATAAGGTATCTTTCTTGAGCGAATGAAGCTCATGTCAGAGTTGAGATTGCTTCGTGCTTGTGTCAGCCGCAAACAAGCTAGACGCCACGATCCACACATCACTCGCAGTCCAGACGTCCGTGAAGGAGGACAAAAATGAAGGATGAATGGTAAAAAGGAGCCACGAAATTAGAAGATTATCTTATTGAGTAAAAATCGAGGCCGCCGGATTTGAAGTAAGAGATCCATCGGGAGCTTGAATGAATCTCGTCGGAGCAGCCAAGGAGCCATCAAGAAAGCCAAGCAAATCATAACCAGCTAGGATAAAACGTACATGTTGTTGACACTGAACAAACGATCCTTCATCAAGCTTAACAACCTCATGTCGAGGAAATGAAGCAACAACCCGATCACCAGTGAAAATAGAACCTCCAGGTTCCACAGAGTCAGAGTCAGCGGAAAGCATGACAATCATGCTCAGGACTCACCGAGCGACTGATACCATGCTAGAAGAATGGAAGAATATGCTAGTGTCACGGGGCTAGACCTTTAGTCTCGCAATCCTTGCGGCCTTAGGCAATTAGCTCGTCCAAATTCGCCTAAGTCAGCCTTTTCTCCCAAAAATGAGGATTCCTTAAGAACTCCTCCAAGGCACCAAATTGAATAATGAAGCGATTGTGTGCCAAAAGAAGCAACAAATAAGCAAACGAAAGCCAAAGAAAGAATGCACACAAGGTGTTTGAGTAAATGCCAAGATTTCTATTACTCTTAAGAATTCAACATATAATGGATTCCCTTTATCTTTTAAGATTAGTTACCCAAAATAGCCTAAGTTGCCATATCTTTGCTATTGGGCCATCCAGGCTTTAATCTGACATGTTTCTCCAACAATTCATTGAATCGGGCCAGTTCACATGGGCTAAATGATCCCCATCTGATCGATCGACCTCCATGGGACACATCTTGTGCTATGGTCACGGGCTTAGAACTTTGGCCTGTGACATTCTCCCCTACCCATTCTCACAACGCCCTCGTTGCGACTTCCGAATGAAACTGGCTTGATTCATCTTGGAACTCTCTCGTTGCCTTGGCCTCTTCTCGACTTGCCTTGCAATCAGGTTGTCCCTTTCTTCGAAACCTTTGCCTTGGCTTCCGTCGCCTCTTAACTTGAACTGTTGCACTCGTTGGTACATCTCGTTGGCAAGAAGTCTCCACTTCAACTTGCCCCAATTCTGACTTGGTCCCATTGGAATCCGCTCGATTCTCACGTCTTGGCTTCGTTCCGCCCACATTCCATCGGCCTCATTGCTTATGAACTTTGAAAGGGCCCTTACGATCTTGCCAAGCCAACAAATCAGAAATCAGAACACTATCAGAGTGTTTGCAACGTACCTTAGTCGCGGCATTTACTCGCTTCGACTGTTTTTGCATCGCTTCTTTCCTCTCGAAATTTGATGCACAATCTACCTTCCCCAAAGGTGGCGTCTCCACAGTCGACTCCACAGGCCTCATATCAGACTCACGCCCCACTAACTTTTCCGAAGTGGCTTCTGTAGTCTTCCGTTCTATCGAGTTAATGTTTCTTCCATACGAAACATCTTCGACTAGTTGTATAGACGATAACACCTTGGTCCCAACCTTCATATCCCGATGTACTGGCACAACAATCTTTGATGACGGACCAGTGACAATATGGATTTCATCGGCCCATGGAAACAAAACTGTCTGAATCCTGTCAAGGAAGTTTAAACCAAGCACATAATCGTAATCATCTAATTGGATTACCTAAAAGTCTTCCTTGCCTTTCCATTCACCGATTTGTAGCTCCACATTACGAGCTACTCTCACAGTTGGTGCCTCCTCCGAATTTACTGTCTTAATCTTCTTATTCGATTTCCTAATCGAAAAACCAAGCTTCTTAGTAGCCTTTTCTGATATGAACAAGTCCAAAGCTCCCGTATCAATAAGAGCACTCCACTTCTGACCCGTAATGTTGATGTCCACAAACATCAACCCCTCTCTATTATTCCTTTTGTTAGGAATAAGAACCATCAAACCGACCCTCGATGTTCTTCCCTCCACAGGCTTCGCCTCTTCTTTCGGCTCAACTTTCATTTGGATAGCCAAAATCATCGATCTCTTCGGACATTTTCGCAACATGTGTGGCCCTTGACAAAGGAAGCATTTTATTCTCTTCCCCTTATCCCTTGGGTTGTTGGATCCCCGCTTCGCATCTTGTGGTCTCTTATTGCCACTTGTGCTATCAGTTCCTCGCTTCGCATCTCGTGGTTTCTCATTGCCACTTGTGCTATCAATACTGCAGCCATCGTCGCTATGTCCCTCTTCATTTTCCTCATGGTTTCTCTCACCATTACCCTTTCCATTGGGCTGAGACGATTCAAACTTGTCTTTTGTTAGACCAAGTTCAACAAAGGACTCTGCTTCAACCATGGCTACAGTAAGTTCGGTGATCCCTTGCCTACGCAACTCTTACTTTGCCCACGACTTTAACCCATCCTCGAACCAATAGAATGCTTCTTTCTCACTCAAGTCAGAGATTTGAAGTATCAACTCACTAAATGTCTGAACATACTCCCGAACAGTGCCTTGTTGCGTGAGACGGCGCAACTTAGCCCGAGCCTTCTTCTCGGCATACTGTGGGTAAAACTGCTTCTTCAACTCTTTTTGGAACTCCTCCCAAGTCCCAATTGCGTTCCCTCCACGTTTTTCATCCGTGGACCTACGACGCCACCACAAGAGAGCCACATCAGTAAAATAAATTGAAGCAATGTTTACCTTAATTGCATCATCCTCGATGCCCAACGCTCGAAAGTATTGCTCTATTTCCCACAAGAAGTTGTCCACGTCTCTTGCGGACCTTGCACCTTTGAACTTCTCCGGTTTGGGAACATCCATTACTTGTTGCTTCGGTTTTGAAGACAACATCCCATTACTCAAAGCAGCTTTGTAAATCGTGAGCTCCCCCTTAAGCTCTTCGATCTCTTTCTTCATGGCTAACATCATATCCTCGAGATTCTCATCTCTCTCTGCCAGCTTTTCTGTAGTGGAGTTCACTAACTCATTCAGCTTTTCTGCATTGGCACCGAGAGAATCCAACACAAAATCTCTGAGTTGCTCCTCCATTGAGTCAAACCCATCTATACGTCCCTCGACCAACTCAAGCGTCTCCTTCATGTTCCCTACGGATTCTTCGAGATTAGCAACTCAATCTTCCAACACTGACAGCATGTCCCTCGAGCGACTTACTTTTCTACCCCTCCCACGGTCCCAGATCGGCTCATTCTGATCAACAACTTCTTTCGACATCCCAACGGTGCCTTCGAACCAACAGCTTCAGATATCACTTGGTTCGAAACCTGGCTCGGATACCACTTGTCACGGGGCTAAACCTTTAGTCTCGCAATCTGTGCGGCATTAGGCAATTAGCTCGTCCAAATTCGCCTAAGTCAGCCTTTTCTCCCAAAAATGAGGATTCCTTAAGAACTCCTCCAAGGCACCAAATTGAATAGTGGAAGCGATTGTGCCAAAAAAAGCAACAAATAAGCAAACGAAAGCCAAATAAAGAATGCACACAAGGTGTTTGAGTAAATGCCAAGAATTCTATTACTCTTAAGAATTCAACATACAATGGATTCCCTTTACCTTTTAAGATTAGTTACCCAAAATAGCCTAAGTTGCCATATCTTTGCTATTGGGCCATCCAGGCTTCAATCTGACAGGCTTCTCCAACAATTCATGGAATCGGGCCAGTTCACGTGGGCTAAATGATCCCCATCTGATCGATCGACCTCCATGGGACGCATCTTGTGCTATGGTCACGGGCTTAGAACTTTGGCCCGTGACACTAGAAGGAACAAAGAGAACTTTAAGGAAGAACGATAGAAAACTAATAGAGGTGATACTCTGTATAATATTGCTTGCTTCAGAATAGTATATACAACTCTTTATATATAGAAAAGGATGAGGTCTAACTACTTAACAATTTTTCAACAAATACTTAACAAACTAACCACCTAACTTATCACTTAACATATAAAATATCTTAATATTATACCTAAATATAATCTGATTATAAATACCTCTAGAACTACACCTACGTTTACGCATTAAGCATAAAGTTCATATAATTATGTAATTTTTCATGTTTCAAAAGGGCTAGGTTCCGATGTCTAGATTTTTTTCACATTGTTAATCCATATTATTTGTACTTCTGTTCCTACTTTTTTTTTTTTTAGGGATAGACTTCTCCAAGAGCCGGTCTAGTAAGCTTAGCTTGATTTAGATTAGGTTTAAGAAAAAAAAATTGTATTTTGGCTCATCTGGATTGGACCTAATCTGAATTTAATTTAAATAATAAAATATATTTTTAAATTGAAATTTAATTATAATAAATGTATAAAATAGCAACTAAAAAGTATGTTTTTAATATTTTATTAATTTTTAAATAATAAAACAGGATTTTTAGATGACTCAATCCAGTCTGAAAATAAATTTAGACTCGCCCAAACTAATCCAAGCCATAAATACCTCTAGAGGAGATACCATCTATATTAACCGTCTAATTTTTTTTAGTGGTTTATTTTGTTTTCAATTTATTATAATGGCCCGATAGATATAACTTCTTTGAGAACTTGACATACCAGTACCATGGCACATTCTAATGTGAAAACCCTTGAAATATACATAAGAGATATTGTAACAATAAGAGCAACTTTTGAAGGAAGTGATGGTCTTTTAAGAGTAGGAATCTTTTGTTAAGATATGGAAAATGTTTTATAAAATAATAAATAAGAATCCAATAACATAATTAGTTATATACAAGTATTTGATTCATAAAACACTAAGTTTTTTGACCAATTGAACATCAAACTCAACCATAAATATATCATTCAGGATGATATGGTATGATTTTGCACACACCTAACTTAATGTCAGTATCCTCAGCTTCAGCCAATAGAAGCTCCCAGTTTTATCCAGATCTTATGGGTTGAAATATCAACTCTAATGCACGGCCTCTGCTGTTATCCTTCCAGCCCCCAAATATCCATCAAAACCAAGGAATTTTTAGAGGAAAGTTAAGTACCAACGCATTTATTTAATAGATAGCATGTATTAGGACCATGTAAGCAACGTACAGAACAAGATAAACAACATACTAGTACACAAAAATCTTATCAAGTCAACTGCATCAGCATGGCTCACCCACCCCATCAAACAATATCCTCCAACATCTTATCGCCAGCTTTTGACAAGTTTTTACGCAGCAACCTGGGTGAGAAAATTGCTATCACCAATGGGTTCTTCCTCAGGCAGTAAAAGAAATCATCTCTGCTAATTCTCCCATCGTTGTCCGTATCAAATAGATTGAACAGCCCTTGGACCTACAAGTACCCACTGCCGCACTTAAAAATACTTCTCACAAAAAAATTCCCATTTAGTTTCTTTTCTTTACCTCATCATCATCCAGCTCTCGAAATGTGTGTCTAAGAACATCTGCCAACTGAACCAGAAGCAATAATACACAAAACCGTTAATCTTTTGATCCTAAAGGCACAAAGGTCTAAACAGATGAAAATGACCAAGTACGAAGTACAAACTATGGGAAAGGAAAGAATGAACCACATACTTCTTTCTTCGTACAAAAGTTATCTCCATCTGTATCACATTCAGCGAAGGCTAGTTCACATGCTTGCCTGAAGAGTGGCAGCTTCAGAACATGAGCTGATCCAAATAAGAACTGCCAGGAAGAATAGAAGGTGAGTCATCTGTGGAAGCAAAATTTGCTTAAGCTGCCTTTGGACCAAAATTCAGGTGAAATTTTCACATTAAAATCAAGCACAAGAATAGAACAAGATTGAAGCTGACAAGCTAAGTAATAACTTTCTTGTTTTATAAGGAAATCGAAAATAATCTAGTTTTTCTATTTTGTCAGGTAACCAATAACGAAAAACATGAAGTAGGGTTTCACCCATAACATGAGTATGCCTCTAAAGAGTTACCATCTGTATATCTGCTCTTAAATTTTGCTCTAATATTGAGCCATCAGCAGACTTCTAAAACTTTATATCCATATTCTATAGGCAAGACAGCAGCAGCATTAGCAGTAGTGGCAATAAATCTAATTAGTCCATGCAGGAGAAGAGAAGTTTAGGTCTTCAGGTAAACAAGGTTCAATTGACGGGATAGTTCATCGTGTTCTTAAAGTAAAATGATTCTCTAGTTATGATCGGTGCACTATAGCTCTATATTGATATGCTGCAATGATCTTGGTCAGGGAGCAACATACTATAGTGTAGTGCTAACAAGAAGACACAAATAAACAGAACTAGGAAATCCACCGGGAGGCATGGACAGTTGAACTACCTGCTTAAATGTAATGGATCCATTCTTCTCCACATCAAGGAACCCAAAAATCTATATTCGAGAAAATAATTACAATACAAGAGAAATGAAAAAAAAAAAGTCATGAGAAAGAAAATATTACTAAGATACTTATAAGTAAACCATATCCAAACAACAGACAGGAAAAGGACAAATGACCTCTTCAGAAAGTGTACAAGCCTTTAGTTGTAGAACCCTTAAAAACTCATGAGGTTTAACACAGCCACTGCAAGAGAGATGATTCAAAGCTTAAAATATTACTAGATAAAGAGAGGAACAAACATCCTTCAGGGTTTATGAATTAAAGGTGGATGGTTCTACAAGTCAGGCATTACTCTTGGTTGGCTCAGTAACAGGAAGTTCTTTACTTCTCATCATAAATGCTTTGACAATACCTGGGGTCTGGATTCATGGAAAGAAACTTATCCAGAAAGTCCACGGCCTCCAAGCTGCTTATGTGGTATAACTGCAAAATGAGATAAAATGGTTTGAGGAGTAATTGGAGAAAAACACAGGAGTAAGCATCGTCATAGAAAGCATTATAGACATGGTTAAATCAACTTGAAAAAAAAATGTATTTCCATGGGAAGACAGAAGAATATGAGTTTGTTCAACTTTAAGGAATTTCAATGCCTAACTCACCGATTCAATTCTGGCCATTTCAACCATATAACTCCAGGGCTTTTCCTGCCAAATTTATGTTGAAACAACTATTAGCACAAATTATAAAAGTAATGAGATCCATTTCTCAGTATAAATTAACGCAAATAAATAATCAAATGCCAAGATGTTCATTACAGGATCTTATTCCAGAAAGAAAGATAGAGCAACCAATAATTCAGAAAATGCACTAGGAGTTAGTCAAT
Organism: Gossypium longicalyx; assembly: GCA_025698465.1. Classification (NCBI taxonomy): domain Eukaryota; kingdom Viridiplantae; phylum Streptophyta; class Magnoliopsida; order Malvales; family Malvaceae; genus Gossypium; species Gossypium longicalyx. The sequence continues at coordinate 6,913,222 of CM047005.1, forward strand.
TAGTGAATAATATACTTGATAATATACTTGCTCCTTTACATCAATACATCCACTGAAAAGAAGTAACATGAATTGCACTTTAGTGGTACTAAATTAAATGCAGTACCTTCTCCATCTTTATTCTTTTTTTCTAATTCTACCAATCTCCATCAAAAAAATTTTACAAAGCATGGACGTAAACTCAAACACCCTAAACTTTCTATATAAAACTAGTATGCTTCACCTACAATACTATTAGTAAATAGAGAAAAGTAGGGTAATATATATGACTAAAAAAATGTTCTTAAGAAACTAGAAGGTTTAATAATGACTCTTCTAGCATACATAATTTACAAAATCACATCTGCAAATCTTCTCGAAGATTTATCTTAAGTAAAAATCTCTATTTTCCGCAAGTACCTAGTTTATGCAAGCTTCATTTCCAATAACTTTATTACAATAGAATAAAACATTTTCCTACCCATAAGCAATTGCATAAGCAGTTAATTTAAGATATCTTTACTTTATTCAACCCTTCGGCACAAAAATTCCCAATTGCACTTCAAGATAAATTACATGTCATGGGACCCCAATTTCTCGTAAAGTTAACTCCTTTAATCCATTTAGAAGTTTATAAACAACCAATGAGGGAAGCCAGACCTGTTGTAGCTGAGCAGCTTTCATGAGAAGCATTAAATCCCCATAAGAATGAGATGTTTGTATAACATTGAGTGCACTTGCCATAGCTCGACCAGTCTGCCCGCACACATATGAACCAGTAAATATTCTACAGACCCAACATAACCAGGAAAAACAAAATTACATGTAGACTACTTTAGCATATCGAAATACATATAGATGTGTATGCATGACAAGCCAATTTCTATAGAATTTACACTGCATGTCTTCTATATAACTTCCAAAGACTCACCCTCTCAGCAAAGCGGACAGCATTTTGTTTTTGATGATCAGAGGGCATAATGAGAGGAAGATACTCTACCTGTCAATTAAGAAAACTGTGTATTAGATTTAACAGAATGTAAAATTCTCTGAACTGCAGTCACAACAATGAAAATTTAAATTAGATAAGGTAGGTCATATACCTCCATAAAATTGTGAAACTGAGTAAACATTCTAAACATGAGCTTAGGCAAAGAAATAAACCCCCTAAACAAGATAAAATAAAGATATTTAGACAATGCACAGAGAAAAAAACAAAAAGAAAGGACAGTATGCTTGACCGTAGAAACCAAGTCCTACCAAGATTGATCAAAGTGTACATGAGGATAACGAACAATTATGGGTTGAATTGGATGACCAGCAATGAATGCACCAAGTTGAAAAGAAATAAGGGCCTTTCCGTTAGTCGTAGTTCCCTCAGGAAATAGTAGCACTCTAGGAAATATATTACATGAAGCCCTTCTCTGTTTTTACAACCTTGAAAGCAATTTTCTGTATCAAATAGCTTATAACTTGATAAAAATCATATAAATTCACTTCATTTGAATTAAATAGGTTCATGAACAATTAATCAATTCTATTGTATTCATTACCTGACTTTTATGGGGTTCAAAACAACTATGCCAGACAAGACAAAAAAGAAAAAACAAATGTCTTGAAACTTCCTACCTTTATTTCATTTACAGCATTCTTTCTTGATGTTGGTGAGAATCTATTGACATATATCACCTGCGAACGTGAAAGAATAGTTCAGTACACGCATAAAGGAAATAGCAAAACAGATTATCAAAATTAGAATAGTAGATTACCTGCATTGCCCTAATAATAGTTCCAACAAAGGGTATCGAATCATGGGACTCTGAGGCAACAATTGTTGGAAATAATTCATAGAAATAAAAAATTGGTTCAATATATGATACATGATTAGATACAACAACTGGAGCAATCTCCCTCGGAGCTGGTTTTCCTTTTCTTCTAATCCAATGATAACTGCAGGTAAAGACGAACAGAAACGGGAAGGGTTCCGTTCAACTTTTGGTAAATAGTAGAAATATCAACCTCAAAGTAATATTTTTAGATTATTTTTAACTTACCCAAAAGAGAATAAAATAAAGCGAGCGCAAACCCTAGTGACCCACATGAGTCTACACCTCCATTTGGGCATTGGATTTTGCTTATCCCTCCACCCCGCTAACGCAACCTTGGTCGCCATATAACCTACTACCAAAGACGCCCCAAACAGGAATAACCTCGCTAAAGCAATCGGCAAACATAGTACGATCTTTATTACTTCGTAAATCCCGGAAATAAACGGCGTCTCGTTCCGAAACGGGTCAACAGTGGTGGATGCAGGAACCGAGAACCCGCCAGACCTCAGAAACTCGTAAGGATTCGGAGAGCTGTGGTGTCCATTCTCGTTGAAGGTTCGGCCGTGATTGTGATTCTGATGAAGAATGGTGGTTGGGAGGGAAGATTGCAGATTGGAGGGTTCGGAGTCTTGGTCGCCGTGAACAGTGAGGACAGTCTGAGGTTGATACGAAGATGGAGAAGAGAGAAGCGGTGACGTTATATCAAGCTCCGCCATTTCACTGAACCAAAGGTGAAAATCAGCGGAAAGAAACTCCTTTGTCGGGTTTCTTTCTGTGTGTGTGTGTGTGTGTGTGTGTGGATGAATGGAAATAAAAAAGGAGGGATGTAAGGAAGGAAGGATAGTGAAGTTGAGGGATTTTATGCAGTGGGGCATGGGAGTTTAATTTGTTTCGTTTCTAATATAATTTTATATTTGTCGGCACGTGTGGATTATTATTTTATTATTATTAGCATCACTATAACATTGGGATTTGGGAGGGCTGAAAGGATAATGGTTCATGGATTATTATAATCTATATTAAAATTAGATTTGTCACCAAAAAACGGAAAACGTTGAGGAACTACTTTGGAGCAATAGGTTGGGGAAGGAGTTCAAGATTTTAAGGTTGGTTGTCAGCGACGATTCTGGTAGAAAGTTGGTCTCTTATGGGGACACTTTGTTGAGAGCCATAGTTAATAAACATGACTCACAGCTTTTAAGATAAAAAGAAACTTATGAAAACAGATTCTAAAGGGGATGAACCTATTCTAGATAATAACGTAGTTGAAGAAGAAGGTGTAATTCATGTCACTTTATTTAAAGAGGAACGAAAACTCATTTGCAGTCGGTGGAGAAATATGTTGATTGTTAAATTGTTTGGGAAAATAACTTGGTATCAATACCTTATATTCAAGTTGAGGCAGTTACAGAAGCCTAAAAAGAACCTAAAGTTGATTGATTTGGGCTATGATTTTTTCTTTGCTAAACTTGAGAATGATAAGGATTACGAACAAGTTATCAAGGGATGTCTTTGGTTCATTGGAGGAAGATTCCTTGCTATGCAAAAAAGGGCTCCAAACTTTAGAGCCTTAGAGGCAACGTTTAACTCCGTTGCAATGTGGGTGAGGTTACCTGAACTTCCCATTGAATACTATGATCCAAAGATTTTCACAAAGATCGTTTGAAGTTTGGGAGTTCCATTGTGGACCGGCAGCTTTACTATGTCAAGTGAGAGGGGTAAATTCACTAGATTATACATGCAAGTTGATCTGAACAAACCATTGAAAAAATAATTCATAATGGAAAGAAGGATGCAAGACATCATTTATGAGAGAATTGATGCATTGTGTTTTTTATGTGACCTAGTAGGTCCCAAATTGGAGACTTTTAAACAAAGTTCACCAGTTGTGAAGGAACAACAAACAACTGTGATAGAAAATTTGGCATCTTCGTTGGCGACTGAAAATGGAACTCGAGGAACTATTGACGAGAAGAAGATCGCTGATACAAGGAGCGCCTAAACTTTAGGTCGTGGATGCTAGTTAGTAGACACAAGCCCAAATACAAGAAAAGTTTAGAGGGCATGGGTAAAGAAATTTCGAAGGCTTTAAAGCTTGAAAAGCAAAAAGTAATGGAAAAAATTAGGGCAAACTAGCACATGATAGGAAAAAGGCACACTCTGCCCTAAGTTCGAATACTCACAAGAAATTGAATTCAGGAAGAGAAAAGACATCAATTAAGGGAGTCGACGTTGGTCATAAGAATCTGGGGAAAGAAAACCAACCGCCTAATTTTGCTTTTAACCGTGCCACGACATACGAATGCCGAGCAGAGAATCAACTTGAAATAACTTAACTGTGATAGGTCAATTGTAATATTTGTAAGTGTTATAATGGAACACTTAGAATATTAAAATAATCGAACCCAAGAGATATCATTAAAGGTTAATTATACTAAACTATACCTAGGAGGACTAAATTGAATAGCAGACAAAAATGCACAAATATCAATTCAATGAGATAAACTGGTCAGTTGATATCCATGTTGCTAGTTAATTCTTGGATTAAGGATAATAAATTGCTCAAACTTCTAATTGATCCAATGTCACCATTTTACCTAATTAGACTATTTAGTTCGGTTTATCTCTCGACCTCACTAAATTAAATCGAGACAATCAAAATAGTCTGCAATAGATTCTCCTCTCGGTCTCACCTATCTTAAAGGCGTCAATTCTAGGTTTTGAAATCTATTCGATTTAGTCCAATTTTTATTATTTAGTCTCTAACTCAAAAACTAACCATACAACATTTCAATCAACCAACCACCATAAGACTTAGTGCCTATTCATCATCAACATACAAATATCAGCCAATTTCATACTTAGATGATTCATCAAATAAAACATAAAAAAGGCAAAGTTGAGAGGTTCTTAAAGACTTTTGAATAAGTTATTGTTGAACATAATAGCAGCACTAAAAGTGATGAAAGTGCAATCAAAGATGAGATTTTTACACTTTTGAAAGTTTACAAATAGAAAATATATTAGATATTTTAAAGAGAATTCAAAGTTTAGTATCTAAGTGTAAGAAAATTAAAGTTACAATAAAAAATGATGAAACTAATACCTACTAACTAACTAAGCTAAGAAAGGAAAAACCTATAAAATAAAAATGGTCAAAGGAATAAAAGAGAAAACCAAAAACATGATAAAATAGGCTCTCTCTTTTTTTGTTAAGCATAATGACGCCCTTTTATACGACCAATATTATAACCCTAACATTTGACAAAAATACCCTTGGAGTGAATGAGTTTATTTGAGTTGGTGTTGGACAAAAAATTGCCTCTATAGTAATTTCACCCCGTTAGACTTCAGTATGGCGACACCCAAGCTTTGATGTTACGACATTCTCGATGGTAGGCACAACATCGGCTTGGGGGTTCTTGGTGTCGCGACACATTTATTACTAGCCTTAGGTTCATTCACTTCAACCATCAGCTTGTAGTCGCAACCTTAAAGGCTTGAAGTCAAGACATTGGGGCTTAGTGTCACAACACAACACACCTAATGTTGTGACATCTTTGGCAAACTGCTTCAGGTTGGTTTTTCATTAAAGTTTTGCTCCTCTAAGGTGATGGAGGGTCAATGTCATGACACACATGCATCAGTGTCGCAACATCCAAAGCAGTTGATGTTTTCCTTAAGGTTTAGCCATATTTATTTTGCTACACACACTCAAATCAACTATTAGACTCCCAATGACATAGTTTTGTCAATTTGAGTCTTAAAAGGATCAAAACAAAAGAAAAATTATCATTAACATTAAAAACTAAAAATCAAAAAAAAATTATTGAAAATATTCATAAATTGCTTGAGAATAAACTTATTAAGTTTCGAAAGAGCCTAATTTGACATATCAAATTACGACAGATCTACTTCTACAACAAATCTTTCTTTTAATATGAAAATTTTGGCAAATGGTAAAATTGAGCATCATGAGAAAGACATTGATGTTCACATTTCTTGGAATTCGGATGCTATTATTTTAAAAAAAACCTTTGTTTGAAACTAGTAAAAATTTGCTTGTAAGAGCAAAAACTTTGTTGATTGGAAATGAAAAAAGCAACAAAGAGTTTTTCAAAAAAATTTTGAAAAATCCCAAAGAAAATAATGGTTTATCATAGAAGAATGAGAGGCCAAATGATCATTTAGAGGGGAAATGGTTAGTCAATGAACATGTTTCAAGTAAGACAAAATGGGATATTGCAGAGGCAATGGAGGAGGAGAGTGACATTGATTCTTCATAACCTATCACCCTAAACTCAGGTACCGTCGAACTCTCTGAGTTTAACCTTAATTTAGGACAACAATCTTCCAAGAACAAAAGGTTTATTTACTCGAAGGGGGCGTGTAGACCAGTTTCACCAAGAATTAGATAGGCCAAGACATGTCAGGTTCCAAGAAAGGTTAGCGAGTGACTGGAACTTGATCCTCTTGGTGTTGATCATACCTCTACCAATATACAATTTTAAAAACTTCCACCATCCAGTTATCATATGGGAATGTTAAAAATGAAAACTCAATGGAACCAAATTCTTTGAAATTTGGAAGCACCAGTAGCAAAGGTCAGAGAAAGGATAATGAAAGTTCATTTGTCAAGCATCAAATTACCGGTTCAAAAGCTAGTGATGGATGCTTGAAACAAAAAAAAATTGGCTCCATTTTAAATCATTACTAATACTAGATGTGAAGTCTCTTCATTATAGGGTGCAAATAAGTCCAAGTCTAGGAAGGGAAATGACTCAGCCAAGAAGCCAATGCCACAAAACTTTAGACATATCAACCTAATGTTAATGTTGATTTGGAATTGTAGAGGGTCCTGAAAGTCTAATTTCCAAATTTTAAGGATTTAATAGATGTGCATAATCCATAGATAATGATTGTGACTGAAACAAGAGTTCCTGTAGGGGTTGACCATTTCATTATGAACCAATTACCTCTCGATGCTTATAGGGGCTCAAACACAATTGGTATTCAAGGTGACATTTTGTAATGACCCAAAATTCACGGGCATCGAAAAAGTGCAATATCGGGCCTCCGTCTTAGTAAATTGAGTTTAAAAATAATTATTAGAAATATTTATGAGTCTAGTGATGCGTTTAATTAGGTTTAAATTAGGTGAATTTAGCTTAATTAAGAATAATTAGGAAAAATGACTAAATAGAATAAGGTGTAAAAGTTTAATTATAAAGTAAAAGAAAATAAAATATAAAAGAAAAACAAAGAAACCAAGGAAACAGAACAGAAAGCATTTCGAAACAGGGGAAGAAAAAGAAAGAAAGAAAAGAAAAAGGAAAAACTAGGGTTTTAAGGTTTAAAACTTTGATTGGTAAGTCAATTAAGCCCTTTTTACTTAATTTTGATGTTTTAGAAGCTTTAGAATAAAGTTTTGATGAAATTAAGTTGAGGTTTTAGAAGTTTTTAGGTTTTTGAACATAGTTCATGTTGAACAAAATAATGAATTAGGGATTTAATTAAATGAATTTTAAGTTAGAATTGATTAAAGGATTAAATTGTAAATTAGGCTATAAGTTTTGTGTTGTAGGGAATAAATTGAAAGAAGTTTTAAATTAGGGTTTTATTATGAACATTAGATAGTTAAGTAGAATATGGGAGGAAATTTGAATAGAAATAAAGTATGAATTGAATTAGAAAAGTAAGTAAAATTATTTAGGATTAAATTGGAAATAAGGTAGGAATTGATTAGAAATTTAATTATTTATTTTAATTAGTGTTTTAATTAATAGTATAATTATTTTAATTTTCGTAGCTAACAAAGAACTAGAGATATCGGCTTAAAAGGGAAATGAGAAGATTACCGAGGAGTAAATCAAGAATTTCGGGTTTGTATTACTATAATTAAAGTTATTTATTATTAAGTATTAATTTTAAATTTATTTATTTTATAGCAAGTAAATATTGAGGTAAGTAATTTTATTGAATTGAATTTAGAAAATTGAATTGAATGAGAAATACATGTTGGTATTACTACAATTTGAATTTAATTATTATTAATTGTTGAATTTTAAGTTGATATGCATGGTAAGTATTAGTATTGAATTGTATGAAATTAAATTGAATTGCGATTATATGTGAATAATTGAAATGTATATTGAATTGAGAAAGTGAAATTGAAATTGAAAGTGATAGGAATTATGAATTGAAAATCCCTATTAACTAATCGGGCTAAGTCGGATATAGTTGGTATGCCATAGGATTGGAAGTGTTCAGGGATACTTCGACCTCGAGTTGATGAGACACTGGGTGTCATACAGTTACTTCGGATAGATTCGATGAGGTACTGGGTACCACTGTACTTCGGCTAGGCCAATGAGACACTGGGTGTAAACTTCGCTTTAAACTATTCGATGAGGCATTAGATGTCAAACTGGTGTGTTTGGTTGGATCCGTGTATCCGCCAAAGTCCGAGTCTGTTAATAGGAATAATTAAAAGAAAGGTTAAGTCGAATAAAAGGAATTGGTTGAGTCATTAAAAGAAATGTGAAAATGGAACATGAATTGAAAATGTGATTTAAGTGTGAGTATGAGAATGGAAAGCATGAACCAATGGTTCATGTATTAGATAATGGCTCAACATGAATATATATAATTTTAATTGACGAATGGCTAAATTAAACTGTATGAATATATTGAGAATGACAACTTTATGTTTAAATTGGTTTAGTAAATATTAAAGTTATATGAATTAATTTATATGATTATTATGTTTATAATTTGAATTATGATAATACCACTGAGTATGAAATACTCAGCGTACGTACGGTTGCTTTCGTGCGCAGGTTAATAGATATTCAGAGTCTCGGTTCAGCATCCAGGCGATCCCGACTCTAGCGCAAACTCGGTGATGTATTCTTCTTTTAGTAAAAGTGGCATGTATATAGGTGTTATTTTAATACTTTAAAATGCTAAATGATTTTTGTTGTAAAGAATGATATTTGATATTTTGGTGTTTAAACAATGAAATGGTATGAAAAATTATATGATATATTTGGTATAATTAATATTAACATGATCTTTTGATACTTGGTTTAATGAAATGGAAATAGAATTATCATAACATATTTGGTATAGTTGGGAACAAGTTGAAATAGAATGAATGGAGTTTATTTAATTAAACAATATATGCGAATGTTTACTTAGTAAATTACTGAGTTGATGTTAAGCTATGTTTAGGTGTATTTAAATATGAAATTGTATGGATTGTGATATTGGTTTTGAATTGGTTGCGATTTAAATTTGCAGGGAAGGTTAAATATTTACAAAGGGGTTATATTGAATTTGTTTTCTAAAAAAAAAAAAAAAAAAAAAGAGAGAGTCAATTAGCAAAAGTTTTATTTGAATTTATAATTATATTATAATATGTTCGATAATTATTTGAACATTATTCGTAAATTATCCGATTGTCCGGTAATACCTCGTAACCCTGTTCTGGTGACGGTTTAGGATTAGGGGGTGTTACCATTTAGTTGCTTTGGTGACCTATTCAAGTGACAATTGAGGAGTTGTGCAGCACAAAACAAGAGGTTCACACTCTTGTTAAGGTACGATCTTCTAACACTACTTGGTTGCTTTCGATTATTTATGTAAACCCTAACTTTAGATTTAGAATTTTTTTATGGAAGAACTTGAAAATGGTTTCTCAAAATCATCATTTTCCATGGCTAATGGCAGGTGATTTTAATGAAGTTTTATCGAGTCATGACAAGAAAGGTGGGTAATCGATCTCCGAACTTTATATAGAGGAGTTTTACGATTGCCATAATTGTTGTGACATGATGGAATTAGGTTTTAAAGGGCTTCGATTCACTTGGTCAAATCTCAGATCTGCTAGTTAGCTAATTCAGGAACGATTTGACCTCGTATTTGCTAACACAACTTGGAGATTACAAGACAATGATGTTATGATCCTCCATATTGCTAGAACAAAATCGGACCATAGGCTAGTTGTGTTACATTTAATCCTTGAATCTTTAATATCTAGTAGTAAACCTTTTAGATTTCAAAAAATGTGGCTTGGCCATCTCGATTTTAAATTATATTGTTAACTCGGTTTAGAATTGTTCTAATGATCTGTTTCCTAAATGCCATTTCTAATGCCCTTAATAGCTAGAACTGCTCTAGTTTTGCAAATGTGTCTAAAAAAAAGAAAGAGATGATTGTGAGATTAGGAAGGATTGAGAGAGCACTCGAGAGAGACCTCAATTGCTTCTTCATAAATCTCTAGCGAATTCTCATGAGCAAGTACCAATATATTTTAAACCAATAATCATATTGAGGGTTTAAATAATGACCAATGAAAGTGGGTTACTGGAAGAATGAACCTTGAACCTATTATAAATGAAAGTGTGTGAGTTAATTATAGAGGCTTTCAAATATGGCAAGGTCCTTCATGAGACCAATAAGACACTAATAGCATTAATCCCTAAATCGAGTGCCCATAACAACACTCAACACTGTCGTCAAGTTTTTGCAACACCTTTTATAAGACCATTACCAATATCATTGTCTAAAGGTTAAGATCATTCCTGGATAAGATGGTTTCTCTCATTCAAAGAGGCTTTATTAAAAGGAGACAAACGTTTAACAATTAGATTATTGTTCAAAATGTGGCGCATTCTTTCCAACAATTGAAAGGAAAAGTGGGTTCCATGATTGTTAAATTGGATATAGAGAAGGTATGTGATAGGCTGGAATGAGACTTTATCAAGAAGGTGTTGATATCTTTTAATTTCCCTGAGAAATGGATTGAGTTGATTTTAAGTTGTGTTTCCACTTCTTTGATGATGGTTTTAGTTAATAAAGGTAAACTTGAAAGGTTTGAACCTTCTAGAGGGATCAGACAAGGAGACTCTATCTCCAAATATCTTCATCTTCTATAGGAAAAATTCTAATATCCGTATTGAGGAACTTTGAAAGCTAAGAAATGGAAATGAGTTAATACTTCAAGACATGGTCCAAAAGTTATACATCTATTCTTCGCAGATGATGTAGTTTTATCTTCCAAAATTGAGCAAAGTACCATATGTGCCATAAAAGAGGTACTAGAGGACTTCTCCCAAGAATCAAGCCAAAAAGTGAGTTTCTCAAAGTCTAAAATATTATTTTTAAAAAAAAGGATGTGAGACAATGGAAGAAAATCATTGACGATTTGGGCTTCAAAAAGACAAATGATTTAGGAAAGTACTTAGGTTTCCCAATTTTCAATGGTAGAATTAGGTAAAGTGATTACAACTTTATTGTTGGATGTGTTAGGAACAAGCTTGATACTTGGAAAAGCAATTGCCAATGGAGAGCAGGTACATCCCAATCTACTCTTGTTGCTATTTTGAGTTATTACATGCAATGTCATGCCTTACCAACTAGTGTTTGTAACGATCTTGATAAAGTTAGTAGGACATTTTGTAGGGTGACTCTGAATTAAAGAAAAAAGCCATCTCATTCGATGGGAAAAAAGTGACACAACCAAATGAAGTTTGAGGACTTGGGCTGCCTAACACTAGATAAAAGAACCTAATAATCTTTGGGCTTGTATGTCACTCTCCAAGTATCTTGATGAAAGAGACCTTTGTAAACCTCCAAGTAATTCGTCATTAACATGGAAGACTCTTAGAAAAATTAGTCCCTTTCTTGAGAAATATCTTAGATAGAAAGTTGGAAATGGCAACAATTTTAATGTTTGAATTAACAATTGGACATGAGAGGGACCCTTCGATAATTTTTTGTTGGTCCATTGAGTGAAGAGGAAGAAAGCTTGACTTGTAGGGAACTCAAACAAAAATGGGAAGAGAGTGGGTTCATTCCTATCTCTATGGATCTATATTGGAAAAATCATCAGTACACATATAATTTGTTATGCAGATAACAAGGATTCCATATGTTGGAGTTTTTTCAGTAATGGGGAGTTTAATTTGAACAATGCTTACTTGCTTGTGAAATGTCTTAACCCTACAAGCATTAAGAACGATTGCGATTAGAAGTAAGTTTGGAAACTCAATGTCCTAATTAAGCTAAGGTTCTTCTTTTGGGAGTGCATGCATGGTATTGTGCCCATTAGATGTTTTTTAAGTATGAGAGGTATGAGTATTATTCAAGAGTGGCCTTTGTGTAGTTAACAGCTTGAAACCATTGATCACTTTTTTAGGTTGTGTCATATAAACAGTGAAATGTGGCATATTTATTCTCTAAGAATTGCTTGAAATCTTAAGCAAATCTCATTGGATGTAATGGTTGAGGGAGAATGCAAACATGAAGGAATTTCATACTAACCACCGTATCCCAATAAGTTCCATCTTTTGTTTTTTGATCTGGGAAGTGTGGTTACTTAGAAATTATATCATTTTCAAAGGTAGAAATTATAGCAATGAGATGTCTAGGATGGTTCTTGGTTGAGCTGGTGAGTTTTTTGCGTTGCAAGGAAAACTCAAACGGATATCCTTACCTAGCTTCACACTTATTTTTTGGAAACCAGCTGAAAACGATTGCTATAAATTAAATACGGATGGGTCTTTAGTTGGAAATCTCAGTAAGGGTGGTGTAGGAACTATTATCCGTGATAGTCATGGAAAATGGGTGGTCAGTTCCTATCAATTTATTCCTAATGCGACTAGTGTAGGTGTTGAACTATGGGCATTTAGGGATGGTTTGAATCTAGGTTTACAATTAAGTTTGAATAAGTTTGTTGTGGAGATTGATGCTCAAATTATTATCAATTGTATGACTAGTTTTGATATGAATATTTGTTCTCTTAGAACTCTTATTGTTGATTGTAGGTTACTCCTTTCTAAGTTTGACCAAGTTTGACTTTAGCATATTTACAAGAGGGAATTGCATTGCTAACATGTTGACTAGATAAGGCAGTAGTGTTTTGAATAGTCGATTTAGAAAAAATTGTAAAACAATGATCTTTTGTGTTTTTGCCTGAATAGTCGATTTAGTCAAACACAATGATTTAAACAAATAAATACATCAATTTTTTTTTAAAAAATTGATGGATTTATTTGTTTATCTATTATTTGATTGGAAATGTTTGTATGAGAGTGAAGATAGTATTGGAGCGGAGTTGGGATGGATGTTGTTAAATTCACTACCGTTTCATTGTTGGATGGATGTATAATTTTAAAAACTAATATCGACTCTGTGGATGTTAGATGCATCTATTCCCACCTTGCTCCACCCAATCTACTCCACTCCAATTTAATTTTTGTTACTTATCATTAATATTTTTTTTTGGTGAGGTTACCATTAATATTTTCAATCTTGTTAAATGCAAGCAAAAATTTAAATATAACTATTCAAAAAAAAATAGACATAAAACTTAAAGATTTTTTATAATATTTATTACATTTTTACCTTTCAATAATTATAATAGAAGGCAAAATCTTGCAAGTAATTACCATAATGGCTGAAAAAAAAAAAAAACCCACCCAACTCGCCTTGATAACATATGTAAAAAGAATAAAGGTTTCTGTTAAGACTTTAAGATTAACATTGATAACATATCTTAATGAGTGCCTCTAATATCTAAAAGCTTTAAGGAAATAAAAAATCTTTAGATAGTACCAAAGGCGGGCTTAGGGGAACTTGGTCCCTAAAATTTTGGAAAATAATGATTTTTTTCTTTGAATTTTTTAAAAAGTTTTAATTAGGCCCCTCAAATTTTTAAAAATTCTCTTTATACCTTTTAATTAAACTCATTTAAAATATTTAAAAATTCTCGTTAATTTCACAAAAAAGTTAAAAAAAATTAATTAGATCAAAATATTTTATTAAATTCTTAAAATTTTTAAAAATTATACTAAACCCTCCACAAAACTTAAGCGGAATATCCACCTGACAATAGAAGCAGAAGGAAACAAAAGATAATATTTAAGGACCGATTAATCGGATGCCAACAAGAACCAGATCTAGCGGTCCAAATTGCAACATCCATTCAGATTGAGGACCATCCGCCCAACAAATGGCAGATTAACTCCTGCTGTGGGACCCACAACCGATAAACTTTGGAAGGGGAAACGAGTTCAAGCTCAGCCAGACCAAAGAGGTGGAGCTTAATAGTGGTTAGCAGCTGTTTTATCCAATTATCAAATGTCTAAATTGTCCAATCTCTTGTCAATAATAGCCACTATACTAACTAAGCCTTAATCAAAGGCAAATTATGGGGCCACAGCCACACAACCCGTCGCTCAAATCCATCGTGTTTCAAACTCGGCTATGGTTTCCATCAGCTTCTTGTCGAATGGTGTAGAACAGTTTTCAAACACAGGTTCATGTTTCTTCGAGACATTGGATTGCTGAGGGTGTGTCGTACGAGGGGGACACGCGTTCCTGACTCATCACCCCGTTGCTATCGGGCTTTGTAAAAATGTGTTTCTATAGGATGCGTGGCGATAAAGAAGTCATTTTCTAGCAAAATCTCGCTTTAATCTGATTCTTTAAGGATACGAAACCTTCCAAAGGATGAACCACAACATAACACGCACCTATTTTCTTCTTGATGAATAAAATGCTCTGCTAAATATGACACACAAAAATTGTTGCCGACATGGCATGACAATATGAACTGATTTGAGAATTTAATTTTGACATTCCAACAACTTGATGATGTTGAGTCGTTTAGTGGCCTTCCATTATCTAGTTTTTTGCGGCCTTAAAGAACAGACATACAAGATAGGTCCTAAACCGCTTCAATAATGTTCAAACAGTATTACAAGACCCTGCATAACAACTTCACAGACTAGTTTACGAGCACTTGCAATTTTGCACAAAAAGACACCGATAGTAAATATATGTCGGCACTTAGCACCAATCTCCTAGCATCTAGAGAAAAACGAATAAATATCTACTATCATTGAATGCAAGGGGAAAGAGTGAATGTTATGACAAAATGAAAGACCAAGATGCAATCTTGGTTGATGGCATTAGGTATTCCAGATCTCATATCATAAACAGGGAGATATCTTCATATACAGTTCCCAACTTTTTCCCTTTTCCAAGAGAAGTGAGAAGGCATATAATTACTTCACCTATGCAGTGAACATACAACACAGAAGCAGACCTACTGATCAGTACTCTCATCGGAGCTATAACACTTCTCCACGTCCCAAGCTTGGGTCATCAAAAAATATTCAGTCAGTGATGGAAAGTCCATTCTCTGGAAGGATTATAGTTTTTTCCTCTCCACACCACAATCTGCTTCTTTTCAACTGTGATAAAGATACAAGGAACCTGGTCTTGTAACAGATTGACTTTACCTAATTAATTAAATATTGAAAAGCATTACAAGTGTGGAAGAACATAAAGGCCACCAAAGGCAACTTAGCTTGCTCTTCCTTTCCCCTAGCAAATCACTTTACGGAAGGTTTGCTAGAAACTGTGGAATAGTATTAGTAGGTTTACCTTATATATATAAGCCCAAAAGTCAATATATATATATATATCATGATGCTACACTGCTAGAATTACACTAAACATTTGGGGACGATAATAATAAAATCGAAAACTGTAAAGAATACCTAAATTTATTTGCATTTTAGTTCTATTTCTCTGACATTTCTCCAGAAACTTCCTCTCAGCCTCAGTAAGAGGCATCCCCTGAATCGGCTCCCCCAGGAGCCTCCTCTTCTCCTCTAATTTCGGGTCCTCTAAGCCCTCCACGGATTTCACCTTCGGGTCCACAGGCCTAGTCCGAACGGTGAGTACTTTGGTACTCTCAGCCCAATAGGCCTCACCGTCTAGATGCTCGCTGTGTAACCGGACTGAAAATCGAAAGCAAGTCAGAATGTATCGGCTTTATCTGATCAAGCGACGAAGGGGGTCGGTCTTCGGGTTTTGCTTTTTTGTTCGGTTTAGGGATCAGTTTTCTCAGTGTTTGGAGAAAGGGATGGTGGTGGTGGCAGAAAGGAGTAAATGATCTCGGAGTTTTGAGGCGGAGGGGGAGAGGGAAAGGTGGCGCGTATGGAGGGAGACAGTGATTTAGAGTATCGGCTTTTGGCGGGACAAGCGAGTAAATGAACTTATGAACATGAGGCGGTTGAGGTTTAACGTTGTTAATTTCAAAAATTACGGTTGGGGCCCAATCAAAGATCAAGTAAACGTATCATTATTTACTCAGGCCTAACCCGATTTGAAGTCTCAGGCCCCAGCTCTTGTCCAAACCTAAAATTAGTTCTAAATCAGTACAAGCCGATTACCATAAAATAAAGGATACACCATATAATTAGTCATTCAATTATGAGTGTGTTTTACTTTAGTCATTAAATTATAAAATTTTTCAAATTTGTCATTAATATTTTTAATTATTTCTGTTTTGGTTACATTTCGTTAAATTGTCAACGGATATGATGATATAGTTTTTTTAATTAGTATAATAACACATTTAGTCCTCAACACTTACACATTCTATCATATTGGTCCTAATGCTAAACAACTCAATAAATTTAACCCTACATATTCTCAAATTCTATCAATTTGATCTTCAAACACATATTCATCATAAATAGAAATTATAAATATTAAATATATATATATATCATATTTACAAATTCAATAGATTTGTTATTTTTGCTGACATGGCATGTTGATGTGGCAATGCCATGTCAACAACGTTTGACTGAGTTGGTTTCTTTAATGGTCACAATAGGCGCGCCATTAAATGCTAACGATCAACGTCAATCAAAAGATTTATTTGACCAGTTTTGTTAATTCATGACTCAATTGAGTGCACAAAGTTTGAACGATATTAATTAAATTTTTTGAAAAAGTTTGAGGGCTTATAATAACATTAAGCCTAAAAAGGGTAATAATGTATTTAAAATATTATTTATATTTAAATTAGTTCCTAAAATTAAAACATTCTAATTCAATCTTCAATGTGTCAATATTATATCAATCAAGATTTACATCAACCTAATCGGTAATTTAGGCATTAAATAATAATTCGAATCTGACTTGTAATATGTCTAAAACACGTAGATCAAATTTTAAATGTGTATGTACCTATCGTATGCATAACTTGAATCTCAAGCATAATATATATATAGTGCCAATAAAATGTAGGAAGATTATTTCTTTGTTTTTAATGTATATGAATCAAGTTTTTCATGCAATAAGTATATACGTACTTAGAATTTAATTACTTAGTTTAATTATTCTTCACGTCATATTTCAGTTGCCATTTGAAGACCTGATTGATATCGTACTGATATTTTGAGAATTTAAATAGAACATTTTGCAATTCAGATACCGATTTAGAATTTACGTTATAGTTTGAGGATATCTTATGGAATTAATCCTAAAGTAAAATTAAAAATCAATAGATTTATCAGATATAAATTAGAGATTGATTTTTTTAAAAAGAAATTTAAAATTAAAAAATTATTAATTATATATACTGAAATTATAAAGACTTACTCTTTATTTTTTCCAAAGTGATATTGAGATAAACATCTTATATGGGAAGGTTAGGGTTACTTTTAATTGAATTAATTTTATTTGATTTTGAAAGCTTTAATTGCTTGAATTAGAAATAAAGGCGTGAGGGCGGCCCCTTTGTTTACAAGTAACTTCTCCATTTAATCTTTCATAATTTGTCGAAAGCTCCATAAATTCAAATTAAGCCTCCTCCTAATGCAACCTTTTTACCAATTATCTACTCTATACTATACCTTAACCAAATTATCAAGCTAAATTAAATGTACTTAATTAAATCGATTTAATTTTAATTCAATTGACATAAATATTATTATTAATATAAAAAAATATAAATTTTAATACGTTAAAATATATTTTCCTCCTATGCTTTACAAATCGTGGTCTATAATCTCATTTACTTATTAAAAAAACAACGTTTAAAGTTAAATCTCAATATCTATAATATCTTTAGTTGAAATATACAGGCTTGTTACAACAAAAGAAGTGCAGTACACGTTTGTTGTTTCTTATATCATCCATTTTAGCCATTGTTGGTATTTGTGAAAAAAAAAATAGAATAAAATAAATAAAATAAAGAACACACAAATTTTACGTGGAAACCCTTTCGGGAAAAAAACCACGGGCAGAGGAGAAGAAAATTCACTATGTCGAAAAATTTGTATCAATACAAGAGGAATAGACTATGTCTATTTATAGGCTTGTAAAGCCATATTCTAGTAGGATTGAAACACCCTATCCTAATCAATATAAAATAGATGAAGTTTAATAAGGTTTAAAAAACCTTATTCTAAAATAAAATAAAAGAAATCTAGTTCTATATGGATTTTACTTTTATTTTATTTTCCATCATATTCTATAAGAATTTGGGTCACTTAATTCTAACAATCTCCACCTTGACACAAATTCTCAATGAACAAGTTCTTCATTGCGAACTTTCAATAAACAAGTTCTCCACTCTCTTCCATAAAACCCTTAAGGGTTTAACTCAACAATGAACACCAACTAAGTCTAAGCAATGCTCAAACTTGGTTTTAGGAAGTGACTTAGTCATCATATCTGCAGGATTTTCATGAGTACTAATTTTGCTCACAACAATATCACCACGAGCAATAATATCACGAACAAAATGATACCGAACATCAATGTGTTTTGTTCTCTCATGAAACATTTGATCTTTTGTAAGAAATATAGCACTCTGATTGTCACAAAATCTTTGTGCTTGATTTGAAGGCCTTCATTGAGTTCACTAAATAGTCCCTTCAACCAAATAGCTTCTTTGCAAGCCTCCGTGAATGTCGCCATGTACTCAAAGCTTGAGTGGTAGACAAAGCGATCGTAGTTTGCAAAATGGCTTTCCAACTAATTGCACAACCTCCGATTGTAAAGACGTAACTCTGTGAGAGATCTTCTTCTATCAAGGTCTCCAGCAAAATCAGCATCAACATACCCTATGACTCCATCTTTAGTTCTTCCAAACCGTAAGCAAACATCGTGAGTGCCTCGTAAGTATCTTAAAATCCATTGAATCGCTTTCCAATGTTCTTTACCGGGATTTGCCATGTATCTCGCTAACTACACTGATCGCATATGATAAACCGGACGTGAACAAACCATAGCATACATGAGAGATCCCATTGCACTAGAGTATGGAACATGTGACATGTACTCAATCTCATCATCGATTGTGGAGACAAAATCGATGAAAGTCCGAAAATGGTTTGCTAAAGGAGTACTAATGAAGCTTAGCACTCTGCATATTGAACACGCAAAGAACTTTCTCAATGTACCCCTTCCGACTTAGGTACAATTTACTTGATTTTCTATCTCGAGAATCTCCATACCAAGTATCTTCTTTCTTTGGTCCTAAATCTTTCATCTCAAATTCTTTACTTAGTTGGGCTTTGACCTTTCTTATCTCTTCTTTATCTTTTGCTGCTATCAACATGTCATCAACATAAAGAAGTAGATACACAAAAGAACCATCACTATTTTTCTTAAAGTAAACACAACTGTCAAAACTACTTCTTTTGAAATCATGAGAAGTCATAAAGGAATCAAACCTCTTGTACCCTTTGTCTTGGTGATTGTTTCAAACCGTAAAGGGACTTTTAGCAAGCAAGCAAACATAGTTCTCTTTTTCTGAAACTGTAAAACCTTCTGGTTGTTGCATGTAAATATCCTCATCAAGCTCTCCATGCAAAAATGCAGTTTTTACATCTAACTGCTCAAGCTCCAAATCATGCATGGCCACAATACCAAGCAAAGCTCGAATCGAACTATGCTTAACAACTGGGGAGAACACATCTGTGAAGTCCACTCCTGGAATTTGACTGTAACCCTTTGCAACAAGCCTTGCTTTATATCTGGGTTCTTCAACTCCTGGAGTCCCTTCTTTCTTTTTAAATACCCATTTACAACGAACAGCCTTTTTACCTTTAGGAAGTTTCACAAGGTCCCATGTTCTGTTTTTGTGGAGTGATTCCATCTCTTCTTGCATAGCAAACATCCACTTTTCGAGCCTTCACAGTAATCGCCTCGAGAATAATTAGATGGCTCTTGATTCGTATCTATATCTTCACCACATTCAAAGCATAAGCAACTAGATCACCTCAAAGATATTTCTTTGGAGGTTTAATTTCTCTTCTAGTTCTGTTTTTGGCGATAGAGTATTGTGGTGAAGAAGCAACTCTATTCTCAATTTTTGTACTGGCTTGAGGAGTTGACTCTGTATTAATCTGATGCTCTACTTGTTTTTGATTTTCTTTATTGGAAGAGTCTTTAAGAGATAAGTTAGGTAGCATAGCAGTTTCATCAAAAACAACATCTCTACTAATCACAACTTTTCTATTTTCAGGACACCATAACTTATACCCTTTTACACCGACTTTATAACCAAGAAAAACACATTTAATGGATCTCGGTTCCAATTTTCCATTATCAACATGAGCATATGCAGACACCCAAAGATCTTTAAATCGAGAATAATTAGCAGGATTACGGACCATACCTCTTGTGGAGTCTTTTTCTCAATGGCAACGGATGGAGATCGGTTGATCAAAAACATGCGATGAAGCGCCGCTTCGCCCCAAAATGACTTGGTAAGTTGGCATTTGACAACATACATCGAACCTTCTCCATGATCGTTCGTTCATTCGTTCTCGCAACGCCGTTTTGTTGTGGAGTATGACGAATCGTCGGTGTCTTATGATTCCTTCCGACTTGCACAATCTATTAAACTCATCGTAACGTAACTCTAAGCCATTATGCATGCGGAGGTATTTTATCTGCTTTTTCCGTCTGTTTTTCAATCATAATTTTCCAAGACTTAAATGCGGAAAACACATCACTTTTCTCGCTTCGGAAGAACGCCCAAACTTTTTTCGGAAAAATCATCAATAAAGGTTAGCATATAATTAGCTCCACCTCTGGAAGGCACTCTAGATGGCCCCCCACAGTCAAAATGAATATACTCCAATGTTCCTTCGTGTTATGGATTCCTCTAGTGAATCGAACTCTCTTTTGTTTTCCAAAAACACAGTGCTCACAGAAATTCGGTTTGCAAATTCCTTGCCCATTAAGAAGTCCTCTTTGCTCAATTCGCCATGCCATTCTCACTCATATGCCCTAGGCGCATATGCCAAAGTTTAGTAATATCATCATCCGACAAGGACGAGGAAGCGATAGTTGCATCACGAGAATGATGAGAACCCCGCAAAACATATAACTTGGCAATCTTTCTCTGTCCTTTCATCACAACAAAGGACCCTTTGGAAATCTTTAAAACCCCACTTTCATTTGTATATCTGCATGCCTTTTGAATCAAGAGTACTCAACGAAATTAAATTTCTTTTCAACTCGGAACATGCCGACGTCACTAAGTGTTTCGACAACTCCATCAAACATCTTAACTTTAATTGTTCCAACACTGCGATTTTACACGTAAGTATTATTTCCCATCAAAACAACACCTTCGATAATCGTTTCGTAAGTTGTAAACCAATCCCGATTGGGACTCATATGGAATGTGCAGCTGAATCAAGTATCCACTCCTCGCTTACTTTAGAATCATTGTGAAGCGACTAGAAGTTCACCATCATTTGTAGTCTTCTACAACATCGCCTTCACGGAATTTTCTCGGTTGTTTTCCCTTTGATTCGCAGACCTCCTTTTAATCTTATTTTGTAGCTTATAGCACTCAGATTTAATGTGCCCTTTCTTCTTGCGAAGTTACAAGTTTTACCTCTGTTTGAAGACTTGATCTACCCTTAGATTTACCACGAGGATTCCGTTCTGTGTCCTACCACGATCATCATCGGCATTTCGATCTTGTCTCCCACGAACAATGAGACCCTCTCCCCGAGAGTCGGGTTTAACCACAAGATGTTTCATCTTATCATACGAGGTTAAAGAATCATAAACCTCATCAGCTGTTAGAGACTCACGGCTATATAAAATCGTGTCTCTAAAGGTTGAATAAGACAGCAACGAACAAAGTAGAATCAACCCTAGATCTTCCTTATCATATTGAACCTCCATGGCTTCCAAGTTTGAGAGAATTTCTTTAAACATCATTAAGTGTTCGTGTCTGACGCACCTTCCTCCAAACGATGAGCATAAAGACGCCGCTTCATATGCAACTAGCTTGTTAGAGTTTTCGACATACATATTTGTTCTAGCCTCTTCCATAATGCGTGGCGAGTTTTCTCTTTCATCACATCTTGCAAAATTTCGTTGGACAAATGCGGATGTAATTGTGTTAATGCCTTTCGCCTTTCGATCCGCTTTTTCTCTTCATCTGTTAATGTCGAAGGCATCTTATCTATCCCTAGCGGGGCATCCTCCAGATCCATCGTGCAAGAAGCGCTTGCATCTTAATTTGCCACAGCGCAAATCTAGTGTTGCGATCCAACAATGGAATTTCATATTTCAAAGACGCCATTACCGTGATCGAGATGAATAACCGGAAGCTCGATACCAATTTGTGAAAAAAATAGAATAAAATAAATAAAATAAAGAACACACAAATTTTACGTGGAAACCCTTTCGGGAAAAAAACTACGGGCAGAGGAGAAGAAAATTCACTATGTCGAAAAATTTGTATCAATACAAGAGGAATAGACTATGTCTATTTATAGGCTTGTAAAGCCATATTCTAGTAGGATTGAAACACCCTATCCTAATCAATATAAAATAGATGAAGTTTAATAAGGTTTAAAAAACCTTATTCTAAAATAAAATAAAAGAAATCTAGTTCTATATGGATTTTACTTTTATTTTATTTTCCATCATATTCTATAAGAATTTGGGTCACTTAATTCTAACAGTATTGTTGTCAGTCCATCTAAAACCTGTCAATGGTTTTAAATGTGCTATTCTCTTATAAATCTATAGCTAAAGTTTCATCAACCTAACAAGGAAATAAAACAAAAAAAGAACCCTGTAAGAATGAGAAAAGTTGGATTTATTTGCTCAACTCTTACCTATCAGCTTCTTCTATTGTTTTTAATAATTCTGAAAACTGTTTCATCTAAAGAAGAAGAAACAAAGGTGCATTCTCCTTTGTAATTGATATATATTCTCTTTATAACCCACTATCTGTCTGTAAATGTAACCCTACAAGTGTTCAACATGACAGAATTTTTACATTGTTTACTTGGGAGATGGTCCTTTGAGCCAAGCCTCTGCAGCTCGAAAACACTTGAGCCTTCTCAGCTCTGTCAAGGCAAGGTTAGCTTAGCTTTCTTACCCATACATACATTGATATATATATATATATATATGCACGTACGCATATCAGTTTGTTTCATTGGGTTTTGAACAGTGGACATGATGCTAAAGAGTCCATGATTTATAGCTATACAAAGAGCTTCAATGCCTTTGCTGCAAAGCTATCTAAAGATGAAGCTGAAATGTTAATGGGTACACGATTTTTTTTTTCTTTTTGGGTCCATTTAATTTCCATATTTTTTTTACATTAATAAGATTTGGTATTCGAGGTGTTTAGAAGTGGATGAAGTGGTTTGTGTGTTGCCAAATCGATATCACAAGCTACACACAACAAAATCATGGGACTTCATTGGGTTTCCACAAACAGCTAAAAGAAATTTGAAGCTCGAGAAAAACATTGTTGTGGGTCTGCTTGATACAGGTTTGAGGAAAACTTAGTTTTTTTTTTTTTTTTTTTTGCTTTACACAAATTATGTTTTAAAAATAAAAAAACAATATCTGGGAATTAATATGATGTAATTCCACTTACAGGAATCACACCACAGTCAGATAGCTTTAGGGATGATGGATTTGGTCCACCACCCCATAATTGGAAAGGAACATGCCACCATTTTCAAAATTTCTCAGGATGCAACAAGTAAAAACCATGTTTTATTTTTTAATATATTAATTCTTAGATTTATCAACTTAATCCCATGTTTTATGTCGTATTGTTAAAATTTTTAAAATTATTTGAAGCAATGTAATTATAAGATTGTTATTTTTGTAGTAATGGAGTGAGGTAAGGTTAGGCTTTATCAAATTTTAATTTAAGTACTAAATTAAAAAAAAAATTAAGTACGAATTGAATGTAAATATTAAATATGCTTTATTGGTGCTTAATGTTGATTATTTTTTCCCTTGGACCACCTTGATTGAGTTCTATCTATAGCAAGCTAGTAGGAGGTAAATACTTCAAGCTTGATGGTAACCCCGACCCAGCTGACATTCTATCACCTATAGACGTGGATGGGCATGGCACCCACACATCATCAACCTTAGCAGGAAACCTAGTCCACAACGCGAGCCTTTTTGGGCTAGCCAAAGGCACTGCTCGTGGTGCAGTGCCTTCAGCTAGGATAGCTATATACAAAGTATGCTGGGTCAGCTCAGGATGTGCCGACATGGACATCCTCGCTGCAATGGACGATGCTATCACCGATGGTGTGGATGTTATATCCATATCCATAGGTGGGGCGACTGAGGATTTTGTCACTGATTCTATATCGGTCGGTGCATTCCATGCCTTGAAGAAGGGAATTATCACGGTGGCTTCTGCTGGGAACGATGGCCCCAGCTTGGGTTCTTTGTCTAACAATTCTCCATGGCTTCTTACTGTGGCAGCCACTGGGATTGATCGACAATTTAGGAGTGCAGTCAAGTTGGGAAATGGACAAAGTTTCTCGGTAGGTTTGATATGAAGAAAATTTACTTTTTGTTGAATACTTGGAATCAAATCTAATTGGTTTGCTAACAGGGGATTGGGATTAACTTATTTGGAGCAAACGAAAAATTTTACCCCATTGTCAGTGGGGCTGATGTTTCCATGAATGCTGAAAGCAAGGAATTAGCAAGGTAGTACTTTGTTCATCATCATCTTCTAAAAAGTGGGAAAATTGACTGTTTGATTGTAATTACAGGTTCTGTTATGGTAACACATTGGATCCTGCAAAGGTAAAAGGACGGCTTGTTTACTGTATGCTAGGCCAGTTTGATGCTGATTCTGTTGTTAAAGGAATTGGAGGAATCGGCACAGTGGTCGAAAGCGAGCAATACCTTGATACTGCTCGTATTTTTATGGCTCCGGCCACCATGGTGAATATGACTGTAGGGGAAACTATAGATAAATATATACATTCCGCAAGGTATGAATATAGAATGTTCTTAAATGATTCCCTGTTGATGACGATAAATGCTAAAATGCTCAAATGATGATTAGCAGATCAGCTTCAGCAGTGATATACGGGTCACATGAAGTCAAAGTTTCAGCTCCTTTTGCTGCTTCATTTTCATCTAGGGGCCCAAATCCAGGCTCACAACATCTTCTCAAGGTATAAATAAGCTTTGAATTCTGTCTTTAATTAGGGCTTCGATATCTAAACAAATATACAGCCTGATATTGCAGCCCCTGGTGTGGACATCTTGGCAGCTTACACTCTTATGAATTCCCTCACCGGGTTAAAAGGTGACACCCAGCATTCAAAGTTCACTCTCATGTCTGGCACTTCCATGGCCTGCCCGCATGTTGCTGGTGTAGCCGCCTATGTAAAGTCATTTCACCCTACTTGGACACCAGCTGCAATCAGATCTGCAATCATGACCACAGGTAAGGATAAAAACATAGACCCATCAATCATTCTAACTCGATTCACTATTTCAATCGTGTCAAATCTTAACACTTCTTTGTAATAAACTAATAATAAGCAAAACCGATGAGCCGGAGGGTGAACAAGGATGCCGAATTCGCCTATGGTGCCGGCCAATTGAATCCTACCAAAGCCATAAACCCTGGCCTTATCTATGACATGGACGAGATGTCTTATATTCAATTCCTATGTCACGAAGGCTACAGCGGATCATCTATAGCTCATTTAGTGGGCACAAAGTCCATAAATTGCTCCTCGTTGCTTCCTGGATTTGGCTACGATGCCCTTAACTACCCATCAATGCAACTTAACATGAAAAATGGCAAACAGCAAAGTGTAGGTGTTTTCATGAGAAGAGTGACCAATGTAGGTCCAGCATTGGTGTATAATGCTACCATTGAAGCTCCCAAAGGAGTGGAAATCACAGTTAAGCCCAAAAGCCTAATCTTCGGTCGTAGCTTGCAGAAACGAAGTTTTAAGGTGGTGGTCAAGGCAAAACCAGTGGCAAGCACTGCATTTACGGTGCTATCAGCTTCGCTTGTATGGAAAAGCACTCGCCACACTGTGAGAAGTCCTATTGTAATCTATACTCTCCAAGACTAAAATATTACTAGTCATATATAAAAGGGGCCATGCAAGTGCAACCCGTTCTATATCTATACTATAATATTACTTTAAGTGGCAAATCTAGCGGGTGACAGGCCCGACATCTTGAAATTGAAATTCTTTGTTTAGGTAAAATTTTAAATTTATAATAGTAAAATTATACTTTACATTAAAATAATAAAATTTTAATTTAATTTTTTAAAAATTATAAAAATATAAATTATTAAAATAATAAAATTATATTTTTACTACCTTAAAAATACACCATTTAGTTTCAAGTTTTCAACCCATTAAAAATTTTCACGCTATGTCCATTATTACTTTCTCATTTCTTAATTAACATATTTGTATTATTATATTTAATACTACGAGGGTTTCGGTTACAGTTGAAGAAACTGCTTGTCTTCGGTATTTTCGCAGCGGGAAACATATGATCAAAACATCCCAATAGCAAAGCCTCTTTCTCTGCCTCTTTTCCCTCACAACCCCAGTTATTTCATTTCCTTTTTTTTTTTTTTTCCTGAGAGAGAGATTTTCGTTTGGTTTGTGCTCTTTGTTGCTTTGGATACTAGGGTGTTTTTTTTTTTTTTTCTCTTTTCTGTTCAATCATAGTATTTCAATCGAATTCTTCGTTGGAAGTTTGAAACTGAGAAACATAACTGAGTTTGGGTTCCTTTTTTTTTTCTTTTGGTTATATGTATGAAGAACAAAGTTGCCTTGATTTTTACTTAATTTGATACAGTCTAATTTGATATAAGAATATTTGGTAAGAAATGGATAATAACCCACACCAACATCCTTACCCCTATCACCATGGATACCCTCCAAATCAAGATCCTTATGCGGCTTTTCCATATCAATATCCTTATAACACTCCTCAGTACCCTCATGCACCGCATATGTATCCGCCCTCAGCCCATGCCCTTGTTGCAGCTCCCATTGATTATAGACATGCTCATTCTCATTCTGGACAAGTTCCTTATCAATATTCCCACCCAATACCTCCAAATCCTTCCCAACTCCAACATCATGGTAATTTCCAGTATGGTTCAACTCCTTATCCTTACCAGCAATCCCTATCTGGTCATTACCCACCTCCTGAAATTAATCCGCAATCATCCTCTACTTATCAACAGCCTGCACAATATCCTCCTCAATCATCATCCTCTTATCAACAACCTGCACAATATCCTCCTCCTGAAAGTAATTCTGAGCACCTCTCTAGACACGTTAGCTTCTCTGGTCATAACAGGCAGGACAGTACAAGTTCCTTAGGAGCAAATATGCGAAGCGCCTCACCTGCTTATCCGCCTTTGGATCATCAATTGAATAATATGCATTTGTCTGGTAGCCATTCGTCAGCTCCTGCATCACCCCCGGCACCTTCGGTGCCTATATTGGCCGCTGGTACTTCAACACCCGATTATGCGAGCAACTCTAGTAATTGGGAGGGGCCTAGTTTAGGCCGAGCTGATTTGGCTAATCGCTCTAGTTTTTCCCATAAGGATTCATTTAAGGGATCACAACAAGTGCAGGGTATGCAGATTGTACCGTTCCAGAAAGGTTCATTGAGAGTTCTGCTTCTACATGGAAATTTAGATATTTGGGTTCTTGAAGCAAAAAATCTTCCCAACATGGATATGTTCCATAAGACATTAGGTGATATGTTTGGAAATTTTTCTTCAAATATCTCAAAAAAGATTGGAGGGCGCTCGGAAGGGAAGAATACAAGTGATCCTTATGTCACAATTGCAGTTGCCGGTGCCGTTATAGGAAGGACTTTTGTGATCAACAATGATGAAAACCCTGTCTGGAGGCAACATTTCTATGTTCCTGTTGCACATCATGCTGCTGAAGTGCAATTTGTTGTTAAAGACAGTGATATTTTAGGGTCAGAGATTATAGGAGTTGTAACAATTCCAGTTGAGCAAATATACGCAGGGGAAAAGATTGAGGGAACCTACCCGGTTCTGAATGGTAATGGAAAGCCCTGTAAGCCTGGAGCCGTTTTGAAATTATCAATTCAGTACACACCAATGGAGAAATTGAGCTTCTATCATCATGGTGTTGGAGCAGGTCCTGAATATGTAGGGGTTCCTGGTACATATTTTCCTCTTCGGAAGGGGGGTAAAGTGACTCTTTATCAAGATGCCAATGTCCCCGATGGGTGTCTTCCAAACATAAAACTCGACCAGGGGATGCACTTTGTGCAAGGAAAGTGTTGGAGTGACATATTTGATGCTATTCGTCAAGCTAGGCGCTTGGTTTACATTACAGGGTGGTCAATTTGGCATAAAGTTAGGCTGGTGCGCGATGTTGCTCCTGCTTCAGATTGCACTTTGGGTGACATTCTTAGGTCGAAGTCCCAGGAGGGAGTTAGAGTGCTACTTCTGTTATGGGATGATCCTACTTCAAGAAGCATATTGGGATACAAAACTGTGAGTAACTTACTATTATGTTATTTCTCATACATAATAGCTTCACTGGTACCAGTAACGTAGGCAAAGCTGGGACTTTATTTCCTATCATCTGAATGTTAAGTCTATTTATAGTTAACTAGTTCCATATAATGAAGTACTTAAACCTAATGACAATATAAGCAGATGGTGATCATTGTGCGTACTAGATTAATGGAGAACATTACATATTCAAAATGAATGATGACAATGAGAGTATGTAAACTTTTATCACTTCATTCGTGTATTGTTGTTACACTTTTTCTTTTTTGAAGATAGGAGTTTATCACTTTTTTCAACTTTGAAAAGATTTGCATATTATGGTTGTTAATTAACTTCTTTAAATTGACAATACAGGATGGAATAATGACAACCCATGATGAGGAAACACGCAGTTATTTCAAACACTCTTCGGTGCACGTGTTACTTTGTCCTCGCATTGCTGGAAAAAAACATAGTTGGGTCAAACAAAAGGTTTGACCTAAACAACCATAAATGCATTCCTAACTCTGCAATTTTCTCCACTTCAATTTGGCAACCATAGACATTACTGCTAGATTGTTGTATTATTGGGAAATCATTATCAGCCTTATTAAGATTCTTGAGTCACAGTTTGCACTATTATCGTATGCGTGGTTGTTGCACTTGCAATTTACTACCAACCGTGTATGGACAGGAGGTTTGGGAATCAGAAAGTGTATTCAGCTTAGAGATTTCATACTTCTGAAGAAAAAAACTCTAGCTTCTTGACTGCCAAAAGTAGTATTTTCAACTTTTTACGTCTATAAGTTGCACTTCCAAACTTTGACAGAGTACAGCTGAATGAGGAAAATCCTATAGGTCTTTCAAATCCTTTTTTATTGATATATATTAGAATAATTCATAGACCAAATTCTAATTCCATTTTTGTATCTATACCATAATGGTGATTAACCTTTCAAAAAATAATTAGAGCCCTTTTGCTTCATGTTACTGTTATCTCATTTGAATAGGGACTGTGTTTTGTCGTCTAAATTTGATGGTTAATGCCATTCCAAGTCATTTTTTTGTTTCCCTTTTTAGTGGATTCTCAATTTCTCGTTATCAGTTTTTTTACTGGTGGCTGGTACATTTTATGAAGTTCAAGGGGATTGGAACCGTAGCCCTTAACCCTTCTGAGGGTAAACAAACACTAAGCCATCCCTAGATCATTGAGCTTGTTATATGGTATCTTGTTCCTTATGTTTGGCTAAAGCACTATATTTTTCTGATACAATTAATTATCAGGAAGTTGGAACGATTTATACACACCATCAGAAAACTGTAATTGTGGATGCTGATGCTGGGAACAGTAGTAGAAAAATTATTGCTTTTCTTGGCGGCCTTGACTTATGTGATGGACGGTATGATAATCCGGATCATGCTTTATTTAGGACACTACAAACATATCATAAGGATGACTATCATAATCCAACATATACGGTAACTATCTATCATTCTTGGTCTTTTGTTTTATGAAATTTGGGCAGCTGCAAAATTCAATGGTACTCTATCACAGTATATAAGATTTCCTGCACATTATTTAATTGCAAATTACTTGAGCAGGGTTCTACGGCTGGTTGGCCAAGAGAACCTTGGCATGATATGCACAGTAAAATTGATGGCCCAGCTGCATATGATGTTCTGGTCAACTTCGAGGAACGTTGGTTGAAGGCAGCCAAGCCTCATGGACTTAAAAAATTAAAAAAGCCCTTTGATGATGCTTTGCTGCGAATAGAAAGAATTCCAGACATTATGGGAGTTTCTGATTTTACTGAGAATGAGAACGATCCAGAACGTTGGCATGTTCAGGTAATTTTGCTACTTGAATTTGGCTTTTGTCATAAATAGTTGGTCTAGTGGGGGAGGTTCAATAAGTCAGGTTTTTTTTGGTGAATGTGATTTTCAAAAGCTTCTTCGACTTATGCTTTTTAGTTTTCTACAAAAGGTTTGTTTTTATTTATTGTTTGGGGGCTTCAAGTGCAGATTTTTCGCTCGATTGATTCAAACTCTGTAAAAGGCTTCCCAAAGGATCCAAAAGATGCAACAAGCAAGGTAGAGAGAAGGTTGCCCTTTGATTTGCTTTTTCTTTTATTTTGGCTTAATCATATATTCTACGTGTTTCCAGTGTAGAAGCTAACTGATTATTGTTTCCGTGACAGAATTTGGTGTGCGGTAAGAATGTCCTTATTGATATGAGCATACATACAGCGTATGTGAAGGCCATTCGTGCTGCCCAGCATTTCATTTATATAGAGAATCAATATTTCCTTGGATCCTCCTACAATTGGAGCTCGTATAAAGACTTAGGTAAGACAAATTAGATTTTGATGACCGTCATGTTTTGTGACTAGTTGTTTTGCAATAGCAATTTTGGGATGCTTGGATGTACGAGTTATGCATTTGAATAAGGTTAATATAAGGAGTTTGTTGGGGCTCAGTAAATATTGGTTCAAACATTGCACCAATACTATACATTTCTGTTTGAATTCAGAAAGAATATATATATATATATATATATATATAAAGAAGAAATAAAAGTAAAAAGATGAAGAACCAAACTTTTTGGTTAAACATATCAGCCAGATTATCAATGTATCAAGTCCAAGAGTTAAAAACTAATAAGAATATTTCATTAGTCCTATTTGTTCCTGGCTTTATCTGATATTTCTTGTATTGGATGCTTCATGGAAATTTTCATGGGAATAATAAGGCATTTGTTCATAGTTTGGTTCGGAACGCAATAACCTTGCATTCTTTTCATAGGTGCTGACAACTTAATTCCAATGGAAATTGCTCTTAAGATAGCCAGTAAAATTAAAGCAAATGAGAGGTTTGCTGCATATATTGTTATTCCAATGTGGCCAGAGGGTGTTCCGACAGGCTCTGCCACTCAAAGAATTTTATATTGGCAGGTACAGTTTTAATAAAAATCTTTTGTTAAAATGTTTAAAGCTTTGACTGTATTATTATCATTTTTAGGCTTCATCAAGATGTCTGCTTTGAAGCAAGTCCTACACAAGCTTTTGCTTGACACTGTTGGTTCAATTCGGGCGTTAAGACTTTGTTATACTGCTTTGGCATGAACTAAAGAATTTTGATTAAAACTAGATATTAAAAGGCCATTGATCTTGTTGCTGCTGTTGCAGAACAAAACCAGGTCAATGATGTACGAGACTGTTTACAGGGCTTTGGTAGAGGCAGGGCTTGATAGTACTTTCGTGCCAGAGGACTTTCTGAATTTCTACTGTCTTGGCAACCGTGAGCTTGATGGATATCAACCTCCTGCTGACGGAAGTCCTAGGGCTGCCAATTCTCCTGAGGTAATCTATACCAAGTCCCAAAAACCTTTTCTTTTTGGTAATTCAACGTCTTGGGCGATATCGTGGTATTCTAAGATCCTCAAACCAGACCCAAAAGCTTTGCCCAAGCTTCCAAGGCTGGTAAGAGCCATGATTGTATAGAATCAAGCCCATTTCACTTGAATATCTCAAGCATAACCCTAAAGTTCCTACACTACTAATATATTTTTCTGGTTTTTTGCATTCCAGGCTCTTAGTCAGAAAAGTCGAAGATTTATGATCTATGTCCATTCAAAAGGTATGATAGTTGATGATGAGTTTATAATAGTGGGATCTGCAAACATCAATCAACGCTCCATGGAGGGTACCAGAGACACGGAGATTGCAATGGGAGCTTACCAACCTCAACATACTTGGGCAGCAAAGCATTCTAGTCCCCATGGACAGGTAACCTTCTCAATTACATCTGTATTAATGATACGATTCCCTTGTTAACCAAATGAACCATGTGATCCTGGCAATACAAACATGGTTGTTTCTTGTATTCGCACCATTAAAAGTATGCTTAACTTTGTGTTGTTTATTATAGATCTATGGGTATAGGATGTCATTATGGGCAGAACATGTTGGAGTTGTCGAGGACTGCTTCGCTCGACCGGAGAGTCTCGAATGCGTAAGACGGATTAATCAAATGGCTATACTGAATTGGAGACAATTTGCAGCGGAGGAAGTGACAGAGATGAGAGGGCACTTAATGAAGTATCCGGTTGAAGTGGATCCCAAAGGTAAGGTCAAGCCCCTTCCCGGAGCTGAAACTTTCCCTGATACTGGAGGAAACGTTGTCGGCTCATTTCTTGGCATACAAGAAAATCTTACAATTTAACCAAATCTGCTACTATATCCACTATTCAAATACAAATTTGAAACTATATCCCTTTTATTTGTATACTTGTTAAATTGTCCAAAGCAAATTTTGTAGTTACCTGTATTCCTCGTTTCAAATAGAACTTATCATGCTTCTTTTTTTAGTATATTAATGTTTTCTTTTAGTATTTCAGATTAAAATCTTAACCGTGTTTTATTATTATTATAAAATTCCTCTTTTTCAATTAAAAAAATTCTCCACAATCTACATCAAAATTGGTTTAATAAAATTATCCCCTGGTTTCTTTTGAGAATATATAAATTTGTGGGGACTAGGGATCGTAGAGAAACTTGATTAAACTTCGATATCAACCGTACACGTGTACTTCCCCTCTTGAAATCCAGACTGTCTTTCCAATGTAGCCCACCAAAGCATAGATGGAATCGAATTGACACATTTTATCTTCTGTACCTGCCCCACATTTTATCCTCATACGATCCGCCTCTTTTCTTTTCTATTTTTATCGGATTAATTCAACAAATATCCACCCATTTTCATTTTTAAATTATGCCTAACACTTTGATATTAATCTTCTAACACTTCATTCTATTAACATAAGTTATAGATGTTTTCTATTTTTTATATTTATATAAATTAATTAAAAAATTTTATATTATGAAGTTTAAATTAATGGCATTGTGTATATAATATCTTTTACCTTTTAACTTAAAACAATTTTTTTATTTTTATATGAAATTTTAATAAGTATGTTTGTAATACAAAATTGTTATATTTTAATTTAATTTATATTTTTAAAATTTAGTACTATATATATATATTTTGTATTATTATTATTAATTAATTTCAAATCATATATTTTATTATTTTTACATGTATACATGTGTAATAGAATTTTTAAACATATTTAAAATACATTGATTATATAACAAATAATGCCATTAAAAAAATTAAAGATTTATGTGATAAATACATTCTAGTCCATGTATTTTAAAAATATCCTCCAAGTTAATATCGTATGCAGTACCAAAAAAGAAAGTTAATAATCGATATGATACTAATAATTTTAAAAATAATTAGAATATCTAAATCAAGACATATTAAATCTTCTATTATTATTATTATTATTATTATTATTATTATTATTATTATTATTATTATTATTATACACTGTTGATCAATTCACTGTTCCTCTTCTTCTTCATTTTCCTTTTCCTGCACAATAAAGAAAATTAATGACAACAACTTAAACTCGTTGGTAAGAAAATTAAGACAAATTAAATACCATCTACCACTCATTTTATAACAAAAACATATATTTCTAAATTCAAAATCGGAACTAAACTTTTATATGAGTTAAACTAAAACAATTATTTACATTTTACAAGTTAATTTCACAGACAGAAATAAAAATCTAGCAAAAGATAAACATGGAGGAAGAGCATCTGATGCCGCAGCCAGAATCATCATCATCATCTTCTTCTTCTTCTTCTTCTTCTTCTTCTTCTTTTTCCATTTTTGATCATGATCACGTTATCTCGTAGACCCTACCAACAAATAGCCCCACGTGTCAAATATTTTTTTAAAAAAGGAAGAGCTCCTACCATCAACAGCTAAGTTTCGGACACGTGTCAGAAATAGAGAGTGAGTAAGGTTTAGGCCCACACGCTGGATCTGACCACCGAACTAACCGTAGGGACCACCACCTTGGGAAAAATGCAAAAATGGTCCCGTTGGGTCCACCCATTTCTTCCCTATTGGGTCCCGTGCCCCACATCACATGACATGACAGTGGCCCGTTTGGCCCATCACAATGCACGGTCCACGGAATGCCCTCTTCCCCTGCTTTTTTGGTTCCAGTGTTGACCCACAACTTACGTGGACCCCACCCTCCGCCTAATCTCTAACCCCACATTACACGTGCACATCTTTTACAACACCCGTCACGTGCACACGTGCTTCCGACTCCTTGCACCCCTTTAGGCCTTTTACGCCTCCTAACCTTTAGGCTTCGCTCGCTCGTTCGTTCGTTCGTTCATGGCGGATGCACCAACTACGAAGCCACCAATCAGAGGTGTATGAAATTGAAACCCAAACATAGCAAGGAAAAAGAAACACTTTTTTTTTTTTTTTTGGTTCCTTCCCTTGTCATGGTTGCCAATCAATGCTTTGAAGATCGAGTCATGAACTGAAGTTCTTGTTTATCATAAATCTCCAAAGAAAAGTCTCTGAGCATCTGAGTCGTTGTCGTAGTAGTGGCACTGGCAGCAGAACTCGAACTCGGTGCCATAACCGACGTCGTCTTAGCCGCCTTGGAAACAGGAACCGTACAACTCGTAACTGCTACATTACTTTGAAGTTGACTTGGCGTTGCTGCTTGCATGGCGGACACGAACGACGATATGGGCCGAGCTGAAATGTTAATTACCGGTGTAGCTGTGGCTGGGAATGTGAATATATGAGGCTGAGTGGAAGGCCCGGCCATGGATGCCATAGGTGGTACCATGAAGAAAGCTCCTGGAACGACGGTGTTTGACGGTATGGCCCAAATTGGAACCAACCCCTGCGGCAAAACAGCGGCTTGTTGCTGCTGCTGCTGTTGAGGAGTAATAACAGGAGCCAAACCAGATGAAACTGAGACGGCGTCGTTTATGTCAACGTACTCGCTATTCGCGGGTCGTTTGTGCTTCTTTTTACTAGGGTCGCCGGATTCAGGGTTAGCGTTCGAGGTTGTTGGGATTTTAAGGGTCCCATTAACCGACATAGCGATGGCGGGGACGGTACCGGTTCCGGTGGCCGCTATTATCGCTGGTTCAGCGTGCTCCAATAGCCAGCGAATAGTTTCCCCATCCGACTTGTGACCTAATTCTCGGGTCAGCTGAAAGATCCGAGCCGCACAAGTAGCAGGAATTCGGATCCTCCGACCACGTCCCTCTACTTTCGTGTGACGGTCCTTCGTAGACGCTCGTTTCGGCGCGGCGGGTGCTGCCGTGACTGGCGGTACGGGTACACCTGACGGCACGTGCACCGCCATGGGCATCGCGCCTAAAGTTGTGTCTATGTCAGGCTCTTCTTTGGGGTTCTTCGACGGTGCGGCGTCTCCACCGCCGTTGATGCTGAGAACAACTGCTCTGGGATCCGCATCCTCGTCAACCTCAAGTTTATGAATTGCAGCCATTAGTTTAATTTTAAGAAGAAGCACAAAACCACGTAAAACGAAAGATAACAAAGAGGAGAGAAAAACGAAGCCTTGAATTTTATAAAGAGGATGAAAAGGAAAAACAAAATACTGTGGATTACATCTTACACGGGGAAGTCTTTTTGTACCGACTTTTTAATAATTTCGAACTTTAGATAAAACTCGTTTTATATTATAAAGTGATCAGCATTTAAATATTTTTATTTTAAAATAGTAAATATTATTACGAATTTATTTTATTTTTTATATAAAAAACAACTTCAAAATAAATTAACAAATAATATTTATTAAAGTTAAAAATACTAAAATCTCTAAACTTTACTTTTTTTTCATTTATATATAGTTTTAAAAAAAAAAACATTTTTTACGTGGTTGATCTAGTTAAAATTAAGATTGAGGTCTCTTAATATCTTGATGAAAAGAATCTACGGTTATCTACCGATTGTGGACTGTTGGACCCGCTAGATGATGACACGTGGTGGGCCCCGTTCCACAGGATTATTAGAAATCTGATCGTTCAGGGTCAAAGTTGGTGATGCGTCCGAATATCCAATTTGCAAATTCTATCGGTGTTTTTTATTCCAGAAATTTATTTGGTATATGTAGTCTTTATGTATTATTTTAAAATGTTCAAAGGTGGCATCTATTTCATGTCTAGTGTATTAAAATAATTTAAAATAAATATAAAGAAAATGGGACACACATGTGGTAATATTTTCATTAAGGTATTTTACTTTTTTTTTTAAGGTGCAATAAGTCTAATATAATTATAAATATAACTTTGTGTAATTACAATTAAATTATTATTATTATATAAACAAATTAAGAACTGATAAAATGTGGATTAAAGTCAACAAATTGATGCTAATTAAACTAAATTTCCCATACAAGCAGGGGTGTAGCCTCTAAAATCTTAAATTAATAAAGGTAAAATTACACTTTGATCCCTTAAAAAATAATAAAATTTTGATTTAATCTTTTAAAAATTATAAATATATAGGTTATTAAAATAAAAAATTGTATTTTTACTATTGTAAAAATTTACAATTTAATTTCGGCCCGCCAATTTTTTTTTGACTTCACCGCTCTACTTATAATGAGAATTAGAGACCTACGCATAAAATCGCACATGATAATTTTCAAACCTAATGCTCAAGACTTTTCAATATCAAACAAACATCTTTCAATATTGTTTTCTTTATTCATAATACTTAAACTTAAAATTTTATTTCGAAAATATTAAATTTCGAATTAAATTATTATCTTATATATTATTAGTGGAGTAAAAAAAACTACACAAACAAATATGGGTTAATACCACTTATTTTTAGAGTGTATTAAAATAAATAAAAAAAATACTTTGATATCTTTTTAAAGCCGCTTGTAGAGTTCTCTTACTACACAAATAATGTATAGAATAATTACCCATTCCCAATTACTTATGATTACTAATATTGTTTTTTTTTTTTTTTCCTTACAAAGGTTAACTGTCCAAGAAAATCGAATCATTCCAATTTGCATGGGTGACCATGAGATTAGTGCCCAAGAAAAACAAACCCATGTTAAGTTATCCAATATATTACATTATTGTATTTAGCTCACTTGGTTTAGATGTATTTTATTATTTAGTTGAGAAAAATATAATATTATGTAAAAGAATATGAGAAAATATTTAATACATTGTTAATGAAATTTGTAGATTTTGTAAATAGAATCAAAGGTTGATAAATATTTTAAAAAGTATAATATTTATCTGAAGAATATTTCATTAAATTATTATTGTTATTGAATATATTTTTAACAATTTCTTCAATATTAGTTAAAAAATGTTGATATGAAAATTTATCAAAATTTTCCAATAGATTTTAAGGTCTTGTATTCTCATTTTTGTAATAGAAACTTAAATGTTAAATCTACTAAGGACAAAGTTAGAAAAAAATTTTAGGGGTCGAAATTAAATTATCTATATTTTTATAATTTTTAAAGAATTAAATAAAAAATTTATCATTTTTAAGGGAGTCAAAATAAAATTTTAACGTTACTAATTTGAACATTTTAAAAATTTAAAAGGCCAAAATAATAAATTTTCCAGGAAAATCCGCCTCTGAAATCTAACACAATATAAATGTAATTAGTATTTTTTTTCCTTCAGTCACTTATTTGAATAAATCAATATCAATTTTTATTTTATTTATACATATAATTTTCTTTTATTAAAAAAATTCTAGTTAATTTTTAATTCGATTAATGTATTATTTATAGTGAATATGATAACCAATAAGTTTATCTATTTTTTATTAATGTATTAAGTTAAAATATTATATTAAAATAATTTAAAAATAGCTGTACTTAATATACATACTTAATGTAAAAATGTCAAAAATTAAAGGAATGAAGTTGATCAAAACTCTAAAAATGAAGGGCAAAAATGTCTTAAAATAAATATTACAACTGGAATCTGACATTACACGAGCAAAAATTGGCATTGAAATCAACCTTATATTTTGGAATCTATTGTAAATGTATAATTACATGTTGAAAACAAACTTCAGGAGCCAAATGTATGAATGTAAAAATATTCCCAAAATATAAAAATGATTTTAACCAAACACTCTAAAACAATTGTGTTAGGTTTTTTTATAAGATAAGAGTCCAATTTTTTCTCATTAAAATATAGAAATACATAAATATATTCAAAATAATATTCATTATTATATAAAAAATAATACAATTAAAATGAAATTCGATTAATGTTAAGTCAATCAAAATTTTCTCAGTATAATGCAAAGTTTGTCTGTCAGTAAAAAATTCAATTTTATGCTGAGGAAAAAAAAAAAAGGACAAAAAGAGCAAGTGAGGTGTGAAGGACCAGTTGGAGGCGTGGGGGCCAAATTCTGGTATTTGTAGGAAGCATTAAGCATAGGAGGGAGGGGCGGTTGAGGGGTTTCCCCCAATCCCCACCACCATGCATGCGGGAGGTACCTCTGGTGGTTCAACTTCGACAAATGGAAGTCCTCCATTACTTCTCAAAATGCATCCCCCCTTCTTAACAAATGATCATCACTCCTTATTATTACTGTTAATTTTTTATATCACTATTCACGCCCACACCACATGTTTTAAAAAACTACTGGTATAAACTGTAATATAAACACTTAGCTGTTCACAACTTTTTAGAACTTTAACCCAACAAATTAAATAAAAGGTGAGAGATTTTTTTGGGTTGCTTAGCTGAGGAGGGATGCTGAATGCTTGATTCTCAAAAACTCATGAAATGAGAAACTGGAAATTAGGAAAATATGGAAATGGAAGTGAAACAAATGTTTTTTTTTTTTTTTTTAATTTTCGTAAATACCTAACTTATTTTATTACTCGACCAACTTTGTTTACTTTTTTTTCCAGGAGAACTTTTGGAATAAGTGGCAGGGAAAATGGATTAATATGAAAGCATAAATGGTAAGCAAGAGTGTATGGGTGTCTGTAACAGACCAGGACTTAAACATCGAGCGACCCTGTTGTCTTGTAAGTTGTCGCCTGTAAAGGTACTCAACCAAGCTGTGGTGTACGGCAACAGATCTAAGGTGGGGGGCCAATGCCCTAATCTGTAAATCCGACGGCTCCACCACTAATTTACACCCTTATAGTGGACCCTACCACATAGGACTCTTTCAGTCTAGGTAGGGCCCCTTTCAAAGCAATTGCTAGTGTGGTGGGATCCCACCATTTTCGCTGATCTCGTGAAGGAGCAAAGCACCATGAACCATGGGACCCCAACCAAACCAAACCCCCTTTGGTGGTGGTGGGGTAGTATTTGAGGGTAGGCCACAATGGGGTATGCCCACTGCCACCCCTCTTGCCAGTTGCCTTTTAAAAGTGGTCCCCTCTCAGTTTCATCTATTGGATGGGGACCCCTTATTGGGTGGGGCTCCATTTCCCATTTATTTTTTTCTTTTTTAAGTGAATTTTAAATTTCTTTGTGGTCTCAAATGTGTGCGTGTACATGTACCCCACTGCGCCACATGTGCTTTTTGCATCTGCAACGAGGGGACGGGCAGATAGGGCTTTATTAGCCTGTATCACACCACAATCCACTAATGACATTGGGGCACCCCTTTTTGATTATTTAATACATGAGGGACGCTTCATCTTTCTGGTGGGACAATGGGACCTCACCTCCCCTCCTCCACCCCCATCCGCTCTTAATAGTTTGGACCACTTCTTTCTTTTTGATTTAATCAAGTACAAGGGATTGATTTACAATTGAAACACAATTACAAAGTTTGGATCAAGTTTATGATTGGCATTTCCCAAAGTGCCTTTTTTTTTTTTGGCTTATTTGAATGTGAGCTGACAAGTTCGGATCACATTAATTTCCCTCAATTTTAAGATTTAGAAATAGGGGTTGTTTAGATATTCAACCTGGAATTTAGTGTTAATTGAGACTTTATTTCAATGGAAGCCTTTTGTCACTGCATCATAGGCTCAGTTCACACTGGTATCTTATAAATTTGGTTAAAGAATACAACAGCAACAAAAACATGTATCCGACCAAAAAATAGAACTCACTGCCTTGAACCATGAATGCTTGCAGCTTCACTCTTTAAGATCTAGACATAAGTGTACTTTGTTTGAGCTTCAACTACAAGCTCAACAATTTTTTCTGCCAAAAAGACAACATCGAATATGTTAGCTCTGCCTATATTAGTTTGATCAATAATATGGTTGGCATGATGTCAATGAATTCAAGATATTTTAAGGGGAAAGAATCTGTCCAATTTACCTGCTAGGGTTTCAATCAGTGGAACAGGCTCCAATAGCTTTTCAGTATTTCAAGTGTTTGCCTAAAGACCAAATATAGATTAGGAAAGGTATCGGAAAAAGAAAGACATAAACTAGGAAGTAAGTACGTGAATATTTTATCAACTACTTGGTGTACTTGTTAAAGAACGGCTCTCTCTTTTTACCTGGATCAAATACTTCAAATCAGCAAAGCTCGAGTTTAAAGATGTTAAGCCAAAGGTTGATAGTTTGAAAATTATCTAATGATTCTAACATCATCCTTTCAGAGCAAGAAAGATGGAACTGTTGCTTTCTTCCACCCTTCCTTGGTATCGTAAGATGTGATAGAAGGCCAATTCCAATAATGTCCACAGCCAGAGAAAGAAACCAAGGAATCCATGATCTAATACCATATCTTCTAATGAACAATAAATGGCCTGGTAATAAAGAGGACCTCCCCGAGAATAAATACAGCTCCATTAACACACTTCTCCGATAAAATCATGGAGACGGTACGCCTTTCAATAGTTGAAGCTGTAAAAGGAAAAATTGCAAATTTTGGTGAAGTTTCCCCATCAATTTAATATAAGTAATAAATCACGAAATTTTAACAAAATAATCACTTTGAGGCTTCATAATTGCATGCTGTTGTTTACTTCTCTGCACCCATAATGGGTCAGATATCATCCGAGCACTCTCTCCATAAAGGGAAGCCCCCAATTTTATGTTGTATCATCAGAATCTTTCCAACATTTGGTGTCTCTCCTCCATGCAGAAGCATTTTATATCCACAGTTCCGGCATAAAGCTACTCTAACCGTCACCCTCATATACAGCAACTACCAAATTACTAGGTGAAGGCTTAACACCAAAATATTAGAAACAATAACTTAGGTGAAGATTTAGACTTTGCTCGGTATGGTGGAAAGAAAATTGGAAAGATAGAAAATTGAAGGGATAAAAAACTACAAGGATGGAAAGCATAAATTTTCTTTCCATAGGTGTGATTGGAAGGAGAGATGGAAAAATGGAAAGAAAAATGAAAGGCTCATCTTTTCAATTTGGAAGGATTGATTTTTATGTATTGGGATGGAAAATAGTGATCTTCCTATTTTCTTTTCTCTCACTTTACTTTCCAACCATGCACACTCAAAATTTATTTTCCTCACTTTTCCCCTCTCTCCCATCCCTCCACTTTTCCACCCAGCCAATCACACCATTAAAGTGGATATCTCAGATGATGAATGTTTCTTACTTGGTAGCTTCCTAACAGCAATAAAATTCCATCTCTTATCACCATAGTATTGCTCTGCCACAACTTCAACCAAATTTCCCAAGTCCTTTAGTGCAGATATGTACAACCCATAAGGGAATGACAAAGGGTCAGCCAAGCCAGTATGGCTCTCTTCAGGGGCAGTATCGATTATATGCTCGTTGATGGCAGTGAGTGTGCCCAAAGTTGCAGTTACTGCATAAGTGTACCAAATTGTTCAATAAGGGAAAAACTACAGACAACGAAAAAGAAGATACAACTTGAGGAAAACTTTTCATCTTCTTTACTTAGATATGCAGCCACCAAGGAAGAAGGGGATGGGGATGCCACATTTAAATATTTAATTGGATCCTAATTCCTAATAAAAATATACTCAAAACACTACAATTAAAGTGCTGTGTGCTAATGCATTTCTTTCTCAGCTTCAGAAGCAATCAATTAGATGATTAGTTTAAATCAAGTAGGGGGAGCTATACATAAGTATCCAATGTTTCCAAAGTTTCACAGAAACCTGCTTCTGGACCTATCTCTGAATTGGAGAACCTTTCAGGAAGCAGCCATGTGAATCCCTGTAGGACAAACTTCAATAACAGAATAAGATACCAATACTCAAAATTCAGAACACAGTCCAAAGTCTTTCACAAAACCTTGCTTGCATTACAAGCTCAAACATAAAATTCCATAGTCCATGAATACCAAAAACTTGGGAGATATATTATCCACAATGGTATCAAATATTAAATCTAC
This sequence comes from Gossypium longicalyx, assembly GCA_025698465.1. Taxonomy (NCBI): domain Eukaryota; kingdom Viridiplantae; phylum Streptophyta; class Magnoliopsida; order Malvales; family Malvaceae; genus Gossypium; species Gossypium longicalyx. Next base: position 6,955,913 of record CM047005.1, read on the forward strand.
CAGAGCTGCTAACTGGAAAACTACAAATTTTCAGAGATAATCATGGTATACAATTACGCCCCATTTAATGAGAGCTTTCTGATCCAATATCTCAAATAATACATGTAAAAGGCAATTTCTTTGTTCTTTTCATTTAATTTTGCGTTGCAAAATGGTGTTCCTTCATTTTGCATTTCATTTATGACAAAAGAAGGTAGAGACAATAGCCAAAACTTAGACAAGCATAAATGAAACAGAGAAAGTCAGCCACTCTAAACTAATCAACCATATAAGATTCTAATATTTGGCAGCACAAGCAGTAACAATAGATTTAATGCACTTGAACGTTTCAAAAACCAAAATTATAATCGTCATTAACTTAGAACAATATAAAATTAGCTATAACCTGCCGAAACAAGTGGAAAAAAATATACATAGAAAAAAGCTTACATTGGCAAGAGATTGCAAGGAGTGCACATTGTCTTTGTTCCTCCTAACCCATGTCTTATAAGCCTCCATTGATTAACAAACTTTAACAAGTAATCAAAAATCAGAAATTTCATAACACCAACTCGTTGAGTCACAAACAAGCCATTTCATGGTCAATCTTTACCGAAATTTGAAATTTTGGAAGAAACCCAGATTAGCAAACAGCCAATCGATCAACTTTTTTTTTCATTTGGCAATTTAAACGTAGACTTTGATTCTGCAGAAGATAAACGGAATTATTTACTACAAGTTGAAGACGGAAAGGGTGTATCGGAAAAAAGTGAATGAGGAGGGTGCGCCTCTTTGTGTACTTTCCAAAATTGTGTGTACATTGTACTGTAATGTAGGATATCACTGGTTTCAGTTACGGTCTGTATTTTTCGATGAACCCAATTGATGTAACATAGCACGAATTTTAGCTGCGGGGATATAACACTCTTTACTAGAGGTGATGGAAACAGACTATCCATCATAACTCTAAGGCTGCGATTAGAGGAATGATGCCTATATTTATTATTAGTGTAAAAATAATATTAATGGTAAGATCAGATACTCTAATAACACGTGTAAAAATAATCCTACTTTTTGTATTTAAATCTTCGATTTAAAAAAAATTTAATGATTTTGATATGACAACCTATATAATCATCTACATATAATTTTATATTGATATGATATTATTTATTTTATATGTTAATCTTAACAAATATTTTTTAAAAATATAAAAATTAAAAATATTTACAATTTTAAAAAATTATAAAAAAATTAAAAAATAACATGGAATATATGTGTATTATTATTTGAATTGTCATATTTAAAATTTTAATATTTTAGCCCATATTCTTATAAAAAAAAGAATTTGACTCTTTTTAAAATATTGACTATTAAATTAGACTTTTTAAAATGATTAAAGACTAAATTTAATTAAAAAAGGAATAAAAATTAAACAAAATATATAAAGATTGAGAGAAGGCTTTATATTTTGTTGAAAATATTTTAGTAAATGGACAAGAATGAATTAATTAAAGTGTTTGTTAAAGAGAAGCCCATTCAGAAGTAGTTGAAGCCCAGCAATAAATAGACCAAAGAACGACGCGTTGAAAATGCATCTGACCCTTTTTGAGTTTGATTTTAGCGTGAACGCGAAGTCAAAACGGCACCTAGTAAAATCACGAATTATTATTATTATTTTTTAAATTTCTGCAAAATTGGTTCAAGATGCATTTGATCCTTGAGTTTGGGTAAGATTTGTAATCATATTTATCGGTTTTGTGTTTGCTTGAAATTGCGTTGTTCTTTTTCTATTCTGATCTCATAAAATCTTCTCTACTTATTTAGGCTTTTGGTTTTGCTTTTAGTCAAAATCAAATAGAATTGTAGCTTTTTGGTACTTTAATTCTTTGTGTGCAACAATCTATCAAAATGGTAACAAAAGTATAAGAAAAATCATGGGTTTTGCTTAAAATGTCCTAATTTTGCTCAAAATCGGTTGCTAACGAAGTTTCTTTTTTGAGCTAATAACCCAAGTTTATTTTACTTATTCTTGCTTCTGTTAATGTTTATTCATTGACTGATACAGTGGAGGCTTAGAGCTTTTATGTGTGAGTCTGTTGAAGTTCACAATGTGAATTTTGATCTGCCTAAAGGAACCGATAAGGTATGCGTTTTTTTTTACAAGAACTCAGGATGTTTTAAGGTGCTTAATTTATGAGGAATTTAATGTAGCATATACCTAAGCTGACTCATGGTTCGTATTTTCTCAGTTAAGCATGAAGGATTAAGTAGCTTGGATTCGTACCAATTTGATCAAGGAGAGAAATGCTCATGAAAGGGGAGTCTGTGTGAGTGTTTTAAAAGTTTAGTCTTTGAATTAGGATTGTAATTTTCTGTTGAAAGTTTCGTCTTGGAATTAGTAGTTCACTTGAATTCCCCGTTGAAAGTTTGAAACTGAGAAACACAGTTGAGTTTGGGTTCCTTTTTTTTTGTTATATGTATGAAGAACAAAGTTTCCTTGGTTTTTTCTGTTGTTTACTTGATTTCATACCGTCTAATTTGATATAAGAAATGGATAATAACCCACACCAAAATCCTTACCCTTATCACCATGGATACCCTCCTCCAAATCAAGATCCATATGCGCCTCTGCCATATCAATACCCTTATAACTCTCCCCAATACCCTCCTGCACTGCATATGTATCCACCCCCAGTCCATGCCCTTGCTGCAGCTCCCATTGACTATGGACATTCTCATTCTTATTCTGGACCGATTCCTTATCAATATTCACACCCAATACCTCCAAATTCTTCCCAACCTGCTCCCCAATATCATGGTAGTTTTCAGTATGGTTCAACTTTTAATCCTTACCAGCAATCCCTATCTGGTCATTACCCACCTCCAAAAAGTAACCCGCAATCATCCTCCACTTATCAGCAGCCTGCACAATATCCTCCTCAATCGTCCTCCTCTTATCAACAACCTGCACAATATACTCCTCCTGAAAGTAATTCTGAGCTCCTCTCCACACACATTAGCTTCTCTGGTCATAACCGGCAAGACAGTACAAGTTCCTTAGCAGCAAATACGGGAAGTGCTTCACCTCTTTACCCGCATTTGGATCATCAGTTGAGTAATTCCGAGCTCCTCTCCACACACAATAGCTTCTCTGGTCATAACAGGCAAGACAGTACAAGTTCCTTAGCAGCAAATTTGGGAAGTGCCTCACCTGCTTACCCGCTTTTAGATCACCAATTGAGTAATATGCATTTGTCTGGTAGCCATCCGTCAGCTCCTGCATCACCTCCGACACCTTTGGGGCCTCCATTGCCCGCTGCTACTTCAACACCTGATTATGCAAGTGAATCTAGTAATTGGGAGGGGCTTAGTTTAGGCCGAGCTGATTCAGCTAATCACTCTACTTTTTCCCATAATGATTCATTTAATGGATCACAAAAAGGGCAGGGTATGCAGATTGTACCTTTCCAGAAAGGTTCATTGAGAGTTTTGCTTCTACATGGAAATTTAGATATTTGGGTTCTTGAAGCAAATAATCTTCCCAACATGGATATGTTCCATAGGACTTTAGGCGATATGTTTGCGAATTTTTCTTCAAATATCTCAAAAAAGGTTGGAGGGCGCTCGGACGAGAAGATTACAAGTGATCCTTATGTCACAATTGCAGTTGCTGGTGCTGTTATAGGAAGGACTTTTGTGATCAGCAATAATGAAAACCCTGTCTGGATGCAACATTTCAATGTCCCTGTTGCACATCATGCCGCTGAAGTGCAATTTGTTGTTAAAGACAGTGATATTTTGGGGTCAGATATTATAGGAGTTGTAGCAATTCCAGTTGAGCAGATATACGCAGGGGGAAAGATTGAGGGAACCTACCCGGTTCTGAATGCTGCCGGAAAGCCCTGTAAGCCTGGAGCTGTTTTGAAATTATCAATTCAATACACACCAATGGAGAAATTGAGCTTCTATCATCAGGGTGTTGGAGCAGGTCCTGAATATGTGGGGGTTCCTGGTACATATTTTCCTCTTCGGAAGGGGGGTAAAGTGACTCTTTATCAAGATGCCCATGTTCCTGATGGGTGTCTTCCAAACATAAAACTCGATCAGGGGATACACTTTGTGCAAGGAAAGTGTTGGACTGACATATTTGAAGCTATTCGTCAAGCCAGGCGCTTGGTTTACATTACAGGGTGGTCAGTTTGGCATAAAGTTAGGCTGGTGCGCGATGTTGCTCCTGCTTCAGATTGCACTTTGGGTGATATTCTTAGGTCGAAGTCCCAGGAGGGAGTTAGAGTGCTACTTTTGTTATGGGATGATCCTACTTCAAGAAGCATATTGGGGTACAAAACGGTGAGTAACTTATTATTGCATTATTTCTCATACATAGTAGCTTCATTGTTACCAGTCATGTTGGCAAAGCTGGGACCTTATTTCCTATCATCTGAATGGTAAGTCCGTTCATGGTTAACTAGGTTCAATATAATGAAGTGTTTAAACCTAATGACAATACAAGTAGATGGTGATCATTGTGCGTATCAGATTAATGGAGAAATGACATGTTCAAAATGAATGATAACAATGAGAGTATGTAAATTTTGATCACTTCATGTGTACTATTATTACACCTTTTTTTGAAGATAGGAGTTTATCACTTTTTCAACATTGAAAAAATTTTCTTATTATGGTTGTTAATTAACATCTTTAAATTGATAATACAGGAAGGAATAATGGCTACCCATGATGAGGAAACGCGCAGTTTTTTCAAACACTCTTCGGTGCAAGTGTTACTTTGTCCTCGCATTGCTGGAAAAAAACATAGTTGGGTCAAACAAAAGGTTTGGTCTAAACAACCATTTGTTTTAACTATTCTATCTCATAAATGCATTCCTAACTCTGCAAATTTGTCCAATTCAATTTGACATCCTTAGAGGTTACCGCTTGATTGTTGTACTATGGGGAAATCATTATCAGCCTTATTAAGATTCTCGAGTCACAGTTTGCACTATTGTTGTACGTGTGGTGGTTGCACTTTGCAATTTACTACCAACCATGTATGGGCAAGATGTTTGGCAATCAGAAAGTGTATTTAGCTTAGATATTTCATAGTTCTCAAAAAAAGAAAAAAAATCTAGCTTCTTAATTGCCTAAAGTAGTATTTTCAACTTTTTATATCTGTAAGTTGCAGTTCCAAACTTTGACAGGGTACAGTTGAATGAGGGAAATACCATAGGTCTTTCAGATCCCTTTTATGGTTATATATTAAAATAATTCATAGACCAAATTCTAATTCCATTTTTGTATCTATACCATAATGGTGATCAACCTTTCAAAAAAATAATTGGAGCCCTTCTACTTCATGTTACTGTTATCTCATTTGAATAGGGATATAGTTTTGTTGTCTAAATTTGATGGTGAATACCATTCCGCAATTTTGTTTTTGTTTTCCTTTTTTAGTGGATTTTAAATTTCTCATAGGCCTGTGAAATAGCAAATCTTTTAGTTCATATGCTAAATGTCTTGTTATCAGTTCTATTTATTGGTGGTGGCTGGTACATCTTAGGAGGTTCAAGGGGATTGGAGTAAACACTAAGCCCTCCCTAGATTATTGAGCTTGTTATATGTTGTCCTGTTCCTTTTGTTTGGCTAAAGCACTATGTTTTTCTAATGTAATTAATCATCAGGAAGTTGGAACGATTTATACACATCATCAGAAAACTGTAATTGTGGATGCTGATGCTGGGAACAGTCATAGAAAAATTATTGCTTTTGTTGGCGGCCTTGACTTATGTGATGGTCGGTATGATAATCCAGATCATACTTTATTTAGGACACTTCAAACATATCATAAGGATGACTATCATAATCCAACATATACGGTAACTACTTACAATTCTTGTTCTTTTGTTTTATGACATTTGGACAGCTGCAAATACAACGGTACTCTACCGCAGTATATAAGATTACCTGCTCATTATTTAATTGCAAATTACTTGAGCAGGGTTCTACGGTTGGTTGTCCAAGAGAACCTTGGCATGATATGCACAGTAAAATTGATGGCCCAGCTGCATATGATGTTTTGGTCAACTTTGAGGAACGTTGGTTGAAGGCAGCCAAGCCTCACGGGCTTAAAAAATTAAAAAAGCCCTTTGATGATGCTTTGCTGCGGATAGAAAGAATTCCTGACATTATGGGAGTTTCTGATTTTACTGAGAATGAGAATGATCCAGAACGTTGGCATGTTCAGGTAATTTTGCTACTTGATCTTGGCTTTTGTCATAAATGGGTTAGTCTAGTGGGTGAAGTTCAAATAAGTCATAGGTTTTTCTTGGTGAATGTGATTTTCAAAATTTGCTTTGACTTTGACTTTTTAGTTTTCTACAAATGGATTATTTTTATTTATTGTTTTGGGGCTTCACATGCAGATTTTTCGCTCGATTGATTCAAATTCTGTTAAAGGCTTTCCGAAGGATCCAAAAGATGCAACAAGCAAGGTAAAGAGAAGGTTGCCCTTTTATTTGCTTTTTCTTTTACTTGGGCTTAATTATATATTCTTAGGGTTTCCAGTGTAGAAGCTGACTGATTATTGTTTCCATGACAGAATTTGGTGTGCGGTAAGAACGTCCTTATTGATATGAGCATACATACAGCCTATGTGAAGGCCATTCGTGCTGCCCAGCATTTCATTTATATAGAGAATCAGTATTTCCTTGGATCCTCTTACAATTGGAGCTCTTATAAAAATTTAGGTGAGACATAAATTAGATTTTGATGGTTGTCATGTTTTGTGGCTAAAGTGAGAAGGTTGCATGGACCTTGCTTTGCAATAGCAATTTTGGAATGCTTGGATGTACGAGTTATGCATTTGAATAAGGTTAATATACGGAGTTTGTTGGGGCTCAGTAAATATTGGTTCAATCTTTGCACCAATACTATTCATTTCTGTTTGAATTAGAAAGTGGTAAAAATCTTAGACTTCGATATATATATGTATAGAAGAAATAAAAGTAAAAAGATGATGAACCAAACTTTTTGGTAAACATATCAGTCAGATTATCAATGTATCAAGTCCATGTGCTAAATACTAATATGAATATTTTGTTAGTCCTATCTGTTCCTGGCGTTATCTGATATTTCTTGTGTTGGATGCTTTATGGAAATTTTCATGGGAATAATAAGGCATTTGTTCATAGTTTGGTTCAGGACGCAATAACCTTGCATTCTTTTCATAGGTGCTGACAACTTAATTCCAATGGAAATTGCTCTTAAGATAGCCAGTAAAATTAAAGCAAATGAGAGGTTTGCTGCATATGTTGTTATTCCAATGTGGCCAGAGGGTGTTCCAACAGGCGCTGCCACTCAAAGGATTTTATATTGGCAGGTAGAGTTTTAATGAAAACTTTTTGTTAAAATGTTTAAAGCTTTGACTGTATTATTGTCATCATTTTTAGAATTCCTCAAGATGTCTGCTTTGGAGCAAGTCCTACACAAGCTTTTGCTTGACACTGTTGGTTCATTTCGAGCATTAAGACTTTGTTTATACTGCTTTGGCATGAATTCTCTGAGAATCATATCTTTTTGTCTTAACTAAAGAATTGTGATTAAAACTAGATATTAAAAGGCCATTGATCTTGAATTGTTGCTGTCATTGCAGAACAAAACCATGTCAATGATGTATGAGACTATTTACAGGGCTTTGGTGGAGGCTGGGCTTGATAGTACTTTCGTGCTAGAGGACTTTCTTAATTTCTATTGTCTTGGCAATCGCGAGCTTGATGGATATCAACCTCCTGTTGACGAAAGTCCAAAGGCTGCCAATACTCCTGAGGTAATCTATACATGTCCCTAAAACCTTTTTTATTTTTGGTAATTCAACGTCTTGGGCATTATCATTGCATTCTAAGACCCTCAAACCTGACCCAAAAGCTTTTGCCAGGCTTCCAAGGTGGATAAGAGCCATGATTGAATATCTCAAGCATAACCCTGAAGTTCTTACACTAGTAATATATTTTTCTGGCTTTTTTGCATTCCAGGCTCTTAGTCGAAAAAGTCGAAGATTTATGATCTATGTCCATTCAAAAGGTATGATAGTTGATGATGAGTTTATAATAGTGGGATCTGCAAACATCAATCAACGCTCCATGGAGGGTACCAGAGACACTGAGATTGCAATGGGAGCTTACCAACCTCAACATACTTGGGCAGCAAAACGTTCTAGTCCCCTTGGACAGGTAACCCTCTCAATTACATCCGTATTAATGATACAATTCCCTTGTTAACTTAATGAACCATGTGATCCTGGTAACACAAACACGGCTGTTTCTTGTATTTTCGCCATTATATGCCTAACTGTGTGTTGTTTATTATAGATCTATGGGTATAGGATGTCATTATGGGCAGAACATGTTGGAGTTGTCGAGGACTGCTTCGCTCGACCAGAGAGCCTTGAGTGCGTAAGACGGATTAATCAAATGGCTAAACTGAATTGGAGACAATTTGCGGCGGAGGAAGTGACAGAGATGAGAGGGCATTTGCTAAAGTACCCGGTTGAAGTGGACCCCAAGGGTAAGGTGAAGCCCCTTCCTGGATCTGAAACTTTCCCTGATACTGGAGGAAGCGTTGTCGGCTCATTTATTGGCATACAAGAAAATCTTACAATTTAACCAAATTTGTTACTATATCTACTATACAAATAAAGTTTCGAAACTATAAATGAAATATTTATTTATACTCTATAGTTTTAAAAGTCCATTTTATACAAATTTGTATAGTTAAATCCAAAACAAATTTTGTACTTACCTATATTCATCGTTTCAAATAGAAATAATCTTTGTTCTTTTGTTAGCATCTTTTTTCCTCTATTAATGTTTTATTTAGTATTGTTGTTGTCACGTTTTTCATATTAAAAAAATCTAATCACTAAAATCTTGACAGATTTAAAAAAATATATTATTTTGATATTTAAAAATTCCTCTTTTTCAATTAAAAATTCTTCAATTATTAAATATAAAACTAGATGTGTATTATTTTAGTTTATAAAATTATTTTGTTGGTGTTGGGCTCATGGTTTCTTTTGTGAATATATAAACATGAAACGGCTAAAAGCGTGGAGACTTTTGGGGGGGAGGGGGGGGAGGGGACCGCAATGAAAATTAAACTTCGAGAGTGAGTAAGCTGTAGGCCCACACGCTGGATCTGACCGCCGAGTTAACCGTAGGGACCACCACCTTGGGAACAATGCAAAAACGGTCCCCTTGGGTCCACCCATTTCTTCCCTATTGGGTCCCACGCCCCACATCACATGACATGACAGTGGGATAAGGTGGCCCCTTTGGCCCATCACAATGCACGGTACGGAATGCCCCCTTCCCGCCTGCTTTTTTGGTTCCAGGGTTGACCCACAACTTATGTGGACGCTCGTTTCGGCGCGGCGGGTGCCGCCGTTACTGGCGGCACGGGTAAAGGGTCACATATCATCCTTGCATCCTCTCCAGATCGGCTCAAAGCAGACAACGCCCTTCCTTCAAAATTGCACGAGCTTCGGCCATTGTGCAATAAAAAATGTCCACGATCCCATTTAATTGGATCCTAATAAAAATATATTTAAATCACTACAATTAAAGTGCTGTGTGCTAATACATTTCTTTCCAAGCTTTGGAAGCAATCAATTAGATAATCACTTTAAATCAAGTCGGGAGCAGGGTAGGTGAACTCTTCATTAGTTTCTAAGCTACAAAGAAGTAGCCAATTTTACCAAAGTTTCACAAATACCTGCTTCTGGCCCTATCTCTGAGTTGGAGAACCTTTCAGGAAGAAGCCGTGTCAACCCCTGTAGGACAAATTTCAATAACAGCATAAGATAGCAACACTCTAATTTCAAAATACAGTCCAAACTCTTTCACAAAAACTTGCCTGCATTACGAGCTCAACCTTAACATAAAAAACCATAGTTCATAGATTCCAAAAACTTGGGAGATGTACCATCCACATTGGTGGAAAGACTGCAAATTTGTAGAAAATCATGGTTCTTACTAATAAAATAACGTTTCATTTAGTGAGCTTTCTGATCCAATATCTCCAAAAATACATGTAAAAGGTCATTTCTTTGTTCTTTTCATTTAATTTTACGTTGCAAATTGATGTTCTTCATTTCGCATTTCGTGTATGGCAAAAGAAAGAAGGGAGAGGCGGTAGCCAAAACTTAGACAAGCATAAATGAAACAGAGAAAGTCAACCACTCTAAACTAATTAAAGATATAACATTTGGAGAAAGGCAGATTAAATAGCTAATATTTGGCAGCACAAGCAGTAACGATAGATTTAATGCACCTAAACGTTTCAAAAAAAAAAAACCAAAATTAGAAAGAAAAAAAAAATTCTCTTGAGCGTATGGAAGCAAGTCTATCATAGTTGAGGGGATTCTTTTGATTTTCTTCAGCTCTTGTTTTCTTGTTCGATTGTCGTCGTTGTTTTTTTCTGGATTGTATTCTTTGAGATTTTATTTAAGGTTGTAGAGAGATTGAAATTGGGGATTTGTGGATGGAGATTTCGGAAAGCTCTAGTCAAGTGATGGATTGGAGGAAGCTATTTGTTGCAAATAAGGATCAATCTCTGCAATACTTTCCTCCAGTGAACAATAATAGAAGTACTATGGTTGCACCTCCGCCGGAAGTTTTCGGTGCTGGTGTTCAGGTCTGGCAATTCTCCCTTGTTGCTCAGTTTCTTGATAAATCGCCCAACTTCAGTTTACAGCGGAAGACGGTGAAATTACTTTGGGCAAAATTTGAAGCAACAAGGGAGGCTCGTGATTGGGTATTGGACCATGGGCCGTGGCACATTCAGAATAAACCAGTGATTGTTCGTAAATGGGAACCAGGTAAGAAACGACTTGATTTTGATTTGCATAAATTGCCTGTGAGGGTACATCTTAGTCATATTCCATTAGAGCTATATACTGGCATTGGATTAAGCTATGTTGCTAGTGCCATTGGTGTTCCATTATACATGTACACAATTACAGTTGGACAATCTAGGTTGGCCTATGCGAAAGTTTGTGTGGAAATTGATGCTAATCAGATTAATCCTAGAACAATTGATATAGTCCTTAAGGATGACTCAACTGGAACAGTGTGGATTGAGGTGCCATGGATGCCACAACGTTGTTCAAAGTGTTCAATTTTTGGGTATGTTGACAAAGGTTGCCCCAAAAAGCTAAAGGAGATTAATAAGGTGTGGGTTCCTAAGGCTAAAGTTGTTGAGGCAGTTGGAATTGGTAAGAGTAAGTTGGAGATTGAAGCCCAAGATGCTCTTTTGTCTGATTTAAGTTTGGTTGATGGAGTCTTTCCGGATAATGAAGCTCATAGTAAATGTGATTTGGCTGCAATGGTTGAACTACAAGCAAAGGGTACTAACTAGGGTAAGCACAAGTTTGGGAGTTTACAAGGAAAGGGTAAGGGTGCCTTGTTAGGTTCAACTAACAGATTTGCTTTGTTAGAAAACCAATAAGCCCAGGATTTCAGTGAGCATGAAGTGGAAGAGGGACAACAAAATTCTTCTAGGAAACCTAGAGCAGTTGTTGCTGGGGTGGCCGATTTGATGAAGTTTCTTAAACAAAAAGGGAAAAATCAAGTTGATAGAGGAAAAAAAGGTAATAAGGTAGTAGTATCTACCTTAGGAGGTCTTCCATCAACTCCTTAATAAAGTGGGTTGTAACACCCCTTAACCTCGAATCGTCGCCGGAACAGAATTACGAGGTATTACCGGACATATCAGACAACTTACGAATAATTCACAAATAAAATAACATTCATAGTATAATTTAGTAACTAAGTAAAATAACATTCATAGTATAATTTAATAACTAAGTCCTTATAATGAACTTTCGAAGTCTAAACATGTATTAAAAGTGAAACGAGACTCATTCAAGTACTCTGAATTTTTTTCTCATAAATTTCGACAGTATTTCTGCTTATTTTTACATAAAATCCCCTGCAATTAAAACCGTATCAATTTCAAATATAACCAATTCAACCAACTCATTTCACATACTCATTTTCTATTCTAAATACTTTCTAATCGAACTCAATCAATATAATATCAATTTAAATTTATTAATATACTAATTAAATTAAAATAGATAAACTTCTTTCATTATAATTCTTAGACTTGTATTGCTAACATTTTTAAACATTTATATTCAAAACATAATAACATTTATACACATCATATGTACATGCCACATTACCAAAAGAAATTATGCATCACCAAAAGTTTGTTGAAGTCGGGTCTGGCTTTAGATACTGGTTCAGTACTTGACTTCTACAACCTGCACACGGAAACAACCGTACGCTGAGTATTCATATACTCAGTGGTATCACTATAATTCAATTTATAAATAAATACATTAAATCTCACATGTACTTTTACATTACAATTATCAACACTTAATGAACAATTCAATCTTTTTATGTTATCATTTGATTATATATATATATATATCATTATTATTTCTTTATTCCGATTATCACCTTTCACATATGCATATCATCCAAATATGGTTTTATCAGTAAATTTATTTCATTTGTCCCTATTAACTTGACTCGGACTCGGTAGATACACGGATTCCAACCAACACACCAGTATGGCACATTGTGTCTTAACGGTACACAGTACCTAAACAAAGATGTCGATAGCTGAGTAGCGATGCGATAAAGAATGATGATTCAACACACAAAGTCTTTGAATGCATTACGAAGAATTCATAACAATATTTGACACACAAAGTGTCGAATTGATAACAGTAACGGTAACAATAACAGTAGTCGGCACATAAGTGCCTGATCAGTAAGTCGGCAAAAACCCGTACTCTTCCATATCCTATGGCATACCAACTATATCTGACTAGTCCGACTAATTAATAGGGTATTCAAATCATTTTTCAGTACAATTTCCATTTCGATTAAATATTAAATATTATTTATTATTTCGATCAATTTTTCACAATAATACTGTAGTTCGTTTCATCAAAAATTTTACAGTTCAATGCAGTGTACGAACAATATTCAGTAATTTCACAGTTCAATTCGGTATTCAAAATAATATTCAGTATCCCATAATTCAGTTCAGTATCAATCTCAATTTTAATACCCAATCACAAATTTTATCAGTTCATTAAATACTTACCTTAAAATACTTACCACACATACAGATTAAATTAAACACATAATAATTATAAAGCTTGAATTATAGTGATACAAACCAGAATTTTCTTTGAATTTAATCCTCGATTATCTTTCCTTTTCCTTTTTGGGTCGATGCTTCAGACTCAATATTGGCTATGAACAATTAAAATAATTCTACAATTATTAGCATAACACAATTTAAATGCTGAATTTTTTTATTTAACTTTTACTTTAATTCTAATTTAATCCTAACTAAACCTATTTATTTTTCTTTCTCAATTCATACCCTTTTTACTACTCAATTTCTTTCCAAACTCACATTTAACTATTTAATTTTTATCATATTTTCATAATTTCAAATTTATTTCAATTTAATCCCTAAAACTCAAAATTTATAACTTAGTTTACAATTTAATCCTTTATTCAATTCCAATTAAAATTTCTATCAAATAAACCCCCAATTCAATCATTTGTTCAACATAAACCCTACTAAAAAATCTATTAACTTTCAAAATTTCAACCTAAATCCAAGAGTATTTCACTCTAGGATTCCAAAAACATCAAATTTATAAGAAAAGGACTTGATTAAACTTACCAATTAAACTTCAAGCTTTAAAACCTAAATTTTCCCTTTCTTCTTTCTTTCATTTTTCTTTCCTGCTCTGTTTGGAAATGGCCTCTGTCTCTTTTCTTTACTTTGTTTTCTTTCTTTATTTTATTTCATTTCTTTTATTAACTTAATAATAATTATTATTATAATAAATATCTTATTTAATAACAAATATATATTACAATTGGACACATATATTTTACACTTGCCTATTATTATCACCATCTAATTGTCCTTATTTTATTTATTTTATATAATTTAATATTTTAATATAATAAAAAAATTTTAAATTAAATAAATATATTATAAATATATAAATATATGCATTACAATTGTATAATTTAATCACCATACATTTATCTTTATTTTAATTTATTTTTAATAATAATAATAATAATAATCATAATTTAATAATAATAATAATAATACTAATAATAATATAAAACCATAACAATTAATATTTATAATAGTCAATTATATAATATAATATATATATAATCTAAATAAAATCTTAAATTTTTAATACATTTATGCCGCCTCAACCATTACTTAATGGCATATTTTCATTTTAGGCCTTTTACTTTTTATTGTTTTAGATTTAAATTTTTACCTCTTATCTAATTTAGTCCTTTTTACTAATTACTCTGAATTAAGTTAAATTCACCTAATTAAAATTTAATTAAACACAATACTAGACTTATAATTATTCCTAATAATTATTTACGAACCCGTTTCATTAAAACGGACGTCCAATAATACACTTTTCTGGTGCCCACGGATTTTAGATCATTACATGAGTGGTTTGGAATGTTAGAGGAATGAACCATTCCTCTAAACAGAAGAAAATTGTAGATAGAATTTCTTTGCTAATGTTGATATTGTATGTTTGTTGGAGACAAGGATTAAGCATAATAATGCACAAGTGTTTGTTGATAAGTGGTTTCAAGGGTGGGGATTTTTACATAATTATGGTGAAGCTGAAAATGGAAGGATATGGATTGTTTGGAGAAATAATGTTCAATTGCAGCTAGTGGCAGTTACTGATCAAAGTATTACTTGTAGTTTTCAAGCATCTTTTAAGCAGGGTTATTTTATAGCAATCTATGGGAGAAATGAGGGTTGAGAAAGAGGCAGACTTTGGGAACATTTGAAGGATATTCAATAAGCTGTTGGGAGTAACCCATGGTTCTTAGCTGGTGATTTTAATGTCATTGCTGACATTAAGGAGAGCTCGTGATCTCAATGCGACAGTCAATTGATGAGGGATATAGAAGAGTTTCAGAAATGCATTAATGATTTGAGATTGCAAAATCATTCATCCTTTGGTCCAACTTACACTTGGTCAAATTTACAAAAGGAGAGTTATTTAGCTAGAAAACTGGATAGAGTGACGATTAATGGAGAATGGTTTAATGCTTTTGCCCATTCTTTTGTTGAGTTTTTGCCTCCTCAGATTTCAGATCATTGTTTAGCTACTCCGATTTTGGATAGAGAGGAATTGTCACATCCAAGCCTTTATAAATTTTTATATTTTAGGACAAAAAATCCAGAGTTTTTGCAAATAGTAGAAAATTCTTGGAAGGTGCCAGTTGAGGGTAATCCTTTGACTAGATTATTTCTAAGGTTAAAAAGACTCAAGGTGGACAATGTTGATCTTGCATTGGTGGAGCAATTAACGTATTTGTCTAAGCAGTACAGGGATCTTCTTGTAGCAGAGGAAAGTTACTATAGGCAAAGGTCTAGAATTAGATGGACAAGGGAGGGGGATCAGAACATCCATTTCTTCCACAATGTTGTAAAAAGTAGAACTGGTAGAAGCTCAATAAAAGTTCTAATGAATGAAAATGGGGATAGACTTAAACCTCAAGAAGAACTAGCAGAGGAGATTGTTGGATATTATAAAGAGCTTTTGGGAGTGAACGATAACAAAGAAGCAGTTCCTTCTGTCAAATTCCTAAAAGACTTGTTGCCAATGACTTTATCACAGGTTGAGCAGAGGGATTTGATGAAACCAGTGGGAAGAGAGGAAATAAAGGAGGCTATATTTTCTCGAGATGGTGATAAACCACCTGGACCAGATGGTTATGCCTCTCATATCTTTAAGGTAGCGTGGGAGATTGTGCGTGAGGATGTGATAGAGGCAGGGCAGAGTTACTTTGAAACAGGAAAGCTCTTGCCTACTTTTAAATCTACAATTGTGGCTTTAGTACCAAAGAAGACAAATCCTATGTGCATCAAAGATTACACACCAATTTCTTGTTGCTCTGTAATTTACTGTATTACAGGGATTTTGGTGAATAGAGTTATTAAGTTTCTACCAAGCTGCATTGCGCCTAATCAATCAGCTTTCATTCAAGCGAGGAGTATTTCAGAGAATATACTCTTGGTTCAGGAGCTTGTTAGAGGATATGGAGGACTTATCTTTCTCCTACATGCGCATTGAAGATCAATTTACAAAGGGCGTTTGATTCAGTGAGCCGGGATTTTTTGGATATTGTTTTCAAAGCAATGAGATTTCCTCAAATTTTTATTTCATGAACTTAGGGGTGCATTACTAAATCCAGGTTTTCTATATCGATTAATGGTAGTTTAGAAGGGTACTTTAAGAGGGCAAAAGGGATTAGACAAGGAGACCCTTTGTCCCCCCTACATCTTTATGATGGCTATGAATGTGCTATCAAGGTTACTAGATGAAGCAGCAGCTAGCCAGGTATTTCATTACCATCCTAGGGTGCGAAAGATAAAACATACTCACTTATGTTTTGCAGATGATCTTCTCATTTTTGTCAAAGGAAAGCTTGAGTCTATTGTTGGAGTTCAGTGCATTCTTGAACAGTTTTATACTTTTTATGGGTTGAAGCTGAATCCTTAAAAGAGTGAGGTTTACTCAGCTGGTATGTCTCAAGTTGAATTGGAGGAGGTGCATAAGTTTACTGGTTTTACATTGGGTTGTTTACCAGTAAGATATTTGGGGGCACCACTTGTTGCAAGGAACTTGACACTAAAAGATTGTGCTCCTTTGCTGAAAAAGGTTGCCATTAAGATTAATGGGTGTGCAGCTAAAACTTTGTCTTACACAGGTCGGGCTCGGTTCAAGTTGTTTTGTTTCACATACAGAACTATTGGGCACAGCATTTTCTTCTACCTAAGGCAGTGATTAAGTTGGTGAATCAAATGTGTGTGAGATTTTCATGGAAGGGACAAAATGAAAAAGTTAAAGTAGCTAGATTGAATTGGGAGCAAATTTGTAAGCCAAAAAAATGGAGGCTTGGGTCTTAAAGATCTTCCCAGCATGTGTAATTCAACACCTTTGGGCCATTCTTATCCAAGCTGGTTCATTGTGGATTGCTTGGATTAATGCTTGCATGCTAAGGGGAAGACATGTTATGCAATTATCTTTAGCTCAAAATAGTAGCTGGGATTGGAAGAAATTGATGGGATTAAGAAATGAAGCTTTTCAGGTTTTTCAAGTAAGAGATTGGCTAGTGCAGGGACGGAGGTATCAAGTGAGTAAGGTTTGGCAGGAAATAAGGCCAAAGGCTAGCAAGGTGCCTTAGAGTAGAGTCATCTAGTGCCCTCTTTATGTTCCTAAGCATTCATTTCTATCTTGGTTGGCTACATTAGTCAGGCTACCGACGAAAGATAAAATAAGGGCTTGGGGAATGACCATCGATGAAAGTTGTATACTTTGTAAATCAGGTCAAGAGACTAGAGGCCCCTTGTTTGTGGAATGTGTTTACTCTAGAAGAATCTCACAAGCGATACTAAAACTTTGCAAATTAAACAGGAACCTGGGACTTGGAGAAAAAGAAGAGCCTTCATTACAATGGTTCTTAGGTTGGCTTGAAATGCTCATGTTTATGGGATATAGTGAGAAAGGAACTGTCGGCAATTTAGGAGCCAACAAAGATTCAAACTGGAGTTGCTGGAATTAATTAAAGACATTGTAAGAGTTAGATTGTCAACTCCTAAAATCAATAGAAATGATACTGTAAATAACCTTCTCTGTCAAGTGTGGGGCATTAGTTGATGTATAGGTGATTTGATTTGTTGATTGTTGGTGAATAGATAAGTTTTTTGATGTTTTCTTGTAGCAGAATACTGCTTTTTCTTGTATAATAAATCAAAGCTTACAACAAGAAGAAAAAACAAGTGGAAAAAGATACATACAGAGAAAAGCTTACATTGGCAAGATATTGCAAGTCGTGCACGTAGTCTTTATTCCTCCTTAACCCGTGTCTTATTAGCCTCCATTGATTAACAAACTTTATCAAGTCACAAACAAGCCCACTGATGGTCAACCTTCACCAAAATTTGAAAATTTGGAAGAAAACCAGATTAGCAAACAGCCAATCAATTAACTTATTTTTTTCCTTTTAGCAGAGAAGTTGGAGATGGAGATGGTGCATCGAAAAAAGTGTGTATGCATTATACTGTAATGTAGGATATCACTAATTTTGGTTACAGTCCGTATATAATGCTCTTGACTAATGTGATGAAAACAGAGTATCGATCATAAAACTAAAAATGGAAACTGGGGCACAAGATTGCACTTCAATGAGCAAGCATTGACTATGCGAAATCAATCTTCAAAAAAATCAGTTCAGACGATTTAATAAATAAGTTGAAAATATTTTAATAAATCGATATGTTTATTCAAGCGAGGCCCATTTGCAAGTATTTAAAGCCCATAAATTACCAGCCCAAAGAATTGATGATTCAATATATCATGCAACGACGCCTTGAAAAGTAATTATTGCGTGAATACAAAGCGGCACCTCGTAAAATCACGATTAGGTTTTCTTGAATTTCTGCAAATTTTGTTCAAAATGCATTTGACCCTTGAATTCGGGTAAGATTTTTAATCATGTTTTTCGCTTTTGTTTTGGCTTGAAATTGCGTTGTTTTTTTTTTTTAATCTCGTCAAATCTTCTCTACTTATTTAGGCTTTTGGTTTTGCTTTTAGTTAAAATAAAATAAATTTGCCTTGTTTTTGGTACTGTTAATTCTCTGTGTGCCACAACCAATCAAAATGGTAAGGAAATATATAAGAATAATCATGGGTTTGCTTCAAATTTCCTAATTATGCGCCAAATCTGCTTCTAACTAATTTTTTTTTCTTCAGCTAATAACCCTAGTTTATTTTACTTAGTCTTGCTCCTTTTAATATATATTCATTGTTCGATGCAGTGGAGGCTTAGAGCTTTTATGTGAATCTGTTAAATTTCATAATGTGAACGTTGATCTGCCAAAAGGAGCAGATAAGGTATGCAGTTTTTTGTACAAACTCAGGATGTTTTTAGCTGCTTAATTTATGAGGAATTTAATGTAACATATACCTATGCTGACTTATAGTAAAAAATCATGGGTTTTGTTTTGTGCTTTTCTCAGTTAAGCATGAGGGATTTACTAGCCTGGGTTCGTACCAATTTGATCAAGGAGAGACCTGAAATGTTCATGAAAGGGGAGTCTGTGTAAGTGTTGCAAAAGTTTAGTCTTTGAATTAGGATTGTAATCTTAAAGGCAAGCCATTTAACTGATGGTGCTCTGTGGTTAATGCAGGAGACCTGGTGTTCTTGTCCTTGTAAATGACTGCGATTGGGAGTTGAGTGGCCAGCTTGATACTACCTTAGAAGAGAAGGATGTGGTAGTTTTTATCTCAACATTGCACGGTGGATAATATGAACATCTAAGGTTATAGTTACTATATGTTAACAAACATTAAGAAGAGCATTTCAGTGTTTTTGCCTTTGATGTTATATGAAAATGCAATGAAATTTGTAGTGTTTACCTCTCATGTTGTTAATGTCACCATTGTTATGTGCTAATTTCTGTAGGATTAATGCATGCTATAAGTTCCTTTTGTCTGTAGTTTTCATTGCATTCTTTAGTCTGCTGCCTTGCTTGGTTCTATCTCTTCTTTTTTTCAATCTTAAATCATTTTCATTGAAAAGAGAAGGATTACAGCAAGCTCTAAGACCGACAGGACTTCATTGAACCCAATCGATTGTGTTTTCCTGATCTGATAGCATATCAAAAGCTAATATCATGAATAGGTACCACAAAAGCCATAATGTGAGAAATCACTGTGGAAACTCTACAAACACATTGAATCTTTTACTTAAATCATTTTGATTGTGCAGCTACAATCTGACTCAGTAATAAAGTTTTGCTAATAACGTTTTCATTCAATGATCGATAAAGCTTCAATAAAAATTACGTTTTGAAAAATTTATGTGTTGATTTCATTGATAACAACCCCCAATTATTACAAGTGAGTGACGACAGTAGTTCCAACAATGTTGAGTTAGGTTGAATATGAATATATATATATATATAGGGAAAAAAAACGATGCATTATATCATATTCGAAAGGAAACCAGAGTTGCAAGTAATGTAGCTCTAGTATCTCATGGTTAAAGAGTTGTTCCCAAGTAACAACTTAAAACATTGTTTTTTTTTTTTATATTAATTGACCTAAAATAACCAAAGAAAATCCATGGGAAAGTTTCCATCTTACCTAGTCCTGATTATATAAAAAGGGGAATTACTAATAACAAGAAGTTGAAGGCTTGACGCAATGGATGCCAATGATGAAATCATGAAGAACAACCCGTGTTTCCCTTGGAATTGGTGATTGATAAATAGGAAGAAAGCTAGAGGCTAAATGAGTGAGTTGGTAGAGAGAGAGTAGTAATCTTGATGAGAAGTCCAGGAAATACATCATCAGGGTCATGAATATGAGGGTTGTGCTCCACTATAAAAGGATCCCCACACTTGTCGCTAATGGAGTGGAGGGTTTCTCCTTCTGCAACCACATAGATTTCATCACACGCTCGCTCCAACACCCGACGACTCACCCCTTTCCCATCATAATCCTCATCCATTGTTATGGTATAGTTAGTTTCCTTAAAAGAGTTGAGCAATAACAGGGTTACCAACACAAGGACACAGCACCAACGAGCTTCTTCCTCAGCTATAGATGTCAATCCAAAACTCTGACTCTTAGAAAGATTCGAAGCCATGGGAGATTGAATAGGATTTTGAGTAGTGAAGGGAAAGGGTTTTTATATTTTAAGGGAGGTATGTAGGACACGAGTGTGGTGTGAGGAGCAGTATTGGCGGTTATAGTGGTGTGGTGGTGAGAGGGGGTTGAGAAAGAGGCCACGATTTAGTATTACGTGAGTCACCTTCTTTGGAAGGGGCCTAAAAAGAAGGAACCACTTACAAAAGGACTTTGCTTCAGAGTTTGAGTTCTTTGTTTACTTGTTTCTTACTTTTGTCATTTCATCGGAAACTGAAAAGAAGAATAGCATTATAATACGTTTGCCTTTTTGTTTTGCTTTGTTTGTGGAGGGGGTTGGGGGATTTCCTTAATTGTGGATTTACTTTTGTGATATTTGTTTATATTTATCCAAAATTTAATAGAATTTAAACAATAATATTAAGTTTGAAAATAAGTTTGGACAAAAAATTAAATCAGTTTAAAATATGAGTTGAGCTTGAACTTGAATATTTAAGGCTTGAATCCAGCTTGGGTAGACTTATTTTTCAAGTTCACAATATTTTATATTATGTTATTTTTATATATTATGTAATTTATAATATATTAAAATATATAATATTACACAAATGTAAACATCAAAATAATGTTAAGATGATTATATAAAAAAATTTAATAAATAGAAAATTATATAAAATTATTAGATATTAAATTAAAATAATATAAATATTTTTTTTAAAAATATAATATAAGTGGGTCTAAAATGAGTTTAATTAATCTTTTGTAAAAATAGACAGGTTTGAGTAAAATTTTAGACTCATATTTTAAATTAAGTCGAGTTTAGACAAACATAAAATATATTAATGTCATGTTTAAGTTTGATCCTACCTATAAAAACCTTTAATTGTGGATGACTTTTTTGGCTTGTTAAAAAAAAATTTCTTTTAAAGGAGTTAAGTTGGAGGTTTATCTAATATTTTCCATGCACTGAAAGAATAAAAGGAGTTATAAATAATAATAATAATAATAAAAAGCAAATTGATTGGTAGATAGAGAAACTAACAAGAATAGAGAAAAGTTTTAACAATTTGGGATTCACCTAAGAAAAAGCTAATTACTTTTGTCCTTAGTTGGCAAATAGGCATTATACTGATTTAAGAAATGTGAGTTTGGATGGGCGGTGTATTTCCCTACGGTTAGGTAAAAATAGCGGTGGCGGTGAGATTAAATATTATAACAATATTGTAGCTTGAGATAAAGTAAGCTAAATGCACTACAACGTACTCCACCGTCCATTCAAACTCACAATTAGTTTTTAAACGGTTATAATTTGACATAGTCAAAATTTTGTTGTTAAGAATTTTTAAGAAATTGCTTCTTGAAATTTACCATTTTGTCCCTTCAAAAAAACAATATAAATAGGAGGTCATTCTTCTTATTTTTCATAAAACACAATAAGAGAAAAATAGTTTCTCTCATCCTTTTGTTCTCTAAATTCCGGTATTCTACAGAATTACACGAGAGAGAAATTTTGTCTAGGAGATTGGATTTTAAGTAGGATCGTTTGTGATCCCTCCAATTGTGTCCCACCTGCTTTATTCAAGTGTACGAATATTGAAATACTATGTTAATCTTGGAGGATGACGTCCACTATACGATTACACCAATTAGGACGAATATGCTTCTAAAGGAGTAGTTCTTCCATGACATAGTAATTGTTTTATTTATTTACATTCAATTTAATTTTCTACCAATGCTAATAATTTTATTTTGCAGTAATATATTTCCAACAATATTTGCATCTTGTAATTATTTAACAACGAAAGGTAGGAGTTAAAGTTGGTGCGAGCTGTTATTAATGTGTTGGGACTTAGCTTTTCAAATTGAATATAAGAATGCAATGCTTTCCATGATCTTGATTATAGCTTTCCCCAAAATAAAGGAAAAACTCTCCCTTCAATTCCAATCTGATTTGGTTCAATTATTAAGGCTGCAAAACTAATACCACTACAATATTCCCCCAAGGATCCTCTCCACAGTTAAGACTTTGAAATTGTTAGATTTTAAAATTTTAAAGATATTTTGAAATAAATAAATACCATTATTTTCATTTACTATTATAATTATGATTAAATTTAAGTTAAAGTTTTTTTCCTTGTCAAATAAGTTTTCTTATTTTCCAGATTAGCTATGGAATTAAAAAAAACATTACAAGTCAAGAAGCTATACTGTGTGTTTTAAGAGAAGAAATAATATATTATAACCACACTTACCCAACTTCCAAACCTTGTTAGCAAATTCGTTTTGTCAAATCCACCGGTCATCCTTTGCCAAAAGAGATAAGGAAAATTTATTTGGATAATTTTCCCAAGAAAAAATTCGCCAATTTTGTTTTACGCTTCCTAAATTATATACAATGAGTTAGGTAACTTTTAGTTCATACTAATTTATTTTTACCTTTCACATCACTCAAATTTTATTCCTTTTTCCAACATAGCAGAGCATTGTTCTATATCAAAAACCTGAAACACTACCCATAGTGACGAACAATGAAAACTAATTTAAATCTTAAGACTTCTAAAAATCTCCAATATCAGTAAAAAAATTTTCATATTATACATCTAATCTAACCCGCTTTCAAAATCAAAACTGTTGCGCAAGAAGCCTTAAGGCACGAAAGTCCAAACCTATAGATATATATGTATGTATATATCATATATCATATATCATATATCATATCATCAATGTCAAACAGGGGCAACCAAAATGCAGCAACTGCTTCAGGCCTGAAATAATACGAGTCATAGCAGCGCAAAGAATGAAATTAATTTGAAGCTACTTAAAGCCAGCCAGAGAGAGACTTGTATGATCATCTACACATTGTGATTAGTTGAGCCCAGTAACTTTTCCTCCTCTCTTGGCATGTCAACCATCGGAATCTGAAAACCGGACTTGGTAATTTTGTTCCATTCATTTTCAACTCGGAAGAATATCCATTGGAACCTTCTTAGCATCTCTAAGGCAGTGACCATAAACACAGTCAAGTAGTTGTGGCGGAGATGAGCAGACAGTTTATATGTCCATGTGCAACGCAAAATCAAGTTGCTTCCAATAACCCAAAAATAAACCTACCAAGTTTCAGAAAAGGAAAATAAATAATTATGCATATGAAAAACTATAGCTGTTGATGTGCTATTAAGAGTCGTGAAATGAATATGTGTGAATAATTATCAGCACCAAAGATTCTTACCCATCTTCGCCCATAGAACAGATTGGTGCACAAACTTGGTTTGTTGAACTTGAAGATTCTGGTGAAGACACTGCCACACATGCCAAATTTAAAATTGAACTTAATTAGGTGCAAGAAATGCCAATGTGACCTCACAATCAAAAACTATATAAGGAATATATTATCACACCTAAGGTCCCAATCACGAGTTATGTCCCAATAAAATGAGTAGAGTGAGTTGACAACACTTGAAAAAAGCCAGAGGCGACGATAAACATATGTCCACCTATCAGGTGAAACATGATATTTAAGAGCCGAGAGAAAAATCACAGGGACAGCTGTTGAATATTTTAAAGCTGAAACCACATGCAAATTGGGTTAGAATAAAAAAGATAGATGATAAACAAAAATGGGTAAAATAATTCAGGTGCAAATAGTCACTTAGCCAATATGAGATAAACCAAGGTAAGAAATAGCAATAGAAATCACTGACAAAGTTCAATGATGTGCTATCCACAAGGAAAATATTTTTTAGGCATTACATTGTACATTTTACCAGTTTGTATATCCATATCCATTCTGACTAAATGTAAATTAATAAAAAAAATAGTAAGCACCAGGTACCTAGATGTATTACCATTAAAAAGGGTTGGTTTCTCTTTTGTGTCCTTGTACTGCCGTAGACATTGCAGTAGCCGCCAAATATAAGGAATAACAAGCACTAGTGGAATTGCAACTGAGTGGCTGCCACAAACTGAGTCTGCTTCAAACCATGCGATTGTTGCAACCTACATGACAAGAGAATCCTCATCTTATTCATCCAAGGAGATCAACATTGCATCAATTCAAAGAGATTCAACAGTTCAATGTTGCGATATGAATGAACCAAATCCAAATTAAGCATAATCATATTTAATACTTAATAAGAAAGACACGCAGTATACCCTCATTGTGTATATCTTCACTAAATAGATAAAAAAAGTGAGCCGATAACCACCAGCATTAGTTTGATTAGAAGACTCTCATCCAATCAATTCAAAAACAGCTGTATTCTAAAGCATTACAGACACAACATAAGTTAAACTGGTTCTAAACTCCCACAAAAACCAGAAACAAGAGTAATGACTACACATATTCATCAAGTCCTTCCTTATGATCCTTTTCCTCCATGTTCGAAAAATGGTCTACCATCAACTTGTTTTTCATAGAACTCCCAAATATTAATAATCCGTGAAACTGATAGGCTGTTGAGAAGAGCATTGAAGGTCTTATCTTCAGCCAGTTTGAGATGAACAAAAATACGACAACACAATACATTTGAGAGCGCTCTTAGCCTTCTATAAATAACCTACGTGAAAATCATCAGTATTAAAATTACCTGGCGATGAACCATTCGACAGACTGAACGCTCCAAATCTGAAAATACCTTCACAAAATAAAGAATACAAGCAATTAAAAAAAAGAAGAAGCTCCACTTGCAAAACCAATCCTTTTTAGCTAAGCCTTATAAAACCAAATTAATACCATAAACTTAGAGTGGCTCCAATAATTTTGGTTCTATGGCATACATCTAATAAGCATGAAACTCCATGAGAGTATCAAAGTACAAGAAAATATTTTCATAGGCCCTTTAACTGGTACAATCCACTTATTAGGAGAAACGAAAACAGCAACTTTCTTAAGGAGATGAAATGAGGTTAAAGGTTCATACCTTGGCCATGGAGGTCAGAATATCAGCCAAGAAGAAGTCAGGAAATGAAATTGGCTGTTATACAAGAATTAAACAAGTAAAAAGTGTAAATGCATGTCAGCCACAGCAAAACTCTGAGTAATAGTTACTAAAAAGGAAATTTTCAAACATTAAAGATAAAAATATGCCCAACACGAGGAAATGCTAATCTGCAAATGCAGCTTGCTAGCTCAAGTACCCAAACAAAAAATTTAAAAAGCTACAATAGAAACTAGCCTGAAGTGGGAGAGCTATACGCCAGAGTGTTCTTAGCAAGAAGTAACGAGATGAAAAATAGAAAATGTCAAAGGGGAATATCAAAACCAAAGCAACAGCAACATAGAGGATCACCTGCAGGTTGTATTTCAAACGTCAGAACCATCAAAGTGTCAAATTACTTATGGCATGATTGAAAACTCGGTAAGCCTACAGAATGCAATCTACAAAACTAGAAGAGAAGACTACAAGCAGTCACATAAACATTTGCATTCATACACATAAAAAAATCATTATTGGCATCCCATACTAATGAAACTGACACGTAATAATTAAGTAGTAAAGACATAATCGATAAATCTAATGGTTGAAACAATCAAAAGCTAATGTCTTGCATATATACAGTTAAAATTATTATCGGCATAAAAATTTGCATTCGTACACATAAAAAAATCATTATCGGCATCCCATACTAATGAAACTGACACATAATAATTAAGTACTAAAGACATAATCGATAAATCTAATGGTTGAAACAATCAAAAGCTAATGTCTTGCACATATGCAGTTAAAATTATAGGAAAACAAAAGATAATGCTGGGAAACATGGTAGATATTACACTGGTTGTGATGCTGCCAATGCTACTTCTCCATGGGAGTAAAGATAAAGGTATGCTGTCATGCTAGTTGGCACTATAACTGTCATCCATATGCTACACTGCATGCAGCAAAACAGGAGGGGGAAAAAGGACATTAAAATCGGAATACATTTTTTTTAATAGTGGCACCACAATCTCAGGACCAAGCTCTCAATAAAGCATATGAAGTGCAAAAACGCGAATAACATGAAGAGTGTTTACAACAAGTACCTTCCATATTTCTCTGTGAGTAAGGTGGTTTGAATCAAGGTCAAATATTTTTGCATAATTAATAGTGCTTTGTGAGAAGACCCATAAACACACTCCCCATAGCCAAACCATCATAGTCTACAATTGCAAAAACAAGAAATAAGATTTGAAAGACATCAAATAACATTTTTTTAGTCAAACTCAAATATTCGTTAACTAACCACAAGGAGGAGAGGGTTATAATATAAGAATGCCTCATACAAGAACAAGTCTCGCAAGTCCACGCTCATTCTCATGACTGAATCCCATCCAATCTGTCTCAGGAGAACAAATCAAGAATTTTCAAGACCAATTCTCAAAAGCATCCACGACATTTAGCTAACTGTATAAATACTGACCTTGCAACAAGTGAAGGCCCATATCAGAAACCATATAACCTAGAAAACCACTTCCGTTAGAAGTTCTCAAAGTTAATTGTTTTTAAGAAAATGTGAATCGTGAATTCTGATTTGAAGAATCTCCAGAAAAGAACAAACCTTAAATCTCCATAGAAAGATGGGAGAAGGCATTATGGATGTGGTGTGCATGGGTGAATTAGAAGCCTTCATTTCACCTACCGTCAAAGGAAACACGTAACCCTCTTGAACACTATTTCCAGGTTCACCAGCCCCTAACCAATAAATAAAAGGTAAAAAAGGATTCGTATCTTGTTAGATGAGTTTAAATCGAAGGTCAATCGATTACTGAAACAGATTAAAGATTTACCTAGGTCAGAAGAAACAGATTTGGAGCCAGGTTTCCGAAGGTGAGGACTGTGAGAAGAAGCGATTGCCGTCTGACTTTCAAACATGAGCTTGCCTGATTCTTTTTTTTTTTTTAAATGTTCCTAATTCAAGTTACATCCTGCGACAGTCAAACTCCAGTTACATTTTCTCATCCAAAAACAACAAAGGAAAATTATACTAAAACTAATGCAGCATATGGATTCCTTTTAACTGGAATTAGGAATTAGTAATAATGATCAGATCCAGAATGAGAATGAAACAGAACAGTTACCGGATTAAGATACGAAACGACGTCGTTGATCCGCGATTTTGACAGATCTGAAAAGACAGTGAAAGAGATGAAAGGATTTTGGACACAGAGAGAGGTGCATTTCAGTTCAGTTCGTCGTCATTGTGAGTGCGAAATTCACCGTTACCTTCCTCTCTCGTTCCTCGGCTTTTTCTTCTTCGAGATGGGCCTATAATAGCCCCAGCAGTGTAATCTAAGTTAGGTCGAAATGGACGAATGAGCGGGCGGTGGGCTAATTTGCCGCTTCCAGCGTGATAGACGGTATGTCCTTAAAGCTTCCACTCAAGTTCGAAAGTAAAAATTAGAACTTAATTGCTATTCTTTAAATATTAATATTTTGCTCACCTTAACTGATATTTAAAAAAAATAAAAAAATAAAAAAACTCAGGTTTTAAGGTGTTATCAAGGTGTTTTTTTTATTTATCATATTCTAAAGTACATTATATATTAGGTAAACTATTATAATAGTTACTTTTATTTACTTTAGATTATATTTTAGTCATTTATGTTTAAAATATTATGTTTTAGCTACTTATATTATTGCATTATAATATTTTAGTCACTGAGCTATTAATTGCCGTTAACGATGTAACGGTAAGCTGATGTGGCACGTTAAATCATAATTTCAAACAAAAAAATTAGGTTAATTTATACAACTGATCTTCATATTTTTTCGTTTTAAGCAATTTAATTGCTCAAAATAAAAAAAATATATAAGGGCCAATTGTAGAATTTAATTTTAAATTTTCGTTTGAAATGATGATTTAATGTGTTATGTCAACTTACCGTCACATTTTTAATTGTAATTAATAGTTTAGTGACTAAAATGTTACCACATAATAACGTAAGTAACTAAAACATAATATTTCAAACATAAGTGATTAAAATGTAACATGAAGTAAACAAAATTGATTATTTTTAATAGTTTTTCCAAATTTGATTGTGAAATATTGATTACGAAAGTTTTAATAAAAATATAACTTTTATTACATTCTAAAAGCACATGTATCGGGATGGGATGTTAAATTCTATTGATTTGGCTAGAAGCAACATTTGATGAAAAGTTGTGGTTTAATGGTAAAGTAAAGTGGTTTCTTCAACATCTACATGGGGTTTGGTTTCTCTGTTAAGCAATGGTATATTTATTTACATAAAGATCACTCAAACCATCTCTTTTAAGATATATTGTTTAATTTATAAAAATAGAGGGGATTTAGGAAATTATTGCAACATCACCAAACTTTTATTTGGTAATGGGATGATTTTGAATATTTATATACGTTTGATATATAGATTTATTATTTAAATAGCTTATATATGAAAACTTTGATTAAGTAGTGTTATGACAGTTATTACTGTCAGTCCAAAATCTATTTGGGTTTGGGTCGATATTAGTCCAAACTCATGAGATTATGGATTGAGCTCGTATGATGGGGTCGCAAACTGAGCTTACAGCTTGCTCGTCGAGCCTACTCCCCTGAAATGTTATATGAGCATGAGAATGCATAACACGAGTTTAATTTATTTAACTTATCATCTCAATAAATAGTACATATATAAATAGACAAACGTGATAAAAAAAACTTCAACAAGCAATATTACAAGTTAATCAAATATAATTTAATAAATAGTATTTTAAAATATTCTAATTATAATCAAACCTAGTGCGCTATCAATTAATCAATGTAGTTTTCAAAAGTAATACAATAAATTAGTGTAGCATTTCATTCTAAAAGACTTTTCACTCTCTTCCTTTATTAACCGGTTGTCCATTTTCATTTAAGAGAGTGAAAGATTAGGGACTTCTTCCATCCATCATCCGCTTGAAGTGGCAGTCAAACTCAGCTTTACGTGACCATGTACAATGGTATCTTTAATAATAACTTAATTGCTAATTTTTAAATGTAACCCCACGACTCCCTATATAAAATGATATTGTCTCTCGACAGAAGAACCAGTCAATGGGGAGCAATAAGTCGGACAAATGTTGGGATAGCCCATGATAAGATAAAGGAAAATTCCCCAATTTATAGAGGCAAAAAACAATGTCCAAAAATTGATACAACATGACATTTCGGGGTTGGAACTCCCTTACGCCAAAAAGATTACTAGAAGAAAGAGTAAATATATTATGAAATCTAGTTGTGGAAGGATTTTCTCGATGTTTGGTATAATCCAAAAATACAACGTTAGAAACCGCCAATAGGCTCTTGATAATTTGCCCAAGAGCGACATGACAAACTCACAAGATCCTCGCAAATCATTAGTTTTGGGGCAGATGAAAACCAATCTGAAACAGGTGCAGGAGAAGAAAGAAGCCTCGTCCATACACTGCCACTTTGCCCATCCAATGAATACTCGACGACACTAAAAACTCATACTTATAATGCACACGTTGCAAACGTCATAAACGCAACATAGCCACCATCTCTTTATTACTGTGGTGCATGATAACGTTTCACCTTCTACTATAATATCCTTTTTTTAGAGAATTGTCAGTCATCTCTACAGGAAGCAAGAAATAAACAACAAAATCTCACGAGAAAATATTATGACAATTAAAAAGGACAAAGATGACAAACTCCCATTAAAGCACGCAATGATAAAATCTCACAAGAAAATATTATGACAATAAAAAAAGACAAAGATGTCAATCTCCAAATAAAGCACACACCCTGTTTATATAACTAGTGTAGCAATATAAGAACAAACATTCCGAATGAAATGATGACAAATATAAATAACACATTCTCCCACCATAAATTAGGAAAGTCATGTGTTTAAAAACAATTAGTAAAGAATTGAAGAATAATGATGATACTTAAAAAAATAAGTCATTTCAAATGACAATTGTTACCTTCACCTAAAATAGACAACTTAAGTCAATTTATAACATATTTTTTATCTAGGGAGACAATTGTTATACCCCATAACTTATGTAGTACCTAGAACACTTCCCATCGACAAAATGATCCATTGACATAAGGATCTTCTCCATAAAGACCTATAATCATACCCTTGCCCAAGCTATGACAACATAGCCCTCTCATTGTTACGTTTGAGAGCCCCAAACTCCAAGTCCTCACTTAAGTATCATATCTTAAGGCTAACATGATCTGTGAAGATATATTGGAAAAATCCCTAAACACAACCATCAATATATCACATTTGACAGCTTCCTCATTTAGTCCTTTTAGATCAAGTCAAATGGTACATTGGGTTGACTATCGCTACCTTATCATATTGCTTACATGCAATGTTTGGGTCTTACATCCAACTTTCCTCCCTTTTATAAATACCCCTTAACATTAGAATCAAGGAACATGAGAACACAAGCAACCTTACTCAACAAAAACTCATTCTATTAGTTTCGTTATAATTCTCAAATTTACTGGTTCTCCTCACTTTTCAATTTCATGGTGTGAATTGCCCTATTCTTTGTGACTATTGGCACCCCTACAATGCAAATTATCACAAAAAACCATTCATATGTTTTGTGTTATAATAAGAATAATAACGGGCATTGATTGAAATTGTGAAGTTTAAGAATTAGAGAGTTTGATGTTCTAAGTTTAAGTCTTATTACGAGTACTTAAATCTCACCATGTATTTTCTTTTTTTGGGGGGAGGGGGTTAATTTTTTTCTTTTATAATTTTTATATAAAAGTATAAGAAATATTATAATAATGTTTATTAATTATTATAGAATAGGTAATATTTATTAATTGTTATAAATTTAATTTTTTAAATATTTTTCTTAATCGAGTTAGTGTCGAGTTAACTTATGACACTAATTTAGTTAGACACTTATGCTTAGTAGAGTATAAAAGTGAAAGGATGTGAGGAAACAAATGAAAAAAAAAAATTAAGTATGTTTAATAGAAAAAAAAGGTGAGGAGAGAAAATAAGAGAGATAGTTAATGTATAAAAAAAATATTCTAAATTAAAATAATAAAATATGCATGTTAAATTAAAATTATACATTTTTGTAACGGTTTTTTTCCTCCCATTTGTTAACTATACAAAGTAATGAATAAAATAAAATATTATGTGTTAAATTTTTTATCTTTTCAGATAGTATAATTTTTTTTTGAGCAAAGGATTATTTGTTTCTTTTAACAAAATTTTTATTTGCCATGGATTATAAATAAAAGGGCTAACCTAAAATTTTAAAACAAGGTATATTACATAGTTGATAATTTATTTTTTTATAAATTTTTATTTTGAGTATCGAAAATAAAAAATATATAAATAAAGCACTATCGTTAACACCATTTTTCATTTTAATAAACTAATTTTAATAAATTTTCATTTTAATCACACATTTATTTTTTTAAAATTAATTTTATTAAAAAAAACTTGAATTTTTATAGGAGATGAAATCTAAGTTTTTTTTCTTGTAACTCAATTATCTATAAAAAAAAAACCAAGCTTTTCTAGTAAAAATTCGGGGTTTTTCATGAGGAAACCCAGATTTTTTTTTCCCCTAAAAATTAATTCTAAAAAGGGTTTTTTTCTATAAAATCCTAGACAATTCCTAGTAAAGTCCCATGTTTTTCCCTTGTATTAGAAATAACTAAAATTAATTAAAAAAATCCATGTAATTCCTTATAAAATCCTAGATTTTTCCTTTTAAGGAAAAAACTAAAATTAATTCTAAAAATAAGAAATAATAATAATAACAGGTTTTAAAACAATAAAATGAGTGACCAAAATAAAAATTTATTAAAATTAGGTGACTAAAATGAGTATAATAACATTGAATTAACAACAAATGATCAAAATAAAAATTATTAAAGTTCAGTGACTAAAATGAAATGATTATTGATGGCAGTGCCTAATTTGTATTGTTTTTATTTTCAGTACCCAAAATAAAAATTTATCAAAGTTGTGAGACAAATTGTGTAATTTATCTTAGAAGTGGGGGTAGTTTTGACTTTCGAGAGACGTTACAAAACGGTAGTTTTCATATTTAAGATGGGGTAACTTTGGAATCAAAAAGGTTAGGAGATAGAAAATAATCTTCATTTTCCAAATTTCTCGCTAAGGGAGAAATGACCACTGCGGTTCAGCTCTTCCACTCTCTCCCGCCAATTGCTTCCCTCCCGACCGCTACAGTCCCGGCGGCCAAAAGCAGCGCCGGCGCACGAAACCAACCAGCATCGTTGCATGTAGTGTGCGCTTCAAGGAAGAGCCGAGATGACGACTACCACGCCACTCTCAAAGCTCTCAACTCCAAAGGTCGCTTCCCACGAAAATCCCTCGGCCAGGTCTAATTACGCGCCCCACCTTTCTATCCTGTTTTTTATGCACTGGGTTAACTTTGGTAAACTAAGTAATTTCGTAATATTTAATATATGCAGCATTACATGTTGAATCCTGAAATTAACGAGCAACTGGCACGAGCGGCCAATGTGGAAGAAGGTGACGTGGTGTTAGAAATCGGACCGGGAACTGGTTCTTTGACCAATGTCCTCATAAACTCCGGCGCCACCGTTCTCGCTATCGAAAAGGTCCGCTCATTTCTACGTTGCAATTACTGGAAATAAATTTTACTACGGATTATAGCTTAGTTTTTTCTTTTTGGGTGATGTAGGATCCTCATATGGTGGATCTTGTAAGAGAAAGATTTGAAACCACGGACAAGTTCAAGGTAAATTCAGTATATTGTCTGACAAATATTACTTCTCTATTGATGGTCTTCATTGGGTTTTGAATCTCGTTTCATATCATATGAAAAAAAAAATTGTAGGTATTGCAAGAGGATTTTGTCAAATGTCACATTCGTTCTCATATTTCTCCAATATTGGAAAATAGAAAGGCTTTGAACGTGAGCTTGATTCGTGCCAAAGTAAGAACCGTGCTTCGTTTACATTTGAAGCCAAGTTAGATTAATTTTTAGACTTCAATTTGATGATAAATGCTAATCAAGAGACTGTCGATTTGTGAATAATAGATAAATCGACTCCCAAAAAAAAAAAAAAATTGACATGCCGGTCTTATCCATTGTTAGTTTATACTTGTTCTTTTTGCAGGTAGTTTCTAACCTACCCTTTAACATAAGTACGGATGTAATTAAACTACTTCTTCCTATGGGTGATATTTTCTCTGAAGTTGTTCTCTTGCTTCAGGTCTGTAAAGTTTTTATTTGTACCTTTTGATTTATTTATTGATATGTTAAAACTAGCATTTTTCATCAAAATTTTCAAATGTTTTTATGAGGTAGAAATGTGAGGTTGAATATGTTAAAATCTTTTGTCTCTCTATGTTGATTGTTTCTGGCTGTTTGGGTTTAGTTTTCAAACTGGTTTACTAACTTTAATGCTTGAAAAATACCAGGAGGAAACAGCTGTGCGATTGGTGGAATCGTCTTTGCGGACATCTGAGTACCGACCCATCAACATCTTTGTTAATTTTTATTCTGGTATTTCTACAATATTTAGTGGCTCTTGAATTCATTGTTCACTTAATCTTTGCTTTTAAACTGCATCATGTGCTTTTGATTTACTGAAGGCTTTTGTTTGGTATTAATTTGTTGGTTTTTTCAGCTTTCAACTTTATGCAATGGGAAAGAATTTTGTTGATGTATTCCAGGTCAATATTATTTTCAAAAAGTCATCTTTATATTATGTTTTTTTTTTCAGAGCCTGAATACAACTTTAGAGTTCCAAGAACAAATTTCTTTCCTCAACCTAATGTAAGTTATCTAACCAATGTCAGGGCACCATATTTTGTTATTTTGAGCTTCAACTTAAACCAATCTAGCTTCACCTGGAATAGGTCCTTCTTTCTCTAACAGGGTCCCGCTTGAACCATCTTTTACTTTACTAAAAGGATGGTACTAAGGCTTCGATTGTATGCTTCTGTAGGTTGATGCAGCTGTTGTTACATTTAGGCTGAAACAAGCACCAGACTATCCTTCAGTGGCCTCCGCGAAAAGCTTTTTCTCCATGGTTGGTTGATTCCTATGTTGAGGCAGCCTTACTTATTGTTAGTAAAACTCATCATAGTTCCGTGTAGTTCCATAGGAACTTAAAGTAGACTTTCAAACTTGAGTTCTAACCTGTTTTGAGATGATATTCATATATTTTTCGGATGATAAAACCTAAATTAGTACTTAAATTTAAGTGACATTCTGTAGTTCTTTTCTTAGTAACTGTTATTACTTAAAAATATAGGTGCATTCTGCATTCAATGGAAAAAGGAAGATGTTGAGGAGATCACTCCAGCACATATGCCCATCTAATGAGATAGAAAGAGCTCTTGGAGATGCTGGCCTTCCAACGACAGTGAGTTTCATTGGAAATTGGCACTTTCTAATTTTAGTATAATTAGTTCCCCCTTTCTATTTTATATGCAAATTTGTTTACCTGGCTGCGATTTTCTGCACTGGGCTAATTGATGCGCGAATCATTCATGCAGTCAAGACCTGAGGAGCTCACCTTAGATGATTTTGTGAAGTTGTACAACATGATTGCAAAAGTCTAGTCCCACACAGTTCTGAGTAGTTTAGACATTGCAAATGGCCCTAAGAACAGCTAGTTTTGGCAAAAGCCATTTGCCATGGGCACAAAATGCAGTCTTGTACACCACATGGTTCACCTTGAAGAAGAAAAACACAATCTAACATGAACTCGTCAATGGAGGACAGTGCCATACAAGTCATTTTGATATCGACGGTCCCATCTCGAAAGCAGTGCCTCCAGCAGAAGGTATTATCCAGGGTAATGATGGTTATGACTGCCATATCTTCTTTTCAAGTTCTCTTCAAACAGCTCGTCCCATATTTAATTTATATAGTCTTAATATTTAACATATCTATGTAGATTCCCCCAGATTTTACCGGTACACTTTAATACCCGGTGTACGGAGAAAATGTGCTTTGGAAGAGGAGCTTGTACTTTTCGCTACTCTGTATCTTATAACATCAAGTTCGGCACTATTTTGACTTCTTTAATTTTTGACTTGCAATGGGGAGGGTTTCCATAACGTTAAATATACGAGTAAAACAAATACTTGAATGAAATTTTCAAAGAAATAAAAAAAGATGTTTCTTTGCATTATATTTGATGAAGGGAATAAGCCCTGTACGAGTTGAAAAACCAAAAGAATCTCTTGTTAATTGAAGGAAACTGAATAGACTAAAAGGTAACATAACCAAACTTCCTTAATAATAACGGAAAAGCACTCTGTTCTGCTCCTCCCAAGTTTCAGCCCTGGGTGAATCCCATGAGACTTGTAGACAAGATTCAAAGCTCAAAACTTATACCCGGATTGATGTCTTTGAAATTTTCCTGGGCTCGGCTTCATTATCACCATCGGCTTGCGTTTTTGCTTGCTGCCTGCCTGCCTGCCATCCTTATGGCAGTGGCAGAGGAGAGAGTTCTCTGCTGCTACCAGTGGCAAAGGATGCTGTAGAGGAGCAGGAAACTGAGTTTTGGGTAGCATCTAACGTAGCATTGAGTAATTTTGCCATCTGGGTTGCTTGATGTAGCGAAAATACTAGCTCCGTTAATTGCACTGCCGCCACTAGTGGTGCCTTGTGCCTCGGTCATGACCACGTTGTTGTAGTTGTTCTTTTCTTATTCATTAGAGTAGGGAACTATAGTTTAGAGACTTAGAGAAATGTCGGTAGCAAGTCGCTGCTTTTCTTGTGTTAAGCAGTTGTGTCATTGGGGAGGTTTATTATGAGTTTTTCTTATAGCTGCCGAGCACTTCTTTTCCATTGAATCAAAACATTTCTATTTCTGTTCGTTAAATAAAAAGAACAATTTCATTTCTGACCCTTAGCTATATATATATTTCCAGGTTCTGATTCAAAATGAATTACGTAGGGCATAACTGAGAATATCATCACCAACCAGAGTACGAATTACAGCTCACAACAAATAGATAAAAGAGTAAAAGATAATGAGGAAAAACCCAAAGATCCTATTAAATCACAATTTGAAGGATCAGTACGAGAATGAAAAGTTCCAACAAACACGAAGCCACTCAGATAAACACAAGTCGCAGAAAATAAGAAGGCAGATCACGAATCACAAGAACACTCGACAGCAGTGGAGACCGGCACCTGAATATCCTTATAGAGACAAACATAGGGAACATCGCAACCAATGTAAGGTCCAGTCCATTGACCTTCAGCAATGTAGCTTGCATCCCAAACTGAAGCATACAAAAACATGGGTTTCTCAGGAAATGCCTCACCTTCCTTCTTTTCTGCTTTCCTCACCACCTTCCCATCAATAACCCACTCTATAGAATCGGGATTCCACTTGATGGTGTATTCATGGAACCCATCAGAACAGTCAAAACCCAGATCATGAATCTGCTCTCTGTTCCCAGTTCCTACATCACAATTCATAGAAAACAGTACTTGAATACTAAAGAAAAAGGTAATAATAATAAATAAAAAAAACCCTTGAAATCAACGTATCAGTATTACTATACTGAAAACTTAAAAACCTGTAGTGTAGTAATTGGTTTGGACAATGGTTTTGTCTTTGCCAAGGAATTCGAAGTCGATCTCGTCTTGCGATTTGTCGCCTTCGAGTGAGGAAAGGTAAATGTTGAAGTTGAGACCACTGGTGTTGCCTTTGGGGCATTGGATGAGGGAAGTGAAAGTGCCGTAGAGGAAGCGAGTGGTGGAACGCCACCTGGCGCCTCCACGATGATCAAAGGTGAGTGTGATGGAGTTGGAGACAGGGCAGTGGGTGCAGGCCTCTGGGGTGTAGTCTATGGCTATTTCTTTGATGGGTTGGATTTGGTGGTGAAGTGCTGGATCCGCCATTGCCAAAGTTTGGTAGCAAAGGAAACTGAGATCTAATTATTGGATGGGTCAACTCAACTCTTGTGTAGCCACTAGCCAGCCATCGCCATTTGAGTCTTGGAATATATGCCCTCTCTCTCTCTCAAAATATTAAAATAAATAAATAAATAAATAATATGGGGATGTATTCCATTTCCGATACTCATCCATATTTATCTACCTATACTTATTTATATCTATACTAATATTTACATATATATGATAATTTATATTATCACAATAATATTTCTTTTATATTTTTAATAAAATCAATAAAAAAATTTATAACACAAGATTTAAATTCATGGTACCAAAATTTATAAAATTTTCTATTTATCACTTCAACTAAAGTTTTATTTTAATAATTTTATATACTTCAATAATATTATACAAATGTTGTCACCTAAGCCATTTGTATATATTGTTTATATTATTATTTAAGTGTGTGGCCAAATTGATGCAATGAATCAACTTGATATAAACTTAGTCAAATAATTTATTAAAAAAAACCCATGAGTATTTTTCTAAAATAGTACAAAAAAATACAAAAATAATATAGAAAAAATATTATTTACCAAAAAAGTATACCAGGGGTGGTGCCGCCTATGTCAGAGGCCGGTGTCGCCTCGTTTTTTCTATTTTCGTTTTTTCTGTTTGGGGACCATTTTAAGGTCTCCAAGTTCAGCAGCAGCTCAGGTGAAACAAGAAGTAAGGAGAAGAATAGAAAAAGAAATAAAAAGAGAAGGAGAAGGAGAGGGGGCCACTGGTGAGGGAAAAAGAAGAAAAAAAAGAAAAAAGAGGAGAGAATAGAGAGAAAGAAGGTAGGAGAAAGAGAAGAGAAAAAATAATAATAGAAAAAATGTTTTTTTTAACAGTTTTTTATTTTTTCACCACCCCAAGTGTACCATTTTGGTACATAGTATTTTTTATATTATTTTTGTGTTTTTTTTTTTAGTATTTCTTTGATAAAAAACCCAAAAACCCATATTTTAAACAATTAAAATATGCTATCATAGGGTATTTGCTATTTTCATACTTTTTTTATAAAAATTATTAAAAAACAAATTTAAATTAAGAAAAATATCCAATTAAGGTTTGATTTCAAAACATGAAAATTTTTAAACTTTACTATTTAACCAAAGTCTCATTATTGTTTTATGTGACGATTTTTTACATAAATTTTTTCTTATAAATTTTTTTTTACCTATACTATCTTCTACGTATATATCCGTATTATTATTTAAGTATTTTAGTGAATTGATGACACCTTTAATTAGGTTACTAACTCGTTTATAAATTTATAAAAATATTATTTATCTTAAATAATAATTAATGTTATTATAATGATCCTTACTTCTTTACACACTTTTATATAATATTTAAATAAAGGGGATGAAAATTAAAAATCAAATAATTGAACATGTGTTCAATAACATTAAATTTTAAGTTTATTATCACTCCATTCAATCACGGTTATAGGATTTTATTTTAAGTGGGTCAAATCTTCTAAATTTGAATGATCTATTTTGTTAACGTAAAAAAATGACAATTCTGCTCGGATATTTTTTTCTTATCAAACAAATTAATTTAATGCTTTTTAAAAATCATGAATGTTTTAACTGTGAAAAAATTAAAATAAAAAAAATCACACTATATAAAATTAAATATTTCTTTACAATGTGCAAAAAAAAAAACTAATATTGTACTAAAATTTCATAAATATCATTATAATTCTCAAAATTAAATTAAAAAAAACTTGACATTAGTCCTATTTCTTAATACCAGGCATCCTAAATTGCATCTTCCGCTTTTTCATAAGATCGAACTCATCAATGATAGAATTTGTTGAAAAAAACTTGAGTAACCTCTTTTTTTGTGTATGTCACCAAGTAAGTTAAAAGAATATCATCCTCCATTCTATTGACGAATCTTTGACTTCACAACTTTCATGGCTGAAAATACTCGTTCAGTTGTTGTAGTAGACATAAGAAGAGTTAACACAAGACGAATAATTCTATTAATAAGAGGATAAATACTTGACTTGTTTGTCTTAACAAACAATTGACACAGCTTGACAACTATAGAAACTTTTTGTAACTCCGTGCTTTAATGAGCATCAAGTTGAAAATGCTCCAATTGAATCTTCATGTGTAACTTTTCTTGTTACGTAAAATCATTTGGATAAAAATCATTCATAAATTTACAGATATCTCTCACTTGAAAAGCTTTGTAATTATCTCGTGGGTCTAAATCAAAGCTAAGAACAAGTAACTCCACTACCTCATCATTAAAGCAAAAATTCATTGCTGGTTCATTTCTGTTAGCAATGAATCGATACCATCAATGAATATATCAAACTGATAATGATGCTCAATTGTGAGGTTATCTTTCTAACTTTAAGTTATTAACCTAATATGTATGGGTATGAGCCAAATCAATTAATTTTGGAATTTAGCTTTAAAGTCCATATCGGCCCTCTAATTTTAGTATTTCAAGGCCCATTATACATTAATATTTGATTATTACTATTAAAGTTATATAATTAAAAACTGAAAAATACTTTGTTAATATAAAGTATAACCATGTAGCTTAAAGAGGCGAATTATGTGAAATACAATTTGGTCAATGGGGACGAATGTTATACAATATTGACACCAAATCTAAAATAAATGATAATTTATATATAAAATTAAAAAATCTAAAAATTCAAAGGGGCCTCCCGCGCCCCCTGGACTAATCATTGACTCCACTTATAGTCCTTATTAAATAATTTTTAACATAAAATATTCTCTTTCGCCCACATTTTGTGTGCATAAAATCTAGTATAGAATTAGTGTTATAAGTTAACTTAATATTAAACTTTTTATAATATGATTTTTAATATTGAATTTTCTTTTATCAACACCAGCATGATAACTTTTTGATGTGTTATAGAAAAGTGACAATACTATTATAAGTAATTAAAGTGCATTTATTATTCTCAAAATGATTTATTTACCTATTTAATTTCTTTTTACTCACAATTTAAATTATTATTTTTATTTTAATTTTGTATATACTACATATTTACTATCATTATTAATTTTAAACTTTATGTTTTGTTATTTATTATATACTATTTTTAGACATATATCTATATATTAAACATGTTATTTCCACATGCGATAAGATTTATAGTTTATGTTAAGTCACTCGCTCTCTTGTTGTTATAAGTCAACTAAATACTAAATTAATTAGAGAGTTACGACAATATCCTTTGATATAAAAAGCAAGTTATATTCTTATGATTGTGTATTTGCCATTTTTTAAGTTCTTATTTACTTACGGTGTAAATGTGTTGTAACCTGGTTTATTATAAAATCTCTAAATAAGTTAGTCTCACTAGTTATTAGGCATTAACTCAATTAGAAAAAAAACTAATATTACCTTTTTTTTTAATGATAAATAATATTTTTATGATGATATTTTTATCTTTTTGTATTTCTATATAATTTTGATCAAATATTTATTTAATAAAATTTATATATAATTTTTATCACTTCATATTAAATAAATTTTCAAACAATATTTTTATATAAAATAATTTTTTCGTCTGATATAATCTAGTATGTTAATTTATGAATGATTGTAAAGGGAAAAAAAAAAATCTTGAATTTCCCCATGTAACATGTTGCAAGGAGAAACTTGTATGGCTATCATACAACTTGGGGCCTAAAGTTATAAACGAATAGGGTTAACCTCAAAGCCAAACAGATCAAAATTCTTTTAAACAGAGAGACCCAATTACAACTCGACACTATCAGGACCTGTTTGCCAGTCAGCTGTCTGTGTGAGAGCTTATAGTGTTCCGGCGTCCAGATAATGGTGGCACACGTGGGACTTATATCTCTCAGCGCTTCTTTACCGTCTATGCCTTGTCTTCCTCGAATCGGCTTCACCAAACGCAGACCATTTCCCAGTAAGCAACATTATTATTGCCTTTTCTTTTTTGCAGGGCTTGTTTGTTTACGGTTGAATTTAGATGTTTCAGGACCAAGCATTGGGGGTTT
This sequence comes from Gossypium longicalyx, assembly GCA_025698465.1. Taxonomy (NCBI): domain Eukaryota; kingdom Viridiplantae; phylum Streptophyta; class Magnoliopsida; order Malvales; family Malvaceae; genus Gossypium; species Gossypium longicalyx. The sequence goes on from CM047005.1 coordinate 6,997,639, forward strand.
GTGGAATTCCCTTGTATTGATTGAATGCGTTATTTCTTTTCATTTGAGAACTAGTCGAGTCCATTACCCACCATTTATTTGATGTTCTTTTGGAAGATTTTCATACATGATACTTCTAGAAGTTGCTTTAAGGTTCTGTTTAGACCAAAATATAATAATCTTCATAACTTTTCATGAGTGAAAGTGAAAATTTGTCCATAGCGTTGGCTGTTTTGGACTTTTTGTGGAAATAATATAAGGGCCTGAGAAAAAAATTGAAAATTTGGTCTGTAGGAGTTATGAACTTTACTTTTGGGTTTTGCTTGCGTGATATGAATTTTTTTCTTGAAAGGACTTAATTTAACAATGGATGAGAATGCTTAATATATGATTACTCTACAGTGGCAGCATTGAGTGATGATCCTGTTCAAGAATGGATTCTCACCGAAGGAAAAGCCACCCAGATTACAGGTATTCGTCCTGTAGGTGGTGGTTGCATCAATCTTGCCAATCGCTACGACACTGATGCTGGTTCCTTCTTTGTTAAAACAAATAGGTGTGTTGTGCAAAGTTCAAAACTTTTGATGTATTAGGCGTTTATAATTCATCCAAGTTATAGCATTAGGTAGTTTCTTTTGCTTAATGAATTATTGTTTGTCAAATGAATGAACGTTTGCATGTTGTTGCAAAAAATGGATCAGGAGTATCGGTCCATCAATGTTCGAGGCAGAAGCTATCGGTTTAGATGCCATGTATGAAACTCGAACAATTCGTGTGCCTAAGCCCTTTAAGGTAAGAGTCTAAGTTTACTCTGATGCTGAAATTTTGGTTTCTTAAAGTTCTCTTATGCTATTCTTTTACATGGAAAATTGTATACTTTGTTACGCACTGTAGGTTGGACCCTTACGAAATGGTGGATCATACATCATTATGGAATATATTGAATTCGGTTCTTCTCGAAGCAATCAAGTGAGCCAGTTCAAGTCTCCCCCTCCCTTCCCCTGCCCTTTTTTTAATTACTGCTAACAGTAATAGTGATTTGCCTCTTATCTCCTAACTGTCTATTATCTGTTAGTCTGTGCTGGGAAGGAAGCTAGCTGAAATGCATAAAGCTGGGAAATCAGATAAAGGCTTTGGTTTTCCTGTTAATAATACTGTCGGCAGGTTCAATTTCTGAAACACCATTATTGTTTTCAATCATATTGGTCATTCTTCTATTGTCATACAATAATTTTTCTGTTTTTGCCATTTTAGCATTGATGGTATTGAGGAATTCAAGATGGTCTGTATGCTTAAGATTTTGTTTTTTTAACGAGTGAATATGTGCTGCCTTTGTAGTACTCCACAGATAAATACTTGGTGCTCTGATTGGATTCAGTTTTATGGAGAGCATAGATTAGGTTACCAGCTCAAGTTAGCACAGGACCAGTATGGTGATTCGACCATTTACCAAAGAGGTTATTCTTTCCCCATTAAATTGCTGTCTACTTTTCTTATGTACTTTCTGTTCTACATCATGACTTGCCATATATACTCTGGTAGAGATAATGAGTTATCTACATTGGAAAAATGGTGTCCCCAATATTTATACCCATGGCTACATTTATTAATTACGTGTAACTTACATGCATCTTAATCGGTGATTTTAGACTACTTGCATGATTTATGCAAGAATATCTCCTTGATTGTGGTTGTTTGTGCATCTTTATAGTTGCATTTAAACTAGTGCGACTTAAGATATCAGTTTACCAAGATTGTTCAAGAACATATGGAACTGTATTTCTTTTTTTCCATGAACACTTACCCAAAATATCAACTTTTAGGATTCCAAATCAAATGAGATAGATATTGACTTTTAAGACCAGCTTGTTGAAGCAGATTGTCATACACTTTTCAAATAAAAATGGAAATCTTATTTACAGGACAAAGGTTGATAAAGAACATGGCGCCTCTTTTTGAAGACATTGTTATAGAGCCATGCTTGTTACATGGAGACTTATGGAGTGGGAATATCACTTCTGACAAGAATGGCGAGCCGGTTATACTTGATCCCGCTTGTTACTGTAAGTAGCAATTTGTGTTGATAAACTACTCTATTGGTAGATTTATTTTTCCTTTGTACATATATTCAGACTTGAATCGATCTAATTTTGCATCCTGCCAGCCTAGAGCTTCTGAAGGAACTAATATGCTTTTTGATGACATTGTGCTTGAATCTAAGAGAATTTAAGGCCAACTACCGTGGAGTTATCTATTATATCAGTGGCTGTATGAATGCATGTGGAGTTGGGTGCTCAAAGAAATAATTTAGTATATCTTTGTGCCTCTTACAGATGGACACAATGAAGCTGAATTTGGAATGTCATGGTGCGCTGGCTTTGGAGGATCTTTCTACACTTCTTACTTTGAGGTATTGTTATTTTCAAAAAGCTTTATAAGTTTTTGTTGTTTAAAGCATTGCTGTTTCAGTAGATCTAAACAATGATCAAATTCCTGTGTAATTGTTCTTTGCATTGGAAGACGTTAATATCTTGCGGGGCCACTAGCACTTGATTTTGAAAAATTGAAAGGTTTTTATAGCAGCTACCTCCTGCCATAGAAACCTGTACTAAGCACATTCGATTTCAATGCCATTGCAGCCCGTGAAACTGCTGAAGATTAGACCTTAAGGATTGACCACCCTTTATAAATCTTGATTGTGTTGAGTTAACTAACCAGAAATGACATTATGAGGGTTGTAGAAAATCTCATCACTGCAACCCAAGCTTCCTATTTTACTTTCTCATGCTGCTTTCATTTACCAGGTGATGCCTAAACGGCCAGGCTTTGAAAAGAGGAGAGATCTTTATCTGTTGTACCATTACCTAAATCACTACAATCTATTCGGCTCTGGTTACCGCTCATCTGCTATTTCAATTATAGATGACTATCTTAGAATGCTGAATGCATAGACACATCGCGACTGAAAAGTGCTCGTACAAATCTGTATGCAGTAACTTTTGTGTGAGAAAGATCATTATTATTCATTTATTTGTTTTACTGTCTCTATAATATCAATATGCTATCTGAATGGTGCTGATTTCCTCTCTGCAATGCCTGCATGATGTGCACGCTGCCATGAATGAATCTGCTATCATTTAATGAAGCAGGTGGGTTTGAGCATTACAAACCTACAAGTCAGACGCTTGCTAAGACAAACGATAAACAAGAAAAGAAAGTTGGCGGGTTTGGTCAAGAGGCAAGGACCTGGCTTGCAACGAACATGGCCTGCCATCCCTCTTGTGGAGCCAAAGAAGTACACTAAGAATCTCACACTGTAGGGCTTAACGGACATAATCTGGTGGGAGACATGGAGTTAGGTTATCTTCATTGAAGGCAAAATGGAGCAAGAACCTACAAAGTATCATGGTTATGACAGCCACTTCACTGTTGCCAGTACTTCCCATTTAGAAACTACCAATTCCAGAACCCAGTTGAGATGAATATTGAAAAAGTGGTGCACCCTAGCATCATTTTGTCTCATGTGGTGGATGAGCCGATCGCATCCTCAAATTGGGAAAGCTCCAGCGTTTTAGATAGTAGCAATGAATGGATCGGGTTTCCACTCAGCTGAGTCAGATATGGGGAAATGAGTTTTAATGACCAATTATTTGCAGATCAAATGATTTTTGATGGGATCAATATCATGGTTCAAGGTTTCTTCTTCTATGGTAGTTCCTCCAACGCTTAGTCGGTCCACCCACAATTAGGGGCATATGCATGAAGATGTACTTGATACATCTTTATTACATTATATAGCACGTGATTTACTTTATAGTAAGAATATATAAACTAATCTTCTTTAAAAAAGAAAAAGAAACATTAAAAGCTTACACAGAAATGATAAGTTCTTTGAACCCTTTGCATTGTATGGTGGAAATCTAGATTTGGTCAAAGAGACCGGTTACAGTTTGGCATAATTAGACCCAAACAGGTTAAGCTAAGAGAAGCCTGTGGTGAAATGGCACATTACCTGTCAAAAGGCAAAACCCAATCATATGGTTCATAATGTTCTTAAGGATGATATTTAACTTCTTGTTGGAGTTGTCCAGCAAATTTGAAGATGGGGCCTTGAGGACTTAAATAATCTGGTTTTGATTATTTGGTGTAGGTACCTAAGAGTGGAAGCAGATGAGTGGTCCCCATTTGGTGTGGGTTCTATTAAATTCATGATGTACAATGAATCATCACTAGCAACTTGCATGATACAAAAACTTGGCATGAATGCAAAACTCTACATACTAACAACCGCACGCCTTCTATAATCAGGCTCTGGGCTACAGTATGCTAGCAAAGAAGGAACGATTTGAAGCTGACAGTGGACATAGCACAAAACAACATAAACAAGTTAAATGATGTCTAAGAGGCAAGGATCTGATGGTTGTTAGCACATCAAATGTACATCGAACCCAACATGTTACTCCTCTTGGGGAGCTAAAGAGGTCCACTCAGATCTCACACTAGTAGGCATCAAAGTTGGTTTTGTTTTTTGTGACCACAAGGGAGAAGGTTAACCCAATACCAAGCGATGGATTAGTCAAACAAATATCAAGATTTATATGCAAATTCAACTAGCATATTCATTTCCAATGTTGGAAATTTAGGACTAATTTTGCTCGTGAAAAAAAAAAATCATGGGGGCCAAGTTGTAAGATATTCAGGCCCGGTTATATAGAAGCGAAAGAGCATCGCTTTCTACAACTGGTTCATGAGATCTGGTCGGTTCACCATCTATATATATGGTTGGTATGCTTTCAGTTTCAATTCAAAACCATACGTAATTGTGGTCTCTATTCTATGTAGCTTACAAGCTAATCTGTTTCCTCTACAAACATGCTACAACATTTTAACGTTCAAGATTACCGTTAATAAAGAGTTTAAATTGATAAGTGTTATAATAAAAAAGACTGTAATTCTGTTCAGGGATCTGTGCAGTTTAATCCAAGACTTTTTTGATAATATATATATTTTTGATATAATTTTTTTAGTCATTAGACGAATTACTTGTCGGCAAAGCTAATATATTTACCTAAACAGTCCTTTACCTACATTTAGCAAATCTGAATAGGAAGGGAAGTATACAGTGTATCTTTTTGTTTGGTGTTTGTGGAGGTTGGTGTACAAAATGCCAAAAGGCAAAATAGTTGAGATATAGCCGACAAACGACAGCGTCCCATCATGGCGACGCCGACGCTAATCCTCCCTCTAGCTATAACCTTGTTTTTTTTACTTGTCACGTCTCAGCTCGAAAAGGCTGCGGTATAATGTAAGTTATCTTTTCTTTTTTTGGTCTTACCATCACCACTGATATAACTTTTTTAGGTTTTAAGCATCCTACCTCTCCAATCTGCATGCATAAATTATTTGTTTTATTATGTTGAATATGCTATACAGATAGATTTTGAGTTTGACATTTGTTGTGTTTTGGGTGTATTTATGGTTGAAGATTTGGACACCTTCAGACCTATCCCCACAAATCCAAAACCAATACCAACAGCACAAGTGAAACAACGAATACTCAACGTAAATGGAAAACAATTTGTAAAAATTGTAACCAATACCAACGGTAGATTCTGTCCCAAACAGGAATCATAACCGTACGATCTTCAAACTTGCTCGACATTTAAACGCTCCTGTCTGAAATGAATAGAGACTATATATTCGTTCTTTAGTAGTCTTTGGAAAATCGATGCCCCAGTTAAAAAAAGAAACACTTGCTTTTTTCCTACAGGAGAAGACCCAGAGTCTGAAACACTCTGACACAGTGCCTTCTATTATATATTATTTATAAAGAGAGGCAGACAGGCAGAAAGAGAGAGAGAGTGGACGGTAGTTTGATTTTTGAATTTTTTATTTTTGAATTCGATTGTGATCGTTTCCTAAACCTCGAATGCTTAAATAGGTTTTGAATTTGGTTTGTCTTCAAAGTTTAAGATCTTCCATCAGGGAACAAAAAATGGGTTCTGGGTTTTTTTTTTTATTCTTTTAAAGAAAACTGATTGTGCGTTGCAGGTTTCAAATTTGGAGTAAAGGAAAGAGTTCTCTTATTTCCTTGTTTGAAAGCCATGGTGTGTTGCTGATTCTTAGAAGCATATTTTTTCTGGGTCGGGGAATTGAGAGAGAAAGTGAAAGAAAAGTTTGAAGCTTAAGCTACAGTTGGGTTGCTTGGTGGAAAAAAAGGAACAAGCTTTGGAGTCCCTGAGTCGTAAAGGTTGGTCCAATAATGGTCATTGAAGTTGTTTTAGCTTACTCTCTTTGATCCCTTCCCTCATAAAAGGGAAAAAAAATGGTTTTTACTTTTGTTCTTTTCTCTTTCTCTCTCTCTCTCTCTCTCTCTCTCTCTCTCTCTCTCTCTCTCTCTCATATATATATTTGCTTCGTTTCATCCTAGTTCTCATATCTCTGAAATTGATCGTTTTGATTGGACTTGAATGTATGTTTACTGTTCTTTTTCTTCGGCTCTTAGCCTCGAACAGAGGGTATTGACCATTGGAGACTAATTGGTGGCTGTAAATGGTGGAGACTAGAGTGTGCTGTGAATTACAAGGAAAGTCAAAGCAATTTTGAGGTATTTCTTTTAGAATTTATTGCTTTGAATTTTCTTAGAATAAATTATATTGTTAGTGGGGTTGCTCCACCTTGGAGAATTTAAATACACAGCTTTGGATAGTGACTCCTATGGTTATGACCTATCTTCTCTTCGAAGGGAAGTCTCTTCTCCAGCTAACACTATTTATGGGTTTATAATTAGTAATGCAGCTTAGGATCCAAATTTTTGGCTTTCATTGCTTGGAAAATTCATGACCTTTGTCTTTTAGATCACAAGTCAAGACATCAAATTTATCTACCAATACCTGGAACAAGGATTTCCTTGGTTAAAAGCTAATTTTCTATCTTCTTTTTTTTTCAATTACTTCTTCTCCGACTTACAAATCTACCCTCAAATTACAGTCTTCATGGCTATGGAAAAAAGGGTATTCTGGGTACTTTCTAGAATTATTCATTGACGGCTTCTTGATTAGTTTGCAGATATTTAGTAGTTAAAAGGTAATTTATTTCATTTCCATATGATTACATGTTATTTTAAAGATCGTAAAATTTTTAGTTGGCATTTAATGATCACTTGATAAAGCAAAGGACTCGTGTAGGCATCTTTAGGTACTTCAATTTTGCTTGTCGGGTCTTGGGTTTTTTCTTTTTCAGTAAACAAGCTTTGTGTGTGTGGTTACACAAGATTCCCGAAACTCTTTGGTGCTGGACCTTTTGTTTTTGTTTATTTGTATTTGGTTAATTTATGATTTAAATGTTTGATGATTGCAACTGCTCCACTGCCTTTCTGTTTTCTATCAAAAATGTCATTTCTTTCGTATTAAATTATCCATTTTCCTCATCTAGCTCATTGCTAAAGCTTTGGGTTTTCTATCAACTTCATTTGATACAGCTCTAATGATCATTTGGATCAAAATCCATATCTGAATCATGGGAGAAGGTACTGGAAATGGGGTTTTGGCTGATGGTAAGTCGGCTGAGGAGTGGTTATGGCATGCTCAAGAACTAGTTCCCATGGCACTTGATAAGGTAAGGAAGGTGAAGGGGTTCCCCGGTAGGTGGAAGATTATAATTTTCAAATTGGAGCAGGTCCCGTCACGCTTATCGGACTTGTCGAGCCATCCTTTCTTTTCGAAAAATGCTCTTTGTAAGGAGCAACTGCAGGCTGTGTCAAAGACATTGAAGGAAGCCATTGAATTGGCAGATTTATGTCTGAAGGAGAAGTATGAGGGGAAGCTCAAGATGCAGAGTGATCTCGATGCGTTGTCTGGGAAACTGGATCTGAATTTAAGGGATTGTGGACTTTTGATCAAGACTGGTGTACTTGGTGAAGCTACTTTGCCTGCATCTTTAGTTGGTTCGTCATCGGAATCGGAGACTGCAACACACGGCCATCTAAAGGAATTGCTTGCACGTCTTCAGATTGGGCACTTGGAAGCAAAGCACAAAGCTCTTGACAGCCTTGTTGAGATTATGAAGGAGGATGAAAAGGGTGTGTTGTCTGTTATGGGACGGAGTAACATCGCTGCTTTAGTCGATTTGTTAACAGCAACTTCTCATCGTATCCGGGAAAAGACTGTGACTGTAATCTGCTCACTTGCAGAATCTGGGAGTTGTGAGAGCTGGCTTGTTTCGGAAGGTGTTTTGCCTCCTCTCATAAGGCTTGTTGAATCTGGCAGCACAGTTGGTAAAGAGAAGGCAATAATTTCACTGCAGAGGTTATCGATGACAACAGAAACAGCCAGAGCAATTGTAGGGCATGGCGGGGTTCGACCACTAATTGAAATCTGCCGGACTGGAGGCTCGGTTTCACAGGCTGCAGCTGCTAGTACATTAAAAAACATATCAGCTGTTCCTGAGGTTCGACAAGTGCTAGCAGAGGAAGGAATCATAAAAGTGATGATCAATCTCCTTGATTGTGGAATTTTGTTGGGTTCAAAAGAGTATGCTGCAGAATGCTTGCAGAATCTCACTGCTAGCAATGAGAATCTGAGAAGGTCTGTTGTTTCAGAAGGTGGAATTCGAAGCCTATTGGTATACCTTGATGGTCCTTTACCCCAAGAATCAGCAGTTCGAGCTTTGAGGAACTTGGTTGGCTCGGTATCGATGGAAGTTCTTGTATCACTTGGCTTCCTCCCTCGATTAGTTCATGTGCTCAAATCTGGATCATTGGGTGCACAACAAGCTGCTGCATCAACCATCTGTCAAGTTTGCAGAACAAATGAAACAAAAAAGCTGGTGGGCGAAGCTGGCTGCATTCCTCTTCTTATTAGGATGCTTGAGGCTAAATCAAACAATGCTAGAGAGGTAGCTGCTCAAGCCCTTTCAAGCTTGGTAACTGTGTCCCAGAATTGCAGGGAAGTGAAAAAGGACGATAAAAGCGTGCCAAATCTGGTCCAGTTGCTTGATCCAAGTCCCCAAAACACCGCAAAAAAGTATGCAGTGTCTTGCCTGGCATCTCTCTCATCAAGTAAGAAATGCAAAAAGCTTATGATCTCATATGGAGCCATTGGGTATCTCAAGAAGCTTTTCGAGATGGAAACCCCTGGTGCCAAGAAGCTACTTGAGAGGTTGGAAAGGGGAAAACTTAGATGTTTGTTTAGCCGGAAGTAGGGGGGGAAGAAATTGGAAGAAACACTCCCGTTTTGTATAATGAAAATTTCCCATTTTCTTGTTTCATCTTCTTTCCTACCTCCTTGTATTATGTTTCTTTGTCTGTATGAAAACAAACTAGTTATGTGCTATCAATGTTTTTATATTTATCATAACTGTAAGATTTCCCTCGTGTCTTGGATCTTTGCAGACATAGATCATAAACTTCTTTATGTTGTCTGATAGTTTTAGATTCTGCTTGCTTTGTTGTTATGGAGAGCTTATGATTAGGAAGGACCTTTGATGGAATGGTTTCAATCAGACATTGGCATATGCTCGCATATGTTGTTTTCAGACAAGACTTCCCTACTCTTGCTTCTAGCTCAAGGTAAAGCTTTTTGGATTTGATTCCATCTAAGTTTCTTCATTTATTTTTGAGACAGATCTTTACTTTTTCACTGTTTTCATAAGCAAAATAAAGTTTCCATCCTTGGTTAGTACAGGGATTGAAGCTGAAAGAAACGTGGTTGAGGCTATGGGGGAATTCACCAGGAGATCAGTGTTCCTATGACTCTGTACCGAACATTTACGGCTAAAAACCAAATCTAGATGCTGAGACATTGAAGATGGGAAGAATAACATGACAAGTTGGAGCCAAAAAAGTTGGTAAACCCATGGTAATAAGAGCAGTTAAAGCACCAAAAAGTTGTAAACCCCACCACTTTGGGTGTTTGTATCTGTCAGAATCGATCAAAGCCCTCAAATGAAACTCTTTTTAACATGCTATGCCGGCAAATGCAAAACCCATCTTCAACTAGTGGCAGATGACAACCACCCCATTTATTCATTCTTTTTATCATGTATATTTTTCTTTTTGTACTAGTTCTTCTGTCATCATCACTCATAAGTTCTTTCAACACTATATTTCCAACCTATGCTTCCTTGAGTAAAAATGAAACTTGGTATTAAAAAAAATTGAATAAGAATCATTTTTATCTTAATACATAAAAATAAATAATTTCATAAGAGAAGAGAAAATACAAAAAAAAAATGTTTGTTACTTCAAATTTATATATTTTTCAAAATATTCATTTATTTTCCTCTTATTTTTTAATTTTATCCAATAATGAATAAAAAAATTTACTTAATATATCTTTCACTTAAATGGGATATGTGACACTTTAAGAAAACACCAAAAAGACATACTTCCTCTTGTCCCCTTATAAATTAGGATTGAAATTACAAATTTCCCTTTTTTACTTCTTTCCCAAACAAATGCAAAAACCCATCTCCAAAATTTTCCACAAATCACCCTTAACTAAACCAAGAAAGTAAAAATAAACAAATAAATTTATATTTATTGCTCCAAACAAACCTTTGGACTCTTTGAACAAAGTCAACAACTTCAATGATCCAGAACGTGGATAAGCCATAAACATAGGCAAATTCGATATGGAACAGTAGCAGCTGTAGCTGCTGCCGATGTAAAAAAAGAACAATTGGAATGCGTGTAAGTAAGCAGTAAGCAACCGCTTTACGAAAACCTCGTTCATCTATCTATTATATACAATTTGTTACTCTCTGTTCACACCATCACCGATTATGCTAGTGGGTCCGCCCAAACATCATAATCCAACGGTTTAAAACTCATTGTTGGAAGGCAGAAGTTCCTGTCGTTTTAAGGCTTATTTTTTTCCTCTTTCGAAAAGATTGGACCAAACAAGCCTTTATCAGAAGATTAGAGAATCGAAAAACGACACATTGAGCTGACGCTGGAGAGGGCGTGACACCCAGAGACCCTAATCTGCTTGCTTGCCTTAAAAAAACGATTTTTTAATTAAAAAAAAGGAGAAAAGTTTGTGGATTTCGAGGTAAGATCATCGGGCACTTTCTTCGGTACTATTCCCATTCTCTTTCTCTCTTTTCTCCTCCTTGTATGTAGTTCTTATTCAATTTACCAAATCCCTAGTGCTTTTAAATTGATTCGTATTGGTTTTTAGCTGTACGAAGAAAAATCTCTCGACTGTATGTTGATGTTGTTGTTATGGCTGTGGTTATGCTTTTTTAAATTTTTTTTTCCCTGGGTACTTCTTGCTTTAAAGTTTAGTTTATGTTCTTCCATATGATTGTTTTTGTGTTTACGAATTTGGGTGATTTGGATTTTGACGATTTGATTAATTTTTGAATTTATACCCCCTTTTTTTTTTGTCATGGTGATAGGGTCTTCTTGGTCGACAGGAAATTGGGGAATTGAAGATTTAATTCTGAGTATCTTGTCTATTATATGGATATAATCCTAAAAACTAAGCTAAATTATTAGGTACTAGGCTCAGCTAATTCTGATTTTGCATGTTTTTTGCTCAAGCTAAAAGCTTCCATCTGTGTACTTTCAGAAGCCAAATAGATTTGAGACAATAGTAACCGTGTGAAAAGAGTTTAATGCTTAGTACTGAATATATTCGAGAATTAAGTGGTTGAGTCCAACGAAATTTGAATGCGGGATTATGGTTATTCGGTTTAAGCTGTTCATTAGAACTTTCATACTATCTAGGGATTGCCAATTTCTTATAGCATGTTCATGCCATTAGATAGAGTTTGGTTGTTTAAGAGACAACATACTCTCTGCTTGTATCTTATGATCATATTCGTGCTTTCGCATTTGACTTTTAAGTCTGTATGAGAGTGTAATTATCACAGCTTTTTCAGGTGTCGTGCAGATAAAGGATGAGTACACTGGATGCAACTAGAGCAGAACTTGCTCTTGTAGTTTTGTATTTGAATAAGGCTGAAGCAAGGGATAAGATATGCAGGGCTATACAATATGGCTCGAAATTCCTAAGTGATGGGCAGCCTGGCACAGCACAAAATGTTGACAAATCAACCAGCTTGGCACGGAAAGTTTTCCGTCTTTTTAAGGTATCTCACAATGTCAAATCCTAAAGTAACTAGTTGGTTTATTTGAAAAAGGATGAACTTTCTTCACTTAATAGATAATTCTTTTTTGTTCTACCATTGAATGTACAGCACTCTGAGTTAGTATTTAATACTTGGAATAAAGATGTATATTTTCCTTTTGGCTTCTAGAAAGTAATGAGTTAATTGAACTAAACTTTGATTCTTGGTACTACAAAAGGCATCTGATTCTTGGTACACCGTGAATTTGCAGTTTGTGAACGATTTGCATGGTCTTATTAGCCCAGTTCCTCAAGGAACTCCCCTTCCACTTGTTCTCCTAGGAAAGGTGTGATAAACTTCCAATTTCCTGTAAAATTTCTCTACCCTTACGACTTAGTTAACTTAATGATCCCTTCTTGGGTTAATTTAATGCTTGTTTCAGTCAAAGAATGCACTGTTGTCAACTTTCTTATTTCTCGATCAAATTGTGTGGCTTGGCAGAACAGGAATCTATAAGGTATGTAATACACTTCATTTTGGTATTATATTGAATTTTGCTTGTCTTGATTTACAAATTTTAACTGGAAGAAAGGCATTTACAGAACAAAGAACGTGCTGAGTTGATTGGACGAATATCACTTTTCTGTTGGATGGGATCATCAATATGTACCACATTGGTTGAGGTTTGTTGCTCTTCACTAATTTGAGGAGTCTCTGCTTACTTTTGTTATTATTAATATTTAAGGTGTTCGTTAGCTCTATCCCCTTTTTCAAAACACATTACCATCTTTTTGTCAGCTTGGGGAGCTTGGAAGGCTATCTGCATCAATGAAAAAGTTGGAAAAGAGATTTAAGGATAGTGATAAGTACAAGGTATGCTTGATATGTGTTTCTTCTAAAGTGTCCTTATAAATCAGTCTTCTTCTGTAGTTTCCAACTTTATTGTGCTTTATATAAACACAGAATGATGAGTATCGTGCGAAGCTCCAAAAATCAAATGAGAGGACTTTGGCCCTTGTTAAAGCGGGAATGGATATAGTAGTAGCAGTTGGGCTTCTTCAATTGGCACCGAAGAAAGTCACCCCTCGAGTAACGGGAGCCTTTGGATTTGTTTCATCTCTCATCTCCTGTTATCAGGTATTCGGTTCCATCTTTTTAGTTTTATAGTGGACATCTTTATTTTTCTCTGGTCGGTTGGATGTTAGAAGTGAATACCTTTGGGAAATAGCTCAAGTTATGAGGTAGGACATTTTATATCCAAAACTCAAATCATCAAACCGACTCTACATTTAAGTGATGATAAATTATTGGCAACTTTAATCGGTGCTAATGAACGGCGCTGAGATATAAGAAAATTGGTATTACATCTATTGTTTGTGTAACAAGAAAGGACATACGAAAATCTTGGTTCGATTTATTGGTTTGGGAGGCTAACGATATTCTGTGTGTTGCAGTTACTTCCGTCACCGCCCAAGTCTAAGACACCTTGAAGTTGGAAGCCTGTTTTGCCCAACAAGCTTGAGTATCTCTATCGTTTAAATAATTTTATTGAACTTGTGCTTTAAGTTCATATTGGTGTAAGCTTTGAAGAATTTGTAAACCCGGGGCGACCTGACCCGATTCTCTTCCTCTGTAGCACCATCTGTTTCAACCAAATAATACTAATATATATTTGATTTTAGGTTGTTTTAATTACGTTGTCTACTATGCTTGCATGACCATTTTGATCAGTTTGGGTTAACAATTGCCCAATTTAGTGGAAACCCACAGAAAAAATTGTGAGGTACATTTTACCTACAGCCGAGTTAGGGATTTGACCATCTAGGTAAATTATCCCAATATGATAAAAGGAACCAACCAGCAGTATATTTACATACAAGGTCTTCTCACCCATTTCTTAGCATAGCCTTGTTTTTTTAGCATTATTTACTGTTTTAGTTTTCCGGCCAGAAATGGCACAGTATTGATGTGTCATCGGGGTTATATGTGTATACAGTGGGCAGATGTGGAAGCCTCGCCGCTAACAAGACTTAGATAAAGCTTTTATATATTGATTAACACTAGCATCACATCAGAATAACTAAATCCTGAACAAAGTTCAGGTAACACTCCAAAGGGCATACTCCTAGTGTTACAGGAAATTTTAGCTTCCATGTGACCTGTAACTAAAGTTCAACGGGGAAAGAAAAACAGCACTAGTTTTATTCTCGGTCTTCCTCATCCTCATCCTCCTCATCTGATTCTTCATCCTCTATTTCCCATTCATATCCATATTCCACTACGTCAACAACATTTCCCCGCAGTAAATTCAAAATCTGCTCCAAGTCTCTCACACGCATCTGCAAAGTGGGTGCGGAGCTGGACTGTGCAGGTGAAGTTGGTTGTTCATAACTCAGTGCCTCCAGCACAAATTTTTCAGAGTGTTCAAATGTCTGAATACCAAATGCAGGAGATAATGGCCGCCCCACAACTTGAACATGAGACACACTGCAATGATGCCACAACCAAAAGATTGCATCAAAACCAGAACATAGCAAAATGGCCAAAAATATACTAAAGAAACCCAGAGACGAACATTATATAATTGAAATTTATGGGACCCCAAGATAAATCTTATCAAAAAAATCTCTACTCATTACCCCGTTGCACCAATGTTAGTATCAAACTAGGTTAACAGAGGGTGCATTTGACGGTACCATATATAGTATAAGCTATCCATTTCCTGTCTCTGGACCCTACCCAACAGCTCAATCTGTAATATTCCACCAATACAAAGAACAGGTTCCGGAAGCCTGAAATTCTGCAAACAATTTTCCTGCTTACGTAAAAAAATCCACTGTCAGCAGTGCTCCTTTTTGAATTATTACAAAACTACAAGAATAAGATAGTATTAACTTCACAAGCATGCATCTGGAACATGGAAACTGAAAGCAGAAATGATACTACTAAGAGATACTTAGTATTGTATTAGTACTATACATAGCCAATAATCTTCGGTATTGGCAATGGATGCTTGCAGAATAACCAAATCTAATATTTCTTGTAGTAACAACCAGAGAAAGCCAATAAAAAAGATATAAGCCATATAACCCAGCTACTTGAACCTACCTGAGCCATAGGAAACTCTTGTGAGGTGTAAGTCCATGCAAACTTTTCATTACCACAATCCTGGCATGATTCTTTCACGATATTGTCCATGCAGGACTTGACATGACCCATGCGAAATCTCACAGAGTTAGCTGAGTATATGGGTTGACCAATCTGGAAGTAAGCTGGATTTAAAAGAACATGCATCTTATCAGAAAATTTTCAAGTTAATATAAAACCAGATAGACGAAAGATGGAACCAAGTTAGCAGAAAATTGAAACAATTATTACCTTGGAAAGGCCTTATATTGATTTCAGTAATAACACATAAATCAGCACACAATCTATATGTCAACGTCTCAGGCACTGCAGGGTTACTTTGTCCTTTACTCGACCAGTATGAAGCTCTCCGTCCCACCCTATCTCTTGGTTCCAAAGTATTAGGTATGCCTTCCTCTGGATCATTATCAGTGCTAGAAGCGATAATTGCTTCACAGATGCACTCCCTGAGAGCAAATGACAAACAACCTCGAGCAAAAAAGGCATAAACTCTATGCTCCCTCTTCAAAGCTTCCCATTCCATAAAATTGCTAGATCCAGCTTCAGCATGCCCTTTTGCGGTGCCACATAGCTCGTTGACATGATCAACTCTAGATAATTGAGGAAACATTCTCCGGCACAGATGCTTGAGTAGACCATTTTCAATCACTACAAACCATTGAAAACTCATAAAGTCAGCAATGACTGTAAACTGGTCATGCAAAACAGCCAAAGACCAGAGTGACAAGATTGATATCATCATGAACACATAAATTGTGACACTGCCATAAAGATCAAATGGCATGATTGTCTCCTTTATTTCCAACTTTAAAAGTCGCTTAGGTAGATTACTCTCTTTTCTTTAGTGAAGTTAGCAGATTATGAAGTAAGTTCTTAGGAGTTCAGAAAACTTTCACGTAAAAGAGAATTGCACACCAAACCACACCAGAAGAATTGAAGACTAGATTGCAAATGAAGCAGCTTATTAAGATCAGTAGTGGTGAAAATAAAAATGCACAAATGAGGAAAGAGGAAGACTTAGCAAAAAACAATCAGCTAGTTAATCAATCAAAACTTTCTGGAACGTAAGGAAAATTTGCATCAAAGGCAGCATCTGAAAAGAAGAATTTGAGCATTTCAAATATCTGCATTGAATTGAGAGGATTATAGCCTATTGTTTTTATTGAAAACTATTTTACTTCAAACATCCAAATTTCTTAAATAGATAAACATATAAGGCACGGAAGACAAAAGACCAAATGAAAAACAACTAAACTAAAATAAACTGAAATCACAACAACAAAATTGCATTGAGAATATTATCCACTTATTGATGCTATGCTCCATTAGAACTTTCCCAACTTGATAAAGTAAGATGAATACAGTCTTCATCTCATAAGCTAGATTTTATATATAGAGAGAGAATTCTAGCTCACCAAATTGTCGCCAGGAGTGTGAGACAGCACTGAAACGAACAAGATCAGATGGATCCTCTAAATTCTTAAGAATCTTTAGTGATACATCACAATTGAGTAAATTCAAGAAATCGAGACCATTTTTCATTTTCCTTTTAAATTGCTACAAAGGTATCAAGCAGCTATGCATCACTGAGCTTCAACCCCTGCTTTACAACAGCAATAAACAAAATGTTAGCTCAGATATTAAGTAAAATAAAATCTACAGGCTTTATTCATCCACTTAATACCCTGTTTTCACCACTATCTTTTCATCTAATCAAACTATGTTGTTAAAAGAAAATAGTAAATACGGTGTGATTAAATCAGACCAAATATTTGAAAAATACACACACACATCAATGCAATTGAGTACTATAATTCCCATAAAACCAACGAGATCTTGCAAGGGTTCGATCAAATTTTCCTTCGAGACCATAGAAGTACAATCAATGGTTTACAATTCACTGATAAATAAATCCTAGTCATAACAGCTAATTCTAATCAGTATCATAATTAGTACCAACAATCCAATCAATTGAGTTTAATTCGAATCTCGAGAAATAAAACTTAAAAACCGCATGAAAATTGGCAACTTTAAAGATTTTAAATAAGAATGCACCAGAATCCAACCAAATTCAATGGATTCAGAAAATAAAACAAAAAATTTGGGGGGAAAAGAGAAAGGGAGGGGAGTTTTTGAAGGAAAATATGTGAAAAGCAAAGCAAAGATCCTCACTTTTCTTGCCGAGAAAAGAAAAACATTAAATCGAGAATCTTCCAAGCAGCGGAAACCCTAGCGATAAAAAGTGAGGGGATAAAGAGAGAGAGAAAGTGTTGTCGTTGTTGGAGATAATTGGAACAGAGCGATGGCGCATAAATGGAAGGTACATGGCCAATTCGGGCCGAAATTTCGACAAAATATTTTAGACCCGACCCGTTATCATCTGTTCAAGCGGCAAATTCCCAAAGCCTTCTCCCCTAATATTTTTAGTCATTTTTCATCTCTTATTTCTAAATAATATTTAAAAAATTACATCATTTTCTGTCCTATGTTTTTTCTAAAGGAATAAATTAACTTGAATTTGTAAATTCTTCTCACTTTAATTCTATTTTTTTATTCAAATTAATTTTAAAATTTGACAATTTATTTTAATTTAATCATTGAATTTAGATATTGTCATAGCACTTTAAGGTTGAACTATGACATCACTTGAAATTATTTTAAAATATTTTAAAAATATCATAATTTATAATATTCTTTTGTAATTTTTAAATTTTATATAAAAATTATAAATTTTTAAATAATGATGTAGTTCAATCTTAAAGTGACACGTCATGAAGGAAATTTAAATTAAAAATTTTACCCAAATTAGACAAATTTTAGGGATAAAAAAATTGTCAAATTAAGAAATTACTTATTCCTTTATCCACTTTCTAAATAAATGTAACTGTATCATCTTTTAACTTCTATATTTAAGAGTAAATGAATACAATTTGATTAACATAAAAATATTGGATTTTATTTGAAAGATATATAAAATCGATTTACTGTGTGAATAAATAAATTAAAGGGATAAATTCGCTTGTGTTTTTACTTTAATAAATAACCTTTGTTTTTACTTAAAAAGCATCTAATAAAAAAAGCAAGATTTACACTTTATGAACAGAAAGATGAAATTACAACATCTACAATTCGATATTTACAGCTTTAAAGTTGTCAAATCTCACGAACATGACCTAATCTCTTTAGCTACAGTAGTGGGGTAAATTAAAGCAGCATCCACACAAAGGCCTCCTTTGGTGTGAGTACAGTCGATCTGGGTCAATGAAAATTTGATATTTGTGGACGCATTAGGATTTTGTACGACAAAATCTCCCACTCTGTAAAGGACCCAGTTTCCAGGATTGTCTAAATAACACCGGGATTCGACACTTTGCCCCTCTGAAGTCGTTAGCTGGAATCGTACGGGCTTTATTTCCCAGCCATGGATGTGCTTCGAGTTACAAACACGCCGACCCAGTCTCTTTGAAGATTTCCCCAGCTGGAGCCTGAAGAATAAGCTATATGTCCCCACTGGGAATCCAAACTCGACCTCTCCATCCACTTGGAACCACCAAATTTGCTGTAGGTATGCTACCGTAGGATATCTGCATTAATGCATACCAAATCAATCAAATTCAATGATTTCCAAGACCCCAAGATCGAATGATAAACACAAATACACCTTGATTCCTCGGTGGAAATGTGAGTCCAATATCTCCTGTCATCGATTCCTGTGATGGTTAAGGCTTTGGAAGATATTGATAAACAAACCCCACCTGTATTCTTATCTAGCCATATCTCCTGCCAAAAGAATACAAGTCAAAACCCAACATTATGTAAAAAGAAAATGGAGGGAAAGAGAGAGAGAGGCAGGGAAAGTAAAAGAACCAAGTGTGAAATAATATTTACCTTTCTGCCAGCATCAAAGGGATTAGGCCTGCACAGCCCAGCGTAAAGTTGTTTCTTCTGCAGGTTTAATAAAGTTGTATCTCTTAGCACTTTCTCCACGATGAATATATAATTGGATGGCAGTTTCGATTCCCATATAAAATCAGCCGACGAAGCACCATGAAAAGATCGGTTCACTCGAGCCAATTTGCAAATCTCAGGTGGGTCTAACAGGGCCAGAACCAAGGCCGCGCAGCTCTCTGGTATGTCACCAAGTCTCGGCTTCAATGGAGAACCGCCTTCATCTCTATCCACCATAGCTCCAGATATGCTGGCACCCATTATGTACCTTTTAACCCCCAAAACCCAGATTTTGATTCGGAATCTGGGTTTTCCCAAAGACACAGAAATGATTCCAAAATAACAATAATAATAAATCTGAACAGAGGAGTCTAATCAAAAAATGAATATATAGAACCTGCAGTGGACGTCAAGTGAAACCAAATACCAGTGGGAAAAAATAGAGATGCGCAGAGAAATATAGAACAGAATTTGTCATTTGAAATCTGACAAAAACAACTTCAAAATAACCCCTGAAATCTGAATATGCGTACAAAGTATAGTTTACACGGAGAAACAAGCGTCGTAAGCAAATAAAGGTGGCGATGTATAAAATCTGTGTACACACATCAGTATTACAGTTTGTAAGAAAAAGGAAACGGGGAAAAGTATGTGGTGAGAAAATAAAATCTTTTTGGGGGTGAGTTGAGAAGTTAAGACAAGAGGTTTCATGAATCAGCTTCAGTTTGTCTGAGCTGGCTGAGAGAGATCTTATCCACTTCACTATTTAAAAGGGAGGGGGTGGAGTTGCTTTCCTCGCCGTTCTTGTCCTAGGTTAGGTCAGGTATTTCTTAGGATCTCAGTTCCAACGCGCTACAGTTTGCCGCGTGTGTCACGAATTCTGTTCTAAAATTATTCTCACCATTTTGCCTTTTGCAAACACAGGTTTACTGTTTTTGGATGTCACGCCCTGAATAAGTTCAATATGTAATCAATCTTAGGATAAATATGTGTTTATGTGTTTTTGTTAGTGTTGGCTTACATAGTGATATGAACTTACATATAAATTATGAAATGAGATTTAATGGAATAACCGATTAACGGATTGATAATAACAAATATAGTAACAAGTATAATTTTCAGGGATAAGCAAATGTTTGAGGGGGGTTTGGAGAGTTTAAAGTCTCACCAGTGAAGTGGGTATAATTCCATTTTTATGCCAGGCCAGCCTAGATTATATTTGCTTAATAGAATTTATTTAATAATGGTGATGAGCAAAGCTTTTTTAAATGATTGCATACGTATTTCATTAAAATTGTTCTACCACTATCAAAATAACATATTCTACGACTCTCTCTCTACCCCAACCTGTCTTTTCCAACTGATTTCAGCAAACTTTTATGATTGGGCTTTTCTCAAATTTCATTTTATAAAATTAATTTTAGACTAATTGTATCAGTCCATCCAACAGTTTTTTTTTCAGCTTTCATCATTATTAAAGGGCTCTGCTTTTAAATTAAACAAACGAAGCAACAATATAACTTTTTTTAATATTTTTTTATTTTTTTAAATTTCTTTAAATTATTTATTTGTTAATTTGAAAGATTAAAATTATAAATTTTAAAATTTTTAAAAATTAATATATTTAAATATATTGTGACATTTAATTTTATTTTTAATCATTTTATATTAAATATTATTTTACGGTTGTATTACCTTGTTAATAACTACTTTGGATGACTTAACCCGCTTCCTGCGTGGAACTGAGTCAGAAGAAATACGTATGGAGCAGAGACACGCGGCTTCCCTTACCTCCACCATGTTTCAACTGATGACATAGATCATTTTATTACATTATCAATTGAATTTGTCTGCTGTGCGACTTAATATTTAATAAATCCATCATGTTTCATCTTTTCTGTTCGAGAGAAGAAAAAAAAAAAAAAAAGGGTGACAAGTGGCAACTCTCCCTGCCTGCAAAAACTCCATTTTCCGGTGGCAAAGGATATAAGACTTCCGGAGTATGATCCATCTTTTCATGTTTCATCTTCATTTCTTTCATAATTTCTACAGTCTGCTGAAGCTTCTCGCTAGCTGTTAAATTTCCGAAAGCCGGAAACACCAAAACCTTCATTTCAAGTCCAATGTAAATAGAATGGCAAATCATTGCAGTAACTAATTGGCTTTTCTTGGAAGCTACCATTTTTGTCTTGAACCCCCTTCCTTGCAGTCTAAGTAATTAATCCCAGCACAAAACCAAATTCTATATAAAGCTAGCAATTGAAAACGCTGACCTAAGAATGAAAGCTAAAAGCATGAGTGATGTGTTCAGCATTGTATACTACAATAACCAACAATCCTTGTTTAATATTGCAGCACAAAGTGACAGACAACTCAAAGAGAGATTTTGTCTTTTTCTTCTGTTGAAAGCTATAGATATCCTCCTGTTCTCCAAGTTTTTGCAGACTGTAACAAAGGATATTCAAGCTTTTATTCAAGAACCCTGGCCAAAAATAAGGGGAGAACTAGACACTTTAAGGGTTGCCAATAGCATTTAGGTCGCAATTCATCAAGCTGCAACAACCCATAAAAAGGCATATCATAATGGCATATCCTTTGAATTAGAAGGGTCTGGCTGTGCAGTCAAAAAGTGACATTTTGGATAAAAATATAGGTTTAAGAATGAGTTTGGGTAGATGTTTTCAGCCAGTCTTGAATTTGAAAAAAAAATTTATTGTTTTATTGTTATTTTTCTATAATTTTGCTGTCATTTTACTATTATATTGTTATTATTTGAATATTGTATAATTCTTGTTTTATTGTTGATTTTACTACTATTTTAAAATTTATTTTTAATTTGTTGAAAAATATTTATTTTAATTTTTTATTGTTGTTAATATATATATATTTTTTAAAAATTATATAAAAATTTTAATACGGGCGTACCGGACTAGACCTAATTTTAACATTTTTATTTAAGTCAATTTTAAACAAAATATTAAGTCTATTTTTTAAACCGAACTCAAACCTATCAAATAGACCTAAAATTTTGTTGAACCCGACTCGGCCTAAGAAGATATGATACACACAATGACTTATTATGCCCAAACCCATACATCAATTTATTAGGTCCTAAAATAATCCTTTACGTTTCCAGTTTTGGTTTTTGATCTAGTAAGAAACTAACACAGTTTTGCATTTTTTCACAAACTTTTTTATTATTGATAGTTTATAAATCCAATCAACATATTTCATGTTTCACTAATCTATATAACGTGTATCAAGTTTCAATTAAATATTACTCACAAATCGAGTTTTAACTCAGTTGTAAAATTAATAAAAAAATTATTATTTTACAAAGTAATATATATTATTTCGAAAGCAATTTTATTTTTTTATATAAAACCTAGAAATTTTTTACACATAACAGTATTCGATCACAAAATATTATGATTTTTAATAATTTAACTTTATCATTTCAATCAAAACGATATTTAATTATTATATATATTTTAAAATTTATTACATAAAATTTTCACCATGTCATAAACAAACAAATAAAAATAATAAATACATTTTATATAGTATTTTCGAAATTGCTTTTTTATATACTACTTTTAAGTTATTACTATTATTTTAAAAATAAAATTCAATTTAGAGTTTTTTAATTTGTACATAAAAATCATTCAAACGATAGTGACTTTCGGTTTCACAATCTTTTTTCTTAATGTCTAAAGACTACTTGAACATATCAACAATAAAAAGCAAAAATTAGTTAGAATGTATTTAGAAAGTCACTTAGTATTAAATATGGGTGTAATTGCTTGTAATTACAAAGATATGGTGTGTTTGGGTAACCATCGTGATTGATGTGTTCCACTAAATTGAGTGTAACAGAAGCAGCCAATTACATTTTTCAATTCTTCAAGGTTGAGAATTTGGGTAAATACACACAAATTTAATTATTTTTTATACAAGTTATAAAATTTATATTAGAAGCGTAAATACATTTGAATATGGACAAATATACATGAACAAGTTATAAAAATTAAAATATTATTTGTTCGAAGTTATATTATATAAATTATAAAAAAATAGATTATAACTATAATTACATGTATTTTATAAAATTATAATAAAAAATTAAACTATAAATAAATAAATGAATAAATTATACTAAAAATTATCGAAGTTAGATCATACTTTATTTTAATTTATTCCCTTAGTTAAAAAATCATAAAAGCATAGTAGCACAGACATGCTAAGTATCCAAATTAATGTTACAAGAAAATTTAGTGCCTTAATATTTTTGGCTGATTCTAACACCAAAAAATATATGCTTGGCCGACTCTATTAATGAGTATCAAGACTCATAAATATATGGCCTAAAAATAAATTAAGTTATGATTATATTATTAATCTTTATAAAAAGTCTTATAAAATTTATTATAACTTTATAAAACCCCTTTATAAAAGTTGTATATTTTTTATTTTTATGAAATAATATATCATTGTAAAAACTCTAAATTTTATTTTTTTTAATTATTTTTATTAGTGACCTTATTACCGATTATTTTATTGGATTAAAATATTGCATATGATGAGTTGATTTTAATATTTGTTACATGTTTTAAAAAAATTAATTGTACTGATAATTTTTTATAACAATTAATATTTTTAATTTAAATTATGTAATTGTGTAATTATAGTTTTAAACTACCAAACATGATATATGCAATTACAGTATAATTACTATCATGTATTTACTCTCGTAGTAATTACACCTTCATCTAATTTCACCGTGTTTTCCAAACACACTTTTAATATATTATAAAAAGAAGATTACAAGAACCCTATGTGATGGCCTAATGGTCAAAGGTGTTCTTTGCCCCAGATGCAGCTTGAGTTCGAGTTGCGTTAGTTGTTTGGGCTTTGCCCTGTTACTGCAATTCACCAAAAAAAAAAAATACAACAAAAAGAAATAAAAACCCATACAAATAGAGATCAATGACGCCACTAACTCAAAAATTCTAGTTCAATAATTATCGTTGTTGTTATTTTTTGTCAAAAATTCTCAATTTAATATGTTTTTTGTGTCAATCATATGCCATATCATATGAGGATAGTCTAATTAAAATTTCAAACTGAAAAATTTTGACAAAAAATATTTAAAATTTTAGTGATTAAATCCCAAATTTTATTAAAGTACAAAAATTAACAACATATTTTGACCGAGAAAAAACCACCATAGCTTGAATAAAGCTTCCCTGCCAAAAAGGAAGCAAATATTAATACTACTGTTTAGATTGAACTGGACTAAAAATCAATTGGAGGTATCAATTCAGAAAATGGTATTGGATCGATTAAATAACGAATCGATACAGATTAATTAAATTGAGTAAAAAATCAGTTGAATTGACAATTAAACTATTTTTTATAATTTTTTTATAAAATTTTAATAATTTTTAATCCATTTAACTCATCCGATCAAACTAATAGAATTGATGATTACCAGGTTCACCATTTGACAGTTCTAATAGCATTGAAGATTAGTTAATCATCTATTTTTTGGGGTAAGAAATTAGTTAATGATTAGTAGAAGAGTAGGGAAGCAAAGCATGTCGAATATTCAGAAGTTTGGATGAACTTTTTGGGATTGTGACGACATTTATGCTGTTGCTATGCCTTCTGTCGAGTCGACTGTCCTCTTCCTCATTTACTCACGCGCTTTTTCATTCCTTTTTGTAACTTTAAAAATAATTTTAATTTTGTTCTTTTTCAAGTTAAAACATTAATTATATTACCTCTTTTTTTGGTTATAATTATAAACAGTGTATTTAATGTGTCATTTGAATTCCCAAAAAGTCTACTTGATAAGGTCATAATACATTTTTATATATATTTTTAAAAATTTATTAATTCATTAAATGAATAAAATTATATAATTTAAAAAAATATTCATCGTAAACAGTGAAAGACAAATTCTATCAATACAATAAAGGCTTTAGTCTTAGTATCAATATAACATTATGACATGTATGTTAACAATTGACTCTATCACAACTCAAGCAAAACATATCTGAAGTGATTGCAAGCATTTAATATTAGGAGGAGCAAAATTTAATTCGATTCGGAAAATTCGATAAAAATTTTAAATTTTGAATTAAATAGTTCGAGTTATTTGAGTTAACCAGTTATTCGGATCAACTCGAATAAAAAAATTAATTTTTCGGTTTAGCTCAAATATAAATTACACAATTCAAGTTATCCGAAAATCCGAATAAGAAAATGTAAAACTATGTCATTTTGATAAATTTTTACCCATTAAGTTAAAAAGGCAAAACCATTATATTGTTGATGTAGTTAAATAATATTGCACTTCCTCTACTAGTTAAATAATTGATTCACGTAAACACAACATTGAGTATAAATAATAGTATTCGTTAACTCGACTAACTTGACTTGAAATTTTTTAACTCGATTCGAAAAAAATTCAAATTGAATTCGGTTGCTAAAATATGATTTGTCAACTCGACTAACTCAAATTTTTTTTACTTAATTCGACTCGACTCAATCGAATAAGGAAATCAGCCTTGGATGATCCAAAGCAACATACATAAATCGACAAAAGAGCTGAGCATCCACTAAACTAGAGAGGACAGCAACAAACATAACTTTAAAATCACTTACAAAAACAAAACTACATGTATAAATATTTTTATGTATAAACATTTTTACTCCGTAAACAAATATATATATATATATATATATAATACAAACCAACTTTTATCGTTTAATATTATAATTTGTAACTTTATTCATTTAAAAGAAAAGTTTATTATTTCTTCTGCTTTTTAAAATAATGAAAATATATAAATAAAAATTAATTAAAGGAAAACAAATAAAAGACAACCAAATCAATGAAAGGAAATACATTAAATAAAGGATAACAATGGAAAGACAATTTTAGTCAGAAAAAAAAAATCTCATAATCTTATCATAAAACACACACTATACTAAAAAAATCATATTATTAATTATAAGATTTTTATTTGATACATTTATAATATATGAATTTATTATTATTAAAAATAATAAATAAAATAATATCACATAATTAAAAAAATACTTTTATTTTATTCATATTTAAAAATTAAGAAAAATGAAAATATTTTAGGTGTCAATTAAAAAAACACAACAATGGAAACTTCAATATTAATTGTATTAATTAATGCTTCCTCTTTTTCTCCTTATAAGTTTAAAGCTTATGTCTGCTCTTTCTTAACCCTTTCAACAGCAAGCGTGTTTCCCTATCTATATATCTATATATATTATAAGTGTGTGTCTTTTGTTTCTCTGTATTTTTATGTTTTACTCTGTCCTTTTTTGAGTGCTTTTTTTTTTTGGTAGCTTGATTTGTTTGAGTTTGTCAATGGCCGCAATGGCTTGTATTCCAAGAAGACTTTCTCAAATCACATTATTCAATACCAAAAATCTCACCCTCTACCATACCACTCTCGTAGTTATTCTATGTACTACTTTTTACCTTATCGGAATTTGGCAACACTCCGTCGGCACCACCTTCTCCTCCTTCTCCTCCGCCGCGGCCTTCCTATCCTCAGTCCCTTGCTCTTCCCTTAAGACCACCCAACTCGACTTCTTGCCTCACCACCTCCCTCCTGACCCACCATCCGAGACGGCGCGTGCCGCTCAATTCCCTCCGTGTGATCCTTCCTTCTCCGAATACACCCCATGTGAGGACGTTCGGAGATCGTTGAAGTTTGACAGGGACATGCTTATATACAGAGAGAGGCATTGCCCAGAAAAGGACGAGTTGTTGAAGTGTAGGATCCCGGCTCCGTACGGTTATAAGGTCCCTTTCAGGTGGCCCCAAGGTAGAGAATTTGCATGGTTTGCTAACGTGCCGCACAAAGAATTGACCGTTGAGAAAAAGAATCAAAATTGGATTAAGGTTGAAGGAGACCGGTTCAGATTCCCCGGAGGTGGCACTATGTTCCCGCATGGTGCTGATGCTTACATCGACGATATTGACAAGTTAATCAATCTAAGAGATGGTTCAATAAGGACTGCCATTGATACCGGTTGCGGGGTACGTTCTTTATTTTATATTTATATCCTTTTTAATACTAGTTTTTACGTTCATGTTGAACGTTTTCAATCAAACCGGAACAGCTGGTTCAGTTTTGAACCTGCTAATGATGCTATTGCTAGTTTAGGAAGATGGAAAGTTGGTTAGAAATTGTTGAAAAAGAAAAAGTGATTGGTTGGAGGGGTTCTATCGTTAAAAATTTTCATTTGATTCTTTTTTTACTGCAAAACACAAGAAAAAGAGTATGAAAATTAATTAGTTTTTGCCAAGTTTACAAAAGAAATTCTTGTACTGGCTAAAATGGATAGTTTTTTTTTTTTTTTCCAGTTTTACTGTGTGAACTAAGAAAAATTAAAAAAAACCAGAAAATAAAAATTCATAATTATTCAGATTGACGTTTCCTTAGTGGGATGATTTCACTGGGAGAGAAATCTGGGTTTTTGATACTGCCAGCAAGAAATTAACTAAACCAGGCATGCACTTTTATAGGGCAATGGGTTTTAATAGAATTACAAATAAAAACTTGTCATAAGGAGAGATTCCATGTTGTTTTTAGCCAATTTAGGTAAGAATATGTTTAAAAAGTAGGTTGATGAGTGTTCCTTCATTGTCAAAATTTCTCTTTTTATCTGTATGTATATATATGTTTATCTTTTAGAATATTTTCTGGTAAGATTTCAGTGTAGAAAGGGAAAAAAACACTTGTTCAACAAGATCTTATCGCCCAACTAGGCCGAAACCTAAAATTAATTAGTATTAAACAGTTAGTGCTTTGAATTTGTATTAAATATCAAGTGATACTATTGAATAAGAGCATTTTTTGTAAGTATAATAATTTGGGTTGACTCTGAAACCACCCTCAAGAAAAAGCGTCCACTCAAATAATTATTTATGGTTTTTGTTTGAACCAATTATTGACAAACAGGTTGCGAGTTGGGGAGCTTACCTTCTATCAAGGAACATCCTAGCGATGTCGTTTGCACCAAGAGACACCCACGAAGCTCAGGTTCAGTTTGCACTTGAACGTGGGGTGCCGGCCATGATCGGAGTCATGGCCTCTATTAGGCTTCCTTACCCTTCAAGAGCTTTCGACATGGCTCATTGCTCTCGTTGCCTAATCCCTTGGGGCCTGTACGGTAATAAACCCCTCTTTGTCTTTCATTTCGAAGAAAAGCCTAACAGATTTGGTTCATGTTGGTTGTTCAGATGGGCTTTACTTGATTGAAGTTGATAGAGTTCTTCGTCCTGGGGGTTATTGGATACTGTCGGGGCCACCAATAAACTGGCAAAAGCATTGGAAAGGTTGGAATAGGACGATTGATGATCTGAAATCAGAGCAATCCCACATCGAAACTGTGGCTAAAAGTCTATGCTGGAAAAAACTAGTACAAAAAGACGATCTTGCAATTTGGCAAAAACCAACTAATCATGTCCATTGCAAAGCTAACAGGAAGGTTTTCAAGCGGCCGCCTATTTGTCACACTCAAAATCCTGACATGGCATGGTGAGATCTTTTTTCAATCCATTTTTTTCTCCAAGTCAAATATTTAAATATGTACATTATGATTGGAGCAGGTACACGAAATTGGAGACTTGTTTAACCCCATTGCCTGACGTATCGAATATAAAGGAAATTGCTGGTGGGCAATTAGCGAAATGGCCTGAGAGGTTGAATGCAATCCCTCCGAGGATCAGTAGTGGGAGTTTACCAGGAATTACAGAGACGGTATTTGTGGAAAATTCAGAGCTATGGAAGAAGAGAGTAGAATATTACAAGACAATAGATCATCAATTGGCAGAGACCGGTCGGTACCGGAACTTGTTGGACATGAATGCTTATTTGGGAGGCTTTGCAGCAGCTCTTGTTGATGACCCTGTCTGGGTGATGAACATTGTCCCTGTTGAAGCTGATCAAATCAACACCCTTGGTGTCGTATATGAACGTGGATTAATCGGAACATATCAAAATTGGTATCTTACTTTTGATTTTTTTTTTTTTTGTTCTTCCTTTTTGTTCCATTTATCATGTTTTTATTTGTTTCTTCATAGGTGTGAAGCAATGTCTACGTATCCTAGGACTTATGATTTCATTCATGGTGATGCCATTTTCAGCCTCTACAAAGACAGGTAAGAACAAAAACCCAAATGTAAGACTGTTTTTTTTTTATTCAATCATTGATGGATCTAAATGGTTTGTAATGCAGATGTGAAATGGAGGATATAGTTTTGGAAATGGATAGGATTTTACGACCAGAGAGCAGTGTAATAATCAGAGACGATGTAGATGTGTTGATGAAGTTGAAGAACATGATGGATGGTATGCAATGGGATGGAAGAATTGTAGACCATGAAGATGGACCCCATGAAAGAACCAAGATTCTCTTTGCTGTTAAGCAGTATTGGGTTGCATCACCGTTATCACAAAATCAATAAGGATTAATAATGTTTGCTCTGTTTTCTTGTTTCTTTTCTTTCTTTTTTTTAATTACTGAAAGAAAGAAGAAGATACTATTGATGCACTAATATTTTTTTGAAAATAATTTAAAATACTCGATTCCCAAATTTTATAATTAATATTTATAAACTACTGACCTTTCTCACAAGAAAGCTTTTACATTATAAAGATTTAAATTTTTTTTTTTTATATATTTCTCTCAACAATTCATTTTCTTGAACACCTTTTCAGAGTGTAATAAAATAATAATAATATATTTTTTTAAAAAGAGATATTAAAATAAATATATACGTGGCATTATTTGGAATTAGAACTAATTGTACTTTCATCATCTTTCTGGGTAAAAGTATTAGAGAAACCCGGTATTTAAGGTGAAATATATTTTAGTTTTTCTATTGGAAAATTAACTTTTATATATTTTGATGTCTAAATTAACCCTTCATTAATTTTTTTTTGTCAATGCCCTCAATTAAATTATATTTATTAAATAATTTTATGGGTAAGTTATAAAAATGATTCAACTCTTTTTTCGCTCTATTTTGGTTAGTCTAATTATTTTTTTATTTAGTTAATAAATTTTTTAAAATTAAATATTTTAGTCGCTCTGAATTGAGGTGAATTTTTTATTGGTCTAGAAATAAAATTAGCCCTTTAATATTTACACATTTTATAAATTTTATCTTAAATATTCAATAAACTTAACCATTAATGTTTACTAAATTTGTCAATTTAGTTTTAATTCTAAATAAATAAATAAATTTGACCCTTAATATTTACGAAACCTATCAATTTAGTCTTAACTCTAAAAAATATATATATTAGCCCTTTAAAACCAATTGGCTAATCCTATGTAAGATATTAAAATAAGAAAAAAAATACCTTTTTTCGAGCCACTTGTAAAATAACTTTAAAATTTTGGGATAAAATACACAAAAAATTAAGATCTAAAAGAAAATAAACACATTATAAACGTTATTTGTTCGAGTAGTAATACAACCAACTATTCTAGATAAGTTTCAAATAAATTGGTTTGATCCAGTGTGAAGCCTAAATGATAGTAAAAGAAATTTTTGAGTGACTAGAAAGAGGGTATTACTTTTCTTATTTTTGTATCTAACATGGGTTAATTGATGTGTTATAAAGGGTTAAAAATAATTTTTTTTAAAATTTTTAGAGTTAGGATTAAATTGATAGATTTTATAAATATTGAGAGCTAAATTTATAGAATTTTTAGAATTAAGACTAAAATAAAAATTTTGATAAATATTTACTAACGTATTTGTGAATTCACTTGTATCATGAAACGAGAAGAATCGTGTTTGCAGATAAAAAACGGCATCGTTACGTCGGCAAGCAAACTTCTATAAGAGGTCACTTGCCAGCTCATTCCTTCCCCTCAGCATCTTCCGTCACTGCTGCTGTTATATTCTAAACCAGTTCATAAACAGATAAACCCTAGCCTTAAAATCCCTAAAATTGCCACATCGTTTCGTTTCTAGTTCTTTTTCGCAATGGATGGCGAAGACGACGCCCCAAAATCATTGATGGAGGAGATGTACGCGAACGGCATCGAGGGCGTTGACGATGCGCCGTCATCCTCAACTTCGACAACGATCCGGAAGAACCGACCCATCATTAGCGGCGAGCAGCTAGACATCGAGGCCTACGCTGCGCTTTACTCGGGCCGTACCAAGATCATGCGGCTCATATTCTTAGCCGACCACTGCGACAATTCCGGGATGCAATTGGAGGCCCTTAGGATGGCTTACGATGAGCTCAAGAAGGGGGAGAACACTCAGCTATTCCGTGAAGTGGTCCAGAAGATCGACGGTCGATTGGGTCCCAACTATTCGATGGATGCCACGTGGTGCGCTATGGTTGATCGAAAAGCCGACCAAAGGAAAGATAAACTCGAGAGCGAACTCAATGCCTACAGGGTAATTCAGTTTTTCTTACTTCTAATTATTTTCTAGAAACTGGGTAGGGCTTACTTCTTTTTGTTTGTTTGATTTCTTATTTTCAGACGAATTTAATCAAAGAAAGTATAAGAATGGGATACAATGATTTTGGAGATTTTTACTATGCTCATGGCGCACTGGGAGATGCTTTTAAAAGCTATGTTCGAACTCGCGATTATTGTACAACGTCAAAGCATATTATTCAGATGTGTTTGAGTGCAATTCTTGTGAGCATTGAGATGGGTCAATTTGCTCATGTGACAAGCTACGTTAGTAAGGCTGAGCAAACACCCGAGGCACTTGACCCTCCAACTATTGCTAAGCTACGTTGTGCTGCTGGATTGGCTCATCTGGAGGCTAAGAAGTACAAGCTTGCTGCTCGTAAGGTTTGTCAGCTTATAAATTGTTACCTTGGATAATTCGAATGTTGCCATTTTTGCTTGTTTTATGATTGTACTGGCAAGATGTGTTGAATTTGATATGGCTGAAATGCATAGAAGATAATGGTACTTCCTTGTGATTATCGGGAAAGGGTTGGTTATTTACATATTGGTATTTTCTAGAACTTAAATTTAGACGCCATTCAATTCAAGCCACACGATCTGGTTTCAAATCTTGGCCTATAAACTCAAAATAAACGGGACTTGATCTTGAGCCCAATAAGTCTGATGAAGCAAGTGTAAACAAGCTACATTTTAGGCATTCTTGGAACATTGCACTCCTAAAATTAAACCTGAAATCTTCTTATGGTGTTGGGTTTGATGGAGTACATTATGGTAGAAAACTTAAGAGAGCTTTATGTACTCGATAGAAAATTAGTACTATAGTGTTCTTTCCGATGGTATTAATACAGTATAATTGTTGTATGCGTTGAAGGTTTAGTCCTGTGGCCTTTATCTGGAGCAGCCCCTATAGTTGGTTGGGCCTGATTAAATTAAAGTTTGCTTGCTTTGGTTTTTGAGGTTGAGTGTTCCTTTTGTTGGTTATCTTGCATTGATTGTTGTTGTACTTTTATGAATTGTAACAAGGGAGATTTTATAATTAGTTTTATTCCAAGCAATTACTATTTTATTGCTGGATTGATTGTCTTTTCTATGGATGCAGTTTTTGGAAGTTGGTCCTGAACTTGGGAATTCCTACAGTGAAGTGATTGCCCCTCAAGATGTTGCTACTTATGGTGGGCTTTGTGCACTTGCAAGCTTTGATCGAACTGAACTGAAGGCATGAATCTCTTCAGTTCGCCCCCTCCCTGTCATTTGTTTTCTGGCCTTGTCTTACTGTTGTCTTATAGATTTCTTATTCATCGAATGCTTTTACTTTGTAGAACAAAGTTATAGACAATATCAACTTCCGGAATTTCTTAGAGTTGGTACCTGAAGTAAGGGAGCTTATTAATGATTTTTACTCGAGGTATTATCCATCTTTAACTAATTTGTAGTGAATTTTCTGTGGTTAAGATTATAATATACAATCTTTTATCTTGTGACTCTGGGTTTCAGCAAGTCCTTATGAGTGCTTGATTGATGAGACGTGCTGACTTTTAACTTGTGGCTTCTTTCTTATTGCAGCCATTATGCTTCCTGCTTGGAATATCTTGGAAACCTCAAATCAAATCTGATGCTTGATATCCATATACATGACCATGTTGAGACCCTGTATGATCAAATCCGGAGCAAAGCCCTTATCCAGTACACCCACCCATTTGTGTCCGTTGATATGCGAATGATGGCTGATGCCTTTAAAACAAGTGTTGCAGGACTTGAGAAAGAACTTGAATCCTTAATTACTGACAACCAGATACAGGTATTGTTTTTCACCATTGTCTTGCTTTTCTTAAGCTTTGTTGGTGCATGTGAACATGGTTTTGTACATGATTTTTCAATATCAGTTCGAACTTAATTTGTCAATTAATCTGTATCTCTTCAGTGATAAATGAAAAGAATTTTACTCTTTCGTTTGGAACTTGCATTGACCATGTTTTTATAGTGAAGAGCAGAAAAACAATTAAAGTGAATTTCCTAATTTCTAAACCAGAACCTTCCCAAACATTGAAAACAGTTAGACGGGGAAGTAGAGTCAATCCTTGTTTATACATTAGTTCCCTGGAGTGAAGGAAGCCAGTTCAAATGGAAATGGACTTTTGCAAATTAAGTGATAAAGGTTTTTCTTTTCTTTTCCCTTTTTTTTTTGTAATGTATCTTTTACGATGAGGATTATAATGTATCTGCAGGCTCGGATTGATTCACACAACAAAATTCTTTATGCACGACATGCTGATCAGAGAAATGCAACTTTCCAGCGGGTTTTGCAGACTGGTAATGAATTTGATTGGGATGTGAGGGCAATGCTGCTGAGAGCAAATCTTCTCAAGCATGAGTACAATCTTAGGGCTTCCAGGAAAATCTGAATTCTGGACTGAAGCATTATCAAGATATTCTTGAAAAGGTTCCTTCTATGGCTGGGCCTAGGTTCTGGATGTGCTGAGGCACTATTGTAAGACCTTAAAAAGGAGATTGGCTATCCATGATGATGGATTTGCATTTTGAGGGTTTTGGGATACACACTTCTGTATATACTAGAAAGTTTATCTCATAAGTGTTACATTATTTGTTTTTCTTTACATCGTTCTAATATTTTCTGCTCATGTGCAATTTGATAAAGCAAGGCTCTCTAGGTTATCTGAAGAGTTACTTGTTAGTTACTACTTGTTTATGTTGCATTAGCTATTGATAAATTCCCCGCTGTTTATTTTTTGGCTAATTCTGCATGATCTAAGATTGATGCCAATGTTGGCCAAGGACATGGTGCCTGTTTGTTGTTGTTAGGCCCTTTTCATTGTGTTACCCCGCTAATCTGATGAGTATTAATTAACATTAGGCCTTTCGAATTGATGCCAATCGTTTCACGTGTTTGCTGCTGAAAAGCGTACATTTCGTATCAAATAAAAAGAAAAGGCTGCTGGTAATGAAGTAAACTCTGAATCTTATTGTATCTACTGGCGTCCGACCTTGGTTGATTATGAAGGAAACTATTTATTTAATTTGTTTGTATTATTATTGGTTTACTCATGTATCATTGTATATATATTATAATAGTTTGACGGATAAATTTAAAATCTTTTGTAAGAAATAATATATCTTTAAAATTAACGATTTTTTTTTCTTAAAACAAGTCATGTGAGTGATTAAAAATTATCAAATGAAAATAATATCTATTGCTGTCTCATATAAAATAAAAATAATATTGTTAGTAACTCTCAAAATTCGTAGTTTAGCATATAGTATAAACCAAACCCACACCAAAACAAGTGCATTAATTTCCACAAATTCAAACCCTCAGGATGTATGTAAGAAGTAAGTTTAATTAATTATTGCCAGAAAACGAAATCTATAGGTTTGAAATGCCCCTATTAATTTTTATACAAATCCCAGGCGACAAAGTTCCACGGAGCTAATAAGTAAAATAGAATTCCATAAAGGCCAATATTGCGGTGCGACTAGTGGACAGCTACGCATTCGACCGCGTACGCCACGCTTCATGCTTTGCTCTCGCCCTCCCCAATACCATGCTTTCACCCAAAGCTATGTTAATCTCACAAATTCTCTAAATCCATTCCCTACACTTTCACTTGGTAAGTTGCAAACCTCCCACTCCTCCTCCTTTGCTTCTGCAACAAAGTTAAATCCTACTCCACTTCTCAAATTTCATTCATACAATTTCAACAAAATCCTTTATCCAATCTGGATCCGCAACCAAATCCTGTGATAAACCAACCATTAAACTAACTACTAATACCGAAGATCCAAAAGCATGGGTCACTTAAATCTACCTGCATCCAAACGCAATCCCCGCCAATGGAAGCTTTTGGACATCATAACTGCCATATTCTTCGGCCTCGTAATCTTGTTCTTCCTCTTAGTCTTCACCCCTCTTGGGGATTCCATGGCTGCCTCTGGTAGGCAAGCCCTGTTGCTTTCCACCTCTGATCCGAGGCAACGGCATCGCTTGGTGTCCTTGGTCGAACTTGGTCACCACCACAAGCCCATCGAAGCCTGCCCTGCCAATTCCGTTGATCATATGCCCTGTGAGGACCCCAGGCGTAACAGCCAGCTCAGCAGGGAGATGAATCTATATAGAGAAAGGCATTGTCCTTTGCCTGATGAAATGCCTCTTTGCTTGATCCCTCCTCCTCCTGGTTATAAGATTCCTGTTCAGTGGCCTGAAAGCTTGCACAAGGTACAATTTCCTCTCTCTCTTTTTTTTCTCCTTTTATGGTTTTCTTGGGTTTTTCGTTTGTTAAACACAAACTTTATGTAAGATTGTTCCTCGTTGCTACAAATCGATCCTTTTTAGGAATGGAATTAAATTATTAGTGTTACTTAAAACAGTTTTAATTGTTTAATGGTCAGATATGGCACTCCAATATGCCACACAACAAAATTGCTGATAGGAAAGGTCACCAAGGATGGATGAAAGAGCAAGGTCCTCACTTTATTTTCCCTGGTGGTGGAACAATGTTTCCTGATGGAGCTGCTCCATATATCGAGAAACTTGGGCAGTATATTCCCTTGACTGGTGGAACTCTTAGGACTGCCCTTGATATGGGTTGCGGGGTAAATTAATATCATATGTGGCATGTTATCTTATTATGCTTATACTCTAGTTTTGTACTGTTTGAATATCAACCTTATTAATCTTTTTACAGGTTGCAAGTTTTGGGGGTTCATTGTTATCAGAAGGCATTTTGGCACTCTCATTTGCTCCTAGAGATTCCCACAAAGCACAAATACAATTTGCATTGGAAAGAGGAATACCGGCCTTTGTTCTAATGCTTGGCACTCGCAGACTCCCGTTTCCTGCATTTGCGTTTGATTTCATTCACTGCTCTCGATGTCTGATCCCTTTCACAGCTTATAGTGGGTTTCTCTATCTGGAGTGTGTTTGATATATTCTCTTTTTCATCTCTCTTTCTTTGGCATTAACGTCAAGATATATGGCTTTTGCAGATGCAACTTATTTCATTGAAGTGGATCGGTTACTACGTCCAGGTGGATATTTGGTCATCTCTGGTCCCCCTGTACAGTGGCCTAAGCAAGATAAAGAGTGGGCAGATCTCCAGGCTGTGGCAAGAGCATTGTGCTATGAGTTGATTGCTGTGGACGGGAACACAGTCATTTGGAAAAAGCCTGATGGAGTTTCGTGTCTGCCAAACCAAAATGAATTTGGGCTTGAATCTTGTGATGAATCAAATGACCCCAGTAATGCATGGTAATTGTCATGAGAAGCCTTTTGAAGAATTTATAATTCTGATAGCATCTACCTTTATTGTCCTGAAGAAATTCCAAACGGAATTCAACCTGATTTTCCACCTAATTTAGCGTATGATCAGTTGTTTTTGGTTCCCGCTTATACTATGTTGTTTTTAGAACTGGAATGTTGTGTTCTTCTAAGTTTATTCTCTCGTTTATTCGGGTAGGTACTTTAAGTTAAGAAGATGCGTGACGTCAACGTCTTCTGTGAATGGAGAATATCCTGTTGGGATTATTCCGAAGTGGCCAGACAGGCTAACAAGAGCTCCTTCAAGGGCCTTGGTCATAAAAAACGGGATTGATTTATTTCGGGCAGACACAAGGAGGTGGACAAGGAGAGTTGCCTATTATAAGAATACTCTGAATCTGAAGCTTGGGAGTCCAACAGTACGCAATGTCATGGACATGAATGCATTTTTTGGAGGTTTTGCAGCAGCACTTGTATCAGATCCAGTATGGGTGATGAATGTTGTTCCTGCTCGGAAGCCATTAACTCTTGGTGTAATATATGACAGAGGCCTTATTGGAGTATACCATGATTGGTGAGTTACTGAAGGATTTTTATCCTTATTTACTGAAAATGCTAACAGTTTGTTCCTTGTTCGGGAACAAGAGTACACTATAGTGCCTTGTCATCTACTATCTGTGACAATCTTCCCCATGGAAATACCATGTTGATTCCTTTCTGCCCAAAGCAAACTTCTGCTTATTCCCTGTTTGATCGAACCTGCTTTGAAAACTGTACTTGCTTGGATTTAGGTAATTTAGTTGGATGTGCAATTATTCAATTGTAGCAATGGTTTTGTACTGTGCAGTGTTTAACTTTCAAAGTAGATACTTGTGTAATCCTTAACCTTCTCCTTAAATGATTGTTGTGGTTGCTTGTCTTCTTGATTCCTCTTTATTTGTGGGATTATGTGATGTGCTTAGTCTTATAGGGAAAACACTTGTGATTACCTGATGAGCTCAATTGCTGTTTGCAGGTGTGAACCTTTCTCAACATACCCACGTACTTACGATTTTATTCATGTAGCTGGCATTGAATCACTAATAAAGCTTCCTGGTTCAAGCAAGAGCAGGTAGATATAACCTTGACGTCATCCTTCAATTCTCTTTGCATTTGTATGAGTAACTGAAGTTTCTACTCTTTATCACTTTGGTTATGCGAGAAATTGCATGCCTGTTTATATCATACTTTATTGTGACTTAACAAACCTTATTTTCTTTTTCTTTTCCTCCTTTTAAGCTTCAACTTCTAAAGGCAATGCAAAGAAAAGCATAGAAAACAATCTTTGCACCTTTGTATCCTATGATAGTCATTTCTTGTTGTGTCTCTATTGAATCAATGGGCTCATGCAATGTTACTGCATGGATCACTCTGTAGTTAATTCTTAGCACAGTTTGTCGTCCAAAAAGTACCTTTCATCATCAACTCTAATGTTCCTGCAGGTGTAACCTTGTGGACCTAATGGTGGAGATGGATCGAATGTTGCGTCCTGAAGGAACAGTTGTGATTCGAGATTCACCTGAAGTAATTGACAAAGTGGCACACATAGCTCACGCAGTAAGGTGGAAGGCTACCATAAATGACAAGGAACCTGAATCACATGGGAGAGAGAAAATCCTGGTAGCAACAAAAACCTTTTGGAAGCTAACTTCATCCCATTGAGACAGACTTGTTCTTTATAATGTAGGTATTTTCCTTTTCGTTTCAATTTTTTTATTATCTTAAGCCAAGTTGTCTTCCTCATGCATCAAATAGATGCAATCTTGTTTCTTGCTCACTATTTGGATAATATTTATATGAAGAAAGTGTAGAAGTACAATATATATATATATATATTCATATAAATCAAAAGGCTACAGCTTTCTGGCACTAAGACACATAGCAGGTGGTAATTGCTATTTATATTGGCTGAAAGAAATTATTGTAATTTGACAGCCTAATATAGGTTGTCACTAACTTGATGCTGCTTGTTTTAGCCTCATCACCATTCTGATGCATGTTTTTATGGTAGGCGATGATACACACATTTCCTCTCAAAGGTTCATAACTCATTACATTTTTTTTGCTCTGCGTCTCTAACCACTTACCCCATGTATGGCTGGAGATACAAGAACAAGAGATGGGTTTGAGTTTTGTGAGTAAAACTAGCAGTGACTGAAAATTTTATGTATAATAATAAAATCTGATAACTGTTTATATGCTATTATAATATTGCTGGGAATGAATTCATTTTACCAGGCTGGCACTATATGTTGATAGGTTTCATATTTACCAAAAAGGCTTTAAATTGGCTATCAAAGGGGTTTTTTTTTTTTTTTCGAAGTGATGCTTAAACTATAGGTTTTGTTTCGAGAATGTGAGATATGGTATGTTTTTACTAAACATGTATATTTTGAAGTAAAATGAAATAAAATAATAGTTTATGTACCATTTAAAAAAAAAATTGCAAATTGGAATTTGGATATCGTTTGCGTGAATTGATGTCATCGGCAAAAGTTGAAATTAAGAAAAAGGGGTAGGCCTAAATTTTCAATCTTTGAAAAAAAGGCCACTGTGGAGAAGGAAATGAATGGCTATGGGTATGGAAGAAGTCAAGTAGAAAAAGCCATCGCCTTTGTTGTACCAAAAAGTTTTGAAGTCAGATTCCATCTTCAATAGTTTGAAAAGATGAAATCTTCTTTTCTTTGGCAACCTGGTATTTGATGGGGGATAATATTGGCTAATGTGAACATAAAAGGCAAATGGGGGATCACACATGGAGCTGCCAGTTGAAGAAAACTGAGGTGTGGGGACTGAAAAAGTGGACCAAATTAAATGCAAATGCAACAATGCTAAAGCCCCATCATCAGGATAAATTGCTTCACCATTCCAAGCAATTATAATTAGTAATAATAATTCAGAATCAGAATTACAAAATATCAGGTTTTTGACTAAACATTGATCCTAGTATCCATTAATTGTGTTGTCAGTTTCATGTTCAAGGAAAACCTTTGGTTGAAGGAAGATCCTCATATAAAGCATGGAAATATTAATATAAATATTAATAATGTGAGCTACCTATTTGACATCTGACAACTAAGGTTAGAGCCTGTGCTATATCAGGGTATAGGATGCAGCTTTTTTGGGGCAATTAGTATAGGCCGCCATGGGGCAGGGCTAATTGCTTCCGCATTTATCCATCTTTCTACCTGCTACGTAGCATAAACTGTAGGGATTTGTCCCCCACCCCCGCCCATAGCTGAGGGTCAAAGTTCCAACTTGTTGAATTCCAAACACATGAGGGACGTGTTTGTAAATCGCCAAGATTGAAACTTTCGTATATGCACAGCATGTGACTCACTTTAATGTTGAAAACCATAAACATCACCACATGTATACTTAGGTTTAGGGCCCTTAATTCCATACTTGAAAAACCAAAGACGCGTATATCTCTGGTAATGGACGTATCGATCTACGCGCGACTGCTCCCAACTATCTTTCTTCAATTTACAAGCTCAATTTCTATACAAAGCTACTTGTAGAATAGTGCTTCGCGGTTTTAATCCTTTCATCCTTTCTAATTCTTTTACTTTTTGGTTTTTTACTTCAATAATATAAAATATATAAATAAATACTAAAATAAGATAAAGATACTAATATTAACAAATTTAGATAATATCTACACTAAAAAACTGGTGCTGTCTAACTCCTTTCCTCTTTAATTTTTTTTTTCTTTTGAATGTAACTTGATCAATTGGTGGCATCTGTATTTCTAACTTAAAATACACTTTCTTTTACATATATAAGCATAAAAACGAAAAAAAAAAAAATTATAGTCGACAGCACCCTATTATATTTATAATAAAATATATTTTATTTAAGTTGAAAAAAATTAGTATTTTAACTTTCGGGTATTAAATATTTACACTTTTCAAACCAATTTCATTAAATAATTTGATATGATTTATTTTCTAAAATATATGATGACGTGGCTTTTTTTTTTTTTTTTACGGTTGAACATTTTTTTTGTACATTCATGTCCAATTGTATAGAAAATGTAATGGTATATTTACCACATCACCCCATATATTTTAAAAATAAATTATATCAAATTATTTGATGAAATTAATATCATAATAAAAATATACATTATTAAAAGTAAAAATTAAAGTAGAATAGAGAGATTAAATCCACCAAAAATTTATTATGTACAAACCTCCAAAGTTTTTAACTCTACCTTGCAGAATGTCATAGTTGATCCCCTACCTAACACCCTATTCCCATGACTAAAAGGTAAGTAATTGGAACCTATCAAAACTTTGACATACTCTATTCACACAGCTTACTTCTGGATTTAAGAATAAATGTTGAAATTGAGGTTCAATTTTGTGAATCTTAAATCTTTTAAATTTATCAATAAATTTTAAACAATTTTGAAAATATTTAAATATTTTTTTTATTTATCGTATATCAAGTTTTAAATGATGTTTTATTTTTCTTTTTTTTTTAATTAACATCTAACCCAACTATCATGTATTCTATTCTAAACTCGTCAATATTTACTTAATTTTGTAGGCATATTGTTAACTTTAGCCTTTAATGTTTACATCTTTTGTAGATTTGACATTTATTCTTTTTTTTTTAGTTAAATTTAACCCCAAATCTTTCAAAAAGAGTCAAATCACATTTTTAACAAAAATGTTGATTCAAACATTAATTTTTTAACGATGTCGTCGTGACAATTCACGTGGTAGTCCACATGTACTTCATGTTGATATGGAACTAATTGCCTTACATGTCATGTTGAAATTCAAAATATATATTATAAAAAGTTCATGATAATTAAAAAAAAAAAAAGAAAGCATGAAATACATGTAAATTGCCAAGTAGACTGCTATATTTAAACATTGAATGTTTTAATTAATATTTTGATTAAAAAAAATCTTTGACTCATTTTGAAAGATTGGTAGGCAAAATCGATTTATTTTAAAGGTTGAAAGCTAAATTTATCTAAAAAGAAAATAAAGACCAAATTGAGCGAAGATGTAAATGTTAAATTTTATAGTGCAAACTAAGGTGAATTGTATGAAGAACCTTTATTTAAGTAATTTGAAAAGGTGCAAGTCTTATTTCACCATTTAAAAACATTGATGGTTGTTTAACCGTTTTAAATATACTTAACTATGATGCCAGCAGGCCCTAAAAGATTTGAACAGATTTCAGTATTTAACCTTCAATATTCTTCCATTTTATGACTATTCATAGCCTTAACCAATCACCTAAGGCTGCTAGCTTAGCACGTTACTAATAAACTTCAAACAATAACAGGCAGATAAGAGACAGGATACCTTCCTAGGAAGCTTTGGAAAGTGGGAAAAATGGAGGGTTAAAACCAAAATTTTCAACTTTGAAGGACTTTTAAAAAAAATAAAAAATCATGTCATGAAGAAATCTTTAATTTTGTTTTGATAGCCTTTTTCGTATGTAGAAAGAAAGAAGAGGCAACCAAAACAGATCAATTGCTTTTAATGTATACTTGAAGTTGATTGGGTGAGAATTAGAAATATAGGAGTGGCATTAATGCAACGGCAAAATAAGAGGGACTGGTGGGTGGGGCATTGCCTTAACTCTGAAAGTTATATGTATGCATGCATGCATGTATGTATGAATGCACAGAAATGTTAGTTCAAAAGAATTCAGTAATTTGCAGGACTACTAAGCTGGAGTCGTGGAATTGGTCTCTCCCAAAGACTTTGATGGAGCAGATAATTTACAACCTAATGAGAGTATGCTTAATTATGGGTTTGATAGGTGATGGTAACACTACCCCCACCTCCCATCCATTCTCATCTGCCCCTTGCATTGACTTGTACACTTTATCAATTTCCCATCTCAATGTTTATCGGTTTCAGTTTGCGACCCACTTTTTCTATACAAATCAATGTTGGTTTAGGTATTACGAGTAGATGTTATGATACTCGAGTGAATTTATAATATATATGAGATTTTATGGGCAAAATTGTGAAGCTGAAAATTTTTGAATTACAAATGGTTTAAATGTGGTACCAAATATACTTTTCTTTAAGAAGTAATTAAATTTAGAGTTGAGTCAGATCGGATCCTTAAAATGAAGATAAACTCTTCTATCATTGGTTTTTTCTATTCAAATATTTGAATCTCCCATCAAAGTCTTTACCACTTAACCTAACAAGCATTGACATCAAAGACATAATAATCTCTTGTTAGAGTGAGAGAGAATGTCATGATTTTAGAAAGTCATGAATCATATGTTCGTAATACAAAGTGGCTAATCCCACGTTGGTTGAGAAAAGACTTCTAAGAGGATTTAAATATAGCAATATTGCCTCTTATTCTCTTGTTGGAGTGAGAGATAAATCATAGCTCTTTTTTTTTTTTCCTTGAATAAGAATAAAATAAACAAAATCTCATTTTCTTAATGGGTAGATTGTTTTTAGATTGATCCTATATAAATAGATATAAAATAAAAAAATTCTATTTATTTTGAATCTATAATTTCGAATTTATATTTAGAATAAATAAATTTCAAATTAAAATTTTTTTATTTCTAAAATTCTAATAAATATTATATATTAATTAGATATTATAATTCCTTTTATTTAGAAAAATCCGAGATGAAGTGAAAACGAAAAAGTATTACTTGTTTTGGATTTGTATAGTATTATATTATATATAGTATAAATATATATTTATACTAGTACTATACAAATTAGTACTATATCGAAATTAAATCGAAATAAGTAGAATGTAAATAAAATAGGATTAATTCTAATTAATAAATCTTAAAACGCAACATAGAAACACAACAAATTAACGAAACTAAATAATTTAATAGCAGGTCATTTTTCTCATTTTATATAACAAGCAAATAACAATCTCTTAAATGAAACAATAAAATAATTTTTTTTTGAAATGAAATAAAATAAAATTAGAGAATGAAAACATAGATATATGGGCAACAACAACAATGTCTTGAAAGGTTTATTTGACAAGAGAGTTTAGGTTTCACACTTTAAACTTACTCTCCTTCCCTAAATAACAACAATAATGAGATGGGGTGGGGTAGGGTAGGGTGGTGTACATTTTACCTCTCTAGTCTCTTGGACTTGCTTTTGGTCAACAGTTTGAAACTAAGAACCATACTATGTTTGCTTTTCGTGGGTTTTGAATTTGACCCCCTAAACTACATTTCCATATTTCTTCTTATCAGATCTTTGTATT
The DNA here is from genome assembly GCA_025698465.1 of Gossypium longicalyx. NCBI lineage: Eukaryota > Viridiplantae > Streptophyta > Magnoliopsida > Malvales > Malvaceae > Gossypium > Gossypium longicalyx. Next base: position 7,041,845 of record CM047005.1, read on the forward strand.
CTTTTTGTGATGCCAAAACTATATTACCACTATTCAAACATGTAACCTAGACCAACCCCAATGGCAGTCAAAAATGGGTAGCCATCCACTTCAATTTTAAAAAACATTTGATAATAGGAGAATGATAAATCGAATTTTTCCTATTAATTTTTAACATTTTCAATTTGATTTGAATTTTTTCCGAAAAAAAGAATGAAATTTAGAAGAAAAAAATCTGATTTGTTATTTTCCAATTGAAAATAGATATAGATGAGGTGAAATTATAATTTCATACAATCATTTCTCGTCTTTTCAAATATTATAAAATGGTCTAATAATGAAAAGTATAATGATAAATTTAGTCTTTACCATTTACATTTTTTATTTATTTTTTTAGTTAATTCTGGTCACGAACATTTCAAAAAGAATTGAATAGTATTTTAATGGAAATGCGTATACTTCCTACTAACATTATATTATTTATCTTATATGATATATCAATAAATTATTTAAAATTTCAAAAAATAAATCCGAAAAAAATCAGCTATAAGTACACATAGATTTCCATATGGACTACTATATTTAAAATTTTAAAATTTTAATTAGTTTATCCGTTAAAAAATAATAATTCAACTATTTTTAATAGATTGATGGTCAAATTCTACCACGTTTAAATTTAAAAAAAAAAAAGAAAAAGAGCATAAACACCAAAAATAGATCAAAGATGTAAACATTAACATTATAACTTTAAAAAAAATTATGATCCAATCCCATGTCTTAAAAATTAATATAAGAAGGGAAGACAGGTGATTAGATGAGGTGAGTGGGTTTTGTCGGCAAAACATAGCATAGCATGTGGGCTTAAAGACAAAGCCACGTAAAAGGAGTACAACCTTCGCTACGCTACTTTTCTATTTGCTCTCTTCCTTTGCTTCCTCTCAACCTTTCCAAACCCTAAAATCAAACCAATGATGAGGAAACTACTGTTTATTTTTTATTTCATATGTGAAGTTAAAAGATTTCAATGTCATCATGTATCATATATTTGTAATAATAATTCAAATTAAAACAGAAAATTTTCTTAGGGCGTGTCGAAATTAAATTTTAATTTTTACGATATTAAAAATATAATTTCATCATTTGAATAGCCTATGTTATTATAATTTTTAAATGATTAAATTAATTTTTTATGATTTCTAAGTGGAGTCAAAATATAATTTTACTTTTATTAATTTAAAATTTTAAAAATTTAAAAAGCCTACACAAAAAAAAATTCATTTTATATATGATACTTACACAAATGAATTTAAATAATAAAAATTTCAATATTTATTCTACAGTTAAAAGAAATTGGTCGAATTAAGGTCACAAATTAATTAGACAACAACTCAATTGATTAAATTGTCTAGAAAATATTTTCTTTTACAAAGTAAATTATATTGTTATAAATTTTTTTTATTTTTTTATTTTTTATATAAAATTAATAAAGATACATACGTAGTAAAACTTGAACTCGAGACACCGAATAATTTTTAGACTTTAATTCTATCATTTCTAAAGAATAAAAAATGATAAACCTTTAAAAATTATTTCTACCAAAAAAGAAAGAAAAATTTAAACAACATAAACCTTGATTGCTTAATTGTTTGCAAAAAAAAAGATTGATTAAGGGAATGGAAATGGAAATGAAATGTGAAATTGAAGTTTCTTTTAGCAAACACAAAGTAGGTGAAGGAGAGCTTTTAGTGGTGGGGGCATTGTTTACATACTTGATAATAACAAGGCATTCAAGCCACTATTTATCATAATTTAATTTATTGTACAGTTGGCCATTTTTATTAACCCCATGTGTGTAATTAAATCAAATACCACCCAAACTATAGGTCACATATAAAGTAATAAATTATTCATAAATTTAATCCATGTTTCTATAGTAACAACTTTTTGGCATGCCTTCATCAACCATTACTTTTTATTTATGAAAAATCTCAAAATTACACATTAAATTAATATTAAAATTTTAATTTGGTGTAAATTATGCATATGAAATTTTTAATCGTGGTTCAAATGTGTACATGAAATTTTAATTTTGATTCAACTATACATATTTAAAGAAATAAATACATTAATTTATTTTTATATTTGATAAATATAATAATTTTTATGTAATGTATAAACATAAAATGATGTATATGTATGAAGTGGCTTAAATTTTTTCGAGAAGTGAAGTTAAATCTTAATTTTTAATAGCCTATATCATTATAATTTTTAAAGGATTAAATCAAATTTTTATTATTTTAGAGGGGTAAAAATATAATTTTACCTTTACTAATTAAATATTTTAAAATTTTTAAAAGGCCTAAATGAATAATTTTCCATTTTAGGGGGGCCTGGCCCTTGCTAGCCCCCTAAATACGCCACTAGTTATGCTAATAATTAGTGAGAATTGGATCAAATCAAAATTTCACATGTAAAATTATACAACATCAAAGTTTGCGTATAAAATTACACGTCAGACTAAAGTTCATATATATCTTTAAGATTTATCCCTTTTATTTAAATAAGCTTTGAGACTTTAAATTTGTTTTGTTTATTCCCATAGTAATATTTGGATACAATTTATGCTATTGTTTAAACTATTGATTAAATTGGTATCATAAATCAATCCAGTATCAATTCAGTTACGAAAATTATGAAAATGTCCTTCCATATTTAAAATAAATTATATTATTCGAGAGTACTTTGACTTTTTTATTTAAAAAATAATAGAATTTTGCATTTTGATATTTGAATCCATACCATTTACATTGATAAAATCTTAAATTTACCACTCAACTAATTTTTATTTTAATGCATTTAATACATTTTAATTTTATCATGCATTCTTTCTTTTTCCTCCGTCAAATGTATATACATATTATTTAAACTCCTAATTGGTTAGTGCACGAGTTAACTGAATATCAATTTGGTTAGAAAAATTACAAAAATATCCATCCATGTTTAAAATAAATTATACCATTTAATGGTACTTTAGTCTTTTTATTTAAAAAAAATATTTGAACCAATGCCATTTACTTTGATAATTTTTATTTTTATTTTTACATTTCCACTCAACCAAACTTTATTTTAATATGTTTTATACATTTTAATTTTAGTATTCATTTTTTTGTTCCTCCATTGATTATATAAACTGATAATATTGTTGATAGAGTTGGCGTCATAAGTTAACTCGACATTAACTCAAGATTGATGACAATACTATCTTAAACAATTGAAGTGCATTTAATATTATTAATACGTTGTATTTACATGTTTAACTCGTTTTACTCAAGATTTAATTTATTTTTTTCATTTCAATATCCTACATATTTCATGTATTATTAATTATTTCAAATAATATATTTCATTATTTACTGTTTGTTATTTTTAAACACACCTGTGTTTTGAATGCGTAGTTTCCCCAAGTATACATGTGTGGTAGAAAATAATATTGTTGATTGAGTTGATGTTACAGGTTAACTTGACACAAGCTCAAGATTGATGACAATGCTGTCATAAACAATTGTAGTACATTTAATATTCCTAATATTATATATTTGCGTGTTAAAATTTGTTTTACTCACAATTTTATCTATTTTTCATTTAAATTTAAAATCGAATATATTTTATATGTTATTATAAATTAATTTCAAACTATATGTTTTATTATTTATTATTTATTATTTTAAACACATCTGTATTCTAAATACGTGATTTTCACGTAACTTTTATTGTAATTAAACAAATAATGGATTTTAACTCTTTTTAAATTTTTTTTTTAATGTTAGTTGACCTGAAGAACGGCTTAATTTAACTATACGAATCCAGGTGTTTAAGTATAAAAAAAAAAAATATTCCCTGGATATTTAATTTTAATGATGAACAAATTTAATTAAGTTGATACATACACATGTAAATTAATAATCAATGGTATTAAATAGAGTACTTACACATTACCTCCCATTAAAATACTTAATAAAAGAATAACAATTTAGTATCTTAAATATTCATCGTAACAAATATATCTTAATAAGACGCATTTTTAAAATTAAAGATAGAACTGTTTTAGAGAGTTTCTACTTAGCATGAGAAAAAAGATTAAGACAGATTGAGTTGGAATACGACAATGCTCTTTCAGTGGAATTTTTGTTGGCAGATGGAGCTGTTAATAGTTCAATGGCTGAGCTACGTTTATTACATTGTCTCTTAAGCAGGAATTGGAAGGTACGTGTTCGTCATGTTTCAAGGGCTAAGTGTGAGAATTTTGATTTATAAGTTTATATGTGTTTGATAAACTGCCATTATCTATTCAGGAGTTGTTGTTAGTTGAATGTAACAGACCTTCACGGGTATAAGTGCTGTTTTGGTGTAATCGTAATTTCCTGTTATTTTAAAAAACAAATTAAATTAACGGTACTATAAGCATATTAATTCATTTTCAATGCATAAAAGTAAAAGATATCTTTACCATCTTACCTAACTCTTATAGTTACAAATTATTCTATTTTAACTATAAATAAAATACATAGAATTCCATTTTCTTTTCACAGTCAAATATGAAAGCTAGCTATTAACATAAAAATACTAATAATAACACTTTATAGCAATTTCCATTTAAAAAAACTCTTGATTGAGCAAACATTTATTTTAGTGATAGCTTAATATCATTAATTTTGGGTAAGTAAATATTATTCTTTGACAATAAATAAATAAGGTGTAAAGCTGAAAATAAAATGGTGAAGAAAGTGGATTATCATTAATTATAGAACAATAATGTCATACTTGTTATTAATCACCACTTTAATCTTTGTTAACTTTTTCTCCCAGAGAGGTTGATGGTAAAACTGGGAGGCTTCATATGATATTCACTCTGTTAAAATCTCATTTCCATTTGTAACATATTTGAATATTAATCAAGAAAAATGTACGGTGACATAAATTGAATAAAGATTAAAATTTTGGATATTATTTATTTATTCGTCATATTCGAATTTGAGAAAGCATACAATTTTGTGAGTGCAAAACCAAAAGCACCCTAACATTTGTCATTGTTTGTTTGGATTTCTCCATAAATTTAGTGTTTTTACAGATCCCAATGCATTGAATTTCTATGGAAAGTGGAAAAGAAAAAAAAAAGAGCAGAAAATCTGTAACTCTGTCTCATGTCAATGTAAAAAAAATAAAAAAGGTGTAAAACAGGCTAAAAGGGGAAAAAAAAGTTAGAAAAAAGACAACTTTTTTACTGCCAACCTCAGTGTTTTGAAGAGCAAAGAAAAAGAGTCAACCAACCTGTTTTTGGTGGTATGTATATGTAAGGCTTCGAAGAGTCCACATAATGGGTTTCATTATCTTCACCTGTTCCTTTTTTTTTTTTTCCCCCTTTTGAAAAAGGCTTGGGGTTTTCATTTTCCCTTTCATATGGTAGTTTTGGTTTTGTTGTTTGGGGAGATGACTTTCATGTCTTTTTGAAAAGCTTTATTTTAGTAGCAGTGTAAAAGTCAAGCATGCAGAGAAACGAGAAGATAAATAATACTAACATAACACTCTCAGCCATAAACTAGGGTTCCCAGTTACTATCTTTGAAACGCTCAGTCCATTGATTTTCAAGGCCTTGCCTTCTATTTCTCTTTTTCAGACCTAAAACAAAAAACCCAGAAAGGTTTTCCTTTTTTTCTTAAAGAGAAAGAGGGAGAGGGATAGAGAACGAAGAGCTAAGCTGTAACAAGCAGAAAGGGTTTTGCTCGAGCCTTCTTTCTCTTTCTTTCTCTCCATTACAATCACTTGTTTATAGAGAGGGACTGTGAGACATTTAGAGTTTCTTTGTTTATCCTTTTTGTTTCCTCTATTTCTCTTCCGTAGGTTTTTTCTTCTTCTTTTTTTTATGTATATGTTGGTTAGAAAATCTGGGTTCCATTCCATGAGAGTGTGAAATGAATCAAATCAGTCAAATGGGAGTGTAGTTAGAAAGAGTGCTTGTAATTTTTTTTAGAGGAAAAAAAGAGAGACATAAAAGTTGTACGCTTGATAGGTACAGAACAATAAAGAACAGGGAGAAAAAAAGGATATTATTTGATGAGTTTTGGGGGATTTTTGGATAACAGCACTGGCGGAGGCTTTGGGGGTGCAAGAATGGTTGCAAACATCCCTTATAGCAATAACATGGCCACCAGTGCTACTGCTATTGCCCAGCCTCGGCTTATGTCTCCTTCTCTTCCTAAGAACATATTTAACTCTCCAGGGCTCTCCCTTGCTCTTGTAATGATGACAGCAATGCTGTATTTATTGATTGAAAAGCTTTCTTCCTTTGTTTTTTTTTCTTGTTTTTTGGTCGGGACTGATCTGGGTTGTGTGATGTTTTCTGCAGCAACCGAATATAGATAATCAAGGAGATCATGGGAGCAGGATAATGCGTGAGAGTTTGGAGGGAAGTGTGGGGAGAAGAAGTAGAGAAGAAGAACATGAGAGCAGATCTGGGAGTGATAACATGGATGGAGCTTCGGGAGATGATCAAGACGCCGCCGACAAGCCTCCCAGGAAGAAGAGATACCACCGACACACTCCTCAGCAAATCCAAGAGCTTGAAGCGTATGATTTCATGTTTCAAAGCAAGCTTCTCTTCTTTTTTTTTCTTTCTATTTTGGAACCATCACCTTAACAAGTTATTTTTGCTGTTCTTGGTTTTGGTTTTAGTCTCTTTAAGGAGTGCCCTCATCCCGATGAGAAGCAGAGATTGGAGCTTAGCAAAAGGCTTTGCTTAGAAACCAGACAGGTTAAGTTTTGGTTCCAAAACCGCCGTACCCAAATGAAGGTACGTTTTAAATCATCTCCTTCTTCTCTTGTTCCTTGGGGGGAGGGGGGGGGGGAGGCTTTGTTTGTTATGGAAAGTTAAAAACATTATCCTTCTTTTCCAGACCCAATTGGAACGCCATGAGAACTCTTTGCTCAGGCAAGAGAATGATAAGCTTCGAGCTGAAAACATGTCTATAAGGGACGCAATGAGGAACCCCATTTGTACTAATTGCGGGGGTCCGGCGATTATCGGTGATATATCCCTTGAAGAACAACACCTTAGGATCGAGAACGCTCGTTTAAAAGATGAGCTGGATCGAGTTTGTGCACTGGCAGGCAAGTTTTTGGGGCGTCCCATTTCAACACTAGCCACTTCAATTGCACCTCCATTGCCCAACTCAAGTTTGGAGCTTGGAGTTGGTAGCAACGGTTTTGGAGCTTTAAGCACCGTGGCTACAACATTGCCTTTGGGGCCTGAATTTGGAGGTGGGATGTCAAATGCTTTGGTTCCTCCTAGCAGACCAACAACTGCAGTGACTGGACTCGACAGATCGGTGGAAAGATCCATGTTTTTGGAACTTGCTTTGGCAGCAATGGATGAATTGGTTAAGATGGCACAAACTGATGAACCGCTTTGGATTAGGAGCTTGGAAGGTGGGAGAGAAATACTAAACCAAGATGAGTACTTGAGGACTTTCACTCCTTGCATTGGCATGAAATCCAACGGCTTTGTCACTGAGGCTTCTCGAGAGTCTGGGATGGTGATTATCAACAGTTTGGCCCTTGTTGAAACCTTGATGGACTCGGTGAGCCAACTGTATCTGTTTCACTTGAATTTTCAAAGCATAATTTTGAATTTTCTCAGTAGGACTAATTTGTGGGTTTGGATTTTCTTTTTCCCTCTTTTAACCATATTTTTTTGTTAGATGGCATATGGTTGAGAAATTTCGGTCATTTCATTTTCTTCTCAGTTTTCTAGACGTTTGTGCCATGGGAACTACTAACTTTCAACTTCCTTTTCTCCCCTTTGTTTTTTTTTGATAGAATCGTTGGTCGGAGATGTTTCCATGTATGATTGCCAGAACATCAACGACTGATGTGATATCTGGTGGCGTGGGAGGAACCAGGAACGGTGCACTTCAACTGGTAAGTTAATTAATTTCAAGCCATAATTAATGCAAATGTCAATGTCATCATTCCTCAAATATAAACAACTTTTTGCTCAAACAGATGCATGCTGAGCTCCAAGTCCTTTCTCCTTTGGTTCCAGTTCGCGAGGTTAATTTCCTAAGGTTCTGCAAGCAACACGCAGAAGGGGTTTGGGCTGTGGTCGATGTGTCCGTTGACACCATCCGAGAAACTTCGGGTGCACCCTCATTTGTGAACTGCAGGAGGCTTCCTTCTGGCTGTGTTGTGCAAGATATGCCCAATGGCTACTCCAAGGTAATTAAATAAAGTAGGAGCTGGACTTTAGAAAAAAAATATTAATTTTTAAGAAAATACCAGGTCATGAAATCCACGGGAATTTGCATTCCCAAGCCCCAACTTTAGGGCTCATGCATCTAAAGAATCTTGTGCTTAATTTCTAGCGATTACTCAGTTTAACCCCACACTGTCAGTGCCTGGTTTTGCTTCAAACCAACGCATTAACTCCCCCTTACAGAAGAATCTGAACCTTCCTACACACTTATTTCATTGATTTTGATGCTTCTTCTGATGTTAAAAAAAAGTATTTGTTTAAAACTTCAAGTTTCAACAACTGGGTTTTTGCTTGAACACAATAAAATAAAGCAAATCGAGGTTAGCTTCCAATATTATATTAATGTAAATATATCAAAGGAAGCCTCCTTTACTCTTTTAATTTTGTGTACCTTAACATTAATAAGCATCTCTTAAATGAATAAACTATTGATTTGATGTTTCTATTCCAATTTTTTGATTCTGCCTCGATTCTCCCATCTAGCCAGCTGCATTTAAGGCATGTAGCAGCGTATGACCTGGTTCCAGCCCCGCCTGATGTGCTTGTTTTCCTACTCTAACAAGGACCTTCTTGCCTTTTGTCAACATCCCATACACTAGCTATTTTGGTCGTATCCCAGGACCTCAGCCCTTTGATTTGAGTCCTCATCGCTACACATCTCGATGTCAGACACACAACTTTGTTCCTTCAAGATCTTTAAAAAGTTTATCTTCTCCATTATTCAATTATTTTATTTTCTTCCATGTTTTCTAATGCCTCAATACAAGGGACAATGTCACAGTGAGAGAGATACCATTTCTTTCATTGAGCCCAATCTTTGAGTCATTTCCAAGATTTGCCTCGTATTTTTCTATTGCGGAAATCAGTAACTATTATTTTGTCAACAACGATAGCATACAAACGTCCACTATAGTAGTAGCATTTTTTTATTAAGATAATAATAACAGTAACTCCTTTTTATAATGAGAAGGTTGAGGAATCATTATTATAGCAATGATTGTTAGTGTAATTAGTCAAAATTCTGCATGGAATTGCGACTGACTATATGTAATAAAAAAATTGCCCAGGTGACATGGGTGGAACATGCAGAATATGAGGAGAGCCAAGTTCACCAACTCTACCACCCATTGCTAAGATCGGGGATGGCCTTTGGTGCCCAACGCTGGGTGGCTACCCTACAGCGCCAATGCGAATGCCTTGCTATCCTTATGTCCTCCTCTGTTCCCACTAGGGATCATACAGGTAACCCATATATGTTTCCAAATATGGATTGACTTATTTATCCTATATATGTATGGAAAGACTGATTTGTTGGTTGTAGGGATAACTGCAAGTGGGAGACGAAGCATGCTAAAGCTAGCCCAACGAATGACGGATAATTTCTGTGCTGGGGTGTGTGCCTCCACGGTTCATAAATGGAACAAGCTGAACGTAGGGAACGTGGATGAGGACGTTAGGGTAATGACCCGAAAGAGCGTTGACGACCCCGGTGAGCCACCGGGCATCGTGTTGAGCGCGGCTACTTCAGTTTGGTTGCCAGTGTCACCTCAAAGACTGTTTGATTTCCTGCGTGATGAACGGCTGAGAAGCGAGTGGGACATCTTGTCCAACGGTGGTCCCATGCAAGAGATGGCCCACATCGCCAAAGGCCAAGACCACGGCAACTGCGTCTCCCTCCTCCGTGCCAGCGTAAATATTCTCACGCCCTCCCCTTTCTTTCATTTTATTTGTAGTGCTAGTATTAGAATTTTAAAAATTAAAAGTTAAAATCTGGCGAATTATTTAGTGAGGAATATGACAACTGAAAAGACGACTCTCGAAATTTGGAAGTATCCATCAAGACAATTTGGAGAGAGTGAAAAACGATTATTTAATTTTTCTCCTCTTTATGAACTTTTAAAAAAAAAACACTCTTTTATCAACTTTTAAAAAGTCAAAGTTTTGAAGATTTTTTTTTTTTACTCTTTTCTGGTGCAGTTGTTGTAAACGTAGTGAGACTTGGTCCCAAAATACTACACAATTTTGTTTGAATTTGTAATTTTTTTTATTTGAGGGCGGTGCAGGCCATGAACGCAAACCAGAGCAGCATGCTGATACTGCAGGAGACATGCATCGATGCTGCGGGATCGCTTGTGGTTTACGCGCCTGTTGACATCCCAGCCATGCACGTGGTTATGAACGGAGGTGATTCCGCTTACGTGGCTCTCTTACCCTCGGGTTTTGCTATCGTCCCCGATGGACCAGGCTCTCGTGGGCCTACCTCTAATGGGCAGGTTAACGGGAACGGCGGTGGTGGGGGCGGGGCTCAAAGAGTGGGTGGGTCCCTTCTCACGGTGGCTTTCCAAATACTGGTCAACAGTTTACCGACGGCCAAACTCACGGTGGAATCGGTGGAGACGGTGAATAATCTGATTTCATGCACCGTCCAGAAGATTAAAGCTGCCCTTCAATGTGAAAGCTGAGGGAAAAGGCTCACGTGATCCTGAGGCCAGTTTCTTTATTAGTTTATTTTTTTTGTTCTAGTCCTTCTAAAAAAAAAAATTCAAAAGGAAGTGTGCTTTTACCGTTTTACTCTTTTGTGTGAGGAAGTGTTTGCGTGTAACTCAGTGGGTGTTGAGTCAAGAACGAACCGCGCTTGGAGACTCCTTGCATGGATCGTATATCAGGCTTGTGACTCAAGTGCAAAATGTAAGGGTGGTGGTTCGGGTATTGACTCAGGTCGACCCTCGAGATGGCTCAACATGGAAAATGAAAAGAAAAAGAAAAAGTTAAAAAAAATCCAAGAACAAGGATATCTTCAAAAAACAACTGCTTAGTTATTATTGTATTAAAAACATCTTTTGCTACGAGTTCAAATTTTCAAGCTCAAGTGCTAGTTTAATGATGGCATTAATATGAATCTTCAGTTTATCCAAATAACCAAGTGTTTTCTGTTTCAAAACCTTATTACATGGAGGCTGGGCAAGTAAAGCCAACGCGCTGCCGGTGCAATTTAGATTGGGTTTCAGGCTTAAGTTGCAAATGGGCATTAAATGAGGAAGCAGGACCTCTCGTAAGAAATCTTTTTTTTCTTTTTAATTAGACAATGCGATTAATACCATTTCAACTTAGATCACACATGGGACAATGAATATCTTAACTGGTTAAGCTAGCTTTGCTGGTTGGCATTGTCTACGTGATAAATTGATAAGCCAATGAAACGGCACCACGTTTCTGGAGGTTACTTGACTGAAAGAAAAAGGCCGAAACAGTAACAGCGTTTTTGGATAATGATATGATTTGTTTGCCAGCTTTGCTTAGCTTGGTTTGGTTTTTATGTGGGGAAACATCGGGTCACAATCTAAGAACGATAGTTTTAAAGATAGCCATAAAATTTTGTTTACATATTTAATTTTTTTTTAATGCAAAACTTTGGCTAATATGAGAACAAAATTTTAGATATTAATAATTTCTTTTAATAAAAAAATCTTAAAATTTAAATCATTAATTCCATATGAAATTAAAATGGGACAAAATTTTGAAATCCAAGCAATAATGCATGTAGAGGTGTCAAACTTACCAGAAGGCTATCGCTAAATCTTTCACATCAAGAGAGATAAAATGTGAAATTTGGACGTTTTGGGGTGACATGATTGTAGCTCGTCTTCATGCAATGATATCGTGGTCAAAAAGCTGCACCACCTTTGTCTGCTGCTGGACACATAATTTAGGAACAAATTTAACCCCACAAATGAAGGAAAAAGCCACTAAATTGCCTTCAGGGTTTACACATTGCCTTCTCCAAAATTCAACCCTAAAAAAGAATATTAAATTTCATTCCCATTCAGGGCAAAACAAAACTCAAACATGTTTAAGTAAGAGATATTTTACTTTCTCTTGACAACCGTAAAAAAAAAAAAAAAAAAAAAAAAAAAAAAAAAAGATAGTATGGCTTTCAAACATTTTTCAAATATCTTACCTACTTACCTTGTAGCTTATATCGAATTTATGTTTAATAAATTATTGATTTTTTTTTTTATTTCAGTTAATTCAAAGTTTTCCATAAAAATGTGTGAAATAATAGGTAGTTGGTTAAATTGATTTTATAACTATATTAAAAACAAATAATGTTTTTACTTTTGTTAAAAACGAAATAATGAAACTATTATATTTAATTTTACCTAAAACTATCTATAATAATGTAAAATATTATATTAATAAAATTAAATTATGAAATAATTATTTTTTCTAAAATTAAAATTTATTATTATCCTTGTTTAATATAATTATATATTTTCCCCGTATTTACAAAATTATATACTTATTTAATTTTTTTTAGTTTATCAAATAACATTTTAATATAATTTTAAGCCTAGATTTTAAAACCCGATATTGCTAAACTTTCGAAAAGGTAGTGTTTTACATATTCTTATGGGCTTCTGGTCCATAATTATTAAGATTGCGCAACCATTGAACAGAGTTTCTGATGGGCCAACAATTGCATCGTGCCTTCCTCCCAGCTTCTGTGCATAGCGAGCCTTCCCCTATTTATAATTACATAAATTTATACTTTTTGGTCGCACTTTATAATCATTTTGGTACATTACTTTATAATCATACATTATAATTATATTTTTGGTACATCACTTTATAATTATAAAACATCATGATATATCATCTTTATGCGTAGGAACGAAACTCATTTGCTAGATTCAAAATTGAGTTCAAAGCGGTCAAATATTTGAATGTAATAAAAAATATAATTTGAGTTTTCAACTTCAACTCTCGTCTTTGAATTTTTATATTATTTAGAAAAAAACATGTATAGCTTATAGTAATGGTGAAGCCTAGAAAACTGCATAATTTAAGCGTAGTTTTTTCTGTTGTTGGCGCTTACATGCACATTCAAATTTCGATTAAAAAATAATCACGCGTAATGTTATTATATTAAAAGAAAACCTAAACCCACAATAATAATAATAATAAAAGGAAATTAAAAATACATATTAGAGTCTATTAATTTCTGAATTAGAAGGAAATTAATATAAAATTTAACCGCCAAAAGATGCGTCAAAGATTGGTCAAAGTTCCCCCGAATATCCCGTCAAGGGGAAAATGAAAAATCTGTCCCAAGAGAACCTCCCTTACATAAAGGAGAGTTGTAATTACCTAAAAGTCTTTATTGTACCCGATCGTTGGATCTCCCTTTGTGAGGAATCGACGGCTCATATTTCCCGTTTGACTGAAGTTAGCAATAGATTAGGCTTGTATGATTGGCTTTTGGTCCAGCTTTGACCAACGAAAAATAAAACCAGGAAAGACATTTGGTGGGTTTTATGGAACAAAAAAATTTCTATAGACAGAAAGTTTTCCTTTTCTTAGTTTTTTAAAAAATATAAATTTTAAATTGAGTTTTGTTAGACATTCATAGAGAAAAGAAAGAAAAAGGAAAAGAAAACTTGAGAAAATTTTAAAAAAATATTTATGTTTATATAAAATGTTTTAAAATAAATGTAGTGAAGTTATAATTTTTGTTGATTACATTAATTTGTTTTATTTTATTTCCTTTTGGGTTGGTTTTGCACCATCTGTAATTCTGGTTATAGGATCGAAGACGGGGAAGAAGAAGAGAGAAAGCAGGTTTTCTCTCTTCTCTTCTCGTATCTGTTGTGAAGGCCAAAATCGTTGTTTTAGCTTCAAGAAGTTACGGTCTAAAATCATGAATGTGATGCGTCGTCTCAAGAGCATCGCTTCTGGTCGTTCTTCTAGTTCTTCAAATCCCGTAAGTTCTGTTTTTTTTTTCATGGATTTATTTGACGCTAATCTCTCTTTTTGTAACGTTTATAGAAATGCTAGAAAAACGGAATGGATTTTTGGATTTCTTTTATAAGTTTTGCTCACCGAAAATATTGATTTTTTTTGTTATTCAATTTTCTTCATTCGTAGATAAATGGAGAAAATATATATTTTTGTTATGATTATATCTAGATTTAGCTGGATTATCATTTGTTTAATGCTATATATGTGATTTCTTTTGTTCTGGTTGCGTAATTATTTTTGTCTTATAGCTGGTTATTTAACTATTATTCTCTCTCCTTTTTTTTTTTTTTTATAAATATAATAGTTTTTGAAGATTGAAACAAGGACGAGAGGAATGGCATTGGTAGCTTAAGTCTTTTGCTTTTTGCTTCATTGCTTTTGTTTCTGAAAAGGTTTTATTGCCGTGCTTTTTGAATTGTCTTGCATATTTGTATCGACTTTGATTGTGTTCTATTCATTTATTGATTAACGTTGGTGGATCTCTTCTTTGATTTTCTGATTTAGGATATCTTGATATCAATAATATAAGGTCATGCTTATGCTTTTATGCGTGTAATTGTCATAAGCCAACCTTTAGTTTTAGATTATATGTTTACCATGGTGGTTTATGGAAAGTCAGGACGCAATGGTTGCATCTTCTGTAGAGCTTTGCTTTTAGGTTGGTGATGGGTCAAATCACCAATTTTGGTTTTTCCTGAGAATGGGAAATGTCTTAAACGAACTTTCTTTTTTCTTGGTAGGGGCTTTATTATAGAGGTAAAATGCTGCAGACATGTTACTTACCTAAATGGTTGGGTCCTTGTGATGTTAACTTCAATATGTGATCATGGACTGAAGTCTAGAATGGAAAGGAACTTAGAAAATTACATTTGAGCCTCTACATCGCTTCTTTCGATTGTCTTTACACCTACTGCAGAGTAGTAAAGCAAACTACAATAGAAAAGATGGATTCCACTTAATTTGAGATTTGACCATTAAGTTTCAGCCTGGGGTTTTTAAAGTCTGTCTATCCTCCCTAAACTCTTGAGCTTAATCTGGGTTGCCCTTTAGATAACCAAATGAGCCACAAGATCTTATACAAGTGACAAGAGTTGTTTAAAGGAGGAGGAGAACTGAATGTTAATCTGCATCTTGTAAACATATGAGCTACTTGCCTGTGTCTCTTTATGTAATATTTATGCAATTTAAACTGTTACTTCATCATTCAAAGTCATTACCTTCTGTATATATAAAATTCCGTTCTGATGAAAAGATAACATATGAGATCTACAATGAGACTAGTATACAAAGATAGCAATATGAAAGTTCTCTATTACTCTGAGGATGCTTGTTTTCTTTATTTTTGGTTTTATGATTGATTTTTATTTTCACATCAGAGTGGGGATACTGGCACCAAGAGGGCAAAGGTTGATCAAGAATCAGAATGCAAGGTAAACGAGGCATCAAATTTTGTTGAGGGGAGTACCACTGATAGAGAGAAACATATGGCTTCTTCATCTCTGGAAACTGTAGCAAGTACATCCTACGTAACTTCTGTTGCTAGAACTGAAAAGCCAGATGTTGATCTGCTCCCTAATGAAATGCATGAAATGAGAATTAGAGATGAGAAAACAGCTGACCCAGATGAGAAGGTGATTGCTTGGTCTGATACTCTCAGAGTTAGCACTACATATATGTTGAAATGTCCCTCTTAAATATTGTCTTCATATCCACCTTGTTTTAAATTTATAACCAGGTTAGCTGGAATACCACCTAAGAAGTTATTCACTTCTTCAAACTTAAAAAGTCAGAAGCTGTTGATATAATTTGAAGTAATTATATTGTTCCTTCTATGCATATGACTTGAATTGAGCCTTAACAAGAGCAATGGATTGAATCAATGAGGAATAATCTTTTCCTTTCCATGTTATGACTTGAATTGAGCCTTAATGAGGGCTATGGATTGAATCAACGAGGAAACAATCTACTTATTCCTCAGGCTATGGCTCGTGGTTCTACAAGAGATCTTCTGAGCAACTTTTTTGGAAATTGTTACTTGATTCTATGAAATGATTCAAAGCTGCCTACGGTTATCTATTTCCTTGATTATTTCTAAACTATTGTTTGTAACTTGTATTTCACAGGATGTGGAGGCTCCTGTTATTAATGGAAATGGAACAGAAACAGGTCAGATAATTTCAGCTACTATTGGTGGTCGGGATGGGCAACCAAAACAGGTGATTTATTTTGGGTGACGTTTTGTTGTACATAACTGCTTATCTGGATTGTAAATTTTTCCATGCCCTTTTCTTTCTTGATGGGGTGGAGATAAGTTTTCCTGTGTAGGCTATTTGTTTTAGTTGTTATTTAAAAAATGAACACGGCTCAATAGTTTGCTCAAGTCATTGTCATGTCAGAGTCTTGGTTTACATGCATGTGGTTCATTTCATTTGATGATTCTATTTGGACTAAGCTGCAATTAACGCGTAATATTGCATTTCTTTTCTTGGGCTTCAGACAATCTCTTACATGGCAGAGCGTGTGATTGGCACAGGTTCATTTGGCGTTGTCTTTCAGGTATAAATTTATTGGCTCTTAACCCTTTACTTGTTTGTAACCCTTTGTCTTTGGTATCTGCATTTATTCAGAATATTCTGTCTCTTTGAGTTTTACATGAGACTTTATGTTAATGTAGGCCAAGTGCTTGGAAAGAGGTGAATCTGTTGCTATAAAGAAGGTTCTGCAGGATAAAAGATACAAAAATAGGGAACTCCAGATTATACGTATACTTGACCATCCTAATGTGGTTCAACTGAAGCACTGTTTCTTTTCAAACACTGACAAAGATGAGCTCTATCTTAATCTTGTTCTAGAGTATGTACCAGAAACTGTTTACCAAGTTTCACAGCACTACACCAAAATGAACTATCATGTGCCCATTCTTCATGTGCAGCTGTATATATACCAGGTGATCCTTGGCTCTGCTTTGCTAATATATGCCAGCTGTATGTATTCACAGTGCATATTGTGACAAGCTATATTGCTTTTGCAGATTTGTCGTGCTCTGAATTATTTACATCATGTGGTTGGTGTTTGTCATCGTGATATTAAGCCTCAAAATTTACTGGTGAGGCTTTGTTGCCTTTTTATTATAAGGTGGAGGTTGATATTATATTTCAACTTTACTTGACAAAATTGTTATCAACTTGAATGCGCTATAATGTGTGACACTCTCTCTTTTCATGGTGGTCAGGCATACTGCTTGTCTACAGCATTTGTTGTGTATGTTTATAATATAATGTGGTCCTTGTCTGTGAAATTTTATCGGCTTTACCATGTCATTGTGTTAAGTTCACAAATTAAGGATCTAGTTACTTTCGCGGTAAAGTCTGCTTTGATTAAATGGGCTTTCCCCTTGTTATGGTTTCTACCACGAGATAACGTATGATGAATATGTGGAACTCATTGAAGGGAGCTCCTAACCTTAGATTTATTACAAAAGAGAAGTATTAAACCTCTGTAATTGCATTAAAATTCTGACTTGTTTTTATTACTTTAATTAGAGATTATTTATGTTTATTCTTTCGAAGTGGAGACTAAAACTAAGGGAACTAAAACTAAAATAGGACTTCTAATAAAATAAGGAAACTAAAAAAAGAGGACTTCTAACAAAAGTACTCCTAACGCCATGAGATGCTTGCTAAAATGAATTATTTATATTTTCTAAATATAATATTAGCTGTCTCCATTATCCATCCGTTACACATTGCTTTTTGTTATTCTTTTGATAAAGTTTTTATTACCAAATATTGAAGGTATGTTGCTATGTATTTGCAGGTCAATCCCCACACTCACCAGTTGAAGATATGTGATTTTGGTAGTGCAAAAATGTTGGTATGTTCAATACTTCAATATTTTGGAAAGTTACAATGTCTTTTGTTTGTCTGAAACTTATACAAGATTTACTCTGCAATGTTTAGGTACCAGGTGAACCTAACATATCATATATATGCTCAAGATATTATAGGGCTCCAGAACTTATATTCGGGGCGACGGTGTATAGCACTGCTATTGATATGTGGTCTGTTGGTTGTGTCATGGCTGAGCTTCTGCTTGGACATGTGAGTTTATAAATTAAAGTTCCTTTTAGATTCAGATTGATGCCAACTTATGTTATATTTACCTCTCTAATACTTTGCATGGCTCTAGTATTGCTTTAATAGCATTCTTTGCTCCGCATATTCATGATATGTATCGCTGCATTTAAACATTGTTTCATTTTGCTTTGGGCATGTATGCCTGCAATGTCTCTCTAATGCCATTATTCTTTTGAGCCCTTCTAGTTTCTTAGCATGCTATTCAGGCCTTTGACATCCTAAAAGTCTACATGAAAGCACATTGTGCAAAACTATACTGCCATCTATATACTTTTGGAGTGCTTATCTAAGGCATCCATTTGTAGTATGTAAAAGTTTCATCTTTTGAAGAGAATCTCTGTTCTGTGCAATAATTCATATTTGGTATTCCATTTGCAGCCGCTATTTCCTGGTGAAAGTGGTGTCGATCAACTAGTGGAAATTATTAAGGTGTTCATCTGTGCCTTTTTTTTTCCTCTCAAGTGTTTACTTCTGCTTTTCTTTTTCTACGATTCTCATCTTTTCACTTTCTTCTGCTTTATTTAATTAGATACTGGGAACACCAACCAGAGAAGAAATTAAATGCATGAATCCAAATTACACTGAATTTAAGTTCCCTCAGATCAAAGCTCATCCATGGCATAAGGTGAGCTGATTGGATCATCTTCTAGTTACCTTGTTATACATTGTACATAAAAGTGGAAATCTTATTCAAATTACAACTTTCAGATATTTCACAAGCAATTGCCCCCTGCTGCAGTGGATCTTGTGTCAAGGCTGCTTCAATATTCACCAAACATGCGTTGCACCTCTGTGAGAATTTTGCAATATATTATTGTTGTTTTCAGTTACATATCACTTGTTCTTTAGACCTCGACCTTGATTGGGAACTTCTAATTTTGTAAGTAACCATCCTTTATGTTTGCATTTAATGAGATGAAACTTCCTGGCTTTCAGTTGGAGGCATGTGCACACCCTTTCTTCGATAATTTAAGGGACCCTAATGTATGCTTGCCTAACGGGCAAGCCCTACCTCCGCTATTCAATTTCACAGCTAAAGGTAAACAAGTTTCACCTCATCACTATGATTCTCTTAAAATTTGCCGTGTATTGTTCATATGTAAATGGTTATGCAGAACTGGCTGGTGCATCTGATGAACTACGGCAACGTCTGATCCCTGAACATGCAAGGACATAAATGATCGAATGGGATGGCATCTGTTCGTATTGTAAATTGGTTTTGGATGATGCTAGGTTGCCACCGCTGACAAGCTAGATTGCCTTATCTCTTTCTAGTTCAGAGATGACCATCTTTGTTGGTTAATAGTTCCAAGTGTTGACCCAAAATGATATTATCAGGATGTAGGAGGCTATTCAGATGGTGCTTTGAGGTGGGCAAATTATAGGACTGGTAGTGTTGAGGTTTTGGGATTTTCTTTTTCGTTTTACGATCTGATTTGCTATCTGAAAAAGATTACTCTCTAGAGTGGAGGTTTCCACTGAATTTTCAACCAGAGAAATTTCGACTTTTTCCACTATAATTTTCTTACCAGTTCAACAGTTTCAAATTTCACTGATAGAAGGTTTATTTGGTTTGGTAAATATTATAGAATCAAAGATTTTGTAAATCTGTAAAAAAATGTTAATATCAGTTTTTAAGTTTATTTTGATTTAGTTTTTTTAAGAAAAAGTTGTACATTGAGATTTGAATTTTAAGATCTTAAAATTAAGTATACTTATTAACTGACGTTATGGTATTTTTCCTGTTACCGACTTGACATCCAAATATAACCTTGAATTATCTCCCCACAATCCAAGTAGATGCAGAGGAACCTCGGCCTCACAAGGTAGAAAATTAAGGGCTCGTTACTGGTGGCTCGCATATAGAGGATGAGAAGTCAAGCGCGTGGTACGATAAACATGTGTTAAGTCTAGAGTAGTATACGTGTTGGCGTGCATGGAGCCTACTTGAGACGTCATTTTGATGAACAATAATTGTATCTTATAAATATTCAATTTTCCTCACTAAGAGGACACAACAAAAACACACAACAACTTTAATATTTGGTTTCTGTATCATTGAATGATAAAGATGTTATGGATTTTATAAGTTTGAAAAACATTGGTTAAAAAATACAAAAATGTGTAGAATACAAATTAAATGTAACGGAAGATCACAGATGTGTATGGAGAACTAGGAACGTGGTTAGACTAAAACCTATCTACCAATAATCTCCGCATGAGCATTGTCCTCCTTTGAAGTGATGAAAACAATTAGAATCTCTCAAGATGATGTGACGATGGAAAACTGTAGATATGTATTTCATAGCAGTATGACAATCACCACAAACTCGAAGATTCTTAAAAATTCGGATTGGAGCCCCACGTGGCAAGCTCAGAAGTCCGAATGCCACGGCCAGTTTTTCACTGTGATAGGCCAGACCAAGCTCCTTCCCTTCTTTATCCATGTTATGGAGTGCAAAACTGATGTCGGGTTCGTAACCAGCTTCCTTTATCAAAACCATGATCTCATCAATCTTGGAATAGATCTCATTAGTTCTTGAATGCCCTCTGTCTTCCGACATAAAGGTGTGCACCCTGCTGTTTACCTCGATCCAACTACATCCAGGCTCCTTACTGATCCCCTTCCATTTCATTGTTCTTCGAATCCTTGCGGCCTCTTCCCATTTTCCGGCAGCAGAATACATGTTAGACAACATTATGTATGGCACAGCATTTTTGGACTCTAATTCAAAGAGGTTCTTTGCTGCTCTTTCACCCAATTCCAGGTTGCCCTGCACTCTACATGCAGCAAGAAGGGCCTTCCACACAGTTGAATCTGGTTCCACTTCCATTTCATTCAACAACATTTCTGCTTCAACGAGTTTTCCAGAGCGACCCAAGAGGTCAATCATACAAGCATAGTGTTCAGGACCTGGTTTAATTCCATATTCCTTCTCCATTGATGCAAAATACAAGCGACCCGTTTCCAAAAGACCGGCATGGCTGCAAGCAAATAGTAAGCCTATAAAAGTAATGTAGTCTGGTTTTGTGCCACTAGCAATCATTTGATCATAGAACCTTACTGAGTCCTTTCCTTTACCATTCCGGGCATAACCAACTATTAGTGCAGTCCAAGTTACCGCATCCCGGATTTGCATGGAATCAAATACTCTGCTTGCATCGTCTATACATCCACACTTGGCATACATTGTTACAAGGGAATTATCTACTGAAGTGGATGATTGGAGGCCAGATTTAACAAAGTCTGCATGAACTTGTTGCCCAAGTTCCAGAACTGTTAATTCTGCACAAGCACTCAAAGCACTGGCAAGAATGACATGGTCGGGATGAATGCCTGCCAATCTCATGTCACAAAACAACTTGAGAGCTTCTTCATGATGGTTATTACGTGCATATCCCGTCACTAGAGAGGTCCATGAGACAACATCCTTGTTTGGCATGTGGTTGAAAACCTGAAAAGCGCAATCCATGTTTTCTTGTTTAGCATACATGTCAACCAAAGCATTATTCACAAGCTTGGAAGCCTCAAATCCTGTTTTAATGATCAAACAGTGGACTGACATTGCATTGTTCATATCTTTCGTTGAAGCAAAACAGTTTAGAACCGACGGGTATGTGAAATTACCCAGCTTCATATCTCTAGCATGCATCTTCCGGAACAATGAGAGAGCTTCCTCTTCACAGCCTTGCCTCACGCACCCCACTAACATAGAGTTCCAAGAAACAACATCATCAACCTCCATATTCTCTAAGACTATCAAGGCACTATCCAAATCCCTGCATTTTGCATACATATCGATCAACGCACTTTGAACAAAAACATTAGCTTCAAAACCACTCCTAACAATGAAACTATGCACTTGTGCGCCAAAATTACGAGCTTGAACCGCAGCACAAGCTGTTAACACACTCGGGAAAGTGAACTGATTAGAGGCAACTCCTTCAACCACCATATCTCGATAGCATTCAATCGCTTTGAATGCCTCTCCATTCTGAGAATAACCAGCAACCATGGCAGTCCACATGACATGGTTTCTCTTGTTGGGCATCATTTTAAACAGATACTCAGCTTCCAAAATGCAATTGCACTTCGCATACATATCTACAAGACCGGTAACAACATAGTCATTCGACTCGAATTGTGTCTTTATTACATTACCATGCACCTGTTTTCCTCTTTGAAGCAAACCCAATGTTGAACACAACCTTAAAATACTTCCCACTGTGTATTGATTAGGCCTTTGCCCCTCAAATTGCATTCTAGAAAACAAATCAAAAGCTTCGGTTTCCATACCATGTAGACAATAACCTGAAATTAGTAAATTCCAAGTGATGGAACTTTTTATTGGGGTATCTTTGAAAAGCTGTATAGCTTCAGTTAATTTCCCGGAAGTTGCATACGCAGCTATCAACGTGTTCCAGGTGAACTCATCCCGTTCAGGCATTTTGTCAAATAGCTTCCGAGCTTCATTAATCCGACCCGATTTAGATAATTCATTCAAAACCCGATTGGAATCAATCTTTGATTGACTGGAATTCGCAAAATGAAAATGCATTGTTCTCACGCGAATGCATTGATGAAATGACTTTAAAGACAAGTCCAGGAATTTGAAATTTAGTTTTATCATTAAAGCTTCAAATCGAGCAGCAATGGAAGTCCCAAGTCCCAAAACCAGCCACAAACAAGAAGATTAAGAAAAGGGTTAAAATTTGATACGGAATTAAGAGTAAAAATTATGAAATAAAAATATCTCGAGGGTAGAAATACCAAATACGGCTCACGGTCTCCTTCACGGAAAAAGAGACAGGGTGGGGTCCTTTTGACAGTTACATGGAGCGCCTGATGCTCAAGCTACTTGGCGGGAACTTCCATGGGATCATAACAGATGAAATTGAGATGCTCCGATAACAGGGGACGCCTTTGGTCTTGTCTGTTTTCATCTCCTTGGCTTTTTCTGCTCTTTCTGAGTGTTCATTCATTCATCGCTATCCATCAAAATTTTACTCCAAAATAGAGAAAATTTTAAAACAGTAATAAAAATAATAATATAATAGGAAGCTGTTGGCTGTTGCTATCTATCATTGTATTTTCATCGTCATGATTCGTCGTCTTCGAAACCCATTTCCACTGTTCCCTATTCACACTAATAATTCAAGTCTTTTGTACTAAAGTTATTGCCTTTTTATAAGATGGAGAGTACCCTTTTTTTTTTCTTGTTATCTGAATTCAAAGTTTCAAAATTTTCCTACATAAATCCAAATAAACCCACCAAAATTCAAATTCCTGCCAAGTTTGATTAAGACCTTTTCTTCATTCTTTTTTTTTTCTTTTTTTTTCCCCAATTTTCATTCAATTATCTTGTTTTGTTTCCTTTAAAGTCATTCCTCAATAAAGTAGATTCTTTCATCATTATTACTAAGTAATTGCTTCATAGATTTTTTTTTTCTTACGACCTTAATTTCCAGGAAGGTTTTATTATTTTGAAGGAGATGAACCCATCAAACGCACTACCTCAGACATCACCTCCATCAGATGCGGTGGACACGTCACCCCTCCTGACCCATTCCATATCCGACCACCTTCTCCGCAGCCGCCGCATCCTCCGTCGTCGACCTCCACCTTTACCTGGCACAGCCGCTAGGCTCCTCCGACGCGCCAGCAGTCGTCGTTTGATGCTCCGTGAGCCATCGGTTCGCGTGCGAGAAACCGCTGCGGAGCAACTCAAAGAGCGTCAAAGCGATTGGGCCTACTCGAAGCCCGTTATAATCCTCGACATTTTCTGGAATATGGCGTTTGTGGTAATGGCGGTTGTCGTTTTGGGACTCAGCCTTGAAGAAAAGCCCAGCGTCCCCTTAAGGCTCTGGATTTGGGGTTACGGCTTACAGTGTTTGTTTCACGTGGCTTGCGTAGCAGTAGAATATAAAATAAGAAACGAAAGGAGGGTTGAGGGCTTGCAGAGCAACGAGGATCCGGATTTGGGTCTGAATTCTCAGTCCGGGAGTGAAGCAGAGGATTCCGAGGATAATGTAACAGAGGAGCTGAATAGTGGAGATGAAACCAGGTAAATTAACCATATAAGAATAAGTTTGGAATAGAATCAAAGTACTGCTTATGCTCAATAAATATTTATGAATTTTGCAGAGTTGCCAAGAGCTTGGAGTCTGCAAATACGATGTTTTCATTTCTTTGGTGGATAATTGGATTTTACTGGATAATTGCCAAAGGACAAGTTTTGACACATCAGGCACCTAAGCTTTACTGGTACTATCAAGATGAAGTTTTTTCTATTATTATCAATTATTTTTTATGATTATTAACATGGGTTCTTAACTGGGCAGGCTTTGTGTTACATTTCTTGCGTTGGATGTGGTGTTTGTATTCATCTGTGTTGCTGTTGCCTGCCTTATTGGTCTTGCTGTTTGCTGCTGTCTTCCTTGTATCATTGCAATTTTGTATGCTCTTACAGACCGGGTAAAATTTTTTAACTTTTTTTTTTATTTAAATAATGCAGATTGTTATTGCATTAAAGAATATTCATTGATGTATTCATCAGCTTCAGTTTCGGTGGATTAGTCTTTTAATTGTGATTGAGACGAAGATTGCTTCTTTTATCATGTTTTTTCAAAGTAGAAAAAAAAATCGTCTTGTATGATAAACTAATTCTGCAATGAGTTGGTGATTACGAATTATAACATTCTGTGAGGAAACATGTAATTTTGGACTCTATGGACCATAATCTGTAATGGCCTTCACTGTTGAATGCATCAATGTGATTAGAAATATGTTATATATGCCGCATCCTTCATAATATCTGTACAAGGTTAAACTCTCCCTGCTGTTCTCCATATTTTAAACCATCTTCAATGTGTAAAAACAGGATGGAGCAACAGATGAAGAAATTGATAGATTGCCAAAGTATAGGTTTCAAAGGACAGCTGATCTCGAAAAAGTACATGGTGAAATTTATAACATAATGACTGAATCTAACACTGATACTCCTACTGAACGGATTCTTTCACGTGAAGATGCTGTAAGTAGCCTGTACTGTTGTGCACTCGGATGCTGCTTTTGTAAAATCATTGAAACTTTTAGGAAGCTGCAATTCATAATATAACCAATTTGCAATCCGACATTGAATCAAATACTGGTAGCCTTATATCTGGCATTTGAAAAGTAGTGTTGTTCTGGCCTTTCGAAGAACAAATTTTCACGATTTTGACATAAATTTATGTGCCAATCATAATACAGGAATGCTGCATCTGCCTTTCTGCTTATGAAGATGGGACCGAGTTGCGCAAACTTCCTTGCCATCACCATTTCCATTGCAACTGTATAGACAAGTGGTTGTACATCAATGCTACATGTCCTCTCTGCAAGTTCAACATTCTAAAGGTGAGCGAAGAGGTTTAGAAAACCTTAAATTGCAGGAATTAACACTGCCTGTTTGCAGTTCCCTGCTTGTATGTAAATGTAATTATATAACTATACATCAGCATAGAACAGGTTTTGCAACAAAGGCAGATGTGTTTTTTGTTTTCCATTTGGAATGTTTTTGAAATTGTTAATATACTACATACAGTAAATGCTTTTTCCCAGCTTCTTTTGCCTTTGATTCCCTGTGAGTTAAGGTAATCACTTTAATTTAGTTATTAATGAAGTACTTATTTTTCTAGGGAATCATGTTTTAGGTACGAAAGTGAATCTAATATTTGGATTTCGACCTATTTACGGTTTCAGGTTTCCAAATTCATCATGTATGTAAACAGTAAACACTGAGTAGAAGTTAAAAATAAAAATTAAAAAGATAAGAGCTTAGATACTTTTAATGTCATCTTTATGTTCACATGAGTCTGATAAACCCCAGCGATCACATAAGCACAGAGATCTTTCACAACTCACATGCACCAGCCGGGAATCGAACCCGGGTCTGTACCGTGGCAGGGTACTATTCTACCACTAGACCACTGGTGCTTGTTGCTTTCTCAATAAAATTTTATATACTTTTCGTAAGACTATGAAGACAGACAGGTATGTATGGCAGGGCCCAGAAAAATGTTTACATGATCAAATTGATACACAATGACGTGGTGTATTTGGCGATGGACCATACGATTCATTATTATGAATATCTTTTATCATTGGATTAATGGAAGTTTCTTCATTAATTATTCAAAACAAAAGTAAATAATGGGCTAAGCTAACTTGGCATTAAATAAAAATGAGCATCACGACTGGCATCGACTAAGGATCAAGTGTAGTTTCCCAGCAGCATTGACCGGAAGAGAAGGTGTTGCTCTTGAATTTCATAACCTCCTCTGTCGTAAAAGTTTAAATTGAAAGCATTAAGAGCAGGGGCTTTGCCCCCTTCGCTAATGGAAATCACTCTCCAAACCTCATCTTCAGTGAAGGGCAGCACAAGCATTGTAGCACCATTTGCAGACAATGGGTCCATACTACTTAGGATACCTAAATGTGTCCATTTCTCAGAGATAAACTGCTCAGCTGCAACTTAAGCATTAACGGGAAGAGCTGCATCTTATTCCTTGTAAGATGATTTCACTACTCCATACACTAAGAGTAAAACCAACATCCAAAAACACAAATGGATTCCAGACCTTATACCAATCAATTAGAGAGCATGCATTAAAACCAACAACAATTCCCTGACCTTGATCTGTCGAGAGATGAATAAGAAAGAGTATTGTCACTTTGGGAAAAGCTTGACAACCAATTTACAAGATAAGTAGGCATAGTGATAGATGTAGCCTTCAAGTGATTACATTGGGTGGAGATCTTAGGATAGGTTGCCTTTCTGTGAAGATGATGTCAGCGGAGATACAGTTTCCACTTCATCACTCACAGTAGAAAGTTTCCAAAATGACACATATTAGTGTTCCTTTTTCCCTTGCAGAGAAAACAATAAGACACAGCTACAAAATCAACCACCACATGGAGAGTAATTATACAAGAGATATGTAGTAAGAGCAGAACAAGTAAGGGAATGAAAATACCTCGTACGTAAAACTATTTCACAAGTTATACTTATGACGTACCGCTTGCGTGATGAAAACGTCCATCTGAAGCACATATCTTGTAGAGGGCAACACCCCAGGCCAAAACCAGCAATCAGGATATAGAAACCATTAAATAAGGGTGCTATGCTGAAGATTATTTAAAAAGTATAAAGAATTATAAAAAATATTAAAATATGATAAATGATTGTCTAGACTAGAATGAATCTGGACAATCATTTTAGGTTAATTTTAGAGTGAATTTTTAAAAAATTATACAAAATTATTTAGAATTATAAGAAATCATAAATAATAATAATTTTTTAAAAAAACCAATTTTTTTATAAACTATAAAAACTCTTAAAGTAGTCAAATATATATACATATCTTCTTAATTAAATTGATATTTTTAATTAAACAAGTTGATATATCCTAATTTATTATTTCCTAACATTTCTTATAATTCAAATATATATATACATATATAAAATATTAAACTTTCGTAATAAGGTTTCATTATTACTTTCTAAAAAATTAATAATTTTTTTATATTTCTTAATAATTTTTAAATTATTTTTTTACAAATTTTATAATTATTTAAGAAACCATTCTAAAATAAATCTGGGTAAATGATTGTTTAGACTCGTTTAAGTATGGATAACCATTTTTCAAGTTCATTATGTTGTCTTTAATAATTTTTAAATAAAATTTTATATTTTTTTATAATTATTTATAATTATTTAAAATCTTTGTTGAAGTGATAAAATGTCACGTGTCATTTTTTTGTTGTTCCATCAGTCACATCATCACTTGGAAACAGAAACATATAAAAATTTTAATAAAAGAACAATTTATTTTTTGATTTAATGTACAAAAATTAATTTACTTATTTTTAAGTAGAAAGTAAAATACAAAATTATTTTAAACATCAATTCAGTTTGTTTTTCTAACAAATAAATTATAAAATCTTATTTATAACATTATTAAAGAAAATAAATAAATTGATAAAACTTCCATCAAATAAATGATGTACATGTAGAGCTACTTACATCAGCGGGCAGTCGTCAGCATGGAAGTGGACCTAAGGAAATCTGTTTATTATTTATTGGCTAATAAAATAAATGCCTGCAGAGGGTCTAAACCACAACATTTGTGTTGGAATGTAAGTAATAAAAAAATGTCCATTGGTTCTCTTTTCTATAGCGCTTTTGCCAGGAAGTTTTGGAGTAGAAATTTAGGTCAACCACAACTACCTTGCAAAAACGATGGATTTTACCTAAACATGTCCTGCAATCTGTTTAAGATCTTCTTCCATTTTGCTAATGGAAAGATGACTATTATCTGTTTACTTAAATCTACAAGCCATCAAATTTCATTTTCAATTAAAAACAGTGTCAATTCAATTACAAAAAAAATTATTAAAATATTTATAATTAAAAATAAAATATATATATAATTATTGTGACTTTAATTCACCAAAGATAATTAACAAAATAATGAATAAAAATAAGGTAAATTGATTTTTTTTTGGTAAAAAATCACATTCTTAAAAAGCTAAATTTAGTTTAACAAAAAAATAAAGGGTCAATTATTGTCTACGTAATTTCTCCTCAACAGGAAAAAGGGATAGATTTTAAAACTATATATGAATTATGATTTAATTCGTAATTGCATACATGAATTTTAATTTTGTTCAATGCTATACATGAAATTTTGATTTGATCAAATTATTGTAAATAATTAACACAATTATTGATATAAGATCATTTTATGTATATATATTGCATACATGAGTAATTATATTTATCCAATATAAAAAATAAATTGGTATATTTATTTCTTTGAATATGCACGATTAAATTAAGATTAAAGTTTCAAGTATACATTTGAACCACAATTAAAGTTTATATATACAATTGCACATTAAATCAAAGTTCATGTATAATTTTGAGGTTTATCCCTAAGAAAAATAACCATCTACTTTATTTTTAAAAATATGTTATCATAGTTTCCAAATACAAAAATTTATATAGAGAACATTTTTTTAGGAGGGGCAAAATTAAATTGTATATTTTTATGATAGTAAAAATGTAATTTTACCATTTTAATAGCTTATATCTTTATAAATTTTAAAAGGTTAAATCAATTTTTTTATCAATTTTGGAGGGACCAAAATACAATTTTATCATTACTAGTTTAAAATTTTAAGGGACCCAAATAAAAAAAAATCCATTTTAGAGGGTTGGGGGCCCTGCTAGCCCTCTAGATTCGCCACGATATCAATGCATAAATCCCTCAATTTTAATTCATTTTATTATTTTCAAAATTTTATGAGGCAAACATAGGTGAAAATTTCATGAAGGTTTTTATATTAGGTGTCATATTACATTTTGTTCTCTAAACTTAAAAAATAGATAAATTAAACCATGTACGTTAAATCAAAGGCCAAACTCATCCTTTATGTTAAAAAGTTCATCTATTTCTATTGTTAAAAAATGTCATGACTGAAACAATAACCAAATAGTGTCACATGTATCTCATACTGACGTACATGGCTCTTTTGCTCTTTAATCTAATGCACAGTGATTGATTTGTCTATTTTTTAAGTAGAGAGGGTAAAATGTAATTTAGCTCCTAATATAAGGGGCCTCCGTGGTACTTTTATCTGCAAACATAACATTTGTAATGTCATGTTACCTTGCTATTTCATCATATTATTAAAAAGAAACTAATAAATAGATTTAAGGGTTGTCCCAATTGTGTTAGACTGAAATTTCAAAATTAAAAATATATATATATAAGATTTAAAAATAATTAAATTAAAAAATATAGATTAAGTATACAATTTTATGCATAATATAAAATTTAATCAAATAAATTTAACTGAGTGAAATAAAAAAATTGAAAAGTCAATAAACAAAATTCATCCAATTAAAATATATATAAAAATTAAATACAGACCAAACGTAATCAAATTAATGCACACTGACGTGGGCTGGTGGATTGGCGATGGACCATGCATTCATGAATGGTAAATATTGGTCTCATTCGATTAATATATATTTAATGAAAATTTCCTGATTAATTATTCAAAAAAATATTAAATAATGGGCTAAGCTAACTTGGCTGTAAGAATACAAATTAAAGGCTGAAATATTGGGGGAAGTTTCCCAGCATTGACCATCTAAGATGTAGAAGCTATCAAGACCCGCACCGGCAGATGCCATGCTATGCAACCCTTTTTCACTTGAAATTGCTAAGAAGCTTTCGAGATAGGAAACCTATATCTGTTTCACTTTCTGGATCAAACTAAATTATATACTTCCACTTCCACATAGCCGTTGTATATGCATAATTCCTTATAGCAGTCACGATGATATTAAATATTATAATAGAAAATAAAAAGAAAACTAAATGCACCGAATTAAAACCAAACGCAACCCTAAGTCTAAATTTTTTCCCCTTGAGTTGGGGTGAGGAGAACAAAAGCAATGTTTGAGATTTCTAATCGTGAAAAGCCTATTCTTCTTTTCTTCTCACGTGTTTTGACTACAACTTGGAACACCTAAGTCGTTCACCAAACTGAGATAGGCATAGGCTTAATTCTTATACCCAAATCTTCATCATAATTAACATTATTCCTGGAAACCGAGTAATCGATGCTAAATGATCCCGTTTGAGTAGAATTTCTGAATGAAGTAATGAAATGTAGCAACAGGTTTTTAGTTTTATCTGGGGAAAATAAAAGAAAAAGTTTTATTGACTGTGTTTTATACAACTGAATAAAGATTGCTTCATCTAAAGAAAGAAGTAGATGGATAGCCACTACAAATGGGAATCCCAGTAACAACTCCAAAATCATTTCGTCCGTCGATGGGGATCCCAAGCCCAGACGCTACAGCCTGGGAAGAACAAGCTTGTAAGGGTTCTTTTAGTCTTATAGAAACGTTAAGGATTCCGTTCTTGAGTCCCTTTGGATCTCTTAATCGGTAACTCAAGAACTGTAAGCAAGTCTCGGGAGAATACCCTCCGATAAAATCCGTCACCGGTATTCTTACAAGTCCGACGGTTTTATCCCTACCACCTGAGGACTTGCATTTGACTTGGAGGGTGACGAAGTGTGTGTGCATGGGCATGTCCATCACTAGTTTATCGTTCCATGAAGGAGAGCTCCCTCCTTTTCCGTTCATCTTCGTCGTCTTAGAGTTAAAACTGTCGGTCTGGACGACGACGAAAGCGTTCTTTTTAACCGATTTGTTATGGATTCTTAGATCTTCCGCTGACAAAATTGTGATCTCCAGAGTGCGAGATTTTGTCTCCATTGTAACAATTAATGAAGAAGAAGAGGAAAAGAAATAAGCGAAGATTATTAAGAAGAATGAAAGGAGGTTTAGGATTTTTGATGAAATTCAATATGAGAGAGTTAAAGAGGAGGGAGGGTTTATATTATATAATATAAGAAAGAGGTAGTCGTTGAAAGGAAGTTGGTGAGAAAGGCGGCGGAAAGAGAGGTGCTGCTTCACTGTTGACTATAGACTTTAAAATTTAGACCAAACTAGAAGTCATAATTGGCTATGATAAGAAGCGCGTGTGTGGTACGAAATTGGTGATATCTATTTTTGCAAATGCCAACGAAAGAACCTGGAAGCATGCATGCAAAGGGTTAAATAAAAAGATAAAAGATAAACAAAGGAATCAAACACAGAAGATCCGGAGGAACAAGTGTTTAAACGGGTTACGTCATTTAAACCAAACGTTGAATGATTAAACGAGTTTAGTTTGGATAAGCAGTGTATTTATTTTTGATAAAGTTAAAAATAGTAGTAATAGTGAGATTAGTTATAGTAGTGGTAAAATTAAAAATAGCGGTAGATGTGTGTTTGAATTCAAACGTATCTATAATGGTGAGATGAAAATAAAAAATAATAATTATAGACATTAGTTTACAATATATTTATAATAAAATAAATAATTAAATTTATATTAATATTAAATAATATAACATAAAATAAAATTGAATTTTTTTATAAAATGATAATTAAAATATTAAAATCATATGCAATAAAATTTAAATATTTTTAAATTATATTCATAATAAATAATAATTAAACTTATATATTTATGACAATAAATTTATATATTTATTAAATTGTTATATAAAAATTATATAATAATATCTAATAATATTTTACTTTCTATAAAATAAAATAAAAAAAAACCACAAAGAACAAGGGTAATAAAAAAAACTGACCTTAGCTTTTTCTCCACTGGCACTAGACCTGCTCATGGGTCGGGTTATCGGTTCGGCCCGAAGGCCCGACTGAAATATGAGAGGATTTGGATAAAAATATAGGCCCAAAAAATGGGCTTGGACAAAAAAAAAGGCCCGTTTAAAAAATAGACGAGCTTTGGCCTGTGTCCGGCCCGGCCTGAATTCACTAAATGACAAAAAAAATCAGCTTTTTTTTTGTTTTTAAATGTTATTTTCTTATTGTTTTTTCCCTATTTTGCTACCATATTACTATTACGTTGCTACTATTTTATTGTTATTATTTGGATATTGTATAAAACTTATTTTATTATTAATTTTGTTATTATTTTAAAGGCATTTGTTAATTTTGTTATTATTTTAGAGGTATTTGCTTATTAAGTGGCATTTATATATCTTAGTACTATTTTAGTCTATATATATTTTTAAAAATTTATTTTCAATTTGTTGGAAAATATTTATTTTAATTTTTTAATATTTTTGATGTATTATATATATTTAAAAATTATATAAAATAATATAAAAAATAATACGAGCGGGCCGAGCTTGGCTTGGGTTTTAGTATTTTTATTTGGGTCGGACTTGGACAAAAATTTAAGCCTATTTTTTGGGTCCAGCTCGGCCCAAGCCCAATAAATGGACTTAAATTTTTTGTTGAGCTAGGCCCGAACCCGGCCCGGCCCAGCATGAGCACCTCTAATTGACACCTTTGACTCCAGTTAAAATTGAGAGCAGCAGCATGGTGAGAGTGCTCGATTGCACCACATCTCAAATCATCCAAACAAGAAACCAATGCAGTGAAAAGGAATATTCACCCAATATTCCATCTCACAATAGGTAAAATCCAATCCAAATGAAGCATTAGACTGGGTTTGGATGGGAATTGGGTGCGATGCGGTGCGTTTAACTTTTTTTTTTATTATCTCAAGCTATAATATCGTTACAATATCTAATCTCATTGTCACTGCTATTTTTACACTAATTGCAAGTAAACGAACCGCCCATCTAAACTCACCTTTATAGACATTAATTTTTCAAATTAATAGTACTAGAAATCCTTGAATTATGATTTTTATATTAAATTAGTCCCTAAATTTCAAAATATTTTAATTATATCATTAAATTATCAATGTTATATTAATCATGTCTTTTTATTATTAAAATCATTAAATGGTAGGCAAAATCTTATATAGCTAAAATTAAAATGATTAAAAAAAACAAAACATTGTAAATAAACTTTAAAAGTAAAAATTTAAAAAAATAAAGTAAAGCTGAAAACAAAATTAAAGAATAAACATTAAAACTTTTATTAAAGTTTTGAAAACATCAAAACTAAATTTTTTAAAATATTCACTTTTATAACATCCATTTTTTCTTAAATTTTTTATTTTAAATTGTCAAATAAGATATGATATATCATTTAACAATTAAATTAATAATTTTTATAATAAAAGGATCTAATTGATATAATCTCAATAATATAAAATTGTAATTAGAATAATTTAAATTTTAAAGACTAATTTAGACTGAAGGTGATAGTTTAGAGATCTTTGATGCAATTAACCCTAAAGTAAACATTACTAAAGTTAATAAATAAATTTAAAACAAAAATTAAACTCTATTAATAAAATGTTGATCCAACAATTGATTTACAGGTATCGCTACTGACATCAACCCGCGTCGTTAGCGGCTATTAGTGCTTTATGTATTTGTGATGGAACTGGACCAAACTAAATCTGTTAATTATTTATTGGCCAGTAAATTTGATAAAATAAATGCCTGTGGAGGGCGGAGGCGCAGGTCAAAACTGGTGGACGGAACACATAAAAACAAAAACATATCTGTTCGAAGTGCAAGTAATAAAAAATGTTTGAAAATGATGGGGCTTTTCATTAGTATTTTGCTGCACTTCTAATTCTATTGGTTTTTTTTCTTTTCTCCAGCGATTTTGCCAGGAAGTTTTGGAGTAGAAATTTACGTCAACTAATCGGTCAACCAAAATCACGTTGCAAAAAGGATGGATTTTACCTGAACATATTGCAGACTCAACCAAAGTTGTCCCTAAAGCCGTGGGATTCAAAAATTTGGAATTGAAATTGTTTATATTTGGAGACTACTATAAGCAAAGAAAAAATAATAATGATTTGAAGGGAAATCTAATTTTGATTGCATCAGTGTTGTTGTTGTGGGTTCGGAACCCTTGGAAGGCTCCTTGTATCTATAGAAATATTTATCATCCACTCATGCAAGGACCCCTCCCTGGCTAGGAGGTGGTTCATCTCTCAGATTCCTAGATTAGCCAATGAAGATACAGATAAGTTGGTCAAGTCTGAGATTGTTACAACTCATAACTTGCTTTCGGTTATTTAATTGAGATTTGTGTCGAGTTGCATCCCTGCTGCTGGTGTTTTAATGCTGAAAAATTTTAGTTTGAGACTTGGATTCAGTCCATTCCAAGGGATATCCTGGTGGAAATTGATTGGCTTGGCTTGCAATGACGGGTTCTCACATTTAGCCCCCTGGATTGGGTTATTGATTCTGGTGATTTGGCATGTTGGTTATCAAAATTTGTTTTAGCTATGTTTTAGGGCTTTAATGCCTGGCTACTGTTTGTATCATGCTGTGTATTTGCTGCATTTGTTGTTGACGTATTCTGTATGTGTAGGGGCAGGTGACCATATTATCGTTTTGTTGAGTATTAGTGCATTCTTTTCTTTTTTTTTTAAGCAAAAGCCCGTGAGGGAAGTGAATTAAGCTGCAATAGCGTCATCCTATACCAACAGGTGAATGGCATCGAGACAGCCCAATTCAAAATCTCGACATCAATAGGCAAGGCCTTGGGGAACTCCATTGGCCAGCCTAGGAATGTAACGGAAAGAAACAAAATAAAATCCAACACAAAATCCACATGCCCCTCAAAGATTTGACCATACTCATATAAAGATAAGTCCAAAGGTCGATTATTAAACCTAGAAATAAGAGAGCATAACAGATGAAAACCATGATTTCTAATAAAGAGAAGGGCCTCAACAACCACTTAAGTTTCAGTAGAAAGAGTCAAAGGCACGAGTCACAATCAGCTCTAACCATGCCTTTCGAGTTGCGTATAATCACTTCGCAAGCTACTTTTCTCCCGGTTGATCTCTAGGCAACATCCACATAAAGCTTGAACACATCTCCACTAGGTGCTTCCCATTTCACAATAGATGAGCGAATGGGCAGCAACAACGCATACAACAAATCTTGCACCCTGAAGTTCTTTTGCAACGTCTGTGCCCTAATTAGTGCATCTCATGGAGCTATCGCCTTGACTTGAGTAATCTCCATATTACGAGCATCTCAAAGCTACCAAAGCACCACCTAAAAGCTCATAAAGGCATATCTGTTTAGCTTCCTCATTGCATATTCCTGTAAGAATTTTCGGTGCTTATCCTAGTTACTGAGGGTAACTTGAAAAATCTACATTTACAAAAAAAAATAAAGCTCATTTTTTAAAGGGGCCAAACTTTATAAGTGTTTTCGGCTCGAGTCGAGCTTAATCCTAAAAAAAATCTGTTGCTGTTTTGCTATTCTTTTTTCATTGTTTTGCTATAATTTTGTAATTATTTTACTATTATTATTTTGTTGTTCTTGTTTTATTATTAATTTTGTTACTAATGTAGAGATATTTGCTTATTAAGTTATATTTATCTTAATATTTTTTTCATATGTTGAGAAATATTTATTTTGATATTTTTAGTATATTTAATATATTATATTTTTTAAATTTATTTTTATATATAAAAATTAATACAAGCGGGTCAACCCCAGGTTTTAGTATTTTTATTTAGGCTGGGTCGGGCCAAAAAATTGAGCCTAAATTTTTTCTTGATTCTGTCCGAACCTAACCCGACTCAACCTATGAACAACTCTAGAGACTTTTTTTTATCATGAAATGAATTATTACTTAAATAATAAATTATTAAAAAATTTTAATATGTAATATGTGTTTGATAATTATATTAGTGTTTTATTTATTTTGTAGAACATTTAAAAAATATTGAAAAATATAATTAGGTAAATAGTTATTTATGAGTTGAAAATTTTAAATATATATTTTTATATTTTTTAGATTATTTATATATTTTTAAATTTTTAAATGATAATGGATATCACATCGTGACACTTTAACTTAATTTAAGAAGCAAATTAAAAAAAATATTAAAATTTAGAATGAATGTGGGAAAAAAAAATTAGATATACTTAATTGTAAAATTTAAGACAAAAATAGATAACTCACGATTTTATATTTTCTTGCACCATCTTATTTTTGGAACACTTTATTACGAAAGTGTAAAAATAATATTGTCTATGGAAATAAATAGTAAAAATATATATTTACTGGATAAAATATATACAAGTTAGATAACCGATTAAAGTCCGGTTGAAGCCGATTTCAGAAATAAAATTGGATTATCTTTTGACATCCACTTTTATTAGACCGTTGCATCCAAACGACGTCGTTGGGAGAATGCTATCCACTCCTAGTCCTTCCCTTCATCTCACACATTTCGGTTTACCGAGAGCCATAGAAATGGCTTCTTCTACTCAGTTCTCCCTCACTTTCAAACCCTCACCGTCACCGCTCTTTTCCAACTTCCCTCGAACCCGGTTCAGTCCTTTCACAACCGCTAGGCCAATCGCTTCCCGTTTCAAAGTCCTGGCTAGTCAGACCGGGTTCTTCACTCGGCTCGGCCGGTTGATCAAGGAAAAGGCCAAGAGCGACGTCGAAAAGATCTTCTCAGGTTTCTCCAAAACCAGAGACAACCTCGCCGTCATCGACGAACTCTTATTATACTGGAACCTCGCCGACACCGATCGCGTCCTCGATGAACTTGAAGAGGTTTTCTCTTATCTATTCATTGTTCAAATGCTATTGAAACAGTGTAATTAAAGCAGTTAAAAAGATCTGAAAATGAATAAATTTATTTATTTTTAGTTTGATTTTGCAGGCTTTGTTGGTATCCGATTTTGGGCCAAGAATTACTATTAAAATAGTGGAACGCTTGCGGGAGGATATTCTAAGTGGAAAACTTAAATCAGGAAGTGAAATAAAGGTTAATACAGGAAATACCATAATATTTTTAAATTTCTTTTATTGGATTTAGTTAGTGAAAGTGTTCTATTTTATGAGGTTACACATATTGAAAAATGTGAATCAATTGTGGGTTTAGGATGCATTGAAGAAGAGTGTGTTGGATCTCTTAACAACGAAGGGGAGTAACACCGAGCTTCGACTTGGATTCAGGTTTATCATCTTTCATCTTTTGAATTTTCTTGATGTTCCATCCTGCTGTAAACTGGTGTCGTTTGTTCCTCTTGCTGAACGCTCTTTGATGCTATCAGGAAGCCAGCCGTGATCATGATTGTTGGCGTTAATGGAGGTGGCAAGACAACATCACTTGGTGAGGCTAAAAAGCAATGTCTTAATTGTTATAGAGTTAAGGGAGTTAAGATTGGGAATGGGGTTCTGTGGGTTATCTTAATTGATGAGCAACTTTTATCTAAACAAATTGATGCCTGACGATTTATTATAAAATAATCCAATTAATGATTCCCTTGCAGGAAAGCTGGCTTATAGACTAAAGAATGAAGGGGCAAAAGTGAGCTACTAAAAAGCATAAAATGCTTTAGCTACTACAATGTGATGAAGGCCTTTATGTTTATAAACATGCTTATTCACAAATGGTTCTTGCATGTAATTTATTCTTACAGTTTGAGATCTTGGCAGATACTGATGGCAGCAGGGGACACATTCAGAGCAGCTGCTAGTGATCAACTAGAGATATGGGCTGAGAGAACTGGTTGTGAGATAGTTGTAGCTGAAAAAGAGAATGCCAAAGCATCATCAGGTAGACAAATAGAATAGGACCGAAAAGGAAAGGGGCTTTGCTGTTTGTTATCATTGGGATGCATTACAGAACTGTTAACTTGTGGTTTTAAAATGCTTTCTGAATAGTGCTTTCGCAGGCTGTGAAAAGAGGTAAAGAGCAAGGTTTTGATGTTGTCTTATGTGACACGTCTGGACGTAAGTATTATGAAACCTTCATCTTTTGTTCTTGTCGATTTTCTCTGCCTTGAAACTGTTTCTCACTGGCATGATTTATTAATTTTGCAGGCCTTCACACCAATTACAGCTTGATGGAAGAGTTGATAGCATGTAAGAAGGCTGTCGAAAAAGTTGTTCGTGGTGCACCTAATGTAAGCTCAAGTTATTCCTGACCTTGAAATCATTAAAATGTGCGGGAATGTGACAGATTTGCATTTACCCATCTATCCAGACAAAGCTCATCTTTGATACATTATTTTATCTGCCTCTATTCCCTACCTTCATTTACTTTGGGCATCATTTTTGTCTTATTCCTTAAGAGCATGTCTCCCCTGACATGAAAATGGGTGATTTCTTAATACCAGTTTCTATGGTTTAGTTATAGCTTTTAGTAGTATCTTCAAAGGTACCTTCAAGGATAATGAATTTGAAACGAATTGAATATGCCATGTATTTATCTTTTCAAATTCTTGTATTTATAGCAAAGAGTTATCCTAATTAAGGCAATACCACAACATGTGCAGGAGATACTACTAGTTCTTGATGGGAACACCGGATTGAATATGCTTCCTCAAGCTAGAGAGTTCAATGAGGCACTCTTCCTACCCTCGCCTTCATCAAGATACTAGGACAAACTTGTCAAATGCTAACATCTTATTTCAGCTGTATTAACATTCAATTTTTGTGTCAGGTTGTTGGAATAACTGGTTTTATTTTGACAAAACTTGATGGTTCTGCTAGAGGTGGCTGTGTGGTACCCTCTCTTAAACCAGCTTCTCTTTGCTTTTGGGGTGAGAGGTGGGAGGATGTCAGGGTTGCTTTTGAACATTCAATTCACATTTTATCAATGTTCTTACCTCAGGTCAGTGTGGTTGATGAGCTTGGCATTCCCGTGAAGTTTGTCGGTGTTGGTGAAGGTGTTGAAGACCTTCAACCTTTTGATGCGGAGGCATTTGTTAATGCCATATTTTCGTGAGAAATATTGTTGGTAAAGTGATCCGTTTATATAATCCTTTTGATAACATCTTATCAATCACCATGTTCATTGGAATTAAACCAGTGCAATTTCTTCATGTTTCTTAGGATTGTAATCGTTTGAGACCAGTTTGGCCGATGTCAGGCTTCTACACGGATATTGTTGTAAGAACTCAGTCACAAAAGAGTACTCGTTCGCCAGCAAGGATTAAAAATGGTGGCTCGGATGTGTGAAAAAGCTTCAGCAACATAATGATGATGCAAATTTTTTGGTCTATACATTATTATTCTCTCCTAATATTTGAGCATTATGATATTGTCTTCATCGGTGAGCAAATTCTTTAGTTGATAAGTAAAAAACCGAAAGCTCACGCTTCTAAGAATGTTAGATTAGTAAATGAAATGTGCTATTCAAATAGTTTGTTTCTATTCCATTTTTTTAGGATAATGTTGCATCTGCTTTGATCAACCTGTAATATGCATAAGTATGCCACAAAAGTGCAGTTAACCAGGAACTAATGGAAAACCCATTTGATCTGAATTAACCAGCTTCAATTTTAGGTACCCTCTTTGTTAATCTCTAAATTAGGCATATTAAACAGATCGTTTAGACTTGATAATTTTGTGTAACAATTTGACACATTAATCTATATTCCTATTGGACTACATTATATTTGATCAAGAATTACAGAGTAACAACATTTTTCCTTGATTATTGGCACATGATTATTATTGACGTGGCAATACCAACACAAAAAACTATAAGTCTTATAGGAGTTTGGTTATCAGCAGAGCGACTTAGTATTGCGAAGTTCATAGCTTGGCAATGGGTGAATTATAGAAGGTAGCACGGCTACTATAGACCAGTTTCCCAGCTTTCGTCATTTTGAACTCGACCGCAACTACAGTTGTATTTCTTCCACTTCTCACTACAGACCCATCAACAATCAACTCTGCCTGCACGTTGAAAGTATACAACATATGATAGCATGAGCTTCACTAAAACCGCAAAGAAAGAGTCAAGAATGCAAATAAACTATTGAGATGCAAGGGAAGGTCAGGGGTCAGGCAATGCAGGGTGAAATGCAGAAGTAAGCTCCTATCTAAGCAATTTGAAGTACCATGTCCGGCACTAGCCTTCAGTACGTATGGGGAGTTCATTAAAAATGAATGTAAATAAAATGTACAAAACATCAGACTTGAACAAACTCCAATCAACAGTTAGATAACATGTGAAAGTTCATAGCATCATTTAAACATCAAATTGGCAGGCACAACCAAAGTCAAGTTCCATTGAAACCACAATAAGGATTAACGAAAACCAATACTAGAAATTGAAAACCCTAAAAAAGGAAATAAAATCTCACGTTTATGGTAGCAGAAGAGAGATAAGACATGGCCAATTCACCAAGAAAAAGCTCTTTATCCTCACCCACCACCGTTCTAGCTGTCGCAATCGCCACTCTTTCCGATATTGCTGCAATTACCCCTCCGTGTAACCCACCCATCGAATTCTGCAAAACAAACCCCAAACAAAAAAGAAAAAGAAAATTTTCATCTAACAAGTCCGATAAGAAAAAATAGAGAGAAAATATCCAAAAGAATTACAAGTATAGTGGGCTTGACGGTGGTGAAGCAGGTGATGTGTCCACGTCGGACAGTGTTGGTCTTGAGGTGGTTACATAAGAAATCAGAATAAAAGTCTTCTGAACTGTAATTGTCCGGGATGGGATTGGAAATCCCGACGCTTTCTAGAAAACGCATAACGTTAGATGCGTACGGCGTAGATCGCTCACCAGGTTTCACCGTAGTGGCACCATCGGAAGAAGACAGTGCTTGAGGTTCCCGAGAAGCAGGAGAAGCAGATGAGGGATTTGCCATTTCTGTGTCTATTGAGAATTGACGACTTGACGCATATGCTTTTACCAGTATTCTTTTTTAGCTTTATTTTAGGTTTTTGGTAAATTCCCAAATTTAGATTACAATTTTGTCAATTAACACTAAAATTGTGGATTTGTGTGAAGAGGTAAGAGTGAGTGAATTTTTTTTTTTAATTTTGAGTTAATCATATTGAATTAGTTGAATCAACTCGAATAATTCAAGTTTGATTCGAGTTGAATTTTATAATTTGAATAATTCAAATAATTCGAATAATTTGAATAACAGATTGGTGTAAATACTCTTTAATTCCTATTAACTTTGAAAATAAGTAAATTGATTTCTTTTACAACAAAAATCACAAAAAAAATAAAATAATTTTCAAAAATTTAAAATTTATATTTTTAAAAAAATTATAAAAAATTAAAAAATATATAAAAAAAAGTTAAAATTTAAAAAAATTTAAAATAATAATTTTTGGATTTAATTAATTATTCAAATTTATCATACTCAAGTATCTTATTTTTTTGATTGTGTTGCTTTGTAAAAATTTTCAAATTAGTTATTCTGTACCAATATCTTTATTTGACATGTTTACGTTTTTTTAATTTAACTCGAATAATTTTACTCGATTCGACTCGACTCAACTCGAATTTCATTTCATTCGACTCAATTTGAAACAATTTTAAATTGAACTAAGATGATAAAATAGGACTCGCGAACTTGATTAACTCGAAATTTTTTTTACTCGATTTGATCAAACGCTCATCTCTAGTCTGAAGTAAACTTATAATTTAGTACAAAGGTAAATTGACATTTTTTTAGTATGAGTCTATCTAAACACCAAAGTAAACTGTTTGCCCCTTAAAATAAATTATGACAAATGTTAAATTCTAATCTACGAGTATTATTTAATTTTATTTTTATAAAAAAAAATATATATACATTTTAATTTATCTTTTGGTAGATTATGAATCATTGCAATCATGGTAACTTTAAACAAAATGTATTAAGATTAGAATTTGATTTATTGTAATTATGTAACTTCAAAAAATATGATTTTTTTGGCAAAAAAGATTTAGAATTTTATAAAAGTAATGTTTTATTGTTTGTAATATAATAAAGTAAGAATATAG
This sequence comes from Gossypium longicalyx, assembly GCA_025698465.1. Classification (NCBI taxonomy): domain Eukaryota; kingdom Viridiplantae; phylum Streptophyta; class Magnoliopsida; order Malvales; family Malvaceae; genus Gossypium; species Gossypium longicalyx. Next base: position 7,084,428 of record CM047005.1, read on the forward strand.
TTTTTAGACCTGTTAACCTAGGTTAAGAAGGTGGAGTTTGTGGTTTTTGTGGAGAAAATTTGGAGATTCAGGAGAAGAATAGAGTTTACATGAATGGTTAGTATGATTCTTTTATGGTGAAAGAAAAATATAGCTATGTATTTTAATATTGTTGACGTGAAAGTTTGATTTAATATTTTTGACAGTGGTGGTAATGTGACGTATTAAGATAAGACATATTAGGGCGATTAGTAATTAATTATTATAAATCTTCACGTGACCTTTTTATAGTCTTAAAGGTTCGTCGAGTTAGGGTTCATGAATTAACTTAGATTATGAAAACACAGTTAAGTTTGTAAGATATACCGTAAAGTTCGTGAAATTCATTACACAAGGTATAATAAGATCAAACTTAAAAAAAAAATTACAATATGAAAAATTAAATGTTGAAAATTTATATGATATATATAAAAAGTTAAAAAAATATATAGTCAATATTTATTAATTATTATGCTTAAATTTTTATGTTGTACTAATACTTTAACATTCTATTAAACCATGCTACATGGATTTTTTGGTGTGTGCATGTGTTTTGTGCATATTCAAAAAGTCTTCAACAGGAAAAAAAGAAAGAAAGAAAGTAAAACAGAATATTAGTGTTGTCCATGATTAGGTCGAGTCTTAACAAAATTTTAGACCTGATTAATAGGTTAAGGTCTAGCTTAAAAAAAAGGTTTAAGCCCAATCGAGATAAAAATATTAAAATTTAGGTTTATTCACTTGTTAATTTTTAATTTTTTTATATATTCTTTTAAATATAATACTTCAAATAAGCTAAAAATATTAAAATAAATATTTCTCAAAAAATTGAAAATAAATTAAATTTTTTTTATAAAGATAAGTCCATATTAAGAAGCAAATGCATATAATATAGTAGTAAAATTAACAATAAAATAAATGTTATACAATATTCAAACATTAACAACAAAATAATGAAATGGTAACAAAATAGTGACAAAAAGTGGGAAAACGGCAACAAAATAGCAGGATTTTTTTATTACAAATTCGAATTAGGCTGGGCCTAGGCAAAAAAACCTCGCCCAAGGCTCAACCTATTTTTTAAACAGATATTATTTTTCACCCAAATATATTTTTCAAGCCTATGTTTTTATCCAAACTCTCCCATTTTTCGGGAGGGCTAGCCATGGAGAACTCTAGGAATATACCCAAATCTATTAGATGGATTTAAAACCACCACTCAATTGTACTCTCTAACTTACAACAAAGACTCCATTTTATCACAATCTATATTGTATTATTCCATCAGCTTTCTTTAAGCTAACTAAAGGAAAATAGTGAAAGAGAAAGACATTTCATGATAAACACGTCTGATAATCTTCAAGGCCAAATAGTATGGTGGCTCATATTCTTTGAAAACAGAACACTAGCTCTACTGCAAATTTAAATCTACCAACATAAGGGCCATGCATAGAAGCTTGTGCATGGCACTTGTTGATAAACGATTCTATTGTCCTATGTCACCATTTTTTTTAGCTCTTTCAAGGAAGGGAAATTGGAAATTGCTTTTCCTGTAAGAGGGACATCTTGTGAAGCTCTATTTTCACATATTCAAACCTCTAAAATAGCAATAAATAATTGGTTCTTCATCAACTGTTGAAACACAGCAGCTCCAAATTCTGCAGAAAAATTCTGCATCATGAACTATACAAAAACTCTAGGATCAAATCATGGAGGTGAAGCAAGACCCCCAAAAAGGACAAACATCATCATCATCATTAGTATAGGGTACAGTCTTTGGCTGATCAGATAGTCATTAAGATTGATATCTAATTTCATCATAATGGTCTCAACTAGCAAGCATCATAGAACCTGCTCTGAGTTCAGAGTCCAACCTAAAGACTAACGATATAATGATACTATAACAATAGTGGACTCTCTTGCCACTTTCAAAAGAATATTGCACACCAACTGAAGTTGTTGAAATCATGTTCTAGCAGCTTATTAGGGAATGGGACTTGGATTTTCCAATTTCATAAAGGAGTTACAACTTTATAAACCATCATAATGTTAGAATTCTATCAGTTCAGTCAAAAAAACAACTCAGTTTCATAATTTATAAACATGCATGCCTAAAGTAAAAAGATATTACCCAACCGATTCGGCAATAAAATATAGACAGCCAAAATCAGATCAACTGAATCATTCCATCACTAAAGCAATATTATTAAGCATTCAGCATACTAATGTAGGCAGAAAGCTTGGTTAAAGTGGGCTGAGATGTATCAGACCAAAAGAGAAAACGATCAACCAGATTTTCTTTTCCATTTCATTTATGTTGTTTCCATCAGAAGCTGGGTAGAGTTTAAGAGAAAAACAAAGATAAGGCTCTTCAAAGGCACCATGCCACGTCAATCTTGTTCCTCATAATGAAACCAGGTAATACATTTTTCCTTTTGTTTCTTTGCCCAAAAGAAAAAATGTATCTTTTTTCCGTATCTTTCCTTGTATGTTTGGAATTTAACTTAAACATGGCTAGCATTATCCTAGAGCTTCTAGCATACTTGAAAAAGCTTAATTCAGCCTAAACTTTGTGGAATAATTGCCAAAATGTGCCACCATTGTGGTGATAAATTTCATATTCCATGTTGTTGCCAGCATCATGAGTAATATTTCTCAAATGCATATTGATAACCAGAAAACGACGATATATGTCTATTTCAACCACAGATATAAATATCCCTTGTCTTAACGGTTTAAAAGAAAAACACCATAGAAAAGCCCAGCAAACAAAGATGTCCAAAAGTTCAGCATGGCAGAAAACACAAACAAACAACCTATTTAATAGAAAACAGGTCCATGACAAGTGCGGCGGTTGTGTCCACGTCGACCACAGCGACTGCATCGGTATTTCCCTTTTGGAGGTCTCCAGACCACTGGCACGGGGAATGCTTCTGTTAAAAACTGGCAATCAAAAAGACAATGCTTAAGCAAAATAGAAGCAGATAATGAGTAAATGTTGAGGAAATTGAAAAGAATTATAGAATATGTAACTTGCCTTCACAGGATAGAACGGATAAGGACAATGAATATGAGCATGCCCTATCTCCTGGCAGCGTGAACAGCGCTGTGTCCGCTCCTCTTTGCTTAAAATATCCTTCCACCGTTGCTCTCTCCAGATATCACGACGTGCAGAACTCACTGGAGGAGTTGGAATGGGGTCCTAAAGATTCAAACAAAAACACTGAGTCAATACAGAGAAAAAAGAGCAATATGTGAGAGAAAACATGAATTAACTAGGTGAAAATGGCAATAAAAGTGTTCAGGGATCAGGGATGTCATTATTTTAAAGGTTTCCTTGCAAAAAGTTTGTATGACAACCTATGAGGATGATGCATTGAAACCATATCATATGTGTTATTCAAGTATGTCAATGAAGAATCATTTACAAATCAGATTTTGGAACCAAAGTATGCAAATATTAGTGCAGACTGAGACAAGAAGAAAAGAAGTAACACTAGATTCCGTGTGCTATCATAAACCAACTTCAAAACTATTTCTCTGTTTCACCAATTTAAGTTTATACTTTGTTAAGTGTGCATTATGTGTTTGTAATCACCTAAAGCATTGGTATAAAAGAGTACTGGGTTCCATTCTCTGCATTGGCTGAATAACTAGATAGATCCACTTTTGACTCAAATCCTGTTGTGTTTGCTAATCAATTTTGTACTAGCTTCAAAATTCAGAAGTTAAAATATGTTTAAGTTACAGTTATAAACTAAATTACCATAGAAATTATGTCAGTTGACGATGAGCACATGACGTTACCTAAATGATGCAACCATCAATAGATTCTCTTAGACCATATCGAACAAATTAAGATTACCTATATTCAGCACACGCCACTTGCCGACATAAATAAAAAGATTAATAGATTTGAGTGTTTTTCACGTGACATGAAAGGTAAAATCAAGAACCGTTACTCATTTGTCCAAATTGATCTGTATAAAAACCGACAGATCTTACTCCATGTTTGTATATGAGCAACAGGACGCGTGCTAGTGTTTGAACAAGATTTGCAATGAGCCGACAAACATGCAATCTAAGATTTTCCAACTTTATTTGTCTAAAACTAACAGATCTTAGTAGATATTAACCACATGAGCGGCAGAAAACATGCTAATATTTGCACTTGATAACAGATCATATTTGGCTAATCAGCATGTAATCCTACTTTATCCTCAAATCATGACCTACCAACTTCTACCAATTATATTACCGGTTTCGAGGAAAAGGCAAAACAAATCCACGCATGTCAAAGCATTTAATGCAAAACATACCCCAGCTCCGGAAGAAGAGTCTTCAGGAATTCCCTGATGTCCAAAAGTATATAACCACCAAAATCAGTCAGTAACAACAAGTATGCAATAATAAATTTCGGACGATTTGATAAAAATCAGATACCAGATTATAAAATTCCTTAGTCAGGTACTAGATCTTTCCATTATGATCTAAAACATTAAGCAACAGAAGTCAGATAAAATGTTGACAAGGTGGCTACATTTGAACCTTTTACAATTAGTACAACCATGTTCATTGCCTTGAAACTCATTGATATAAAAGAGTACTAACAGATCTACTTTTGACTCAAATCCTGTTGTGTTTGCTGATTAGTTTTGTATTAGCTTCAATATTCAGAAGTTTCAAGTTACAGTTAAACTAAATTACCACAAAATTATGTCAGCTTACGATCCGCACATGACGTTACCTAAATGATGCAATCGTCAATAGATTCTCTTTGACCATATCGAACAAATTAAGGTAACCTATATTCAGCACATGCCACTAGCCAACATAAATAACTAGATTACTAGAATGAGTGTTCTTGACATGACTTAATCATAATATAAAAGGTAAAATCAAGAAACGTTACTCATGTGTCCAAATTTATCCGTACAAAACCGACAGATCTTAATCCATGTTAGTATATGAGCAACAGGACACGTGCCGGGCATTTGAACAAGACTCGCGATATGCCAACAACCATGCAATCTAAGGTTCTCCAAATTTATTAGTCTAAAACCAGCAGATCTTGGTAGATATTGACCACTCAAGCAGCAGAAAACATGCTAGTATTTGAACAATGCACTTGATAAAAGATCATATTCTTCTAATCAGAATGCAATCCTATTTTATCCTCAAATCATGACCTACAAACTTGTACCAACTTTGTTACCGGTAACAAGCAAAAGGCAAAACCACGCTGTGCATGTCAAATCATCTTAGCAAAACATACCCTAACATAGGAAGAACAGCCTTCAAAAATTCCTTGGTGTCAAAAAAGTATATAACCTCCGAAGTCAGTTAGTAACAAGTATGCACTAATAGATTTCAGATGATTGGATAATTACAGATAGCAGATTATAAAATTTCTTAGTCAGGTACTGGATTTTTCCATTATGACCTAAAAAGTTAAGCAACAAAAGTCAGATAAAATGTTGACAAGGTGGCTACATTTGAACATTTTGCAATTAGTAGAATTGTGTTCATTTTTTTTTTTTTTTTCTCTTTTTACAACTCACACAACTTCGGCAGAAGCAAATCGCTGCCACACACTAGCAGGCAACTCTTGCCTGCGATTCAATCCCAAGACGCTGGTGGTTCAATGTTCATTACCTTGAAGCTCTTGTTTAACCAATTTTACGTGTTTAGATATAGGATACTATAGTGAACTAAAACAATCCATTAGTTAATGAACCAATTAAACAAATTCATCAAAACCCATTCCATATTACCAACTAATATGGGATTATATACCTCAGTTTCAGGTTCTGGGATGTCAGGAACATTGTTTTCATCCACTGGTTGTTGAAGCTTCATATCATCATCAGCCATTGCCACCAAAGTTAAGTTGTCTACGGAAATTAAGGTGTGTAGTGCGAAACTGGAGATGGGGAGGGGTTAATAAAGAAGTCATTGAGGAAGAACAGAATCCCTCCAGATAGAACACGTGGAGACAATGCTGGTGGCGAATGAAACGTGGAAGGAGATGATTCAAAAGGCAAGAAATTGATTCCTTCTGAGTACAGCTCGGATTTTACTAGGATTAGTTTGGTTCTTGAATTTTCAGTTTATATGAGACAAAAAAGAGTAAAAGCAGACGAGTTGTATTCAAAAAGGGAGTAAAAGCAAAGCTACAAATTTTGAGGCCATGAATGGCAATATTTAGCACCAAGGAAAAACTCAGAAACCAGCCGTTACTGGTTTTTCAAAAGAATGGTGGTCTATGGTCAAAACGGAAACGTCAGTGGCGGTTACTTTTTATTGATATACCCCACGCCCCGGCAGTGGCCCTGGCGCCTCACAAACAATTAAATATTGGGCAAATCCTTAATTAATCTATTTGAAAACTGAAACAAATATATTACAGGGAAAAGGCATGTCCATGGAATTATATGTGATGCTATATATATATATATATGATTTTTATAAACTTATAAATTGATTACTTGAATTTAATCATTTGTAATAAATTAATTAATTTAATTTCATAACTCATACTAATTAATTAAACTTTTTAGACTTGTGAACATTAAAATTTTTACATGGAAGAATGTAAAAATAAAATATACATAAAAGCAATAATGCATGCACTTGTTATATTTGTTTTAATTTTGTTGATTTACTTCCTACTTTCTTTTTTTAATATCATTCTCACTTTTTATTTGATGAAAATTCACAGTATGATAGATAGATTTACAACAACAATATGTTTGTTGTTACAAGTTTGTAACAATTACTTTTCTATAATAGACAAAATCTTCGCAAACAAATGGATTGTTAAAAGAAAAAGTTACTATATCTATACTATACTCATCTATATATCTCTCATTAAGTTGGTGTCATGTGAGCATCAACTTAGTTGAGAAATGACAGATTCTTTCTGCAAAGTAAATTATATAATTATTAGTAAGTTTTTATTTTTTATTTTTTATATTGGGTAAATTACACCATTGGTGAACCAACTTTTGTATTTAAACTTTAGCCAGAGTACTATCATGTGTTTGAAAATGAAAATGCAAGGGTCGAAATTTTCTAGCATTTCAAATATGTTCTGAAATGATTTACAGAGAATGTTTGGATGAGGTTGCCAAACCAAGTTCTTTACGTTGCTCTTCATCCGGCTGCAAGCTTCCTGGAATCGCACCAAATGCTCTTCTAGTTGTTTCAAATCCTAATGCCAGATAGTGAAAATATGCTGAAGTGTCCTCCATGCTTTTCCACAAGTTCAAGGAGACTGATGCAAATTCCTTTGACGATTTTTTCTCCCTTTCTGTTGCAAAGACCTGGTTCAGCTCGGAAACCTTTAAAAACCGCTCCGTGGCTGCCTCCCAAGACAGCTCATATCTCTGTGCATCAGTTAATGGTACAGGCTCCTCACTGACTGCCTTGCATGTCGCTTCAACAAAACCATTGTCATCGTCATATATTCGACAGTTGGGAAACTGCTTGAAGAAGTCGTTAGAGGGGTGATTGGCACAAACAACAATCTTTCCCATAGCCAATGCTTCGGCTGTGGTTGTGCAAACAACATCTGTGGTGCTAGGATTCAAGAACACTTTATAACTGAAAAGGAAAACAAGTCTTAATTATTGTTAATTGATCCCAGTCCAGGAAAAGGGGGCACGAGTGTGGGAGAACAGAAAGAGGCTTACTCATGGAATAAAGGATCAGCATGATCACGACCCGTATGAACTCTAACTGTCAGTTTCAGCTTGTTAGCAGCTTCTTTAACTTGATCGGAGTCCTCTCCATTGCCGTATAGATCAATCTCAAGACCGGCGAGCTCCTTTTGGTGATCATTAAGTAGTTTAAGTAGCTCCCCATAGCCTTTGTTCCAAATCATCTTCCCAATGTAGTAAGCACCTTTGGTGAAGGCCTGGTGGTTACTGCTATGTTGTTGCTCAAACCTTTCCTTGCCTATCTCAAGGAACTTGGGATTAACTCCATGAACATTGCAGATGATGGATCTGGGGTAATCCTGGGTGGCAGCGGACAACCTAATTACCTGCAATTACATCATGATTGCAATTCAACGAAATTAATTATTATATGTACAATACATGGAGACAAGGAAATTCAGCTTTCTTCTCCCTCCCAGCTCTCCCTCTGTTTTTCTTTTTTTTTTCCCTCACTATCACCTGCGTCGACAGTTAAGACTATCCTCTCTATCACATGGTGGCAGTGAGCCTATTCCCATTAGTTCAGAACAATGCATCACCCAAGGTATAGTAAATTACAATAATCTTCTTCCTTAAATAATATTTACTGTTTTAACAAGTTTATTCTACCACGCAAGATTGCAAACTTTGTTTAATCCTATAAATATCACAGATCTTTAACAGAAAAGGGGAAAAAGTAAAATTAATTTTTTACAGCCAGGATGAAAATCATGACTTATTTACGAAACTTACCTTATGGCAATAGATGCTTACAACCCAACTATTTACATATTTCAGAAGAAATGCTTGGAATTGTCCATTTTTTTCTCTCTTCACATACTCCAAATAATTGGTATGTATTATTCCTATGACAAGGCGAAATTTAGTTTTCCATCTCTTTCCATGATGAAACCATGTAAGGTGCTCAGGTTCCTCAAGGACAGCAATATCTGCCTCTTCATCAGGGATGATTTCTGAGATGTCCCCTACAGGAAGAATGCTTCTTTTATCTACAGCAAACTGCATCACAAGCGGTGTTAAAAAATACCATCAGATTATTACTATGCTACTCAAATTCAATGATGGTTTTAATGTCTAAACAACCACTGTAGACATACAGCAAAATGCTACACAAGTACAGATAGGTTCTACCAGATTAGCATTCCGGTAGATACAAATAGCTCAAAACTAGGTACATTTTAACTTTTTAACTCACCACTCATCACTTAGAAACATTAGCGAGTTTGAATTTTGAATTATCAGAAAATGCTTAATAAAAGATAATATGCCGACAAGCCTACCAAGTAAATAAAAGCATTAATAGTTTAGGAAAAGTTTAGATATGATTACCTTTCCTTTATAAAAGCCTACTATGTAAACAAAAGCCTGCTACAATTACCTTTCCAGGATAAAACCGTATAGCGAAACCAGATATAAATGCAGTCCTCTCCTCTAGCCATTGACGAATAAACGATTCTTGCTCTGAGGGTGAACCAAAGGTGGTGTTGTTTGGGTATACTAGTTTTTGATCTTTTAAGGATAGCCAAGGGATCACCAATGTGACCTTTCTCTCTCCATCTTTGGCAAGATAAGCTGCGCGAAACAAAGGGTTAACTGCAGTTCCGGTCATCCATGGCAGACTTGCTGTGGTAAAAATTGCTATATGCTGTTTTCTATCCATTCAGTCATCAACTTTAAGTTTTTAGCCAACAATTTCAGCACGGAACCAATGCAGGCAGCTTATAAAACAGATAGGTTCAATAAAAACACAAGTATTAGCTGAAATGCAAAAGAAATTTGGAACAAAAGTCAAGAAATCAAAATAATCTTGCCTAAAATATAAAAGCTAATAATTAAATAGGAATTTCTATGAAGTGTAAATAAAGCTAATTTCAAATCCATACCACAAGAAGGAAGAAGTAAAAGTATCCATATTCCTACCCATAGCTTAAATTAAGCTAGCATTTTGCTTTTGTTTATTTAAATAATCAGATTAGCTCCCTATTCAGCAGAAATGATGTGAAAGGTGAGTCCCAAAACCAATTGATACTAAGGTCCTTCCTCGCCAAGAAATCATATTAATGAAGATCTAAACAATAGAAATACAGGATTCTTTGACGATCTTAATCAATGACCTGAATTATCAACTAAGAAGCTTCAACAGAGGGGGAAAAATAGAGAGATGCGAGAATAGCTGCCTCAACACGGAATCATGAGAATAAAGAAATTCAGAGAGATTCCGTTTTCAAGTATCACAATCTAATCGTCCTTCTTATTCTGTATTAGATTGAAGAATGAAACAGATTGCTGAAAAACAAAAGTTAAGATGAGTTACCTGTATTTTTCTTTTCTGTTTCTGAATGGAACTTCCCGCAACTTCCAGAGTTGAACTTTGTGGGAAATGAGAATTGAGGAAACACAACAGTTTTGACCAATAGGATAAGTTAGTAGGAAAAAGAATATGCTTTGGGTCCATTTATTTGTTTATTTATCTACCTTTTCTACAAGCTAAGGAGGGTTATATTTGCTGAATATGCTAAAAAAAAATTACATCATTCATCTTTTTTAATTAATAACTTTTTTATTTATAAAATTAAATAATTATTACAAATATCATTATTTTTAGAACAATATGTAATAAAAAATATAAATATGCTTAAAAGAAGAATTTGTTCCAAGACTCAAGGCCATCTAACCAGAGCTAATGTATTAACAACAGAAAAATAAAAAATACAAATGTAAGTAGGAGAGGAATCAAATTCAATACTTAAAAATAAAACTACCAACATTTAACCATTTGATCGAAGGAGCAGTTGTGTCAAAATGCACTTTCAACTCAGTTAACTGAAAGCATACACTATAAGATACATTTTTATTTTCTCTCTCCAAAATTAACTTATTTCCCTAAATATCTCATAAAGTGGCTCATTTCTCTAATTTTTTTTATTTTGGTATTTTCAACAAATTTAGCTAGATAATGAGTTTATAGTTGTGGAATTTGTTTATTTATTTTTGGCTTTAACTTTTTAACATTTAAATTTATTATCAAATTAGATTTTTTTAGGGCTTATTTGATAGATAGTTGAAAAAATTAAATTAATTAAAAATTAATATTTTTAATAATTTAATTTTTTATTAATCTAAAATAAAACAATCAGTTATATTTTTTTCTATAATAGAAAATAATAAGTAGATAAAATTATTTATTACTTAATGGAGAATATTTTCAATTAATTCAATTTTGTTTTGTTTATTCTAATATTATATTATCCTATAAAAATTTTATGTTTAAAATTTGATTTTTGTTTAGAATAAAGTAATACATTTAAAAATTAATAATAAATTATAGAATATATCTTTTTGATAATTTAAAATTTATATTTATAAAAATTTAATTATATTCTGTAATTAATTTTAAGTAATATATCAAACAATTTTATAACTTAAATTCAGTACTTAAAATTTTAATACTTAATTTTTCAGCACTTATTTTTTTAATTTCACCTTAGTTAAAATTGGTTCTTAATTTTCTAAAAGTAGACGAATTTGACCATCAACTTTTCAAAAAGAATTATAGTGATTTTTTAGCGGGAGTATTAACTAAAACGTTAAATTTTTAAATATGATAGTCTGCATAACAATCCACGTGTAATTCATTTTTTAAAATTTTTATGAACTATTTATAGTTTTAAATTTTTTTATAATTTTTAAACTGTTTGTTAACATGACATGGAATACAAATAGTGTCATGTTAGCATAAAATGCACGTCAACTGTCACATGGGTTGTCAAGCAAATACAATTCAAAATTTAATATTTTAGTCAACATTTTTATTAAATAAAAGGGATCTGACTCTTTTTAAAAACTTAATGATTAAATTTAACTAAAATAATAATAATCAAGTTGACGAAAAAATATAAACATTAAAAATTAAATTTATCATTACACTTTTATTTTTTTAATAAAATAAATAAATATTTTATTTTTACATTTTCATTTATAATTTTAAGCGAGTATTACTCCTTGTTTATGTCTTACTTGGGTTGGATATGAATATTAATAAGGATGTATGTTATTATATCTGCTTTTTTTATATAATGCTTAGAATTACTCATAATTCTTCATTAATTTTTGAATAGAAAGATAATATGATTTAATGCACTTAATATCAAATCTTTCTACACCAATAAAAATATTAATATAAGTTAAAACTTAATCCGCGTATTGCTTTGCTTTTTTGGTAAGGAATGCAATGCTTTCCTTTTAATTTGTATTTTGCTTTGCTTTTAAGGTTCATTTATTTATCTCATGCACATGTATATTATATAGTTTAATTTTGTTCTAAGTATCATATTTAACTTAATTTCACTTATAATCTTTTACATTTAAGAAAACAAAAGATTAGTACCTGCATCTTTTTCATTTATTAAATTTCAAATTATGAAATACTTATTATTTTTATAATTTAATACTATATATTCAGTCTTTTTATTTTTCAATGATATATTTAAGCTCTACTTATGAAGTCAACTGAAAATTAATATTTTTAACAACTTAATTTTTTTTAAATAAAACCCACAATGAAATTACGAGATGGAATTTCGGTACCTTAACTCTTTTTTTTTTTTTGTAATAAATGGTACCCAAAACTATTTTTTTCTCAAGTTGTTAAATCTGTTTAAAAAAAAAAGCTTAACCCACATATCGATATTTAAATTATACTTTCTCTTTTTTCTCATTTTAATACTTAAATATTTTTTTGTCACAAGCAATACTTAAACTATTTTTTCTCGATACGATACCTTTGTTAGCCATTAAAGAATAAGATAACCATTTAAAAATATGAATGTGACAAAAAAGAAAAAAAAAAGCTTTATTTTCTCTTATATATTTTTTCATTTTTTTTCTTTATTCAAAACTAGACCAATGGTCGAACTAGTTAAGTTATAGCTTTTAGTTTGACTACTTCATCCAGTTCAGTTAAATAATTTATTTAAAAATTCATTAAAAAATACTTTAAAAATAGAGAAGATTAGTTCAACTTTTTTTTTTAGCTTAGTTCAATCAGTTTGTATCAATACGAAGGTCAATCAGTTCAACCCTTATCTTTGGACAATATCTCGACTAGTTCCCGATTTTGTTGGTTTGATTATGAAAATACTATTTTTGATCAATGAAATAAATTTTTCGATTCTGTTAGGTCGAGCAAGCAAGAGGTGAAATTCAGAAACAAAATTAATTCTTGCGTCTCGACCTCGGAAGGACAAATTTCGAGCATTGTTTGTATTACCATATGTTATAAAGGAAAAAATAGAAAAAAAAGAGTGAGTAATAATGTAAAAATTATTATTATTATTTTGTTTATTCATGAATTTGTATTCTTAGTGTGTGAATAGTCACAAGAAATCACCCTAAACTTTAATGCAATAACAAATATCTATATCATCCACATTACCTTCAATACTTGTTTTAAGTTTTTATTGAATTGATACTAAGAGTCAACTTGACACCAACTTAATTATAAATTATTAAAATATCATTTTATATATAAATGAAATTATATTTCTACGAGGATATTTTTTTAAAATATAATAAATCAATAAAAAATGATAATATTAAGTTTTAAACCTAAAATAACTAAACAATTAACTTTAATATTATAACCAAATTAAGTTTTATGTGCATTTTTAATATTTATATTTATTATATAATTTTTTTCACCCACGTATTAATATAATATTATTCATAAAACTACTTTTATATATATACTTAACGGATTAAATTTTATACAACAAACAAATAATTAAACATTATCATTCGCTATCAAATTTGCGTTTAAACATTATCATTATAGAGAAAATACAATTTTAAATTTAACATTAATAATTTACGGTTGACATATCAGCTTAGATGAACTACAGGCGTACGTGCAACTTGGGGCACGTGTGAAGGACACAAGTACCGGACTAAGATTTTATTTTATTTAACTTTAAACGTGTAAAAAGTTCTCAATTAAAAAAAAATAAGTCTTTTTTTCCCCTTAATTGGATACTTAAAATTTTAAAATGTATAAAAAATATCCTCAAATTTAAAAAAAAAAGTAATTAAGCCCCTCATTTTTTTATTTAATTGGGTATTTAAACTTTTAAAATGCATCAAAAATGCCATTAAATTTAAAAAAAATAATTATGTAATATCTTGATTTTGGGCCTAGTCGGAATAGTGGTTTTGTGACCACAAAATCCGAGATAGAAATAATTATTTTATAATTATTTTGATGTTTATGATATGATTTCATGATTGTGTGAAAATTTCGTGATGAAATCCTATGCCTAAAGTGCTTAAATTGAAATTAGGGACTAAATCGAATAATTTGCAAAACTTGCATTCTAGAAGTTTCTAGTATGAAATTGTTTTGAAATATTAATTAGGAGGTCTTAAATAGCAATTTTACCAATTTCTAAGTTTATGGACAAAAATTGGATATGGATGGAATTTTTGGAAAGTTTAGTAATAAGGGCATTTTGGTCATTTAGGGGTAAAATGAATTAAAATACAAAATTAAAAGCCAATTTTGCTCATCTTCAACCCCATGGTCGAATATAGCAAGGCGAAACCATGGCTAGGGTTTTTCAAGCTTCCAAGCTCGATTGTAAGTCCATTCTAGCCCCGTTTTTCAAGTTCTTTACGTTTTTAGAGTCCCGGTAGCTCGATTTAGCTTATGCTAGCAATAATTTAACCTAGGGTTTATATTTGGAAAAATACCCATAGGTGAAATTTGTGTATTTTGGTGTTTCATGATAGAATATGAGGTTTTAATTTATGTTAGACAGCTTGTGCTACTCGGTTTTAAGTGAAAACGAGCAAAAGGGCTTAATCGGTAAAAATAACTAATAGTCACAAGTGCATGTTAGAGTGAGAATTTGATGTTGCCATAGAAGGGAAAAATGATCAGCATGTCATAAAACATAAGAAAATAGGCTGAAGTTTAATTTACGAGCTTTGGGGCAAAAGTGTAAATATGCAAAAGTTTAGGGGCAAAATTGTAATTTTTCCAAAATATGATTTTGGGTCAATTTGAATAATGTGAGTCCTAATTAGACTATATTTTAAATGATAGAGCAAGGAAAACTGAAATTCGGGCTAAAATGGGGAAAATACCAAGTTGTGGACGAAATGGTAAAATTAGCCATTTTCGCATACCAGGTAAGTTCATATGTAAATGTTGGTAACATAGTTATTATTTTAAATGTTTTTATGTTATTTAAATGATATGATAATTATTATGAAATATTATACTCGTGATAATTGTTTGATAATATGTCAAATTATGTGATATACTTGGAAAATGTGAAATACTACCGAGTATCGGTATTGGTATTCCGTAGAAGATGGTTGAGACACATGATTGGGAAAAAGGTCCCGTTGAACCTTAGGAATGGATTAGGATACAAGTGACATGTCACTAGGATATTTGGGCATCCGAACTCGTTGAGTTGAGTCCGAGTTCACTTATGCATGCGAATGTCCGAACTCGTTGAGTTGAGTCCGAGTTCACTTATGGATGCGAATGTCCGAACTCGTTGAGTTGAGTCCGAGTTCGTGAGATGTAACTAGGCATCCGAGCTCGTTGAGTTGAGTCCGAGTTCACTTATGGATTCGAACGCCCGAGCTCGTTGAGTTGAGTTCGAGTTCGCTTATGGGCGGGTTACATAGTAGCTTGGCTACATATGTGGCACTTATGTGCAAACTTTTCATGTATCCGAATTATATTCTGATGTGTTCAACGGGTAAAGTTCTACTCAAATGGAGGAATACTCAAGATGAAAGGGACGTATTGATAACTGTTGTGAAATGGATACTTTGAACAGGTATGTACTTAACCCTTGGGTTGAAAAATCGATATAACAACAATATGGTAAGATGATAAATGAAAATATGATATGAATGTCTTGGTGATGATTATGCAAATGATGTTTTATGTTTGCTTATATGGTTATGTTACTTGCTATTTGCATGTGAACTTACTAAGCATTTATGCTTACTCCCTCATTTTCATTCCTTGTAGTGTTGACAAGCCAGCTGGGAAATCGGGAATGGTCGGAGGCACGCTCACACTATCCGTATACCATCTTGGCATAATGGCTTGTATATTTTGAGTATGGCATGTATAGCATTATAATCATTTTGTATATATGGTCTTATGATATGGTTATTGAGTAGTATAAAATGCTTGGTAATGATTAGCCATTGGAATGGCTAATTATGATCATATTTGGTGTTATGTATGTCAAATTGCTAGTTAATCCATGGAAACCATGAAATAGGTAAAATTTACCATAAAATAGATTCAGACAACAGTAGTGACGTGAATTTAAAAAATCATTAAAAATAGTAGAGATATAATTAGATGATGAATAAAATATGGAATTGAAGAATTAAGAGTCTATTTTCATATGGAAGAAACGAAACATGTATATGAGTTATATTTTATGAGATGTTTAAATTTTTGTGAAACAGGGCCAGAGCAATTTCTGGATCCCCTGTTCTGAATTTGGAAATTCACCATAAATTGTATGAAAATAATTAGAAGTCATAATTTATATGTACAGATTTCTTATTGAGTCTAGTTTTAAGATAAACAAACTTCATAGTCATTAAAATTCTTTACAGAGAGATATCTGATTTGTAATACACAAAGGTCAGAGCAGTCGAACCCTGAAACAGGGGAGACTTTAACTAATAAACTGTACTAATTGGCCAAGCCAAAAATTCTAGAAAAAAATTAGTAAATAGATATATGAGTCTAGTTTCAGGGAAAATTTACGGAATTGGATTTTTAGTTTCATAACTCGAGATATGAATTTTTAAGCGACTGTGACGCAGTTAGCCAGCTTGTCTGGAATTTCTAAAATTAAATTGTTTGAGCTGTTTAAGCAATGAATTAAGTCTGTTAACACCTCGTGTTCGACTCCGGCAACGGTCTCGAGTACGGGGCGTTACATTTGGTGGTATTAGAGCAGGTTTAGTCGATTCTCGGACTAACCTATCATGTGTAAAAGTTTAGCTATACATGCTATTGATCTGTGATAGTGTGATGTCTTCCGACGCGTATGAGTACCATCTTATTTAGACAGGGTACTCTCCAACCGAGCTGCGCCGACCATGTTCAATGTTATGTGAAGGTATTTGAGTAAAATTATGATTATGATAAGTATCGGTTCAGAAAAGTATGAATAAAGGTTTATGATACATATGTGATAAATATTCATATTTGCTTAATGCTCATATGAGGTAGTGTATATGACTTACTTGATAAGATGAACGGAATAAACAGAAAGTAGTAGATGTATGAATAAAAGTCATAATATTATGATACGAATGAAAATGTCCTTGTTTTGATTTGGACGTCGAATGTTGATGAATGCTAATGATATATAATTTTTATGAGATAAAGGATTATAATGAAATGAACTTATCTGTGTTAAATTGTTGGACTGAATTATATGATTGTAATGATATGTACATGATGATGCACGAAATGAAAGTTATGATTGTGGTGCAAATATCTATGTTTGTTTGGCCTTATATGATGTCATAAGCATGACTTAATTTAATTAAATGAATGGATAAGTAAAGCTATCTAGAAAACATAGAATGTATGCATAAGTATATTGTCTAAATGGGACAATAGGAAAATTGGTGTAAGCCAACATGAATGAATGACATGATTTTAATGATGTTGCTATGATGATGGAAGTTGTGTCATATGTGTATGTATAAGAAAGTCGAGTCAGAGGTCCTACAACCCCTCCCCCTTACCGAAATGGTACTTATAATGGAATTTCATAAGATTTGTATTGAATAAGTTTCGGTTGAGAACCCAAAGAGTTCGATGATAGAATAATTATAAGTATGATCAGAGATTGAAAATGAGCTGATAAGTAAAGTCAGAGCCAGTAAAGTATCGGATTGACGTAAAGATTATTGGAATTATGCACTGTTCTAGTTAGAAAAAGAATTCTCCTTGGTAAACCGAATTACTCAGGTGCAAGGTCGAGAAAAGTGTAAATCGAAATTTATTCAGAATGGCCTTCTTTAGTGAATGGTTTAATATGAAATTTGTGTGGCAGAACTAGTTGGGGAAATGATATTTGAAATGCGAACTATCTGAGTGTGATAGTTATGGATTGGACAGATTTGTGATCTCTTTTGAGATGTTCTATGTGTTTACCCGTTTCTCGAAATATTTCTATGGCTATTGATCTTTCAAGAAATTCTTGTTATATGGGAATGTCTTTTAATCATGGTGTTGGATGAAAGCATTGGTAGTCTGACTGGTTTATAATTTATATTGCTCTTTTTCATCGGGTATTCTATTTCATTTCGTCTGATAAGAATTGATAAGAGAATACATATGATATTATGATTCTGTTTCTTCTACTTAATGCTTCATCTGATATATATGTATGGGAAGATATATTGTTCTTGTTATATTTGATTTCAGTGGGATTAAATGATGTTTTCTTTTGGACTTTCTTTCTTTGAAGAATTATCGGGGTATTCCGTATTTTCTCTATGAGTTTGGTTTTCGATTCTCCGGCTTGGTTTTCGATTCTTCAGCATAGTATCATATCTTGGGTTTCTTTATTCTGGATTTCTCTATTTTGGATTTCTTTATTCGGTTTTCTTGTTATCTTTATTCCATAATTTGTTAATTATGACTCGTGTTCGAAGTGCGTTCTTCAGCTCGTGATAATCATGTCAAATATGACTATACTTCTAATTTGATCTTGGTAATGTGGTGATTTTAGTATTGGGGTTTTTTTTCTTCTAATTTCTGTGTAAGGATTTGACATCAGTAAAGGCATAAGTGATAAAAGTGCGAGTTTCAGTCGGTATGGTGAATTACCTATTTGAAAGATTTCATGCGACAATTATTTCAGGATTATTTTTCCCAAGTCTGATAATAGAATTTCATTTTGTACGGATAAAAGAGTAAATAGTCTGAACGAGAAGTGTATATTTATTAGAAAAAGTTTGATATTAGTTAAAGTCACTACGAATGATAATGTTTTCATTTTGTAAAAGCTGAAAAGTCTATTACATGTTGACAAAGTTCGGATAGATGAGAATATTGGTAGCAAGCGGCCCGAACTAGACTAGTCTACATTGAGTAAAGACTTCGACTTTCAATAATATCTTGTTGTATGAATTGTGATGTGTTTCAAGACGGTGAGGTAATGTGATAGTTTAGAGCATTCGATGTTACATAAAATCGGAGTTGTTAAAGGGGTTAAAGCCGAGCATTGGGATCTATCAAAATTATCCTTGTCAGTGTTGATATTGGGATGGAAATGAGAAAGATTATTCTTGAGGCCATATCAGAATTATTTCCATGGCAGAAAGAGGAAAATGTGATGTATCCTTTTGTTAAATGTTTGGCGAGATCTATAAATCATATCTGTATTGAATGAATTCCTACTCATCAGATTCATGGAAATTTAGGTCTATTTGATTGTTGGATTTCTTGGAATTCCGGTCTCTATTAATCAAGTTAAGATCCGGGTTTATGTCATGATATCATGGGAAACTGAGAAGGGTTGAAAATTTAAGAACAGTTGAGAGTTGAGATGTAAGCTTTCAGATCATATGAGAAATTAAAGAAATGTATTGGAGGTACAGTCTAAGTGAAAGTTCTTCGGCACCGAATATGAGATTAAAAGTGAAGACCACTTTTCTGGTAAGATTTTCGAGGACGAAAATCCCTAAAGGGGGGGAGAGTTGTAATATCCTGATTTTGGGCCTAGTCGGAATAGTGGTTTTGTGACCACAAAATCCGAGATAGAAATAATTATTTTATAATTATTTTGATGTTTATGATATGATTTCATGATTGTGTGAAAATTTCGTGATGAAATCCTATGCCTAAAGTGCTTAAATTGAAATTAGGGACTAAATCGAATAATTTGCAAAACTTGCATTCTAGAAGTTTCTAGTATGAAATTGTTTTGAAATATTAATTAGGAGGTATTAAATAGAAATTTTACCAATTTCTAAGTTTATGGACAAAAATTGGACATGGATGGATTTTTGGAAAGTTTAGTAGTAAGGGCATTTTGGTCATTTAGGGTAAAATGAATTAAAATACAAAATTAAAAGCCAATTTTGCTCATCTTCAACCCCATGGCCGAATATAGCAAGGAGAAACCATGGCTAGGGTTTTCAAGCTTCCAAGCTCGATTGTAAGTCCATTCTAGCCCCGTTTTTTCAAGTTCTTTACGTTTTTGGAGTCGGTAGCTCGATTTAGCTTATGCTAGCAATAATTTAACCTAGGGTTTATATTTGGAAAAATACCCATAGGTGAAATTTGTGTATTTTGGTGTTTTATGATAGAATATGAGGTTTTAAATTATGTTAGACAGCTTGTGCTACTCGGTTTTAAGTGAAAACGAGCAAAAGGGCTTAATCGGTAAAAATAACTAATAGTCACAAGTACATGTTAGAGTGAGAATTTGATGTTTCCCTAGAAGGGAAAAATGATCATCATGTCATAAAACATAAGAAAATAGGCTGAAGTTTAATTTACGAGCTTTGGGGCAAAAGTGTAAATATGCAAAAGTTTAGGGGCAAAATTGTAATTTTCCCAAAATATGATTTTGGGTCAATTTGAATAATGTGAGTCCTAATTAGACTATATTTTAAATGATAGAGCAAGGAAAACTGAAATTTGGGCTAAAATGGGGAAAATACCAAGTTGTGGACGAAATGGTAAAATTAGCCATTTTCGCATACCAAGTAAGTTCATATGTAAATGTTGGTAACATAGTTATTATTTTAAATGTTTTTATGTTATTTAAATGATATGATAATTATTATGAAATATTATACTCGTGATAATTGTTTGATAATATGTCAAATTATGTGATATACTTGGAAAATGTGAAATACTACCGAGTATCGGTATCGGTATTCCGTAGAAGATGGTTGAGACACATGATTGGGAAAAAGGTCCCGTTGAACCTTAGGAATGGATTAGGATACAAGTGACATGTCACTAGGATATTTGGGCATCCGAACTCGTTGAGTTGAGTCCGAGTTCACTTATGGATGCGAATGTCCGAACTCGTTGAGTTGAGTTCGAGTTTGTGAGATGTAACTAGGCATCCGATGTAACGCCCCGTACCCGAGACCGTCTCTGGAGTCGAATAGGAGGTGTTAACAGACTTAATTCATTACTTAAACAGCTCAAACAATTTATTTTTAAAATTTCCAGTCAAACTAGCAATCTGCGTCACAGTCGCTTAAAAATTCATATCTTTAGTTACAAAACTCGAAATCCAATTCCGTAAATTTTACCTGAAACTAGACTCATATATCTATTTACTAATTGTTTTCTAGAATTTTTTGTTAGGCCAATTAGTATAGTTTATTAGTTAAAGCCTCCCCTATTTCACGGTTCGACTTCTCTGGCCTCTGTGTATTACGAATCAGATATCTCTCTGTAAAGAATTTCAATGACTATGAAGTTTGTTTATCTTAAAACTAGACTCAATAATAAATCTGTACATATAAAGTATAACTTCTAATTATTTTTATACAATTTATGGTGAATTTCCAAAGTCAGAACAGGGGATCCTGAAATCGCTCTGGCCCTGTTTCACAAAAAATTAAACATCTCATAAAATATAACTCATATAACTGTTTCGTTTCTTCCATATGAAAATAGACTGATAATTCTTCAATTCCATGTTTTATTCATCATCTAATTATATCTCTACTATTTTTAATGATTTTTCAAATTCACGTCACTACTGCTATCTGAATCTATTTTATGGTAAATTTTACCTATTTCATGGTTTCCATGGATTAACTAGCAATTTGACATACATAACACCAAATATGATCATAATTAGCCATTCCAATGGCTAATCATTACCAAGCATTTTTATACTACTCAATAACCATATCATAAGACCATATATACAAAATGATTATAATGTTATACATGCCATACTCAAAATATACAAGCCATTATGCCAAGATGGTGTATACGGAGTGTGTGGCGTGCCTCCGACCGTTCCCGATTTCCCGAAGCTGGCTTGTCAACACTACAAGGAATGAAAAGGAGGAGTAAGCATAAATGCTTAGTAAGTTCACATGCAAATAGCAAGTAACATAACCATATAAGCAAACATAAAACATCATTTGCATAATCATCACCAAGACATTCATATCATATTTTCATTTATCATCTTACCATATTGTTGTTATATCAATTTTTCAACCCGAGGGTTAAGTACATACCTGTTCAAAGTATCCATTTCGCAACACTTACCAATACGTCCTTTTCATCTTGAGTATTCCTCCATTTGAGTTGAACTTTACCCGTTGAACACATCGGAATATAATTCGGATACATGGAAAGTTTGCACATAAGTGCCACATATGTAGCCAAGCTACTATGTAACCCGCCCATAAGCGAACTCGGACTCAATTCAACGAGCTCGGGCGTTTGCATCCATAAGTGAACTCGGACTCAACTCAACGAGTTCGGACATTCGCATCCATAAGTGAACTCGGACTCAACTCAACGAGCTCGGATGCCTAGTTACATTTCACGAACTCGGACTCAACTCAACGAGTTCAGACATTCGCATCCATAAGTGAACTTGGACTCAACTCAATGAGTTTGGATGCCTAACCATCCTAGTGACATGTCACTTGTATCCTAATCTATTCCTAAGGTTCAAACGGGATTTTCCTCGAACACATATCCTTGCCGTCTTCCGTAGAATACCAAAACCAATACTCGGTAACAATTTATATTTAACAAGTAGCTCACATAATTTGCATTTTATTCGAAAATAACCACAAAGCATATATTTCATGATAAAAATCAGCATATCATATAATTAACATCAATAACTTAAAAATAACAATTATGCTACATTATTTACACATGAACTTACCTAGTATGCGAAAATGGCTACTTTTACCATTTCGTTCACAACTTGGTATTTTCCCCATTTTAGCCCGAATTTCAGTTTTCCTTGCTCTATCATTTAAAATATAGTCTAATTAGGACTCACATTATTCAAATTGACCCAAAATCATATTTTGGAAAAATTACAATTTTGCCCTTAAACTTTTGCATATTTACACTTTTGCCCCAAAGCTCGTAAATTAAACTTCAGCCTATTTTCTTATGTTTTATGACATGCTGATCATTTTTCCCTTCTATGGCAACATCAAATTCTCACTCTAACATGTACTTATGATTATTAGGTATTTTTAGTGATTAAGCCATTTTGCTCGTTTTCACTTAAAACCGAGTAGCACAAGTTGTCTAACATAATTTAAAACCTCATATTCTATCATAAAACACCAAAATTCACAAATTTCACCTATGGGTATTTTTCCAAATATAAACCCTAGGTTAAATTATTGCTAGCATAAGCTAAATCGAGCTACCGGGACTCCAAAAACGTAAATAACTTGAAAAACGGGGCTAGAATGGACTTACAATCGAGCTTAGAAGCTTGAAAAACCCTAGCCATGGTTTCTCCTTGCTATATTCGGCCATGGAGTTGAAGATGAGCAAAATTGGCTTTTAATTTTGTATTTTAATTCATTTTACCCCTAAATGACCAAAATGCCCTTACTACTAAACTTTCCAAAAATTCCAACCATGTCCAATTTTTGTCCATAAACTTAAAAATTGGTAAAATTTCTATTTAAGACCTCCTAATTAATATTTCAAAACAATTTCATACTAGAAACTTCTAGAATGCAAGTTTTGCAAATTATTCGATTTAGTCCCTAATTTCAATTTAAGCACTTTATGCATAAAATTTCTTCATGAAATTTTCACACAATCATGCAATCATGTCATAGACCTTAAAATAATCATAAAATAATTATTTCTATCTCGTATTTTGTGGTCACGAAACCACTATTCCGACTAGGCCCAAAATCAGGATATTACATCTGAGCTTGTTGAGTTGAGTCCGAGTTCACTTATGGATGCGAACGCCCGAGCTCATTGAGTTGAGTCCAAGTTCGCTTATGGGCGGGTTACATAGTAGCTTGGCTACATATGTGGCACTTATGTGCAAACTTTCCATGTATCCGAATTATATTCCGATGTGTTCAACGGGTAAAGTTCTACTCAAATGGAGGAATACTCAAGATGAAAGGGACGTATTGATAAGTGTTGTGAAATGGATACTTTGAACAGGTATGTACTTAACCTTCGGGTTGAAAAATCGATATAACAACAATATGGTAAGATGATAAATGAAAATATGATATGAATGTCTTGGTGATGATTATGCAAATGATGTTTTATGTTTGCTTATATGGTTATGTTACTTGCTATTTGCATGTGAACTTACTAAGCATTTATGCTTACTCCCTCATTTTCATTCCTTGTAGTGTTGACAAGCCAGCTGGGAAATCGGGAACGGTCGGAGGCACGCTCACACTATTCGTATACCATCTTGGCATAATGGCTTGTATATTTTGAGTATGGCATGTATAGCATTATAATCATTTTGTATATATGGTCTTATGATATGGTTATTGAGTAGTATAAAAATGCTTGGTAATGATTAGCCATTGGAATGGCTAATTATGATCATATTTGGTGTTATGTATGTCAAATTGCTAGTTAATCCATGGAAACCATGAAATAGGTAAAATTTGCCATAAAATAGATTCAGACAGTAGTAGTGACGTGAATTTGAAAAATCATTAAAAATAGTAGATATATAATTAGATGATGAATAAAATATGGAATTGAAGAATTATGAGTCTATTTTCATATGGAAGAAACGAAACAGGTATATGAGTTATATTTTATGAGATGTTTAATTTTTTGTGAAACAGGGCCAGAGCGATTTTTGGACCCCCTGTTCTGAATTTGAAAATTCACCATAAATTGTATAAAAATAATTAAAAGTCATAATTTATATGTACAGATTTCTTATTGAGTCTAGTTTTAAGAGAAACAAACTTCATAGTCATTGAAATTCTGTACAGAGAGATATCTGGTTCGTAATACATAGAGGTCAGAGCAGTCAAACCCTGAAACAGGGGAGACTTTAACTAATAAACTGTACTAATTGGCCTAGCTAAAAATTCTAAAAAAAATTAGTAAATAGATATATGAGTCTAGTTTCAGGGAAAATTTACGGAATTGGATTTTGAGTTTCAGAACTCGAGATATGAATTTTTAAGCGACTGTGACGCAGTTAGCCAGCTTGTCTGGAATTTCTAAAATTAAATTGTTTGAGCTGTTTAAGCAATGAATTAAGTCTGTTAATACCTCGTGTTCGACTCCAGCAACGGTCTCGGGTACGGGGCGTTACAAATTAAGCGCTTACTTTTTTTTTACACTCTATTGAGTATTTAAACTGTTAAAATACATGAAAAGACCATTTGATCAATAACTTTAATAGTTGACTATTAAATTTAATTGCTCTTAATTTTTTCAGTTAAAGCCATCCTGTGTGACAACCATGATGTGACATGTGGTAAAAAATTATAAAAAATAAAAAAATTTAAAATTTTAATAAAAAATTTAAAATTTATTAAAGATTAAAAATTTTATAAAATGCATTAAAAAACCCTTTAACCACTTGTCAAAGTTAACTACCCCTAATTTTTTTCAATTAAAACTATCACATGTCGCAGGTGAAAAATGATAAAAAAATAAAAATGAATAATAATTATAAAAAATATAAAATACCTCTTTTGATATGATAATTTTTATATATTTTTATAAATTTTATATTTTTTATAACATTCTTACGAATTTATAATTTTTTTCTATACTTTTATATATTTTATAAATTTTTACGATTTTTATAAAATTTTATAAATTTTTTAATGATTTTTATAAATTTTTGTTTCTAATTTATAATAAAATTTAAGTATTTTTTTATATTTTTATTTAAATTTAATAATTTTTAATTTTTTAATAATTTTTAATTTTTTACATGCCATGCTGTCGTTATGACATGTGATGGTTTTAATGAAAAAATTTAGAAATAATTAACTTTAATCAGCGATTAAGATCAAATGATATTTTTAATGCATTTTAACACTTTAAGCCCCCAATTGAATGAAAAATATTGTAGGGCCCAATTGTTTTCTTTTTAAAATTTGAGTTCCCTTTTATTTACTATTTTTAGATAAAATAGAGGACAAGATTTAATTTCAGGGGAAGATCAGAACGAGGTTTAGTTGGTGGGTCCACTGCCGAAGACAACGATCCACTTGGAAACCAAATCTACTCAGCCTGCCACGTACGCAGAATAGGGTAAGACTGCCCACACCCAATCATTTCTCATTTCTCTCTTAGACATTCTAGTTGAACGTTTGGTGCCGTTTTGGGGGTTTGCTCGACGATCATCAATTCATCAAATCGCAGACTGGTTGTTTGTTTTCCAAATTGCACTAAATTCCCAAAACCGCAAATTTCATTTCAAAACCCTTAAAGGTTCAATTCCTACTTCTTCTTTTTTATGAACGTTGGAGCTTGCAAAACATTTTTCTCGGTTTCCAGGTAATAACAAGTCTCTCTCTGTCTCTACTATTCTTGTTCACCAACTTGCCCTTTCTTTTCATAGTTTCTCGAATGTATACCCACTATTTGGTTCCCTAGATTTCTTTTTCTTTTTTGGAAAAAGGAGGACTAGCTAAGTAGCTAGTTTCAGCCAAAAGAACGAGCACATTTGAGATTGTTGACATGATGAAGTGCAAATTTCTTGCTATATTAAGCAATATATTTGGGGAACTTTTTTAATTGCTTTGTTTCTGTCGGCTTGAAAGGACTATTACTTCCTCAAACTGTTCTGTAATTTTCATGTTTTCCTAATTTGTGGCACTTTTTGAACATAGGATTAGTTTTGATGCTTCGTGTTGCTTCTTTTATTAGTTTGAGCGCACAGGAGAATGTTGTTTGGTCATGCTGATGGTCTATCTGAACATCGGTCACCAAGGGACCAGCTGCTTGCTGATCCTGAATCGCTGGAAGATGATTTCAAATTAGACAGTTCTGAAACGATATTGTACGCTGCTTCTTTTCAAGAACTCGCCAGAGATAATCTTCAGTATGACACCATCATATGGGTTTCTATATCGTTATTGCTGGTTTTGGCTTGGGGTGTTGGCATCATCATGTTGCTCTACCTGCCCTTTAGAAGATATGTGCTTCAGAAGGACATTTCATCACGCAAGCTTTATGTCACACCTAGTGAAATAGTTTACGAGGTATGGATATAGTGCCTTGCTCGCAGAGATATAGGGCCTGAACTTACTTTAACTTCATGGCGGATATCAATAAGAAATAAGTTTACTTTGAGTTTAATCCTTTCCCTCTTATTATTTTGAAGGTTTCGAGACCCTCTTTCATACCCTTTTGGGGCACAATAACAATTGAAAAGCATGTACCTCTTTCCAAGGTGATTGATATTATAATTGAACAAGGTACTTGTTCTGCACTTGTTATATATTTGATTTCTTGTATAATTACTTTCCTTTTCTATGTGGTGTGTAATTTTGTGAGTGAGATTACTTGTGTCTTATTGTTTTCTCAGCCAGGGGGAAAGGAACAATAATGTGTATTTACGATCCCCTTTTCCACTTATTATTGCCTAAGTGCTGAGGTTGAGCAACTGACTTGAGTAACAAAACTTGACTGTCTATGATTCATTGAATATTTGATCCTTTGATCATTCTTTATGTTGCGGGACTCTAGAGCCTTGTGATTAAAATAATT
This sequence comes from Gossypium longicalyx, assembly GCA_025698465.1. Taxonomy (NCBI): domain Eukaryota; kingdom Viridiplantae; phylum Streptophyta; class Magnoliopsida; order Malvales; family Malvaceae; genus Gossypium; species Gossypium longicalyx. The sequence continues at coordinate 7,111,932 of CM047005.1, forward strand.
TTATTTTAGCCTGATTCATGGTATGTTTTTTCTGCAATTGGGCATAAAGCCACATACACTTTCCATAAAGTGGTTCCTTCTGAAGAATGATATATGTGTTTTGGTTTTGACAGGGTGGTTGCAATCAGTGTACGGTATCCATACCTTTAGAGTTGAAAGCATAGCCCATGGAAAAGCTGCACCTGTTGACGAACTACAGGTTCAAGGGGTTGCAAACCCTGCACTTCTGAGAAGGGTAATGGAATTGATTTTTTATGCTGTTATCTTTTTATATTTTATTTTTTTTCCCAAGATAATCTTTGAAAAATGATGAGATTCATTCTCATAAACAAGTGCAATGAACTATTCTTAAATGATTTGCTTAATTGCTGTTGTGCATGCAAGGCATCCTCGTGGAGAATGAAAATCACAAATTTATGTTTCTTGCAGGTCATTGTAAGAGAAGCTGCAAAGGCTATACAGGAAGTTGGTAGAGGTTGGAAACTTTCTACTGTGACTGGTGAAGTGGAAACTGCATCTCGAATGACATCATCATTCACAGAAGGACAACCAATCCTAAGATCACCAGCCAAAAGTTGGAAGGTAATGTTCACTTGAAGCCTCAATAACTTATACCTAATCATGTCATTTCTCTGTAAGCATGAGAAAATATTGTGCTTAGACAAATATGTCTTCAGTTTCAGTTTCAACTATTGAGTACAAAAGAAAATTATGTTCGGGTGTCAAACACAGCGGTAGCAAAATATCAAATTTTGAAGGTCTAAAGTCTGAACATACAGATTAAACACGGCCTCACAAGAACAAATACAAGGATGCTAGTATATATGTTTTATTGCGTGAAAAATGAATCGCTAACTTGTTAACACCTTTCTGTGTGTATCTTTTTTTGGGCCAAATTCTGCATGTATCTTTAGTAGTATTTCATAAGTTTCTTTCTCAGCCATGTGCTTTACTATTTACTATTGCATATGTTTTTCAGATGACAGCTTCACCGCGTCATTCTTCCGTGGAGCGCAGAGCAATGGTGCCTGGAGAGTTGTTTATGCAAAAACTTGAAGAAGTCAATAAATCAGTAAAGGTTCGCACCATCTCATTTCTCTTTATTGCACTTTGAAAAGGGTTGTAGGCATACTTGGTTGTGAGAATAATTAGTTGACCTGAAAATGAACGTTATCGCCCCCAAGATTAATTGCTTTCAGCAGTTCATCAATTTGGAGTAACTGTAGAACTTATGTTACTACATTTACAGTATTTTAATGACCTTTTTTGGTTTAATATATTTATATATTCTTTGCTTTTTATAATGCTTGTTTCCCCTTGATGAACCTTGAACTAATGCTACATCCTATGGTGTGCCAGAAAATTGAGTTTCTCATCGAGAAGTCCCAAGCTTCCTCGGAGCCAGAGGGTAGCTGAGAAGCCATGGTGCTGAGACGGTTTTAGAAAGTTTCAATAGTGAGAAATGCAGAGTTAACTTCATACGATGAAACTTCAAGTGACTTTCTTTTGTTTCAGTAACTTGCAATATTTTTCGTGTTTCTTCTTGGTGTTCTATAAATATGCTTTTGTAAAAGTTCATCAATTCATTTACCGCCAATATCTATTTTTTGGCTTGGCATAGGCTTTAATCCCGGCCTCATAAATTTTCATGAAGTAAAAAGTGTACTATTGTCCAAGGTTTAGAAAATTAAGCAAGAAAATTATGTTTCATCGACTCTATCCGGATCCAAGAAAAATATTATTTTATTTAAAGAATCATTTTAGTTTTTAATTAATTATCAGTCCTAGACCTAATTCTGAAACTGATTACAACTTTGAACTCGGGTGCAAAGCAATAGCTTCCTTAATCTCCAGAATCCAATCTCTAAACAGTTCTTGTCCTTTTGGAGAAGAAACAAACCAACAATGTATGATTGTGGGTTGTGACTTGTGAGTGATGCTGTAACCGGACCAGCTTACCTAAATCAAACTAGGGCATGTTGAGCATGTGATCCAGGCCCTTGTAGTTCAAGTGACTTAATCTTTTATGCCACAATTTAGGTTCATTAACCGAGGTTGATGAACTAGATTGATCCAAATCTAAGGTGAAATATTTGCTTTTCATGACAACATTGAAAAGTTCATGGCCTGATGGATCATAAATGATGCATGCTTTGTTTGTAAACACCAATGAGTAATATTTTTCTAGCAATTGTTCTACGTTAAGTAGATTTTGATCTATTATGGTACAAATAAAACATCTGGAATAAGTTTTGTACCTGACTGTGTATCAATTATCACAACTCCTCTTCCTTTGACTTCCATGAACTTCCCATTATCAATTCTGACTTTGGAACAAGTAACTTTGTCATCTCTTTGAATAAGTTGATGTCTGATGCCATATGATGAGTGCATCCACAATCAATGAGCCATGCACTTGAGGAAGTTTTTGTTGTATAATAAGAAGCAACAAAAACTTGTTCATCCTCTGCTAGCGGGATATCTGCTACTCTACCTTGTTGATCTTGATATTGTAGGTTCTATGCTCTTGCACACTTTCACCACATAGCCAAGTTTTTGCAAGACCTGCACTGTATGTTTGGTCTCTACCAGCAGTGTGAACATGGTGGAAATTTACCTTTTTTTCCATTGTTTCTAGGATTCTTATTTTTTCTATCTCCTAATTTTTTGTTCTTGTCCTCAGTTGACTTTTGCCTTTCCTTTTGACTGCAAACGCACCTTCTGTTGAATCTTCATGTCTAATAGCCCTCCTTTGATCTTAAGGCTCGAGAACATTCGTTAGTTCTACCAAAGAAATCTTAGTCAAGTTTTTGGAGTCTACAAGGGAAGAGATTTTGGATTCAAACCTCTCAGCAAAACTAACAAGAACTTTTCTACAACTCTTTTGTCTCCTTTTTAAGTAATCTGAGCTTATTTACTATCTTCATGGATTTATCTTTGTACTCCTTTAGAGTTTCAAACTCTTGCATCTTCAAAACTTCAAATCCTCTTTTGAGGTTGAGTACTTGCATTTGTTTAGTCTTGTCACTGCCTTAGAACTCCTCCTTGAGCATGCCCCAAGCTTGCTTTGTAGTCTCACATATTAAGATTCTAATGAAAATTTCATAAGAAACAAATGATTCAATACAACTCTTGGCTTCGTATTTCTTTGCCTTTTCTTCACTGTGACCCTTTAATTGGGTCATAGTTGGATTTGCCAGAAGTTTGGGTGATTCCTTTTAATTTTCACCCACATCCAATGATCAAAAACTGTCATATATGTCTTCGTTTTGACAGCTTATATCTGATAGTTTTCACTCGAAACAATAGGTGGTAAGGGCAAAAAACAACTACTTGAAACCATTTGGTGCAAACAAATGTTAGCTAACATCTAACACAACTTTTTAAAGATTTGTAGGCCCTTTAAAGATCAAATAAGTTTCTTGTTATCAAATTGTTGGGAGGGAAAGAAGAAACAAGAAAGAAATTTTGAGAGAAGTGTTAGAACAAGCTTTGTTTGTTGCTTATTTGAATGCTTAAACAAAATAAGAAAATCTTATTTAAACTATATCATAAGCATCAATCATTTGATTCCATATCATTATTCTTATTCAAAACAATAATCGTTATCCTAAAGCTTATCCAATATCTACTACAAGGATAATGCTGAGTTATTAAAAGATAACGAATCTAGTTAAAATAAAATAATATTAACAATATTTTAATCATTAAGTTCATATGGTAATAGATTAATTTAGATTCTCTTCTATGGGAGAAATGTAGGCATTAGTGGTTCGTTATGGGATTATCCCCTTTTTTGTAGTAATAAAAAAGAAGAGTATCGAGTACCAAAGAAAATATGTTCAAATGTCACACACTTTCAAAGCAAAATATTGAATTTTGAAAGTCTAAAAGTCTAAACATACAGAATAATCATGGCTTCCCAAGAACAGATACAAGGATGGTAGTATGTATGATTTATGGCGTGAAAAATGAAATGCTAACTTGGTAAAACATATCTGCATGTATCATTAGTAGTCTTTCCCAGCCATATGCTTTACTAATTACTGTTGCATATGTTGTTCAGATGACAGCGTCATTCTTCTGTGGAGCGCAGAGCAACGGTGCCTGGAGAGTTGTTTATGCGGAAAAGTTTCACTTGATGAAGTCAATAAATCAGTAAAAGTTTGCACCCTCTCATTTCTCTTTATTGGACTGAGAAAAGAGTTGCAGACAGACTTGGTTCCAAGAATAACTAGTTATAGCCCCCAACGTTAATTGCTTTTGGCAGTACAACTTATGCCATGTTTGCAGTATTTTAAGTTTAATATATATATATATTAACTTGTTATTAATGCTTTTTTCCCCCCTTGAACTAATCCTACATCGGATGGAAATTTGAGTTTCTCATGGAGATGTCCCAACTCCCAAGCTTCCTCAGAGCCAGAGGGTAGTAGTTGAGAAGCCATGGTGCTGAGAAGGGTGTCGAAAGTTTCAATTGTGAGAAATGCAGACTTAACTTCATATCATCAAACTTCAACTGGTTTCCTTTTCTTTCAGTATCTAGCAATATTTTTCGTTTCTCTTCTTGCTGTAATTCTATAAATATGGTTTGGTAAAAGTTTCCCTTTTGTATGTAATGTTAGCAAAATAAAAAATACAAATTTAAAAACTAAAAAAAAAAGAAAGCCAGTATGGCTTTTATTATTTAATTTAATTGGCGGTCTTTGCTGAAACTGAGTGGGATTACAACTTTGGATCTCGTGCAATCCATTGCCATTCTTTGATTACAATAGCTATCTAACGATGCGACAGTGAAATAGAGATGAAAATAGTAAGAAGCTTCCTTCCTTGGGTTTTCTTCAATCAATCTCCAGAATCCAACCAACGGAAGTACCAACCTTGATGAACCTTCTTACCTACAAAAAGAAAACCCAAGTCCCCCATCCAAAGCCTCAACCTTTTTAATTAAAAACAAACAAACAAATAAAGCCTGAACCTTTCAGCCCTTTTCATCCGAAATTGCAATCATCTAGGAAGGAGGAAATGAGCGCTAAGAAAGTGTTAGTAGTGGGCGGCACCGGCTATTTGGGGCAACATCTCTTGCAAGGCTTTTCAGAGATCCAAGCAACTACCCCGTTTGCCTTGGCATTCACGTACAACTCCTTTCCTCCTCAGCCTCTGCTCCTTGCCTTTCCCACCTCTTTCGCTTTCCACGTTGATTTGAAAACTGGACTGGGTTTCGACTCCATTTCTCAACAATTTGGCCAGGTGATTCTTTCAAACCCACTCATTCTTTTAACTAAGCGCAAAATCCTAACCTGTTAAAAGCTTGCAATGGCAGCCTGATGTGATTGTTAACTGCGCTGCCCTGTCGGTGCCTCGCGCTTGCGAGAATGACCCTGATGCCGCTATATCTATCAATGTGCCTAGTTCTCTTGTAAATTGGTTGTCAAGCTTTGCCCAAAGTGACAATACTCTTCTTATTCATCTCTCGACAGATCAAGGTCAGGGATATTGTTGTTGATTTTAATGAATTCTAATTGATTGGTATAAGGTCTGAAATGCTTTGGTGTTTTTGAATTTGTGGGTTTTACTCATTAGTGTATGAAGGAGTGAAATCTTTTTACAAGGAGGAAGATGAAGCTCTTCCCGTTAATGTTTATGGAAAATCGAAAGTAGCAGCTGAGCAGTTCATCTCTGAGAAGTGGTCAAATTTTGCTATTCTAAGAAGTAGTATTATATTTGGGCCTCAAACTGTCTCACCTGTTCCTAAATCTCTTCCTATTCAGGTGCCAAAGCTGAATTCCATTTTGTTATATTTCTCTCTTTTCCATTTTTTTTTTTTTTTTTGGATAGAAACATAATTTCTCATTATTTAGCATATGATGCTAATCGAAAATGCTGTAGAAAATAACAGGGCATTTGAGTCTTCCATTTTCCATCCAAATAAATTTAGGGGTTAAGTAGACATTGATTGGAAGGAAGAACATCCATTCTTATTTACATAACACTTGACTTCATTTTGCTTCTTGTATGATGGAAATTCTTAGAAATTCTTATGAGTAGTTAAGCACGCAGATTGCAGTAGCAGTATATTATATAAGTTACCATTCAAGATTGTATTTTCACCGAACATGATGCAGTGGATTGATGGTGTCCTTTCTAAAGGAGATAAAGTGGAGTCCTTTTATGATGAGTACCGTTGTCCAATATATGTCAAGGATGTTGTGGCTATCATCCGGACTTTGATTGACAAATGGCTATCAGGTATGAACCTATTATCGGTGCATCTTAGATAATATTGATACTAAATTGTGAGATGCTCCTTTAGTCCTTTCGTGTCTCCTGTTTCAGAGTTTCAATTCTGAAGGAAGATTTTAATATGATAAAATCATTTACCATTGCTTTGTTTTCTTTTGGTGCATCTATTGTCTATTTTCTCGTTTGTAACTGGGGTTGCTCCCTTTTCCAAGTCATTGTGGTGCTTTCACTTCTGCAAAGAAATTTTCATCTGTATTTCTTTTTCTTATACATATGACTTAATTATTGTGATCTTATGTTGCTTGTCCAAGAGGGTAAGAAAATGCAGTTGCTACTGAATGTTGGTGGACCAGACAGGGTTTCCCGTGTTCAAATGGCTGAAGCTGTGGCACAAATTAGAGGATATGATTCCTCATTAATTAAACCAGTGTCTGCATCATCTGTAAGTATACATTACGAAAGCCGTAGAAAATAAAAATGTTATTCTACAGAAATTTGTTGAACTCTATAGTTTAATCCCTAATTTAAGGTCCGGTGATTCATGCTTCCTGCAAGGCTATCTAATTCTAGAGAGGTTTTCTCTGTACTCAATAGCAGACATCGGCGTGGTTCTGAAATCCTCACCATGCTCATTATACTCCATTAGAATGTTGGTTGATAAAAATATGCTCTCGTAATGGAGAAAACCTTTCCAGTTCCAAAATTCTACTCTCTTTTAATTTGGATGGATTTTCTTAGCCGGGTTGCAGTAACTGAAGTGCTGGTTTCTCAGGTTGACCGTGGTGTTAAGTCCCCAGCTGATATATCTATGGATATCACCAAGCTGGTTCAGAAGCTAAATATTTGTCCTACTCCATTTAAAGATGGTGTTAAACTGACACTTGCAGCTGAAGCAAGTTTGTGAGTTTAGTAAGATCGATAGTTGCCCCTTTTCTTGAACTACTCGGCATCTAAAAGTAGTATAAAATTGTGTCATGCTGGTATTTGTTGTTGATAATTAAAGAACACCAGTATAGCTGTCTTGAGGAACAAGTTTAAGCAAAAAACTTGTACCCAGAATGCCATACCGGTGGTAAGGTAAGGTGGTTGTTGCACCTCAATTCATCCTTTCTCTATTTCTCTCTGTTCTAAAGCCAAAGAGCTCTTCATTTGTTCAGATACCTTCAAAGCTGTAATAAGAATTGAGGATGTTTACAGAGTTACATTTCTAACTATAGATATTTGTATTTGGAATTCATAGTTTAGCCGGTTGGTTCATTTGAGAGGTAGCATCTAACATGTTTAGCCAGTTGGTTCGTGCCACCATTACCAAGCAAGAGGGACATCTAGCAGAGATCTAAAGTCGAATATACAATCTTTCTTCTATCTGTAGATTACAACCTCCTTTGTACTCAAAAATAGATGTTCGTATTCCTTGGTTAATAGATGTTTCATTGGAATAGAGATAGATACTCTTTCTTGTTTGATTTATTTTTAGCAAATGGATGATTTTCAATAAAAAAAAATATAATTTTGATATATACGAGAATTAAATTTTTGCTTCCGAAATTAGATAAATTGATCAATTTTAAAAGTAAACAAATAAAAGACAAATACGCAAATTTCAAATTATATAAGAAATTCATGTGTCAAATTCATACCCTAATTTCCACTTTAAAAAATAAAAAATAAAGAAATTAACTTAAATTAATAACAATATTTGTAATGAGTTTTCCAAACAATATAAATCGTAATTCTAATTTGTGGCTTGATGCCATGAAAGATGCAATTAATTCTATGGTGGAAAATCAAGTTGGAGGCTTTGTAGACTTACCTAATAGTGCCAAGCCTATTGGTTGTAAATGAGTTTTTATCTCCATCTTTTGTACTCTTTGTTTTTTTATCATTATAGTAAAATTATCGGATTTTTTACTTCAATATTATAAAAAAAAAATTATACACCAAAATAGGTTGTCAGTCAGATTAATTACGAAAATGGTATGTTTTTTTAGGTCGTGCCTATCTGACAGGCACAACCGATTTTTTTAATATTAAATTTTTTTCGTTTAAAAAGTTATTATTATATTATTTTTTAATATTTATAGTAATATATATGTAAAAATATGGGTTTTATACAGGTAAAAATACCCGAAACGGGTCGAGCCTGTTAGGTAGGCACGACTAATCGTGCCTGACAGGTAGGCACAACACCCCCTGCTGCTGCTGCCTTCCCCCTGCATGCTGCCCATTTTTTCTCATGCATGAAGAAGAAAAAAAAGGTAATGTATTATTTTAGTAATTTATTATAAAATTATGGTGTTTTGTGAGTTTTTAGTATGTAAATTTTTTAAAAAAAATTGTATAATTATTTTGTTAGTAGTTTATGATTAGGTTATAAATTATTATTTTTTTGTATTTTGCTATAGTTATTTGTTTTGTTAATAATTTATGGGATTAGGTTACAAATTGTTAGTGTTTAGTGTATTAGTGTATTGTGATTTTTTTAGTAATAATATATTTTAAAAAAATAATTTTATAGCTATTTTATTAGTAATTTAATATTAGGTTATATAAATTGTTAGTGTTTAGTAGTTTAGTATTAGCGTATTGTAATTTTTTTAGTAATATATTTTAAAAAAATATTTTTATAGCTATTTTATTAGTAATTTAAGATTAGGTTATATAAATTGTTAGTGTTTAGTGGTTTGGTGTATTAGTGTATTGTGATTTTTTTTAGTAATATATTTTAAAAAAAATATTTTTATAGCTATTTTATTAGTAATTTAATATTAGGTTATATAAATTGTTAGTGTTTAGTGGTTTAGTGTGTATTAATGTATTGTGATTTTTTTTTTAGTAATGTATTTAAAAAAATAAATTTATAGTTATTTTGTGTTAGTATATGATTATAAATTGTTGGTGTTTATAGTTTAGTGTTTTGTGATTTTTTTAATGTAATTTTTATATAATGTAATTTTATATTATTATATATTTATTTGATAATTTTTATTGATTTATTAAAATGTTGATTAAATTTGTTGTTACAAAATTTTATAGGTTATTTGGAAGTTCTTCTAATTAGGTATGTTTCTAGTTTTTTTTTTTTAATTCGTATGTTTTTTATATTTAGATAGTTTATATGTTTTTAATTATATTATTATTGTTCTCTAACATAAAAAAAAATTGTAGGTAAAAAATGAGAAATTATGAGATATTTACTGTGTTTATTTCTAAAATTTGAAAAAATTTATTGTATCTTTTGAAATAAGAAAAACCGAATTCAATTTTTTTTAATTGTAGATTTGTAACAAATGGGTTCTTTGATTGATAATACAAATCACATATCAAGTACCATTAAGGAGATGGTAATAAAATTTTTATTTTATAGTCATGTTATTTGTTGAATTAAATTATATTGTATTAATTATTTCGCTAATATAATAATGTCAGGAGTCGTACCGCGTATTGAGAGGCCATGTTAATAGTATAGGGTTTCAGCCAGATGAACGCCTAATACCGTTCTTGGAGTTAGCCGGGTTCGGATCAGCAGCATTGATCCGGACTTTTGATCTGCGATATGACCTGATTTCCGCTTTAGTCGAGCGATGGCGTCCGGAGACCCACACATTTCATTTGTCGTGCGGGGAGTGCACCATCACTCTAGAAGATGTTGCAGTACAGCTCGGGCTCCCCATCGACGGGAATGCGGTCACGGGCTTAAGTTCGATCTCCAGGCCGGCAACCCTTTTCTATGAATTACTTGGACGCTCGCCAAGTGAGGGGAAATTTGCCAGTTTGAGGTTGTCATGGCTAAAGGCCAATTTTAAGTATTTGCCGAGTACTGCCAATGAACGGGAGGTGATGCAGGCCGTTCGATCTTACATTATGCACCTTATAGGGGGTGTACTTATGACGGAATCAAACGGCAGTACTGTTCACTTGATGTACTTACCCCTATTATCTAATTTGCATAACACCCGTTCATACAGTTGGGGGTCCGCAGTGTTAGCTATGTTGTATCGAGAACTTTGTCGGAGGATAGATCCTTCTGCGATGGACATAGGCGGATGCCTCATACTGCTGCAGTCGTGGGTACTTTACCGGATGCCATTCTTGGCATCAATTAGTCACCAATCATATATATTTCCACTCGTTAATAGGTGATGAATTTTTATGCGTTGTAACAATTAGTTGACTTTTTTTTCGGATTATGTTGTTCTAACAATTTTTTTCTTAGATGGAGCACAAATCCGGGTATCGGAAGGTCATACACGGCTCGATATACGCTTTGATGATCGAGAATCATTCTGGAGAGGGGGTAAGTTTTTTCAATATCAATTTTATTTTATTATTTTATTTCACTCGACCTACGTTAATACAAAAAATGTGATTAACTGTGCAGTTCATTTGGATGTCGTATTCTGTTCTAGAAATTATGGCAGTTATTCCCTCGTCTGCCCACGTCCACTCAAACTTATGGTGCATTAGCGCACCCGTTATTAATTTTCAGATAATGGAGTGGTATCATGGCGATCGAGTACTTCGGCAGTTCGGTTGCATTCAATATATCCCGAGTCCACCAGTACGATTGGGGGATATCCATGGGATGACCAGGAGGGGGAGGCATGAGCTTGATTGAGGAGATGAGCATGAAGAATATGTTACGATGTGGAACAACCGGTTTGAGAGGGTACCTCAGATGGATCGTGGCTTGAATCTTCAGCCCTCGTTACAGCATACCTCTGATGAAATCGCGTGAGATAGGAAACCATTTTTGTTTGGTGGGCGGTCGATGGTAGTCCCCCCACATACGACACGAATTGGGCAACATCTTCCAGATCCGAATCATGCACCAGAGCCGGAGCCACAGCAGGAGCCAGAGCCGGAACTACACTCTTGAGGTAGTTCTTATCATCCAGATTTAGGGGGCGATGACTATTTCTTGGGCTCCTCAGGCCACGGATATCATTCTGTAATGGCTTAAATTCAATGTTATCGGAATAGTGATTTCGTAACCACAAATCCGATTTAAAGAGAAATTTATTTCAATATTTTTGCTTGAAAATTTATATGATAGGAAAGTCGTATGAAAATATTGATAGAAAAATTTTACAAATTTAGTGGTTAGTTAGAAAAAGAAATTATTAAAGAAATTGGGTAAAAATAAGGTATCGGGACCTTTATCTCGTAAAACCGAGTCGAAAATAATTTTATAAATATTTATGAAATGTTAGTAATGTAGTATTAAAATTTCGTTAGGAAATTTTAATGTTTGGGTGGTCAATTAAATGAAAAGGACTAAATTGTAATAGATGTAAAAGTTGCTAGAATGATTAAATAGCTTAAGAGTCTAATGAGAAAGGATTTAAAAGGAAATTAGACCCAAAATTTATTTGGGCTGGACGGCAAGGGCATGAAATCAGCAGGGAATTTGATAAATTAAGGGAAAAATTAGAATATTGCAAAATTAACTAAATAAAGCTAGGACTAAATAGGAAATATCTAGATTTCTCTTCATTTCTCTTCAATTTCAGCAGCTAAAAACGCCACAGGAGGGTTCTCTAAGCTGGTATTTCATAATTTTTGCACCAAGTGAGTTAATCCTTGCCTTTTTCTTGTAATTTTTGTGTTTCTAAGACTTTTACAACTAGGTCCTACTATTAAATTCATTAGTTTTTTATTCCATGGATGAAATTGAAAGTCACCATGATTGATTGCTGTAATTTTATGATGAAATAGAATGAAATTAAAGTTTTAATTTGTTTATGAGATGATTTTATTAGGTAATTTCAATGGAAATTGATTTTTAGGACCTAATTGTGAAAATGTTTGGAATTAAAGTCTACTTTTGAAACTCTGATTCCTAAAGGTTGTAAACTAGTTTAAGGTGATATAATAAAGTTTTAATTGATAAAAATAAGCTCAATTGAGAGGCTAATTGAGTAGGGACGAAATTCTCATTTATTAAAAGCTTAGGGGAAAAATGATAATAAACAGCTCGCACTAAAACAATTTGGACAGCAGCAGTAGACTAACTTTGAAAAATCACCATAAATTGTAGGAATCGAATTAGAAGATGAACAAAATATGGAATTAAAGCTTATTGAGTCTAGTTTCTCATAGAAGAAACAATGTAAGCAATGGATTTGTAAATTTTGAGATATAATGAATTTTGTGAGACAAGGTCAGAATGAATTCGGGTTCCCCTGTTCTGACTTTGAAAAATCATAAAAAATTAAATAAAAATATTTAGGAGCTTAAATTTATATGTCTAGAATCCTTAATGAGTATATTTTTAATAGAAATAAATGATAACATCATTTGAATCTTGTATGAAGAGATAATTAATTTTTAGTGAAGAAGGGTCAGAACTGTTAGACAGCAGAACAGTGGTGACTTTAAAGAATAAACTGTACTGATTGGCTAAACCAAAAATTTTGAAAATTTTATGGTAAGAATATATATGAGTCTAGTTTAGGGGAAAATTATCGGATCCTAATTTGGAGTTCTGTAGCTTAAGATAAAAATAATTTAGTGACTATGACTTAAGTAGACAGCTTTGAATGAACTATAAATAATAGTTGAATTATAAAGAATGTTGCATATGAACATGAAATGTATTAAATTGATAATTAAATTTATTTATTTAGATCCAGAAGATTCAAATACAAAGCTAGATTGAGGAAAGGTAAAAGTTCAGGATTAGTAGATTTTTGTGCATAAACAAGTATCAAGGTAAGTTCATGTAACTTGAGTTATATTCTTAAATGCTTGAAATGTATGTTTTTGATATGAATATGATTTGAATGTTCATTGTATGAAAATTGATAAAACATTGATATATTTGATAAAAAAGGAAGAAATCCCAGTTGAATGAAAGGAAAATTCAATAGATCTCTGAAAAAGGAATTGACGGTAAAAAGGATCAAGCCCGGACGGGTGATCCTATCCTGATATAGCCCTCCCGAAGAATATGTGGAAAATGGATTTAGCCCAGACGGGTAATCCAAATTAGGGTCTGAATTTAGCCTGGACTGGTAATTCAGGTCCAAGTTCATTAGAGTAATTGTCATTGCAGGGGATTTAGCCTGGACTGGTACTTCCGCTGTAAGGATGAGGTTCGCGGGAGTGTGCTCTCTGAAATGGAAATGTGTGCACATGAATATGAATTGACGGACCCGGAAATGTACACTAAAAGTGTACCTCTGAAAATCCATCGAAATTCCGAGAAATTCAACGGGATAAATATGGAAAAATAACAAGGAAATAGAAATCATGGTATTGATGAGCTCATCAATCATGGTATATATTATTGGTACATGCAAATTATTGTACTAACTTGAATGTTGAGTTTGTGCATATTAGGGTAATAATGCATTGAATGGATATATAAATGTTTATTGTATTGTATTGAAAATATTAGGTAAGTATAATTCTTGTTACATGAGCTTACTAAGCACAAAGTGCTTACCCTGTTTCATTTTCCCCTGTTTTGTAGTGGTAAGAGCTCGGAGGTCGGATTTGGTCGGAGACACATCACACTATCAACCTCAGGATTTCGGTACATAAAGAAACTTTATTTTGGAAATCAAGGGCATGTATAAGCTAATAAAGTAAATGATTTTGTGAAATGAATGTAGAGTTAGCCATTGGTATGATTAACAAACCTGGTTTTGGGTATGTGATGACATTATTTTATAAATATGCATGAATTTATCTTGAAAATATGTTGAATTGGATTGGTTGATGTGGATTGTTTTTGGTTTAAAATTTCAGGGAAGGGTAGATATCTATAAAGGGGTTATATTGAGTTAAAAAAAAATTTTAATTTGTAAACTCTGGTAATACTTCGTACCCTATTCCGACAAGGAATACGGGTAGGGGTATTACACATTCAGAGTTTGATATCTTTAGCCCACTACCACCTCAGTACTCCAGTCATCCCGGCTCATATTTATCTTAGTACTCTACTCCTTCCGGCCCGTATCCACCTATGTACTCAACTCTTCCAGAGCCGTATCCACCGTCGTACTCTACTCCTCCCGGCCCATATCCACCTCCATATTCTACTCCTCTCGGCTTAAGTTCATCGATGGCGTTTGAGACATGATTTTTTGTCTATGTTTCACACACCCCCACATACAGATGAAGAGAACGTTGATCGTCGTAGTCGTCCGCAACGTGAACGTCGGGCTCCACAAAAATATACCTCTAGAACCATACCATCAAACCATCAATTTTAGGGGGTTTTGTAATATAAATAACTTCCTTTTTTATGTAATAAATTTTTTGGCATTTTATTTATCAATTTAATTTATTTTTGGCAAATTATGTAATGACTATTTATGTAATGAGTTTTTTTATCATTTAATTACAAAGGATAGTTATCATTCCCCCGATTGAAGAACGTTATTATAATAGTAAATGAAATACATAATAAATCCGAGTTAAGTATGTATGAACACAAATAGTCATGCTTCACCCGGAGTAAGTATGTAAATTGTATATAAACATGTGCTTCGAAGGCGAATTTTGGATTTGCTTGGGTTGAAGTACATAATTGCAAAAAAAGAGGAGTATTAAAAACAATCAATTTTAAAATGCTTAAAAAATCCATTTAATACTACTCGGCAGGACTTTTTCTTCCAACATGTAATTAACAAAATCTTAATTTCTATCTGATCGCGACGATTGTCCAATATGATAGTTTCGGAGCGGGCATTTATTCCGATTATGACCTGGTAATCTGCAAACTCCACACAACTTCCTATCGGATTTCTCTCTAATGTTTATTTCGTTACGGATTCTAGATGATTGCGGACGACCTTTTGGGTTCTTACGCAACCTTTTGTCTGGGACAAGCTCGAATGTCGTCGGAGGAACCTCCCAAGTAGATAGGTCAGGAAGTACGGGAAACTCATTCTCCCATACACGCAACGTGCGTTCGAGGGTATACACTTCATCGATAAATTGATCTACATTGAGCGAGACTTTAGCACAAGCTGCTACAACATGTGCACAAGGATAATGAAGTGTCTGGAACCTCCTACAATCGCACTGTCTATTTCGGAGATCAACTCCATAGGACCTAGGTGGTATACCGGGTCGACGACCGATGGTCTCTGTAACGCGAAACGTTTCATTACGTCGTGAATATACTTCTACATTCATCGACCTCGCCATCTGACGATTTGCAACCATTGCATCCCTGACATATTCGACAAACACGTGTCCTGCCTCTATCTGGTTGACTTGTTGCTGACCCATTCTTGGCATCAAGGTAGCCAACCTGTAGAATGTAGCCGAGAAGACAGATGAAATCGGAAGATGTCATGTTTTCAATAACATAGCGTTGATGCCCTCCACAAAGTTTGTGGTCATTTGATCGTAACGAAAGCTCTCGTCAAAACTTTGAGCCCATTGCCACGGCTCCATAGTACCCAACCATTGTCGGAAAGATGTGTTCGTTTGACCTTCCATGTCATTCTCAAGTCGAGTCATCCTTTGTCAGAAAATGTGTGGCTCAAGCTCGTACGCTGTGTATGTATTAAGAGAATATAAGTTACAGTCTCATCACAAAACATTAGGTTATATATTGAAAGGATAAGGTTATTTTTTACCCATTTTCACAACTTGTCTCTTCCAGTCTGTATTCTTATAATCTCGATGAAAGTTAGACGCAATGTGCCGTATGCAGTAAACAGATCTCCATGGCACACCGGAACGCCTAATGGCAGCAATTAATCCTTTCCTTCTATCGAAGATGATGCAAATACTATCATTACTAACAACATACCTCCGCAGGTTTGTAAGGAAGAATTCTCACGACTCCATATTCTCTTTATCTACGATGGCAAACGCAATCGGGAGCACGTTATTGTTCCCGTCCTAAGCAATCGCAAGAAGTAAAATCTGTGTATATTTACCGTATAGCCATGTCTCATCTACTTGCACAAACGGCTTGCAGTGGAGAAATGCACGTACACATGGATCAAACGTCCAGAACATCCGTTGGAAAATTATTTTTCTCGGTTGTAGTTGCTCATCCGGGCCATAATAAGGTCGTGTCTGCAACTCAATGGCAGTCCCTGGTATGTACTCCCTCATAGCGGCAATCCATCCCTGCAACTCATTATATGATGCATCGAAATCTCCGTACAATTGCTCCATTGCCATCTGTTTAGCTATCCATGCCTTCCGATATGACACTCGATACTGGAATCGTGCCTATATTTCGGCAATCAATACTGAAACCTTAATGGTCGGCATGTCTTCAACCATTGGCATGATGCACGTACAGATAGTTTTGGAATCAAGTTTTCGATGATCTTCTGTCATACGTGATGAAGTGCATGTGTGAGGCCCAACAAATTTTCGTATCTCCCACATCTGCGACTTTTGGATAAATGCAGCTCGTATCCGCCAATTGCAGCCTTCCGCTGACTTCCAACACTCTCTAATATATAATGTCGGTTTAGACACGACGACTTTATAGTCTACTGATATATTCATACTATACCGTTTAATGGCAAATACGCACTCTTCCTTATTTTCGAATCTCTGGCCCAAGAACAACTCCTCAGGATCAGAATATACGGCCATCCGATGAGCAGATTGTATTTCAGGGTACTCTGGGAACTCGGCTACATGCGCCGCATCGGGGTCTATCCGAGACATGTGTACCCCAGGATTATTATGTATCACAATACGACGAATCTGGTTCCCGACTGAAGACGCATTAACATTTACTTTCTTATTCACGCCTTCATAGTTAATATCATCCGGGACCTCATCCACGTCGGGATCACTTTCACTATCGACTTCATGGTCAGAAGGATCACTACTATGGTATATATCATCACCAACCACAGCAGTCTCGGGTGCAGTATTAAGATCAATGTCGATCCCATGTATAGTTGATTGACTACCAACGTATGATACCGGAACCACCATACATCGTTCTTGAGCTCCATCTTCTTCACCTAATGGAGTGGCATCTTCAGTTTCCTCCACACTAGCTAACTGAGCAAATAACTGAATCGGTGCATTTTGGTTGCTCCAAGTCCCACAATAAAGAGCGACCATTGTCTCCACGTCTTCATAGTCTACAAGTTCCATTTCGGTGAATTTTATGGGATCCGTCGAAACTGGAAACTTGTAGAAAAGTTTCGAGATCCTTCTCCCACAACGTTTACAAATTTTTTCATTAATTTTTTCCTTCATATCATCAAAAGAGATATTTTTATTGAATCTCATTGCTACTTGTTTGCGACATTCAAATATACATCCTACGCTTGTTGTCAAAATTTCTCCATCAAAATAAACGCATACGAAAAACTGATTCTCCATATTCAATACTAGATCTGTTAAAAAAATTTCAAAATTCTCAAAATAGTTTCGAATAGCAAAAAAGTTATATAAAATTTTTAATGCAAAATTTTTCATTCAGAAGCTAACAAAATTATTAATCTAACAAACTTTTAAATAATAAAATTTCTAACAAAATTCTACATTCTATTTAAAAATAAATAAATTAAAATACCTTATCCTTCTTCTTGCTTTCCTTTCTTTCCTTCTTCTCACTCTCTTCTTACTTCTATTTTGCTGCTAAATTTTCTGTATGTTCTTCATCTGATTTTCGGGGGAATATATACGAAAAAATTAAGCATGTGGGCCCCACCAGTTGTGCCTACCAAGAAGGCACAACTAGTCGTGCCTGTCAGATAGGCTCAACTAGTTGAGCCTGTCAGGTAGGCGCAACATGTATGTATACTTCCATATACACGGGTTGTATACTAACCCGAAAAAAATATAATAATAATTTTTTAAACGAAAAAAATTTAATATTAAAAAAATCGGTTGTGCCTGTCAGGTAGGCACGACCTAAAAAAACATACCATTTTCGTAATTAATCTGGCTGACAACCTATTTTGGTGTATAAATTTTTTTTTATAATATTGAGGTAAAAAACCCAAAATTATCTTTGCTTGTGGTTTTTTTTTTTGGATGGGGTTTTTGACGTTAAATTTATGTGTTTAATTTCTTTTTACTTGTTGCTTAATCGGGTCGATCCTAGCAGATATTGTCAAAAGATTTACTCATAGGGAAGTAATAGATTATAGGGAGATTTTTTTTCTCTTTCTATAAACGATTCTTTCTCAATCATTACTACATTGCACATTTTGCTTTTG
Organism: Gossypium longicalyx; assembly: GCA_025698465.1. NCBI lineage: Eukaryota > Viridiplantae > Streptophyta > Magnoliopsida > Malvales > Malvaceae > Gossypium > Gossypium longicalyx. The sequence goes on from CM047005.1 coordinate 7,130,345, forward strand.
TATTACATTAAATAGATGCGATTTTCTCAATAAAAAAAAATGTGTTTATCTCAAATGTAGATAATAAGTTCACAAGTTTAAGAAGTCTATTTATGTACTTGTTGAAAACATTGTTAACTGATGTATATATATACTATAAGGTTAATAGGAGCAAGTTTATCTTTTCAATTTTATATGTAGACAACATTTTGCTTACAGCTAATGATATGTGATCGTTAAATGAGGTGAAACGATTTTTCTTTCGACATTTTGATATGGAAGATATAAGTGAGGCGTTTTATGTCATTAACATAAAAGTTTAGAGAGATATATTTAAAAAAATTGTGTTTATCTTAAAAAGCCTACACTAATAAGATTCTAGACAAATTTTAGATGAAAAATGATATTAAAAGAGCACATATCTAAAATATTCCTCGTGCTTCAGTTGCTAGAAACTTAATGTATGCTTAAGTTTTTATAAGACTTGACATTATTTTGCGGTTGGAATATTGAGAGTCTATTTAAGTGACACTAATGTATAACATTCAAGAGCTGTAAAAAATGGTCTAAAGATACCTTCAACGAAGGAGCTGTATCTACCATGGGAGCTGAGTCAGTTTTTGGTTCTATGTCTAACATCATAAGGTATTTGGTTGAAGAATTTGATCTCTGGGATAGTAGTGGTGGATTCTATCTCCTCATTGTGATAATTTCATCACAGGGTATTTATTGTAATAATGTAAGAGTTTCATCACAAGGTATTTACCATGGTAGATGATTGTTTCGGGGGATTAGTAACTCAAAAGGGTGCTGATTTTCCACATGGAAAAGATCTCCTATTGAATAGGTCATCCCTTTTAGTAGAACTGTCCAAACATTTCAGTACAACATAATCTATTAAGATTACAAATCAATGATAAAATATTAGGTATTTAACGTTATTTGATTTATTTTTAATATAATTAATTTATATTTAATCTGAATTCATTTCCTTTGTAGTTCGGATGGTGTTAAATATTTTACGAATAAGGAATTTAAATATTTAAATTTATAATTTTTGTTTAAAAAAATGATTTAATTAACTTGGAATAAATAAAACAAATTCAAGCTCAGGTATTCATATTCCAAATAAATGAGCTTTGGCTGTCCTACTCCTACCTAACCGCATTCTCTCCCAAACGCTCTCTCTTTTCCCAACATTTCCGCTTCCACGTATTCTCTTGCGTCGCGGATAGTAGTATTGACTGTAATGAGAAGATGTTATTGAGAGGAATATAAAAAATAAATAAAATGTAGAAAATTATAGAAATCAATAAATCTTTATTAAAATTATATATATATATTAACTCAACACACGCTAAATACGAAACCACCCTTTCTTTTTATCAGTGAGCTCTTTGTTTCTCCCTTTTTGTGGTGAATTTGGATATTGAAATCGGAATGTGGAATTTGACAAAGTTTGTGGCGTCGAGACTGAGCCGATCGAGGCGTTTCTTCTCGTCGGTGATTCCTCGTCCTTGTATAATTCAAAAGCGCGGGGCTGATATTCTTCATGATCCTTGGATCAATAAGGTTACTATAGCAATTTGTTTTTTTTTTCTTTTTTTGCTATGGTCTCTGATGAAATTGTTATGTTTGCACTCGTTAAGTGTTTTTTTTTCCTTTGCTTCTTGAAAGTGAACATTGCCTTTTGTTTTCTTATTGCTCTCGCTTTCTTGTTTAAGTTCAGGACACTGGCTTTCCTTTGACGGAAAGGAACCGACTTGGGCTTCGTGGTCTCCTTCCGCCACGTGTGATATCATTTGAGCAGCAATATGCTCGTTTCAGTAAGTGTGATACCTAACCTTCTGATATGTTTAAATTTAATATTTGCAGAACATTCTTAGATATAAATTTGCAAGTGTTAATGTTTTCGAGTAATTTTACCAAATGAAAGGCTAATATATGTTCTTATTTAGCTGGTTAATATTTATTTAGCTTACGAAATTCATTTTGTTGTATATTTTTCTTTTAGGAATTCTTTTTCCCGCCTGCTTGATCTTGTCCACATTTCTAACAATGCCTTAATTTTGACGTTGTTTCTAATCGGTAGTGGAATCATACCGCTCCTTAGAGAAAAATACTGTGAGTGAATCAGATACTAGCCATGTTGCATTAGCAAAATGGAGGATCTTAAACAGATTGCATGACAGGAATGAGACACTGTATTTCAGAGTAAGTTTATTCCTCGTTCAGTTTGTAATATATTGATACAAACATTTAAGTTCTGAATATCATCTGAATATCATTTGAATATTGCTCCAGGTCCTTATTGACAACATCAAAGATTTTGCTCCAATAATTTACACCCCAACTGTTGGACTGGTATGCCAAAATTATTCTGGATTATTTAGACGCCCACGTGGAATGTATTTCAGTGCAAAGGATAAAGGAGAGATGATGTCTATGATATATAATTGGCCTGCTCAAAAGGTAAGTTTGTGCATGTTATGAATTATTGCTTACTGCACGAGGATATAATATTATGTTCAATTTGCTTTTGTTTTACAGGTTGATATGATAGTCTTGACAGATGGCAGTCGAATTCTTGGCCTTGGTGACCTTGGAGTTCACGGGATCGGAATACCAATAGGAAAACTTGATATGTATGTTGCGGCTGCTGGTCTCAACCCACAAAGAGTATGGTCTATCTTTCTTTTCCCTTTTGTGTTTTTGCATGCATGTGCATGCCTGCCACTTATAATTTGGCTTATACTTTTTTATTTGTACTTAACACCAATTAGTTAGGCCTGTATCAACCATTTGCCACTATTTTCATACATGTGTTTTGGTGTTGACTGTATTTGACATATTTAGCCATCAGTTGTAGTAAGTGGACAATAGTTATGAACTTGCACCTATATATGTGGAAGCACGGCGTTAAGGTAAGAGCTTAGGCCTTAAAGCTAGCTGCTCTGATGATGTTATAATTTCGGAGTTGATGATGCTTGAGCAAGAGAGAGGATCATAGGTGGCTATTATGGTTTTTATTGATTTAGGTGGTTTTGGTGTTCTGGCGAAATTGATTTTAAAAGATAGTATGCCTGATGGGTTGGGGTTGGAGGCAGTTCTATTTATTTTAAGAATCTGGAGATGTTTAAAGGAGTTGATATGTTGTTGTTGCATGGATCAAAATCTTAGAATGTCGATAGCCATATGGTCTGAATTTTTTGGGTCAATGCTGATTCTTTTCCTTTGTTTTGCTGCATTGAATGTCTGATGAGGTGGTTTTTGTGTGCTTGAATACGAAGTTTTGTTTTGGATGATCATGTTATCTATCAGAGTGGTGGTGTTTAGGCATATGGCTGTATTATGTTTATTAATGCTCCATAGCTATAAAGTATGCTGCGAAGGCATGCTGGTTTGAGATTCTAGGTATTATTTGTAATCACTAATCTTTGTTGATGATATCAAGGAGTTGGTTTTTCACACTAAGGTTGAAGTCTTTGAGATGCTGATGGAGGATCTTGATTTTGATACCAACAGAATAGCTACTGCCAAGGCGATTGTTGGGATTTGATCTTGTTTGTATGTTTTATGCGTGGTGATGATCTTTTGCTTGGTTCGCCTTTAGAGTTGTTGGTTTACTGGTGTTTTCCTATTTTTATAAGGGTGTTTTTGTTTTTTGTTGGTGTTTTATGTTGTTGTTTCGATGATGTAATCCCACTATTCTAGTGGTTGACTTAATTTTATTAAAATAATTTTTATGGCTGAGCAAAATGTGTGTGTGTGTGTGGATTATATCTTGCTGAAAAAGTTTGCTCCATGTTATTATCGTATTTTACATTTTCAACATTTTCTTGTGATGGCAACTCTCTTGTCTTGTGTTAGAACTTTAATTATTAAATCAATATCTGTCTCTGACAGATACTCCCGGTTATGCTAGATGTTGGTACTAACAATCTAAAGCTAATTGAAGACCCACTTTGTGAGTAAAATATGTGCTTATTTACTTTGTTATTCATAGAATGGAATATATGAAATGCTTGGTGTTTCTTTGTTTTATTTACCGATTGTGGAGATTTCTTTTGACATGTTTTTCTTTTTTGGGGGTTTGGACAGATTTAGGACTAAGACAACCTAGGTTAGAAGGGGAAGAATATTTATCAACTATTGATGAGTTCATCGAAGCGGTTTTAACACGTTGGCCTAAGGCTATTGTACAGGTTTCTCTCTTTCAGAAGTGAGACTTTTGTTTTATGCTCATACCATGATGTTTATTTGATGGTTACCCCATTCAGTTTGAGGATTTTCAAATGAAGTGGGCCTTTGAAACTCTGAAACGCTATCGGGAAAGGTTTTGCATGTTTAATGATGACGTACAGGTGAGCACTTGGCCCAGCAAGTTACTACTTTTATGGATAGGATTAGTTTCTAGTGTAACTTAGATTGCTGCAGCATCACTATGATTGCCACCAATATTAGAAAGTTGTGCTTACTTAATTCTCTTAGGGAACTGCTGGAGTTGCACTTGCTGGATTGTTAGGAACTGTAAGAGCACAAGGTCGATCTTTGGATGATTTTCCAAACCAAAAGATTGTTGTGGTGGGAGCTGGAAGGTATTTGGCTAACTTATAGATAAAGCTTGATCTTTCAATCTTTCACCATAATTTTTCTACGGCTCCTTGCATCCATTCCTTCACAGCTTTATTTCTCATAAAAACTTTTCTTTCTGGCATCCAGTGCAGGGCTTGGTGTTCTTAGCATGGCTGTTCAAGCTGTTGTAAGGATGACAGGAAATGCAGAAACAGCTGCACAGAACTTCTTCCTACTTGATAAAGATGTACAATTTTGTACCTCCTTTCTAGCTTTTTTCATCCTATTTGTGCAAAGCCTTTTATGTTCTTTTAGATATGTAATGTCCTTTCTCTTGTGTAATGAAGATGTGGATTTTATGAACTAATCATGTAAAAATGTTTTACTAGAAAAATCATCTGCGGATTTCTTTTTATGATATCTACTTCATTCATAGTTTTCTGTTTCTCTTTAGTTTCTTACTTCTACGAGAAAATCATTATGGTTTGACTCTAGGAATCTAAATTTTCTAATTTTTTCCATGTCAATTGACCCTTTGGTAAATTTTTATTGCATCCTTCATGTGGTGGGTACATACTTACTTGTCTATTGTTTGTTGTTGGTTAAGGGTCTCATCACTAAAGAAAGGAAAAACCTTGATCCAGCAGCAGTACCATTTGCAAAAGATCCTGGACTGATAGCGGGACTTAGAGATGGGGATTCTCTACTTGAAGTGGTAAGTTCAATGTTAGTGCTTGAGCAGCAGCAGCAGCAGCATGTATAATTGCGAGGCTGGTGTTATATGAACTTGTGTGTGAAGAAGAAAAGCAGACAGTGCTGAATTTGGAGTGTATTGTGACAAAAAGTTTATTTATGCTACAGTTTTTATAAGTACAGTATTCAACAAGTTATGGATGCTCTTTACCTATATGTATATATAATAACCTAATTGTCGTGAGCCAAATTTTATTCAGGTTAAAAAGGTCAAACCTGATGTGCTTCTTGGTTTGTCTGGAGTTGGTGGTGTGTTCAATGAAGAGGTGGAAATTCCTATTTTTCTATATTTCTCTTTTATATATAATCTTTGTTTTGTTATTCGCATGTAATTTATGTTTATTTTCTTATAATTACTGCTGACGTTCTGCACTGTGTCGATTTCCTCACCACTGTGGTGCAACAAAAACAGGTGCTTAAGGCTTTGCGTGAATCTGGTTCAAATAGACCTGCTATATTTGCTATGTCAAATCCCACAATGAACGGTTTGTTTTTCTTGTCCTGCCATGCAGTTTGGTTTTCCTTATAAAACTAGATATTTTGTCTTGACATCTATTTGCATTTCCATTGAATAGCTGAATGCACTGCTGTTGAAGCTTTTAAGCATGCTGGAGAAAACTTAGTCTTTGCCAGTGGAAGCCCTTTTGAAAATGTCCAGCTTGGTATCTTTCATATCTTGTCTAAAAGATATACAAATTTACAAGCTTCTGGTGCTTCTTTCCTTAATAAGGGAGCATTTATTGGCTATGTTGTGGACATGATTCTGGTTTTTCTAGTAGTGGTTATTATTACATCTTAATTAGTCATTTGCTTGTTGGCAGGTAATGGCAAAGTGGGTTATGTAAATCAAGCAAATAACATGTACTTGTTCCCAGGGTAGGTGTTATCTTCTGCTTTATAGTTGTTTTATTCACCATACTTAGATCTTAACTTTGGTTTCACAATTGTTGCATTTGATCCAGGATCGGTTTGGGAGCTTTGCTCTCAGGTGCTCGTATTATAACCGATGATATGTTGCAAGCGGCTGCTGAATGGTATTGTATATTATTAATATGATATAGTTACTTTCATTCTTGTTCTTACACACTCTTTTGATAATTGTTGAAGTCTAGAATTCATAATAATTAATGCTTGGATAACTATCCAATTTATCATTTGTAATATCACTTTGGCTGTTGTAGAACTTTTGCTAACTGCATGGGGACTTTAGTTTCTTAGTGATGCAAAATTAAAGCCCCCCCAAAACTGTCGGTATAGGCTTGTCTCTCCCCATGTCATTCTACATTCTTCGGATCTCTGTTTTATAAACTCTATTAGACAATACACTGATTAGACTAACCCTCTTGTACTTCAGCATGCGCAAACAGGTCATATTTCTTGATTTTAATAACTAAAAGCAGTGTCGGTGTGAACTTAACCACTCACCAGTGTATGTTTTAATTTGTAAAATGTTCATTGATTACATAAGTCTACTATTCAGTTCTGCTTTTATCAAAATGAACTTTTTCTTTCTTTATTATGATTAAAAGACAATCTTGTTCTGGAAGTAGTGAATAAGATGCTATCCTTGCAACGCAGCCTTGCATCTTATATGACCGACCAAGACATCGAAAAGGGCATCTTGTATCCATCTATCAATAGGTAACGTTTACTTGCTTTCACTGGTAACTTTTCCTTGTCGTTTAAGGTGGTAGAAATTATTTGTTATGTTCTTGGTTCATACACTCAAAATTTCAATGGACACCCGGTTTTTAAATGCTTAAGCTTTTATGATTTAGCAAGGTGAATGGTTTTGGGGTCCTTGTTTTGAAAATAACCCATTAGTAGCAGTTCTTTCTAATACATAGCTTCTCCATCGAGTTCATTCTACTCGTGTATTATTGCAGTATTCGAGATATCACAGCTAGGGTTGGGGCATCAGTTGTGCGAGCTGCTGTTGCAGAGGAAGTGGCGGAAGGATATGGAAAGGTTGATCCTGAGGAACTGGCCTACATGTCAAAAGTATGGAATTTCTTTCTCCCTTTTACTTCGGTTCCCCCCCCCCCCCCCAGTAAACTTCTACTAGATTTTCATGGTAAAATAGCATATATACAAAACTCAATGCCTTAAGAAGTAGTATTCACTAAGCCTGGATTTGGATTTCAGTATTTATAATTTATTCTTCAATATTAAGCTGCTATTTAAAAAAAGAAAAGAAAAGAAAAGAAAATCAGCAAATTTACTGAACATGCACACTGATTTCAAGTCAATTCACAGTTGCACTAAGGGCTAGTTTGGTAATAATTTTGAAAAGTATTTTTGAAAAGCGTTTTGAAAAAATGTTTTTGAGAAATGCTTTTGAGGAGTGATTTTGAAAATTTGAATGTTTGATATTGTTGTCAAAAAGTGTTTTTTGAAAAATAAAATGTCTATTTTAGACATATATTATAAAGTAATAAATATCTATTTAAATAATGTTCAAATTAGTTAATATTATGATATTTTAGTAATAATATAAAAAATAATTTATTATAACTTATTGTTAATATTTTAATATATAATATTAATTTTAAATATTTTTAAGTAATTAATATTAATTATTTATTAAATTTAATTAGAATATATAAACTATATTTAAATATTTAAATATAATAATTAAATATTTATAATTAAATATTTAGAAGAAGAACAAATAAGGTTAAAAATGTAATATCAACCCTAAAAATACTTTTGGCTGAAAAAAAGCACCAAATTTTTACTTTTTCATATGAAAAAAGTATTTTTTTTAAGTTGAAAAAGTTTCTATTTTTATGTCTATTCTTTATTGCTTTTAATATAAAAATACTTTTTTTTCTAAAAGCCCATCTAAAAATCAAAGTTGAATCAAAGCCTAAGTTGGTTTTGGAAGATAGAAACAGAAATAATCGGTGTTTGTTATGTAATTTTATTTGTTTTTGCATTTTCACACTGAATGGGTGCAGGAGGAGACGGTGGAATACGTACGTCGAAACATGTGGTACCCTAATTATAGCCCACTCGTTCAACAGAAGTAGTCTTTATTCCATTTTGTCACAATTTTGATTTGCAGTTTTCGGGTTATTTCTTTGTGGACTTCGACCCCAAGTTCTGCGGCAGAAAAATATAAACATAAATCCACTTTATTTTTTCTTTTAATAAATTTGCATCATTTTTTTAGAGTTTTAAAAGGTTTAATCTTTATTTCCAAAAAAAAAATATTATCTTTAATTTCTCTTTCTCTTTTTAAAAACTCTAGTCTAATTCTGAATTTTGTTTTATAAAACTTAGATGGATAATATTATTAAATCTTATCATTAAATAATTAACTTAAAATTAATATTTTAGTAATTTTATTAATTCCATATAATGGTTTGATGGTTAAAGATATTTATCATTTTAAGTGTAATCTGAGTTTGAATTGTGTTAATCGCGTTAGTTGTTCAGACTTTACTCTATTATTGTAATTCATCAAAAATAATAAATTAAAATATAATTAACTTTTCAAGTTTTATAAAATAGATCAATAAAATTCATAATTAAATCATCTTAAAAAATTGCTAGTTTTCTATTTAATGTGAGCAACTATGCTGTTATTAAATACTAATTTAATTAAAGAAGTGATAAAAATTAAGTTAGTGTTTGCCATAAATAAATATTTTTTTAGAAAATATTCTCCTGTTTAGGTTGCCCTTTCAAACAATATTTTTTTAGATTTACATACACCAAAGATTTTTGTACTCTTTCATACTTTAATTTTAACACATTGAGTTTTATACTTTTTTTTTTAAATTTTAATCCTTCCATCAGATTTGTGGTTAGAATTGTTGTAATTGTTATAAAAAAAAGTAAAATAAATCTTTTAAATCTCATGATTTATGGGTGAATGTGGTCCAAGCCCTTTACAAGTACATAAACAATTACAAAAAATGTTTTGAAATTTAATTTTTTTGTATTTTCAATAAAAATAATAAAAATTGGAAATTGGAAAAAAAATTATAATTAAAAAATTATTTTTTAAAAATTCATTTTAAATAACTTAAAAATATAAAAATTTTCAAAAATTCAAAAGAAATGTTATTTACTAATTTACTCTATGAATGATAATAAGTTCTCTCCAAATTTTGATTAATTTTAACTTTGTGTAATTCCTAGAATGATTTTTGTTTTCAAACTGGCATAAGTTTGATTATTATTATTTTTTTTTATGGATTGATTTTAAAATCTTTGAAGATATGAATATGATTTAGCCTGAAAAAGAAACTGTTTTCAAGGAGATGCAAAGAGAAATACTCAATCCCATTTATCTTTTATTTATTGCATAGTATACGAGGGTAAATCCAGAACAGGGGAAAGACAGTTCAAGTTTCAACTTGAAATCTAGCAATGCAATTTTTTATTGTTACACCAATGATTAGTTGAGTTGAGTATAGTTTATATGACACAAATATAAATAAAAATAATTAAAATATAATACTACAAAAAATTAAAATAAAATATTAACAGTCAAACTTTTTTAATGTCAATGTAGTGTTGAGATGAAAATGAAAATTTTAAGCTCATAAGTAGATGAATTAATTATGGTTTAAGATAATTGTTTTTATTTTGGAATACCAGCTCCAACCTTGAACCTGCAAGTCAAATGCCAAAGCACTTTAACATTCAAGGACAAAAAAGACAGTTAACTATCTACCTAATTTTTTCCTAATATCAAAACTCATTCTCAACTAACCCATCAAGCTCTCACATTTCTGGTTTTCGAATAAGAATGGCAGAAGCCTCAACCTTTCTTGCTGCCAAAAGGTATCCTTCCCTTTCATGGTTTTTTCTTTATCTATATGTATTATTTGTCCTATTAATCTTTTACCTCCATCAAAAAAAAATCTACCTCTTAGGGTAGCAGTTGTAACAGGAGCAAACAAGGGAATCGGTTTTGAACTATGCAGGAACCTGGCTTCAAAAGGGATCATGGTTGTTTTGACTTCTAGAGATGAGAAAAGGGGACTTGAAGCTTTTGCAAAATTGAAAGATTTTGGTTTGTCTCATCATTTAGTTTTCCATCAACTTGATGTGACAGTCCCTTCTAGCATTGCTTCCCTTGTTGATTATGTCAAATCTAAATTTGGAAAACTTGATGTCTTGGTAAATCATTGGCCGCCCATTTCTTCAAAATTTCTGCTCTCCATTTGATCTATGAAAAGAAAAAAACCTTGAAATTTGTATTCTCTCATATTTTCTATCAAGTTGTTTAGTTTGGAACCACGTGCAGGTTAATAATGCTGGAATTTTTGGAGCTATTCTACATCAACAAGCTTTTGCCAAAGCTACTGAACTTGCTGGATACTTTGTAAGTATTCTGCATTTATGTTAATAATAATTAATTGATTGTTACTTTGATCTGGAATTGGCATATTCATTAGTGGTCTCTTATGATGCAGCCAAGTGAAGAGCAAGCCAGTGAGTATGAGATTGCAACTCAAACTTTTGAGTTGGCGGAAGAATGCTTAGAAACCAACTATTATGGTGCAAAAAGAATGGTTGAAGCATTTGTTCCCCTGCTTCACTTATCTGATTCCCCCAGGATTGTCAATGTTTCCTCCATTATGGGGTTATTGAAGGTACACTACAGGATCCTGGTTCCAGATAAATAACTCTAGTTTTTCAACTAACTGATGTACAAATTACTTTAAAGATGAAATGAATTGTTTTTTCCTAGCAAATCCTCTCAAGCTCCTATATAAAATTATGGTAATATTTTCATGTTGAAAATCAGCATGTGGCCGACAGCTCACTTTTCTTTTGGATCCATAGTATCATAAGCAGTAGTTGATAAAGTAAATAATTCTGTAAGGTATGCAAGCAGTTTTAACTATCATCTGTCATGTTTGTTCAGAATATACCCAGTCAATGGGCCAAGGAAGTGTTGAGTGATGCTGAAAGTGTTACAGAAGAGCAAGTGGATGAAGTCCTAAAACAGTTTCTTAAAGATTTTAAAGAGGGGTCACTAAAAGATCAAGGTTGGCCTATTTATTTCTCAGCATATACACTCTCCAAAGCAGCAATGAATGCCTACACAAGGATTGTAGCTAACAAGTACCCAAGTTTCCTTGTCAATTCCATTGGTCCAGGCTTTGTGAAAACTGATATAACTTGCAACACTGGGGTGTTAACTGCCGCTGAAGGTGCTGAAAATGTTGCAAGGCTAGCACTGCTGTCAAATGATGGCCCTTCAGGTCATTTTTTCCTTAGGAAGGAAGTCTCATCTTTTTGATCAAAGATTTTACCAACAAGTGTGTCATAATATTAACTTCTCAATGTTGAGTGATCTTAGAATCAATGATTTAAATTCCACTGGCAATGTAAATTTCCCACGATACTATTTTCTTCTTGCGGTGCAAAGCAAGGTTGCACTTGATATATTCGGTAAGAAGAATTGCCAAGCCGATGCTGGCTCATGTATTTGTTTGATATGAATGATTGTGAAAGAAACTAATAATGGTTAGAGGGTTAATTTTAATGGTTTCAATCAGCTAATAAAACAACAAGGAGAAGCCAATTAATAAAATGAGACCAAAACCTCTCGTAGAACCCTCAAAACTTCTTTTAAAAGGCGAAAGTGATTATCAATTTATCATGGTCCTGCTTAACAACTAACAAGACTTTGGACTTGGGTCTTTCCCTCTTTTGCCCAAATTACGCTTCATACAATTTACCCTGTAAACCTTACACCAATACCCATTCTTTCAATCCCAAGTTAATGGAGCCATCAATGGGTGGTGAGGTAGAACCCCAAAAGCCTGGGTTTTTTGTAGCCGTCCATGTCGGCGCCGGATACCACACCCCTTCCAATGAAAAAGCTTTAAGGTCGGCTATGAAACGCGCTTGCCTGGCTGCTGCTTCCGTTCTCCGTAAAGGTCCTGGTGGATCTGTTGATGCTGTTGCAGCGGCTATTCAAGTGCTCGAGGTAGAAACCCAATTTTTCTCTTTCTTTTTCGTTTTCATTTTTATAACTGTATGTTGGTCATTGGGTAGGATCCTTTGAATTAAAAAGATGTTTTTTTTGTTAAAAGGATGATCCCAGCACAAATGCTGGCAGAGGCTCTAATTTAACAGAAGATGGTAATGTTGAATGTGATGCAAGTCTTATGGATGGTCAATCTGGAGCTTTTGGGGCTGTTGGAGCTGTGCCTGGTAAATTTTTATATTCCCTTGGATCAAGTTTTGTATTTTTCTTGAAGTTACTTAGTATCCATCTTGTTAAGTTTTAGACCAGGTGTTCCAAATGCTATTCAGATTGCCGCTTTGTTAGTGAAGGAACAAACGAAAGGGTCTTCTTTGTTGGGTCGAATACCCCCCATGTAATAAACAACTGTTTTCCTTGCTTTTATTTGCTATTTTTGAATTACTATAACATTTCTCTTTGTCAAGTTTTTATTTTTATTGTTGCTGCTATTTTTTCCCCCTAACTCTGGCCTTGTTTATGATTTTCCAAGGTTCTTGGTTGGTGAAAGTGCACGCCTATGGGCAAAATCTAATGGTATTGCCTTACCTGAATCTATGGTTAAGGCTGATCAGGTTTGGGGTTCTTCTGCAGTGTTCTGTTCATTTTTCCATTTCAAAATAGTTCTTATTCAGTGTAAGATTTCTAATAGGTCATTCTTATCATTAGTAAAATTTTATTGTTTCTATTTCAAAATAGTGGTTGGTGACACCGAAGGCAAAAGCACAATGGAAACACTACAAAGCAATGCTTCTTGATGCCAAAGCTGAGATTGATATTTCTTCTGAAGGAAATTCTTGTAATGCGCAGCACAATGCATCAATACAAGGTATTTGATTGCATTCAGGTATTAAAATTGATTCATTTTGTTCTTGTTTTTGCACCCATTTATATATTTTAAAAATTTTATTCAATCAATTCACAAATCTCAAACTAGTGTTATTTAATGGGTTATTTGATTGCTTAGTGTTTCAACAATCTTGGCATCTGTACCAGCATTCATGATTTTCTCTTAGCAGTGAGGACTCTTTATATCTATAATTAGTAGTGTGAATTGTATTGATTTGGTGGATGTTTCTTTGAGTCTCTTCTGCGTGTACTTATATTTGATCATTTTCATTTAAGATTTGCCCCCCCCCCCCCTTCCCTCCAAAATATTTTTGGAGATACATTTCATATCAATAAGCTTGGACAATATTTTTAACCGAAAGTATGCATCTGTATGTCAGGCTCGCATGCTCAAACTTGTGATACTTTGGAGGACAACAGTGGTGGTCAATCATGTATGCTCAGCCCATCAGCAGAGGACAATATCATGGACACTGTGGGAGTCATTTGTGTTGACACTGAAGGAAATATAGCATCAGGAGCCTCCAGCGGTGGTATTGCACTGAAGGTGATAATTACTGGATGAAACTGTATTTCTTAGTTCATTCCTCTTTGAGGCTATATAATTTATGAGATACTTTTTCCCACAATTGTGACAGGTCTCTGGTCGTGTGGGATTAGCAGCAATGTATGGTGCAGGCTGTTGGGCATCCTCAAAAGGACCCTTTGGGGCTCCTTTCATAGTTGGTTGTTGTGTTAGCGGTGCTGGAGAACACCTAATGAAAGGATTTGCAGCTCGGGAGTGCTGTGTCTCATCTTCACTGTAAGATTCTTTCGGATTTATATGCCTAACGGGAATTTGTTCCCTTTACATAAAGAAAGTTTCAGTTATCCTAAATGGACCTTGTTGAGTTAGGTTGTCTCTGCTTGTATCTCTTTCTATTAATACAAAAGTAGTATAATAGGATACAATCTTTTGAAACATTAATTGTCTACTTTATTCTGAGCATGGGTGTTGAAATCGGTAACGGTCTATGCTTGGTGAGAACTAGAAGTGATGAATCATATAATAGAAGTTGAATTTGTTCGATCTTAAATTATTTGCTTAAATTCGAAGATTTATCATCTTTGATCCCATTTAGAATATTTAAGGTAAGCTAAAAAGAGAAATGAAGGACACAAGTAAATAATTTTGGCTGCCTTTGAAACATACATTAGATTCATTGCAATTTGCAATACTTGGGGTACTAATAAGGTCATTTTCATGCTTAGTTCACAGGCAGGTCCTGCCTCTGCTTGCATGAAAGTTCTTCGCTCTGTTGCTCAAGATAGTAATCAAGCTGATACCGATAAAAGTGCTGGGATTTTAATCGTGCAAGCGGATGCTCCTATGAGGGTGAGATCTCGATTAAACCACAATATATCTTTCAAAAAAAATTTTACATTTATCGGATTAGTTTTTATATGTGAATTTATTGGTTTAGGTTCCAGGAAATCCTCCTAAACTGAAAGCTATAGAAATTGCAGCTGCGTACTCATCTTTGTCTTTTGGGATAGGATATTTTGGAAGTGGCATGGAAAGGCCTAAGGTATGATGCTTGCAATTAAAACATGTTTTTGGAGTAGATGGTATATTCATTGATGTAGCAAATTATAAGGTGTGCTTAAGATACTGCATTATTAATGTATGGTTATGAAGTTCCATTTATTTCTGGCAATGCTTTGACAGCCATTAGAGATGAAAAGATTTATGTACTCTCCATCTGTTGTTTATGCTTGTTTTTTTTTTCTTGATTCAGGTTTCTATTCTTAGGAGAAGTAAACAGCAGAATAGAAGTGGAATCGATCATTTTGAAGCTCGAGTTGATGTTTCTACATGACTGATTTTTGTTTAACCTGTTTTTTCAAGGATAAAGTATCATATCAAATCAAATCTCTCCAATTTACTTAGTTTCTTTAGACTGTATGTAGTACTATAAAAGAAAGTAACCTGTCCCCCTTCGAGATTGCCATTTAATGGTTACTATCGATGAATAAAAGTTAAAGTGATCAAATCGATATGATCTTAACCTCACCAGTTCCATGGTATTACTATTGAGCCAAAGTCTATAATATTTGTTTTTATTACAGCAAAAGAAACAAGCAACCTTTATGATAGAAAACATATGATAATTATCTTAACACAGCAGTATCTCATCCGCAAAGGCTTCCCCAATCCGAATGGTTCCTCCAAAAGGATAGTTAGCTCAACCAATACAAAGCTTTCATCATCATTATTGACGGTGAAATTAAATGAATGGTGTTGATTAGTCACCCAACAAAAAAGATCCTATTGGTAACCAAGTTGAAAATTATTTATTCTTTTCTAGAATATTTCAGTGTTTATTATTGGTCTTCTTTGAACACAAAATAACAAATTCCTAGAGTCAACGATATGCACTTCGATAATTAGGGCAAGTAATGATGGTTCTACATCATATCATTCCGAGCCAAGTTCAGGCTCAAACTTCTTAGTCCTTCAACCAGTCAAACGCATATACTGTATCATTACATAAAATCGCACTACAAAGAGAAATCCACTCATCTTGCATATAGTCATAATTGGTCCATTGTTTATGGTTGGAACAACAAAACATTACATGAGATTCCGTCTTTAAATATTTGCTTTTGAAAAATATTTTTGATATCAAAAGTACTTTTGGAATCAATAATATTCTCAAATTGTATTTAAATAGATTTTCAATATTAAATAAAATAATAGAGATATTTTAGAAGTAATTCTTTTTAGAAACTAAATCTCTTAAAAGAAACTCAATAATTTGATGTTAAAAATTCTCTTAGATATATGCAAAAAAAATTTTTGGTGAGTTGCAATTGATATTACATTTTAAAAGTGCAAATGGCATTAAGAAACATCAACCCGAATCACACAATAACTTTTCTTTTTTGAACTCATTCACTTCGAATTTAAATTCCCACTTATCTTTAGAAATTTATAAGATACAAAATTACACTTCATAACTCAGTGTTAATCAAACTTTTACTACTACTAAATAGAATATTGCACTAATGCCAATCACACAACAACAAAACCACAACCCACTTTGTAATAATTCCTAACAATCGACTACACAAAAAACAAGGTAAAAATCATAATAGAAAAGCACCAATATATCAATCATCAAGCAACATGTGTAATGAGATTTTCAACAATCAAAATCTTACCTCATATCACCAATACAGAAGTAGTCCTCTTGCCTGTCAAAAACCAAAGTTAAAGCAAGGAAAGAAAATGAAGTAAAACAAAAGAAACAAAATTAGAATAAGAGATAAAAGGAAATCACTATTTCCACCGTATCTTTTAACTAATCGGTCAAGTCGAAGTTTAACTTCCTCCACCTCCTCCTTTTGTTCTTCTTTTTCCCCGTAGAAGAAAAAAATTGATAGAAAGTTGAATAAGTTCAAGAAAATGTCTAGTTTTCTCTTATATACAACACTAACCGCAATTAATTACTCATGTAGTTCAACTTTTTAGCTAATGGATAGTTGGATTTTAAAAAAAAAAATCAATTGAGTATTTTGTTGAGTATTTTTCTTTATCTCTTTTATACATGATGTTTGTCTATTTATATGATGTAGATATTGTTCATTAATGTGACGTATTAGGTAGGTTCTATGTACATCAACACGTATCTTATCCTCTAACACATGTTTATGCAGTCTCATGTATGACTTCGTAAGAGAACATAGGTACCCATCCTATAAGTTCAGTCTGTGACGTTGATGTCCGAGCTCGGTCTGCAAACTCAATTTGCAAGATTAATCTGTGAGGTCGATGTGTGAGTTTGATGGAAACCAACTTATCTAACTCGAACCCATTCGAATCTTGAGTCAATGATAACAAATATTATAACATATTTCTTTCAACTGAGAATACACAATATAAAATTAAATTAATTTTAGATTCATTGCTATTATTAATCAATCAAGAAAACTACTATAATACACATTTACATTTCATTTGAATGGTAGGAATCCTAAAAATTTAGAATCCAATGAAATATGAATTGTTGGTAACATGAGCACCACTGAGTCCAATAACCAAATAAAAATTAGGGTGGCTCTCATTTGAAGAGGTCAAAAGCTAAAAACCTTTTTTCTCTCCTGTCCAATGATATAGCATCCAAATTTAGTACATTTAACCTACCAAAGTTTGAGGATATCCAATCACGTGGGCGTCCAAGTCAAGTACATTATAAGTTGATATATAATAGTTTTTTATAAGATAGAGCAAAGAAATTGTTTTATTATCAGCTCTCATTTGTCAGACGTAAAACCCAGAAAAAGGGCAAGTTGCTTCTTTTTTCTTGTCCAATAGTTCCTTTGTTTGTTCAAAAACATATTCTTTTTTAAGGTTCAAACAAGTTTAAGCTTAAGGGAAAATGGCATTCACGGGAACTTTGGACAAATGCAAGGCTTGTGATAAAACTGTCCATGTGGTTGATATGATGACTCTTGAAGGAGTTCCTTACCATAAAACTTGTTTCAAATGCAGCCATTGCAAGGGAAACCTTGTGGTATGTTTCAATCCTTTTTCCTTACAAAACTTGCTTTTATTTTTTGACTTGTTAACAAATCCAACATCTTTCATTTGTACCCTTGATAGATGAACACCTACTCCTCCATGGATGGAGTCCTGTATTGCAAGCCTCATTTTGAGCAACTATTTAAGGAATCTGGCAATTTCAGCAAGAATTTTCAAACAGGTGACATTTATAGGCATTTCTTTCGAATATATGAAATTTATTCATATCCCCTTTCATCTTTATCCTACATGGATAAGGCTAACAATTGATGATGAATTTTGCAGCGAAGACCGAGAAGCAAAATGACACGGTATGTCCCCTTAAATTTTACTAGTGTTAAAATGGGAAAATATAAATGCTTAAGCTTTCTTTGGTATGTCACAGTCGAGGACTCCCAACAAACTCTCATCCTTATTCTCTGGAACCCAAGATAAATGTGCTGCTTGCGAGAAAACAGTGTACCCATTAGAAAAGGTTGATCAATATTTATTAAACTTTACTGATTACCTTTTTTAAATTTGTGAGTAATTCAATATCTGGTTAAAACAGATTACAATGGAAGGGGAATGCTTTCATAAAACATGCTTTAGGTGCGCTCATGGAGGGTGCCCTTTGACACACTCATCCTATGCGGCTTTGAACGGTATCCTCTACTGCAAGCATCATTTCGCTCAACTTTTCATGGTGAAAGGGAACTACAACCATGTCCTCCAGGCTGCTACACATAGGAGGAACACCTCCACTGCATCATCCACGGACTTTGCTGAAAACCAAGCTGACCTCGAAACTGCAGCGGCTAATCAAGATGACAATGAAGAACAGTCATAATTTTAAAGAATATTGAAAACAATAAACTTTAGCAATTATCGATCCATTGGATGATTCACTGACTGGTTCTTCATAAAATTCCCTTATATGATCTCTTCTTAGAGCTTTTGCAATTGTACCAGTTTGATTGGCTTGCAGATCATGTCGAAATTAACATTAAATTCTTGTCTGATTGCTCACATTTGATTTTGTATTCGATAACTCATACAAATTGCATGCTTCATATAGACATTGTATAACTCTTTCCAACTTTCTTTTCCCCAACCTATGTTCCTCAATTTTATGTTGTATTTAATGAATTTCATCCATTATAAATAAAAAAAAAGAATGGTTTAAAATATTTACTACCTATATTACTATAAAATTTCTGTATCATGAAATAATTTTTTTTAAATAAAATATAAAAAATCCATTTTTTCTTTTGTTTTTTTAAACTACAATTTCCTTTTAAAATCTACCATCCATTTATAATTTTTTTTTACATTCTTTTTTGTAAATATATAATTTTAATTATTTTCCCCTTTCACTGAGGTGTTATATAATCTAGTATCATATAAAAGGCAAATAATATTATAATATTAATATTAGAGAGAAAGGATACACTTACATCAACATATTTTAAGATATATTTTCATAATTTTTCTATAATTATTATTCTAATAAAATAACAATAGGGTTTAGTCATAAAACTGTTACTTGTGGTATTGGTAAAATTTTGAACTCATCTAGTGTTTTTATTATATTAATTTAGAATATTGTTTTTTAATATATGTATTTAATAGTTGAATTTTTTATTTTAAAAATAAATTAATTTTTTTAAATTTATTCCGAGCTTACACAAATAAACATGAAAGATTTACAACAAACTTGAAATATCTATTCACAATTACAAACTAATTTAAATGTAATTTCTAATCTAAAATTTATCTGAATAAATTCTAATGATATATCATATTATAAAAGGGAGGGGTATTCATAGTTTGGTTAAAATCGAATTAATCGACCGAACCAGTCTAATTCAGTTAATCGGTCGGTGGTGGAATTTAGTTAGGTTAGAAGTCGATTAATGATTTTTTAGAATTTTAGTTATCGATTAATTAACCGAATTAATCAATTAACTGTAATAAATAATATATATAATTGTTAACTTTTTGTTTGGTTGTTAACTTTCAAGATTTATGTAGTGTTTTAAATATTTTATTTATTATTTTTACCTTCATTTAAAGTTTTTAAAACTATTAAAAAAAGATAGAAAATGAACATTAACCATGTATTTTTATATGTTTTATACTAATTTTAATAAAAAGAAAAAAAAACATAAATTTCAGTTAATTTGGTTAACCGACCAAATGAACCGAAATATTTCGATTCGGTTAATATATTTTAAAAAAAAATTCGATTCGATTAATAATTAAATATTTTTACATTTCAAATAATACAGTTGAACTATTTCAACACCACTAATATTATACCTATATATATATATATATATATATATATATATATATATTATGTTATTGATGAAGAGTTACAAAAATTAAGAAATAGAATTGCATTATCGGTTATCTATTTCTTTGTTCTTTCTTTTCAAAGAGTATGATTCTCTTAATGTTTCTTTGTTCATCCACCATATCTTGTGGCTCTTCCTGAATTTTCTTGGCTTTGCTTTAGAGATTTGACTCATCCAATTCTTCTCCAATGATTTGGCCAGTCAATTCTATCTCATTCTTGGGTTTCTCTTTTCTCCCATTTTTTTTTTAATGATTCTAAGGTTTGCTATTCCCATCCCATGCCATCTTGGTTTTTTTGTTGTTCTCTAGCTGCTGTTGGAGTGTGTGGGCTTGAAGGAAGTTGCATTGTTTTCGCTCCAACTAGAAGTTTCGGCGAGGGACACTCTTTTGAGATCAAAGGTTTTTTCTTTCGCATGTTTCTTCCACTATCATAGACTCCTTTTAGCCTTGACAATGCAGTGTTAGTCTTTTCATCATTCATCATTGAACCACTCATTAGTGTCGGAAAAAGATGTCATTTGTTGATAATGGTAAGGATTAAAATGGAATTGGTCCTAAGCCTCCTTTATCAATATAATCAGTACTTGAATTTTAGGGTTACATCAAGTAATCTTGTTATGTCATTACGAACGCATCGAAAGATAAGTATTAGTGGATGAAGCCTTTTACAAATTTTGACAGTGGACATGGCTTAATCCTAAGATTAAGGAATTTTCTTTATTTGGTTCTCTCAACAACTATTGAGCCTTGATGAGTGAAATTTGATCTTTTGTTGATGCTTTCTTTTTTCTACTTCATGTAAGCCCACCATCGTTCTGTAATGATTTTGAAATTAAATGGAACTCTCTTTGGTCAATATATATATATATATATATATAAAGGTAGTGATAACACAGTTTTTTTTTTTTACTAGAATTGAGATGTACTATTTTGAATTTATCAATATTTTTAAAAAATATTAAATATATTTATACAAAAAAATATTTAAAAATATCATATGAATGATTAAATAATTTTAAATATAAAATGTTTATCAATTATGTAAAATATTCGTAAATAGACTGTATAAATAAAAATTGTAACACTCCCTACCCGTATCCGTCGCCGGAATAGAGTACGAGGCATTATCGAGAAGCACGAAACACTTACAGATAATTTAAATACATTTTCATAACAATTTGTTTCGATTTCATACTATTTCATATTTAAGCTTTATTCACCAAAGTATTTGAAATATCATCTTTATGCAAATAGCACACATGAGGTACATAATTCCATAATTATGAATGAACACATTTATCAAACATATTCCATATTTTTATATATATCATAGTTTCATATTTTCATGTATCAATCACCATCACTTCCTCATATTTCAGACAAATACGTGTAACAATTCATAAATATTCAATTCATTAACTCTTCCTGCCAATCACAATTTAAATTGCCAAATCACTTATTGAGCCCAATTTCAATGTTCACTAAAATCTATCATATAAATTTGGATGTACGTATTCATCAATAAATTCCATGTACAAATATCATCATCTCATACTTCTACATACATTTACTTTCCACATTTATGAATTCAAGTAGCATATACAAGACATACCAATGTATTTCAAGTACGTTTTCATGATATTTCATTTCGAACTCAGATTATTTCATACTAGAAGTTTCTCATTAACTCATTTGGAATACCAATTCATACGGATAATACACTCAAGGTGTAGAAATATATAATCACAAATGAACTCATTCATCAACCAAGTTAAAGTTTTATGTATTTTCTTATGTCACATAATTCCATGTAATACTTACCAAACTTCTTCAAATTAGTGAATATCTTACGGAATTGATTTCACTGATAATCACTGATGCCATAGCATAGCTATGGTCTTTTCACTAGAATGCCATAACTCAGCTATGGTCTTACATCTTATACACATATCACACCGATGTCATATCCCAGATATGGTCTTACACAAAAATCACTTGTCACTTGTAGCCGAAGCTACCACTATTCACTGATCAGGTAGCCGATGATCAAATAGCTGAAGCTACCACTTTTCACTGATCAGGTAGCCGAAGCTACCACTTTTTACTTGTCATCTGTCCTTAATCAGATAAGTGTAGCCGAAGCTATCACTTATCACTTTCACTTGTTCTTGATCAGATAAGTGTAGCCGAAGCTATCACTTATCACTTTCACTTGTCC
The DNA here is from genome assembly GCA_025698465.1 of Gossypium longicalyx. NCBI lineage: Eukaryota > Viridiplantae > Streptophyta > Magnoliopsida > Malvales > Malvaceae > Gossypium > Gossypium longicalyx. The sequence goes on from CM047005.1 coordinate 7,152,617, forward strand.
TTGATCAGATAAGTGTAGCCAGAGCTATCACTTATCACTTGTTGCCATGGTCCAACCATGGCCTTTTCCTTCAATTCATCTTGTCACTGAACTGAAATGCTCAATTTGATCATTTATTCAATTTTCATACTTTTACATTATTCACGGTTTTATCATCAATACATATAAAACAACACATCATGAAATTCATAAAATTAACAAATGATCACTAAAATTTAGCCATATAAACTCAGAAGTTCGATTTTTGTATTATAACGATAATCATAATTTCATAATAAATATTCCAAATAAAACATTATATCATTTCTAATTCAACACTTATCAATTATAATCAGGCATGTGATCAATTTATACACGAGTCATTTATATATATATATATGTATGTATATTTTTCCTCCTCCTCCTCTCCATCCACATCCTTAGTATAAATAACACACTTGTAAGTAACATTATCCATAATTTTCACTATTTAATTATGTAAATATTCAAGCTATTCATCCGTATCATAGTCATTAAATTATTTTTATCTTGAGCTACAGAACTCCAAATTAAGATCCATAAATTTTTCCAGAAACTAGACTCATATGTCTTCTTACCATAAAAATTTCATAATTTTTGGTTAGGCCAATTAATACAGTTTATTCATTGAATTCTCCCCTGTTCTGCTGTTTGATAGTTCCGACCCTTCTTAACTAAAAATTAATTATCTCCTCGTACAGAATTCGAATGATGTTTTCGTTTGTTTCTCTTGAAAATAGACTCATTCAGGATTCTAAAAATATAAATTTAAGCCCCTAATTATTTTTATCTAATTTTTTATGATTTTACAAAGTTAGAACAGGGGAACCCGAAATCATTCTGACCTTGTCTCACAAAATTTATCATATCTCATGATTTATAATTTCATTGCTTACATAATTTCTTCTATAAGAAACTAGACTCAATAAGCTTTAATTTCATATTTTATTCATCCTCTAATTATATTTATAAAATTTTTGGTGATTTTTCAAAGTTAGAATACTGTTGCTGTCAAAAACAGTTTTAGTGCAAAATGTTAATTTCCATTTTGCCCCAAATTTCACAATTCATACAATTCAGTCCTTACTCAATTAACCCCTCAATTGAGATGATTTTCTCAATTAATACTTTTCCTAGACATTATAAGTTATTTCATAACTATTGAAATTCAGAATTTCCACATAAAACTCTAATTTCAAACTCTTTTACAATTAGGTCTCAAACATTCACTTTCTATTCAATTCTTTCAATAAAATCAGCATATAAACAATTTAAAGCTCTAATTCCATGCCAAATCATCATATACTTTCAGCACATATTCATAGAAACTTTCAATTTCTTTCATAGAATCAAAAACTAATGAATTCAACAAGTGGACCTAGTTGTAAAAGTCGGAAAAACACAAAAATTTCAAGAAATAATCAAGAATTGAACTTACTTGAAGTAAAAATATGAAAAATCAGCTTAAGGGAACTCTTCCATGGTGTTTTTGCTGATGGGAATGCAGAAAAATAAAGAGAAATCTAGATAATTTCACTTTAGTCCTAGCTTTATTAAGTAAATTATGCAATTTTCTAATTTTGCCCTTAATTCTCCTTATTTATTTTCTTGCTGATTTCATGCCCTTTCCGTCCAGCCCAAATAGACCTTGGGTCTATTTTCCTTTTAAACCCTCTTTCTTTTATCATTTAAGCTATTTAATCATTTCCCACAATTTTGCATTTGATACAATTTAGTCCTTTTTGTTCAATTAACTATCAGAACTTTAAAATTTCTCGACGAAACTTTAATACTAACTTATTAACACTCCATAAATATTTATAAAAATATTTATGGCTCGATTTAAAATTTTCGAGGTCTCGATACCTCGTTTTCGATTCTAATTATTTTAATATTTATTTTTAGTACACTATTCACTATTTCAAAAAATTTTCCTAACTTCACATTTAACTTATACTCACTAAATTAATAATATTTCCTACTCATTTTTTGGATTTAATGATCTCGAATCACTGTTCCGACACCACTGAAAATTAGGCTGTTACAAAAATTCTATCATTCAATAAATCCAAAATAAACAAAGAATAAAAGATCCTTCCATACATTAAACGACAATATTATCGACAACAAATCATCCTATACTAAGGGTGTGTTTACCATTGAGGTTGAAAAATACTTTTCAACCAAAATTATGGTTTCAAACTAAAAAAATTGGTAAATAGACAGCTTTTCAAACCAAAATTTGATTTTAAATTTGAATTTTAAATCAAGCTAAAAAGTCATTGAGCTTTTGACTTTTGCAAAAAATGATTTTCAATAAAATTATCTTTTTTATCCTCTCATTAAACCTTCTGCTTCACAGTATCATGTCTAAAATAGACATTTTATCTTCTTATAAACACTTATACTATTAAATTTTCTTCACAACACTTTTTTGATATACTTTTTCACAACACTTTTTTGATATACTTTTTCACATCACTTTTCAACATCAATTTTAAATTGGTCCTAAATGTATGTAATGGAAGTTACATAAAAACATACACATGAAGTTGAGTGAGAGTTTGTTGACCGTCTTCGAGTTGCATATCTAGTTGCGGCCTACTTTACTAACATTGTAAGAGTAAAAGATGGACACATAAGTTTTGTTATACAATTCAGAAACTTCTTAAGCATGCAAATAAGAGCTTTACCTAGAGAGTAATTCACTATAAATCTTCATATACAATGCATGATTTATGTACTATAATATGAAATATAAATATAATTTATATATTCAAATTAAACTTTACAAATAATTTTTTTTTTATTTAAAAAGTATTTGAAATTTATATTTCACATATCACAATATTAACAATGGGTTACCATAAATTATTTTATTATATTTGTACTATAATATAACTTGAATATTTGTTAATATCAAAATAGTGATAAATTGGCATTGTGGTAATAATAACACGTGAAAATAATGATACATAACGTTTGAGTCAATTTTAATTTTTATTATAATTAATTATAATTTAAGTTTATATATTGTATATATCATGATATTAACGAATTTTAGTTTATATATTCCATAACATAATAGAAATTCAATTACATCATTATTAGATCAATTCATAGGATTCGATGAAGAATGAAAAAAAAATGAAATTTTTTTTGAGAAATGGGAAATTCAAAATGCTCAAGGATGAAAATGGTTAAATGTCTACAATATCTGGGTTGAATCAGATACAATTTGAAGGATTTTGTGGATTCACAGATCAAGACTTAACAGAAGAACTTTATAAGTTTCAAAAAATTGAAGATACAGAGCAAGAAATTGAATTTCAATTATTCTCATAATATTAATAAATTTAAATATAATTTAATATTAACAAACTTGTTATATTATTTTTAATACCTTTATTATAATTTAAGTTTATATATTCTATATATTTTAATATTAAAAAATTTAAATATCAGTTAAATACATATTTTTTACTTTATATCATAATGTTTAAAATAAATATTTTATTTTTTTAAAAGTACTTTTTGACAACAATAGTAAACACTGTTAAATTTAAAAAAAAAAATTCAACACTTTTTTATTACAGTGATAAACTAATTCTAAGGCTTTCCCCTTAAAAACTATGTTGAGATATAAATAATAAGAACAATTTGCATACAAAAAGTATGCACTCAAATAAAGTTCTTTATACAAACATGATAAGTGATTTCACTCTTGTATATAAAAAAGATAACAAGTTTTCTTTAAATAAACATATGTTGGCTTGCAAAATCACAATAAATGTAAATTTTTATCTCCTTGAATTTAACTCAATAAAGCCTTCAACATGGAATAGAATTAACAAATATTTTCTCGATGTAATCTTTTTTAGAAATTAAATCTTTTCAAAAAAAAACTTTGATAAGTTAAGTTGTATTTTGATAATAATTAAAGTTTATTAAAATTTTTATTATTTATTACTATAAATGATAGATTTTTATTTATATTTTTAATATTATTCATGTATTGAACGTTGTATTCGAAGGAGTTGATGTCAAGCCCGGCCCTGGGGTCGTCTGGAGGTGTGGCTACCCAGGGCCCAAGGCTAAAAAATGTCCAAAATATTTGGTTTCCACTTTTTAAGGGCCCAAAATTTTTTTACCAACTTTTAAGGGACCTAAAATTTTTTTCTCTAACTTTTAAAAAATCTAAAACCTCATTTTATTATTTTATCTAGAACCCAAAAATATAAAAAAGGGCATAATTAATGTAACTTCTCAATTTTCAGTGGTATCGAAAACAATGATTCGATATCACTAAATCCAACGAGTGATTTTGAAAATTTTATTATTAATTATTTATGATTTAAATGTGCTTTTAGGAAAATTTATAAATTAGTGAATTTTGCTTTAGAAAAAATTATTAGGTTAAGTGGTTCTGAAAACGAGGTATCGAGATCTCGATTTTATAAATCGAGTCATAAATATTTTTATAAATATTTACGGAGTGTCATTAAGTTAGTATTAAAGTTTCGTTAAAAAATTTTAACTTTTTGATAGTTAATTAATTAAAAAGGACTAAATTGAAAAAAATACAAAATTAGCTAATTAAAGAAATAGTGATTAAATAGCTTAAATGGTGAATAAGGGAGGACAAAAAAGGAACTAGACACTTATTAAAAAGCTGAAACGGCATGTGCAGGAACAAAAGTCTTGAAATTGGATGATTGAGGGGCAAAATGGTCACTTGGAAAATTAAAGTAAAAATAAAAACAATGACTAAATTGAAATTTAGACATTTCTTCATCAATCTTCAGCGAAAAATACCATAGGAGAGTCTTCAAAAGCTGATTTTCCATAGCTTTACTCCATGTGAGTTCAATTCTTGTTTATTTCTTGTAAACTTTATGTTTTTGAGACTTTTACAATTTAGTCCAACTATCTATTTCATTAGTTTTTTATTTTATGGGTGATTTTGAAAGTTGTCATTAATGAGTGCTGGATGTTTATGATGAATTAACATGAAATTGAAGCTTTAATTTTGTTGTATGATGATTTTATTAATGATGATTTTATCAAGTAATTTCAATAAAATTTGATTTTAGGACCAAATTGTGAAAGAGATTACATCTTAGGATATTTAATTTCATGTTAATTCATCATAAACATTCAGCACTCATCATAAACATTCAACAATCATCAATGACAACTTTCAAAACCACCCATAAAATCAAAAACTATTAAAATAGATAGTTGGACTAAATTGTAAAAGTCTCAACAAATATAAAATTTACAAGAAATAAACAAGAATTGAACTCACATGGAGTAAAACTATAAAATACCAGCTTTTGAAGACTCTTCTATGGTGTTTTTGACTAAAGATTGATGAAGAAATGTCTAGATTTCAATTTAGTCATTGTTTTTATTTTTACTTTAATTTCTCAAATAACCATTTTGCCCTTAAATCATCGAATTTTAAGATTTTTTTCCTCCACATGCCGTTTCAGCCTTTTAATAAGTGTCTAATTCCCTTTTTGGTTCTCCATTATTCACCACTTAAGCTATTTAATCACTATTTCTTTAATTAGCTAATTTTACACCTTTTTTAATTTAGTCCTTTTTAATTAATTAACTATCAAAATGTTAAAAATTTCTAACGAAACTTTAATACTAACTCAATGACACTCCGTAATATTTACGGCTCGATTTATAAAATCGAGGTCTCGATACCTCATTTTCGAAACCACTTAACCTAATAAATTTTTCTAAAACACAATTCACTAATTCAAAAGTTTTCCAAAATCACATTTGGCTTTTAAACACTAAATAATAAAATATACGAGCTCACTTGTCAGTTTTGGTGGTCTCGAACTATTATTTTCGACACCACTAAAAATTGTGCTGTTACAAAAGGTAATGAAATATTCGTAATCAGTCCGTAAAGTCCAGTAATGCTCCGTAACCCTGTTTCGGTGATGGATAAAGGTTAAGAGTGTTACAATTGATGTAATGGTTACATGGTCAATTGACCATTTCAAATTTCTACATGTTGATGTATATATCCAAAGCAAAATAAAGGAGAAAAAGTTTGTAGAATATATAAAAAAAGGGATAACAATATGATTTTCAATGGGCCTACAATGACAACTACCTGTCCAGCAAACGGCCTTCAATCATAATTGTTATAATTACAGGAAACTCCCTTGGGTTTTGATAAATAATGAATTAATAATTTCCCAAAAGAATAGATAATGCTGCTTTATGCTTTGAATTGAGCTCGCCAACGTTGCCCTGACCCACTCACTCCTGACTCACCAAGCACCTTCCCTCCTAAGTATTCTTATCTGTTTATATAAAATCTATATGGATTATTGATTTATGTTACTTAATTCGCTTAATTTATGATTTGACCATTAAAATATATTTGTTTTTTCATTTTTTTAATTTCAATTTAGTACGTAGAGTATAATTAAAATTTCAATTTTGTATCTAAAATATACTTCCGTTATATTTTTTAACTTATTTTCTGTCAGACGTTAAAAAAAAAAATAGTCAATTACAAAGCGCCACATGTAATCTTTACGTAAAAAACAAATATTTTCTTTTTTTGGTCGAAATTGGGGTGTACATTGCAAGTAATAGTGATTAATACCTTCATCGCGGGTGCTTTTCAAAGAGGTAAATAGTTAATCATGAAATGTGGTTTATTCTGTTAGGTGAGATTAAACTCTTAACCTTATGGTTACAAATAATTTATTTTATTAAATGTTTATACACATTAAAAAGTATAAAAAATTCAAAAAAAATCTAGAGAAAAACATATAAATTAAAAAAATATAAAAATAAAATTCACAAAAATATGATAATTGAAAAGAAATTAGTTGAAATTAATAATATTATTACAACAAATATAAAATTGTAAAAAAATTAAAAATAAATCTTTTTTATAAAATTTTAAAATATATAATTATAAAATTCTAAGAAGATATTTAAATTTCTAAGTTTTTTGAATTTTATAATATTTTATTTTGACTTTCTAAAATTTATAATTATATATTTAAGAATTTTATAAAAAAATATTTTTAAATGTTATACATGATTTTTTTAATTTTTTAATCAATATAATATATATTACTAAAAAATAAAAAAGGACAAATGACGTGTTTTAATAGCGCCACGTAAACGGTCAACACCGTCAGTCAATTTGATCAATGATCGATCAACACCGATCAATAGTTGGTCAATGATTGATCAAAATCAAAAGTGTTTTTTAATATTTAATTTTTTTATTTTAAATAAACCTAATTGCCACGTAATATTTTTTTATTGGACAAAATTGGCTAATAATTTTTTTAACATCAGTTATAAAATGGGCCGAAAATAGAAGAAATTGATACTTTAGATACTAACTTGAGACAAAGAAAAATTTAAATACCAAAATGGAAAATAGATATTCTTTGACAACTAAATAGTAAGTTAAGCCTATTTAATTTAAGTCTTTTTGTGTCCCACTATGGTGGGGGAATACTTGCAAGCCTCGTTAGACTGTCTTTATCTCTTCTAAAACATAAATGAAAAGAATTAATCGCATTTTTTATTTTATTCAAATAAATATTGATAAAATTAAAATTAAATAATACTAATTTATAATAGTTTTTTTTTCAGATATTTTAGATTAAAATTTAATTATTTTATTCAGCATAAATTAATTTTATTTATTAAAAATAAAATATAAAAAAATCTGTTTCATATCTTAATAAAAAAATTAAGATTCTCTTACAAAGTTAATTAGAAAAATAAGAAGTGGGTTAGTTGCTGTGGGCAATATATGTAAATATAAAAACCAAGCGGGTTCATACATCAAAATCTACAAAAGGACAAAAATGAATTGTCTATCTGGATGCCCTAATTTTATTTTCATTGATTTTCGTCGCAAGCTCGGCTCCGGAACGACTATGAACCAACCCGTTCTGTTTTCATTCTAAAATCTAACATCTTTTTTCTTTGCCACCAAAAACAAGCCATTTATAAAAACCTTTGCGCTCCCAAAACCCAAATCATTTGATTTCTTCTCATTGAACAAAAAAAAAAAAAATCATTTGATTTCTTGTCCAGATATCGTTCATTTTTTTGAAAAAGAAAACCCAGATCTGTGTAATAGCACCCTCGGTTTTCTCTCAAATTTATGATCTAACCTTCTTTTTTTTCCCCTTGAGCTACCAGAGACTAGTTTCTTTCTTTTTGTTAGGACGACCCTCGGTTTTGCCACTATTTACGGCGTTACCCATTTGTAAGAAACCCTAGCCTGCTTTTTTTTTTTTTGTAGTTGTGTACAGATTTCGGTTTTCTAGGGTTTCGAATCTGGTTTTTCGGACTTTAGGGTTGTGATATGAATAGTAGAGGGAGGTATCCACCGGGAATCGGTGTTGGCCGAGGGGGCGGAGTGAACGCGAACCCTAGCTTTCAGTCGAGGCCTTCGCAACAACACTACGTGCAGAGGAATTTGTTGCAGAATCACCAGCACTTTCAACAACAACAACAACACCACCAGCAACAACAACAGCATCAGCAACAGCTGTGGCTTAGACGAGACCAGTTGCCCGGCGGCAATGACTCCAGTGTGGTCGATGAGGTCGAGAAGACCGTACAATCTGAAGCCGTCGACTCTAGGTCCCCTTCCATTTCTTCTCCTTTTTTATTGTTATTTGTATTTACGAAGAATCTCCTTTTCCATTGTATAAGAGAAGACGATTTAACAGGTTTCGAGTATTCTAATCACCTTAAGTAGTCATTTTAGGGTTTGATTTGGTCGCGAAATTTCCATTTGTTAGGAAGAACTCGATTGTACAGAGAAAGGACTTGATGAGGGATGGGCAATTTTAATTTATTTATTGCTTTTTTGGTTACCCTTTACTTTGCTTTTTAACTGTTAAAGTTTTATCTATGAGTTGTGTTCTCTCTTGTATATGCTATAGAGTGAAACTTAATATTTAGGTGATTTTATCAAATTGAATTTTCTGTTTTGCTTTATTGTCTGTGGTTTCAGTCTTATTTACCTCTTTCCTTACCTCCTCTTTTAGTTCGCAAGATTGGAAGGCAAGGCTGAATGTTCCGCCACCTGATACACGCTACAAAACAGAGGTATTTTTGTAAATGATATTTGGTTCTGGTATTGAATTTACTATTTTCTTTGCTAAGGAGATTGCACGCAAGAGAACTGTCATTTTAAAAAAATGCTTGAAAGATTTTATATGTTTTACCATGATAATCATATTTCATACCTTCATACAATAAAATAAAAAAATTGGTTAAATTCTGTTATTAGTCCTTGTACTTTATGAAAGTTATGGATTTAATCCCTGTACTTTAATTTGGTCATTTTTTAGTCCTTGTACATTTCAAAATTTAAAATTGCAGTCCTCACCAAACTGTAACTGTTATATATTCATTAAATTAAGTTAATGCTATTTCCAAAATTTTATGCATTAAACATATTATCATATATGTAATGTCATGGCAGCTTGTTATTTCCACATATTACTCACCAAAAATCCTGTTAATGGATTAATGACGGTCATTTGTGTCAAAAATGAAATTTCAAAATTCGAAAAATATGGGGACTTAGAATGATCCTATTGGAGAATATGGCCAAATCTACAATTGTACCATGGTACAGAACTAGTAATTGAATTTAACCAAATAGATTAACTGTCACTGTTCATGTCAGGACTAAAATTTCAGATGTCTAAAAATACAGGGGCTAAACTTAACCAATTTGAAAAGTATAGGGACTAAAATTGATCAAATAAAGTACAAGGACTAGATTCACAACTTCTGCAAAGTATAGGGAGAATTGCAAAATTTAACCTAAAAAATTCTTCCCAGCTCTTTAGAATGGTATAGGACAAATTGCTGTCTTATGTTATTCTGGTGTTGCAAGTGATTATTCTTTTTTAATTCTTATTATTCTATGATATAAACTATAAATGCACTTTATAAAGTTTTTAACTTGGGACACTGATAACCTAGGGTTTTGATGTCGACCTGGTAGTGAAATTTTAAGCTTATATTATTTCATCCTTGTTAGCATATCATTTTATTTTTGTGACATATATCTCATTACTAGGCATGAGGGTAGTTCTTTGTACTTTGAGATATTTGAAAAAGTTTAATTGCATTTTTATGCACTGATCTGCCATTAAATTGCTGCCAGGACGTGACAGCTACCAAAGGAAATGAATTTGAGGACTATTTTCTGAAACGTGAACTTCTTATGGGAATATATGAGAAGGGTTTTGAAAGACCATCTCCTATTCAGGAAGAGAGTATTCCTATTGCTTTAACCGGAAGTGATATTCTTGCTAGAGCCAAAAATGGCACTGGGAAGACAGCAGCATTTTGTATTCCTGCCTTGGAAAAAATTGACCAAGATAACAATGTTATTCAAGGTTAGATCGCCATCTACTTCTTCCTTCTTTTTTCAATTTTTTTGTTTACCTGTGTATCAGTTATAGGTCCAGTTAATTGGCAATTGGTACTTCATAGCTCTCTCATTTCTATTCTTCATTCTTCTTCTAGTTGCTTGATTTGCTTGTCAACCAGATATTGGCGAAGATGCATGAGTGCTGTTTGCTGCATTTACTATTAACTGAAATCTGAATAATGGGCATTTATATGTATCGGCATAGTCGAGTGAGGGTCAAACTTCTGTACCAGTTTGTGAAATGAGTGCATCAAGACTTCTTGCAAATAGGTGCAACTTTTTGCGTCAGTCCAGGCATAAATTTTGATTCTTCTTTCTAAAACTTGCACAAATGAGGTTCTTCATTTGAAACTTTTTTGGCTTAAAATGAGATACCTATCAGTTCCCTCTCTGTTGTGTTACTTTTGGCACAAGAAAGTTATCATTGCCACTCTTGGATTTTGTATTTTTCAATATCTATTCAATTACTTGTTTTTACTCGTAATGCATTTTTTTGCGCAGTTGTCATACTTGTTCCAACACGAGAACTGGCTCTTCAGACATCACAAGTGTGCAAGGAGCTCGGGAAGCATTTACAAATTCAAGTCATGGTCACAACTGGCGGTACCAGTCTCAAGGATGATATCATGCGACTGTATCAACCAGTTCATTTGCTGGTTGGAACTCCTGGCAGAATTCTTGACCTTGCTAAAAAGGGTGTTTGCATTTTGAAAGATTGTTCAATGCTTATTATGGACGAGGTAATAATTTGGTAGTTTCTCTGTATTTTTCTTTCAGTTTGATTTTCTTTTTGCCTTTCAAGTTTAACATGAGAGAATTTGATGAAGTTATCTGGGAATCTTGGCGAACGGTGTTTTATGGGTTTATGCCTTTTTGATTGGGTGGGATGAGGATAGGTTTTGGTTGCCTCATGTTTACAGCTTGGAAATATTTGCCGCAATTGAATTGGCAGAGACAATATGAATTCTCTTCATTTTGTTCGTACAGTTTTCTTTTTTCTTTTCAAAGGTCCAGATTCTTGAAACTATTTTGGCTGCATCATTTGTTGGATTTTCTGCTTAAAGATTTTAAACATAATTACAAGTACTTACTGTAAGTTGAGGCTGTAGCTAGCTGCATTCTCTTTGTGCTTACTCTCTTCATTAGGTCCATGAGTCCCGATATCTGTTGTCTGTAAAGATTGAGATCTTCTTTCCTCATTTACCACTGATTTTTTAATTTTCAATTTCTTATCTTTATATAATTGCTTGGTTGGAGCTAGATCCCAAGTGAGTCAGTAATGCATTATAAGTTTCTGTAAAAAGGAAGCAATACAGTTGTAGGACGGAGAAAATATTTGACTATTTTCCTTGCCTTGTTTATGCTCGACTTTTTTTAACATTGTACATGCACAATATGATGTTCTCCTTTTTGGTTTCTTTCAGGCAGATAAGCTTCTGTCTCCAGAGTTTCAACCTTCTATAGAGCAGTTGATACGTTTTCTTCCAGCAAATCGTCAAATTTTGATGTTTTCAGCCACATTTCCTGTTACTGTTAAGGACTTCAAAGACAGATACCTAAAAAAACCTTATATTATTAATCTAATGGATGAGCTTACTCTGAAGGGTATTACACAATATTATGCTTTTGTGGAAGAAAGACAGAAAGTCCATTGCCTGAATACCCTTTTCTCTAAGGTTTGATGTTATAAAAAACTTTATTTAGTTTTCTCTCTTTACCTTTGTTTGGATGAGTGATGGTATTTATTTATCTCCAGCTGCAAATAAACCAATCAATCATTTTCTGCAACTCGGTCAATCGGGTGGAGCTGTTGGCCAAGAAAATTACGGAACTTGGCTATTCTTGCTTTTATATTCACGCGAAAATGCTTCAAGACCATCGTAACAGAGTATTTCATGATTTCCGCAACGGTGCATGCAGGAACCTTGTTTGTACTGGTATGTTATGCCATGGGAGATGAGCTAATCTTCATCTGCAGTTTGATTCTTTACAAGTAAATCAGTGTTGTATAGCTAATAGTTCAAAGTACTTTCTTTTACTGTGTTTTCTGTATTAGACTGTAGTTTTCCTTTCATCTTCTATTGCTTTTTCTTTTGTTTTGCTAGAAAATAACTACTTATTTGAACTCAACACTGCTGGCTTTAATTATTTATTTCAAGCAATGTACTTCACATGTTAGTTTCGTTAGAATTGAATTGTGATGCATGTGCAGAAAAAGGTTTTATTCTTCATAAGCATTCTATGATAGTCAACATGTAAAGAATAATCTCCTAATGATGCATTTATACATTCTGCAGATCTTTTTACAAGGGGTATAGACATCCAAGCTGTGAATGTTGTTATTAACTTCGACTTCCCCAAGAACTCAGAAACATACCTTCATAGAGTATGTTGGTTAAGATATTGTCTCTTGCAAATTGCAACATTTGTACCATTTATTTTGTAATCCTCGTGGAATTTCTTTTAATGAGCAGGTTGGTCGATCAGGAAGGTTTGGTCATCTTGGATTGGCTGTGAATTTGATCACTTATGAGGACCGCTTTAACTTGTAAATCATGACGGTTAACCTTTCTGAAGCTATAGTAATATATGCATTGAGGTTCTCCTGATTCATTGAAAATTTACCTGGCCTTTTGTAACAGGTATAGGATTGAACAAGAACTTGGGACTGAAATTAAGCAAATTCCTCCACACATCGATCAGGCAATTTACTGCCGATGAGTTATGCAGGATATTTCCTGCTTTGCCTATGGTGGTCAACAACGGTGAGCAGCCATCCTTGTCTCCAGTCTTAGATTACATGCATGGAGTAATTTCTTTGTTGTTTGTACTTGCGATTTACATGCTACAAATATTGATGATGTACAATGGTTTGCATGTTTATTAGGGTCAGTGGAGCTGATCTATCAAGGTGTTTGCCTTGGCAAATGGGTGTGCTTTCAAAAAAGTTAGGTGGTGTTGGTGCTGTATGCACGTGTAAGCCCTCAATGCTACTAGCAATTTCTCGAAATTCAGTAGTCCTGAAACGTTGACAGGATAGTAGGAGAGAATATAGAAAGTTGTGCTTTTGATTTTGTTAACATATGGTTTGGTACTTCCTACTCTTATGCTAGTCGGATCATGGTGGAACTGTTTCAAGGGTTGTAGCTTTGTGCAAGAAATTTATCTTTTGATTATGCTGGCTCATCTTTTGTCATATGAATAAATAAACGCATCTGACATTTAAAAAGAAATGACTTGTGTATGCTTGCCATCCATTTTAAATTTGTTTAAGACATTGCTAGTTGCTACTCTTGTAGTTCATTTGGAGTGTGCAGAAGAACAAATGTTCAGACTTTGAGATCCGTCCCTGCCATTGCTGATCAAAGTTTGGATGGATTTTGGTTGTAAAATTCAGGTGTCATCAATGTAACGCCAGGAAGCTTGCAAATGGCACATCCAAACCCTGGTCGTGGTTGGATTGGAAATTAATTGTATGCTTCAATGTTTATCCCAAGTTGAATAATATTAAGAACGTGACACAGCACTTATCTTTTATTCCACTTTTCTTCTTCAAGAAAAAACATTTCCAAATAAGCTAAGAGGGAAACAGAGAACGAAGCATTCCATAATTTTGCATGTTGATGAACTGAAAGCTCCTCCCCACCGCCGAAACCCAACAGTCTGTATTTGTTTCCTTAAGAGAATCCAAGCACAGACATGAATGGAATCAGCCTTTCTTTCTTCTCCATAACAGGTAAACGATACATCTTAAAGAATGTCTACCGTGTCTATGCTGCACCCATCAGAAGGATACAAATCTCAAACGTCAATCCTTAAAGCAAAGTGAAAGGTATATATGCTTTAATCAATTTAACAAGTCCAGATGAAAAACCTCCTAACTTGTGTCTAAAAGAACCAAAAAGAAATCTATATCAATCAACAAATACGATGGTAGACTAAATATTTGTGATGTTACTGTTTACACACAAAACAAACATAGAAACCGACAAGAGATATACAGATGAAAAACGGGAAGCTTCAAACAACAATAGTCAAAATTCACATTTGCTTCAACCTCAGACCCCAAACTTTTGAACTTCAGAAACACCCAAGGAGCTTTTTTGGAGTTTGTCCGGTTGCACGGTATTTTGCAGCCATTTCCTCCGCCTTGAGAACCTCTTCTCCTCGTTTGGCTTCAACCATTGCCCTCTTTTCTTCTGCTTCCTTGTGAAGCAAAGCTACCTTGTTTTTCATTTTCTCTGCATATTCTGCTTTCTTCTTTTCCAATTGTTCCTACCAATATTTGCACCTCTTTAGAATTAAAACCAATTGATAACAGATCCCCTAAGCAAAATTGATTTAAATCATAAAATGCAAAGCATGGATGCACACACACACACACACACACACACAAAGGCAATAGAGAGCCAGTTACCTCAATTTTTTTCAGTTTTGCTTCCAGAGATGCTTTCTTGCTGTTTTCCCATGCTACAATAGCAGAGAGCTTTTTCTGGGACCTGCTCATCGATTTTAAGTCAATAGATTATTTAACAGTTAAAATCCTCATAGATGGTCATGAGAACCATAAAGATAACTTTCATAGTGATAGAATACTTAGCAATAAATCTCCTCGTAGAAGATCATGGAAATTGTAAACTATAAAGAAAATTTTGTATATAGCTACCACTAGTGGAGAACACAACTATTTCATAAGCTTCAGTCTTTTGTGAAAAGATGGAAGAGGGTTTATGGTCTTACTTATTCTCTGCTTTGGTCTTTTCACTTTCTTCCCATGCCTTGATGAATGACAACCTTTTTGCCTTTTCAACCTCTGCAAGGGCAATATCTGAAAAAATAGAAGCAATAGATCTTAAACCTCCTCCTTTCATAGATCTTAAATACATTCATCAAATCACCAAGTAGTATCTAATGATAATAAAGCGATAGTATCACTTCATACTTACCTCTATCATGTGATCCTCCTGAGATTTTCTTTGGTTCAGGCTCTGGAGCCTCTGTCAAAATGAAAATAATGTTAAAACCACCAGAATAATTTTGAGCAATGACTAATGATGACAAACGTCATTAGCCCATGTAAAATATTGAAGTTATTACAAAAGACTAATCACTTCAATACATTGTATGCCTGGATCAATCTAACTTACTACATAAACAAATAAAATTACGCAAATGGGTTCTTTAAGCACATTGATAAGATTCAGGTGTAGTAAGATTTGCTCAAAAACTAGCACCGAATTGAGGATTACCTGGAATTTCTATCAATACAGAAGAATATGACACTAATTCTTCATAAAAAAAGATATACCATAATTGAAGCTTGTTTTTCAATCTTAAAAGCTAGTTAATAAGACAAGATATAGCAACAGTACAAGTCCTGTTGTCAAAGCAACTTTAATCTTTCACCTAAAAATAATGAAAAAAAAGGGGTCCATAACCATATTATTAGATGCCCACGATAATAATTGATGGGCAATATCTACAAATAGTGTTAAGCTAATCGACAATAGCACCTTCAAAAAAAAAAAAAAAAAAAGAAGAAAAGAAATCACTAATAGCAACTTGCCAACCTAACCATATTCTTGCAGAATCTTCAGTGTCAAATCGGATAATATATTCTTCACAATATAAAACGTATCATCACATCAGAGTAAAGATATGTTTCAAATTTGATAAACAGAGAAAAGTATAGGAATGGTATGGCTCAGAAAGGAAAAAGGTCCCACGGAAAACCAGTACAGTTTACTTTAACACTTTATTTTCTTGCAATTTTTCGTGTTTAACATATATTTTCAGATACGAAAAAGAAATTAAAATACATCAGCATAGACATATGGTCATTTTTAAAGAGAGTTTAATTATTTCATTCAAAAAGTTTAGTCTTTCTCAATAGGGTTCGGAGTTGAAACTCTACTGATTCCAACAAAGCGATCAAGTAAGTGTTCAGTGTTCATTTAATAAAGGGTAAACAAAAGAAAGACATAGAAAACTCACACAGAGAAATCTGGAAAAGGAAATTTAACTGTTCTTTTTATTTATTTTCCCACTTTTGTGTTAAAGTTGATCGTATTCTAAAAGAACATGGCACTAAAACAGCAATTAAAGGTAAAGTTTTATACTAATTGTCTTGAGCTCTGTTTTCCTTAGATCAGTTTATTTAAGAGATTCTAGAAACTAGCTTTATATGAATTTTAACTGAAAAAAAAGGATGGAAACTCGAAATCGAAGTTTTGATTATATGAAACTTATCAATATTTTCTTATACAAATTTGAAAGAGAATTTCAGCAAACCATAAATGACAAGTTACTTCACCGAAGAACAAAAAAGAGAGATAAATCCATCTGGACTGAGGAAAAAAATCTGAACAAAATGATTAATCGAAAAAAAAAAATCTCAGACTAGTGTTCATTTCCAGTAAATGCTTAAAAGAAAGCATATAAATTTTCATGATTTAAATGTTGAAAGTTGAGATTATATATGTAAAACAAGCGCGAAATGAGGTAACAGCCAAGCTTACTCTCAACTACAACAAGAGCTTTGGACTCTTCAGGTTTCTCCTCTGCTGGCGGTGGAGATACAATTTTTTCCTCAGATTCAGCTTTTGGGACCTCCACTGCCGGCGGTGGAGCCGCCGTCGTTTCAGCTTCAGCCTGCTTCTTCACTTCCTCCGCCATAACTTAGATAATTTAATGGGTTTGTGAAAAAAAACTCGATAATTTCGTTAGGAATTAAGTGATACTCAAGGTTTTGCTGAAATCAAATTATATAGCCAGACACTCATAATAAATCCACTCTGGATTTTGCTATCCTACGCTAAGTTCACGCGTAAACACTGTTGAATTTGGATATTATTTTATTATCGTTTGATCCAACGGTTCCCATCTTTTAAACTAGACAATTGAGAGTAGGATGTGGAATCTTTCATGCCGACAGGTAAAACGGTTAAAATGTGTCTGACGTATATCGGCTAGTAGGAAACGACGACGTAGAGTAGTTAAAACACATGATTATTGCACCACTTGATTGCTTTGACTAATTGATGTGAAAGTAAAAACTGGGGAAAAAGCAAAGGAAATGGGAAATGACAAATAAGAGGGGGGTAGGTCTAGGCTGGTGGCCAACTAAGCTAAGCATACAATTAGGGATTGCATTTCAGTTATTTGTGTGAATGATTTGGTACACCGCTGTGCTGCGCTGTTGGTGATTTGGGTGGCCGAATTGCCTTTTGATTATAAACTACTGAACTTTTAATTAAAGGCATGGACTTTAGACATTGCAAGCTTTTTAATCAACATAATTTAATATGAAATGAAAATACAGCATGGGCCGGGGGGGGATGCTTCAATTTAATTCAAGGATGGGCCTGGTCCGTCAGCCTAATGTATATATCCGGATTGTGATCCAATGGCCTTGTTATATGTAAGGCACCTTCTTGCTAACAGGCTTTTCTAAATTCTCAAATTTCCTACTACTACAAATCATATTTCACATCTCTTCTTAATCAGAGCCCATTAGACTGCCTGCCGGTAAATTCATACTAAAATAATAGACTATAATACCCTCTAAAGTAGACCTATTCATGGGTCGGGCTGAATCTATTCTAAAAGTGGGAGGATTTGAGAAAAATATACGCTTGAAAAATGGGCTTAAGCATAAAAATAAGATCTATTTAAAAAATAGGCCGGGCCTTGTGTAAGGTCTTTTTTAGCTTGAGCCTGACCCAAATATGCAAAAAAAAAAAAAAAAACATGCTACTTTTGTTGTTGTTTTTATTGTTTTGTTGCTATTTTCTTTTTCTTTTTCACTATTTTGTTACTGTTTCACCATTATGTTGCTACTATTTTGTTGTTATTGTTTGAATATTATATAACTCTTGTTTTATTGTTAATTTTGTTACTATTTTAGAAGTATTTGCTTATTAAGTTGCACCTATCTTAGTGTTATATATATATATATATTAATTTATTTTAAATTTGTTGGGAGACATTTATTTTGATATTTTTAGTATTTTTGATGTATTATATATATTTTAAAAATTATATAAAAAATTAATACAGATGGGTCGAGTTTTAGCATTTTTATCCAAATCGGGCCTAGGCAAAGTTCTATGCTATTTTTCGAGCTGGGCTTAACGTAATATCACGATTTTGGGCTTAGTCGGAACGACTACAAATCCGATGAGAAAATTTTCATTTTTATTGTATTTTTATGGTCTACGATTTCACGGAATGATTTCATGAAAATTTCGTTCGAAAATTTCGACGTTTGGGAACTCAATTTAGAAAAAGGACTAAATTGTAAAAAGTGCAAAAGTTGAGTTTTATATGTTAGAGATGTCTAATTGTCATGAAATTTTAAATGGGAGGTCCTTAAATGATAATTAAACCATTTTATAACTTTTTGGACAAAAATGACCTTGGTTGGGTAAAATTTGAAAGAATAGTAAAAAGGGCATTTTGGTCATTTAGGGATAAAATGAATTAAAAGACAAATTTTAAACCCCAAATGTGTCCCTTTCTTCTTGCTACAGCAGAATGTACCAAGAGCAGCCATGGTTAGGGTTTGTCCAAGCTTTCAAGCTTAATAGTAAGTGATTCCGAGCTCTGTTTTTAATGTTCTATATATTTTTGAAATCCCGGTAACATGATCTGCTCATTTCTACCATTATTTTGAGCTAGGATTTATGTTTAAAAATTTACCCATGAATGATATGCATGTATTTTGATGTTTAATGGTAGAATATGAAGCTTGAAATTGTGTTAAACAACTTTTGCTAAGCGATTTTACGTGAAAACGAGTAAAACGACATAATCGGTAAAAATACCTAATGTTCATAAGTACATGTTAGAGTGAGAATTTTATGTTTCCATAGAAGGGAAAAATGATCAGCATGTCATAAAACATAAGAAAATAGGAAGAAGTTTAATTTCCGAACCTTGGGGCAAAAGTGCAAATATGCAAAAGTTTAGGGGTCAAAATGCAAATTTGTAAAAAAATGATTTTTAGACCCATATGAATAGTGTGAGTAATTATTAGGCTAAATGTGATATTATAGATCAAGGAAATCGAGATTTGGGCTTAAATCGGGAAAATACAAGGTTATGGACTAGATTGGTAAATTGTCATTTCTAGATCCGAGGTAAGTTCGCGTGACTTAATAAGTCTATTATTCATAATATTATTGATATACATGAAATATAATTTGCTATAATTGTATTGAATTTGATGTTAATAGAAATTTGATCGGATGTGATATTTAAAAGAAATTGGTGATTACTGAGAATATGAGATCTTGCATATGTTGCAATAAAGGTTGTCCCTAAAGGATAATTTTTAATCTCATTATGAAAAGGAAATGTACACCTTGTGTGTATAATGTGAAAAGTGGTAGCTTCGGCTACCTAATTAGTGAAAAGTGGCAGCTTCGGCTACCTGATCAATGAAAAATGGTAGCTTCGACTACCTGATCAGTGAAAAGTAGTAGCTTCGGCTACCTGATTAGTGAAAAGTGGTAGCTTCAGCTATCGAATGTGAAAATGGATAGCTTCGGCTATCGAATGTGAAAAGGGATAGCTTCGGCTATCAAATGTGAAAAGGGATAGCTTTCGCTGTCGAATGTGAAAAGGGATAGCTTCGGCTATCAAATGTAAAAAGGGATAGCTTCGGCTATCGAATTTGGAAAGGAAAGGTATACTTTGTGTATACCATATGAAAAGGAAAGGTATACTTTGTGTATAACACTTGGAAAGAAACGTACACCTCGAGTGTACAACTGGAAAAGGAAAGGCCCATCAGAAATTCAATGGGTATTATAATGAATAATGCGATGAGAGTCTCAAGATAGGCGTGATGATAAAGGTAAAGTTAATTGATATGCTATGGATATGTACAGGTACGTACATTATACTCATAAATGATGCCTTATTGAAATGTGATAAATGATGAGTGTTTAATTCATGCATATATATGTGTATACATGATGAACAAGTGCAAAGATTTGAAAGATGAATCATCCTCATGCTTATGATTATTAATTGTGTTGCAATATCATGTTAACCTACATTGTGTAATTGAATATGAGATTTATGAAATAATGAGTCCATGATCAATGTGACAATGGAATTATGATAGCTATTGTGATTTTTGCACTGAAACAGTGTTGAACAGTAGCAGTAGCCCGACTTTGAAAAATCACCATAAATGGTGGAAGTCGAATTAGAGGCTAAATAATATAGGAAATTAAAGCTTAATGAGTCTAGTTTCACATAAAGGAAACAATGTGAGCAAAATAATTTTTTATTATGAGATATTTGAATTCTTGTGAGACAATGTCAGAATGAGTTCGAAATCCCCTGTTCTGACTTGGGAAAATCACTAGAAATTGTAAAAAAATAATTATGAGTTAAAAATCATATATATAAAATCCTTAATGAGTATAATTTCAGGATAAAGAGACGGGAACATTATCCGAGTCTCGCACTATGAGATAAATAAATTTTAGTGAAGAAAGGTTGAAGTTGTCAAACAGCAAAAAAGGGGAAACTTTGAATAATAAACTGTACTTATTGGAAGAACCAAAAATTCTGAAAATTTTATGGTGGAAAGATATATGAGTCTAGTTTTTGGAAAAATTTATGGATATTAATTTGGAGTTCCGTAACTCCAGATATAAATGATTTAGTGACTATGACTCAAGAAAACAGCTTAACCAGAACATGTGTAAATGTACAATTGGGATAGTTTTACTATGGAAAGCATGTTAGTAAATTGCTTATTATTTTCATGCGAGCTTACTAATCGTAAAGCTTACCCCCTCCTTTCCATTTCTTTTAGTGTTGTCAGGTTAGCTCAAGGTTGGAGATCGTCGGAGGCAGCATCACACTATCAAGCCAACACCTTGAGAGTATAAACACATATGCTAGAATTATCAAGTGAGTGACATGTATAGGGATCTAATTTTATAACATGTGTTATTATAATTTGGCTAAATATATTGGTCTTTAGTGAGCTAATGATTTTGACTTATAAATCTTGCTATTCATGTTATGTCTGATATTGGTGATGTGAATATACTTGTGTGCCATGCATGGTTGGTAATATGTTATGTGTTGTTGTGAGAATGTCATGCTTGTGTCTTGATTGTGGATATATAATTACTCAAATATCCCATGTTAATTGCTATGAAAATATATAAGTGTATGTAGGTAATTAAGGGTGACAATTGGCTTGGAAAATAGCCTTGAAATTATCCACACGGATAGATACACGGACGTGTGTAACCACACGGCACAATCCACATGGGCGTGTGACTCTCCGAAGTAAGAAAATTAGTTAAGTTGCCCATAGATTTTCAAAGTTCTTGGTTTAGTTCCGAACCACCCCAATGTATGTTATAGGCTTCGAAGGCCTGTATAAGGGACGATATGTATGTGTTTAAGATGTTTTAATTTTGGACAAAAACTTTGTGGCCCGATTTTGCATGTTGTGAATGTTTAAGTCCGATAACGCCTTGAACCCTGTCCCGGCGTTGGATACGGGTGAGGGAGTGTTACATTAACAAACAGGGCTAAACTTTTGGTTGGACTCAGCTTGGCCTATGGACACCTTTAGTCTAGAGGCGATCATGGGTTGGACCAGGTTCAACAGAATCTTAGGTCCATTTTCTAGGCTCAGGTCTAACTCGAATAAATGGGCCTAAAATTTTGTCTAAGCTTGGCTCGGCCTGTCTGTATTACAATTTTTTATATTATTATTTTTATATAAAAATAAATTTAAAAATATATAATACATCAAATACACTAAAAACATTAAAATAAATGTTTCCCAACAAATTGAAAATAAATAAAAAAATATTTCTATTTAAATAACACTAAGATATATGTAACTTAACATGTAAATTCCTCTAAAATAATAGCAAAATTAACAATAAAACAAACGTTATACAATATCCAAATAATAACAATAAAACAGTAAAAATAGTGAAATAATAGCAAAACAACAACATATTTATTTTTTTACAAATTCGGATCGGCTAGGCCCGGGCAAAAAAAAGCTTACCTGAGGCCCGACCTGTTTAGAAAACGAGCCTTATTTTTTTGCCCAAGCCTATTTTTCGGACCTATATTTTTTGCCTAAACCCTCCCGTTTTTCAACCAGGTCGAACAACTCAGCTCATGATCAAGTCTAATACTATCATAATATGAATGAAAAAAATTATACCAGAATATATTTTCTAAAAAATTATTTTCAATTAAATCAAGTGAGGCTTTGTTTGGTTGAAATAGCAAAATTAAAGCTATAGCGGTTTCAATATTTTAAGTTCAATTCTTACTATTTGTGGATTTATTTTGACTTTATAGATTTAATAAAGTAAAACTGAAGATGAGGAGGAGAATAAAATTTATGTAGAAGATTTTAAAATATTTATTTTTACTTAAAATTTCATTTTAAATTATGCAATATGTTATTTAACAACAAAATTAATGATTTTAATAATATAAAGATGTAATTATTTCCTTAATAGTTTGGGGATGTTTAACAACTAAATTAATGATATAACCTTAATAGTTTGGGGATGTTTAAGGATTAATTTAAAATGAGGGTATGTTTACTACAATTAACTCATTTTTTTACTCTCTCAGAATTTTTTTCCTAATTATTTCCTTTTCGTTGTCCCCTCTCTTTTCTTCTTTCCTTGCTTTCTTCTTTCTCATCAACTCCAGATGAAGATTCTATGGTTATTTGGTTGATAGGAATTAATATTGACTTCATTTTTTTATGTTGGGGAGAAAGTTTTTAAGTTGCAGTAATCATTTTGTCATTCATCAAGCTTCTGCCTTATGCACCCTAATATCCAGAAATGGCTCCTTTGATTTCCAAATATTGCTAGCAATACAGCTTCTAGGAAGTTAAAAAGTAGCTTGTGTGATCTCGTTATTTGGCAGTTGTTATGTCTATATTCTTTTGTTTTTGGATTCTGTATTTTGTTATTTCGCTAAACATACTTCACTTTGTTTCACACTGATGTGGCTCTCTTTCTCTTCATCTCCATCTATTTACTTTCCTTTTTCCAGAATGTTTATGCATTAAGCATTAGAAGAGTCTTACTTTGTTTGAGGCAGCAAAATGGAATTCACATGTTATATGCTCTTTCTTAGTCTAGAAATATTAAAATTCTATTTCATAATTGTATTATTGTTGAACCTTGAAGTGCTGATGGTAGCCATAACTGATTCCAGTACAAGATAATTGTAAACTAAAGATGGAATCTGTATTCGTAGTTGTTTGCTTTACCTATGGTGGTAGAGTATCTCAAGTGGTCAAGACTAAGAACGTCAATCAAATTACCTAATTGTAAGCCAGTGTTTGAGAATTCTCTTCTACAATTAATGGAGAAGAAGAAAGAAAGGAGAGAAGAAGAGAGGGGGAAAAAGGAAAAAAATGTAAAAACACGAAAATGAAATGTGAAAATAATTAAATATTTTAAAGTTTATATGGTCAAAATTTCTTTCAACAAATATAACGCTTGGCTACCAATTCTAAAAAAAAAAAAAAAATTAAGTACCAATAACAAATTACTATTATAGTAGTGAAACTTTGTGATTGGCCTGGCCATGTCTCGTAGTCATACAACGATGCAATCCTTTCGCAAAGCAGTCTTGTGAGATTTTTTCAACAAAAACTTCGATTAATGAAGCTATACAAATTACGGAATTTCATAAGTTCATTCGGGATACAATATTGTCATGAAGGGAGGCAACAGCCACCGATACTTTTCTTTGCTATCTAATCAGCAACTTTGTTCCCGGTGCGAACATGTTGGAAACAAATAGAACCAATGTTAGACGTATGGGAAACAATATCCCCAATGATAGTCGAGACCTCCCACAATATTCTCATCTTTTCGCGGATCATTTTAATGGTTTTGAAGCTGTCAGATTCGATAATGACATTTTGCCATCTGTTGCGATATATCAACAAGAAACCTAACCTTATCGCCAAGGTTTCAGTCACAAACACATTTAACGACCTCGCTTGTGCTTTGATTCCGTCGATAACATCACCGTTGCTACTCCTCGCAATAGCCACATTGGAAACACCCATAAAGGAGGCATCACAATTGATCTTAATAGCATTAAGAGAAGGAGGAGGAGACCAAACAACATCTTGGTTCCTAGTCCTAGTATCAGTCCGGTTAAAGGAATTAGCAGCCTCCGAAAACTCAAGAAAGTCGTCCATGGGTTCATTCCATAACTGAATTGGGTTGACAGATACACCTCGAAAATCTCAATTATTCTGAGCTTTCCAAATATTCCAGCATAACCAGGCAATGATGCTGGTACCGAAAAAAGCACCAAAATTAGTCAACTCTTGATTGATCTTTATCCACCCATTGACAAAGGAACCCAACCCCATTAAGGCCGGAGTATAATGAAAAGATGAAGCTCTCCAAACAGCTTGGGTGAAAGGGCAGAAAAATAAGATACGTTCTAAAGATTCACAACCCGCTCTGCATCTCATACAACTTATGGATTTTGTGTGATGTGTAACGACCAAAATTTACTGTTATTGAAAAGTGTATTTTCAGTTCTCCGTTTTTGAAAAACAGATTTGTAAATATTTATTAAAAATATTTACAAAATTAGTTGTGTGATTAATTAGGTTTTGGTTAGGTGAATTTGTATATAGAGTAATTAGGTATAAGGACTAGATTGTAAATAGGGCAAAAATTAAATTATATAATAGAAAAAAGTAAAGGGGCTAAATTAATAATTAAATCATATCTAACAAGTGTATGGTAATAAATGAATACATATGTACTAACAGCATACACATGTATAAAAAAATAATAAATAAGTATTACTTAGTATTTAAGTATAAATATATATTATAAAATATTATATTATATTAGTTTAATAATAATAACAAAATAAATAAAGTAAATAAAAGAATAAAGAAGCAAAAAGAAAAAGAAAGAACAGAAGTTGAAACGAAAAAGGGAGAAAGAAAAGAGAAAGAAAAAGAAAAAAAAGAAAAATTAAGGTTTTGAGGTTTAAATTTAAATTGGTAAGCTAATTTAATCTATTTTTTTGAAATTTTTATGTTTTTAAAATCCTAGAATAAAATACTATTTGATTTATTTTGAAATTTTAGAAGTTAATGAATTTTTAGATGTTGTTCATGTTGAATAAATTGAAGTATTAGGGGTTAAATTGATAGAATTTCAAGTTAGAATAGAGAAAAGGATTGAATTGTAAAATAAATTATAAGTTTTGAAGTAATAGGGGCTAAATTGTAAAAATTTGAAATTTAGGATTTTATTGTGAAATTAGATAGTTAAGTTTAGTTTTAAGTGGAAATTGAATGAAAATAAAGAATAAATTGTGAAGAAAATGGAGTCAAATTTGATTAAGGACTAAGTTGAAATGTAGACAAAAGTTGAATAAAAATTTAAAATATTCAATGTGAAATGGTGTTGTATTGATAATTTTTAATTGTTTCAATTCCGTAGCTAACGTCGTGCCCGAAACATCGACAAAGAAGGGAAAAGAGAAAATCGACGAAGAGTGACTTGAAAATTATTGTTTGTATTTCTATAATCCGAACTTAATATATAATTATTGAATTTATTACTCAATGTGTATGGTAAGTAGATTGGGGTAAGTAATTGATATTGTGATATTGAATTGAATAGAATTGAATTATGAACATATGTGATTATTTGAATTGGAATGAATATTGATTGAAATGGAAAAGTAAGATTTGAAAACCCTATTAACTGTATCGGGTTGAGTCGGATATAGTTGGCATATCATAGGATTGGAAGTGTTCAAGGATACTTCGACTTCGAGTCAATGAGACACTGGGTGTCAAAATATTACTTCGAATAATTTCGATGAGGTACTGGGTACCAACTTACTTCGGCATGGCCGATGAGACACTGAGTGTCAATCTATTACTTCGAATTATCCGATGAGGCACTGAATGCCAAACTGGTGTGCTTTGGTTGGATCCGTGTATCTGCTAAAGTCCAAGTCA
Organism: Gossypium longicalyx; assembly: GCA_025698465.1. Taxonomy (NCBI): domain Eukaryota; kingdom Viridiplantae; phylum Streptophyta; class Magnoliopsida; order Malvales; family Malvaceae; genus Gossypium; species Gossypium longicalyx. The sequence continues at coordinate 7,179,145 of CM047005.1, forward strand.
TGTTAATAGGGGAGTATAATGAATTGGCAAATTGATCGATACTGAATGATATTGTCAGTGAATTGGAATTGAAATTGAATAGTGAAATGATCTATGCAAATGATATACATGAACCATGGGTTCATGAATGGAAATTCTTATAGTTGAATGATGTATGACCATAAGGAGAAAAGCTATTTGAAATAGATATTGATGAGAAATAAGTTAATGTATAAATTGATTTATTGAATGAATAATGCTTCTGTTAAGTTAAATACGCATGTTATATTATGATATTTTTTTAAAGTGTTCAGATTATAGAAATACCACTGAGTTTATACTCAGCGTACGGTTTATTTTCTGTGCACAGGTTAGGTTAAAGTTGAATTGCCGAATTAGCATCCAAAATTGATCCCAAACTCAAAACGTGATGATGTATGTTTCTTTTTTATGATGGCATATACCTAGGATGTTATGTATGTCATTTTGGGAAAGTAAATGTAATGATGTTAAATGATGATAATGGTTCCTTTTATATACAATTATATGTGTTATGATGTGGTTTAATGTGGTAAGTTAAAGTTAATGCATAAATAGATATGAAATGGGCAAAATTAGGGTTAAATGGTATGAAAATTTGAATTAGTTTAAAAGGTGTTTTAATGAATTATTTGAACAATATATGTGAAACACTTATGAGAGTATATTAGTTAGTTCTTTAGATTAATAGTTTCAACATGTTTTAAAGGTGTTTGATTGTGTTTTGGATTGGTTGAACAATTAGTTATTGAGTTGCTTGTGGTTTAAGTTTGCAGGGTTGGTAAACTTATTGTTTAAGGTTCATTTTGAGTCCACACGGCTAGACACACGAGTGTGTGACGGAACCATGTGAGACACACGGCTATCATATGGGCGTGTGGTTAGACCGTATGTCTCCTGCAACTTTAAATTTTCAAAACAGAATACTCAGGTATTACCACACGGGCAGAGACATAGGCGTGTGTCTCAGCCGTGTGAGGAACACGGCCTAGTACATGGGCATGTGCCCTGACCATGTGAAAACTGCACTTAATTTTCGAAAAATAAATTTACCACACGGCTTAGCACACGGGTGTGTAACTTGGCCGTGTGAGATAAGTCAAGGAGTTACACGGGGTAGAACACGGCTTGAAGCACGGGCATGTCACACGGGCGTGTCCCTTGGTTACACGGACGTGTGTGTCTGCACTTTAAAAAATAAAATTTAAAAAAAAATCTCAGAGAACTCAAATTAGTCCCGATTTGTTTTTAATTCGTATTTAGGGTCTCGAAGGCCTATAAAAGAGATAATAATATTAATTTATGATATGTATGTTTATTGAATTGTTTAATATTGTAATTGTTCTGAAAGTCCGATAATGCTCTGTAACCTTGTTCTGACGACGGATAAGGGTTAAGGGGTGTTACATGGTGTTTTTGAACTAAGTTTTCATTGGAGGCTAAGGCATTGTGACGAGTCCTCCAAATCAATGTTTTTATCTTTTGTGGAGTCTTGAGATTCCAAATATTCCTCCAATCGAATCCTTGAAAGTGATGGCTCGAACTAGAGCCAATTGGTAGAGGATTTCCAACATTGTATATTCTATGAGAAGAATGGTGCCAAATAAGTTTATCTTCTTGATCAGCTCCTCCAATCGGGATCATGGAAATGGCCTTTCGTTCATCTTTGTTGAAACAAGCTCGAAATAATTGAAAGTTCCATTGTCTACCACAAGGTGAAACAAAATGTTTAACAAGCACCAGTCCCTCTCCCTCTGATTGTGATGTGGAAAGCATAAAGTTTGTTGTTGTTGGGATCCATTTCTCCTCCCAAATTAGAATATCTTCCCCATTTCCGATATTCCACCTCAGCCCTTTTTCAAGAAAAACCAACCCTTTGTAAATGCTATTCCATGTTCATGAGTAGCCTCTGCCTTTTCAAGTTTTAGCATACGATGAATTCAAAAAATAAATGGCTTTAAGAATCTCAGCCCATCTAGCCTTTGGTTCTTGTAACATTCTCCAAGCTTGTTTTGCAAAAAGCACCGCATTAAAGGGTTGGAAATTTCTAAACCCATCTCGCCTTTCTTCTTTTGAGTTGCAAGTTTGTCCTATGACATCCACCGTATTGAGTTCTTGGTGGCATCTAATCCAATCCACCAAAATTTATTAAGCAATACGTTCAGTTCATTACAAAATAACGAGGACTTTGAAACATTGCATTATGTACATAGCTGACACCACCGATTTGATTAGAACTTGGGCCCTACTTGTGATAGAAGTATCTCTTTCCTACTACCAATTTTTCTAGAGGGAAGTGAGAGCCTCTTTTCTCCCCTCCCCTAAATGGAAGGCAAACCTAATTACTTAGAATCTTCTAACATTCGATACATATTTTGAGTTCCACAGGTTGAACCGATAGTATCCGAATAAGTGTTAGTGGAGAAGAAAAATGGATGATTTGTCTTAACTCACCATTTGCCCCGTGGCATTTTGGAAAAGAGAAACAATCATGTATGGTTACAACATTGGTGCAATTAGCCTTGCAGAATAATAAACAATCATCCGCAAATAGGAGATGAGTAATTGGTAGACATTACCGTGTGATTTGTAGCTTTAGTAGTTATAGTTGAGAATCCGTTTGCAATTAAATTGAATAAGCTTGGCGATAGCGAATCTCCCTGGCGTATTCCTCTCCTTGGAATAAAAGCTCCGATTTCCTCTCCATCAACCTTAATCGAGAAGGATGTAAATATGACACACATCATAACTCTTTATATCCAAAAGTTACAGAATCGGTTTTAATCTAGCTATGAGGATGTGAGCAATGATCTTGTAAATGAAGTTGTAACAACCTATAGGTCGGAAATCACTAACATATTCTAGGTTTGTAACCTTCGGATCAAAAATGAGATTGGTAGCATTAACAACTTGTGGCACGGTGTTATTAATGAAGAAATCTTGAACCAAAATACAAACCTCAACTTTGATAACATCTTAATATCATTAAAAAAATATATCGATAAATTTAGGGGTGTTAAAATTTCGGTTAAAATCGAATTAACCGATCGAATCGACTTAATTCGGTTAATCAGTTGGTGGCCAAACTTAGTTCTAGAGGCGAATCTAGGAGGGTGGCATGGCCCCGACCCCCCTAAAATAGAAAATTGCTATTTTGGCCTCTAATTTTTTTAAAATTTTAAATTAGTAAAGGTAAAATTGTACTTTGGCCCCCTTAAAATTATAAAAATTTGATTTAATCCTTTAAAAATTATAAAGATATAGACTATAAAAAAATTAAAATTTCATTCAGCCCCCCCTAAAAAGTTGTTTTAGCTTCGCCCCTACTTAGTTCGGTCGGAGGTCGGTTAATGATTTTTTAAAATTTTAATTATCGGTTAATACGGTTCGAAATCGAGTAATCAATCGAATCAACTAAACTTAATAATTAATATTATATATTAATTTTAAGATTTATGTAATGTTTCAATATATAAATTTTCGGTTAATTCAGTCAACTTTGAAGAGAAAAATATATATTAGTGAAAGCTTGATTTCCTTTTCAGTCACGTTGGCCTGTAGATTTTCATTCATTTCACTCGTGACTACAGTATCTATTCGCAAGTAACTCTTCCAATGTAGGGCATGGGTCGTATAGTGATTCAAAATAGTATGAAATGGCATGTTTGGTTTGGTTTGGTTTGGTTTACAACTGGTAAATGGAAATTGGAAATAACTTTATGATAGAATGGGAATCCCTATCACAAAGCAGCCACAAAGGCTTCTTTTTCTTTTTGAAATTAAAGCTTATTCAATGGGGGCGGGGCCCTTGTGCAAAGCCGCCAAGTGTGAAATCCTTGTTCAACGCGGCTAGTGGTAATTGAGCCCATGTCCCTTGTTTGCGGAAATTTTTAGATTCCATTATAATAAAAAGTAAGACAAATTGTTATCGTCTTCATAAGGGCAAAAGTTTTCACCACTAAAAAGTATCACATAACTTTTTGAGGTGTATTTGTATTTTCTCTAATGATGTCAAGCTCTGTAAAAAAAAATTGTTTTAGCACTCATTTTGACTAAATTGAAATTATTTAGATTGTAATAACAAATTAAATCAACAAAATTATATTAATATAAATAGTAAATACACAAAAATTTTCGATCAGGATGTATAAACTTAGTCTCCCCTATTAATTTATCATGTAAAATTAAATTTAAGGTGTATTTGAATTTAAGTTTATTTTTAATGCAGTGTATTTAATTTTTTTTCATGCTATAATATCATTATAATATTTAATCTCATTATTATCTTTATTTTTACACTAACCGATAAACACGAACCATCCATCATCCAGCAAAGTAGTTAATTTTGAGATAAAATCCTACATCCTTAGGCAATATATATATATATATATATATATCATCCTATTTCGTTATTCTCTTGATAGGCCTAAAATTTAATAATTGAGATAGAACCATATATTCTTCAAGTTGCCCCTCCATATGTTTTCAAAGAAAAGTCTTGGTTTCTAATTCATCATCATCTTTTTCCCCTTTTCGAGAAAAACAAATAACTTATGGGTTGCTTCAGTGATAAAAATCAAATCTTAACAAACTCAACTCAAGTTGAGCCAAAACAAAAATAAAAAATTCTCAAGTAAAGAATCAATTTAATAGTTCTTAAAATGATAAAAAAAATTTTAACCCCATATTTTCTTCTCAAACGCACGTCGTAATGACTATTTCTTGACCCAGAATCCATTTAGCTTAAAACCTCTTCCTTTCCACAACATCAACAGCACTTCTGCTTAATTTTGATCTTTGTTTATCCAAGTTTTTACCAGCTACTCTTCATCTCAGTTTTGCAGCTCCATCTCCAGGAATCCAACGCCCCCACTTTATACGCCTCAATTACTGTACTGTGTGCGTGAGCTCGCGAATACAGTTTCCATGGCGGAGCATGTTAAACATGTTCTTGGTGATCAAACAATTCATGGTTGCTTCCCAAAGGTTGGTGTTGGACGCCTCAAGGGATTCGTCTCTACAACTACTATCTTCATATTCTTCTTCTTCCTCCTTGCTATTGCAGCTCTGCTTAATTGGATGGATATTGTAAGTCTCCCTCCAAACCTGTTGCTTACTCCCTCATGTTTAGTGAATTTATATATATTTATATCAAAGGCATTAGATTTCCATATCTTAGTAGAAGACTTTTTTCCCTTTTTGGTATACTTACTTCTCAGCCTATCATACAGGGTATTCCACTTGGGCAGGCACGAAGTTCTGAAATTCATCATGAGAGCGTTGAATTTCCTTTCAACTGCTCTAATTTAGTTAATTATCCGTCGGTGTTTGAGCCCAAAGAATCATCGACTAATGGAACTTGCCCAGACTACTTCCGGTGGATCCACCAAGATTTAAAGCAATGGAAGAGTACGAGGATTACAGAAGACATGATTGAAAGGGGAAAACCCAGTGCGGATTTCAGGCTCGTCATTGTCAACGGAACGGCTTATGTGGAGAGGTACAGAATATCATATCAAACCAGAGATGTATTTACAATATGGGGCATTTTGCAACTCTTAAGGTTGTACCCTGGAAAAGTACCCGACTTGGACCTTTTGTTCTTTTGTGGAGACGATACTGTGATCAAGAAAAGAAACTACAAAGGACGCTATGCTGCATTAGCACCGCCGGTGTTTCATTACTGTGGAGAGAAGGCAGCACTGGACATTGTGTTCCCTGACTGGACCTTCTGGGGATGGTATAGTATTACTGTTAGATTCTTTGCCCGTTTTATTTACATACCCTGTTCATGTTTTTAACTCGTATTACCACAACAGATTTCTAATGCAGAAAAAAAAGAGGCAAATGTTTGATTTTTTTTCACCTGCAATTAGCTAGCTAATCATATTTGCTTTGCTTTGTTGTGGCAGGGGAGAGGTTAATATAAAGCCATGGGAGGAGACGTTGAGAGCAATAAAGAAAGGGAATGAGAGGATCAAATGGGAAAAGAGGGAGCCTTATGCCTACTGGAAGGGTAATCCACTAGTTTCTAGAGATAGGAGGCTAAGTTTTATGAAATGCAACCTTTCAGCTAAACACGACTGGAATGTTCGGCTTTATAAGCAGGTACTTCCTGAAATATTATGTTTGCTTTTTTCTTTCTTAATGCCAAGCCAAATGGTTAGCTCTGTAACTGACTTGTTAATTCAGGATTGGGGTCAAGAAATCCAAGGAGGTTTCAAGCATTCTAAATTGGAAGATCAATGCACCCATAGGTATATAAGAAACCCTTTTTTCTTCTCATTTCAATTTTAAACAACTTTGACTCTAATGAGATTTTGAACTTTGCTGTGTACAATCGATATCAAGATATAAAATTTATATAGAAGGAGTGACATGGTCTGTAAGTGAGAAGTACATACTGGCATGCGACAGCATGACCTTGATGATACAGCCTAAATACTATGATTTCTTCTCGAGAAGCATGGTGCCGATGCAGCATTTCTGGCCTATTCGTCGCAAAAACAGATGCAAACATCTTAAGTTTGCAGTTGAATGGGGCAATAATCACCCTCACGAGGTATGATGCCCAGCAAATGAAAACTTGGATTCTAATGAGTTCAATCATTTAGTTCTCATAAGAAATATAGACCCTTGCCTTGATTTCATTCCATAAATTTGCAGGCAGAGGCCATAGGGAAAGCAGGAAGCAAATTTATCGAAGAGGCTTTGACAATGCGAAACGTGTATGATTACATGTTCCATTTGTTGAACGAATACTCTAAACTCTTGAAGTTTAAACCAACAATACCTCCAAATGCCCAAAAGCTCTGCTCCGAAACCACGGAGCAAGGTTTATGGAAGGAATTCATGGTGCAGTCAATGGTGAAGTCTCCTAGTGATAAACCTCCATGTGCATTGCCTCCCCCATTTGAACCTCAAGCCATTCGAGCTTCTCTGGACGCAAAAGAGAATAAAACTAGGCAAACGGAGACGTGGGAAACGGAGTACTGGAAAAAACTAAAACATAAGAAGCATTAGATGGTTAGAAACCAAACCTCTTTAATTAGTTTAGCCAATTAAGAAAATATCATTATATTCCAGGCTACAGCAGCTAAAGCATGGTGTTTATATGTTACACATAACAGTCTCAAAGTTCGAAGAGCTATGGGATCATATTAGTGAGTTGAAATTTAGTAGCGAGAGGAGAGGACGGACAGTTCATAGTTTAATTCTGGAACCTCTGATTTTAATGATTTTATTGATCACTGTGAACTGTTGGATTGGGCAAAAGATTCTCCTGGTTTGGTGGATGGCGTCAACCATTTGGAGTGTCTGATTAACGAGAAATAAAGCTTTGGAAGGTAGAAGAAATTATTCATTTGGCAATACGTAGAGCTTTCCACTGGATGGGGTGATCTTAGCTGGAACTTGGTGGTGGCAGAGTGTGTAAGGGTTAACTCGATGGGGAGGAGCTCCTCGGTTGGGCTGCTAGAAATTTAAGGTGGATGCGTCGGAGTCATGGAGCTAGTTTGTGCAAGGGTAAAAGGTGTACTCCGTCCGTGATCATGTTGTGTGGTTGGCACACTAGAATTTTTTGGTGATTAGCTCCTTGTTTATGGTATTTTTCACTGTTTCTTATCTCTTGTTCAGTTTTCATTTTGCTTGTATAGCTATTAGGTATTCTTTTCAAAGGTTAAAATATAAAATTCTATTGTTTAGTTTACAGAATGTAAAAGGAATGAAAAAAAGTTGTAAAATTTTACTGAGTTAACTATAAAAATATAGAAAAAAAATTAAGAAAAATAATAATATATTAAATATTAAATTTTGTGAACTAATAAATAGTTAATAATTAAAAATTCACTTATAATAATTAATTGGATAAATCAATATGGTTTAAATTATGTTTTTGTCAATAAACTCTAAGCCACTAACATTATCAATTTGTTATATTTTAAGCATTGAACTATATTAGTGTAACGGAAAGTTGACATAATACATCATCGTTTTATACAAAAATTTTGAGTTAAATTCTACTTTTAATTTTTAAAAATATTCATATTTGATAATGATAATTGTGACATATATTTGGGTATAAGAAATTAGTAATAATATTTTGAAAACATATTTGTACTCTCATGTAACATAAATTATTATTTTTCACTAAAGTTGCTGCATATTATAATTTTCTAGTAATGGAAAAAAGAGAAGAGGAAAACTTCATTTAAGAAAAGCCAAGCACCATAGCAAACTCCTCCTAACCCACTCCATCTTACGGAAACTACATTTTCAGTGAATACAAGATGCCTGTTTCATACAATATAACCAGCGATGGAAGTCTATATTAGTAGGTCATGTCAAGGTCCACTGGAAACTCGCACATATTCTTGCAGACATTATGAAACTGAGTACATCACTAAATATTTCTATTGAGCAACCTTCACACCACCTCACTCATACAGTACACAGATGATGAGGCAAGTGATCACAGCCACGGGACAACTTGCTAAGGATTGGGAAGCCTAATTACCTAATGTACAACTGTTTGCTAAATTTGCTTCTACCAGAAAAAAAAAAAGAAAGAAGGCCAAGCACCATGCGTTCATATATAAATAAACTCTATCTAATAATAATAATAATAATAATAATTGTTATATGATTATAATAAAAATAATCTAATTCAAAATCCTACCTTTATTATATAATAAGATTTTACATACATCTCAAAAGGAGATCGATTTTTTCTTCTTTATTACTGGACTAAAATTTTCTCTATCACGATTATATAATAAAATTTTACAGACATCTTAAAAGAGGATCAACTTTTTCTTCTCTATTACTAGACCAGAATCTCCTCCATCGTGATCCATTGATATAATGTATTAACAATAATAATAATAATAATAATAATATAGAATAAAAAAAAGGGACAACAAAAACGATAGTAGAGCATGAGTCATCATCACCCCGAAAAGAAAAGTCCTACATGATCTAGTACTTACGGGAGAAAATTAACATGAGAAAATGGTAATTAATTAATTAATTAATTGGGGACAAATGGCTTGTTATTGGTGATTAAACAAAAGTGCTTTTACACCCTGTTTTCGTCATCCTTCTTCTAGCAGACCCCTAAGCAATCTAATCAACGAATAAAAAACAGCAGTCATATTCTCGGCTTTTTTATAAAAATGTTCTAAAACTTTTTGTTATTTATGAAAATCATCCATTTTAAAAATTACGTAGGTAAATAACTCATTTTGAATAGTAGCTGTTAGCGATATTATTTCTATTAGCGTCACCACCTCCAACTTAAAAAAATAATTTTTTTAAATGCCGCTATTATCATTGACCATACCGAAGTGAAGTATAATTATATAAAATATTTAGGGGCCTAATAAAGTAATTATTTTTTTAGATTAGATGAAAATATGTGGCGCCATCCCTCAGCCGGCACAAGTTAAATGCTTTTATACTTTTGATTTATTTACATGTTAGGTTATTCCTCTTTTAAAATTAAATTAAAATAACCTTTAAAAAATATAAAAAAAAACTCTTTTTAAATTTTATTATTTTTTACAAACAATAATCTTAAAAAATCATATAAAATTAAATTACCTAAATATATCCTTAAAAAAATTTCTCAAATAAAAAAAAGAATTTAAAGCTTGAGAAAAATATATTTGGGTAATTTAAATAAAAATTTTATATAATTTTTTAAGTTTATTGCTGTTTAAAAAAAATGCTTTCTTTTTCTTCCTCACATCTCTCTGCTTTTTCGTCTAACCAAATCCTTAGACTTTTCCCTTCTAAGAAAAGCTTATTCAACTGTGCAAGTGGGCAGTGGCGATGAGAGTTGTAATTGTCGAGGATGCATAGTCCCTTCTCGTCCAGTGATTATGCAAAACCAAGTTTGACTGTTAGATAATATCCTATCTCAATTTTCTCTTCATAGGCCTAAAATTAATAATAGCCGAAATTTTAGGTTCATAAAAATTGGGATCATGATGCATAGTCCCTTCTTGTCCAGTGGTTATATGAAAACTAAATTTGACTATTAGATAATATCCTATCTCAATTTTCTCGTCATTGGCCTAAAATTAATAATTGAGACTCCGAAACTATAATAAAATAATTACAAAAGTTTTTATATAATTCGTTTTACATAAAATATGAGATATTTATTTTTGTAATTGAATATAATTTATGTAATTCAGTAATGTTTTATCTAATTTTTTATTCGATAATATTTTTTTAATTAAATAATGTCTTGTGTAAGTACTAAAGAATTATAATAATTTGTATAATTGAACCTCCCTAAAATCTCACCCTCTAAATTTTCATCCTCGACCTAAAAATAGAGGTGTTTTTGGGTCGGGCCGGGCCGGGTTCGGATCGGGCTCAACTAAAAAAATCATGCATTTTTATTGGGCTCGGGCCGGGCCTAAAATTTTACCCAAGCCCAACCCGGATAAAAATACTAAAACTCGGGCCTAGCCCGGCCCGCCGGTATTAATTTTTATATTATTTTATTATTATTTTTAAATATATATAATACATAAAAAATATCAAAATAAATATTTCCCAACAAATTGAAAATAAATTTTGAAAAATATGTAGACTTAAATAACACTAAGATAAATGCAACTTAACAAGCAATTGCTTTTAAAATAATAAAAAAATTAACAAATGCCTTTAAAATAATAAGAAAATTAACAATAAAATAAATTTTATACAATATCCAAACAATAACAACAAAATAATAGCAATATAATAGTAAAATGGTAGCAAAATATGGACAAAACAACAAGAAAATAACATTCAAAAAAAAATATGCAGATTTTTTTGTCCTTTAGTGAATTCGGGCCGGGCTGGGCCGGGCTCGAGCTAAAAATATCTTATCCGAGGCCCGATCCATTTTTTAAACGGGCCTTATTTTTTTGTCTAAGCCCATTTTTCGGGCCTATATTTTTACCCAAACCCTCCCACATTTCGGGCGGGCCTTCGGGTCGGGCCGGGTAGCCCGGCCCATACACACCTCTACCTAAAAAGCCAACCCTCTAATTCATCATCCTTATTGCCCTTAAAAATATATATATATATATATATATATATATAAATAAAATTTAGATTTAAAAAAAATTAGATTTAAATATGATAAAAGTGTTTAAATTATAATTTTTAATTTTGAAATATCGCGTGTCTATACTTGTAATGATTTATTAATCTTGATCTAATTATTGATGACACCATCTAAATTTGTAGTTAATAACACTAAAACAGTAACTATAGAAAAGATAAAATAATCTTTTTAGTCTTTAGCGTTTATATTTTTTAAAATTTTGTTTCTTACATTTTAAAATAAGAAATTAAAAACTAAAAAATTTTAAAAGTTCCATTTTTAAAAAACTTTTTATATTTTTATAATTTTTTTGAATATTTTTAAAAAATTCATGATTTTTGGAGATATAAATTTTTTTTGGAAGATTCTTTTTAAAAATTAAAGATTTAAAAACAAGAATTTTCAACAAGTTTTTCATATTTTCAAAAAAATCCTTAAAAAAGTATAATTTTCCAAAACTTATGAAAATTTTAAAAAATTTTTAAAATAAAAATACATATAATTTTTTTAAAAAATCAAGAAATTAAAAATATATAATAAATTAAAAAATATTTTTTTAAAAATTTAATTTTTAAAATAAAAATTGAGTGCCAAGAAGTTAATTTTACTTTTTATAATTGCCACATGGATAATGAAATTTTTGGGTGGTGTATTAATGAGACCAAAATTATTAAATCGTTAAAATAATTAAACATTTTAAAATTTTATAAATTATATATTTTTAAAAAAATTAAAAATAAAAATAATTAAACATTTTAGAAATTTAAAAATATATAAATTTTAAAAAATGAAAATTATAAAAAAATAGTTAATCTTTTAGAAAAAGTTGGTTAAACTTTAGAAAATTCAAAAAAATATTAAAAAACCACATATATATTCTAAAAAGATTTAAAAATAAATTAAAAATGACTGAGATTGAAAGTTATTCAAGGTTGACCTGTATTGACTGAGTGTTGATCGGCAATAAATGATTGTCGATCAAAGTCTAGTAAATATTCAATCAACATCAGTCAATTGGTCAAATGCCCGATAAACTTTTAATTTATTTTAAATTTTAAAATTTTTTGAATGTATTAGATTTTTTTTATTTTTTTGAATTTTTAAAAATTTTATCTAAATATATTTTAAAAAAATTTAACTAATCATTTTTCCTAATTTTTTTATAAAATTTAATTTTTTATAGAATTTATATATATATTTTTTGTAATTTTCTAAAATTTTTAGTACTTTTGAAATATATATATAGGATTTTTAGAATTTAAAAAAAATATTTTTTATTAAAATTTAAAAAAATTACATTTTAAATCGTTCTCAAAATTATAATTTTCATAGAATTTTTTAAAAAAAGAAAATACACATTTTTGAAGTATTTTAGTCCATGTGGAAGTGATGTACTGATGTTATGTTGACATAGACAGAAAAAATAAACCACACGGCATGCTTTGATAGGCGGGCCTGACCTTTGAGGGTTTTTTAATAACGCCGTTAACTGGAGGAATGAAAGAAGTGAAACAGTTGGAACGCGAAATGATGAGGAAGACCTAAAAAAAAAAATGTTAAATGTGATTAGATTAGAAGCATATTTAAACCTTGTTAAAGTCTCTGTCAAGGTTTCATCAAACTTCCAGACACCTCAAAAAGTCATTAGTTATGTCTTCGGAATTGAATTTTCATGTTAACCATCACAAGTCATGAATTACATCTAATATTTTTCAAATGAATTTAAGCCCATATTTTCTCCTCAAGGCACGTTGTAATGGAAACCTTCCCTTTCTACAATATCAAAAACACTGCTGCTTTGCTTACTTTTGACCTTGTGTTCTTTTTTTCCCCAAGTTTTTACCAGCTGATCATCTACCCCAGTTTTTGAGCTCCATCTCAAGGAATCCAACAGTTTCCATGGCGGAGCATGTTCATGCTGATCATTCGATTCATGTTTGCTTCTCCAAGGTTGATGTTGGACGCCTCAAGGGATTCGTCTCTACAACTACCATCTTCGTCTTCTTCTTCTTCCTCCTTGCTATTGCTGCTCTGCTTAATTGGATGAATTTTGTAAGTCTCCCCCAAAACTGTTGCGTACTCCATTACTTTAATCATTTTTAATGAATATAATCCCAGGAAAAACAATCAAGCATTATCATAGACTTTTTTTTTTGGTTCATGTATATAATTATAATTAAGCAGATTATTTCTAAAATTTATAATATGACCAATTTTTCTTTTATAATTTATAAAAAAGCCTAATTTGATAATTAAATTGAATTTTAAGAATTCAAATTACAATTTACATCCATCCATCGTCTTTCTCGACATGTGTATTAGACGTATGTTTAACGTAATTTGTTCATATAATTATTTTTAGAAATACCATAAAAAAAATTATTTACGATACATATTTATAGTTAAGAAAATGACTTGATCTACTGAATGATGTTTTGAGATTTCACAAATAAGGTATATCCCTTTAGAGTGGAATAAAAAAATAAAAATAAAAATTTTAACCGGAACTGAAATTTTACAATATTAGACTATCAAATACTAAGCAGCATCAAATTTTCATGAAAATTAATTCAAAGAATTTTTTTTTTTTGGGGGGGGGGGTTGGGGTCAACTTGTTTCTCAGCCTATCATAGGGGGCACTCCTCCACCACCACCACCACCACCACTAAGCTCTGAAATTCGTCATGAGAGGGTTGAATTTCCTCTCAACTGTTCTAATTTAGTTAACCATACGACGGTGTTTGAGCCCAAAGAATCATCCACTAATAAAACTTGCCCAGACTATTTCCGGTGGATCCACCAAGACTTAAAGCAGTGGAAAAGTTCGGGAATTACAAAAGACATGATTGAAAGGGGAAAACCCATTGCGGATTTCAGACTCGTCATTGTCAATGGAGAGGCTTATGTGGAGAGGTACATCAGGTCATTTCAAACCAGGGATCTGTTTACAATATGGGGTATTTTGCAGCTTCTAAGGTTGTACCCTGGAAAAGTACCAGATTTAGACCTTCTTTTCTATTGTGGGGACAACACTGTAATCATGAAAAGTGACTACAAAGGACGCTATGCTGCATTAGCACCGCCGGTGTTTCATTACTGTGGAGAGGAGGCAGCACTGGATATTGTGTTCCCTGATTGGTCCTTTTGGGGATGGTAATTTCTGCTACATCATTAACGACTTACACTATAGTATTAGAGTTGGATTGATTTACAAACCCTGTTATTGGATAATAATAAAAAGATTCACATGCCCCAACTTATAGTATCACAACAAATTGCTAATGAAGAAAAAGATTGCCATATGTTAAATATTTACACAGGTAATGATATTTAGTTTGCTTTGTTGTGGCAGGGTAGAGGTTAATATAAAGCCATGGGAGGAGCAATTGAGGGCAATAAAGAAAGAGAGGGAGAGGATCAAGTGGGAAAAGAGGGAACCTTATGCCTACTGGAAGGGTAACCCAACTTCTCCAGATAGGGGAGATCTTTTGAACTGCAACGTTTCAGATAAACACGACTGGAATGCTCGGCTTTATGTGCAGGTAATTCCTGAAAAATTATGTTTCTTCTTTGATGGGGGCAGGGCCAAGCCAAATGGGTAACTCTTGTTATTAATTCAGGATTGGGCTAAAGAAATCCAAGAAGGTTTCAAGCATTCTAAATTGGAAGATCAATGCACCCATAGGTATATACAATCACCTTTTTCTTCCCATTCTTATGGAAGTAAATTTCGACTTTAAACAACTTTCACCCTAATGACATTTTTAACTTTGTTGCGGTACAATCAATATCAAAGATATAAAATTTATATAGAAGGAAGGACGTGGTCCGTAAGTGAGAAATACATACTGGCATGCGATAGCATGACCTTGCTGGTAAACCCTAAATACTATGATTTCTTCTCGAGAAGCATGATGCCGATGCAGCATTTCTGGCCAATCCGCAACGAAAACAAATGCAGAGATCTTAAGTTTGCAGTTGAATGGGGCAATAATCACACTCACAAGGTGCTAATTCTCAGCAAATGAAAACATGGATTGCAACGAATTCAATCATTTAGTTATCATAAGAAATATATATACCCTTGCCTGAATTTCATTCCATAAATTTGCAGGCAGAGGCCATAGGAAAAGCAGGAAGCAAATTTATTGAAGAGGCTTTGACAATGCAAAACGTGTATGATTACATGTTCCATTTGTTGAACGAATACTCTAAACTCTTGAAGTTTAAACCGACAATACCTCCAAATGCCCGAAGACTCTGTTCCGAAACCACAGAGCAAGGCCTATTGAAGGAGTTCATGGTGCAGTCGATGGTGAAGTCTCCTAGTGATAAACTTCCATGTGCATTGCCTCCCCCATTTAAACCTCGAGCCATTAAAGCTTCTCTCAAGGCAAAAGACAAAATAGCTAGACAAGTGGAGACGTGGGAGACTGAATATTGGAAAAAACTAAAAGCATAAGCAGCATTAGATAGCTAGAAACCAAACCTCTCTTTCTCGTTTAGTTTTCATTAACTTCTTCAATTAGGTTAGCCAATTAAGAAAATATTCTTGTATTCCACACTACAGTTTGGTGCTTGTTAGCCAAAGTAACTTCCGCCTTTTTCTTTTTAAAACTACAAGCAGTTAGTCTACATAAATACCTATTTTTTGAATAGTTTTTACTTAGGGATAAAATTCCTATAAACTTTGAATATTATTTTAAAATATCTGTTAAGGTAGAGCTCACGTAAATTTTGAACTCACCTATTTGTTTGTATTTATATTTGAGGTTGCATGTATTTATAATATAGAGTCAAATCTTATTATTATTTTCATGTATATGTAATTTTCTGTTGTTATTAAATTATAAATAGATATAAACACTTTCAAAATAATATTTATGTAATTGTAAACAAAATTAAAATTCGATACTAACTCAATCTGACAGATAATTTAATATGAAATGGAAGTAGAATGCTTCGGTGGGGGGATTACTTCAATTTGATACAAGGATGGACCTGATCCGTCAGCCCAATGCATATTTCTGGAATGTGATCCAATGAAGGCCTTTGTTTGTATGACTTCTTAACCAAGGACATGGTGCCACTGCGGTGTTGGGTGGAATTGGGTAACCCACCCTTATCCTACTAACAAGTTTGGTTTTCTAAATTCTCAAATTTGGATAGCATTTTCCATCACCAGCCATAGGAATGGCTGTCCGCAAATTCATACAAAGCGATCTATTAATGTAATGTATATGATTACATGTGATCCGCTTATCAAGTGAGGAGTAATAGCATGCTCGCAACCTTGTAAATGGAAAAAGAAATTATGAAACATGTCCCGTGGTGATTGGACTTCCCATTATTAATTTAAATTTTAAACTCTAAAAACAAATACAAATAAAAGTACAACATGTTGATTGAGTTTCAGCTCGGTTGCTATGGGTTCGAGTGCACTGAAACGCATTATCCTCTATTTTATGAGTTAGGGAGAGGCTATAGATAGTTATAAGTATTGTGTCAAAAAGAACAAATATGATTAGAACTTATACTGGAATTATTCAAAAAATAATAATAAAATAAAAGTACAACATATGCCATAATAGAGGTTAGCCCAAGTTTGAGTCTAGCCTATGCAAGGTATTTAGATCAAATTTTCAAGTCTAGGTTTGACTCTCGAAAATGGGCTTCTTTTTTTTGCCCAAGTTGAGCCTAATTTAAGAAAAATAAACTTAGGTCTGGCCCAACTTGCTCATATTTGATTTTTTAGATTAGTTTTTATTTAAAAGTAATTTTTAAATATATATATATAATGCATTAAAAAAAGGCTAAAATAAAATTTTTCTTACACATTAAAAATTATTTATATTAAAAGACACTACCATAAATATAATAAATATTTTATTGTATTAGATATAAATTTTAAAAATTTATATTTTGGATTGGGTTATTTAGTTGGATAATTTTTTTTTTTTAGATTTTGGACAATGAATTTAATTGCTATTAGGTTAGTGATTTAATATAAATATAAAAATATATAATTATTATTTAATATATATAATTAATATAATTTTTTTATAACATAATATATTCTGGTCGGGTAAGGCTCTAAGTTAAAAAAATAATTGCCAAAGGCTTGACCTTATATAAAAAAACAAAACTTAGATTTTATCCAAATCTAATTTTCGGGCATCGTATTTTGTCTAAACTCTTCTTTTTTCGAACGGACCTTCAAACTTAGACGGGTGATCCAACCTATACACAAGTCTAATCACAAATAGTTAACTTCTTTTAAATTATTAATTATAGCAAATAATTACCATTTGGATAATATAATCTCTTAGTTTTTTTATTGATAGACTTAAAAATTAGGATAATTATTTAATACTAATACTGCACCTATTTATTTTTAAAATGTTTAAATATAACTGACAAAAACTAAAATTACAAAATTCCATCACACTAAATAATTATTCAAAAAAGTTGAATCAGTATTTCATTATCTTTGGCCCCTCCTCTCGCCTGAGAAAAATCAATAGCTTATGGTTTACGGAATTTAATTTCAGTGATGAAAGTCAAATCGTAACACTGCTGCTTGATATTGACCTTGTTTTTTTCTCCAAGCTTTCACTACCTGATCATCTCAGTTTTGCAGCTCCATCTCCACTTTATACGCTTGAATTACAGGTATCTTATAATCTTCGTTTTTTTTTTTTTCTATTTCTGTATATGATTAATGATTACTCTCATACAACAAGATCAGACTATGTTTTACATGCACGATCAAGTTTTTCAATTATTTATGATTTTAGAGATTGTTCTTTGATTTGTTTTCCTTGTGAATATGTATGATAAAAGTCTCCTTCAAACGTGTTGAATCATAAATATTTCTTAAGTCTTTGAATAAGTAACGTTAACATATATTGGTTTTGCGGAAACATTTATTTCTATGGTTTAATAATAGTAGTGGTTTAAAATGTAATTAAAAAGCTAGGACTGTATCCACGTCAACCAAAGTCTCTCCAAGCAAAAGTTAACCCTCCAAATTGAATCGGGTTGAATATTTAAGGCAATTTATAATGTCTTGCCTTATAGGGAGGATATGCATTTATATATATATATATACCAAGGCATTGAAGCAGGAATAGGGCTGTGGGGGAGCTTGGGAAATACGGTTTCTATGGCGGAGCATGTTAAAATATTTCAAGGGGTTAGGGCTTACGGTGATGAAGTCATTCATGGCTGCTTTTCAAAGGTTGGTGTTGGACGCCTCAAGGGATTGGTCTCAACAACTACTACCTTCATATTCTTCTTCTTCCTCCTCCTTATTGCTGCTCTGCTTAACTGGATGGATATTGTAAGTCTCCCTCAAAACCTGTTGCTTTCCTTCATCTTTTCACTTTTTTTTTTAAATCATTTTTTAGTAGGATAAAAAGTACTAAAAAAACCCTTCATCAATTTTCAACCTTTAATCCAAAAATAATAATCAATTGGGCTCTTTGAATTGTCATTTTCGTTGAGCCCCTGACAGATCGACATGGCGGGTGGCGTGAAAGGCTTAATTTTTTTTTAGGAGAGTTTAATTGATTTTTAATTATTTTAGGAGAATTTAATTGATTTTTAGGGATTATATAAAAAATTTCAACAAATTATATTTAAATATTTAAATATTATAGAATTATAAAAAATTATATAAATATAATTAAAATGATAAATATATATATAATTAATAAAAACTTATTGAAAGTATAAAAATTTGTAAAAAATAAAAAAAAATATATGTATAAGAAAATTATAGTTTTTTTAAAGGTTTGGATTTAATTTTAATGGAGGAGCTTGAAGCGTAATAATAATTTGATTTGGATTTTGTCTCGAGTAAAGGATCTTAGAAATAATGGATTTAGTATTTGGTGGTTTAAAGTGAGTGATGAGTTTTAGTTGAGAATAGGAGATCGATGCACCTTGATAAGGATGGGGTAGCATGTGTAAAAAAATAAAAAATGAGTAGTAATTTTTATTAAAAAGTTTTAAAATTTAGTAGAAATTACTAAAAAAATCAATTAAGCCCTCGATGTTATTGTTTTTCCACGTTATCCGCCATGCCAGCACCAAATGGTCCGTCAGGGGTCTTAACAGAAATGACTATTCAGAGGACCCAATTGATTGTTATTTTTGAATTAATACTCTAATTGATTACACTTTTCAACTAGGGGTCCAATTGATTTTCGAGGAGTTTTTTTAATACTTTTAACTTTTTAATAAATAAAATTTTGAGGAAAAAAAAACAAACTTAATAATTAAATTAACTGTCAATTTATAAATTTCATCTTTTTATTTTACTGAAATAAAGAAATTAAACTCTTTAGTTTTTTTACTTGTCAAATTTCCATCTTTTTACTTTATGAAAATTAAAATTTTGGTCTATTTATTAATAAACATGTGAACTTGATTGGTTGGTTTTTAATTAAGTGTTGAATGTTTTTGTGTATTTTTTTTTTTGCATAAAAATTGTTTCAACTACTGATTTTTAAGTTAACAACAATGTTTAATTGTTAATTAGGATAATGTCTCACTTTTTGTAAAGTATTAAGGATCAAATTTTCACCAATTATACCAAAAGAATTAACTTATTTATTTTTATAAAATAAAGGGTAAAATTTATAATTAAATTTTAAAACACAAATTTGCAATGATAATTAGTAAGGTAGAGTAATCGATTTAATCAGTTGGTTCGATCAATTTTTTTCGAATCGACTTAACTAATTTTAATATGAGAAAATTGATCCGATCAACTTTAATTGAGCAAACCAGTCAAACCAAACCAACATTGATTTGGTCAGTTCAGTCGAATTTTTAGTTAACAAATTCCAATATTTTTAGTTGGGTTTAAAATTATTGAGTTGAGTTTATATGATAAAATATTTATTATATATTACATAAAATAAATATAGTTTAAATAATTAGAAAATAATATAAAATAAGTCCCTACCCAACCAAATCAAAATAAAAATAATTTGTTGTGTTAGTTTTTTCGATTTTTCAGTTAAAACTGAGTATTACTCCCCTAGTAATTACCACATATATATTTATTGAAATAATTAGTTTTTAAAAAAGTTACATATTTGAATTTTTAGAAAATATATTCTTGTATAATATATTAAATGACTGATTGAGTTAGTATTATTTTATTAATCGGTTTTGTCTCAGTTATAAAATTATCAAATTAACCAATCATTTTATAAAATAATAAATGTGGTGCGAGGGCTTTTTTTTCCTTTTCTTTTTTTTTTGGTGATAAATAAGATAATAAAGAAACAAAATTATATAACACAATTCAAATCCTCTAGCGGGGAAATTTTAAAAATTTGCAACCCTTGTTTATTTATGTAAGTCAGCATTGTCAATCCGTCAACTTTCTGATTCTTTTCTTTAGGGCCAATACTGAGTCTGTAATAGTAGTTGAAGAATTCTCCTAATCAAAGTCATAATGAGTCCATGTGATGTAGTCTTTTGGATGGCACTAGCCACTTCAATAAAAAAAAATATTTTTACATAAAATTCATAATATTTTCATTTTAGTGAATTGATTTTATATAAAGTTTTAGCAAATATATTTATTAAATAAATTTTTTGACAGTATATATTGTAATTATGTTTTACAACTTTACAAATAAAATTGAGTTTGTACCATGGGTGTATAACTCGTATTTAAAATTTTAAAAATAAATAAATTGAATGTGTGGCAAAATCTCACTGAGTTCAAAATATGTATACTATTAGATTTCCATATTTCGAATTTTGAGAATAACAGAATAATGCAATTTTTTTTTTTTTTGATCTACTTGTTTCTCAGCGGGGCGCTTCAATTGGGCAGTCGATTTTTAACTCACGAACTTCTAAAACTTATCATGAGAGGATTGAATTTCCTCTAAGTTGCTCTAATTCAGTTAATTTACCCCAAACATGCCCGGAAAATTACCCGTCGGTGTTCCAGCCCCAAGAATCATCGGCTAGAACTTGCCCAGATTACTTCCGGTGGATCCACCAAGATTTAAAGCAATGGAAGTGTTCGGGGATTACAGAAGACATGATCGAAAGGGGAAAACCCAGTGCGGATTTCAGGCTCGTCATTGTCAACGGAAAGGCCTATGTGGAGAAGTACAACAAGCCATATCAAACCAGGGATGTATTTACAATATGGGGCATTTTGCAGCTTCTAAGGTTGTACCCTGGAAAGGTACCAGACTTGGACCTTTTGTTCTATAGTGGAGACAAGACTATGATCATGAAAAGAGACTACAAAGGACTCAATGCTACATCACCACCGCCGGTTTTTCATTACTGTGGAGAGAAAGCAGCACTGGACATTGTGTTCCCTGATTGGACCTTCTGGGGATGGTAAATTCTGCAACATATTTGCCTAAATTCACACGTTGGTAATGGAGAAAAAAATGCCAAGTGTTATAAACTTTTTTACTGCAATTAGCTAGTTAATCATATTTACTTTGCTTTGTCCTGGCAGGGCGGAGGTGAATATAAAGCCATGGGAGGAGACGTTGAGGGAAATAAAGAAAGGGAGGGAGAGGATAAAGTGGGAAAAGAGGGAACCTTATGCCTACTGGAAGGGTAACCCATACGTTGCTAAAGATCGGGTAGAACTTTTGAAATGCAACCTTTCAGATAAAAACGACTGGAATGTTCGGATTTATAAGCAGGTACTTCCTGAATTATTATGTTTCTTCTTTGTGTCATTGATGGGCAGGGCTTTTATAAATTGATTGAAATCATAAGAAACTTAGGCAACGCCAAGCCAAATGGGTAACTCTGTGTTTGTAACCCTAATTGGTTATTAATTCAGGATTGGGGCAAAGAAAGTCAACAAGGGTTCAAGCATTCGAAATTGGAAGATCAATGTAGCCATAGGTATATATATGCAAAACCCTTTTTTTCTCCTCCTTATGGAAGGTTTTTAAAATTTCAATTTTAAACAACTTTCAGTCTAATGAGATTTTTCAACTTTGCTGCGGTACAATCTATATAAAGATATAAAATCTATATAGAAGGAGCAACTTGGTCTGTAAGTGAGAAATACATACTGGCATGTGATAGCGTGACGTTGTTGATAAAGCCTAAATACTATGATTTCTTCTCGAGGAGTATGGTGTCGATGCAGCATTACTGGCCTATCCGTCGCAAAAACAAATGCAGGGATCTTAAGTTTGCAGTTGAATGGGGCAATAATCACCCTCAAGAGGTACATATCCTCAACAAATGAAAACATGGATTGCAATGAATTCAATCATGTATATCTGTATCTTAAGAAAATATATAATGTACCTTAAATTTCGCTTTATAAACTTGCAGGCACAGGCCATGGGGAAAGCAGGAAGCAAATTTATTGAAGAGACTCTGACAATGCGAAATGTGTATGACTACATGTTTCATTTGTTGAACGAATACTCCAAACTCTTGAAGTTTAAACCAACAATACCTTCAAAAGCCCACAGGGTCTGCGCCGAATCCGTAGCATGCTTGCAGAAAGGTTTATGGAAGGATTTCATGGTGCAGTCAATGGTGAAGTCTCCTAGTCATAAACTTCCATGTGCGTTGCCTCCCCCATTTGAACCTCAAGCCATTCAAGCTTCTCTCGACAGAGAAGACAAAATAACAAGGCAAGTGGAGACGTGGGAGACAGAATATTGGAAAAAAACTAAACCATAAGAATCAATAGAAAGCTAGAAACCTCTCTTTCTCGTTTTTTTCTTTCATCAACATCTATAATTAGTGTAGCCAAATTAAGAAAAGCTTAGTCTATTTCAGATCATTCTTGCACTGATCATATGGAAGAATTTGTAATTGTGATCAAATACAGGACTGATTTCAAAATAGCATTAAGAAACAGAGGAATTCCTAGCTTTATATCACCATTTAGACTACAAGGGTTTACTTGGGATATTAGAGGTTATGATGTTAAGTTTTCAGAGGAAATACCCTGTTTATGTAAAGTTCCTTCTTTATGTTAAAATTTTGCTCTAGAATATATATTATATGATTTAGTATAATTACCAAAAGTTATGTGAAAACTTTGCTATAGAATATATATTATATTATATGATTTTACATCAATAAATATTATTAGGGAACATATCAGTCCACTGAAACAGTGGTAATAATACAAAAGACCTTAAGACCACAGCAACACAACAAATAGAACATCTAAAACATCTTCAAAATAAGCTCCAGAAAACAAAAGCACCTGCAACATAATTCCAAAGTCAGCTCCAAAGACAGTGCAGAAAAGGCCAAAGCCAATGAGCTAAACTCCCTTGATACATGTCACCGCAGCTCTTAAATGGAGAAACAACGTGTTGAAAAATATTACATGATTTAGTAGGTAAAAAATCACTCTACTCCCTCTTAAATTTGAAATTGAACAAATTCACCCCTCTCAAAAAAAATTAAAGTAATTTAATTCTTATCAATTTCAAAATTGAGCAAGCGAGAACAATAAATAACAACAATGACATTTTCCGTCCAAAAAGAAAAGATAAAAAGTTTTATTTCCAGGTGTTGAGTTCTTATTCCACCGTGTAATTTAAATTGAAAACTTCATTTCCAATCTAAGAACAAAAAAATTAAATTTCTAACCCAGTAGCCCATTTACCCACCACCCAATCCTATTTAATCAAAACCTCAACAAAAGACTAATGGTAGAAAGTAGAAACTCAATCTTAGGCGATTGCCTAACATTTTCAAAAATATGTTTTTTGGATTGCATTATTTATTATTGTTATTTGTTGATTTTCGAAATTAACAAAAATGAATTTATCCTTAATTTTATGAAAGTAAACAATTATTAAATAGTGTAGTTAATATTAATATCGTGAAATAAGTCAAAATTTGATTTACTCACAGTAAAAGTTGAAGTAAAGATATTAGGTAATTAAATAATTATAATTATTGTCAACTGTAATTTTATTCAATGTTTCCGTAAATTTAATTCATTAGGAGAAAATAATTATTATATTATATTATATTTGCAATAACAATATTTTAATTATTAAAATTAGATTTACTTGACAATAATATCAACGTAATATAATAAAATGTTTAAGTAATTATAATTATAATACTATATTTTATTTAAAAATTACTTAGTTATTCATAAAAATAATTATAAATTTTATAATATATGTAATTAAAATTAAAGATAACTTTTATAAATTAAAATTCTTATTGTTTTAATTAAAGTTAAAAAAATTCCATGTTAAAGTATGTATATTAAAAAATGTACACTTGGCACAATATAAAACTATGCAAATTAAGTAAACTTTCCTTATTTGCGAGAATACCTTGCCATATAAATGTATGGCAGATTTGGTTTTAAATCAGGAATAGAGTTGTGGGAAATACGATTTTCATGGCGGAGCATGCTAAAGTACTTCAAGAGGATAGGGCTTACGGTGATGAAGTGATTCATGGTTGCTCTTCAAAGGTTGGTGTTGGACGCCTCAAGGGATTGGTCTCAACAACTACTACCTTCATATTCTTCTTCTTCCTCTTTCTTATTCCAGCTCTGCTTGATTGGATGGATATTGTAAGTCTCCCTCAAATCAAAACTTGTTGCTTTCCTTCATCTTTTTTACTTTTTTTAATCATTTTTAATAAATAAATTTTGAGAAAAAAAAACAATATCTGATTTTTACTACATCCACTTATATTATGATAATAATAATTGAGAATGAATTATATTAAGATTATCTTAAAAAGTATTATTTTTAAGCACAAATAAAATAGTATCACGTCATTAAATTTTAAAGATAATAAAATATTATTATACACTCATCTATATCTAATATATTCTCTAACTTAATTTAATTTTAATTAAATTACTTAAAATAATTAATTTTTTAAATGATAAATTTTTTTTCTTCTTTTACAATTTTAATCTTTTTTTTTTCATAAGTTAATATTTTTATATTTTTGTGCAACCAATTTGAAAAAAAAGAAGAAGAAGAAGTAATTTTTGTGCAATTTTTTTCATATCATTAACACATAATTTTGGTAATTATTTTACCCTAAACCTCAAATATTAAACTCAAATCCTAAACCTTAAATCTTGAACTACGAAGTTCAAGGTTTAGGTTCGAGATTTAAGGTTCAGGGTTCAAGTTTAAGGGTTTGAAGTTATGAGTTACGAGTTCGAGGTTCTAGGTTCTAGGTTTCGGGTTCATAAGAAACAAATTATCAAAATTTGTGTCAATGAAATGAAAAAAATTGTTGAAATTTATTAAATAATTAAAAATTAACCATGAATAATGTGGTGAGAATGGTCCATAAAATAACTTCTCTATCGATGAGCGTATAATAATAATTTCATGTCTTTAAAATTTGATGATGTGGTAAAATTTTATTAATACCTAAAAACCTTAATTTTTAAGATCATCCTAATACAAGTTATTACCATAATAGTTATAACAACAACAACAATAATGTTTTTTTTTTAATTTAAAAAGATTAACTCATTCAATCTTTTCCGTTAATTTGTAAAAATTCTATGTTTTATGAAAATTAAAAAAAATTAATCTATTTATTAATAAACATGTGAACTTTAAATGAAAATTAAAAATTTAATCTATTTACTAGTAAACATGTTAATTTAATTTGTTTATTTTTAATTAAGTGTTGCTTATTCCTTATATAAAAATTGCTTGAATTACTTATTATAAGTTAATGTTTTAACAACAATGTTTAATTGTTAATTGTGCTAATCTCTCAGCTTTTTGTAAAGTATGGTGGATCAAAATTTTACTTATTAACTCCTAAAAAAAATTTACTTATACCAATAAGTGGTTGGGTGTAATGGTAAGATACATTGCACTCCTAAAAGTAGGATTCAAGTTTGAACATTAGGGACAACATTGTTGGAAGGGATAGCCACGAATTCTGAACAATGACTGTAAAATGGAAATAAAGTATATAAAAAAAATTCACCGATTATAATTTGAGAAAACTGACTCGACTAACATTAATTGAGAAAATCGACTAAACTAAACCAACTTTGAATTGATTGGTTCAGTCAATTTTTTTGTTAATTGACCCAAATATTTTTTTTAGATTAGGCTAGGATTATTAGATTGAGTTTATATGATAATATATTTATTATATATTATATAAAATAAATATATTTGAAATAATTAGAAAATAATATAAAATAACTCCCTACTCTGCTAAACTGAAATTGAAATAACCATTGTGTTAAAATTTTCAGTTAAAATCAAGTATATATTTGTTCAAATAATTATTTTTATAGAAAGTTATTTAAGTGTGATATTTGAATTTTCAAAAATTATATTTATTAATTTGGACAAAACTATTTATTAGTGAATTTATACTATAATTAAGTGGTTGAGTGAATTAATATTATTCGTCACTCGAGTTTCGGTTTAACGATGAAAGTATCAAATACTTAATCATTTCACATAATAACAAATATACTATCAGAGATTTAATCTTTTTATATTTTCACATGAAATTTATAAAAATATAATTATGATAGGATTTGATCAATATTTTATTTTTATCATTTCAACCAATGTTTCATTTGTTTTTATTTAAATTTTTAATAAATATATTTGTTAGAGAAAAATTTTCAACCATTTTGTGTCATAATATACTATATATTATAATTATTCTGTAAATGAACGGTGAAATTTTTTAAGGTTAAATTTGTCCAATGCATTCTTAAATTATATTTTAAAAATTTAAAATAAATAAATTAAATGTATAGATAGAATTCTATTTACCAAATAATTACTCTTTATTATATTTCCAATCATGTATACTATATTTCCATATTTCGAACTTTGTTAATAAAAGATTAATGCAGATTTTTTGATCTACTTGTTTCTCAGCGGGTTACTCCAAATGGGCAGTCGATTTTACATCACGAACTTCTAAAACTCATCATGAGAGGATTGAATTTCCTCTAAACTGCTCTAATTCAGTTAATTTACCCCAAACATGCCCGGAAAATTACCCGTCGGTGTTCCAGCCCCAAGAATCATCGGCTAGAACTTGCCCAGATTACTTCTGGTGGATCCACCAAGATTTAAAGCAATGGAAGAGTTCGGGGATTACAGAAGACATGATCGAAAGGGGAAAACCCAGTGCGGATTTCAGGCTCGTCATTGTCAACGGAAAGGCCTATGTGGAGAAGTACAAGAAGCCATATCAAACCAGGGATGTATTTACAATATGGGGCATTTTGCAGCTTCTAAGGTTGTACCCTGGAAAAGTACCAGACTTGGACCTTTTGTTCTTTTGTGGAGACGATACCGTGATCAAGAGAAGAAACTACAAAGGACGCTATGCTGCATGCATTAGCACCGCCGGTGTTTCATTATTGTGGAGAAAAAGCAGCACTGGACATTGTTTTCCTTGACTGGACCTTCTGGGGATGGTAAATTCTGCTACATATTGCCAAAAGTCAAACATTCTTAATGATATATCAATTTTTTAATTCTGATTACCGCAACAAATTGCTAATGGAGAAAAAATGTCAAGTGTTAACTTTTTATTGCAATTAGCAAGCTAATCATATTTAGTTTACTTTGTCCTGGCAGGGCAGAGGTGAATATAAAGCCATGGGAGGAGACGTTGAAGGCAATAAAGAAAGGGAGGGAGAGGATCAAGTGGACAAAGAGGGAGCCTTATGCCTACTGGAAGGGTAACCCATACGTTGCTAAAGATCGGGTAGATCTTTTGAAATGCAACCTTTCAGATAAAAACGACTGGAATATTCGGATTTATAAGCAGGTACTTCCTGAATTATTATGTTTCCTCTTTGTGTCATTGATGGGAAGGGCTTTTATAAATTGATTGAAATCATAAGAAACTTAGGCAACGCCAAGCCAAATGGATAACTCTCTCTGTAACTCTAATTTGTTATTAATTCAGGGGGGTAAAGAAAGTCAACAAAGTTTCAAGCATTCTAAATTGGAAGATCAATGTACCCATAGGTATATATATGCAAAACCCTTATTCTTCTCCTCCTTATGGAAGGTTTTTAAAATTTCAATTTTAAACAACTTTCAGTCTAATGAGATTTTTCAACTTCGCTGCGGTACAATCCATATAAAGATATAAAATCTATATAGGAGTGACATGGTTTGTAAGTGAGAAATACATACTGGCATGTGATAGCATGACGTTGTTGATAAAGCCTAAATACTATGATTTCTTCTCGAGAAGTACGGTGCCGATGCAACATTCCTGGCCTACCCGTCGCAAAAACAAATGTAGGGATCTTAAGTTTGCAGTTGAATGGGGACAATAATCACCCTCACGAGGTACATATTCTCAGCAAATGAAAACATGGATTGCAATGAATTCAATCATGTATATCTATCTCTTAAGAAAATATATAATGTACCTTTAATTTCAATTTATAAACTTGCAGGCACAGGCCATAGGGAAAGCAGGAAGCAAATTTATTGAAGAGACTCTGACAATGCAAAATGTGTATGACTACATGTTTCATTTGTTGAACGAATACTCCAAACTCTTGAAGTTTAAACCAACAATACCTTCAAAAGCCCACAGGGTCTGTTCCGAATCCGCAGCATGCTTGCAGAAAGGTTTATGGAAGGATTTTATGGTGCAGTCAATGGTGAAGTCTACTAGTCATAAACTTCCATGTGCATTGCCTCCCCCATATGAACCTCAAGCCATTCAAGCTTCTCTCGACACAAAATACAAAATAAAAAGGCAAGTGGAGACGTGGGAGACAGAATATTGGAAAAAAACTAAACCATAAGAATCAATTATTACAGATACTGAAATAGCATTGAGAAACAGAGGAATTCCGACCTTTAGACTATAAGGGTTTACTTGGGATGTTATAGGATCTGATGTTAAGTTTTCTGATGTAGCTTAGATACAGAGAAACTAAAAACGGGAAATACCCCACAAATTAATAGAGATTATTGAAAAAGGAAATGCCTTGAATGGAGTTTTGAGTTATATAGGAAGGAATTAAAGAGCTCGTGCTTTGATGATGTCCAAGGTCATCTCACTTGGATCTGTTGCCTGCAACTCAGCTTGAATCCCATCCAACTGTCTCTTGAATTTGTCCTTGGAGCTTGCATAAAGCATCTTACTCCTCACCCTTGACCCATCCGGTGACCTATACATAGATTATACACCACCACAAAGGAACAATATTATTGTAACAATCAGTTTGAGTTATTGGTAAGGGAACAATGTGTTTGTCTTGGTACCATGCAAAGAAGAAAATCTTGCTTTTCTGACAATTCTCATCTGTGGTAAAATCATAGTCGAAGACAGCATAGCGGCATTCATGCTCAGGCAAGGAGTTGGTGAAATCTTCGTAAGTTTCTTGGGGACCTCCCAACTTGTCTACAATCACCTGTTGTGTCTGCTCGTCGATCTTGTACACGATGAAACGATAATTTCGCTTTGCTTTTAGTTCCAAAAACTTCAGCTTGCAATCATCGTTCACATACATTCCAGATGATGAATTTGCCTATTTATAGCACCACATATGTATTAACACCACTTAATAATAAATAACATGCAATGTTAAAACCATGGTCATTATTTGTTACGGATCCGCATAAAGATCATACTAACTTTTTTTTTTTTCAAAATTAATTTGAATGCTTAATTAATGGAAATAGGATATGCAATTGCCACATGGAAAAATATGTGGTCCATTGAAATCAATTTCTCTAAGCTTCCTTCATCTTTCATTTTCTTTCTTCTTCTTCTTCTTCTTTTTTCATAATTAATAATAAATATTACAAAGTTATATAGCAACCAACAATAACAATAAAAGAAAGATTTGGGAAGCATACCATTTTGTTCTTGAAATGAAGCTTTGGTAAACCTTTTGGCAATGGTCAGCAAGGGAAAAAAAAAAAATCTGTCTGCTAGAAAATAATTAAGAGAAGAGAAAAGAAATTGAATATCTGCTTGTGAATTCTGAATTATTTTAACTAGGGAAAACAGAAAATAAGAAATGCGAGGGAGGGGATGAGAGATATTTTAGGGTGGGAATAAAGGGTGGATTAATCAGAATTCATTTGCCTCAATTGCCATTATTTGTGGTAGATCTGTTCTTAGATCAGATTAAATTGTGGTTCAAAATTTTATTTTTCAGAAAATCAAAAATATTCACATTTATTAATTAACTATATTATATCTATATTTATATATTTACATTCTTTAATTAAGTTTCACATTATTGAGCCAAGTATTGCTAATTCAGTGCAATTGAAAAGAAAACTACTTGAAAAATACTATATTATTTTCAAGAATCTAACATTCTTTTCAATTATACATAGCTTCCACATAATAGTTTTAAATCATTTCTTTTTTCTTTTTTCTTCTTTCACCACAGATTCTTTCATTATGTACCTTTGGTTATCAATGTGAATATAACAAAATTTTGATTGTGACTTCCCAAAGAAAAAAAAAAAGGAAAATTGTATTAATTATTAAATTATTTTTATATTAGCATTTATTTTATTTAAAAACTAATTAAATTTAAATTGATTTTTTTAAGGGAAATTCAAATTGATTAAACGTTAGACTTAATCTATTGTGATGTTTAATAAGGGTATTTAATAAATTTACCACTTGATTGCATTTGTGACTCAACTCGCTATAATATTTTAGTTATTATTATAATTATAAGTTGTACCCTGATTAAAAAATATATTTAACATGACTAATGGTTTAAAAAGCCTTTAAATTTTTCGATAAATTTAATTAAATTTTTGTAACTTTTTTATATTTAATTGAGTTTTTAAATTAATAAAATTGGTCAAATAAACCCTTTGACTAATATTAATCGTTATAATGTTGGCACAACTGTTCATTTAAAAGTTAAGTCTGTAATGAATTTGGACATATGATTGTCTATATTCAACGTAAATTTAGACGGCTATATGTCCATATTAATTCAAAATAATTTTTTTTAATTATATAAAATTTAAAAAATATTAAAAATTAATTTTATTTAAAAATTTATATGTGTATAAAATTTTAATTTTATTGGTACCTTTTAGGATGTATAAAAAATATTTTATAAAATAAATATAAATAATTTTAATTTTATTAATGGTACGTGTAAAGATTTTTAAAAATATATATGAATATACCCAATTTAAAAAGTGTATCAATTATAGTCTATAAGGTGCATCACTTATTTTATAGCTTAAAAGATTAAAATAATTGGACATATTCATACATTTAAAAAAAAAACTTTACACATACAGTTAATAGAATTAAAATGATTTATATTTATTTTATAAAATATTTTCTATACCTCTTAAAACGTATCAATAGAACTAAAAAATTATATGAAAATTAATTTTTATTATTTTTTAAACTTTATATAATTTAGAAAAATCGTTCAAAATGAACCTGAACATACAGTTGTCTAGATTCATTTTGGACTTAACTTTTAAATTAATTTTTAAATTAATTTTTTTAAATTTTATAAATTTTATTTAAAATTTTATAAATTTTAATAATATTTACAAATATAAAAAAATTAAAAAAATATTTTTTTTATTTTTTACCACATCAACAATTGTTACTGACATGAAACGCTATATCAACCTCGTTAATGATCACGTTACCATTATAGCGATTAACGTTTTTTATTAATTCAAGGATTCAATTTGATAAAAAAATCGTAAAAACTTAATTTATTTTTTCCAAAAAAATTTCAGGAACTTTTAAACTTATTTAATATTAATTGAAAAGAACAATAAATAAATAAATATAACAAAGTAGACTTGATGTCATGGTACACAAGAATTGTATATACCACTGAAATTTCCAGTAACTTCAGGCTTTTCACCATCATCATCATATATATATATATATAAATAATTATTAACCAATCAGTTTAAAACGTGTGGAAACTTCAGAGTAAGACATCTGAATTTTCTTTTCTATCGCAATCTTGAGAGGATAAGCTCAATATAAGTTAGGTAAGTAGCATAAATAATACATATTTATAGATTAATTATATGCTCATGAAGTTGACTTGATGAGAAGAAGGATACTTATTCAATCAAGTAAAGTTTTTTTTTTAATTTTTTAAAAATGTTTTTGCGGTCAATAAAAATCAAGTCAATTGGATATATTATATTATTATATTTCCTATCTTGATTATGTGTAACCTTAATCTAGCAATTATACGACCAACCATGCTTTATAAAAGAGGAAAAAAATATATGCATGATTGCATGAATTGGTTTTCTTTTATCTCTAATTTATCATACATTTTTAACTAATATTAATTAGAAATTTAATTATCATTTTTATGAATTCAAGAAAAAAAAATATTAACTAAATGTTTTTATTATTATGATTATTATTTCGATTAAGGTTATTAGGAGGTAGTTGTGTATTAGGGACTAGATTAAATTAATTCTTCTATTATTAAATTGATTAATTTAGTCTCTATATTATTAAAAAGAATAAAATAAATTCAAAATCTAATTGAGTTAACATTTACGGTGTAAGAAATGTCTTGTTTCAATAGCAATTCAATTCCAAACAAAAGATTTCATTTTTATAACCATAAAAATTTTAAAAAATATAAACTCTATTAAACGATAAATGATATATATATATATTAAAACAGTAAATGTTAGCTCTATTTTAATTTAACATTATTTGATTCCTTTTAATAATACAAGAACTAAAGTGATCCATATAATAATCGAGAGACTAATTTAATTAAATCTCTATAATAGAGAGACCTCTCAAATACATTCATCTTATTTTTTCATACCACAAGAGATAAAATGATATTTCAAATTGTATTTATGATGATATGTAATAAGATTTTATTTTGATTTATAAATTAATACAATTTAAATATTCAATATTTTAAATAAATTAATACTTTGAGGTTGAACTCGCTGGAGGACTTAACCACAGTTTTAAGAACTTTTCAGTGATGCAAAATGCAACTAATTGATAATATTCACTGCCTTTTCTTTGTAAAAAATACCTCGTACAGAAAAAGGCATCTTATTCAGATAATTTCTTTATATTTTTATTATTTTATATTGAAATTTAAACTTTTAACTTCTAATCAGGGGCGAAACCAGGGCTGGCATGGCCCGGCCCCCTTAAAATGTAAATTTGTTCTTTTACCCTTAAATTTTTTTAAAAATTTTAAATTAATAAAAGTAAAATTATACTTTGACCTCCCCTAAAATTATAAAAATTCGATTTATTCCTTTACAAATTATAAAAATACAAACTATAAAAAATTAAAATTTTATTCAATCTCCTTTAAATATTTATTCTGGCTTCCCCTGTTTTTAATTTATACAAAAAAAAATATTTTTTTAACCTGTACTTGCATAAATTTTTAACATGAATTTATAATTGCAGTTTTTGCTTATGCAAATAAAACCAAACAAACCCAAAATTTATAAATATAATATAAGTATAAGAAGTTATTTAAGAAAACTAAAATTTCAAAACAAAAGGTACAATAGTAATTCCGCACGTTAAATGAAACGTGTGGAGAAAATGAAGCGAGTA
Source organism: Gossypium longicalyx (assembly GCA_025698465.1). Classification (NCBI taxonomy): domain Eukaryota; kingdom Viridiplantae; phylum Streptophyta; class Magnoliopsida; order Malvales; family Malvaceae; genus Gossypium; species Gossypium longicalyx. The sequence continues at coordinate 7,212,851 of CM047005.1, forward strand.
TATTATTCGCAAAACATTCAGAGTAGTGTCGAAAGGGTGAAACAATATTAACTACGGTATAGTTGACGTTACAATTCTCCATCGGTCGGGCCTTAGACCGGTTGATAGTCCGGGTTTAACTTCATCCAAAAAAAAATAAGTTTAAATTTTTTATTTAAGTCTAGTCTAAATAAAATATTAAAATTGGAGTCTCGCCCATATTAATTTTTTAAAATTTATTTTTATCTAAAATAATTTTAAAAAAATATAATATATCAAATACACTAATAATATTAAAAAAATATTTTAAAAAAAATTAAAAATAAATTAAAATAAAATGTATAACACCAATATAAGTGTAACTTAACAAGTAGATGTCTCTAAAATAATAACAAAATTAATAATAAAATAAGTTTTATACAATATTCAAATATTAATAACAAAATAGTAGCAACATAATCGTGAAATGATAATAAAACAATGACAAAAAGTACGAAAATAATAACAAGATATGACATGGAGAATTTTTAATTACAAATTTAAAACGAGCCTAAGTCAAAAACTTTACTCAAAATCCAACCTATTTTGTAAATGAATTTTACTTTTTATTCTATCCCAATTATCAAACTTATATTTTGGCTCAAAAAAAATTTTTTTTGGACGGCCTACTGTGACATGTAGAACTCAAATTGTCGTGAAAGGTCACGATTAGGATGGCCAAACAACAATACAAAACGGAGATTGATAATTAAATAATAAACTATAGACCCGCCCTTTCCCTCTCTCCTTCCTCTTTGTTTTTTATTCCGGTTTTGGTCACTACATAAGACACCAACCATTTATCTCTCAGACTCAGTCATCTCTTCCCTTTTTGTTTTCCAGAAATATAGTTGTTAGTTCGTTTATATTCGATCATCTTCTCGGCTAAGTTTCTGAGATGCTGGTCATAGGTCTTCAAGCTCCCTTTGACTTTCCTAACAGAAGATTTCAGTCTTAATATCAAAGGTCAGTTTCTTTCTTATTTTCTTTAACTTGGATATCTTCTTTTTATTCTTTTTTCTGTTGCAATGTTCATTTAATGTTTTTGCAACTCTTGATTATCTGATGGTTGAGTTTTCTTTGATTTGGACCATAACCTTACACAATTACTTCTGACTGTTTCCCGTTCTGACATGGAATTTCAATTTGTCCATATATGCATTTCAGTTTCTTGAATGAAGTTCATCTGTTTTAAATTCATCCATGCATAGAGATTGATGCTTCTTGTCGATTTCCTTATATGATGCACATTTCATCATTGTTGAACTGTTAGTTTTCTTCCTTTTTCTCAGGTGTTGTCGTATCGGCCGCCGATTATCTATAGCACTGCAGTGTATTCCTTTCCTGTTTTAATTAAGATAAACCATGAGTAGTTTCAAGTTAGGGGTTGAAGTCGTGGGGGCTTATGACCTTGTAGCCAAAGACGGGCAAGGTTCGTCCAATCCATTCGTGGAGCTTCATTTTGATGACCAGAGATTCCGCACCACTACTAAAGAAAACGATCTCAATCCAGTCTGGAATGAGAGTTTCTATTTCAACATCTCTGATCCTAACAACTTAATCAAGCTCCCTCTTGAAGCCTATGTTTACAGCCATAACAAAGCAAACAACACCAAAACCTGTCTTGGGAAGCTTCGTCTCACCGGAACGTCTTTCGTGCCCTACTCTGATGCGGTTGTTATGCACTACCCTCTTGAAAAACGAGCCATTTTCTCCCATGCAAAAGGAGAGCTCGGTTTGAAGGTATTTTTAACTGATGACCCTTCAATCAAATTATCAAATCCACTTCCAGCAATGGAATCTTTTTTGGATACAGACGTAGGCTCAGGTTATGCACAAACTCCAAACTTCCCGAGTTCACTTCCTAAAGAGAAAACTGATAAAAGGCATACATTTCATCATCTTCCAAATGCAAATCACTCGCAACAAAAGCAAAATTTTACCCCAATGCCACCCCAACAACAAATGAATTATGGAGTACATGAGATGAAATCCGAACCACAGGCAGCGAAAGTTGTTCACATGTTCTCAGGTTCATCATCACATTCACAACCATCTGATTATGCTCTTAAAGAGACAAGCCCATTCCTTGGAGGTGGACGAATTATTGGAGGCCGAGTCATACGAGGAGACAGGCCAACAAGCACTTATGACCTTGTTGAACAGATGAGATACCTTTTTGTGCGAGTGGTAAAAGCCCGAGATCTTCCTTCAAAAGATTTGACAGGCAGCCTTGATCCATATGTTGAAGTAAAAGTTGGAAACTACAAAGGAATCACAAAGCATTATGAGAGGAACCAAAATCCCGAGTGGAATCAAGTGTTTGCCTTTGCCAGGGAAACAATGCAGTCAACTGTGTTGGAAATTGTTGTCAAGGATAAGGATTTAGTGAAAGATGACTTTGTTGGGATTGTGCGCTTTGATCTCCATGAGGTTCCGATGAGAGTTCCACCGGACAGTCCATTGGCTCCAGAATGGTATCGGCTACAAGACAAGAAAGGAGAGAAAAAGAAAGGAGAACTGATGCTTGCAGTTTGGTATGGCACGCAGGCTGACGAGACTTTTCCGGATGCCTGGCACTCAGATGCTTTTGCTGCCGGCGATAGCACTTCCATTGCCTCCGCATATATCCGTTCAAAAGTTTATCACTCTCCAAGATTATGGTATGTCCGAGTTAACGTTATCGAGGCACAAGACCTTGTTCCATCAGACAAGAACAGGTTTCCTGATGTATATGTTAAGGTTCAGATTGGTAACCAGATTTTAAAGACAAAAACAGTTCAACCTCGAAATTTGAATCCTATCTGGAACGAGGAGTTTATGTTTGTTACTTCAGAACCCTTTGAAGATCATCTAATATTTTCAGTTGAAGATCGTGTGGGATCTAATAAGGATGAGACCATGGGAAAGGCCGTTGTACCATTGAACTCTGTTGAAAAGCGTGCGGATGACCGAGTTGTCCGTACTCGGTGGTACAACTTGGAGAAATCTTTATCAGATGCCATGGATGGAGATCGTGCAAAGAAAGATAAGTTTCATAGTAGGCTCCATGTTTGTGTTTGTCTTGATGGAGGATACCATGTGCTTGATGAGTCAACCCAGTATAGCAGTGATCTGCGGCCAACAGCAAAGCAGCTCTGGAAATCATCAATCGGTGTTCTGGAACTTGGAATTTTGAATGCCGATCGGCTCCAACCGATGAAAACAAAGGATGGGAAAGGTACATCAGATACGTATTGTGTGGCAAAGTACGGCCACAAATGGGTTCGAACTCGAACCATAGTAAATAGCCTGAACCCAAAATATAATGAGCAGTACACATGGGAAGTTTATGATCCAGCGACAGTTCTCACTGTGGGGGTCTTTGATAATTGTCAGATAGGTGATTCCAATGGAAACAAGGATATTAAAATTGGAAAGGTCCGGATTCGTATATCTACTCTAGAAACTGGTCGAGTTTACACACACAGTTATCCACTGCTGGTTCTTCATCCATCTGGTGTCAAGAAAATGGGTGAATTGCATTTGGCAATACGATTTTCATCGACATCAATGCTTAGTATGATGTTCCAATACTCACGACCCCTTTTGCCAAAGATGCACTACAAAAGGCCATTGAGTGTGATACAACAAGACATGCTGCGATACCAGGCTGTGAATATCGTGGCAGCTCGGCTTGGTCGGGCTGAACCACCTCTCAGGAGAGAAGTAATTGAATACATGTCTGATGCAAATGCTCATCTTTGGAGCATGAGGCGCAGCAAGGCAAACTTTTTGCGCCTGACATCGGTTTTCTCAGGATTATTTGAAGTTGGAAAATGGTTTGGTGAAGTTTGCAAGTGGAAGAACCCAATGACAACAGTTCTGGTGCATTTCCTATTTGTAATGCTGGTTTGTTTCCCAGAGCTGATTTTATCAACAGTTTTCCTATACATGTTTCTGATAGGGGTATGGAAGTATCGTTATCGGCCAAGGTACCCTCCCCACATGGACACAAGCCTCTCTTGCGCAGATGCAGTTTCTCCTGATGAACTAGATGAAGAATTTGAGTCCTTTCCTGCATCAAGGAGCTCGGATCTAGTTCGGATGAGGTATGATCGTTTAAGGAGTGTGGCAGGAAGAGTTCAGAGTGTTGTGAGTGACATAGCCAATCAAGGCGAGCGTCTTCAGGCACTCTTAAGCTGGCGGGATCCTCGAGCCACTACCATATTTGTGATATTCTGTCTTGCAGCAGCCATTGTATTGTATGTGACACCTTTCCAAGTGTTTGCTCTTATAGCTGGATTTTACTGTATGAGGCATCCCAGGTTTCGCCACAAGATACCCGCGGCACCAATTAACTTCTTCCGACGTTTGCCCGTCAGGACAGATAGTATGTTGTAAATAAGGTTATGGGAGATTTTATTGCAATTATCAGTTTTAGATTCTGGTTGTCCGGCTATGCTTTTAATGCCTGATTTCTTGCCAGTAGTTTTTTGGTGAATCCTGATATAAAACTTTATGCATTCAGTGTTAGCCAACTAAATGGAAAGAATCAGATATGTGATGCCTTTGACTTAACTGCAAGAAATTGTCCCCATTGTCTGGTATCCAATCTGATCCATCGACTTAGGACACTTCCAAGGCATGTCAAGTCAAACTATTGTAGTCATAATTACAATTAGAGAATTTTTAATCATTCCCTTGGAACTGTTGTATTGGCAATACAACAAAGTAAATGGAGAAGGAAAAACTAAAACGCAAACTGAATCATGGGCCCAAAAGGAGTTATTAATGGGGAGTTTGATTTCAGGCCTCAAGATAAAAGCCGAATCTTTCTTATGCTATCCAATATCCTTTTTCTCTTTGCTTAAATCAATCATGCATCCGACCAGTAACTGTCCATCCACCCCGTTGGTCAGTAGGCACTCCCAAGGCCTCCCAGACCGTGTCAGAGGCATCGCGGATGTTATTAACGCATGGAGGTTGGTAACTATGTCCACCATCACAGCCCATTGTGGAGTCACATTCATTGACAACTTTAGCTTTAACAGTTTTTCCGTTCCCATGTATGTTAATATACATGAGACACCTTTTTTTAACTTGTTGATCCATCCTGTTGAAAATGTCACCACAAGTTCTTTGTTGGAGTGGTACTTGTTATCACATTCAGATGGTCCGCGGCCATCCTCACCATCATCGAAACCGTACGTTGAGAGTCTGGGTTGCCTTCGTATGGTTTGAAACTTGTGGGGGAGACTTGTAAATGTCATAGAGCTTGCCTTCTTTGTAGCAATTGGAGTCATGTTTTGTATTACGTTCCTTAGGAGGCTTTTTCCCTCTTATCTTACCATTTGGCTTGAAAGTCTTTGGTTCTGCTTCAACTGTCTAACAGTCTGAAACAATCAAAGAGAAAACAGATGAGAAGAACGAATGCAGAACAAGCCTTGTTCTTCATTTGAACTGAACTCTATTGTTACTTATTATATGGTTGGTGAGGGAAACATGAAAATGGTGGTGGGTTTATATACAAATGAGCATTGCATGCTTCTTAAAGACAACTACCATGTAATTTTAAGACTAAGACAACTACCATTGTTATTTATTGATCCCATGATATGCGAATGTGATGTATATCATATAAAAAATTTTCAGACATCGAAATCTCACAGATAAATTAAGCTATAAATAAAAGGATTAAAATTAAACAAGCTAAACACATTTTTTTAATAAAAATATCTAATTACAATTTATAAATATTTATAGAGTTTGGGAATAAAATAAATTAAGTTTAAATTAAAAGTTAAATTATGAGTAGTGGTATCCATTAATCTTGAAAATCCAAGTATCTTCATTTAGAACTTTCTAAGACAATACATCAAGTCTAAAAATGTCACTCCCCAAATATCCCACGCACACAACCAAAAATTCAACTTGTAAAATAGTAAAAGAGAGAGCAAGTACAAACTACTCAATAAGTAACCGATATTCCATTTGGTTGGGTTAAGAAATAATAAAAGTATTTAGGCCAAAATGATTTATTAAAGGCGTGCATGAGAACATCTTCAGAAATTCATCAAAAGTCGAATTTCATAACATAAACATGTATAAACCAAAATAAAAATTCTAAGTGTATACCCAATTAAGGTTTTTAAACGGTCGGTTCAATTATTAACCGAATTGAATTACTATTAATTGAATTACCCGAAATGTAAAAGTATCTAACCATTAATCGAACCAATTTTTTTTCAAACACATTAATCGAATCGAAATATTTCGTTAACTTGATCGGTTAACCGAATTAACTAAAATTTATATGTTTTTGTTATACATTGTTAATGTTTATTTTTTTAATAGTTCAAATATATATATTATATATAATATATATTATTTATTTCTATTAATATAAAAAATAATTGTTCAAAACATACATTGATAATATAAAAATATCTTATATATAATATCTTATTTATTTTGATTAATTCAGTTAATTACTCAATTTCAAACCGAATTAACCATTAATCGAAATTTTAAAAAATCATTAACCGACCTTCGACCGAACTAAATTCGGCCACCGACCGATTAACCAAATTAGATCGGTTTGGTCAGTTAATTCGACTTTAACCGAACTATGAACACCCTTATAGTTTATTGAGTCTTAACTCGATTAATATTAAATTAATATCTCATATTAATATTAATAAAATACTATCTAGATAAATATTAAATTAAATTTAATATTAAATTCATTAAAACAATATTATGTTTGGAAAAGTTAATTTGAAATCAAGTTACTCGGTAGAGTCCCACTAGGAGTCTAATTTTTTCACTCCTCTACCACTGAAAAACCGCTGTCGCCGACCATCCGTTGGCTGTCAGATCGTCGCTGTCGCAGTCGCCATGCCCAACTATGTCATTACTGACGTGACTCCCCTAGTACCCCGAATTGTAGCCGTTCTGCTCAAATGGGCTTGGTCGGTTCAACTGCTGCCAGTTCAATCTGGGCTAGCGACGACCCGACTGGTTCGGTCCAACCACCAGTTGGATCATCTACCCAACTTCATACATAAGGCCACATTGAATCAATTTTTGGATTTTAGTTTCAGGTTTAATTTTCAAGTTCAATTACCCATCAAACCAAAATGTCTGACTTGAAAATTAATTTCCAAAAATATCATATTTATTTTAATTAATTTGATTAATTTAGTTTTACTTGATTAAACTTGATTTTATCAAAAATCACTGAGATTTTCTAAATTAATTTTTCAAGAAAATTCTTCAATCAAATTCTCTAATTGAACAATTCACAAGACCACCTAATTTAGTTCTACTCGAATAAATTGACTCAATTAAATTATGTCCAAAGTCGTAGAATTTTTTTATTCAAATACAGTTCGATCGAGCTTTTGTTGAGCTAGTGGAAGGACCAATCGGATATATACCGTAGGCTTGAGCAATTGCAATTATGTCTAGAAGCATCGTCCTGAAATTTTGTAATTTTCTTAACTATGGAGTCGGTCCATAAAAAGTATCATGATTAAAAACTCCTTATTGTATACACTTTATCCACCTACTTTGTCCAATGATCTCGCCATGTGTGTGTGTTACCCTTATATGATATCGTTGATTTCTTTGAGTTAAACCCGTTCACACAATACAATCATATTTTATCTCATTGTCAGCATTGTATCTTCTTAATTATTAATATGATCACTATCAACTAATGACTGTAATAAATTGCTTATTCGAGAACAAGCAACCCGTAGCCACATTCCATATTTACCAATACACATAATGCCAATGAGAGGATGTCGTTAACTCTTTAATTGAGCCATGAATTTCATTGCTTCTAGTAAAGCCATGTTATAGGCAAGTCATGTACCCAACATATTGGTTATCGGCTCGGTCATCTTTAGAGCATAAACCTCTAATTATATCAAAGCACATGAGTTACATACGCATGGTCAGTGATTAACTCGGGATTTAGGAAAGTCACACTATGAATGCCATAAGTGAATTGATTCACAAACGGATTCAGAATTAATTATACTTGGGTCAAGCCTAGTGTATCATTCTTCCAATGAGTATATTTTTGTCTCTACTCGTGGAGTCAACTGTTCTGATAGCCAAGGCTAGCCATCTCCCTAATTGGAATTGTAGACGACATAATCCTTCTATATATTTGAATTAAATGTTCACTTTGATTCTTTTACGAGATTACAGAATTGTTTAGATTATTTACTGAAGTAAGTTATCTTTCTCGCAATGTAAACATTCTTATTGTGTGACTTATCATCAGCTAGAACTTAGACAATCAATGAGCTAATATTTGTTTGTCACAATTTCGCTATGTATGCAAAATATGAAATACGAAAACACAAAAGATATAATAGTGAAATATGAAATTAACTTTATTTATTTATGCATAATTCAAATGCATAGAAAATATAGTTAAATGTTTACTACAATATTGACACATTTCCCAATAATTTCCCACTTTTTTTTCTAGCGAAGTAAATGTGTCATGTTTCGTATTCTCATATCCTCAATGTGTTTGTTAAAACTCTTAGTTAGAAGAGTCTTAGTAAATAGATCTGCAATGTTATCTTCAGAAGATACTTTTACCATATTTACTATCCCTTTGACTATTGTCTCTTGTATCAAGTGATACTTCCGGTCAATGTGTTTGGTCTTCTTGTAACTTCTCATTTCTTTAGTATTAGCTATTGCAGCACTGTTATCACAGTGTTATACCTTTTTCCATACCAAGAATGACTTCAAGATCGGTTAAGAACTTTTAAAGTCAAATTGCTTCTTTTGTTGCCTCAAAAGCAGCCATATATTCAGCCTCCATAGTAGAGTTGACAGTGCAAGTTTTTTGAATAATCGTGAAGATCATATCTGGGTTGAGATAAGATTGTGGATTATATCTGACCCATCAGTGAATATCATATCACCTGCAGAAACATATTTGGAGAATAGGATCATGTTTATCTAATTCCTTGGCTCTAGAAAGTTGGATCAATTTGGAAAGTTGAAGTGTTTGCTACCAATAATCCTTTTTTTTACCTTGATTGTTGTTATATTGTATTCAGCTAGTTTAGTTGTTGTTTAATGAAGATTGTGATAGATCTTCGTTATGTTAGAAGTCTCGAAAAACTCTATATAATTGATAAACTTGTACAGGTTGAGATACTATCTTTTTAGAGCATTTAATCTGTTCAAGTGAGGAACATTATTTGTGTGACTACATTTGATTGTCAAACTTGTCTTATGGTTTTACAAGCTAAGTTCTCAGGGAAGAATTTAGTGGTAAGAATTCTAGTCTTCAAAGTACAAGAGTGAGAAAATTATCACAAAACTATCATTAATGGATCAAATATGGTCAACTCAGTAGTAAGAATGTATGAATTTCCTGTTAAATTAATTATAATAAACAAATTAGTAATAAAATAGTTGAGGATGACTCTTAAAGTTTGCTTATTATCATGATATCGTCAAATGATGGAGTTTCTATAATTGTAGAGACATAGGAGTTTATCATATATGCCTAGGATTGTTTGGTTGCAATATTCATTTTTCAACTATTAAAAGTTGATGATGAGAATCATGTTATTTGAACCCATGATATATTTGGTTTTCATTTTACTTTATTTAAACTTTTTACATAATTTTTTTCACTTATATCGTGAGTGTGCCATAATATAGTCTATATATAGGATGTGATAATATATTTAAAGAAAAGATATAGATGATACTAATTAATACGTTTTCTTATGGGATATAATATAAAGTGAACTCTTTTTGTTCTAATCACAATAAAGTGGCAAAATAAAGACCTAGAATTAGGCAACCTTAGAACGATCTCTAAAATCTTGCAAATAGAAAATATATGATGAAAAATGATGTGCCTCTGTTTGATATTTCTACATGCTAAGAGAACATTATAATGTTCTTTTGCTTGTTTAAGTTTCTGCAATAATTGATTTCTCCAATTTAATTTGTTAGAGTATATAATCTTTAATATCTCAACGCAGTAGTGAAAGGAACACCAATCAGTGACAACCAATTCTCTTTGCTCAAAAGGAATGATTGGATAGTAAATTGCATGGCAGTCACCCTATTGATCTTGTGGTAACCCTTCCAGTTGACCCTTGCATTGAGGTTAGCCCCAGGGCCACGATTTTTGTACTCAGCATAGTAAAGAGTTTCTTCATAATTAACTTTGTCAGGCCCTTCAAAGAGCATCCACCCTTCAGGCTTAATGAAGTCACCCAATGTGGATTCCATGATAATAGTTGTAGAAAATTTCTTCTACGGTCTACCCAAGTATGTTGCTATTTTGAACCTGTCATTGAAGAGCTTTTGCTCAGGGACGATCTTGCAGTTTTGGATTATAGTACCAGTGTTCTCATCAATGAAGTCCTTGCCTTGTGCTGTCACTGTATTGAATTGATTATCCATTGGCCTTCTTACGATGATCAATGAGTTCTGGATAACAGTAGGAGAGTCACCGAAGATGAAGTCAATGGTTCCAGAGATGACACAATTGCGAAAGAACTGACGATTTGCTTGATTGTACAAGGTGTCTTGGTTGGCATCTATCCTGCAATTGAAGAAGGCTGACTTATCTGATTGAATGCGAAGAGCCACTGCCTGGTGCTTTTCAGGACCAGCGGTGTTCTGGAATCCCATAGATTTGGCAATAAACCCATTCCCAATAGCAGCTGCACCATTAAAATTATGAAACTATTTTATTGTAAAATACCATCATGGGTAATAATTATGATGGATTAACTAGCTCGAGTTTTCTACAAGATTATGAAACTATATAGGTTGTTTTATAATTATATGTTACCTATGTTATATTGGTTGATATATGAGATCTTTTCTATTAATCAAATCATTATCCTGATTGTAGGGCCCAAAATTTGCCCGGCCCAAACCACTAGAAGCTAAGCAGACCCAAACTTAAATACCCATTTACAAACATGGCCCAAACAGCCCAAAAAAACACAAACAGATTGCAAAAAATCTAGGAGCCATCATTTGCAACCGAGGCAGTCCCCAGGCACCGCATGTCACGCGACTCTTCGCATCGTGCACCACTCCACCTCCACGTCAGAGTCCACACCTAGCACGTACCTGCAAACAAGCAAAAGAAGTTGAAAAATTGGCTATAAAAGCCAAATTGAATCAAGTGTAGAGGGATCTTTTTTTTGCTCTCGATTTTTGGATATACACAATAGCAGAACATGCAAGAGTAATTGATATCAATAAAAAAATCAAATTGAAGGCCTAGAAGGTTGTTCTTTATTCTTTTCCATTTCGTATTTCTTTTTCTTTTTATTTTTCTTGCTTTCTTTTCCTTGCAAACTGCTTTTACATCAAAATCGGGGAAGAAAAGGCTTACCTGGCCTTACCCCGTGGTTCGATGTCAGAGGTAGAGGCGCAGAAGCGCCGATGACCCTCGTGCGCAGCATCTCAAAGCAGAGGTGAATCCCTAGTAGAGGGTGAAAGGGGGTTTTGAATTTTCTTGAAGATAATCTGCTGGGCTGCTGTTTTGGGGGGGGGTTTCTTTCTTTTTTTAGCTTTTACCATACGTTTAAAGCAGCACCATTTGGTGCTGGGCCCACATGTTTGACCCAAAATGGGTAGTTTAGGTGTTAAGTCCCCCTTTTTGAGATAGTGATTAATTGGGCCTTGCTTATGCTTTCTTGGATTCTTTAAATTTATCCCTAAAATTTGCGTGTCATTCCAGTTTAGTCCGCGTTTAGGTGCAGCATTTTGGGACTTGGGAAATTTGCATTTTTAGTTCCTGCTTGTTAGTGCTTATCTACTTCAAGTCCTGGATCTTGTTTTAATAATTCGACTTGTTTAAAACTATCCTCTAGATTTTGTTTTTGTTCCAATGGAGTTCTTTCTTAGTTTTTTAAATTCTTCCTTTTTTTATTTTTTATCTATTTTAATATTTTACGTTTTAAAAAAAATTTATTTTATTTTGTAATTTGTTTATTTTAAATGTTCTTATATCCAATTTATTTCTTCTAAAAATCTTATTTTACTACATATATATATATTTTTTAAAAACACTATGATTCATTATTTTTATATTTTATACTCATTAAGTTTCTACTTTGTGTGCATTGTAAGTTGTTAACAAACATTTTTATGATTATTGGTTTTATATTATAAAGATTGTAATTCATATATATTCGTTAGCATATTTTTTTTATATAATGATACAAATAGTTTATTTATATTGTCTGGTATGTATATTATTTGTTTTAAAATTTGGCCGAGCATACGTTGCAATTTTTATGTACATAATTGATGTCACGTTTTTGCTAATTTTAGTTGTAAATTGTTTTGTACAGCATTTATGTTAAATTTCAACTCACAATATTTGTTTTGAAATTCATTTATATTAAAATTTATATTTAGGCATTAATCTTTATATATTACCTGTTTGCCTATTGTTGTTTTTATGCATTTTTATATTTATATTTATACCTTTGTACTACAGTCGATGAACGGTGAGCTATGATATTTATTGTTTGTTTCAAATTGTTAATTTCATTTTTTCCTATTTTCAAATAAATCGTATAAATGAGCTCCATTGCTTTTATAACCACTCGTGTTTCAAAAGAACCCTTTCAACATAAGAAAATATTTCGTATTTGGGGAGTTTGAAAAATCGTGCCCAATCGTGCTGGGTTTCGTTTTTTCGTTCGACTAAAATATGGAATATTTTTATTTTTTTTTGAAATTTTCATCCACGTTTTCTTAAAATAAAACGAGGCAATATTTCGTGCTTGGAAGTTTGGGGAGTCGTGCCCAATCGTGCTGGGATTCAATTTTCCATTCGACTAAAATACAAAATATCCTTTTGAGGCTTCGTCCATGTTTTCTCAAATTAAAATGAGGCAATGTTTCGTATTCGGAAATTTGATAAATCGTGCCCAATCGTGCTGGGTTTCAATTTACCGTTTGGGCCGAATAGTCAAATATCCTCTTTAAAAAAAAAGGGTTTAAGTGCATGTGTTTTGGAAATCCTGAGGTGATCTTGTGTCGAGGGTTCAAAGTATTGTATCCAATCGTGCTGGACGTAATGTTTTATTCCTTCTAAGCGAGAGAATCTCAACATCCGATTCAAGTTATCCAAATGTTTTAAAGATTGTATTTTAAAATCTTTTCAAATTTTCAACATTAGGACATTAATCGATCAATACGGTACTGATTTTGGGCGTCGTGAGGGTGCTAATCCTTCCTCACGCCGAACCGACTCCCGAATCCGTCTTCTAGTTTTTCGTAGACCAAAAACGTTGTTTTAATAAACCAAAATGTTTTATTAAAATGATCAACCACAGGGTGACCCGATCACACCTAAACAAAAAAGATTGGTGGCGACTCAATTTTCGTTTTAAAGTCGAACTCTATTTTTCGAAATAAAAATGGTTTCGACAGCTTGGCGACTCTGCTGGGGACCATAAGAGAGTCAAGCCGTAAAATTGGTTTTTTTGTCCTTTTGTCAAAAATTTAAATTTTGGTTTTTAACATATGATTATTTCATTGCATCTCGTGGGTTTTATGGTTTTCATCTTATTACTCTTTTTTTTTGTTCCCTCGCATTGCATCTTACATGATCGTTGTGGTTATACCCTTTAAGTGGGAGTGAGAAGCTATGCCTTCGTGAGGTTTTCACCTCCGTATGGGCTAGTGGACTGCTTCCGGGATACATCCGTACCTATGTCTTCGTGAGGTTTTCACCTCCGCATGGCCATAGAGAAATGTATTCCCCTGAACCGAACTCGATCCGTATGAGCCTATAATGGGTGAGGGTTGAGGAATCTGCTGGTTCGGGTACTTTTTTCTTTGGAACTGAGCCACATATAGTGAACCCTAGGGATCTATCCTAGATATAGCTATGTTAAACTTTTAGTGGTATCCATATAAGTATTTAATTATTTTCTATTTGTTTTGGATTTTATTATTTGGTACTAACTCATTGTGTTTTGATTGCATATCATTCCATCATTAGGGAGGTGTCGATTCCTATTCAATTACTAAGTTAGAAAGCTTGCTATGGAGAACGAATTCCTTAATAAAGTAGAAGATAATACGGCTATCCGTATATGGTCAGAGAATAAGCAACTTGAGAAAGGGGATAGCCTGGCTGAAGGGTATACATCAGAGTTATGGACTTCACCCGGATCAGTGTGACACAGAATGAGTTCTAAGAATTGAGGGATATATGGGACAGTTGGGGATATGAGACTAAGCAACTGTTTCACCATAATTTCGGTGACCTACCTTACCTGCTTGACATTAAGGTAGATAAGAACTTGTTCCGGGCCATAACTCAGTTTTGGAATCCTGCGTATAGTTGTTTCACTTTTGGGAAGGTAAACTTGGTGCCTCTCTTTGTGGAGTATATCTGACTTTGCTTCGTTGTCCAAAGGTTCAAATCGATAGAGTGTATTTTAGGGCTGCTAATGCCCAACCTTTTGTAAAGAAATTGATAAGCATCACCGGAATGAGTGAACAGTGCGTTACTACCCGAATACAGCAAAAATGTGAGGGTAAATGTATTCACTGGGTGTGTTTGAGGGATCTGATCGTAGCACAGCCAGACATAAAGAAAAGGGTTGACATCTTCGCCTTGAGTATCTATGGTTTGGTAATTTTCCCCAAGACTCTAAGGCATATAGACGAAGCAGTAGCCGATTAATTTGATCGGCTTGGCAAAGGTGCCACACCAGTGCCGGCAATTCTAGCTGAGACGTTTAGGTCCTTGAGTGCATGTCGGAAGGCAAAGTAAAGCGATTTATAAGTGTGCATGATTATTGTCAGTATGGTTCCATAGCCATTTCTGGAAGGTGGATAAAGTTTCTTATCGGGTTTTCTCCAAGAATTATTCCCCACTAAAGGAGATAACAGCCACGCCTAGGAGAGACGATATATCAGAGGAGAATTGGATCGCGCTCCTTCGAAATCTCCAAGAAGAAAGCGTCGAGTGGAAAGCTCCTTGGTTAGTTCCTGATGAGATCCTCTATAGGTGTGGGAGTTTTGATTGGGTACCTCTGCCTGGAATTTGGGGAGCTATTAGATATGCCCCTTTGCTCGTGTTAAGGCAATATAGATCGAGGCAGTTTGTACCAATAATGCATGGGTTAACTCAGAGTGAGTTATCGTATAAGGGGAGCCATTATAAGAAGAGAATTCGAGAGATTGCCGATGCCTGGAGACAGATACGTCAGATAAAGAGGTTGGCAGTAGGTTCGATGGTAACCCCAGAATATGAGGGGTGGTTGCACAGAAGGACCAATGATAATATCCCTCAGCCAAGTTTAGGGGACGTCAAATCGATGGATGAATACCTAAAAGTAATTCCTTCCGAGCTAGAGATCATCAAGCAAGACTTCGATGAGAGAAATTCGAAGTTAAGGAAGAAGATAGAGCAGTTGGAAGAAGAAAAGGTACATTTGAGGTTAGATGTCGATGTTCAGAAACTCGAGGCCAAGAAGCTAAGAAAGGGAAAGAGAAAGGCTGAAGAGGACTTGGACGGTTTGAAGGCTGATTACAAAAAGCTGCATATGTCGATGAGAACAGCTAGATTGGGAAAGACATCGGAGCAGTGGCAACGAGAAGTTCAAGAGGAAAAGGCCAAAGCTGATCAGTGGGAGAGGAGGTTCCACGATGCTCGAGCACGGGAAAGTACCTTGAGGAAGAATTTGATCGAAGGCCAAGATGAGAGGCAGTTATTAGCAGTTCGGGTAGTGGAATTAGAAAGGGCGTTGCATCAGAGTCGTAGTCATAACTTGGACATTGAACTAAAAGCAAGCTTAAGCAGGGTCGAGGATTTGAAAGGAAGGATAGAAGAGCTTAAGGCCGCATTACAGAATTGTGAGCATCGAATTGAGTTTCTCGAATCGAATAATGAGCAGTTGAAGGAACAACTTCGTCGATTGCAGGACCAGGTCAGGGATAGAGATCATGTCATGAGCGAAGCCGTGGCACAGATTCGATCAGTGGCTGATTATTTACAGACTTTAGCGGTTCAGGCTGATGTGCTAAGTGTGAAGTATGAGTTAGAGTCGGACCGGGGTCGTGAGTTGGCTTGCCTTCTTGAGAAAGTTAAAACTTTGAGTATTAGGGCAAAGTCGTATATATAGTCTATTTTATGTAAAGGATTTTATTTTCTAAGAAAGTTTCTAAATGGAATTGGATCAGAATCGACACCCTTTTAGTTTTGCATTCATTTCATACATTTGCATTTTCATCGCATCACGTGCATTAAGTTTAAAAAAAACTCTTAATTAATTTAAAATTATATTATAGTTACCCTGGAACATCAATACTACAAGCGCAAAAAAACTAAAGCTATGGATCAAAGGTTGGAAAAATTGGAACAAATGCAGAGTGAAATGCAGGAACGACTGCAAGCACAGATGCAAGAGCAACTGGCCAAGATTCAGTAAAATATGAAAAATCAGATGCAAGAATCGCAGAAGGACATGAGAATCAACTAACTCAGTTGTTGCTCGGAGGGCCAGGGAAAGGGAAGAGCCCTATAGTCAACCCAGATGGCGATAGCGAGATCCTTACTTACCCTCCAGGTTTTACCCCAGTGCATACCCCAGTACCACCTCAAAGGGTGTCTGTTAATGTCAAGCCCCAGTATCAAGCCGGTATTTCGGCACCAATGAATTTCCTGATGGGCTCGTGTTCTAAACCCGAGGACGATCAGGTAAATCCTTCGGTCTCTGACTTTGATGAGATGGCAGAGGTAGGGAAGGCAAAAGCAGAACTCCCAGAACAGCTGGAAGTCCGATACAAATGGCTGGAAGAAAAATTCAAGGCACTGGAAAATGCAGATTACCAATGCGGCATGGATGCTAAAGAGTTGAGTTTGGTTCCGGATCTAGTGCTCCCTCCGAAGTTCAAGATGCCAGAGTTTGAGAAATACAATGGAACCAGCTACCCTGAGGCCCATATCACGATGTTTTGTCGGAGGATGACTGGTCATATCAATAATGATCAATTGCTTGTTCACTGTTTCCAGGATAGTCTGAGTGGGGCTGCGGCTAAATGGTACAATCAGCTGAGTTGTACCCAAATTAAATCGTGGAGAGACCTAGCACAGACCTTCATGAAACAGTATGGCCATGTGACGAACATAGCACCCGATCGGGTTACACTACAAAACATGGAGAAAAAGTCAAATGAGAGTTTCAGACAGTATGCTCAAAGGTGGAGGGAAGTCGCTACACAAGTTCAACCACCGCTCTTGGAAAAGGAGACGACCATGCTTTTCATTAATACTTTGAAGGCACCTTTTATCAATCACATGCTGGGAGGCGTGACGAAGAGTTTCACGGACATAGTAATGTCCGGTGAAATGATTGAAAATGCGATAATGAGTGGAAAGATAGAGGCTCGAGAGAGCACCAGAAGGTCAGCCCCGAAAAAGAGAGAAAATGAGGTCGGCAATATAAGCATGGGACATGTAAAGCCAATCACAGTTAATCAACCAAGAATGACGGTCATGGGCCAGTAAGATTCGTCAAGACAGGAACCCAATACAAAGCGGAATACGGAGAAGCCCAAGTTTACTCCTATTCCAATAACGTATCGGGAGTTGTACAAAAATCTATTCGATGCACATGTTGTATCCCAGTTCTATTTAAAACCGTTGCAGCCCCCGTATCCCAAGTGGTATGATGCAACTACCCAATGTGAATATCATGCGGGTGTCACAAGGCACTCGATCGAGAATTGCACCTCTTTTAAAAGAGTGGTCGAAAAGCTCATTAACATGGGTGTTGTCCAGGTCGATGAAGTGCCTAGCGTGGGAAACCTGTTACCCAATCATACTGTTAATGGGGTAAACACGGTCGACGAAAATATGGGAAGGAGAGTTAAGTTGGATATAGCGAAGGTAAGAGCCTCGATGAGAGAGGTTCTAAAGAAGATGGTAGAAAGAGGTCTAATCACACAAGACTTTGGGAGTAAGTCTCGAGAATGGGGGAACTATTGTGAGTTTCACGGAGAGGAGGACCATGAGATAGAAACATGTAATGAATTCAAGGTCCTGGTACAGGGTTTAATGGACAATAAGGAGATGGAGTTCTTCGAGTTCACTGAGGAGAAACATGTGTGCTTCAGAGCAGGGGCAAATAAAGAAGGTCTGTGAAGTCAATCACCCAGTGGTGATCATTTCACGACCGAGAACAGATGAAGTTAGAGCAAAAATGATGCCAAAAGTGGTGATTCAAAAACCGACGGCTTTTCCTTACAAGGATAATAAAAGGGTGCCTTGGAGTTATAATTGTAATGTGACATTGCCAGGAGAGGGAAGGTTGGCTAGCACACCAGATACGGAAGTTGAGCCTGTAAAAGAGAAGTCTTTGATGTCAAAACGAGGGGAGGGGAGAACAAAACCACTGGTTAATGAACCAGTGATAGCAGATGAAGCTAAAGAATTTTTAAAGTTTCTGAAACACAGTGAGTATAGTATTGTAGAGCAGTTGCACAAGCAGTCAGCTCGCACCTCGATACTAGCTTTGCTTCAAAATTTGGAGGCACACCGTAATGCGTTGACGAAGGTGTTAAATGAAACTTATGTTGCTGAAGACATCTCGGTGAACAAACTGGACCGACTCGTCAACAATATTAGTGCTGATAACTTTATTTCCTTCAGCGATGATGAAATACCGCCAGGTGGCATGGGGTCCACTAAGGCTCTACACATCACTACCCGATGCAAAGGATATACACTACCGGGGGTATTGATTGACAATGGGTCGGCCCTAAATGTCTTGTCCCTATCCATATTGAGCAGGTTACCTGTAGATAGCTTTCATATGAAGATGTGTCAGAACATAGTGAGAGCGTTCAATGGCACCGAGAGGAAAGTAATGGGTAGGATTGAGATCCCACTTCTGATTGTACCTAACACGTACGAGGTAGATTTCCTCGTGATGGATATTAAGCCTTCCTATAACTGTCTGTTAGGAAGACCTTGGATTCACTCAGCTGGGGCAGTACCATCTTCGCTGCACCAGAAGCTAAAGATGGTTACTGAGGGACGGCTAATAACAATAAGTGCGGAAGAAGATATTATTACGTCAGTTACCAGTGATGCACCCTACGTAGAGAATGACAACGAAGCGGTTGAATATTCATTTCGATCGTTAGAGTTTGTAAACGCAACGTTTATAGCTGAAGGAAGCAGGATTCTGATACCTAAGATATCAGGGGCTACGAAAATGAGCCGCAATGGCGGTGATTGGGAAAAAGGCGTTACTCGCGAGAGGACTCGGGAGGCACCTTCGTGGCCAAATTAGAGTGCCAGTCTTGGTTGGCAAGTGGGATCCCTTCGGTTTGAGATTCAGGCTAGATGCAAGCCAAGTGAAGAAGGAGTTTGAAAGGAAACAAGAACAGCGGAGGGCGAGATGGAGTGGGACAGAAGTCAGGTGGGAACTAATAAATTTCCCCCACATTTCTCAAACATTTGTATCTGGAGGGTTTATTCATTCCATACAGCATAAGGTGAAAGAAGGAATGGCTGAAGATGCGATGGGAATTTGGATCATCAACGCCACATTTGAGGAGGAAGCAATGGAAAGGAATTTATCAGGCATTTGCCCGTATGAGCCTGAGAGTGTTTTGGATAACTGGACTGAGGAAGAAATTCCTATAATCTTTTGAGCTAACACAGAGTAATATTCAAAACCCACCTGTTGTCTTCTAGCCTAGGACAATAAGAATCTTTTGTGAAGTAGGCTCATGTTCAGCATTATTATTTTCAAATAAAAAATACATTTTCATATATCGGTTCGAACAATTATTCTTTCTTGCTTTTCATTTCATATACATATTATACCATACAAAGGAATTATTCATTTCATTTCCTTTGGGTATTCTCTTATACTTATAATAGGCCCCCGGATGACAACGTCATGAGTAATGTTGATGTGAGCCCGGAATCTCCTTTTGAGCGAGACATGTGCTTTGAGGGATTTCAGGATGTTGAAGAGGACGAGGATTGTGGTTTATCTCCCGATTTGTTAAGGATGGTGGAGCGAGAAGAGGAACAGATCCTGCCACACAAGGAGACTACTGAGATTGTGGCCCTAGAAGATGGGAGGGAAGTTAAAATTGACACTTACATTAACGAGAAAACAAGACAAAACCTCATTGAGTTGTTGTAAGAATTCAAGGACGTTTTTGCATGGTCATACCAGGATATGCCTGGTCTAAGTACCGATGCACAGTGCATCGTGTCCCTACAAAAAAGGAGTACAAGCCAGTTCAGCAGAAGCTCCAAAGGATGAGACCCGATGTATCAATGAAAATAAAAGAAGTCAAGAAGCAATTTAATGCCGGATTCCTACAGGTGGTCAATTATTCAGAATGGGTGGCCAACGTTGTCCTTGTTCCTAAGAAAGATGGAGAAGTGCGGATGTGTGTAGATTACAGAGATTTAAACAAGGTCAGCCCAAAGGATAACTTTCTATTGCCTCACATAGACACTCTAGTGGATAATATGGCAGGCTATTCACTGTTCTCCTTCA
Organism: Gossypium longicalyx; assembly: GCA_025698465.1. NCBI lineage: Eukaryota > Viridiplantae > Streptophyta > Magnoliopsida > Malvales > Malvaceae > Gossypium > Gossypium longicalyx. The sequence continues at coordinate 7,233,427 of CM047005.1, forward strand.
TGGATGGGTTCTCCGGGTACAATCAGTTCAAGATGCATCCTGAAGACATGGAAAAAACCACATTCATAACTTTATGGGGGACGTTTTGCTACAAGGTGATGCCCTTCGGGTTGAAAAATGCAGGAGCCACATATCAAAGAGCCATGGTAACCTTGTTCCATGACATAATACATAAGGAAATTGAGGTTTATGTTGACGACATGATTACAAAATCTCGAACTGAAGAGGAGCATGTGCGAATGTTGAGAAAATTATTCCTGAGGTTGAGAAAATTCCAATTAAAGCTCAATCCGTCAAAATGCACCTTCGGAGCTAGGTCCGAAAAGTTACTCGGCTTCGTAGTCAGTGAGAAGGGAATAGAAGTTGACCCTAATAAAGTCAAGGCTATACAGGAGCTGCCTTCGCCACGAACTCAGAAAGAAGTCTGAGGTTTCCTAGGGAGACTAAACTACATCGCACGGTTTATTTCACAATTGACTGAGAAGTATGACCCCATATTTCGTCTTCTTAAAAAGCACAATCCTGGGGTATGGAATGATGAATGCCAAAAAACCTTTGAAAAGGTTAAACAATATTTGTCCAGTCCCCCAGTGCTAACACCACCAAGCCCTGATAGACCATTGATACTATACTTAACAGTATTTGATAATTCAATGGGGTGCGTGCTCGGCCAACACGATGAGACTAGGAGAAAAGAAAGAGCGATATATTACCTCAGTAAAAAATTCACTGAGTGTGAAATGAGGTATCCGCCAATTGAGAAGCTATGCTGTGCTTTAGTTTGGACAACACGAAGGTTGAGACAGTACATGTTGTACTATACAACTTGGTTAATCTCAAAACTAGACCCTCTCAAATACATGATGGAGTCAACCGCTTTAAATGGAAGGATGGCCCGATGGCAGATTCTTCTTTTCGAATTTGACATAGTTTATGTAAACCAAAAAGCTGTGAAGGGGAGTGCAATAGCAGATTTCCTAGCCAGTAGAGCTTTGGAGGACTATGAACCTTTGAATTTCAATTTCCCCAATGAAGATCTAATGTATGTAGCAATCATCTTTGAAGGAGACATGCACAAGATCATTCTTGGAAATTAAATTTTTGTGAGCATCGAATCTTGCTGGAAATGGAGTTAGGGACGATCGATATCCCCAAATGGAGATCATTATCCATTCACTTGCAAGCTGGATTTTGACTGCACAAATAACATGGCAGAATACGAGGCATGTATCATGGGAATTCGGGCAGCTATAGACCGTGAAATCAAAGTATTAGAAGTGTATGGAGATTCTGCATTGGTAATTTATCAGCTTAAAGGCGAGTGGGAAACGAGATCTCCTAAATTGACCGATTATCGAAAGTTAATCCTGGAGTTAATTGAAAAGTTTGATGTTATTACCTTTCATTACCTCCCGCGAGACGAGAATCAGATAGCTGACGGCTTGGCTACACTAGCTTCCATGATCAGAGTAAATGAACAGGAGAATATAAAGCCAATTCAGATGAGTATTGGTGAGGCCCCAGCTCACTGCTGTAATGTCAACGAAGAGGAAGAGAAAGATGATCATCCTTGGTATCATGATATCTTACAATATGTGAAGAGCCGTGCGTACCAAGATCAAGCAACTGAAAATAATAAAAGAACATTGAGGAGGTTAGCCAGTGACTATGTCCTAGACGGTGAGGTCCTATATAAGAAGAGAAAGGATCAGGTGTTGTTAAGATGTGTTGACGCGGTTGAGGCAAAGAAAATTCTAGAGGAGGTCCATGATGGTGTCTGTGGGACACATGCCAATGGTTTCACAATGGCTCGACAAATCACGAGATTCGGATATTACTGGTCTACAATGGAATGAGATTGCATCAATTACGCTAAGAAGTGCCATAAGTGTCAAATTTATGGAGGCAAGACCCATGTGCCTCATTCACCCCTCCATGTTATGACTTTCCCGTGGCCATTCTTAATGTGGGGCATGGACGTTATTGGGCCAATTTCGCCAAAGGCTTCCAACGGACATCGATTCATTTTTGTGGTCATTGACTACTTTACCAAATGGGTAGAGGCTACTTCGTATGCCAATGTCACAAAGTCAGCGGTCAGCAAGTTCCTGAAGAAAGAGATCGTATGTCATTATGGTATGCCAGAAAGAATCGTATCTGACAACGCGTTGAATCTGAACAATAGCACAATAGCAGAAGTCTGCAGTCGGTTCAACATTAAACATCACAACTCATCACCATACTGCCCGAAAATGAATGGGGCAGTTGAGGCAGCTAATAAGAATATCAAGAAGATTGTGGGGAAGATGGCGGAAACTTACAAAGATTGGCATGAAAAGCTCTCATTTGCCCTTTATGCTTATCAGACATCTGTCAGAACTTCTACCGGGGCAACACCTTTCTCATTGGTTTATGAGATGGAGGCAGTTTTACCTATTGAGGTCGAAATCCCTTCTCTCCGAGTTTATCAGAGCTGAAGTTAGACGAAGCAGAATGGATCCAATCTCGTTACGATCAACTAAACTTGATTGAAGAGAAGAGGCTGAAGGCTATTCGTCATGGTCAAATGTACTAGAGGAGAATGATGCGAGCCTACAACAAAAAAGTTCGCCCCAGGGTGTTCCATGAGGGGGACTTAGTATTGAAAAAGATTCTCCCTATGCAAAAAGATTTTAGGGGGAAATGGATGCCAAATTGGGAAGGACCCTATGTGGTAAAAAAGGCTTTCTCTAGAGGGGTATTGATATTAGCAGAGATGGATGGCAAGAGCTTGCCTAACCCGATAAATTCAGACTCTGTCAAAAGATATTTTGCTTGAAGCAGTTGAGGTGAAAACCCGTAAAGGCCTAAAAAAAAAGGATAGGCCAAGGTGAAAACCCGTAAAAGGGCGCCTTGAGACCAAAGGGGTTTTGAATTGAAAACCTGTAAAGGGCAATTCAAATTTCGATCCAAACTGGGGCAAGCGGCAGTCTCACTACACTTGAATCGACAAAGAGGAGATATGCTACATCTTGGGGCATCAAAAAAATGCTATAGATCCTTTGAGCACATGCCAAGTTTAAAAAGGTCATCGAGGAGTTCGTGCAAAGAAGCTCAAATTGCGAAATCTGGGGCACCTATTCTGTTCCTTTTCATCTGTTTTTGTATCTCAAACAATGGCTGCTTTCTTTGTTGATACATCTTTTACAAATTTTGACTCGAATAAATTTCAGTTTTACCCTTCATTATAATCTTTTTTCGAGTATTTTTATTGAAATAATGATTAATGAACTAATAATGCTCTCAAAAGAAGGTTTTGTATATTACTCTGAAAGGTTTCTAAACAATACAAGAACCTGAAACAGGACAATTATTTAGAACTCATCGAGCTTAAAAGGGCTAGAAACGTGTGATAAATAAGAGATTAATCGTGTTTTCAAGTCATCTTCTACCGAGCTGAACAAAAAGGCATATGTCAGGGATGTTACCTTAGTAAACAACGAGCGATGACAACCCAAAAATTAAAAATGGATCATTCTCATGACATTTTGCATTTTGTGCATTTAACATCCATAATACATGTAGTTAGGAGCATTTGATTCATATTAATCATGGCATTCTAATCATCTAGCATAAGCATATCACTCTTCTACAGATGAATTCCCCAGTGGACAATGTAGTAGGATTACAGATATCATCAGCCTTATCTTCACTGAGTAGGAGTGGAGCAGGCTAAATACCAGATCTTATCTTCACTGAGCAGGAGCGAAGCAGATCGAATTTTGGAGAATCTTATTTCCACGTACCGGCGATGGAGCAGATTCCAATCATCAGTCTTATCTTCATTTGGCGAGAGTGGAGCGGGCTAAATACCGAGATCTTATCTTCAGCGGCGAGAGTGAAGCAGATCAAATTTTGGAGAATCTTATCTCCACGTACCGGCGATGGAGCAGATTCCAATCATCAACCTTATCTTCACTGAGCAGGAGTGGAGCAGGCTAAATACCAGATCTTATCTTCACTTAGCAGGAGTGAAGCAGATCAAATTTTGGAGAATCTTATCTCCATGTACCGGTGATAGAGCAGATTCCAGTCATCAGTCTTATCTTCACTGAGCAGGAGTGGAGCAGGCTAAATACCAGATCTTATCTCCATTGAGCAGGAGTGAAGCAGATCGAATTTTGGAGAATCTTATCTCCACGTACCGGCGATGGAGCAGATTCCAATCATCAGCCTTATCTTCACTGAGCAGCTATGGAGCAGATCTCAGCTACTAGTCTTATCTTCCTGAAGTTGCAGGAAGCAGACTGAAAATTACAGATCTTATCTCCATGTATCGACTATGGAGCAGATTTTAGCCACCAACCTTATCTCTCTGAAGTTGCAATGGAGCAGGTCGAAGTTATAAACATTATCTTTTGAAAGTTGCTACTTGAATAAGAGGGGCACCAACACTCGACAAGTCCAGGCAATTTTATTCCCTTTTGAAGTCTTTGCTCCGTTATCGTTATACGACAATGAGCAAAGAGGGGCAGCTGTAGGGCCCAAAATTTGCCCGGCCCAAACCACTAGAAGCTAAGCAGACCCAAACTTAAATACCCATTTACAAACATGGCCCAAACAGCCCAAAAAAACACAAACAGATTGCAAAAAATCTAGGAGCCATCATTTGCAACCGAGGCAGTCCCCAGGCACCGCATGTCACGCGACTCTTCGCATCGTGCACCACTCCACCTCCACATCAGAGTCCACACCTAGCACGTACCTGCAAACAAGCAAAAGAAGTTGAAAAATTGGCTATAAAAGCCAAATTGAATCAAGTGTAGAGGGATCTTTTTTTTTTGCTCTCGATTTTTGGATATACACAATAGCAGAACATGCAAGAGTAATTGATATCAATAAAAAAAATCAGATTGAAGGCCTAGAAGATTGTTCTTTATTCTTTTCCATTTCATATTTCTTTTTCTTTTTCTTTTTCTTGCTTTCTTTTCCTTGCAAACTGCTTTTACATCAAAATCGGGGAAGAAAAGGCTTACCTGGCCTTACCCCGTGGTTCGACGTCAGAGGTGGAGGCGCAGAAGCGCCGATGACCCTCGTGCGCAGCATCTCAAAGCAGAGGTGAATCCCTAGTAGAGGGTGAAAGGGGGTTTTGAATTTTCTTGAAGATAATCTCACTGGATTTCTTTGTTTTGGGGGTTTCTTTCTTTTTTTAGCTTTTACCATACGTTTAAAGCAGCACCATTTGGTGCTGGGCCCACATGTTTGACCCAAAATGGGTAATTTAGGTGTTAAGTCCCCCTTTTTGAGATAGTGATTAATTGGGCCTTGCTTATGCTTTCTTGGATTCTTTAAATTTATCCCTAAAATTTGCGTGTCATTCCAGTTTAGTCCGCGTTTAGGTGCAGCATTTTGGGACTTGGGAAATTTGCATTTTTAGTTCCTGCTTGTTAGTGCTTATCTAGTTCAAGTCCTGGATCTTGTTTTAATAATTCGACTTGTTTAAAACTATCCTCTAGATTTTGTTTTTGTTCCAATGGAGTTCTTTCTTAGTTTTTTAAATTCTTCCTTTTTTTATTTTTTATCTATTTTAATATTTTACGTTTTAAAAAAAATTATTTTATTTTGTAATTTGTTTATTTTAAATGTTCTTATATCCAATTTATTTCTTCTAAAAATCTTATTTTACTACATATATATATTTTAAAAAAAACACTATGATTCATTATTTTTATATTTTATACTCATTAAGTTTCTACTTTGTGTGCATTGTAAGTTGTTAACAAACATTTTTATGATTATTGGTTTTATATTATAAAGATTGTAATTCATATATATTCGTTAGCATATTTTTTTTATATAATGATACAAATAGTTTATTTATATTGTCTGGTATGTATATTATTTGTTTTAAAATTTGGCCGAGCATACGTTGCAATTTTTATGTACATAATTGATGTCACATTTTTGCTAATTTTAGTTGTAAATTGTTTTGTACAGCATTTATGTTAAATTTCAACTCACAATATTTGTTTTGAAATTCATTTATATTAAATTTTATATTTAGGCATTAATCTTTATATATTACCTGTTTGCCTATTGTTGTTTTTATGCATTTTTATATTTATATTTATACCTTTGTACTACAGTCGATGAACGGTGAGCTATGATATTTATTGTTTGTTTCAAATTGTTAATTTCATTTTTTCCTATTTTCAAATAAATCGTATAAATGAGCTCCACTGCTTTTATAACCATTCGTGTTTCAAAAGAACCCTTTCAACATAAGAAAATATTTCGTATTTGGGGAGTTTGAAAAATCGTGCCCAATCGTGCTGGGTTTCGTTTTTTCGTTAGACTAAAATATGGAATATTTTTATTTTTTTTTGAAATTTTCATCCACGTTTTCTTAAAATAAAACGAGGCAATATTTCGTGCTTGGAAGTTTGGGGAGTCGTGCCCAATCGTGCTGGGATTCAATTTTCCATTCGACTAAAATACAAAATATCCTTTTGAGGCTTCGTCCATGTTTTCTCAAATTAAAATGAGGCAATGTTTCGTATTCGGAAAGTTGATAAATCGTGCCCAATCGTGCTGGGTTTCAATTTACCGTTTGGGCCGAATAGTCAAATATCCTCTTTAAAAAAAAGGGGTTTAAGTGCATGTGTTTTGGAAATCCTGAGGTGATCTTGTGTCGAGGGTTCAAAGTATTGTATCCAATCGTGCTGGACGTAATATTTTATTCCTTCTAAGCGAGAGAATCTCAACATCCGATTCAAGTTATCTAAACATTTTAAAGATTGTATTTTAAAATCTTTTCAAATTTTCAACATTAGGACATTAATCGATCAATACGGTACCGATTTTGGGTGTCGTGAGGGTGCTAATCCTTCCTCACGCGTAACCGACTCCCGAATCCGTCTTCTAGTTTTTCGTAGACCAAAAACGTTGTTTTAATAAACCAAAATGTTTTATTAAAATGATCAACCACAGGGTGACCCGATCACACCTAAACAAAAAAGATTGGTGGCGACTCCATTTTCATTTTAAAGTCGACCTCTATTTTTCGAAATAAAAATGGTTTCGACACTGATTGACTAGAAAAAAAAAATAGAATGGTTAGAGTTCTTAGAAACTTACAGAAAGTGGCAATTTGCCAAGTGGTAATTCCGCCACCATTTTTGACACCCTTGCGACCAGTGACAATAGTTTTTCTTGGACCATCACCATACATCATAATGTTGGTTTATTGTTTGTCTACGGTGATGTACTCATCATAGATTCCAGCCTTGATATAAACCACATGTCGAATATTGGAGTTCTTTGGAGCAGCAACTAAGGCTACACCAATGGTTTTGAATTGGCCGCTGCCATCCTTAGCCACAACAACATTTGGTTTTAAGTTGCTATTGTCAATCCTAGCCAAAAGGTGGCGGTCTTTAGTTAATTTTATAGCAAGTGGGAGCCTTTAAAATTAGGACTTTTTTTTGCATGTAAAACGAAAATGATGCCTTAACGAATTACTGTGAACATGTTAGAATATATTAGTTTTAGACAATGTATTTAACTGATCAACGGTTGTCGTCTTTAAATTTAGAAAAATAAAGTACGAAATTGCTTTTTGTTGGAGTGGAAAAATTTTGTTTATCTTAGCTATATGTTTAACTTGTTTTGGATGGTTTTATTTATTAAGATCTTAAGGCCTAAAATGTAAAAAATAAAAATAAAAATTCAAGAATTCAAACTTAATGAAAAGATGTACAAAAATTATGAATTTTTATCTTCTTGGTCATGTAAGAAATATTTAGGCTTAATATGCATTTGCCCTCTTAGGAAAACTATATATTAGCTACTTAAAGTTGTATAATTATAAAAAGGAAAAAAATCTCAAATTATAATAACAAAAAAGTTGTAATTTTTTTTAAAAACCATAAAATTATTTAAATATACTCTAAAAATATCATACAATTATTGAAAAATAAAATAAATATATTTTTAAAAATTTAAATATTAATATTTTTTTTTAAAAATAACAAAAATAATTTGAAATTATAATCACAATACAAAGAGACCTAGAGGGCCATAGCCCTCCCTAAAATGGTATATTTTTAATTTAGGCCCTTTATAATTTATAAAATTTTAAATTAGTAATGGTAAAATTATACTTTGGTCCCCAAAAATGATAAATATTTGATTTAACCTTTTAAAAATTATAAAGATATAGACTATTAAAATGATGAATTGTATTTTTATTTTCATAAAAATATACAATTTAATTTTGGACTCCTAAAAAGAATTTTCTAACTACGCAACTAGATACAATGGTAAATTGCTTGTTTTGAAAAAATTACATAATCGTTGAAATTTTTAAAAAGTTGTGCAAATTTTTTACAATTAAAAAATAAAAAAAACCTTTGAAATTTAATATTATAATAATACAAAAATATATATTTTTAAAATTTCACAATTTTATATTTTGTTTAAAAAATAATAAAAATCTGAAAATTAGAAAAGTGGAATTATTTAAATCTTGTTTGTTTAGTTTTTGTTACAGGAAAGAGGAATGGGTTTTTATTTTATTTTATTTATTATTTTATAGCTTCAATAATCATGACAAACAATTTATTATTTCATTTTTTAACATTTTTTTTAAAATTTATTAATTTATTCTATTTAGTTAATTAAAATTTATTTATATTTATTTAAGGTATTTGTTAAATTTGGTGTCACGAGTTGAATGAAACTGTCAATAAAAGTATAAAGGTCATTTTTTTATTTAGGAAAATTAAGAAATAAAAGGTGTAAATACGATTTAACATTAAATTATAAATAAATTTATTAATTATGTTAAAAATTATAATTAATTAATTCATAATAGAAATTCTATCTCAAGCATATGTACGTGAAAATAACATGTTTAGAACACAATTATGTTTAAAAATAACACACAATAAATAACGAAACATTTGATTTAAAACTAATTAATAATAACACATTAAATTTGTAATATATTAAAATAAAAAAATTAAATTAAATTAATTTGTAGCACCAATTGAATCAACAACACTATTAATATAAATATAGTTGTCGAAGATAATAAAATGAAATGAAATATATTAAAATTAAGCTTTGGTGGAGTGGTAAATTAAGGTTTTATTAATGTAATTGGCATGGGTTCAAATCTCACCATATGTTTATTTTTATTTTTCTTTTAAATCAAAAGATTAAATTACCCTAAAACAATATAACTTATTTTAATTATAAAAAGATATTTTCGTAATTTTCCTAATCAAGTTGTGCTCAGTTGACTCTTGACTCCAACTCAGTCAGGAGTTCAAATAATAGTATAGATATATACAACTTGTGGAGGTAGCAAAATCTATATATTAAAATTAAAATGTATAAAAAATTATCAAAATAAAGTTTCGGTTGAACTTTAAATTTAAGATTTTACTAATATGATTTCCTTGGGTTCAAATTTTACCATATGCATAATTCTATTGCTTTTTAAAAAAAAATCAAAAGACTAAAGTATCCATAAATAATATAATTTATTTTAAATGTGAAAAGATATCGAAGTAATTTCCCTAATCAAATTAGTATATTTTTGTATATATTTCTATGTATATATTTTTGTACATATTTCATTTAATTTTGTATATATTTTTATGTCTTGTTATTATTACTTTTCAACTTTCGGTTTCATTATTTATTATATATTACTTTTAAACACACATTTATATTCTAAATATGTGGTTTGTGTGACAAAATTTTATAGATTAAATAAAGATGTTGACTGCCTGTGATGTCTGTCATTCCAGATTTTATGAATAATCAAATAAACATGTAATTTATATGTAATAATGATTGCATAAATATATTTAAATATTTTAAAAGTAGGAATGGTCCGATTCCAAAAGTTACACCATAATCTAATAAACCTAAGAAAGCTTTATTCTAATATTAAATTAGATGAGATATTTATTTAATATGGTAAGATAGATCAACTAGGCATCGGACCAGGTAATATCTAATTCGCCTTGTTCGCTTTCAGGCACTCCCAAAGCGGTCCAAACAGCTTTTGAGGCATCAACAATATTATTGCGGCACGGGGGCTGATAAGCATGCTCATCATCACACCCTACTTGAGAGTCACATTCATCCACTACCAAAGCCCTCACACTCTTTCCATTGCCATTGATGTTAATAAATTTACTGCAACGGCTGCTCTGGCTAAACCACCCTGTTGAGAGTGCCACCACGGGTTCATCATCTGAGTGATATTGGTTGTCACATTTTGATGCGCCACCACCATCTCCACCTTCCTGGAAGCTGTTAATAGTTAGGGTTGCCGGTGTATTGTCAGACACCGGCGGTGAACACGTGTATGTTGTGTAAACTTCGCCTTCTACACAACAATCAGCGTTATTGTCTTGGTTACATTGCCCTGGTGGTGGCGTTGTGCCTGGTATGGTGCCGCTAGGATCGCATGTCTGAGCTTCAATACCTAGACTGATGAAAAGAAAATGAAAACAAAGAAAGATGATAAACTCAAAAACACTAAATAAAACTTGGTTCTTCATTTTTTTTTTCTCCTACTGCTATTTTTCTTTTTATGAAAATTTGCAACTGCATCGAGCTATATATAATGACCCAAAATCCAAAAAGAAAGAAAGGTGGAAGATGACTAGGGAAAGATTATGGGTCAATTTCATCTAATAACGGGTCTGAGGGGGCATTTGATTTAACTAAAAAGTCACAAGCAGGACTTTTACTACCACATATTAAGATTGGTTGAGGGCTGAAGGGCTGGGGAAGTTTCCTGATAAAGAAAAAGCTTGGACTATGTCATATACGTGAATTAAGTTTTGAAGGATTCAAGGTTTTGACTACTTACATATTTGTTGAAGGGTTAATATGTTGTTTAAAAGGTTTTTTTTTTTTTAGTTATTTAGTCGGTATGTTGATTTGTATTTTGTTATTTTAGTTTGTATTTTTGTAATATTATCGTTTGTTTATATTGATGTGGATTAATAGATAATCTAGTAGTGATAAATGACAGCTTCACAGTATATCACGTGATAAACGTAAATTAAAAAATTAAAAATCTGTAAAATGTATACATTAATTAAAAATATATATAAAATTTTCCATACCAACAATGAAATTGAACAAATGATTGTCTAAAAATATCTAAATCTAGACACCGATTTGTTTATATTCATTTTATAGGTATGTTTTTTTGCAAGTTTATATATTTTTAATTTTTTATAAAATATTAATTTTTAGGTTATTATTATTTTAAAAAATTATAACTTTATAAAAATATATTCAATTAAATATAAAAAGTCTATAATATTTTGAAATATATATAAAATTTTATAATATATAATATATAAATTAATAAAAAAGTTAAATTTATAAATATATATATCTAAGAACTAAAAAGCACATCTAATATGGTAAATGTAAATAACCTTATGTATAGATTCACTTTTGATGTAAAAACTTTTTTATATATTTAATTAAGGGTGATTATTTGGTACATGACAATGTATTTTATTATTCCAAAAGCAGCCTTAAAAATTGACATATGATTTTTTTAATATTTATTATTTTAATATTTTACTATACTTTTATAGGACACTTGTCAATCCCTGACCCTGCTTGTAATGACTCAAAATTCACGGGCACCGGAAAAATGAGTTATAGGGCCTCCGTCTTAGTGAAATAAGTTCGAAAATAATTATTAGGAATAATTGTGAGCCTATTAATGTGTTTAATTAAGCTTTAATTAAGTGAAATTAGCTCAATTTAGTGTAAAAAATAAAAAAGACTAAATTGAATAAAGAGTAAAAATTTAATTGAAGATTAAAATAAAATAAAAAGGGCCTAAATGACAAATATGCCATTTACTATAGAATGAGGAGGCATAAGTGTAAGATTTTTTCTTACTTTATTAAATTATTATATTATATTATATAATTATTATTTTATTTAAATTATAATATGAATTATAGATAAATAAATAAATAAATCTAGTTGTGTGACAAGTGTAAGCTGATGAAGTATACAAGTGTATTGAAATAATAATTAAATAGGTACACTTGTAATATATTTAGTTATTTACTTAAAATTTAAGTAAAAAGATATTATTATTATTATTATTATTATTATTAAGCTATAAATTATATTAATTATTATTATATTATGAAATAAATTAAGAAAAGACAAGTGTAAAGTAAATATAAAAGACAAGTGTATTAATTTAAATAAGTACATTTGTATTATTTATATATAATTAGTGAAAAGATATTTTATATTTATTATTAATTAGTAAAAGATATTTATTAGATGTTTATTATTATTAAAATTATTAATTATATTATATTATGAAATAGATTAGATCAAGACAAATGTAAGGTGGATATGGAATACAATTGTAATATATACATTTGCTATTAAATAGATATTTTATAATTATTAATTAATTAAATAGAGAGCAAATTAAAATAAGTAAAATAAAGGAAAGAATAAAAGAATAAAAAGAAAGACAAAAGAAACAAAGAAGAAAGTTACAGAGAGCATTCGAAACAGGGGAAAGAAAAGAAGAAAAAGAAAGAAAAAGGGAAAATAGGGTTTTTGAAGTTTGAAGTTAATTTGGTAAGTCAATTAAGTCCTTTTTAGTTAATTTTGATGTTTTAGAAGCTTTAAAACAAGATTTTGATGAAATTAAGTTGATAGTTCAAGAGTTCATATGTTTCCCAATATGGTTCATGTTGGACAAATTATAGAATTAGGGATTTAATTGAATGAATTCTAAGTTAAGAATTGATTAAGGGATTAAATTGTAAAGTAAGTTATAAGTTTTGTATTAGAGGGATTAAATTAAAATAAATTTTAAATTAGGGTTATATTATGAATACTTGATAATTAGGATGAATATGGAAGAAAAATGAATAGAATTGAAGTATGAAATAAATGAAACAAATAAAAGAGTCAATTAGGATTAAATTTAAAATTAGGCATAAATTGAGTAGAAAATTAATTAATAATGTAAATTGTTATTATTTTTTTTATTTTCGTAGCTAACAAGGAAAACGAGGCAAAGACATCCAAAGGAAAAGAAAAGATCGTTGAGGAGTAAACTCGTATTCTAGGCTTGTATTACTATAACTCAAACTATTTATTAAATGTATATTAAATTTACAGTTATGAAATAATTAAGATAAGGTAAGTATTATATTTGAAATTAAATATGAGTAAGTGTGAAAATAAATTTGTATATGAATTAAGATAATAGATGTTTGAATTGTTTGAGTATTAAAAATTTTTGTGGAAATGAAATTGAAATTGGAAAAGTAAAATAATACCCTATTAACTTGTCGGACTAGATTTGATACAAATGGCACGCTATTGGATTTGTGATGTGATGAGGAGATTTGTAGTTAGGCCGAGAAGATGTTTCTGTTATTCTATACTTCGGTTTATCCGAAGGGACATTTAATGCATTATTGTTGTGTTTGGGAGGATATATTATATTGGTGTGTTATGGAGGATTTATAATATTCCGGGTGTGTTTGGGTTGGATATTCTGGTGTGTTTGGATGGAATCCGTGTATCTGTCAGAGTCCGAGCCTTGTTAATAAGGTAAATAATTGAAATGAAATTTTGAAAATGAGATTAATTATTTTGGCACTATTGAAAAGTATGAAAAAGAATGTATGAGTTAAATTATGAATTGAGTTAGTATGTGAAAAATGAAATATGAATTTAAGAGTTATGAAGTAATATAATTATATATAATTAGTTTAAATGATTATAAAGTTTATGGTTGATGTTTGTAATTTATTAATGTTAAATAGTTTTGATTTATAGTAATACCACTGAGTATGAAATAATCAGCGTACGGTCGTTTCCGTGCGCAGGTCATTAGAGTTTCGGGACCGGTCCAGCATCCAAAACAAACTCGACTCCAACAAGAAGATTTTGGTGATGTATTTCTTCCTTTTGTTAAGTGGCATGTACTAGGTAGTTGAATATGAATTATGTATATACATTTAAGTTAAATGATTTTGGTTGTATATAAATAATTATAATGTTTTGGATTATGAATATGATATAAAGTTATGAAATGGTAAATTTGGTATTAAATAATTGAAATGAAATAAAAGTTATTAATTATACATATATACTAACATGTTATATTGTTTAAACCAAGGTATTAAATTATTATTTTGATATAAATTGGATGTATTTGAGTATACCTAATTATTGGTTGGAGTATTGATATTGGATTGTTTTGGGTTTGAAGTTTTCAATCAATTTGAATGATGCTATGATAGTTGTTTAAGTTAAAATTATGTTAATGATATAAATATTAGTTAGGTGAAATTGGAAACATTAGTATTGGTTGTTTTTTGTCTGAACTTGCAGGGAGTTTTAGGTAAAAATAAGCAGAAATATTGTTGAAATTTTTATAAAAAAAAATTTTTTTGGAATACTCGAACAAGTCCCGTTCTACTTTTAATACGTGTTTGGGCTTCGAGAGTCCAATATAGGGACTTAATTATTAAATTATACTATGAAAGTTATATTAATTGTAAACTATTCGTAAGTTATCTGATATATCCGGTAATACCTCGTAACCCCGTTCCGGCAACGATTTGGGGTTAGGGGGTGTTAAACTGCTTATGGAGTTAAAAACTCCACTTAACAATGTACCAAATATTTTTCCTTTTGTTAATTTATATATTTTTAATTTTTAATTTTTTATATATTTTAAATTTTAAAATAATTATATAAATCACCTTATATTTTATAAAATGACAAATGGGTGTTCAAATTTAAATGCATCTGGACAACCTTATGTTCAGGTTCATTCTTGTGAAAAATTATACTTTTTTATTAGTTTATATATTTCAAGTATTTTTTAAAATTTATGTCTGTCATGTAGCATACCGAGGGGTTGCCATGTGTCACCACTAAGTTGGCTAGCAGTGCCACATCAGCATAAATTAATGGTCTTAGTGTAGTGGTACCAACTTAAGTGACAAAATACAAGTTTAGGTACCAACTAGGTCAAGAAAAAAGTTTAGGTACCAACTAAATACTTTTGGACAAGTTTAGGGGACAAGCTACATATTAACCCTTTTTAAATAAACATGAAAAGAAAAAAAAAAGAAGCAAATAATTAAGATTTAGGACATAATTGTATTGCTTAAAATATAGAAAAACAAAATATGTACAACTTTTACTTAAATAGTAATATGTATAAACATTATCTTAAAACACACAACATATCTTTGTTTTAATATATAATATTATAATCTAAATAGATTAATCAATATCAAACCAATAGATATTCATTTTGCCCTAATCATTTTCGGGTACTCTCAGAGCTTTCCAAACTGCTTTTAACATGTTGACAATGTTATTCAGACAAGGAGGTTGATAATCATGATCAAAATCACACCTTATCGTAGAATCATATTCATCCACAACCTTAGCCCTCATAGTGCTTCCATTGCCATGATGTTGACATACTTCAAGCACGTTTTTTTTTTTTGTGGTTAAACCATTCGGTTGACAGTGCCACCACAAGGTCGTTATCTGAGTGGTACTAATTTTCACATTCTAATGGTGTACCACTGTCACCTCCTGGTTCAAAGTTATTAAGCATCAACATAGGTTTTATGTAACTTGACACAGGTGGTGAACATTCATAAGTGGTGTACCCCTTGCCATTTTTATGACAATCAAAGTTATTTTCTAGGTTACATTGCCCTAGTGGAGAGGTTTTTTCCTCTAACCTTACCACTAGGGTTGCATGTTTGAGCTTCAACACTTAAAACATAAAAAAGAATATGAAGGAGAATAAAACACTTGAACAAACTTACTTCATATTCCTTTTCAAAAATCTTTTTTAAGTCACTTATGTTTTGATGTTTTAGATGAGAAACTAAAAAATGAGTGAAAAGTAATATATAAATATTACCCTTAAGTAATTCAAAATATCAGTCTTATTAGGACAAATTTGAGGCCATATGGTTTTTCAACAATAAGATGTGTTTTCTAGAAATATTATTGTAGAGATTAATAAGGTATATAGAAATAATGTGAAATAGATTAATAAGGTATATGGAATATAATATTTAAGTGAACTCTTTTTGTTCTAATCATAGTAAAGTGGCAAAATAAAGATGTAGAGTCAAGCAACCTTAGAAAGATCTCTAATTAGAAGCTTACATAAGAGAAAATCTATAATGAAATATTGCCTCCATTTGCTATTTAGACATGCTAAAAGAACGCTATAACATTCTTTTGTTTGTTTAAATTTCTTCTATATTTTATAATCGATCTCTATTATTTAATTTGAACTATATGATCTTTAATATCTTAAAGCAATAGTGAAAGGAATGTCAATCAATAGCAACCAGTTCTCTTTGCTCAAAAGGAATGATTGGATAGTGAATTTCATGGCAGTCACCCTATCGATCTTGTGGTAACCCTTCTAATTAACCCTCACATTGAGGTTAGCACCGGGGCTACAATTGTTGTACTTAGCATAGTATAAAGTTTTTTCATAACTGACGTTGTCAATTCCTTCAAAAAGCATCCACCCTTCAAGCTTAATGAAGTCACCCAATATAGATTTCATGAGATTAGTTTTAGAGAATTTCTTCCATGGTCTGCTAAGTATGTTGAGATTTTGAACCTGTCATTGAAGAGCTCTTGCTTAGGGACAATCTTGTAATTTTGGATCACAGTGTCAGTGTTTACATCAATGAAGCCCTTGCCTTGTGTTGTCATTGTGTTGAATTGATTTTCCATTAGCCTCCTTACAATGATCAATAAGTTCTAGATAACACTAGAGGAGTCACTAAAGATGAAGTAAATAGTTCCAAAGATGACAAAATTGCGAAAGAATTGATGATTTGCTTGATTGTACAAAATGACTTGGTAGGCATCTATCCTACAATTGAAGAAGGTTGAGTTATTTGATTGAATGCGAATAGCCATTGCCTGGTGCCTTTCAGGACCAATGGTGCTCTAGAATCCCATGGATTTGGCAATGAACCTATTCCCAATAGCAACTGCACCATTAAAATTATGAAATTATTTTATTATAAAAAAAACTATCATGGGTGATAATTATGATGGATTAACTGGCATGGGTTGTCTTCTGTGAAATTATGAAACTATATAGGTTTCTCGATAATTATATGCTAACTATCTTTTTTTTTTCTTGAGAGCAAGGACCAAAGGCTAAAGAAAATATTATTAATAAACAACATCATTAATAACAAGCGAATGGATCGAACGAGGGTAGCACTTTATGCTACTTATGTTATTGACTGATATAAATGACCTTTTCTATTAATCAAATCATTATCTTAATGGCCAAAAAAAGAATGATTAGAGTTCTTAGTACCTTATAGAATGTTGCAATTTGCCAAGTGGTAATTCCACCACCATTATCTATACCCTTGCAACCAAAGACGATAGTTTTCCTTGGGCCATCACCATACATGATGATGTTGGTGTATTGTGTGCCCATGGTGATGTACTCATCATAGATTCCACCCTTGATATAAATCACAATATCACATATCGGATATTGGAGTTCTTTAGAGTAGCAACCAAGGCTACACCAATGGTCTTGAATTGGTCGCTGCCATCCTTGGCCACAACAACATTTGGTTTTAAGTTGCTATTATCAATCCTAGCCAAAATATGGCGATCTTTAGCTGAGAACCATGAGGGTACTCATTCTTCTCAACAGAAATAAGTCTATGGGAGTTAGTAATATTTAACTGAATGTCGAATTTGGAAAGAATGTCTGACAACTTTGTTAGTATTGTCAAGGCATTACTTGTGAGTTCACTAGTACCAACAATACCCTTTTGCATGGTTTCTTTCATGTTGTTATCCTGTTCGAAACCAACCAAGCATGACTGCTGGTATGATATAACAGAGCTCATTAGGTTTTGAGATTATTTTTGTGGTCATTAATGTTGCGCAATCCACTATCATCAATGTCAAAGTATGATATTTGAAGTTGAATAAACAACATAGTTCATCATATCCTTACAATCATCTAAGGCCATCTTTATGATGTTGTTCTTAACTTGAACAACTTTTTGGTTGCTTCTTCAACTCAAGATAGTCGTTGCAATGAACTCTTTAGGATCAGTGCTATTAATAGAGCTGAGAATCTTTTGGTAAAATTCTCGATAATGAGTAAATGAACAAAAGTTAGACACCGCCTTTTACTTGAGGAGATAATATTTCATTATTATTGTGATTCTAGTGAAATTTAGACACAACGCAAATGACGACTCCGACAATCATCATTTTTCTCGACATTTTTATTTTTTTAGTGAAGATATTATATCTCTACTGCAGTTTAATTGTGACAAAAAACCATATAGGAGGAAAACTATATGATCGCTAACCAACCAGAATAAGTAAGGAGAAACCTTTATTGAAAAATGAAGTTTTCCGTTCTTTTGTCTTTACTTTTGCTATTTGATGAAAATCATTATACACGTTGAATGGGTTTTATATAAAGTGAGAGCGTTTGGAAAAGAAAAATAATGTGTTATTGGATCATTGTGGATAGACTACAATGTATTAGTTTTAGACAAAGTACGATTATCATCTTTAAATTTAGAAAAGGAAAAGTTTGGATTTGCTGTTTATTGGAGTGGGAACTTTAGATTTAATTTATTTTGGATGGTTGGGCGCCTCATGTGTAAAACAATACTTTTCAAGAATTCAATCTTAATGAAAAAAATGTGAAAGAATTATGAATCTTATCTTCCTGATCATATAAGAAATATTTAAGCTTAATATGTATTTTCCCTCTTATACAATACCAATTTTATCTATTTCCTACTTCAAAGTTGTATAATTATAAACATATCTCAAATTAAACTAAGTACTCTTTTTTTTTAATAAAATAAAGAATAAAAAAATCATAAAATTATTTTAAAATGCTCTAAAAACTCGTAAAATTATTGAAAATAGAATAAATAAAATTCCAAAAAAAAAATCTATCAAAATTAGGATAGTAATACAATTGTAAATTGCTTGTTTTGAAAAATTTACAAAATTGTTTACAATTAAAAAATTATTTATATATTTTTGTGTTTGAAATCTAATATTATCATAATGCAAACAAATTGTAATTGAAGTTTTGAAGTTTCATAAAGAGATCATTTTGCAATGCATTACTTTTAATATTCAGCTTAAATGAACAGTTCATGATTTATTTTTTTTGTAGCATGGAACGACCAATAAATTCACAATTTTCTGACTTTTAATTTAAATTTAAATTGACTTCTTCATGGAGAGGCCCAACTCACTGGATGAGAAGGAAACAATGGGGAGCCCTAATCTGGAAAGTTGTTCAATTTTTTTTTTATAAATATTTAATCTTAAAAAAGAAAACCTCCAATCCTCCATACGAAACCAAGCTTGCAATATAGTTTGCCCATAAATTATACAACACTTGAAAATTGCGGAGGAAAACAAAACGCTAAAGCCATGGCTGTCTACAAAGAGAAGAGAAGCATATCTTATTTGGTTCAAGCAGGAGAAATGAAATGCAAGTCTAGGATCAGTTGAAACCACGACCTACTAAAATATTTAACTAACGGGTCATCAAAGCTACAAATATCAGAGCAACTCCCATTCCGTCATTATCATGCGTAGTAGATATGGATGTGAGAATATCATCAAAGCCAAAAATCAGGCTCTGCCCTCCCCTTCTCAACACTTCCCACAATAACACTTTCAAATTACAATCCGCTGGCCCTTCCACACCAAACTATATACATTTCTCCCCAAACTATTACCAGGAAACAGTCATCATCCACGCATTAGATCAATGTCGACATGGCTATTGTTACGCATATCCATTGATCTCGACCCAGGCCACACCCCTGCCGGTGCACTTGGAGTCATATTTTGACTTGGTGATATGCCTGGAGGAGCTACTAGATTGTCAACCATCTGATCATCTGAATCTTTTACCCCTTCTTGCCCTCCTTTTTTGTTCTTTGCCTTCGATCCACCCCATATAAAACTCCCCACAATCACCTGCTCATGATATATAATTAAATTCCCAGGTAAAGCATATGGTAAGTTTAAATTATTTAAACTTTGAAATGGTATTACTATGATGGCTTCCTGCTTTTTCAAACTTGCAATGAAGCAGGCTAACTTAATTTTTAGTTGAAAAAATAGACAGTTAGGCTGCCACCAACATTCCTAACAATGTTGAAACCACCTACTCTCATCTAACCCTTACTACTTGAGGCCGGCAGCAAGGCATGCATATGAAGACAGTATTTAACCCGTAGACCTATATACTGACTAGAAATTAGAATTGCAAATAACCCCATAGATCTCAATACCTGCACGGGGCTTGCTGCAATAAGCATCCCTCCAACACCTCCCCCAATGACACGGCCATCAGGACTGGCAAGAGAAACACTAAGACCACCAGTTCGATTGCGAGAGCCAGTATTGCTTGTCAGCAGGTACGAGCCTGACAGACATAATATCTCAAATCGTCCCTACAGAAGTCAAAACAGACAAAAAAGTGTGTTTCAATAAAAATATGCATTGAATCAAGAGAATCTCTGAGAAAGAGTAAAGAAAAGTTAATATATCAGAAATGAAAAGTTTGTTCAATGGCATTACTAAAAGCTAGACCAATTCAACAATATCGGACAACAAAAACATGTGATTTATATGCAATCTTGTGTTTTGTTACTTTCACAAGGAACGAGTCAGTAATAGGCAAACCTAAATCCATTCAATATAACTCAGCAAAAACATCTGAGCTTGTCTAAACATATCCTTCACAAAACAATATAAGGGTCGGGTTATTGAGTGCCAAACCTCGTACGTAACAGTGCCACCCGACGATGACGGCTGTCGAAGAGTTACGGTAGAGACGGCACCATTGGCTGACAAAACGCATACTTCTCTTGGTCCTTGCTGTGAAAATGACATTAATTTTGTTGCAATGTCCTGCAGGGAAAGTACAAAGTAATTCTCAAGGGGAAAAAAAAGAAATTTCTTCCATTACAAGATAACCTACCTCAAAAAGTAAGCTTCAAGACAGAATATCTACTTTTTGTTAGAGAAACAATGAAAAACCTAAACAAAACTTAACGCCTTCATGCATAGCACAACTGAAAGAAGTGATCTACTATATTTAAATAAATAAAAAAAAGACTCAAATACAAATCAACGAGTGTTTTTTTTACATAGAAAACCATGAAGAATAATGGCAAGGACAACTAAGCCTAGAGAACCCTAATTCTTGTATATTTAATTTTGAGGGTATAGTCCGGGGCCTAATTAATAAAAGAAAATTGCGTACTTCTCCTATTGCAATGGTGATCACATGCGGAGTAAAACCCATCCCAGCTGAACCAGAAAGCAATTCACCTAGCAAAACAAATAGACAATTGCAGCGTCATTCACATTGCATGAATAAAACATGTCAGAATTAAACACCACGAAACAGAGTAAACTGCAAGCACTGATATGATATAACATGTTAATTCACTAAGGAGAATGAAATGTCAGCTTTTAGGAATTAATGAATTGTTAGCTTTGAAGACTTCCACATTTGAACGTCTATGCCACTCATAGTTATTTAATGTCTGAAACTTTCATCAATTCTCAGCATATTCCTATACATAAAGGCTCAGCATAAATTTTATAATAGTAGCCAAACATAAAGATAATGTCATTCATCTCATGGCAACTCTTGAAATTTTCTCCTATTTTCATTTTGCATTCATACGCTTTCTTGGGATAAGCTCTAAGTTCTGTCCTCTTATTTTATGTTGCCTCTAATTTTGTTCTTTTAAATTTCCACTGCTTTATATTTTATTGCTTCCATTCAGACTGAAAATTGACAAAATTCCACATATTATAGACAGGACACTAAGTTGTTTATTATTTTATTGAGATTGAATATATTATTCAATTATCAAGGAAGCAGCTTGTGACCCCACCCCACCTTAAAAAGTCACAATGTGCCAGCAATTTAAATGAGCTATAAAGAAGAATGTTGGCGATATCAAGTAGTCATGGCAGCATTGACATAAGCCCGATTAAACTAAAGGAACACAACAAAACCCTTTTATCCTAATCAACAAGAAAAATATGTGCAACATAGCTTATTTCCGCAAGGTTAAGCTACATGTTACATTCTGCATAATCAGGCTCTAAACAATACAAACAGATACGAAAAATATTTTACCAAGGGAAGATAACTGTTGCTTCCTTCCAGTACCCGGCGGCCGCCCTCTTCCCCGTTTTTGGATTGGAGTTATTGTTCCAGGATGAGTAGCTGATGCAGGAGTCAGTGCTAAGGAAACAGTTCCATCAGGTCCATATTTCCGAGGTCTTCCTCTTTTACGTTTCACGGTCTCACCAGGTTGCACGGCTGGAGGTGTGCCTACATTGACATTATGAGGGGTAATTCCTGACAAAGGCTCGACAGGTAAGGTTGCTCCCATAGTAGTGGCACTAATGCTTGATTGATATTGCACATTTGGACTAGATAATGGATGAATGCCAGGTGATCCATGTACCCCGGACTGTGTTCCAGACCCTGACCCCGTTATTCCTCGTTGTTGCATATAGTAAGATGCAGACCCCGATAACGCCATAGCATCCCTTCGATCCATGCATTTACCTCAAATAACCTATACTTGAATTTGCCTTCACATCAACTTACAAGCCAATTTTAAGAAACCAAAAAGAAAGATAGCTCTATTTCACATGAATCTCCAAATTGTGACCACTAAACAGTTAAAAAAACATACAAATCTTGGGAACAAAATGAAGAGGTAGAAAAAGAACAATCTATATGAAGGATTACAATAAGTCAATGAAGAACTTGTTTCCCTGTTCATATTCCCACGAATCAAATTTCACTCATGCATGGCTCTGGAAAGTGAGCCACAACTAAAAGCAAAGAAATGCATTTAGGGTTATAGAGGAAACCCTTCAAATCTATAAATGAAGGAAAAGAAAATGAAACGCCATGTGCTCGCAATAGTGCTAAATTTAGAAGAGAGAACAGTAAAACACCGCTGGTAAAACTACAAGCCTATGAGCGGAAAAAAGCAAAATAATCTACAAGCAACCAACAGGGAGAAACAAAAAAAATAAAGAAAAAAGGAAAAATAGTTGAAATATCAAACTCATAACTTGAGAGGAAAAGACAAAAATGCGAGCTATTTCACAGCTTACCAAACAGTAGGAAACAAAGAAAGAGGCTTCATGTTAAAGAAACAGAAGAAGCAGAAGGAAACTAAAAACCAGGTCACAACCTCACCAACCCATCATATACCTTTAACACCAAGCATGTTCCACAGAACCCCCCCTCCCAGAGCTTAAAACACCACAAAATCACAATCCCAAGAAACGATTTATTCACATAATTAAGAAATAAAAAGAAGCAGACAAAAGCTAAAAGCCAATGCCATAAAAGAAAGTTAAACCAAGTTGAAAGCACAAATACAACTTCCTTCGGAAACTAAGCACACACGGGTAAAAAATTTAGCTTCCCTCCATAAAAAAAAAAAAAAAAAACGAAACCCAGAATGAGAAAGTAACTTACATTAGTGAACAGGGGTTAAACTGTTAAAAGGTCCAGCCTTTTGAAAGTAAGAAGCTTTGAAGAAGATGGGTCCTTTATTTTTTTTCTGTTGGGAAAACAAAGAGACTGAAGTAGAGTATTGATGAAAGGAATTAAAAGCAAAGTGAGAAACAGAGAAAATAGGCCATTTTTGCTGTGAGGAGTAAAGGATGGAAAAGAAAGCGTTTTTTATTACTTGCTACGAAAAGCTCCTTTGCATACACCAGTCCTTATCGGGATTCATATTTTCTAGGGCAGAGCTTTCTCTCTCTTTCTCTATAGTAAAAGCTGTTTATCTTTTTTTTTTTCGCCTTCTCTCTCTCTCTCTCTCTTGTTATCTAAAAAGGTATTGTCATGTTTATCTTTTAGTTTCTCTCTCCCCCTTCTTCTCAACTCTTTGAACTATATGAGTAATCATGCTTGGGTTTATTGAGTGACCAAGGCTGGTTTAAGACATAGTAATTGAAAATTATTAATTTCTTAAAATTTTTATAAATATTTTAAAGGTTATTATTCAATCCACTTTCGAATTTCAGTGAAGTTTCTTAACATCACAATCAATATTAAATATATTTATTTGCTGGTAACATATGTAAATTTTGCGGACAAGAAGACAAATAAATTTTGTATATTTTGAAAGTAATTATAAGGTGTAATGCAGTTGAAAACCTTAATCTAAAAGAGGGAAAGTGAGGTAAAAGACGAGGAAACAAAGGGACAAAGAAAAGTTCAACAGAAAACAAAGCGTTTAGTTCAAGGATAAATCCTCTTTCCTTAACTGATATTTATTTCTTTGTTTGAAGTTGGAATTTGAATATTAAATGCTATGTCAAGAAAAACCTGTCTGGTCCCACCTCCCACGCGCGCCTTTTTTACTTGTGCTATTTCTCAAGTACGTATATTTCAGATTTTAATTTGAAATTCAAGTTGTACGTACCTACATCTAAGTTTATTCGCCTCACATTTTCATTAACGTGTGTCAAGGTTATTATTCCATTAAGAAAACCCTTATAAAACGTTTGGTTAATTAGATATAAAGTTATCTTTAGTAATAAGAGTATTAAAATATAAGATTATCTAACGCCAAGCTTCAAGGAATTTGCACGATTCTTGATGTTATAGCGCCTCTTAATTATGATCGATATTTAAAATTTTTGTCGTTTATTGGGCACAATAAAAAATAAGTTTTTTGTTTTTCTCAAAGAGTGTTTGAGCAAACGTATTTACAGTTGGAAGAATAGTTTCCTATTGCTGGCAAGGAAATTATGCTTAAAATAGTGGCTCGGGTTATTTCTGTTTATAATATAAGTGTGCTTTTACTCCCTTACAATGCGTGTAATGACTTGCAAAAAATGATGAACTCTTTTTGGTGGGGTTTTGATCATGATGAGTGAAATATACACTGAGCTTCTTGGGATAAGCTTTGTGCACCTAAACAGTATAGTAGGATGGGCCTTCGTAACTTGTATCGTTTTAATCTAACATTCCTCGAAAAGTAAGGTTGGCGTTTCCTTTCTACGCCCAAGTCTCTTTCTAGTAGAATTTACAGAGCTAGATATTTCCTATATTGTGGATTCCTTGATGCATCTAAAGGTACTTCACCTCCTTTTATTTTAAAGAGTATTCATAATACTATTACGATGCTTTCTAAAGAGGTTAGATTGAGAGTTGGTGATGAGAGGGCGATAGAGGTCGTCAATGATCTTTGTGTTTGCAACAATGATAATTTCTTTATTGATTCCATTCCCATTGATGGTATGAACATTCGAAGGTCAACAATTTAATACATACAAATGGTGGAGCTTGGGATACGGACACGATTGAGGGACTTCTTACCTTACATAATATAGAACAAGTGTTTTGTGTGTCACTTAGTTGGTCTTTATGCGTCAATCGTCAAGTTTGGCATTTCTCACCTAATGGTCGATATATGACAAAAACTGCTTTTAAAGTGGCACTAGACATTTTTACAAGTATTGATGGTATTTGGAAAGCTCTATGGAATAAAGCGTTGACGGCTAAAGTAAAAATGCACCTTTAACATTGCTTGTGGGGGTTTATTTGTGTAACGATAAGTCGATTCACCGTGGGGTTCATGTTAATTCTCTTTGCTTTCGATGTTGTCATGCTAAATAAGATATTGATTATGCTCTTTTTCGTTATTGTAACAACCTATTTTTTAGTGATTTTGAAACCCTATTTCTGATGTCCAAGTCCGGAAATATTAAATATATGAGATTAGTATTAAGGTTTATTAAAGTTTGGTCCCTTAATTTTGCCAAATTGGTAGTTAATTAAGATACAGAGACTAAATTGTAAAAGTTAATTGTTATAAAATTTTAATTAACTAAATGACCAAATGAACAATTAGCTCTTTTCAATGTGACAATCGATAGTGGATGGCAATTGGAACCCACCAAACTTGTTAATTATGTTTAAGGTTAACTTAATTATGTTTAATTAGATTAATTAACATTAATTAATTATTAACCTAAATATAAAAGGCAAAATTAATTAAAAATAAAACATTTGCGTTCATCTTCTTCTTCTTCACGATGTAAAAAGGGAAAAAATAGTGTTTCAAGCATTTCAAACTTTTGGCCTTAATTAAGTATGTTCAATTTAGTCATTTTCTTGTATTTTTTTTATGTTTTTTAGGTCATGGGAGCTTGATTTAGCTAGCCCCTGTACCAATTTGTAAGACTGTCAAAGTTTCTAAAATTTGCCATTGATGGTTTCTTGAAGAAATTGGTATAAATTGTTAGATTTTAGGCTTCAAACTGAAAAAGGACTAGATTGTAAAGTTTAATTACTAGTTTTTGAACATAGGGACTAAAGTGTATAGATTTTGAATTTGATGTAAATTTTCTGTAATTATTGATAGTATAAGGTCCTAAAAGGATTATTTGATTGAGAATGGTTGAATGAATTGTTTTAACATATGTTTTGGATGTTTGGTGAAGGTAAAGTTGTGCATTTGTGCACAAAATAAGTAAGTTTGAGTGAGTTTGTGCATGTGATTCCATGGGTTGGGCAGTGGTGTTGCGAAACGATATGGGAGGTTTTGTACGTTGTAGTACAGGTTTTGTTAAAAGCAATTTAGACCTTGTTATGGTTGAAGTCCTTACTACATGCGATGCCCTTTTCAGGTTAAAATCATTGCAAGTGGATGATATTGTGTTGGAAATTAATTGTCAATGGCTTTGGTATGCTTTTTCTAATAATAGTTTGGATATGTTGAATTTAGGGTTGTTGATAAATGATTGTTTTCATATTAGCTCCAATTTTCGGTCTTTCCTTATCCGTAGGATTCACAAGAGCACTAATAGAGCTGCCCACACTTTGGCGCGAGTGACTTTATATTATACAACCTACTCTGAATTTGTTACTTGTCATTTTACTATTTAGGATATTTAAGTTATCAATTGTCCTATTGTTCTATGAAAGAATGAGAGGAGCTAGGATTGGGTGCATTGGATAAGGTTGATTGCTTGAGTATTGTTGCTCTCCAAATTTCTCATTGTTTTTAGTTTTTGGGCTAATGAAATTCTATTTTCCTATAAAAAAAGAAAAGATTATCTAACACATTATCTAATATGTTACATGAATTATTTGATTTATTTAACTAAAATGTAAAATTTTATTTTATAATTGATGGAATATAATATTGTCTAAAAGCATATTTTGTTAAATTGTTGTATTTATTGTAGAATTTGTTTATTTTTTAACATCTATAAGCAAAGATGTCAAAACAATTTTAGACAACATTAGCATATGAATAATCGTGTTTGATAAAATTGGTGCTTATTGATTAATATTCAACATTTTATTTAAATAATAATAATTTTAAGTATGTATTTTTTAAATCCTTATATTATCATAATATTCAATGTCAAGAGTTTTATTCATTAACAGTACTTTTTTTAAACATAGGTATAAACTATATGGATGAAAGAAAAATATGGTATTAAAATTATATTTATATATAATCAATAAATGAGTTATAGGTATAAAATAATAGGTGTTTTTATTCCTTTCATGGTCTAAGCATAATCTTATTCGAGTCATGAGTAGTATTTATGTAAAAAAAATTTTAAGAATATTGACTCTATTATTCGAACATTGGCCAAATAATAAAATTGTCAAAATATTTCATAAAATTGTACAGTACTTAAGGAAGATTGGTGTTAAGATTATCTTATATTATCAAATCTTAATATTATTAAAAATGTAATATTACTGTCTCTAAGATGATTTTTAAATTTAAAAAAAATATTATTACAAAAATTTACATTTTCAGTAATATCTTAAGTAACTAACTAAAGATGTTGAAAACTAATTGATAACTCACTAGAAACTTGGAAAGATAGTAAGGAATTATTTAAAAATTTACATTTTTAAATTATTTAATTAAATAAATACCATTTCATTTACCACAATTAATACACAGATTCCGGTATAAATGTTGTCAACGTTGACAAGGAGCGCGTGGTGAAGAGGCAAGCAATAGTTGAAAGTGGGGAGAAGAAGGGCAAAGCGTTGTTTACTTTGCATCGCATGTGACCTTTCTCTGTTTACCACTAATATTGCTGTGTGTGTAGACAGACCATCAGTCTCAAAATATCTTTCTCGAAGCACTGATAACATCACCCGCCCCCCTCCCCATCGCCTTCTATAATCTAACCAAATAAAAAATAAAAATTAATATCTTAAATAAAAGAAAATAGTTTGGTAAAAATAAATGTATTGTCAATTGATAAGGGGATTGTATTATAGCATTAATCTTTATTGATTATAAAAAATAAAAAATAAAAAATTGACAATTCTTTTTTATTAGATTCCTTTCCATTTATAGTATATAATTATTTCCCATTTAAAGACTAACTCATTTCGCTCAACCGTGTATCAAATAAATGCAGTGCGGTTTTGCTTATCCTCTTCCCTTCTGTTTTAGTACTAATAACTAGGCTATTTAATATAATAATTGGGATGATCCCAATTTTTTATTCTCATCGGTCAAGGTTGACTTTTATTAGATGTTGGGAAATAAAAATTAAAAATGAGTTGATATCATAAACTATTTTGCAGGATTAGTTTAATGCAACCCCTTTGTTTGTTGTAGATATAATATCCTTTTCTTTTATATAATTAATTATTATATCAATTTGGATAAATAAATAAAGACGTTTAAAGCACCTGGAACTGTGATGTTTATATCAATTCTATCACTATTTGGTTTAATTCATGATTTGATCCTTTGAAGTATATTTATTTATTATTTTTTTGATATCTAAACTTCAATTTAAAAATGTGCCGCATCTCTCCTTTCTCACGATAAAACTCTCTTGCTCTCCTTAGGCTTCCTCTCCAACGTTGTCTGCTACCCGCATTGTTCCTGCTTCTAATAAAAAACTATCAGAAAAAGTGAAAAAGTCTTAATTTCATCAAACCCTGTCCCTAACTAGGAATAAGAATAGGATTATTAACCACCACTCATTTTCATTACCAATATATTTAACTTGTTACAGCTTAAACAATAAAATTTCATTAATTACAAGAATATGTATACATGTTTATATACATATAACAAATGATGATACCCGAAATAGATAGTCATAGATACAAAGAAATGACCATGGATTACTGAATCACTCTGCATTCCTCAAAGCTGGTAACTCCATCCCCATTGAGATCAAATTGTTTGATCATCACCATACGTCCATCAACCGACTTCGACTCCCCGAATTCCATGAGCATTTTGTTCATCTCTTTTTTGGATGTAATAAACCCCACTTTCATCTCCATCATACACCCCAAAAGCTTCTCTCAAATCCTTCATCTTTTCTTCTTTCCCGTCTCCTTCCATCAACTCTATTAGGACTAAGTTGGATTTGCAGAAATGGGTATTCGGAAGCTAAGTTTATATATATACATATAAAAGAGATATAATCAATAATGTTTCAACGCACTTTCCTATGATATTAAGATTATTATGGTACTTTCATCCTCTGTGTGGTAGTGGATGATGATAAAAGAGGACATCCTATAATATCATATATCATATATATTATATGTACATAATGATCCTTTTAAGTTTTTTGATCGAGGCATCCACTTTCAGTAGGCATGCGTAGGTCATACTCTTTTACTGCTTTAATATGTAATAAAGATCAATAATCATTAGTTATAAATTCTATTATGTGACCTTTCAGGGTTTGAGAGGCTGTAAATTAACCAAATAAGGTTGTTTTATTTGGATACATATTGCTTCCTTACATACATATATATATATATAGGTGATGGTTATTTAGGGGAAGACGATGATCATGAGAGCTTTCATGGCTTCCCATATGATACATATTATATGACCATGTAGTTGCTAGATATGGTTATTTTTAAGCTTTCTAAACATCAATAAAATTTTGTCACATTATTAAATTTTAAACACATGAAATTATTACTATATACACTCATCTATAGAGAAATTATTTCATGGAAAGTTCACATCACATTATGTATGGTTCATTTCCGATTATTTAATGACATTTTGACAAATTTTTTCATATTATTGACACATAATTTTGGTAAATTTTTTAAGCTT
The DNA here is from genome assembly GCA_025698465.1 of Gossypium longicalyx. Classification (NCBI taxonomy): domain Eukaryota; kingdom Viridiplantae; phylum Streptophyta; class Magnoliopsida; order Malvales; family Malvaceae; genus Gossypium; species Gossypium longicalyx. Next base: position 7,263,681 of record CM047005.1, read on the forward strand.
GAACCCCAAATCCAAAACTTTAAACCCTAAATTTAGAATCCTTATTCTTGAACCAAAAACTTAAAACTTTAAACCTAAACCTTAAACTCGTAACTCCAAGCCCTTGAATTCCCAATCCCAATTCCAGACTCAAACCTTAAACCTTACATCACAAACCCAAACCTTGAACCTCAGGTTCGGGTTTAGGGTAAAATAATTACCAAAATTATGTATCAATAACATGGAAAAAATTACACAAAATTACTATTTGTTTTAAAAAATTGGTTGTACAAAAAATAAAAAATATTAACTTATGAAAAAATGATTAAAACTTGTAAAAAGAAGAAAAGATGTTTGTTCATAATCTAAAAAATTAATTATTTTAATTAATAATTTAATTAAAGTTAAATTAAGTTGGAGAAGATATTAGATATAGATGAGTGTATAATAATATATATTTTTTTTGTTATCTTTAAATTTCAATAGTGATACTATTTTATTGATACCTACAAACTATACTTTTTAGGATGATATTAATATAATTTATTTTTTTAACTCACTATTTCCGTTCAAATGGAGAAATAATGTCTGTTAAAATAATAGACTAAAAAATATAATAGATAAATTTTTTTTGAAAATTTGGAGTCCAAATAATAAATTAAACCTTATTATTTTTGTCTATTACTTTTTAATATATTAAGCACTAACATTTACATTTTAGAGTTGAATGAATCATATAAATTGTACTTATGAATAATTATTAAAAATAATAATGAATAAAGAATAGAAAAGAGGTTGACGCAATTCGTAAACTATGGTGCTGGTTTTTTTTTTTATTCTTATTTTGGAATTTAATTTAGGAAATTTTAATTTTCTTTTTGAAAATAAGCCTATATTACCTTTGTTTATATATACTTTTAATACGTTAATAACATTTTAATTTAGTGATAAAAATATTATGTTATAGACAGAATATAGGTTCGATTTAACAATTTATTTTTTACTCTCAATTATAAAAATATTTTCCAGCCCAATTATTAAAAAAAATAATTTTTTATAAGCAAAATTGTTTATGATTTAGATGAAATTAAATAGTTAAAAATAAAAGTAAAAGAATTTGAATATTAAAAAATAAATAGAGTATTCAAATTAAATTGATTTAAAGTGGAATTTCAATTGATAGGAAGACATTGAAACAAATGTAATTATAACTTTGTGAAATCTCAAATTATCATCATGAATTGAGATAAAGGGTCAGTGCCACTGAAGTCACAAAACTTGTGCAAAGTAGACATATTATCTTTTGGCTTTAATTTAAAGACGAAATATAATTATCATAAATAAATCATATTGAATTTGCAAAAATATCTGAGGATGGATGAGATGACTTCAAGTCAAGAGGTTGGAACTTCTTAGGGGCCCACCTTTGAATATTTCTTATTATGATCTAACTTTGCATGTCTATCGATGGATTAGATTTTAAACAATATGCAAAACATATTTCAAAATATTATCAAAATCTTTTTAATTAAAAGGATAAAGTTTGAACTCGTGTGTTGATTTGATAGATAGGGTGTTCACTCTTCAAGTGTGGCCTGAATTTGAGTTACGTTAATTGTGTTAGCGTCAGAATTTTACCATCTTCTTATAATTCAATAAATAAATAAATAAAAGTTTCAATATTACTTAAGTAAGAATTTTAATTTAATTCTTCTAAAAAAAAAAACGAATTCGGTTTAACTCCATATTTAATCAGAGTCTTCAAAATACAAAATTTGATAGCAGGAACGGAATACGAAAATTATATTTTTGGCATAATTATTTATTTGGATTTCTAAATTTATAAAAAAAATATTTTAATCATTTATTTAATTTTTCATCTCTTAATTTGTTGACACAGGATATTCTTTGCTCCGTATGTTTATAGTTTCGCTAGATTTGGTTAAAAGTTTGTTGGATGAAGATCGTAATTGGTTTAGATCCTTTTAATTTATGATTTGTCTATTGTAATCTATTGATGTTGTCTCTTTTCTAAAAAAAAAAAATTATTCTAAAATGGATTAAAAAAATTTAACATTTGTTAACTTTACTGACGTGCATCCATGTGGCAATCAACATGGATATCATGTCAGTAATTAATTAATTTTTTAAATTTTTAAAAATTTCAAAAGAATTATAAAATTTATTTTAAAAATTAATAAAATTAATAAAAAATATTTTTAGTGTTCTTTTTAAATGTTAATTAATTGCTAACGTGACATACACATTAACTACATGGATGTCACGTCAACAAAATTAACATTCGTTAACTTTTTCATTTACTTTGGGTTGATTTGATAAACGATATAAACTCAAGAGCTAAAAAATGTGAAAAATTAAATGGAGAGTTAAAATAATTTTTTTTTATAAAGTTGAAGGGACAAATAAGTTATTATATTTTTTTTTATCCATGAACTACCAAATAAGTTTTTATTAGATTATGACACAAAATACATAAAAAAAAAAAAAAACAAGGCACTGATTAAAATGATAAATTTAAAATGTTAAAAATATGATATCTTAAGTATTTTTGGGCCACAAGTCTTTATTTTAAATCTTATTATTTGTATATTTGTATATTTATATTAAATATAAAATTTTTAATTAAATTAATATCATGAATCAATTCAATTTTAACACAATTATTAAATTACTAAAAAAATTTTAATTTTACAAATAAACAAATGTGATTTGATGTATAAAATTTTCACATGGGTGTCCTACAATATGTTAGAAGAAGATGTTGACAGAACATCAAACGATTCCCATACACAATGACAATAGGACCTGTTACTTGACCTTCCTCTATAAATCTCTAAGGTTGACTCATTTAGAAATGGTTACATCCTCAATTGTACTACCAACTCTACTCACACGTAAATCATATCACATATTGATTGAAAATCTCCAGGTTGAGTTGAAATAGATAAATATATGCTTCATATATTTTGAATTCGATTTTTTTAAAATATAGTTAATTATTTTATTATTTAAAAAAAAACCTAATTACCTATCATACATTAATCCTATTATTCCTAAAATTCTCTAGACTATTTTCATAGTCCAAGTTTCTCTTGCTAGTTTGACCTTAATTTTGTGCTAAACTATACTATATTACCTAATCTAATGAAATCTTAATAATATGTGGAGAGCTGTAAGTTGAGGAGAGATCATAAAGGAAGAATTCTTTTAAGTCAAAATAAGATATTTATAGATATAGATGACCTTTTTTTAACATGGGAAACAACCACGTGTACAACACTGATCATATCATGATCGACTATTTGAAAGATGCGATAAAACTTAAATGAACAAAAATAGAATATATATATATATTAGACAAAATTCACGTATAAATTATATTAAGAAATATTGACATTTGCCACTAAATGATCCTAAAAGAATTCCGTGTATTGCTTACAAGTTAATAAATTCTTAACCCTGATGAATTACCACTCTTAGCGAGGTGAAGGTGATCACATGGTGAAGCTGTAATGGCTGAAGTTTGGTTAACAAATTCACGAGTGTTGTGTTATCCAAATGAGAATTATCTTAACGCTGAAATTTTAGTGGAATTCAAATGAACATAAAGTAGGCAAGTAGCCAAGTACAGAAGCTTAAGCCAGTGTAATGTAATGACACGTGACAATTTTTACAATTTTTTTTATTTACCGTCAAACAGAGTACTAAAATTTCACCGACAGCCCGCCAGGTTCTCTGCCTACTTCCTTCACTTTTAATGGTTAATTTAGCTCCAAATTTTACTCTAAACACTTATCAACTAGTTACCACTACAATCAGATTTAAGCAGGGTGGGTGACCCGTGAACAAGTACTGATAAAAGTAAAAACGACGCCGTTGTTGATTGAATGATCTTCTGGCGTGAATGAGGATGATTGGAATGTACAAATTTCAAGGTCTATTGCGATCCCACCGCCCGGCAACACCATACAGCAGAGAAAGATGACAATGCAGAGCAGCATGCAGGCACTAATAATTTGACTGCTACCATATCCATATGTTCAATAAGTGGTCTCCTCATTCACCATAGAAACTAACTTCCAAAATTTTAGATGCATGTCATTGCATAAAGTTTTAAACATGACTAACCCAAATTATATATTACAATGCACAAACGTATTTGTGTGCTAAACTCGGTGGAGACCTGGACTGTAATCACCGTGTGCATCTCTGTGAACTCATGGGGCATCTAGGATAAAATTATCATTTACTCCATTCTTTATCCATTCTATAGTATAATTCTAACCAACCAAACAATGCAGTAAATTTAAATATATATATTCCATTCATGATATCTCTCTACTCCAATCCTGATGAATAAAAAAACCCAATGTTTCAAATGGCCAAACATTTACTACTTATAATCTCATTGTTGGTAATGATATTTGGTAGAGAATAGTTTACCATAATCCCTCCCATACTTCCTACAGTGCTAACATCAACAACTACCACGCTACGCCCCTTTCCTATCAGATAAATGCTGTTTCCAATAGCAACAAGCTTACAGGGTGGTCTTGTAAGTGCCTAAGTGGGTGGGAAAGACTCCCTATGGCCACCCACTCCCTTGTATCCTTCAGCCACATCATTAGCCTTGTTTCAGGACTCTCATCTACATCATAAAGGTTCTACTTTGTATGAAGGAAACAAAATTGAAAAAATGAAAAATTGAAGTGTGAAAAAGTAGAGGTGGTATAGGAAGAGATAAATTGTATTTTGTCTACTCTATTAGGAAAAGAGTAAACTCCGTTTATACTTGATCAAAGAGTAAATTAATTATTTATATTAAAATTTTTATCAACCTGATTGAATAACCAGACCGTGGCACGTTCTGTGCCATGTGTATGCCATGTCGATGTACAGAGATCAGATTTTAATAATAAAAATGGACAGAATTTTTAACAAAAGGACTATTTTACTTTTTATGTAACATGTAAGGATTAAATTATCTATTTCTTAAGTAGAGGAGATAAAATACAATCTGATTCTTATTATAAGAGTCTCCATAATATTTTTACCATCAAATTATTTCTTTTCCAATATTTATTTCTTTTAGAATCATAACAAATAAAAAAGTTAATTACAAACTGTACCGAAAAAATGATACCATTTCGGCATTTTCATTGAATCTGTGGAATGAATGCAGTTAAAAACATTAACTAACCCAAATAAAAATTATAAAGGGCCCAACCCGTTCAAGCTACGGAACCTTTTATTCTGTACAAATTTTAATACTACATGATAATAAAATAAAACTAAAAAAATTATCAGGGCCCAACCGGGTTCGAACCGGTGACCTCTTGATCTGCAGTCAAATGCTCTACCACTGAGCTATAGACCCTTGACATGAACTGTTTAATAATAGATAATATTTAATAAAATAAAATTAGTATGGAATATTGTACAAACTATACTCAACTTACAAAACACATCTAAGTTTGGTAAAAGTAGCATGGACTTATTGTACTAGGAGCTTGATTGTATTTTGTCATATTTATTTTAAAAAATGGATAAATTAGTTCCTATATATTAGATTAAAGAGTAAATTGATCATTCCGTTAAAATTTTTATCAATCTCTATTGTTAAAGTGATGATGTGACAAATGTAGCAAGTAGGCAGTGACGTGGTGTGCCACGTATACTTTATTCTGGCGTGGCAAAATACCATGTCAGTAAATATTAAAAAAAATCTTAAAGTAATAGATAAATATTTAAAAATTATTAAGAATTAGAAGAGATTATTAAAATTATTTTAAATTACAATATATATTTAAATTGCAAATCAATTGTCATAATCTATTTACAATTTATTTAAATATTTAATAATTATTTTGATGAATTTCTATAAATATAAAAAAAAATTGAAATGAAAAATAACTATAAACATAATGTAAAATTTGATGGTAGTGAAAGCTTTTGTTTGCCTCGCATTTTGTTCTATGCTTAGTCGACCAATATGAGAAAATATCTTATAAAATTAGACCCAAAAAAAAAAATGAACATTTAAGGGAATATGGTAAAAATAAATGCTGTGAAATATAAATACTACTCACTGAAAAACAAAAGATTACAGATTTTGTTATTTTAAAAAATTACGTAATGAAACTAAACAATAATAATTATTAAAACCTTTTATTTATTTAGGATTTTTAAATATTTATTTACATAATATTTGTACATATAACATGTCACATGTCATTATTTGATTACTCCGTTGATCAAAACATCATCTAATGGTAAAAATAAAAGAAAATTTTAACAAACTATCAATTTACTCTTTGATTTAATGTACAATTAATTTACCTATTTTTTTTAGCAAAGACAAAATGTAACCCAATTTCATATACAAAAACTTACCTTCAAGTTCCCAGGGTTACAAAGATCACTTCAATCAACAAAAATATAACAAGCTAATCAACCATGTCAGAAACCAACTTACAGATCCCAGAACTGAATCCGCAAAAAGTAGGTTAAAATGCAATAGTTGTACAGATGATAATCCCCCGATGTTAAATATAAAAGGTATTTAGCCCAGAATACATGTCAGAAAGGCTTCACTCTCCTCCTAAACCTAAATTTGCTTGAGCACTTCGAAATGCTTCCTTTGTTACTCCATAATACACCGGTTTGTTCCCTGCAAAGGTGATAAAGTTCCACCCAAAAGCAGAACCCCCAACAATATATGTCCCTGAAGCTTCACCGTCTTCAGATTGGGGTTTCCCAGTGACACTACTTGACTGGAATGTCTTGTTTTTAGAGGAAACTGCTGGTGCTGGCTTAACGAATTGTGCCTGCTCCTGGGGCTTCTGCTTCGTTCCACTTTCACCTTGCATTGTCTGGTTTCCTGCTCCATTATTACTTTTCTCTATAGAGACTATCATCTGCTTGTACAAATCCACTAAATGCTTCATCTCTGCAAATCACAAATTTGGAACACATAACCTTAAATCACAAAACCGGAGATAAATAAACTATACACATAACCTTAAATCACAAAACCGGAGATAAATAAACTATAAATAAACTATGTCCCATGCGATTAGCAAAGATCATTCTAAAGAAGCGGTTCCAGCCAAGTGCAAGTTAATGTTCTACAAAGTTGACACTTAAAAAAGCAAAATTTCGGGTACAATATTATGTTCTGAAACAAATATTAGCAAAGATCATTCTAAAGAAGCGGTTCCAGCCAAGTGCAAGTTAATGTTCTACAAAGTTGACACTTAAAAAGCAAAATTTCGGGCGCAATATTATGTTCTGAAACAAATGCATGAAGCCAAATTGAGACAGTGGATCCTTATAATACAAGTGGTTTTAAGAAACAGGTATATCATAACTCAGTATAATACAAGTTTCTTCACTAAAGGAAAATTTCCATTTTGACTTAAAAGAACCAAAGTTAAATCATAGCTAATAGATGTAAAACAAACTAATGAAATGGTAGTCCTTTTCTTTTCCTACAGAGTACAGACTAAGCCAATAGATAGCAGAAACAGATCAAATCCATGAAGACTGTAATTTGCAACAGTTAACTAAGCCAGAGACAATACTATTACACCGAGCAATACACTATGGCTATGCCAAAAGTTGTAAAACTTAACAAAGCATATTGTGAGCTTACTTTCTTTAATTTCATGGGCGCCCTTGCAATTTCGAAAATCAGGCGTTCGAAGAACCTTCAAAGTACATAGAAACCCATATTATATAACATCGACAGAAGGAAAACGAAAACAATTCAAACATGCATCCAGATTGATGAAGCTATTTCAGGCATATATAAAATCTTCAGTGAGAGTAACAAAGGAACTGGCTAATTCTAATCAACCAATCACACACATCATAAGGACATACCAAGAAGATCTTCCCTTTACATTGTTCATGCTATAATCAAACACCATGGGTGATGGAATCAACAACCATAACTATCCATTTTCCCTTAATTAAAAAAACATAAATCTCGAGATAACCAAAAATGATGAGGTCACTTGACCAAAGAATCCAAAATCAAGATTTGAATTCTTTTTAATCCAATTATACTGCCATATATTAATTGGGGGAAGACAAGGGGAGGCTAGTCCGTAAAACTGAGACTTCTTTTTGAAAGTATAAAACTGAAACTAATCACAAAAACAAGGGATTACTTTTTCTCTTTTATCTTATATCAACAAGCAGGAAATAAGGGGAAAATAACAATAAATAAACAGAAAAGTAGAAGAATTTGGAAATATATGTAAGTAAGATGTACCTCGATGAAATGAGGACGAAGATCTTTGAGGACAAGGCGCATCTTGAAATACGGGGAGTTTTGGTATTGGTCATTGCTGTTTTCTAGAGGTCTTTTCCTGCTAGCTGGTTGTTCTGGTGCTGTTGGTGGTGGCTGTGGAGGAGGAGCGGTTGTTTGAGCTGCGTTTACGGTTGCTGTTGGTGCGTTTGGATCTTGGGACGGTGGTGGGTTCTGGGCTGCTTTCGGCTCTTCCATCTCTCAGTTCAAAATAGCCAAAAAGAACAAGTCAAAGGCTGCGTGTGTGTTTTTCCCAAATTGGAGACTTTGGGTTTGGGGAAGTAAAAGAGGGGGCGTGTTTGGTTGTGGGAGTATCTATGTCTACTACCTACTCTTATCGCATTAAACCGGGATAAAGATAAATGACATAATAAAATGAAATTTGAGATAAACCTCAAAATTACACATTAATTTTGATTTAATATAGAATTATTTACATAAATTTTAATTTAGTATTTTAATTTGGTAAAAATATATATATGAAGCACTAATTATGTTTCAAATATATATATGAAATTTTAATTTAAATTTATTAATACACATTCAAAAAATAAATACATCAATTTACTTTTATATTAAAAAAATATAATTATTTATGTATACAATATATAAATATAAAATAATTTATTTTAATAATTGTATTAATAATTTACAATAATTGAATCAAATAAAAATTTCGTATATAAAATTATATAAAATTAAAATTTATATATACAATTACACATTAAACCATAATTTATGTATAATTTTAATATTTATTCAAAAAAAAATCACCAAAAAAATAATCTCGGTCTCACTTACCTTTCCAACATATCCTCTCTTCTCATTTACCTTACCTTACCTTACCTAATCAGATCTCAGACGTGTTCTGTTTGGTGACTCAGAAAATTTTCAATTTTTATCTACCTCTTAAAATAAAATATTTACGGCATTATATAAATTTCAGTGTGAATATAGATCTTTTGAAGACAGAAAAAATTAAAAAAAAAAAAAAAAGGTTCAATGACAGTCCCTGATTATTTTTCTTAATGTTCACTGCTAATATTTATACTAATTTTAGTAATTGAAACATGTATTATCTTTCATAGCAGGTAAGTAAAAATTCTCAATTATTTACGTTGTTTAGGCGAATATCCACAAGAGCCGTGACACGACACAAATTCTTAAAGAAGTGTTTACTGTTAAGGATTTATCCGAATAAAATCCTGAACATGTGTATCGATGTCCTTCACAAACATTGAAACAACACCCACTTCTGTCTTAAACTTACCTACTCCTTGGTTGGCAGTAGGCACCTCTCTTCAATTTTTTTCACACTTTTTTCTCCTTTGGAAGCCCTAACAACATAGTAACATGTCCGAACCCTGACTCATAATGGCTCAATCTCCCAACTCTCCAAAGCTCTCCCTCTCTTCCAGCTTTACCTCCAAACCCTTCCTCCACTTTCACTTCAACTCCTCACTTCCTGCCAAATTCAAGCGACCACCATCTTTCAAAATCCTTTTCTCTGCTTCCCAACCGCCGCCGCCAAGCTCCAAGCCCACCACCGCCCCTAAAACCTTTAATCTTATCACCCTCCTCCGTGCTATCCCAGACTGGGCTGATCGTATTCAAGAGCGTGGAATGCAACAAAATCGCGCTCTTTACAACCACGAGAAATGGGTTCATCATAGAAGTTCACTGCGTCACCTTCGACATCTACTTTCCAGTTTACAGTCGCGTGTCATCTTATCATTGGTTCCACCTGTTTTAGCCTTCACTTCAGTAGCTATTGTCGTTGCCTTGTACAACACTGCCGTGGATTTGCATTGGTTCCCTGGCTTTTTCCCAGTTCTGAGAGCTTCTTCGTTGCCTTATCAGTTGACAGCGCCTGCATTGGCTTTGCTGTTGGTTTTTAGAACCGAGGCCTCCTATTCAAGGTATGAAGAGGGAAGGAAGGCATGGACTAAGGTAATTGCTAGTACAAATGATTTCGCTAGGCAGGTAATTGCTGGGGTCGACAATTCGGCTGATGATCAGTCCATCAAAGCTGCTCTCTTGCAATATATTATGGCTTTTCCTGTTGCACTTAAGGTGAGTGTGATTTAGGAAATTGAACGTATTGTATGAAGGTAGGTAGTGATCAATGGTTAATGGCGTTTTTGCAGTGTCATGTCATGTATGGCTCGGATATTGGCAGAGATCTTCAAAATTTGCTTGAAGTAGATGATTTAGCGGTGATACTGAACTCAAAGCATCGGCCACGCTGCATAATCGAGTTCATTTCTCAAAGCCTTCAACTGCTGAACTTGGAAGAATCAAAGAGAACTATGTTGGTATCTCCCTTCTTGGACCATTTGATCTTTAGATTTCACCAATAAAAATTTGAAAAAAGATATCCATCTCTTTCTTCATTAGATTGTAGTAGTCTTATGATCTCATTTCATTCCAGGAGTCAAAGATCTCATGTTTCCATGAAGGAATTGGTGTATGTGAACAACTCATGGGGATTCCTATCCCTCTATCATACACTCGGTTGACATCAAGGTTTTTGGTCCTATGGCATCTCACTCTTCCTATCATACTCTGGGATGATTGCCATTGGATTGTTGTTCCTGCTACTTTCATCAGTGCTGCTTCCTTGTTCTGCATAGAAGAAGTATGCATCTTTTTTCCAGAGTTAACCCCATAAGATCGGACAATGTTTTATTTTATTTTTGTGCGCATCTTTGATCTTTAAAAGTTTCTTTCATGTCGCAGGTTGGTGTTCTTATTGAGGAGCCATTTCCAATGTTAGCCCTTGATGAGCTCTGCATAGTAACACAGAACAATATAAAAGAAGCGATAGCAACAGAGAAGGATATTCAAGCGATGTTAAAGGGGAAAAGAAAGAGGCATTCTTACAAACATTCACCTAATGGTTGCCCCAACACATAGTGTAAACAGGGTAATTGCCGAAGGCTGTGCTTATTGTGAAATGTTTTTCACATTGGTCTTTGCCTTTTGCTATCTGGAATCTAGATGTACAAAAGTATAGTTAAATGATGCATAAAGAAATGATAATCATAGAATATCTATGTATATTGTACACAATTTTCTGATAAATAGAAAAATAAATTAGCTTCTTATTGACTTACTGTTTTCTTCTGCAACTTATAGAGAATGGTTCTAGAATTCCGGCAATTTCTTATGGACAAAGATATCACATGCCAGCTTCCAAGTGCTAGTTTCTAAACATGTAACCAACTAATTGATGCCTAATGATATGCATTAACTACCCCCAAGTTGTGGGTTGCTTCTCTCTCTTTCCCCATGGTTGAATTCTATGGAAATGCTTGATGAAAATTTTCTTGGATTCTCAAGTATACTTTTTATCATATGCAATGACATTTTCATTTTGATTTTTACAAAACACGAAGTGGCAAATCAGGAAAGTAAACCAAGAGAAGTCACATTTTGCCTGGTTCAGGGTATATGTATGAAGAGAGAGCTGGCATTGAATAAATCCTCATGTGCCCAATTTGTCTGCAACTTTTTCAGCTGTTTCCCGCCTATATATAATGGTGTTCTTTTAGAAGTATTTCAAGCTGGAAGATGCAGTTTCCTACAGCTTGTGGAGATATTGTTCATGCCTCTGCAAAAGTTTAAAATATTTAGCTCATTGCAGGATCCAATGGCAATAATCCCAACACTAAGTAAACATAATCCAAATACAGACTAGTGAATGCTGAATTAGGAGAAAAAAATATTTTGGAGTGGAAATTTATCAATGATCTACTAATATGGACCACTATCCCTGAACAACTTTCTGATGTCGTGTGTCTGTTCCAAAAGAGAATCCTTATAATTTGATAAATAAATAAATAAAAGTAGCACCTAGGGTTATATAGTCTTTCAAAAAGATTGAATTTACCGTTCAAGGAGCAGATGGCCTGAAACTTTCCGTCGTGATAGCAGAAGTGATAGCCCGAGTTGTTGAAATTTGAAAGGATCAAAAGAGTAAAAGGACTTGAGCTTGACAAGAAGTGGTTTCCACTCTGAATTTTTCTGTTTGGTTACTAAGAAAAAAAAAAAAAAAGGATGATGACTTTGATTTCCTTTCCTTTTCTCCTGTCTTGATTTTGGTTCCTCAGGCAATTTTCCATCTAGAATTTTATTCTGGCGGGTAGGAATGATAGAAAACCGGCGTAATATGGGCTTTAACTTTCGTAAGTGAACCAAGCCTAATACGACGTCACTTTTCATAAAATTGTCACATTTTAATTTTCGAGAGAGAAATCAGAACAGAAGGGAAAAAGAATACCTCTAAAACTGACAAGACTTCCGTCTAAGCTCGATTCGAGTTCTCAAATTTCAAAACCCTAACGTCCTTCCAGAAGAAAAACAAAACAAGCAATTTCAAACCGTAGCCTTTGATCCATGTCCCTTGAGACCCGCATCGACAGTCGACGAGCTGAATCGGAGCCTGACTCCGAAGAGGACTTGGAGGAGCTGGAATCAGATGTGAAGAAAATGGCGGAGAAGATTCTAGAATACAGATCCGCTATTCCAGATCAACTTAAGACCACTCTAGCTTCAGTTCTTTCTTCTCAAGCACCCAACTTCTCCGGCATCGATGAAGCTGGATCATCCGGAGAGCGTAATCCAGGTAGGTCCTTAAACTTTTTAGGGGTTTGTGAAATCGGGATTGAATAATCTCTCTTGATAATTGACTAAGATTTTGATTTTTATAGATTCAGAAGATAGAGAATTAGATACTGAGAAAAGGACGAAAGAGAAGATACAGCTGCTTAAAGAAAAAATTTCAAGTAACATTTCGGCAATGCCAGTCCTCGTGAATCGAATGAAAGAGTGTATTTCCAGGATAGAGGAGCTAGATTCTGGCGATAGCGTTATACATCCTGCTTTCAAAAAGAGAATAAGTGGTTCATCAAATGAAGGTTGATTTGTAATATCCTGGTTCATCAATGGAGGCTGATGATTTATATAATTGACAGAAGATGGAAACGGTGGATTCATTAATGCATCTACAGGTTTTGGAAGAAAAGAGGGTTATTGAATTAGGTAGTATTTTTTTTCTAACCCTTGGAGATGTACTGTAAATTACTTGAAAAGCATTGATTTCCTTGGCTGTAGTCTGTACTACAATGTCTCGGTTGATAAATCTACAAATGGGGGCATCACTGTATTGATATGCTATTTTTTTTTTATAAAGGAGTACTGTATGTCTATGGTTTCCATTTTTCTTAAAATATTTAAAAAGATAGAGAAAACTGAATTGACAAAGGACTGGTTTCAGTCCAAATGTTGCAGTGATGTAAGATTAGTTATGGCAATTGCTTCCTTGAAGAATTGGGAACTGCAAAAGAGAGTAAGATAACACTGCAATTAAACGTTTAAATGGAAAAAAAAAAAAAGGATCGAGGGAAAAATGGAAGAGATAAATGTCAGAGAGAGAACGTGGGAAAACGAAGGGGGAGTTGAGAGTATATAAATGGTGCAAATTTAAAGGGTAGAAATGAATTTCTAAATTAAACTATGCAATGTTTTAGGCATAAACAACCTCACAGATTGTTGTATAGTAGTCTTGAGGCTCTTCAAGAATAAATTAATTATCACTTCAACTCTTTCAAGCTAAGATTTAAATTGATCTCGGTGTTCAGAGATCATACCCGTTTGTTTCAGATTCAGTAACTCAAGCATTGGATCTCCAAAAATCTTGTCATCAAATTTTTCCTCCAAGGCTTGCACGTAGGCCTCTCCCATGTAGTTACTTATCCACTCTTGTACGTGACTTAACTACCGTGCCAATCGAGGGTCTTCCTTTCCTTTTCTTGGTATCTTGACCTTGTTTATTGTTGGATAGTTTGCAGATAACTTCTTCTAACCTTTATATGTTACGTGATCCTGTGACTTCAACCTTAATTCCATAAACTTTAATACCAATTTGATAGATGGGTAAGAAATAGGAAGGGAAAAAAGGTTTTTTAAGTAATTAACCTTTAATTCAGTCATTACAAGTTATATATACTAGAACAATTACATGAAATGAATTATTGATAATGTGTCAATTCAGTAACTGACTTAATAGCCTTTACCACCAATTTTTTACCAACTATTTAACAACCTTCCTCGTTAATTCTAACAACTTATATCCTGTGCCTTCTTCCTTCAACTCTCCAACAGATTCCCATAATTCTTTCACACATTATTAGTCAGTAAACTTTTCACGGTTTGTATAATCGGGATTGACAAATCTCTCCCCGTAGTTGACTTAAGATTTCAATTTTATAAAGAGCAATGGATGTAAGAGAATATACAACTGCTTAAAGAAAAAAAAAATACTAAGCACGATCATCCAAACATATAAAAAAGGATTGTGCAGACTTATGGATATTCCATAATCATTCCAAAAATGTGGACAAAATAAGTCGTAATTCTTTTGCAGATTCATGACAGTTTTCAGCTATCAAATGGTAATCATCAAATGGGAATGAGTCTTTCTGAATTTCAAATCTGCTAATTAAACAGCCACTACTACCATAGCAATTATCATAACTAATATCAATCCCCAAAATAATGCATGAATGCTAAAAACTGAAAGGTGTTGTACAGCATTAGAAGATATCCAAGCCCAATCAAAGTTTTCAGATGGCCGAACATTTACAACCTACAAAAATCTACCATTAGCAGTGAAACGTTTACAGCTTATAATAACCTCATCATTTGCAGTGAGTGCTGATACATAAGCACTCGCCATCATCCCTTTCATATTGCCTGCAGTGCTAACATCAACTATTACTCTGCTACACCCTCCTCTCCCCCCCAACATCCTTATGATATAAATGTTCTTTCCAACAGCAACAAGCTTGTAGGGTGGTGGTGTTCTAAGTATGGGGAAAGCCTCCAAATGGCCACCCATGCCCTAATATCCTTCTGACACATCATTAACTTTCCAAGAATCTCATATACAACATAAAGTGTCCCATCTACAACTGCAGGACCCGTCAGTCAGCAGTTGTTGACTGAAAGGTTAATATGTGACAGAAGGATATTCAGGTGTGGGAGGCTTTCCCCATACTTAGAACATCCTACAAGCTTGTTACTGCAGGATGAAAGAGAGTTTTATCTTAATACAGAGGAGGCTTTTTTTTATGTGGAAGAGTCCACGCTAGGGTTTAGTGTGTTCTTTTTCCACCAAAATGCTATAAAGCAACTATCTGGATTAAGAACTTATAAAATGCTAGAAAACTCGGAACCTAGTCCTTAGTACAAAAAGGTCTTACATTTGACCATAAAGCTCAACACATCAAATATTAACACTATAGAGTAGTTCAAAGCTTTGAGACAGTTGCTGGGTTTGGGGGCCTAGCCATCCTAAGCAGTGCTTCTTGAGTCAATGATACAACAAGCTGCAAATCAACATATACAAGTATGATGATTGGGTTGGTAACACTAAAATGGGATTTGGCGGAAAAAGGAAAAGCAACTCAAGATAAAAAAGGGAAGGAACAACAAGATAAAGAAAAAGAAGGGTAAACTAAATACCTCTCCCTTTCTGTTGAACATTTGGCCCGAAACAAAGCCTCGTGTGACACTGGCTGTAGGACTAACAATCTGCATGACATTGATTCCATTAACGATTTTATTTCATTAAGAAAGTGAAAAACAAATTTCAATGCTAATTCATACGTGAAAATAGACATCATCTTAAACCTACCACAAACAATAACCAGTCATCAGCCCTAAGATGCCGGTGGAACCACATCCTGGAAAACACGAAGGAAAGAGTAAATAATGTCAAAATGAAGTTTGGGTTGTGGGACTGACCCACAGACAATAAGAATAATGCTGATATGATGCAGATTATAGCAGATGCTTACGAGTGGTCCAGGCTAAGGGAAGCTGACTTAAAACCCTTTCTGCGGTGTGGATTCAAACTGACACCACTAAATATCAGATCTGAAGCAAAGGCCACTACACATCTGTAAAAAGAAAACCACATAAACTGAATAAAAGATAATAAAGTCTGAGCTACACCCCCAATCTATATACATACACGATTGTTGCCATATGCTTATAATTCTCTGCCAAGATGGGAAACTGGAAAGGATGTGTGTGTGCACATGGGCATGGACAGAACAGACTCAAGTAAGCTACACTATATGCAGAAAAGGTTTCAAGTATTTTGCCAAGTCATGAGCAGCCAAAACTAGTAAGGAATACATACAGACAAAAAGAAAAGTATTTGGCATTTAAAAAAATCACTGACCTATGCAGAGCTTGATCATCTGAAAGTTTTCCTTTGGCTCTAAACCAATACCTCAAACTGTAAAGCAAAATATAATTTTCAAATAAGATATAGCACTTAAGAGTGAAAACATGATAAGGTGGCAGCTAAATGGGTTGATGCATATTAACATATAAAATTTGTATTTCCAAAAGAACTGGAAAAGATGAGATTTTGAAAAACCAGAAATATTGCCTAACCTTGGATCAGATTTTGTCTGGTTTGTGTTAGTATTAGGTGCACAAAACCTTATCTCTATGGGCCAAGGAACAAATTTCGTTGTGGCCACCTTTTTCCGGTAACTCCTGAAATAAAAGATATAAATCATGGCACATAATACAGCGAAACTCAAAAAAAGCACACTATGCAAAGACATAAATATTAGCCCACAAGATAAGTTTTTGCCATTCTTTTCTTGGGGAGGGGTTAAATAATTAAACAAAAAATTGTTGAACTTGAATGAGTTCCTAATGATACAAATATACTATATAAAATATATCAGCAGAGAATGAGAAAATATAATTTTCTTTACCACAAAAACAAACAAGTAACCAGGTAAACATAGAATAAAATGAGATAAGATAAATGTTTTGAAATCATATTGATGCTTTGAACCATTAAAAAGTTACATATATATAAATAAAATTGGGTATCAACACTCTTACATAGGAAGACGGGGATCAGTGAGACGTAATTCTCGTAGCTCATCCAATGACAGAAGCTGCAATATGTCAAAGAGCAATAATGTTATCTTGTCCACCACAGCAAATGATCTTAAGCATGTATTAGTTACCCCGTCTGGAGCTGGCACAGATGGCATCATTGCTTCTTGATGATCAAACCCTTCTTCTTCTTTCTGGAAAATCAGCACAGGCAAAAAGTGCAAGTAGTCTGAGATGCTACAAGTATCTATTCAGCAGTAATCACATATTACAACAAATCAGGAACTTCAGTAAACTAATGGGAGCCTGACATGCTATTACACCAACAACCAGTTCAAAAAGAAGTAAATAGAGAAAATGGCTGCTGGATAAAATACTATAGCATATATCATCATTATCAAACACCAACTCCACAACTAAAAATGTATATTTAACAAGTTAAAAAGGGAAAATTCAACTTGCTGTCTTATGCTTTGATAGTAATATGTAGCATTTTTTAGTAAACTATCCCAGAATCCAAAAGTTCTACCATTCTTAGAACCTCCCATAAAAGAACATAATAAGGGATGTTAAACAGATCTACTTATATTTAATGTTCTTTAAAAGCATCAGTCAAAATATTTTATCCCATCGATATCAATCTACAGATAGTAATAGTATAACAGAAACTGACTATCCCATGAAGGTGAAAAGTGGATCATAATAGTTCTTCGCAGATACATGCTTTAACATAACGGTTCTACAAACCTGTCAAAATTTGTTTAACACTCAAGCTCACGCGAAAAACTGAATGAGCAAATAATTGAAGAATTAAAAAGCTAGATTGGAACCTTCAAAAATAAAATGAGAAGACAAATCGCACCTGAAAAGAAGCTAATAGTGTGAATACGATGTTTCCTTTTTGTATTGCATCTACTCTACGGGTAGCAAAGTTTCTACCATCACGTAGACGATTAACTTGATATATTATTGGTACTGTAGAAAAGAACAGAGATAATACAGATATAAATATTTGCTATTAAGAAAACTTTCACTTGAACTGCTAATTTCAATATCAACATGAACCGGTGATTTAACATGAAAAGTTCAATAAGCAAAAACAATGTAAAAGCTACGATTTATTCATGGTAGTGGTTCTTTTTATATGAAAGATGTTCAAATAATTTACTCACAAAATTACATATACATTAAATTCAGACACTAGCTAGAAAAGCATACTCAAAGCCTTTCATCCAGCCATAATTTCTAAGACAAATTCTTAAGAAACAGGGCAGAATCAATAAGTTTTTGGAGGCTAAAAGTGAAACAAAATTACCTATCCAGCTTACTGCAATTTTTTTTTCATTTTAAGAAATGAAAGAGGGTAATGAGTTTATAATTTTTCTATCTACTTGTACAATTTTGACACCTAATATTCATTTCTCTGAGGTCATGAGTCATGGCATATCTTCTGCTTTCTTTACTTGCATTATCTAACTTTCCTTCCAAATGACAGGAAGATAGAAAATGAAGAATGGAATTTGTTCGATTGGACATAGTTCAAATTGTTAAAGTTATGAAGATTGAAGATGTGGGATAATGACCCATTTATAAGGACTCATGCACAAATTTAGTTAAACAGTAAAAATAATCAACCGCAAGAAATTTCTAAAAACCAGAAAAATATGATGAATCTATTTATTGAGTAAAGCACACAGATACGGCACTTACTATTAAAATCCCCAACCATAAGAAAATAAGAGTGCAAACTATGGACAATTTTAAGAGAATCAACAGTTTTTGATGCTGCAGCCAGTGCCTGAATAGTGATGACAAAAAAAAGGATAACAATTACCTCAGTTTAAACAGCATGACAATCAACAGGAAGCAAATAAGACAACAATTACCAAGTCCATCAAGTCAATTAAACCACTTAATGCAGATAAATCAGAAGCAAGCACTATGTTTATATTTCACGAAACAAGCCAAACCAAGTATCTTTTTGTTCTCTTTTTCTCTCTCAAAGATTCTGAGCAGAAAACATACTACCTCACTATGAACTAAATACCAACAACCATATTTAAGTAGATATATATCCATATAAATTCACTGACGGCACAGCATAATACATTTACCATTTGCTCAAAACTCAGAGACAGTCAGTGTTTGAGTGCCAGGAATTTCATGTCTAAATCAATACCAATCCAGAAAACATATTAGGCCACCGTTTAACCTCACAAACTACCAATAGAAACTTATAATCTCCACCTAAAACAACAGTGCTGAAATATTATTGACTATCACAAGCATCAAGCACACAAGTACATACAAAAGCAGCATATTGAATGATGCTATCATACGAGGTAAATGTGAGGAACTTCAGATCGACAATGTGAATAAAGGAGAGAAGAAGATTAAACTTGCCTGTCCAACAAACTGTCCTCCAAAGACCTTCCCAAATTTTGGTGCATCTGGCAAAGTAATCCCCTGGAATATGTTTAACTACAACCAAAAGGGGGAAAAAAAGGTCTAAGTAAAGAGGTTATGAGAAGAACCTAACTAGATCAATTGTTTTCCAACTCTATTAACATGTTTCTACAAGGAAAGAAAACTGCCACAGTTAAAAGTATACGAAGAAAACACGAACTCTCAAACTTCACTCTTCCTAACGTCAATAGAATAAATAAAAGAGAAAGAAGAAGCATACTTCTATTGGCTCCAAATGCAATATACTTTCCACGAGCGAACAGGTCTCCGTCGTCTTATCTGTGCTCCAGATAGATTTTGACTGAAGCAAAGTGCAATGCTCGTGAGGTAGAAACAGGCAGGTCAGCTGTAGTAACGAGTAGTCCATGTTATCACCAAATATATTTTTATAAGCTTGAGTGGTTGGAAATTGGAATGTTCTAATTAATCAAGAAAAGTTATGCAAAAGAAGAAAGAAACATGTAGCTCTACCTTAGTTAAGGCAATTATATCTGCCACGTGAACTGATTCAGGATTAACTGCAAAAGCAAGCTCAATTATATTCAATTTAGGACTAATTCCTCCATCATTAGTTGATTTTAGGCGATTCTTGTTCATATAAGATAGATCACAGACAAGAATGCACACACAAAAACTCTTCAAACTAAAACAGGTCAATATTCAAAAGTTGCAAAAATATAACACTGAGGAAAGATAGAGAAGCTTTAACCATGGCCAAAGTAATCATATCGTTTCAATTGATACTCAAGTCGGTTTTCTTCTTCAGCATGGACTGATCCAGATACTTCAGCCTATAAACCACAAAATTGAAACTCAGCAAAAAGGACTCTATTTGGTTCATATTTTTGCTTCTAGAAACAAATAGTATTTTATTTGTATACAAAATTATCAATTTTAGCTATTTCCTCATCGTCAATATATATTTATATTGCATCCATCTTTGAATAATTTTTGAAAAGCAAATAAATAACTGAAAGTAACAACCTAACGGAAGGAATAAAAATGTACTTAAAATAGGAGAGGGGGGGGGGGGGAAATGAAAATAGAAAAACCAGACCTCTCCTTCCCATACGAAATAGATACCGTCTCCAACTTCTCCTTCCCGAACGACATAATCTCCTTTCTCTGCAACGCAAATTATTTTAAGCAAATCCAGTAAGTAATCAGTTTTAATATATTTCATTGCAGTTCAATTTAACCTGATGAAAGATTCTGTTTGGTAGCGTATAAAGCAAATCAAAGAAAAAAATATATGCAGTCACGTAGATCAAATGAAAATTCAGATCGAAAAAATTTCATTTAACTGAATTCGGATCAGAACTTCATAAATTACCGAAGTGCTTAAATTTTACAACATCAGCGATTCTCTTGAACACAGAACTCGGTAATCTCTGCAGCAAGGGAACGTTGCCTAAAAACTCAATCACTGCAAAAGAAAGCAAAAATAAAAAATAAAAAAATTGCACACAGTTTGAAGACAAAATCTTCGGAGAAAAACTTTTCTTGCAGTTTCTCGTCTACCAATCGGAGGAATAGCGAAAATCAACTGACAGAGCCAAAAGTAAGAAAGATTTACCTGTTTCGCTGTTCATACTAAAGCTTAAATGGAATAATGGTAAGAGAAAACGGAAATTGAAGAAGCTGAGTGGAATGATTGAGAGGGATAAGAAAGTCACTGCAAATAAAGAGTAGACAAAATTATTTGTGGGTGTACTGTATACAACATTGATTATTTACTTAGAAAATTCAGGTGGCTTTTCTTATTTTTCACATGAGAAATTATACGAAAAAATACTACCAAAAAACTGTTGAATTCATTATGCTAATACTGTTTTCATATTTTACGTAAAACAAAAAAGTACTTTTGTATTTTAGTAATTAATGATTTGTGGTTAATAATTAATGGTTAGCATTAGATAAAAAGCAATGGTCAAATTAATAACAAACAATTAGTAGAACCCACCCCCCAACCAATAAACACTGTAATTAAAATATTAATTCATCTTTCGGCAGCTAAAACAGAACAAGATTAAAAGGATAGCCCACACTCATAAATAACAAATTACAAATTGGGTTAAAAAATCATATAAATTTTATATTTATAAAAAAAATATTGTGTATAATTTTAATAACCTTTTGGTTGAATAAATAAAACTCAAGCTTTAAATTTTTTGGTGTCGTTTAACTCTTAAATTTAAGGCCCATGAGTTTTTTTTTTTAATTTATAAATAATTTAATAATATAGATAATAGTGATAGTTTATTAGTTTTTTTATTATAATTATAATAGATTAATAATTTTAAGATTTTGTCATGTCTTTTAGGTAATTCTTCAACATTTCAAAAATTATATGCAATAATAATGATATTATATTATATTATTGGGTTTATGGAACCCGGAAGATTAACAACCAGATTTGTTTCAATTGATATATTGTGAAACCAAAAAATTATATCGCATTATTAGTCATTTGACTTGAGAAGAAAATTATTATATATAATTAAGGTATGATACACCCCCGAGATGGGTGAAATCATTTGTATAACAAATTTATAAAAGAAAAAAAAAATTGAGTTATTCAATATTTTAATATTTTATGTATCTTTTTTTTGAATTATCAAAATATAAAATCACATAAATATTTTTAAAATAATCTTTATTATTTTATAAAATTAAGAAACATTTAATCATTTCTTAACTAAGTTGAGATTTAATTGATGAGTGAGACTAACTTAATCAATCTCTCAACATTAACTAGTTTTATGACACACTTATGTTGCGGGTGAAAAAACTATATAAGTAATATATTTATAAAAAGTGTATATTAAAACTAAATTGGAAGTTAATAATTTAAAATAAATTTGTGCCAAAATCAAATCATTATTTTATTAGAAAACATGAAAAGATAAAAACACTGTTGTATTAAATTTTGTTTTTTTACAAAAGTAAAATGTAAGTATCAATAAGGTAAACATATTACGTTAAGAGATGAGAACCAGAGAGATAAAGAATCTTAAGCTAATTGAATTATTTTTGGTATGAACAACAAAAGCAACACATCTGATGCTGCCAAAGCCAAAATTTCGGATCGTGTATGGCATATAACTGCATATAATATGTTCCAAAGTAACAGTGTGTTTTTCCTTCTTGTTTATGGGTTACGTAACCCGCATAATATAGGTTAAATATACTGTATTTTATTATATTTAGAATTTAGACTTTTTATTTATATTTTTATAATATTTTTTTATTCTTTTGATTTTAAAATTTAAGTCTAATTATTAATCTGTTAAAATTTTTTTATTAAATTTATTGATGTGACATTTTAAAATAAAAAAAATATTAAGTAATCATGTAAAAAGAATATAATAAACATGAATTTAAAAATAATTTGACGAGGTTAATAATTAAATTTATATTTTTAAATTTAAAAAAATAAAAAAATTACATTTCTTAAAATAAAAGTAAGGAATTAAATTTTAAATGTAGGAAAAGTACAAAACCTTAAAGCATATTTTAACCCATAATATGATAAGGAAATGTTTCATTATAAAAAAGATTAATTAAAATTTATTTCTGGTAACGCAAATACATAATTTCTCCAACACAAAACATTAAACAAAATAGACACAAAAAAAGCAAAACAAAGTGGTCCGAAATTGTAGGGTTGATCGCCTTCCTCGTTTTCTTTTGTGATTAACCTTCATTTATTTATTTTATTATAATTATTTTTGGTTAATATATCCGAAATTATTGGTAATTAAAGCTTAGACGTCGAAATCTTGGGAGATACCCATCTTGTGCGGTAGAACGGAAAAGCATATATATAGACACAGAGTTTTATGGTTTATCAAAAAGATAATTAGAATGGGAAAAATCTGAAATCTATTGGATTTGGTGATCCTATTACAAGAGAACTCACATTTACTCGTAAGTCGTAAGCTCCATTTACAAAAGATGCTAGACAATGGGTTAAAGCCAGAAGACTTGAGAGGATGTGGTTGAAACAGGAAAGCAGTTTTGCTATTACTACAAAATTATAAGGATCCCCACTCATACAATTACCTACAAAAAGTGACATGAAATTCAAATCCCAAAATAAAAAGGTTTCGGTGATGCTGGAGAAACATGGAGCATCAAAAGCCTCTTGCTGGAGATAACTGAGTTAAAAAGAGTAAAAGAGCAGCAGTGGTCCAAAATAATTCACCATTGCGATCCCTAATTTCATTCTCACGTGTTTGTCAAATAAATTAAAATCAGAATACTATTTGCACTAATATTATGCAACATTTGTTGAGGGAGGGGCAAATGGAATGACACAAAATACTTCTAACACCTTTCCTACTCTTTTATTATACCGGCAGATATAGAACTGCTTCCCCTGCAGCAAAGATGGGAGTCAATCAATTTACTCGATGCCATTACCATCCTGTTGTTCAATCTGATCTCATAATGAAATATCACACCTACCTCTCCGACTACAAAACTGAAATTCATTTAGAATTGAAAAATGGATATTGTAACTTACCATGCATTCGCTTCACAAACCGTTCAAATTCCACGAAATTCTGTCTCTCCATGAGAAGTGGGGTGAGCCTTAGGTAAGTAAAAGATGAGAAGTGTCTCACATCTGGATCATTTACTGGTTTCACATTCTCCAAGATCTTGTTATAGCCTACCCTATCATGGCAAACAAAAGCATTCTCGCTTACAACTGTAATGCAAGCCTCCCATGCTGCATTCAGCACCTGAAACAGATGAATTACTAAGCTTCTGAATTTGAATAAAGAATTTGCACTATTGAATTGTTATTCCCCCCCCCCCCCTTCTTCCAAAGGAAAGGTACAGCAAGTAAATATTAAGGTTTATCAGGAGCTCTCAAAACTTCACCTGCCAGACTAAACCCTGAGGATTTGCCAGTGCTTCCTGCAGGTCTTCACGCTGCTCCAAAAATTGCAGTTCAGCACATGCAAAGTTTAAAGCAGCTCCATGCTTATGTAGCATTGCTGCTATTGCAATATAGCCATCTCGATTGCAAGGATTGTAGAATCCAGCAGTTAATTCAGCAGCATGACTGGATGTTTTGTACCACCAGTGGATACCTGGCAGCTGCTCAGCAATTAAAACATGGAAAGAAAATAACACTACATAGTTTGAAGAAACAACTTTTAAAATTAGCTTTCAGATCATAAATTTTACGTTTAAGTGAACATAACAGCAGGAGGGGACTTCTATAAAATTTTAGAGGGAACAAAAAAAAGCATAGGAAGAAAAAGAAAGGGGGAGGAAGAAGTACTCTTCATTTGCAGATTCAAATGATCTTGTCAAAACGGATACATAGCACTTCGAAATGAAGTAAAAATAGAAATTGTAAAAGCATGTTATACAACAACTTTTCCTTGTGGAATTTGAACCAAATGCTCGATATAAGAATTGAACTTGAATAAGATATCATATCAGTTACACTCATTCAATTGCTTATAGTTACTCAAAGCATTCGTGTTAAATAATATATTCTTAAAACAATAAAATGTTCAAAGTGTGTAACATTAAGACATGAAACAAGACTTGGACCTTAGAATACTTCAAGCTCAGCAGGCTTGATGGGGTTTACAGATTGAAAAGTGCAACACTTCAAAAGAAGCATCAGGGATAGAGGGGGTTCAAGAGAAAGAAGATTGCTATCGAGCAAATAATGAATCTTAAAATCAACTTTAGAGGGTAATAACAAAATATTCACTTGGGTATAAGATACCAGTACAGGCAGACTCACCTTTGCTGCAATGCAACTGCCTTCAAAAGCTAACTTTGCCAATGAGAGTACCAGGTCTCCATGATTGATTAATAACTGAGAGTACCAATTAAGGAAAAACCGACCATAGTAACCATCATAATCTCCTTCGTCACAAAAGAAACCAGTTTCATGTGGGTGGGAACTATACGATCCGGCATTATCTGGCCCTCTAGCCCAAAAGCTGTGTCCCCTCATTTCTGCTGCCTTCCTCAGGCTTTTTAACATGTACTGATCATAACACTGGAAAAGCAAAGTGTTAAATGATGCCCAATGGAGAACCAAAAAACTAATGTTGGCAAGACCACAAACAAGCAACATACTGTACAGAAACACATGAGCAAAAACAAAGAGAACCAAAACTTGCCATGCTTGCAATGGATCAATACTAAGTCATGAGATTACTTGCACTAAAGTTTAAAAGAATCACCTGCAGGCTGCAAGGAAACCACCTCTTAACAGAAGTGGGTTAGATAAGAACACTGGGACATAAATGGGGTAAGAGAACCAGAGAGGGAGCAAAGATGTAGGCTATGTTTCCAGGTGCATGAAAGTTGAAAATGTATGCGATTGAAGCATCTAGGAGTGGCACAACATACATATAGCAGCAAAGTAATATATTAATCTGTATAACAGTGATTTAAAATCAGTTAACACATTTTGAGCAAAAATATAAAATTATCAGAGTTAGGGTAGAAAAATCAAATTGGTGAATCTGATGCTACAAGCAAGTTTTCTGTCGAATTTCCCACTATAAACAGCTAGTATAATAAGCTGAATAAGCAGCCAATCAAATGAGGTGAGAATATGCTAGATTTAAATAATGCAAGAGTTAATATTCAAATTGTAATAACAATTACCTGGAACTCCCCAATCCCAGGATATCTCCATCCATGCTTTACTGGGCAAGATGGGTACCGTAGCTCCCCAAAGGGGCCTAGTCCAACTTCAACCATGGATATGATGCCATCCTCAAAAAATTCATTAAATTCCACTCGGAAACTTCTCATAAAGTCAAAGTACACCTATGTTTTCCAACAAAAACTTAAAACATATCTGTTTACAATATCCCTCAAAAGTAAATTTCACAAAATAGAAAATTGAAGTCACTTGATTTTTGTAGCCATGCTGATTTGAACATAACAAGGTAAAGTGGTAAACTCAGATCCATTACCAATTATATAATCAGAACATATGATTGGAACTAGCTTCAATTGGTCTCAAATGAATTCAATGATTCAAAACAAAGGCAGTCTGCATGATGTACACAATGATTTTGACAGTTATATTGAAGACTAATACCTCAACAGCAGTTCGGCCCCTTAAAACTCGTTCCTTATCAATTCCCCAGGAGAGGCATTCAGTGTTTCTTCTTCCTTCCCTATCAGTAAAAAATATGTCAGGATTGCTTCCACCAATTTCTGCAACCCAATGGGGAAGTGGAATACAAACATCATCACCAACATTGCCACCACATTCATGAAATGACATCACAACCTGATCCATCAATAAGATAACTGTTACACTTGGGACAGATAAAAGAGGAAAAAATGATGCATCATACCTATCTCATATCTAAACTCAAGCTTCATTTTGAAGAGAAAGAAACTCTACAATCACAAATGGCAAAATTACTTATCTCAGACACCTTATCAATAAGAATGCCAGTCCTAAATTTTTAGGGTTACTAACCTGAATTAAGTTATAAGTGTTTGGATTGTTTTATTCTGTTAATAGTAAACTGGTCAAAATTTCAAATTTCCTTCTAACATTCAAAAGCTTGAGCTAAGTTTTAGGATGAAGTAAACCTAAATGCAACCTACCCTCCTAAGGCATACCACTGCATAACATGACCAGCAATTACATTGGTGTTTTCTTTCACAAATTGCATCGCAACAGCCTTCTCCAAAAGCATATTACACCCCTCCAAAAGCATATTACACCGCCATGCAGCCATAGGCAAAGTCTGACATCTGGAGACACACATGGGGATTCAAAAGGCATATCAAACCCCCCAACCCTCGTCTTGCTCAGTAACCCAAATCATCATGCACAAGGATCAACAAAAGCTGACATCTAGACAAACTCTGCCAGATACCGAGGTAAGTAAAGAGGCTTTTGACTAAATTTCGGCTTGAATTGAATTGTAGCACTCTTCGAGGAAGAGATGAGCCTAAACAAGGGTGACTACCCATTGTTATACTCAAATGAACAAATAACTCAAATAAATACAAGGAATAAAATATAATAAAGGTCTTTACCATAACAGATGTTGAATATGGATACTGAATACCACCTCATGCAATGAGAAAGCATTCAACCAGATACATGTTCCTGATTGAAAACTCACCTGCAACTTAAGCTTAAGCTCATGAACCATCTGAAAGAGTCTTCGGTAACCTTTCCAGTTATATTCTTGAGGAGCATGAGCTTCCACTATTCCCCACCAGCAGTCAATCATGACCCCATCTACATTGATTGATTTCAATACTCTTAGCTGCTTTAGTAGACCGTCTGGATCAACTAGCTCGCACTTCACGTTGACAACCCCCAACTGCCACAATTGAAGCAAATCATTTGACTGAAACTAAGAAAGCATCTTTAAAATGCGAAATTTGGCATTTAGTCGGTGTTGAGAAACATTTCAGCATCAGAAAATCCAAACTCTGACGTGGAAAACTGAAAGAGTTAAACATCCCAATTTGACAAAATGGCTATGAAGTGTTGAAGAGCGATTATGAACCGAAGTAAATATAGTGAAAAAAGGTTCAAATTAGCAAACTCACTGGTAGCATTACATAAACTGGAACATAAGGAGTGCCAGCAAAATCACGTTCTGGTAGCTTAGGAGGTAGTCCAATAATCTATAAAGGTTGTAGATTAGGTGACAAAATGAGCAAATAAAATTATCAAAAATGTCACACTGTATCATTTAAATATAAATATGGATCAATCATATTTTTTGACACTCAAGTACTAGCAGCGCATACTGAATCCAATTTCCAAACATCATTTGGTATTGGCAAGTCAGCAGCCGGAAAGGCACACGTCTCTCATACCTGTTTATCATTAATCACTTCCATCGAGCCAGCAATAAGAGGAAGACTTTCCGTTTGTTCACCACCATTTCCAACCATGCCTGAACTTTGAGAATGGCCACTTGAGGATAGATCATAAGGTGGAGGAGTAGGCATGAAAACACCCTTCATATGACAAGCATTGTACTCTACCGAGGCGCAATATCCAGAGGAGACTCCCTGCAAGGAGGTAGGTGGAGCCTGTTGTGATAGCATCTGAGAGGATGATGAAGTCAAGCCTGCGGAAGAGTCACCAGCAGGCCTTGAACCCTGTAAAGAGAGAATATTCCCAATTGGATTTTCCATAGATTCATCAGGAACTGAAGATCAAAGAAGCATTAAAGAGAGGTGTAGTTAAATGCGTAATGCACCATTAATATTGTGCAGGAAAATGATTAACATGCTTATACAATCCAAGACTAAACAATGTGTGAACCAATTGAATTAATAACATCTCGATAGATATTGAATGAACTAAATGCTAAATTTAAGAGAGAAAATTGATGCATTCAAAAGGTTAGCACCTGAGATCTTGATGGAAAAGTGGTTCCATCAGGAAGAACAACCCAGCCAGCTTCCCTGGCCAAAGCTGCAATCACATCATTTATATCAGCTCTAACCCTCAGGTTATAGTTCCCATGCTTCCGCAACCCTGCCAAAATCCTTGCTGTTAATGCTCTTCGATGCCGCTCTCTTAGCTTTGTTCGCTCCTTTTCTTCTAATGGTCTTGAACTCCGAGCTCCTCCACCTGGGGTGCTCACTTGCTCTTGAAGTTGCTGCTGAATTTGAAACTGATGACTGGTACTTGGCATCACTCCATCAGCCCCCAACATCATCTGAGCAGAAATATGCTTCTGTCCATTCTCATTATCCTCTTCTTTTACATCCATTTCAATTTCTTCTTCATCATCTTCCTCATTAGCTCCTATCAATTTCTGCATATCAGCGGACTTAACTTCCCACTGTAATCCAGGGCCCTTAACCCCAAAATACCTTAGGATTAAAACTTATCTGCATGTATTTCTCTTACAATGCAACAACCAGATCTGCTGATCTCTCTGTCCCAGCTCAATTTCAGATTTGCCTGTTAACAATAAAAAATTAATTCATCTTTCAAGAAAAAAAAAAAACAATTCATATTATTACTCAGAAGGGGACAGTTCAACCTTCCAATACTACCTGTTTCCCTTAATACAATGACCAAAATAATAACAATAACTAATATAAGGCACCTATTAAGCTTCTTAGGCCTCAGAAATATCAAATATCCCACTAAATTGTCAGGAAAGAAACTATTTTGTCTCATTTGGATTTAAATTTCTGTTTATGAAAATTATTATAACAAAAAACAAGAGTCAAATTTCATTAGTTTCCATCTCTTATACAACGCTTTCTCAGCAATCACATGAAGAAAATTAAGTACTTAACAGAATTCTCCTAGGCAAATTAACCATAAAACCTACACAGGCGAGAGAGAGAGAGATTCACTCTAGAACTTCGTACAACAAACAAAGTTTTCCAAGAAAATTGGAGTACTTATCAACTAAAGAGAAGATGGACAAGTCCAGCTTGAAAGTTTTCTCCTGATAAAATTACCTTGAAAGTAGCATCTCAGTTTCTCAAGTAATTCTCACGGGAATATTCAATTCTCCAGAAATGAAGCTTCGAAATATCCCCAATCCTTCGTCTTCTCTTCAAGTTCCACGTTCTTGCCTCCAGCCGAGCAATTTATGTGAACATATCAAAGTTCCCGGCAACTGGAGGCATCTCCGACGTGGAAACACGAGTGTTCCCCAGTGATGCGAAGATGGAAGAAGCGAGGGAGTAGGGCGGAGAAAATGGCTATTTCCAGCAAGGGTGAGGTGGCGCGTGCATGAGGGAGAGGCGAGCGCGTGAGAGGAAAGGTTTCACGCGTGTGAGGGATGGACGAGCGTGTATGTGTGTGAAAATTAGGGTTTGGCACGAATGGGGCGTGTGTGGGATAGTGTATTAAGCTGAGTAAAATCTATGGACGGGTGAGGAGACACGTGTGAAACGTGCCGTGGGCTTTTTCTTCATAGCTGAGGGACCCGACCGGTCAGGAGATTTGGGAGTGTCTGTGACCCGTGATTCGTGCTAAAGTCAGTTATTTGCGAAACCACTTCGACACATTTAAGCAATTTTTTTTAAAAGAATGGCAAGTAACTGCTAGTGGCCAGTGCAAAAAAACATTTATCTTAAACAAAGTTTAATTGTATTATAAATAATATTTTCATAAAATGCAAAATCCTACATAAGAATAATTATTACTTACCTAAGACCTATGCTAAAAATCAAATCATAAGACAACTCCCATCCAATAATTATATTACAATGCCATGTGACAATTATTGTTAACGCAATAACATCACATCAATCAGTCACAAACTTTGAACAAATAATAAGGATTAAAATTTAATTTTAAAATATTAATGATAATTTATCGCTGCTTTTATTTGAGAGAGCAAATAGTCAAGGCTCAAGTGGAGCGGACACTGCACTTACTAAATAGCAATATAGAAAACATATAACAGCTCAGCCTCAATTAGAGTATCATTCAACATCAACATTATCTATTTACAGAATATGGAGGCAGTCCATACACATTTTTAAGATGAAATAATATAATTTTTAACTCTAAATTTAATTTTTTTTTTCACTTTAGCATTTGAATATAACAATTAAAGTCCATTTTAATCTTTAACTTAAAAATATATAAAAAAAATTGATAATATCATATTATACCACATCATCACTTAAAAATTAAAATAATTATAAACTTTCAGATAATGACATGATAAAATATCAAAATGTCACACTCAAATATTTTAATAACCAAACTGATGGTTAAAGTAATTAGACCACTGGTTCTTAACTCAATTGATTCGAATGTCAAGCTAACAATAGTTAAACCAATAATTAAAAATTCATAAAAAAAAAACCTAAAAGATACTTTTTTTATTAAATTACTTCAACCTGTTCAATTTTTGGATTTCTTCCAGTTTTCAGTTTTTACTAATTTCAAGCAATTTCCATTCAACCCTTTTGTTCGGATCATTATACCGATCAGTTCACATCCAGTCGGTTCGACAGAATGATTTAGTTCAATTCCAGTAACACAGGTCACATCATCAAATATTGATGGAATCCTAAGTATCGAAATAAATTTAATTGTAAGTTCAGGTACCAAAGTGGATAAAAAAAATACAGTTACTGAATAGACCTAATTGCAGCAGATAAAAATAAGCTTGCCTGGGGTGAAGGGGCATTCCCAAAGTTTCAGATTTTTCTCATATCCATCGGCTCTTGCTCACTTGAGGGAATCATGTTCATAAGCATACACTTTTACATCCGTATCCTAAATTATGTAAAAAGAACATCTACAAAGTTATACGTATCTTTCTTTCTCCTAAGCAGCAACCGTCCACCTTCCCCTTGGGTGGTAGCAGGTTTTTCAGTTCAATGGGAGATCTGATATTGCTTCCCCTATAAATGATGATGGCATAACTTGTTAAGTTTCAAGTTATTGATAAAAGGTATAAAGTTTATGTACTAGTAGAAGCAGTACAAGCTCCCAATACAGTTACTAAGGTTCCGTTTATCAGGTCAAATCTACTACTTAGGAAGATCACCTGTTTATCAAAATGAAAGAATAAATGTGAGAAGGGAAACTAATATAGTACCATGCATTCCCTTGACAAATCTTTCAAACTCTACAAAGTTGCGTCTCTCTATCAGTGCTGGGTTGAGCCTGAGGTAGGTAAAAGCAGATAAATGGCGGCCATCTGGATCGTTCCGGGGCTTGGCATTTTCTAGTATCTTATTGTAGCCTTCTCTGTCATAGCATGGAAGAGCATTCTCACTAGCAACCGGTATCGAAACATCCCATGCGGCATTCAGCACCTGGAAATTTGAAAGATGGTAGCAAAATTAGATGTAGTTTGCCAGGACAACCAAGCCATAGACTCATCCAACATCACCATTGCACACATGATAACTAACTGAATGGGCCTGATGCAAAGATTCTTATACTTGACTAAAGATAGGAGTCTGGTCAGAAATCAACACCACTCTTATAACCAACAGATAAATCAGTTTTTATCCTAGAACACATGCTAACATAGTA
This sequence comes from Gossypium longicalyx, assembly GCA_025698465.1. Classification (NCBI taxonomy): domain Eukaryota; kingdom Viridiplantae; phylum Streptophyta; class Magnoliopsida; order Malvales; family Malvaceae; genus Gossypium; species Gossypium longicalyx. The sequence goes on from CM047005.1 coordinate 7,296,404, forward strand.
ATAATCCATTTCTATTACAATGTTTTCTACTTTAGTAAAATCAAATTCCCAGAATTAAAAAAAAAAAATGCTGTTACCTGCCAAACTAATCCCTCTGGGTCTGCCATTGCCTCTGGGAAGCCCTCGTGCTGATTTAAGGTGCGCAATTCAACACATGTGAAGTTTAATGCAACCCCATGCTTCTTCAACATTGCTGCAATCGGAGCATAGCCATCACGATGTGCAGGATTGTAAAACCCAGAAGTCAGCTCTGCAGCATGGCTGGCTGTTTTATACCACCAATGTGTACCAGATAGCTGGGAAAGAAATCAAAGCAAAGCCACAATTGTTTACAACAAAAGGCAGAGAAGAGTTTTCTTGTAGCTTTATTTTAAAGCATATAATTTAAATCAGCTCGAGAGAATCAAACAGGCTGCAGCACTGACCTTTGCAGCAATGCAAGTGCCTTCAAAAGCCAAGTTGGCCAGAGAAAGCACACGATCACCATGATCAACCAAAATTTGAGAATACCAATTAAGAAAGAACCTGCCGTAGTAGCTGTCATAATCACCTCCATCACGAAAGAATCCAGTCTCATGAGGTGCAGAGTTATAAGAACCAGAATTATCTGGTGCTCTACCCCAGAAAGTGTGTCCTCTAATCTCTGCTGCTTTCTTTAGTCTTTTCATCAAATATTTATCATAACACTGAACTAACTAAAAAAGAGTTCCATTAGGGCTTGGAAGATAAGAACTGAAAACGTATCAATTAATGTTGAATCATCAAAACTGGTAGCAATTAACAAAGGTTTAAAATGTACCTGAAATTCACCAATACCAGGATATTTCCAACCATGCTTTACAGGATACGACGGATAACGTAGCTCCCCACATGGACCCATTCCTACTTCAATTTCAGCTATGACTCCACTCACAAAGAAATCATCAAACTCTACACGAAAGTTCCTCATGTAGTCAAAGTAAACCTGCACTCACAAATCAAGCCAATATGTCTTAAAGGTTAGCCATGCATCACAAGAAAAAAAATTATTTGACAAATGATTGAGGAAAAAGCAAACAACAAGAGACTTCTGTTCTAAATATTTTCAATCCTATAGAATCCAAATCTGTAAGGCTGTGCAAAAATTTTTATGAATAGGTTGAAACTTGTTAATGTCCAGAGTAACAGGAACAGAACAGAACCAAGCAAGATAGAGAAAGTAAGAAAGATTTTCTCAAAGTTATTAGTAATAGATAGAAGCATAAATATCCAGTGTAGCTTAATAACCATAGTCAACTGTAATACCTCAACAGCAGTTCGGCCACTTAGAACCCGCTCCTTATCAATTCCCCATGTAAGGCATTCAGTATTGCTCCTTCCTTCTCTATCTGTGAAATATATGTCAGGGTTGCTGTCTCCAATTTCTCTTACCCACTGAGGGAGTGGAATATTTACATCATCTCCAACATTCCCTCCACATTCATGAAATGACATTACAACCTGTGCCAATTTTATATCAAGAAGAAAAGGATTTTCAAAAGATCAAGTGCCAAATAATCTCAGTTGAATGATATATTGATTTCCATGTTGGTCTCAAGACTTGAATATATGAAATATTTCATATAAATGATATAAGATCACCCTATGCCTATATCAAACTAAAGCATGGCATTCATAGATAAACAACAAGCAGTAAACAACCTCATCTCACTTTCAGCTTACATAAACTACAAAAGCTAATAACTGGGATCATTTTTAAAGATCAAGTCAGGTCATCACAAGCTCACAGTTTATAAAGATAAAATGTGGAATAACTAGTAACTACTAACTAGTCCTTTTCCACCTACAATACATATGAAGTAAAGGGAATACAAGTAGCATCTTTAATAGAACGCATAGTTAATCAGTTATTGTTAAAACAAACAATGGCAGACAAGAATTACTGCACTATTACTCACCTGCAACTTAAGCCCAAGATCACGCACAATTTGAAAAAGCCTCCTGTAGCCACTCCAATTATAAGTTTGAGGGGCATGCGCCTCAACTATCCCCCACCAGCAATCAATCATTACACCATCCACATTAACTGACTTCAAAATCCTTAACTGATTCGTCAAACCGTCTGGGTCAACCAACTCACAGTTCCTGTCAATAACACCCAGCTGCCAACCCCAACATTATATAACACTAACAAAATAAACAATCTAGTTTTCACTAGGAAACATTTCAAAAAATCATGCGATCGAGTTTAAAAAGCTTACCGGTAGCATAACATATACAGGAACATAAGGTGTGCCAGCAAAATCCCGCTGTAATGATCTCGGCCACGATTCTGCAACCTACCAAAACAAGAGACATTTAGTTTTAGATTCTCAATGGATTCTATTTCTAGTGAAAACAATAATAAAATACAAATTACGGATTGGAAACCTTCTTGTTATCTGTGGGATCACCGGCTAGTGGATAATCCTCCGTTCTTTCTCCTTTACCTTTAACTGAGGCTCGAACCCGGGACGATCCGGAAATAGAATAAACTAGACCTCCCTTGACCCGAAACGAGTTGTAACCCAATGAGTTGGGAAACCCAGAATGTAATGTTGAGTAAGCAATAAGAGAAGCACGTGACGGGTATAAATTATTGAACAACCGAACTGATGAAACCGCCATTTTGATTTATTCTTTTTTCCTGTAACTGCCTGAATTGGAATGTAATTGAACACTTTGCAGAGATCAACTTGGAAATAAAATGGAAACATTTCCTTTATTTAGAAGAATCTGACCGTAATTCTTTTGGCTTTTTTTCATTTTCTATCGGAAAATATTTCGGGGCAACTCAACGGAAAAGAGGGAGGGTAGAGTGAATTTCGTGTGGCGGGGAAATAAAGGAAAGACTGAAATGCTTCACAGTGACGTTTTATGGATCCAACAGCAGTGCCGGTTGCCACTAAAGTAAGCCAGCTTCAAAAAGAAAAAGAAGAAAACTAATGAGGCTTTAGCTGAAAGGAGAAACGTGACAGACCACTCTTTTCTTTGCACGTGGCTGATATTCTGACAGGCTTCGTCCCGTTGGTCTTTTTCTTTGATAAAACGATATACAAAGGCCCAAATATCGGATTATGGCATCCAAACTCCAACACCCAATGGCTCTATGATACAGCAACAAGCCCATTTCAATTATATTTCTTTTGTCAACTTTAGCCCAATATCAAAGCATATATGAGTCTATCTTTTTCTTTTTCTTTTTTGAAGTATTTATCCAAGTTTTCTCACTTTCAATTCAAATGAATTATTAGAAATAAATAATTATGTAGTTTTAATTTACTCAAAATTTAATAAAAGAAAAATTACACTATAAATATATACATACAAAGTTATAATATTCTTAAAATTAAATGAAAGATATTATACACTTAAATGTATTCAAGTCCACATCTTTAAAGATGTTATCGTAGCAACAATACTAATTGATTTAAAATTCAATTGATGATAAAACCATTGTATTATACCTGTTGGATCAATGCATAACGAGGGAGGAAGAAAACGAGAAACAAGAAGGAGAGAAAGGTGACATTATGGAGATTGGTTTACTTAAAGAGTTTGAGAGCCGGAACAAAAATAAGATGACAAATTGATTAAGAGGATAATTACTCAGAGTAACTTTGAATGTTGAAAAACAAAATCCTTTCTTCATCGCTAATCAAGATATTTATAGGAGAGGTCCCCTTGTCCAATAGTGTGACTTGATAGACTGCTATAAGGAAAGTTATCCTCATCTAATGCATGAAAAATGTGCACCATGTGACCCATCTTGTTATTCCTTCAATTAGTACGAGATTGTTATGCTTAAGTGAATCCTACATGACCTTGAAGACATATTCACACTTAAAAGGCAGGGATTGACTTTTTTTAGAGAAGTGAATGGTCTTACCCAAAAGTACTAAGAGCACGTGATTAAAGATTTAAAATTTAAAGGCATGAGATATTGATACTCTTTTAATTTAAATAGATAGTCTATCAAGACACAATTTTAAATAAAATCAATAAAAAGATGAAAAGCTTGTTTTAATGTTAACACATATCCCAACTACCAAAGGTATAACAATACCAAAAAATATGTCGTCAATTTATGTTTTTTCCCTCAATTTTTACTACATAATAATCAAATGAATAATATGAAATAGAAGTATTTTCAAACCAAATTTTAACTTAAATGAAAACTTAAAATGCAAAATGTTGTTTTTTAATAATTTTTATTATTAGACTTATAATAATTAGATTCTCATAGTCATAGGTCATGGATCATCATTCACGGGCACATGCTTGACGTTGATTTGGTTTTTTATGTTTGCTTGGTTTCTGATGTTATAATTAAAGAACCCTCAATCAATCACATGTTTTCATCTGAACCTCGAACATCATAGCTCTGCTCCGTCCCATCAAAAACTCTGCATTCTCGCTCTATACGAACATAAATTAATTATATTATTAACAAATTATTATATTATACATTCAAATAAAAAGAAAAAGAAAAAGTACTCCCACGTGAAAAATTTCAGAATAGTAAATAAATTTAAAAAATATATACAAAATTTCGGGCAATTTATAAGAAAAAGCCTTTTTTTAATATTTATGAAAATAGATAATTTTTTTAATTATTTACTGAAAAGGACCGAATTTCTTAAAAGGGCATTTACGTTAGCGCGATGCCAGGTGATATGTCAGAAAAACGCATCCCTGAGGGAGCGTTTTGTCCATGTCAACACAAAGCACTTCCTTGATGGCGCGCTTTGTGCTGACGTGAAAAAAACGCTCCTTTAAGAACGCGTCTTGCCTTTTTTTTTTAGGGTTAGGACTTTTCTATATTTAAGGTTAGGGTTTAGGGTTGTGGTTTTAAGGTTTTAGGGTTTTGGGTTTTGGGTTTTTGGTTTTTGGTTTTTAAGAAAAAAATAAATTAGGGTTTAGGGTTACTTAATTAAATTAATTATTAATTTAAAAAATAAATTAGATTAAGGTTTAGGATTCAAGTTTAATTAATTAAATTATTGATTAGTTTTTTAAAATAATTTTGTGTTTAGGGTTATGGAAAAAATACATTAGCAATAAAAAAAATTTCTACAGTAGTTTCTGAAAAAATAAATTAGAGAAGACGTATCTGAAAAATAAATTCGAGAAGACATATTTGAAAAAATAATTTTGAGAAGATGTTTCTAAACAAATAGTGTCAAAAACGCTTTAAGCAGGATGCACTGTCAGCAAAAATACTGAAAAAAATCTCTCACGTGGACTTTTTTTTCTACAGTAGTTTCTGAAAAAATAATTTTGAGAAGATATTTCTGAACAAATAGTGTCAAAAACGCTTCAAGCAGGATGCACTGCCAGCAAAAGTACTGAAAAAAGCTCCCACGTGGACGCTTTTTTTCTACGGTAGTTTCTGAAAAAATAATTTTAAGAAGATGTTTCTAAACAAATAATATCAAAAACGCTTCAAGCAGGAAGCACTATTAGCAAAACTACTAAAAAAAGCTCCCACCTGGATGCTTTTTTTCTACAGTAGTTTCTGAAAAATAAATTTGAGAAGATGTTTCTGAACAAATAGTGTCAAAAACGCTTCAAGTAAGATGCACTGTCAGCAAAAGTATTAAAAAAAACTCCTACGTGGGCGTTCTTTTTCTACAGTAGTTTCTGAAAAAATAATATTGAGAAGATGTTTATGAACAAATAGTGTCAAAAACGCTTCAATTAGGATGCACTGTCAGTAAAAGTACTGAAAAAAGCTCTCACGTGGATACTCTTTTTCTACAGCAGTTCATATTTGGCCTGATGCTATAAATGAACCAAATTTTATTCTCAGGTTGTATAAGTTACAACAATAAAAATTAGAGACGCTAAGCAGAATAGAAATTGAAGATGAGTGAAAGTATTAGTGCTATTATTTACTATGATGGTGAGGTCCGTCACACCGAGAATGGCATTTTTTTTATCGGAGAATACAGTGCGACTGGTTTTTAACCAGAACATAGATTTGACAAAACTTCATAAAAGAATTAGGCGTAAAATCTTTGGAACGACGCCAATGAAAGTTTTATCTATTAAGTATCGATTTTGTGCTTCTATTGATCCCGTGACATATGACTCGTTCGACATCAAAGGTGTTCGTAACTTGGAGGCAATGGTGCAGACTCATCTCGATAGTGGATCACCTTATATTGAGTTATATGTACAATTTTCATCAAAAAATAATGCATTTGCGACTTCAACATCTACTGCTGTTCGAGAGGAATACACGATCCTTACCCGACACTCCGTTAGTGGGTTGCAAAACACGAAAACGTCCGTGTTTGGTAGCAGTATGAAATACACAACCCTTGCACGACACTCCATCAGTGGATGGGACATGCACCTCGGTGGGTCGATGTTTGATGCTGGAAATACGTACTGGGGAATGACATCAACTTCCAGTGGTTGGTAATCTACATCTAATTGGGGACGTTATGAAACATTTATAAGAAGGGATGATGTACTACCTACGACGTCCACCGATGAGGGGACCTCGTACATTGCAGATGATGGTGGGTTAGATAATGAGTCTGATATGGATCTACTTCAAGAGCCCAGCCTCGATGATGCAGAAGTTGCATTATTTTCTGAACCGGAGCCTATTCCAATCGAACCTGAAGATGCTGAAGGGGGTTCGATGAAGAATAAGATCCACGATTCAGGGCATACTCATATCCAGCCCACATGCATAATGTCGATCTATTTGCAGATAATGCGTTGAAGTTTCCAGATCTACCACACAGAACGCGTGATCATACAAGTTCGTTATTAGATTTGGGTGAATTGGAAGTTGGTAATGAGTTTTCCAATAAGGATAGTTTTCTTAGTGCATTGAAACAGTATAGCATCATGAACGGGATTAACTACCACGTGTTTAAATCCAAATCTGATAAGTTTGAGGCGAAGTGTGCAGTGCAAGACGGTACATGTTTATGGAAAATCTACGCCTTGTTGAGGAAAATGTCAGGGTTGTAGGAGATAAAAAAAGTACAAAGGTCCACATACATGTGCTGGAGGTACAGTATTCCGGGTTTTTAAATAATATTGTTATCCTGTAATGTTGCATTGTTTAATGTACTTCGTTGACAGGTGTTTCACAAGGTCATCCCAAGATGGATTTAGATATCTTAGCTAACTTAATAATACCGACGGTGAAGGCAGATCCCAAGACTTCAGTGCCGGTCTTAATTGCCAATATTTGTAGCTAAATGAGGTACACGCCCTCTTACCGCAAGGCTTGGATAGCTAAGTAGAAGGCGTTGGAAAATATGTATAGTGGGTGGGACGCTTCATATAATGAAATGTGGTAGCGGTGTCAAGTGCTAAAGAGATATATCTCAGGTTGCATAACAGACCTTGAAATGGCACCTGCGTACTACAACGACAGATTGCTCTGTAAATGTGAAGTATTCAAACATCTATTCTGGAGCTTTAAGTAATGCCAAGACACATTTCTATATTGCAAGCCATGGGTACAAATTGACGGTACCTTTATGTTTGGTAGATATACCCATCGGCTATTGCTAGCTGTGGCACAGAATGGCAGTGGGAGAATTTTTCCAATTGCGTTTGCAAGAGCACCAAGGGAGTCAGTTGATGACTGAGATTTCTTTATTTCTAGATTAAGAAGGTATATCTGCCCCAAACCTGATATCGGCGTTATATCGAATCGAGGCACTGGAATACTAGCCGCAGTTGAGTGATAGGGAAGTCTATGGCATCGCATACACCATAGGTATTACCTAAGGCACGTTGCGTCCAACTACTACAGGCAATTTCAATCTACAAGTGAAAAACGACAAGTGACCAACATGGGTATTTAATCTCTATTAATATAATTTCATTTGTAATATTGAATTTATTCTAAATGGAATAGTGGTATGTAATTTTCGCTATGAACTTATATTGGCAGGGTATGAGATAAGTAATGATCGTTTTCATTAGATGTTGGCAGTTTTGCATTCAGTTAATGAAGAAGGCGCAGATTACCTCTGTAACATACCTTTTGAACAATGGACATAAGCTGTAACGGCCTAATTTCCAATGGTGTCGGAAATGGTGAATTGAGATCACTAAATCCGACAAGTAAGATTGAACAAGATAGTAATTAAATATTTATGAGTCAAGTAAGAATTTAGAAGAATTTGTGAATTGGTGAATTAAAAGAATTTATTAGGTCAAACGGGTCAAAAATGAGGTATCGAGACCTCAAATTTGAAAATCAAGCTATAAATATTTTTATAAATATTTATGAAGTGTAATTTAGCTAGTATTAAAGTTTGGTTGACAAATTTTAACGTTTGGGTAGTCAATTAAATAAAAAGGACTAAATTGTAATAAAAATAAAATTTGCTAAAAGGATTAAATAGCTCAAGTGTTAAAAGAAAGAGGATTTAAAGGGCAATTAAGCCTAAAAGTGAATAGGTTGGACGGCAAGGGCAAGAAAATCAGTAAAAAAATAAGGGAAATAAGGGCAAAATTGGAAATTTTACAATTTTAACATATAAAATAAGGACAAAATTGAAAGATCTAGAGATATCTTCATATTTTCTCAGCCAAAACGCCATAGTAGATCAGGAGAAAGCTGGTTTTTCATATTTTTACATCATGTGAGTTTGATTCTTGCTTTTTCTTGATAATTTTTATGTTTTTATGACTTTTACAAGTAGGTCCACTTATAGAATTCATTAGTTTTTGATTTTATGGGTGAAATTGGAAGTTTCCCTGGGTGCGTAAGGGAATTTTATGATGAATTATTATGAAATTTAAGTTCTAATTTCATATTAAGGTGGTTTTACTAAGTGATTTTGATAGAAAATTGTATTTAGGACCTAATTGTGAAAAAGTTGTGAATTGAAGATTGGTGTTGAAATTAAGAATGTAAAAGGTTTTTAAATAGTTTATAATGATAAAATAAAGTGTTAATTGAGAAAATTTGGTTCAATTGATGGGTGAATTGAACAGGGACTAAATTATAAAAACTAAAAATTTTGGGGTAAAAGTGCAATTTCAAAAGTTGAAGAGCATGAATTGTGAAGTGAAATAGAAATCAAATAAATGCTAATGAGTGAAAATATTTTATATTATAAATCAAGAATCCAAAGAAGAACGAGGAAAAGAAAAAGTTGCAGAATAGTCCCTAAATTTCAATATATTCTACAAATTAGCCGGGTAAGTTCATATGGTTGAATTTAGATGTTTATTTGTGAATTATTGAATGATATAATGTGTTATTATATATGAATTTGTTGTGGGATTGTGAAAATTTTGTTAATGACATAATAAATGTGGAAATGCAAATTAGGAAAAACGCAGGATTGAGTACGTTCGTATCATGACATGTGATGAATTGACAGATAAGACCATGGTTGTTCCATGGCAAAGTGTGAAATGTAGGTATGGTATCATCCATACTGAGTTGTGAAATGTAGGTATGGTATTATCAAATCCATACTGAGTTAAGAAACGTAGGTATGGTATTTTCCATACCGAGATGTAAAATGTAGGTATGGTATTTCAATGAGGAAAACCATACTGAGTTATGAGTCATGGCATTGAACGACGACGTACTCAATTTTGTAAGCCGTTTCCTAATTTGATAATAAGAAATACAAGAGAAGTGAACCAAATGAAAGAGATTGAATAGTTGTTAATGTTGAGCTCAACTACGTGAAGTATTATAACAGTGGTTGTGAATGGCAGAAAAATTTTGTGAATGTTTTGGTATTGTTTGGAAATATTATGTTTGGTAAGCATTATTTTTAAACCTATGAACTTACTAAGCTTCAATAAGCTTACTTGAGAGTGTTTGATATTTTTATGTAGATTGAATTGAAGTGAAGTTGGTAGATCGGATCAACACAACAAGACACACTATCCAGATCAATTCTGGTAGATTTTGTTTTATATTTAAAGATTTATATGGCATGTATAGAGTTTAAATGAATTGAAGTAAAGATATTATAAACTAGTTAACAATATTTTGTACTAAAACAGTTTTTGGTTAGTAGTAGTAGTTGGTTTTGAAAATTCACCATAAATTATGAAAATCTAATTAGAGGTTGACTAAAATATGGAATTAAATCTTATTGAATCTAGTTTCACATAGAAGAAACGGTGTAAGCAAAAGACTTTCATATGAGGAGATATTTGAATTTTTGTGAGATAAGGTCAGATTGATTTTAAGCTCCCCTATTCTGATTTGTAAAAATCATTAGAAATTGTAAAAAAATAATTATGATTCATACTATATATTTATGGATTCCTTATTGAGTTTATTTTCAAAAGAAACAAATGGCATGATTATTTGAATTCTGTACAATGAGAAATTTTATTCGTAGTGCACAGGGGTCAGAGTAACCAAACCCTGAAGTAGGGGAGACTTTAACTAATAAAATGTACCAATTGGCCCAACCAAAAATTCTAGAAAAAAATTAGTAAGTATTTATATGAGTCTAGATTCGGGGAAAATTTACGGATTTGGATTTTGAGTTTTTTAACTCGAGATATGATTTTTTTAGCGACTGTGACACAGTTGGACAGCTTATCTGGAAAGTATGATATAAATTATTTGAATTTGTTTAAGTGCTCAAATAAGTTTAGTAATGCCTCGTGCTCGACTCCGGCGATGGTCTCGGGTAAGGGGGCGTTACATAAGCATACGACGACGGCCTACGATATGGTCATATGACCTCAAACCTGGTTGAATGCATAAATTCTATTCTAAAAGGAACGCGTCATTTGCCGATAACATCGGTTGTGCGAGAGACATATTTTCGTTTAGTGGCACTATTTTCAAAGCGAGCAGCGAGTTATGAAAGTCAAATGCAGGGAGGCCATGTATGGTGCAGGAAGGTATTGCAATAAATTAATAAGGCGAAGCCGCGGGCTAACACCATGTATACAGTATGTCACGATCGAGACAACCTATGGTTCTGTGTGACGGATTTTGACAGATCGCGCCAAGGTATTACTGGCGGGTAATATCGTGTACACTTGAGAAATAGGACTTGCAACTATGGAAGGTTTGACGCACTTCGTTATCCATGCGCTCATGTAATTATAGCTTGTCAGAATCTCTATCTGGATCCCATGATATATGTCAACGAAGTGTACAAAATAGAACACTTGTACAATGTGTGAAGACACGTATTCCCATTGGTCCTAGATGAACGTAAGTGGCTGTATGTATCGCTTGCTCCGTTTAAGTTGTTATCAGATAGAAAATTACGTCGCAAACCAAAGGGTCGACCTTGCTCGACTAGAACACGTAACAATATGGATATCGAGAAACAGTCAACCAACAGAAGTTATGCGGATGGTGTAGGAACCCAGGCTATACAAGTCAATCATGTCCAAATCGAAATAGCTAATAGTTGTTGTAATAAAATTATGTTGCATTATTTATATTTTATTAAAAATATAAAAATATTCAAAATATTGTCTTATTTAAAAGAACTTCTATTTTATTAAAAATATACAAATAAATTACAATTACTTTTTTTAAAACAACTTTATTTTATTAAATGAAACAATATAAAAAAGTTTGTACAAATATATTAAAAAAATCAATGTTGGTGCCGGCCGGATTCAGTGCTACATAGAGATTGTTGACGGTTACGCGCTGGATTCCTCCTTTGTCCAGCTTTCAGCGGGGGTTGTGGTTGCTCTGGCGGGGATTCTGGTTCCTCCGGAAGGGGATCTGGTTGTGGGTGTTGGGGGGATGACCCACCTTGATAAAATAATGAATGCAGAGGTGTTTGCATCACCCATGGCGAAGGTATTTGAATTCCATTAGGCGATGGAGATTGGTAAAAAGAATAGCTCCCCGACAGCGCCTCGTGCGATCCCTCATGCGACGGTGGCTTATAGATCGGCGATCCACTCGGAGTAATCGGGAATGAAGATAAACCAGGCCATGCATTTCAACCTGCTATAGGACTGGAAAAAGGAAACATATAAGGGTTATGATACATAAAAGGGCTAGGATAGACACATGGCATAATCTGAAAAGGTTGTGATGTGGGTGTCATCGATTGAAGTGTTGTGTCCGGTGACTTTGTGGGCGCTGTTGATGGGCCTGGTGATTGTATGAGCGTAGTTGATGGGCCCATGATTGTGTGGGTACTATTGATGAGCTCGCATCGTCATCCGTTCTTCTTGGATTTGAAGGGCCCTTTGGTTCTCTTTGGACATGAAATTGTCGTTGCCTCTCATCTTTCGACAGTAAATATGGCTTGCCATAGATCCTAAACCATGGCATGTATTTCGGCATGCACGCTAACTCTAGAACGATGATTGGTTCCCAAGTAGGTATATAATCATATTGATTTTCCCACATTTCGATATATACTGACCAAAATCTCGGCCAATTCGTATGTGTAACACCCCTACCCGTATTCCGAGCCTAGAATAGGGTACGAGGCATTACCGAACTTAATATGATCAATCATGTAAAAATCAGCCATAAAATTTCTTCTAAATTAAAAACTTTCATACATATATTTAACGTCCCTTATATGGGCCTACGAGGCCCAAAACATACATTCAGGGTGGTTCGGGATCAACCCGTAAACATATGAAACTTTTGCAACACTTAGAAAATTTTCACACTTTGGAGAGTCACACGCCCATGTTTTCAACCTGTGTAACTCTCTATTTATAACTTCATCACCCCTTGTGATCATTACACTTCATATAAATAACAAGAAACGTGTATAGGCTCAATTCTCAGTAAATTTCTCATATATATACACAATTTCACGTTATGTAATCATACAACATATATCAGCCATATCTCTGTAATCTAAATATGTTTTCATAACAACTTATCTTGATTTCATACTATTTCATATTTAAGCTTAAATAACCAAAGTATTTGAAATATCATCTTTATGCAAATAGTACACATGAGGTATATAGCTCCATAATTATGAATAAACACATTTATCAAACATTTTCCATATTCATATATCAATCACTCATGTCTCCATATATCAATAACTGTCATTTTCATGAATTTCGAGTTCAATTTCATAATTATTTATCTCGTGTTCAATTTATTCCATGTCAAAACTTATTCATTAAAACATTTGAATTATCAATACATATGGACAGTACATTCAAGATGAACAATTATATAATCACAAATGAATTCATTTATCAACCAAGTTCTATACTCATATCTTATCAACTCGTACTTCCTTGTATCACATAATTCCATGTAACACTTACCAAACTTTGTCAAATTAGTGAACGTCTTACGGAATTGAGTACTTCGTTTTCTCGATGCCATAGTTCAACTATGGTCTTACACATCTTCACATAATGATGTCATATCCCAGCTATGGTCTTACACATATTCATATATCGATGCCATAGTCCAACTATGGTCTTACACGAATCACATATCTCACTGACGCCATATCCCAGATATGGTCTTATACAGTAGCATATATCACACCGATGCCATATCCCAGATATGGTCTTATACGGAAATCACTTGTCACTTGTAGTCGAAGCTACCACTATTCACTGATCAGGTAGCCGGAGCTACCATTTTTCATTGATTAGGTAGCCGGACCTACCACTTTTCACTGATCAGGTAGCAGAAGCTATGTAACAGCCTAATTTTCAGTGATGTCGGAACAGTGATTCGAGATCACTAAATCCGACAAATGAGTAGGAAATATTATTAATTTAGTGAGTATAAATTAAATGTGAAGTTAGGAAAAATTTTGAAATAGTGAATAGTGTACTAAAAATAAATATTAAAATAATTAGAATCGAAAACGAGGTATCGAGGCCTCGGGAATTTTAAATCGAGCCATAAATATTTTTATAAATATTTATGGAGTGTTAATATGTTAGTATTAAAGTTTCGTCAAGAAATTTTAAAGTTCTGATAATTAATTGAACAAAAAGGACTAAATTGTATAAAATACAAAATTGTAGGAAATGATTAAATAGCTTAATTGATAAAAGAAAGAGGGTTTAAAAGGGAAATAGACCCAAGGTCTATTTGGGCTGGACGGCAAGGGCATGAAATCAGCAAGAAAACAAGGAGAATTAAGGGCAAAATTGGAAAATTGCAAAATTTACTTAATAAAGTTAGGACTAAAGTGGAATTATCTAGATTTCTCTTTATTTTTCTGCATTCTCATCAACAAAAACACCAGGAAAGAGTTCCTCAAGCTGGTTTTTCATTTTTACTGCAAGTAAGTTCAATTCTTGATTATTTCTTGAAATTTTTGTGTTTTTGTGACTTTTACAACTAGGTCCACTTGTTGAATTCATTAGTTTTTGATTCCATGAAAGAAATTGAAAGTTTCTATGAATATGTGCTGGAAGTATATGATGATTTGACATGGAATTAGAGCTTTAAATTGTTTATATGTTGATTTTATTGAAAGAATTGAATAGAAAGTGAATGTTTGGGACCTAAGTGTAAAAGAGTTTGAAGTTAAAGTGTTATGTGGAAATTCTGAATTTTAATAGTTATGAAATAACTTATAATGTTTAGTAAAAGTATTAATTGAGAAAATTATCTTAATTTAGGGGTTAATTGAGCAAGGACTGAATTGTATGAATTGTGAAATTTGGGGCAAAATGGAAATCAACATTTTGCACTAAAACTGTTTTGGACAGCAGCAGTAGTCTAACTTTGAAAAATCACCAAAAATTGTAGAAATGGAATTAGAGGATGAATAAAATAGAAAATTAAAGCTTATTGAGTCTAGTTTCTTATAGAAGAAATAATGTAAGCAATGGAATTGTAAATCATGAGATATGATAAATTTTGTGAGACAAGGCTAGAATGAATTCGAGATCCCCTGTCCTGACTTTAGAAATTCACCATAAATTGTAAAAAAATTATTAAAAGTCATACTTTACATGCATGGGTTCCTTATTGAGTCTATTTTTAAGGGAAACAAACGGCATGGTCGTTGGAATTCTTTACAGGGAGAAATTTGGTTCGTAGTGCTGAAATAGGGGAGACTTCAATGAATAAACTGTATTAATTGGCCAAACCAAAAATTATGAAAATTTTATGTTAAGAAGATATATGAGTCTAGTTTCAGGAAAAATTAGCGGAACTTAATTTGGAATTCTATAGCTCCAGATATAAATAATTTAGTGACTATGACACAGATGGACAGCTTGAATATTCACATAAGTAGATAGTGAAAATTATGGATAATGTTACCTACAAGTGTGTTGTTTATACTAAGGATGTGGATGGAGAGGAGGAGGAGGAAAATATACAAAAATATATGAATAACTCGTGTATAAATTGATCACATGCCTGATTATAATCGATAAGTGTTGAATTAGAAACGATATAATGTTTTATTTGGAATATTTATTATGAAATTATGATTATCGCTATAATATAAAAATCGAACTTGTGAGTTTATATAACTAAATTTAGTGACCATTTGTTAATATTATTAAATTTCAATATTATTTTATGAATGGTGATTAATATTTATGTATGTTAATTTTTGAAAATAAGTAAATTATGTACAAAAGTTATGAAATTGAATTGAGAATTTTGGAGGAGGCAACGCAGGAAATAAGTACAATCTTTCAAGTGAAAAAGATGAATTGTGGTAAATTACCCAAGTAAACCGAGATTCAGCATTTGTTGCAAATTCTCATGTTTGCTTTCCGTTTAGCTCTTACGAGCTTTCGTTAACTCATATGAGTTTGATTAACCCTTTTGGGGTTTTGATTCAGCTCACAGTGAGCTTGATTAGCCTTCTAAGCTTCCGTTTTAGCACTTATGTGCTTGATTTAGCTTTGGGCTTCCGTCTAGCACTTATGTGCTTCATTAGCCTTCGGGCTTCCGTCTAGCACTTATGTGCTTCAACTAGACCGGGCTTGAGATCATGATGTACTCAAATCCGTAAGTTGTTCCTTGAATGGACAAGTTGGTAAGTCGTAAATGTAACATGTGGAAAAAGAAATGTAAGTAATGTTATCATTATTATTATTGAGCTCAATTATGTGATTTTGTCATTCAGAGATTGTGTTTGACAGGATATGTTAGTAAATTATGAGTATGTGAATCAAAATGATAGAATTTAAATACCTAATGAGGTTGAGCTCATTCACACGAATTTGTCATTTGAAATTGTGATTGACAAGAAGAAACAGTGAGTTGCATGCTTATCAATGGTTATACATAATTATCTGAAAAACAAGAAAAATGACGGTTATTGATATATGAAAATGTGAGACATTGATATATGAATGTGGAATATGTTTGATAAATGTGTTCATTATTAATTATGGAATTATGTACCTCATGTGTGCTATTTACATAAAGATGATATTTCAAATACTTTGGTGAGTAAAGCTTAAATATGAAATAGTATGAAATCAAGACAAGTTGTTATGAAAATATATTTAAATTATCTGTAAGTGTTTTTGTAGTCCTCGTTAATGCCTCGTACTCTATTCCGGCGACGGATACGGGTAGGGGGTGTTACAAGCTACCACTTTTCACTGATCAGGTAGCAGAAGCTACCACTTTTCACTAATCAGGTAGCCGAAGCTACCACTTTTCACTTGTCATTTGTCCTTGATCAGATAAGTGTAGCCGAAGCTATCACTTATCACTTTCATTTGTCCTTGATCAGATAAGTGTAGCCGAAGCTATCACTTATCACTTGTTGCCATGGTCCAACCATGGTCTTTTCCTTCAATTCATCTTGTCACTGAACTGAAATACTCAATTTGATCATTTATTCAATTTTCATGCTTTTACATTATTCACGATTTTATCATCAATACATATGAAATAACACATCATGAAATTCATAAAATTAACAAATAATCACTAAAATTTAGCCATATAAACTCACAAGTTCAATTTTTGTATTATAACAATAATTATAATTTCATAATAAATATTCCAAATAAAACATTATATCATTTCTAATCCAACACTTATCGATTATAATCGGGCATGTGATCAATTTATACACGAGTCATTTATATATTTTTGTATATTTTCCTCATCCTCCTCTCCATCCACATCCTTAGTATAAACAACATACTTGTAGGTAACATTATCCATAATTTTCACTATCTACTTAGGTGAATATTCAAGCTGTCCATCTGTGTCATAGTCACTTAATTATTTATATCTGAAGCTAAGGAACTCCAAATTAACATCCGCTAATTTTTCCTGAAACTAGACTCACATATCTTATTACCATAAAAATTTCATAATTTTTGGCTGGGCCAATTAATACAGTTTATTCATTGAAATCTCCCCTGTTCTGTTATCTGACAGTTATGACCCTTCTTCACTAAAAATTAATTATCTCCTCGTACAGAATTCGAATAATGTTCCCGTTTGATTCTATTGAAAATAGACTCATTCAGAATTCTAAAAATATAAGTATAAGCCCCTAATTATTTTTATCCAATTTTTTATGATTTTACAAAGTTAGAACAGAGGAACTCGAAATCATTCTGACCTTGTCTCACAAAAGTTATTGTATCTCATCATTTACAATTCTATTGCTTACATAATTTCTTTTATAAGAAACTAGACTCAATAAGCTTTAATTTCATATTTTATTTATCCTCTAATTCCATTTATAAAATTTTTTGTGATTTTTCAAAGTTAGACTACTGCTGCTGTCCAAAACAGTTTTTGTGTAAAATGTTGATTTCCATTTTGCCCCAAATATCACAATTCATACAATTCAGTCCTTGCTCAATTAACCCCTCAATTAAGATAATTTTCTCAATTAATAATTTTTCTAGACATTATAAGTTATTTCATAACTATTGAAATTCAGAATTTCCACATAAAACTCTAACTTCAAACTCTTTTACAATTAGGTCCCAAACATTCACTTTCTATTCAATTCTTTCAATAAAATCAGAATATAAACAATTTAAAGCTCTAATTCTATGCCAAATCATCATATATTTCCAAAAATCATCCATAACAACTTCAAAAATTAGCCATGGAATCAAAAACTAATGAAATAATAAGTTGGACCCAATTGTAAAAGTCCAAAAACATAAAAATTTCAAGGAGAAAGCAAGAATTAAACTTACATGAAGCTAGAGTATGAAAACAAGCTTGAACCCTCCTCCATGGTTGTTTTTCAGCTGATCAATATGAAGAGAAATGAAGAGAATTCTAGATATTCCAATTTAGTCCCATTTTTATTTAGCCAATTTTGGCAATTTTCCAATTTTGCCCTTATTTCACCCATTTCCTGATTTTTCTCAGCTATTGCCGCCCAAAATATCTCCTTTGGGCTTATTTGCACTTTAGGTCCTTCTTCATTTGACACTTGAGCTATTTAATCATTTTAGCAACTTTTACACCTTTTTCAATTTAGTCCTTTTTATTTAATTAACCACCCAAACGTCAAAATTTTCTGACTAAATTTTATTATTACCTCACCAACACTCCATAAATATTTCTAAAAATATTTATGGCTCGGTTTATGAAGTCGAGGTCTCGATACCTCATTCTCGACCCATTTTAGCTAATTAATTCTTTTAAATCACCAAATTCACTAACTCAAAAATGCTTTTATATTCATATTTGACTCATAAGTATTAATTTATTAAATTTTCAACTCACCCGTCAGATTTAGTGATCTCAAATCTCTATTCCCGATACCACTGAAAATTAGGCTGTTACAGTATGCAACTACCATAAGTTGATTTTGTGCTCATCATCGAGCACTTTAGGTGCCACGGGAATCGATTGTCGGAATCCAAATTGCCGCAATACTCTATTGCATCTCACGATGGCATAGTTGACCAATGAGACCTTCATATGTCAAATGTTCGGATTTTGAAAATATTCATCAGGAATTACTGCCCGAATTGCTGGATCCTCGTACGATGTCCATTTAAATTATATGAACATGATAAAAATATTAATTATATACATAATATTAAATACTAAATACTAAATACTAAATACTAAATACGAATCGACTATTTTATTATATATATCTATTTTATTTAATACTTACTTATGCTTCCGATCGTTGGTCTAATATAAGCTGTATATCTTCAAGAGAGGTAGATAATCCAACATAACTTGCCAAACGGTTCCACCTAATTAAATAAATTTTTAGCATACAATTATATTTTAAATCTACGTAATAATTGTAAAATCTAATATAAAATTTACCTTGTTATGAGTGGGAATATATATGGGTGGTCCACTCGATGATGTAAAAATGGAAAGTGAAATCGTGCCTATGATTGCAGTAGTAATAGACAACCTCCGATTTTGGCTTTATTCGATCGCGTCGCCCCGCACATCTCTTGGTACAATGTTGCCAACACGGTAGACCCCCAACTAAATTCACCAGTTGCTCTAAAATCAACGATTTTTAGCAGCAATATCAAATGTACGAGGTTTCGTGACAAGTCCGGCATCATATAACCTCCAATTATCTAAAGAATGTATGCCCGAGCATATCGTATTCTTTCTAGTTCAGTCGAATCATTATCCGACTTTGGTAATGTGTCTCGTAACCAGCCCATCTAGATCTGACCTTTGTTAATATTATTCGAAATAGCACCCAAAAGCTAGTAGCATACGGCTCCTCAATCAGTAGATTGAGCGGACCCGGTGACTACGTACCCATCCACCAGCAATCTCAATTGTAAATGCACGTCTTCCAGAGTGATAGTACACTCTCCGCATGGAAGATGGAATGTGTGCGTCTCGGGTCTCCACCTCTCTATCAACGCACTAATGAGTATCGGGTTCAACTTGCACCCCTGGCCTATCGTGGCCACGTGCCAAAAACCCACTTCCGGCATGTAATTCTCTATCAACGGTGATGGAGAACCTGGAATATTACGAATATAGCATTGCAACACCCGATCTACAGACTTTTATAAAAAAATTATAAAATAAAAATTAATTAAAATTGCATAATTTAAAAAAATCTTAAATAATATTGAAAAATTAAATTTAACACTTACAATTTTCATTTGTTCGACGGAGATGTGTTTATTATCAAGACGAATTAATTCTCCGGCCATTACTAACACGATCAAATATTTTTTTTAATTTAAAAAAATTATTCAAAAAAAATTAAATAGAGCTTTTTTGCAAAAGTAAAAAAGAGCTTTGAGAGAAATTTGAGAGAATATTGAAAGGATTGAAGTGTGAAAAAAAATAAAAAGGGAGTTTTTATAATTTTTTTTTATCGTTGGAGGTTCTAATAGTAAAAAAAAATAGTCGTTGGGGGGATAAAACGGGCAAAACACCCCAAGGGAGAATTTTTGCTGACATTGCTCTGACATGGACAGCGATTTCGAAAAATTCGATCCTTTTTGATAAATAATAAAAAAATTGGCACATTTTCATAAATATTAAAAAGAAAAACTTTATCTTATAAATTGCCCCAAAATTCTTTATTAACTCATATACTAAGAATCTGATAAAAAAAGAATAAGTTAGGATACCAATTATGATAAAAATTTAAGTAATTTGATGCTGGTTAGGATGTGATGTGATGTGCCAGTTTTAGGCATGAAGGTTAAATGGGCAGATAAAAGCGGGCCATGTCGTCAATCAAAGGACGTGTTTGTAACCTTTTATTTCTCTTTATTTCATCTTTATACAAGTAAAAGTAACTCATAACTGAGAACTGGAACAACCACTCACCCAAAACACATGCACTTACCATTATTATCAATAAGAGCGACGTGATTTTCTTTGCCCAGAATCTTTGCTTTAATGATAGGTGCTGGCTAGTTTATTATTATTTTTTTCTTTTTGTACTGCCATCGAGGACGTACAAAGAAAACCAGCTCCCCACATTTATAGCTTCAAACAAGGTCAATTTTTTTCAACTTCAAAGTTTCACATTAGAATATGTATTGGTATAAAACTATAAACCATCCCACCTGAGAGTTATTTATAGTTGTTCATATTTTTGGGTCTTTACCTAACAATTCCCACTGAAAGACATTAACAAGGTTTCATCTCATTTATCATTTATGGATGCTAGCTTTGGATTGTTTTGTAGTGCAGATAGGCAAAGCAAATTTCCTAAAGGCATGATAACCAGGGCAAAATGAAAACCAGTCAAACGCAAGATTCCAATTTTCCAAAGGGAACTTGTTTTGAGTTGTTTCCAGACAACTCGGACATTTGCCTGATGCATGCAATTGCAAACATAGATCTCATTTTATTATAATCTTCCACTCCAAATTTCAGAAATATATATTTGACTCTGAAAATATGTATAATATATATTTTTTGATATAAAGAGGAGATTGTGATGAGCCGTGAGATGATTGAGATGTTATATTCGAGAGAGGATTGGAGAGTTAAGTAATATATCTATAATGTGTGAATGACAAGTATTAAGTAAATAAATCCAATAATTTAAATTCACAGGTACTGAAATAGGTTAAATGATGATAGGAGGTAAAGCAGTCACATAGATGATGCCAAAAAGATATTATATTAAGAGGATCAAATTTTAACAAAAATGTAATGTAACTCGGTGGAAGCTCATCTTTCTTCTTCTTAAGGCGAGGTGGGAGGAGCCTGGGCCACTCCAATAATGTATACGATATAATAATATATTTCACCTTGGTATTTATGGGTTCAACACCACTAAAGCCTGCCATCGCGCTTTCTACGGTCCCTGCCTTTTACAAACCTCACCTACCATTCTTGCCCTTCATCTGCATTTTGTTTTCCTGCAGACAAAATCACTCTATAATGAGCAGCTTAGAAGTGTCATTGGTTGGTTTGGAATGACATCAATTAGATTCAAATAAAAAGTTTTGTATACCTAAATAGATCGGCTTTTAACTTAATTTGAATTTACTCTGAGAACTACTTTGAAACCAAAATAATACCTGTGCTTATATCATGATGGAAGGAATCTAACATTATTATTTCCCCGAAATTCTGATTTTTAAATTTTTTTTTTATAACACCAAATCTACAAAAAGTATTTTAAAAGATAAAAGAAATGAAAAAAAATTAAAATGTTATATCTAGAACATATAAAATCAAACGTGTGGGGTTTCTATATTCAGAAAAGAGATGTGTGGGGTTTTTGAAGTAAAGGTTTTGCCACCGATAGGTACGGGGTTTATTACTTTAGTCGTAAGCAATTTGATGTTTTTAAGCCATGTTTATAATTATTAATTATAAAAAAAAAAATCTAAGAAAAATAAAGTGAAGATTTTGCCTTTATGAAGACAAAACAAGAAAGAAGAAAAGTTGCATAGATAAAGCTGTGCCTTCTGCTGGTCTATTAACCCATAGTACTTGCATTATTGAATTCAATTTCAGCGTCACTTATAAATATTAATTATTCTAAAAAAACTAATAAATAATTATACAATGCATAATTTTGTATTAAATTAAAGAAAAGTGTCATCCCAAACTGACAAATGATAGATAATAAAACATTTAGAATTGACAATGACAAGTTAATGTTATCATGGTGGGAAAAAAGAAGAAGGCATGACATATATTTTTTCATAAATCATAATTACTGCTTTAAAAAAGTTCGAGCCTAGTGTTGAAAAAACAAAACAAAAACTTTAAAACAATCAAATATAAACATCCTTATATTTGTTGTTTGATAGTTGTATAGTATTAAAAAATTGGTCCAAGTTGTAATTTTTTTTGTGTTATGATATTTATCATCACCAATATATTATTCGATTTTTTGATTAGATCTCGACTTATAATTTATATTTTTTGTATCTTAGGTTCACACGTGAGTATTTCATATTTTTTCATAAGCTTGCACGATATAAATTCGTATCATAATGCATGCGAATTCATGCGTAGAAAATATGTATTAATTCTAGAATAGACTTATATATGATATTACATTTAAAAACATTAATCGTATCATATAAATAAAATATTTAACCCAGAAGCTAAAAAAAAAAAGTACTCAAACCCTTCCATTTTCACTTAATTATCAACAATAATGAGCCTTATAATAATGATAATAATAATAATAATTTCCGACGCATGATTCTAATTCTTCGTTTTCTCTCAAAAGAGTTCATAAAACTTATCCACAGTGAATTTAAAGAAGAAAGGTTCAGGAATACGATACAATGGATAAATGCCAGACAGATTCTGTATGCATTTTTCTAAAAAAACAAGTTGCCATATTGCTCTGCATTTTCTTTTTATTAAATTCAGAAATATTCTTGACCTAGCTTGTTGCAATCTTAAAGAAGGGGGAAGGAAAAAACCAAGTACTATAAGCTCCAAACTTTGTCTGTCTTTGGTCATGTCCTGGCTTTTTGGGTTTGGACATATTCCACTTTGCTGAAAGCAAATTTATCGGTTTTGGGTTAGCTGAGAAAAACCTGTCAAAACAAGGGTGGATTTTGTTGTTAATAGGTTTTCCAGAAATAGCAAGTTGAATTTCCAGTCATATTTTTGTTATGTCAAATGGCTAATGTTGTTAAAAACCAGGTTGGTGTGCCAGAAAACTTAAGGAAACAGCTTGCTGTGGCTGTTAGGAGTATACAATGGAGCTATGCAATCTTTTGGTCTTTATCAGCTACACAACAAGGGTATTTTTTCATATTTGGATCATATGCTTTCATCAACTTTAATCTTGTTTATGTATCTCAATCCTCATTTTTGGTTAAAATATGTTTTGATATCCGATGTAAATTAAATTTACCACAAATAGAACTCCGGGTATGGTAATGGGAGAGAATCAGAATTAGAAAGTGAAATCCGATGTAAGCTAAATTTACCACAAATAGAACTCTGGGTATGGTAATGGGAGAGAATCATTTTTGGTTAAATTTACCACAAAATGATATGGCTTTGATTGATAATCACCAGGGAAATCCAATGGGGAGATGGATACTACAATGGAGATATCAAGACTAGGAAGACTGTTCAAGCATTGGAGCTTAAAGCAGATAAAATAGGGCTACAAAGGAGTGAACAACTGAGAGAGCTTTATGAATCTTTGCTGGAAGGTGAAACTGATCAAAATAAGAGACCTTCTGCTGCATTATCTCCAGAGGATTTGTCTGATACAGAGTGGTATTACTTGGTTTGCATGTCCTTTGTATTCACTCCTGGACAAGGGTAATAAATTATCAATCAAACTCTATTGCCTTATATCTGTTCGTTGTTTTGCATAGTTGTTAATTCTTGGTTTTACATTGTGTTGCATAGTTTGCCAGGAAAAGCATTTGCAAATGGTGAAACCATATGGTTATGTAATGCTCAATATGCAGATAGTAAAATTTTCTCCCGCTCTTTGCTTGCTAAGGTTGGTTTGTTAGTTTTTTTTTCACTTGGCTTGAGTGTTGTTAATTTTAATGCATTACAAGATTGCCAATTGACTGACCTGTCAACTTGCTTTTACATGACTTGATGTCCATCATTTCCCCATAGAGTGCATCTATTCAGGTAAGATGATACCTCCTTGTATGAAGTAAATCTTGTCGTAAAATTAACCTGTCTCATCTTGGCTATTAATTTTGCTGTGCAGACTGTGGTATGTTTTCCCTACCTAGGAGGTGTTATTGAGCTAGGTGTAACTGAACTAGTAAGTTCCTTTTTGGATCTTGGTAAATGTAGCGATAGAACTTATCAAGGAATCAAGCACTTATGGTACTTTTTATTTTCTCTGTAAATTTTTAATTCTTAAGGTTCCGGAGGATCCGAATCTGCTCCAGCATATTAAAGCTTCCTTGCTGGACTTCTCAAAGCCTGTTTGCTCTGAGAAATCTACCTCTGCCCCTCATAATGCAGATGATGACAGAGATCCTATATGTGCCAAGGTTGACCATGAGATAGTGGATTTGTTGGACTTGGAGAACCTCTATTCCCCTGCTAAAGAAATCAAATTTGATCACGAGAGATTCAACGAGTTACATGAAAGTATCAAGGAAGATTTCAATATCAGCTCCCCTGATGAGTGTTCAAATGGCTTTGAACAAAATCATCAGATGGATGACTCATTCATGCTTGAAGATGTGAATGGTGTTGCTTCTCAAGTTCAAAGTTGGCATTTCATGGATGATGACTTCAGCATTCAAGAAAAAGCAGCAATCTCTTCTCCCAAGCGGGGAAGTGTAAGCCATTCTCATCTTAAAGAATTCCAACAAGGAAATCACACAATACTGAGCTCCTTGGATCTTGAAGTTGATGATGACTTGCACTACAAAAG
Organism: Gossypium longicalyx; assembly: GCA_025698465.1. NCBI lineage: Eukaryota > Viridiplantae > Streptophyta > Magnoliopsida > Malvales > Malvaceae > Gossypium > Gossypium longicalyx. Next base: position 7,321,639 of record CM047005.1, read on the forward strand.
AACTGTTTCTGCTATTCTAAGTACTTCAAACTGGTTGATCGAAAGCCCCAGTTTCACTACCTGTGGCTATAAATCTAGTTTTATCGGTTGGAAGAAAGAAGGAATGGAAAATTTTCATAGACCAAGGCTACATCAAAACATATTCAAAAAGATTCTATTTGCAGTGCCTCTAATGCATGGAGGCAAATGTAGCCTTGGGAAATTGGAAAACAATATTGATGCCACAGGACACATTTTACCTGAGAAAAGAAGGGAGGAAGAGAAATTCCGGGTCCTCAAATCAATTGTTCCTTCTATCAATGAGGTTATTCGACTTTCATAGATGCTATTTTATGTCATCTAGAAATCCACTATGACATAAAATTCATACATCTTTTTTACATACGGTGTCTTATTATAAAAGTTTATTCTGATCTGCAGTGTTTGTTTTTGCAGATTGACAAAGAATCAATTCTCAAGGACACAATTAAGTACCTGAAAGAGCTAGAAGCAAGGATAGAAGAGTTGGAATCTTGCAAGAATTCAATGGAGTTTGAGGCAAGGCCTAGAAGGAATTGCCTGGATGTGGTGGAGCAGACTTCAGATAATTACGAAAACAGAAAAGTTGACAGTGTCAAGAAGCCTTGGATAAACAAGAGGAAGGCCTGTGACATCGATGAAAGCCTCCATGAATCTGGTTCGGAATTAAATAGGACTATTCCGAAAGATGGCCTTGCACCAGCTGTGAAAGTAAGCATAAAAGAACTGGAAGTTATAATTGAAATAAAATGTCCTCGCAGGGAATTCTTGTTGCTGGATATCATGGAGGCTATAAACAACTTACATTTGGATGCTCACACGGTCCAATCGTGCACTCTCGATGGTCTTGTCACATTAACCCTGAAATCTAAGGTTCGTACGATCAGGCTCGTTTTAACAGAATCCTCAGTTCTTTATTGTTCCATTCTTAACAAAGAATCCTGTCCTTTTTTATTTTCCCAGTTTCGTGGAGCAGCCATTGCACCTGCAGGGATGATCAAACAAGCACTAGAAAGAGTTACAGCTAAGTGATGATGAGAACCAGATCATAAACTAATCATCAACCGGTATTCAATTTGTTGGGTTTCTAGGTTCAGTATGCTCATCTCTTGTTTTTGGGTTACTTGGTAACCAAGCAAATGCACTGTTAAAAGGAAGAAAAAGAAACTTAGTTTTTTCTCTTAACAAGCATTTGTTGTCAGCCATTGTAGCCTTCCCTTTAGCTACCTAGTACCTGTTTCTTGTAAGGCTTTAGGTTGAACCTCAGTTATGAAATTACTTTATTTTATGATCATGCAATGTCCACTTCATCACTTTTCTTTCCTTAATTTATTAACCATACTTCATCTACTTAATATTTGGGGATTTTCCTCCCTAAAGCAGCAGTTTAAATTTAATTATTGATAATTAGCATAATATCAAATTTAGTCCTTAACGTTTACATCTTTTCAATTTGATCCTTATTCTCTTTTTGAGCTAAATTTGACCCTCAAATTTTCAAAAAAGAGTCAAATTACTTTTTTTGACGGGAATGCTGACTAAACCACTATTTTTTTTTAGGATATTGGTGTGATAACTACATGACTGTACATATGTATTTTCATGTTGACATAGTATTATTTGTCTTATATATAATGTGAACAAATAATTTTAAAAATATAAAAAATAAAAATATTTAAAATTTAAAAAAATTATAAAAATTCATAAAAATAGCATGAAGCACATGTGAATTGATATTCAAACCGTCCCTTAAAAACAACAATTTAACTCTATTTGAAATGATGATGTTTAAATTCAACTTTTTTAAAAATATTAAATGCTAAATTTAACTAAAAAAAAGAGCAATGGCCAAATTGATTAAAAATGTAAATACTGAAGGCTAAATTTACATTGTATACATACACAATATGAAAATAAATAAATAAATAAATTTTCAGCATAGTGACTTATTTGGCCTTCCAATTTTATAAAAAAAAATTCATTTTACTTTTCCATCTAAGTTTTTGCTTCTTTTTTTTTTTTAACTATTAAACTTATATTGTTGATGGCATACACTTGGATTACCCAATTAATTAAGTTTTTAATTTTTAAAAAATTTAAAAAAGATAAATTTTTAAAATTTTTAAGAAGTCTAAAAAGTATAAATATATATTTCTAAAATTTAATTAATTGCTAACATGAAATAAGTGTAAACAGTCACGTAAATATCATGTCAATAAAATTAATTTTTTATCTATTTATAGGATGAATTGATAAAAAAATACAAATTCAATAATTAAAAGAGAAAAAATTAAATAAAGAGTTAAAATAAAATTTTGTTTTAAAAGTTACAACTCAAATAAGTTATTATATCTAAATTTAAAAAAAAAAAAAAGAAATTTAAGAGGATTACAGCCATTGTGGCTTGGAATCTATTCAGTGTTTATCACTTTAATTAAGGGGAGAAAACCCCCTAAAAACAATTATTTGACTTATCCAATCTAACACACAATTAAGCCGCATATGCAAAAAAAAAAAAAAAAAATGGAATGCACGTCTAATTCCCCATCCAAATAAATTTTTCCTTTTCCATCTTTCAATTAATTTGATTCTTGCAATAGAAAGTTGAAAATTTTCATTGAATTAAAGAAAAATTAAAATATTGAGATCATCTGCTTTAAAATATAAACTTATTTGCGATCATAATATACACGACCTTCATAAATAATAAATAAATATTCAACTACAACCAAGACATAGAATGCATGTCCTATAATCAAACCAAAGAAGCCACCAGCTTTTTGCAAAATTTTCCTAAATATTCAAAACCCATTCTTTATTTTCTGGGATTCAATACTTTCCTGCCAAATTTGTATCTGGGTTTTATCTTGTTGGATAAGGAAGCTGAAACACAATCCAGCAATGGGACAGTCAAGATTCCTGGTCCATCCTTAGCATGATGACATGGATACAGAAAAAGAAAGTGGGTTAGTGTTTCTTTTGGAAAGATATGATGCTTAGGAGGGAACGATTTCAAATGGTCCTCAAACTGCTACATAGCTTCAATGGTTTCGAATTCAAATCTGTATTATACCCTTTAAAGGTAAACTTATTTGAAAAACAAAAAAGAATGTTTAACAAAGACCGTTGCTCACAAACGTTACTTTATTTGCATATTTTTTCAGTGAGTTATGCTTAGAATCTGATAGCAACAAAGACCTGTGACTGTAAACAAAACATCTTTTGCTTTTTTTTTTTTACTTTGATGGCCACTCTTTTTCTTTTCTTTTCAGTTTAGCCGAATTTTTGCTGCCTACATATTTGAACCATGGCTTAAAAGTCCCATCACTTCTGTTTGTTTTGTTTTTTCATTATGATTTAAAAATCTTCATTTTCTTGAGTCCCAGTAACCAGATTTTCATGGCTATTTGCAGAGTTGAGAGTTGTAATTTGGGTAAAATGGAGAATTTATCCAACTCTGATGAAAATTATGATCTGGGTTATCAACCTTCACCTTCTTTTGTTGATCAAAATGATCAGTCAATTCCAGAAACTCCTGGTTACTCAACGTTGAGTGGTGAATCATTCGTGTATGGCCGAACTTGCTCTGAAACCTCAGCATTTTCAGACCCTATCGACGATCATAGCTGTTGTAGTGAAGCTTCACCTTCTCACTGGCCACCAACAAGATCCATGGCTCAGAATCAAGCTGTTCTTAGCAGGCTCGGAACAAAGCAACGCGGAAATGAAGATGAAAAGCAGCTTGATTATCTAGAATCATTGGAATTAGGTCAAATATCTGGAAGAATTATATATACCTTTTATTCTAAACCATGCTGTTTTATTTTCTTTTTTCTTTTTTTTGAATGCTAATTTGTATAAAATTATGTTTGACAGAACTTGAAATGATGAAGGAAAGATTTGCAAAGCTTTTACTGGGAGAAGACATGTCAGGGAGTGGCAAAGGGGTCTGTACAGCAGTTACTATCTCAAATGCCATAACCAATCTCTATGGTAAAATAATTTGTTTCAGACAAACCTATGACTTTGTGTTTCTTTTTACTTGTTTTTGGATTTTCTATGAAATTTGCTTACTTATGTTAATTTCTGCAGCTACCGTATTTGGACAAAATTTGAGGTTGGAACCTTTGAACCCTGAAAAGAAGGCACTTTGGAAAAGAGAAATGGACTGTCTTTTATCTGTTTGTGATTACATTGTTGAATTTACTTCCAAGTCACAGAATTTAAGCAATGGAACAGCTCTTGAAGTAAGATTTCATAATCCATACCAGAATTTTGTCTAAATTGGGGTTGGTTTGTCATCTTTGTCTGCTTTAACATGATCACTTTTTTTTTTTTTTTCTAATTTTTTGGACATCTTTAGGTAATGAAAAGCAGACCAAGATCAGATATTTATGTCAATCTTCCTGCACTGAGAAAGTTGGATGCAATGCTTATTGTAAGAAGGAAAAATCATAATATTTTTGTCATTACAAAAAGGCTCATCTCATAGCTCATAAGACATCCTTTGACAGGAAATATTGGAAAGTTTCGAGGACAGAGAATTCTGGTATGCAGAAGATGGGAGTGTGTCATCGAATTCAAGCCGAACAGGCTCATTCCGAAGGGTTGTTAAGAGAAATGATGAGAAATGGTGGGTACCAGTGCCATGCGTTCCTCCATGTGGCCTATCTGAGAAAGCAAGGAAGCACTTGCGGCACAAACGAGACTGTGCTAATCAAATTCATAAGGCAGCTATGGCTATCAATAGTGGTGTTCTAGCAGAGATGGAAATTCCTGACTCCTATGTCGCGTCTCTTCCCAAGGTTAGTCCTTCTGTTCATTAATTTCCTCATCAAACTTAGATTGTTCTCAACTTGAAGCATGTTCCAATTCCAACTTTTTGTTTAGAACAAGCATTTGAAACTTTATAAATAACTGAAGCCAATTCAATTGAATAAAAGAGAATTTTCATGATAAGAAAGTGCTCAAAACATTCACGGTTGCACAATGATCCCGGATTTAGCTTAATTAGTTCATGAAATCACTTATTCAAGTTCAGATTCTAGCATTTACAATCCTATCCCAAATTGAGATATCTCTGTGAAAAAGAAAATGAAAAATATGGCTGCTTAAATAGTACGGTGGGCATCTGCTGTGCTGATAGTAGTAAAGTTAGGAGAAATTACTTATTCGTATGAGGGAAGTTGTACAGAGCGGAAGGGCCAGTATAGGAGAGTCGATCTACAGGTTCATGTTGGGGACAGAAAAGTTCTGCCCGGATTATCTGCTGGATTGTCTAAGTGTAGCATCAGAACGTGAAGCACTAGAGCTTGCAGACAGCATGGAAGCCTCAATGTATACATGGAGACGTAAAGCATGCATAAAGCATTCAAAACCATCATGGGGCATGGTAAAAGAGCTGATGTCTGATGTTGATCTTAGTGACAAAAATCACATATTGGCTGAAAGGGCCGAGAGCTTGTTGTTTGCCTTGAAGCAAAGGTACCCCGAACTTTCACAGACGTCCTTGGATACATGCAAGATTCAACACAATCGGGTAAGTCATCTTATCGGTCAAAAGACATGTAAATTTAAAAATTGAGAGGTATTCTTCCATAAAATGTAGAGTTCTTAATGGAATACATGTGTTGCAGGATGTGGGGCAAGCAATCCTAGAGAGTTATTCAAGAGTGCTAGAAGGTCTAGCTTTCAACATTGTTGCTTGGATTGAAGATGTGTTTTTTGTAGACAGAGCAGTTACAAGTCAAGAATAAAGCAAACCTCGAAACAGATGGCGCTAAATCACCCCATTGTCATCCATTCAACAATTTCTGCTTTTTCGATTTTGTACCAACCGGTTGATAAATCTATCATAATTTTTGTATTAATTACTCCTAATTTACATTGGCATTAACTTTTGTAGGGTTTCACGAAAAAATAATAACAAAAAGAGAAAAACGCTCCAATATAATAATTTGACAACTTCAAGTCAATAATTCGAAATAGAAAATCACTAAACGGGGGGGAAATACCTACAAATCCATTCATTTGATTATCTAAACCCACAACTAATTGCAGAACATCAGGATTTCATCTGCCTGCCTTACGTATTTGTTCATCTACAAAATCCAGCCATCCATCTTCACAAATAATTAAAGCATATGCGGTTAATCCTCGTACATAAATGTAAAAACACAATTCAGTTTAAGCACGCAGTAACGTATGCAAGAGAGCAACATAAGCATTCATATACATGGGGTGTCGATGTGTTAAGCATCCATGACTCTCTCTGACCGTGTGTTTGAGAGAGAGAGAGAAGTAAAAGATTGATTAGATAAGGAAGAGCTACATGTAATTTCTTGGGATATTATACCTGATCAATTGGTAAACTGAAACAATTATCCTCTATATATACAACAAAGCCTCTGAACCGCACCTGTGAGTACATACGGCCCAGACGGCGGGGGCATAAAATCACAGTCAATCTGCAATGCTGAATAGAAGATGGCCTACATCACTACATCATCACATTCTTTCACAAGGATTCCAGTATGCCCAACCAAAATGTGAAAAACAAAATCCCCCCCTCCACTGTAAAACATGGGACAGGCAAGACCAATGTGCACAACAAATAACGCTTTAATTTACCTGTTGTGAGGGGCCTTGCTATTCCTTAAGACCAAATCTAAAAACATAGTTGAACCTAAAATCAGCTATCATCATCCACAGCGCCAATATACGACGGGTCTGTCCGTCTCACTCTTACAGCCCCCTTGAGCCAACTTGAAGCTCGAAGATTAGCATTGTCACTGCCTCCAATGGCTGCAGTGCTACTTGAAGATGGACCTGATCCTGCTCCGTCTTCCAAAAGTGTCCATGGGTCAATTTCCATATCATTCTCTTGTGATAGCACTGACTTGGATTTTCCTGGCATATTATTTGCATTTCGTGCTGATGCAACCTGTCTCTGAGGTGGATTAATAGTTCCAGTGTAAGATCCAGCGACACAGATGCTGGGTTGAAGCAAACTAAGAGCACCAATAGGGACAGCAGGTGGTTGGCAGGAGACTGTATTGTGAAAAGAAGGAAATAATATAGGCATTGCGGCTTGGATTCGCCATCTAATCATCTCAGGCAATTGCATAGAATCTAATTCATTCTGCACCCACAGAATAAACAGTGAAGTAAGTAAAGAATCATCTGTAATTTTATTTCAATACTAACTTCTAAATAATTTTCTATCTTGACAGGAATGACATCTCAAAGCTCGTAACTCGAAGAAAACTGATTATTTTCTTTTATCTGCAATGAAACTACGTGAGAGGTGGTGACTACTTGTCAAGATAAAAACTACTAAAAATACCCACTTTTGGACAGAAAATCAATTGCAAAGTCTATAAACCAAAATATTGACATTCAGTCAAATTAAAAGTACCCATTACTAAATTGCATTACACGTGCAACAATTAACACTTCATGACCTCAATTCCTCATGCTATTTAGGCAAATTTCTTTACCTACAGAACTCTCAAAGCCCAAAAATTTCCCCCAAACTTCAACTCTTACGAAATCATCAAGGCACTACATACTACTCATGATTACATCAGAAAATGAATGGGCCCCAAAGCCAATGCATACTGGAAAACAACACTCCAGATCCAAGTAAATTGACAAAGGATCTACTTAACTGGTGCCTTTAAAAGTACTACTTTCAGAAATCATTTGCTTTTAATCATTACTTTTACTGAATTCAAGAAGTGATGTCTCAGTTACACTTTTCTTTCTATATATATCATCTTAAACATCTCCTGTTAAAAAAACCTACCATTATGAGATAGCAAATAATAAAATATTCAATTTGAGAAAAAAAATTCAAAGCTCGCTTTCAAATAAATTTATGGTTTTTTTTTTTTTACCAAAACAAGCAGCAGTAAATTCAATCATCAACAAGACAAAAAATATCAAACCTGCAGACCCTCCACTGCTTCACGGTCAAATCCAGAAAAATCCTTGGCATCCTTTGACTTCAACCAACTTGGCTTGCAACTGCTTAACAACCCATGCAAAACTAACAATAAGCGATCAAAAAGACTATCTCCAGACATTTCCGTGGATGCAACAATTGGCATCAGCTCCATGTCCCTCTTCAACTGTGCAAGATTAGAAGATAGGTCAACATCCTCATGCACAACCCTGCTTCCGAGTAATCGAAGTATTACAGAGGCAAGCATATTCCTCATGCTTCGCGCTGATGGTTCCCTGAATAATCCAACAATGAACCTTCGTAACTAATTTATTAAATACCAAAATAAGATACTACTGCCTCCATAACACTGTTGCATCTGTATCAATTAGAATGGCGAAATTCTTTCCATTGGATAGTCAACATTCAATGAATTCCCAAAAATAGAAGAAAAAATGCAGAAAAAATTTGCTACCACTACTCTCCCATAAAAAGAAACAATGTAATCCTCACATTCAATTTACACCAACAGGGAAGAGAAATCAAATAAATAAAAAAATTTGCTCACACTAAGATAATGCAAAAGATGTTCAAATCACATAAAAAGCATATCCAAGAAGTGAAGTTTTCAATCGAAGAATTTTATGAATTAGTAATTCGAATAATAACATCAGCCTTTGAAGAGTGACAAATCATTGAAATATAATACCCTGAAAAACTAAGGCTTGCAATTACAAAGTACTATAAAAATGAGTCAGTATCATGGATCAACAACACAGAAAGAATTAAAGCTAATTTTCCAAGATCACTTTCAACAGATAAATGAAACTAGAAAGGCTTGAGCTGAGACTGAGACGAGATTAACAAATTTAACCATGGGGATTTCATAAAGAAAATTCAACAAGTAAACTAGTACCTATTCATTTCCAGAAGAAAGATGCATGTACTACTAGACAAACAAAACAAATTGACAGAACCTATGACGAGTTCATAGCAACAAGAAATCTGCTCAGTCTATCAGAAAAGGTCTCACAAAGCAGTAAAGCACAGATACTGATCATCCTTATTTAAAGTTGAATAAGATGGAACACGCAGAAAAACATATCATATATTTACCCATCTGCACATATGATTGGCAGCAATCTCACAATAAACTGCAACCTCAATGACATAGAAGCTCGCAAAGCTGCAGGGGAAGGAGGCGGAGCAGACTCCACAGGAGCTGGTGTTCGTTTAGCCAATCCAGGGCTACCACCTCTTATGCCTTTGCGATTGTTAATTTTATTAGTAGGACCTTCAATTCCAGAAGAAGCAGTGCCAGTCTGCTTGCTTACACCACGAGTAACTGAGTTTATCTGTTGCTCAATGGTGTTAAACTGCTTTATCAAATCATTTGCAAAGGTATTGTGTGAGTCAGCAGAGCTTTGGTCTATGCAAGGAATAACTAATTCAATGAAGGCCTTCTCAGTTACATGCTGCTGATTGATACCAGAACCCTCAATATCGACTTGAGTGGACCCTTTCACACACCCCTTTGACTCCATGCCCTCCTCAATGACTTCGCCTTCCTCAAGAGATGTGACTTCAGACTTTCTCTTCTCTCCACTGTTTGTTACAGGATCAACACCAGAATAGGACCAACCCCAAGGCTTCCAGAACTGTGACTTGGTAGAAAGGTTTTTATTTTCAGCAATATTACTGAGCCGTTGCCTAACAGTTTTCCGTCCCAAAAGAACATCCAGGCCACCTAAGAACCATTTAGCCTGCATCAACATCGAATCCTCTAATGATCTCCCAAAAAGATGAACCACCTCTGAGAAAAGGGGAGCAGCATCAGGTCTGACCAACAATCTGGTAAGAATAATTTCGATGAAAACTTTCTCACTCTCAGAAGGAGAAGCTCTTTCAGAACTAGGTGAGGAAGAGCGAATAGCATCCACTAAGGACATGTCATGATTCTCAATCTTATCAATAAGTGCTTGTTCATTTAAAAGGAGCCTTAACTCAACCCACTGCCAATGAAACTTAGCAGGTTGAAGAGTGTCCAATGCACAAACAAGCTTATCCAAAAGCTTAGATGTCTCTGCACGAAGAGCTTTAGACTCACTATGTCCAGAAACCCTATTCCCATCATCCTGTGTAAAAGCAGAATTAGGCATATTACAATCAATTATAGCATTTAGAAAGAGCCTTGCACGAAGAGGGACAAAGGCCATGGATTTCAAATGCATGTCCAAACCATTCAACTCTAGCATGGCAGCAAACTCAGCATCAGTTGTATCTGCAGCTACAATATCATAAAAACCACGAGTATCCCTCATACAAACATCTCGAAAAGGTCTGTGTTTTATGGCATCACCAATGGCCATTGTTAAAGACTGATACAATTGATGAATATCTTCACTTCTTGCAGTGTTACTGTTCAAGATGAATGGCTTCCATATCATAAATGCAAATATTGCATAAGCTGGTGGAAAGACCAAATTAATTGGAAGCAATCTCTGCATCCTTGAAAGAGCTAAAACTGATTGTTCACCCAAGAGCTCCAATACTAGTCCATCACAAACAGTTCTACAGTTCCCAACAAACAGCCGAAACAAGTGCACATATACTTCAACTGAGTTGTCCACCTTAAAAGCCCCAACAGATCGGGCATTACCATTAGAGCTGGTTTTTGTGCTCCTTACAAATTGAACAACATCCAATCCTTCCTTCAATCTTAAGACAGACACCATTCTCTCCAAGCTAATAACCCCATGAATAATGGCACCAATGACAAGGGCAGAAACAGCAGCTGCCATTTTGGTAGTTCTCCCAAGAGTCGCTTTGGCAGAACTGTGCGAATTGTCATTAGATATGTTTGTATGAGAATCAAGAGAATCAGGAGACAACAACTGACCCCGAGAGGACTTTGCAGGAGCAAATGCTACAGCTAAAGCAGAAAAAGCCTCTGTTGCAAGAGCTATCTCAAATGCTTGGCTTTTGCGCTCTCCAAGAGCTTCCTTTAACAGGCATAGACATATTAAATGGATGTGCAATATGCGCTTAGCAAAATTCAAGGAATTCATAGGCGGCTGATAATTTGAATAAGTGCCGCCGCTAGTAAAATCAGGTATCTTTGCTAGGGTTGGTCCAACATTGCTAACAATGGCAGAAACAGCAGAAGACACCAAACCCGGGTCCCCTTCTTGAAAAGCACCACCAGTCTGCCTAAAACAGTCCATTAGTCCCATTATAATTTGTTGAGCAACTTGATAATCATCGTCCCCTTTTTCAGTGGCAGGACTTTTTGGTGCATTGGCTGCAAAATGTTTTCTCTCTTTGCCTAAGATATAGTGCAAGACATCATCAATATGACGCTGAACCATATCTCTCATGCTTGCACCAACTCTAGATAACCGTCCGACATTTATCCTTTGACGACAGTAATCATCAGGATCTTCAGTCCCGGCAGGAACTCCATGTGGAAATCCAAACTCTCCCTCTGTTCGTCCAGATTCAAGTTCAGACAAAAGTCTTTTATCACAGGTCCCCTTGAAATTCTTCTCCCATTCAATCACACTGGCAATACTGCCATACCTCCTCAACAAATAACAAGCAAAAACTAGGGCTCCAGAACCTGAAATTCTTCCGTTAGTGGCCATAAATGCAGCAACACGACGCATTGTAGCAGACAGAGCTTCAGGCACAAGATCTGCGGCAATAAGTATGTTCTCATACCTGAACAAAATTCATTGTTAAGCATGTAAGACTACATGTGCAGGTCATGAAACATAGACACCAATGACAATAGGTTTTTCCACAACAGGATTAGTGGTTTGATAGTCCGATCTTGAGCAATAAGAATAACGTTCAGGGAAGAAAAATATGTCTCCCAATCTTCAGGACAGTTTACTAGATATCATACAATTCCAACCAGACACCCAAATAATGCATCGTTCAACTATTTCATGCACTCGATAATACACATTCACAAACAAATCCAGAATAGTTTGATTTAGAGAAATGGGTGAGAAAAGAAGAAAAGTAGGCAAAATTCATTGTTAAAGATCAAGAAAGGGCAACGGCATCAACTCATACTGCAACACAATGGACACTAACAAAGAACCAACCTACAGAACAAATTTGACAGCCAGATATGTCTGTCAGGAACAATTTAATCAAATTAAGAGACAAAACAAATGATATTTTACCTTCGGAGAGATGATAAAAGATATGCTTCCCCCACTTCACAAGCATAGTTTTCCACATTCCTGGGTACCATTAGAATGTTTCTCCCACTATGAATGGCAGGACTGGGATTACTAATAGCTTTTGGCAACAACCAAAGGAGAAATTTGACAGCCGAAGCTGAATCACAAGAAACATCCAATAGATACAGAATGGCTGATAGCTCATCCTCACCAAGCTTCCATCTTAAGGGACTCTTCTCATCAGCTGCAACAAAGGGTCGACCATACTGGCTAGCCTTGGGGACAGATTTCTCTGACTCTTCAACAAGCTGCCTAACTACAGATAGCAACCAAATAGTGACAACCCTCTTCTCTACAAAGCGAAGCTGCTTTAAACCCCTCCCAATCGAAATAATATCTGCATGATGGGTTGTTCTGATCCCGTCAACTGGCTTCAAATTTTCCACCTCAGTTCTATGATGTGGACAACTTATCTTGTTATCACAAACGTGACTTGTCGATGCTCCCTGGCTATCTTCAATTCTAGCAGCAGCTAACTGTGCAAGACTCTGAGTTTTACGCACAGGCTTTTGCCTACCACGAGATGCTTGCTTTGTTGACTTAAGCAAGGGATCAACTTTGGAACCCTCCAAGTTTTTGGGCCCCTTCCTCACCCACCAAGTATCTTCATCATCTGATGGAATGGGTGAAGATACTTGAAGACATGAACTCTTATCCTCACTTAATTTCTGTCTTTTAACCCTTTTACAATCTTCACACCCAGGAGTACCTTCTACAGAATCCATCTTGCTGTGTGTTGACCCAATAGATCTTTTGATACTCCCTTGAGACTCATCCACTCCACTATCTGCAGTACAAAAAGATGAACTGGGGAATTGCAGCAAAACTGAGATGGAAGCCTTCAGTTCTTCAAGGTCCACTTCCCTCCTGAAAGTCTTTGAAGCTTGAACAGTTCTCCTCTTATCACATGAAACCTGGGAATCAACATCTCTTCCTGAGGTAGAATGACAATTTAGCTTCTTGGCTAGTGCATGAGAATTGTTTGTATTATTATATGAATCAATAAAAAGTTCCTGAAGGACAAGACGGCGCTCATTTGAGTAAACATTTATAGCCTCAAGCAGTTCTGAGCCCTCGGCAATTCTTGCTTCTTCCAAAGCATTAAGTATAAACTGCCCTGGGAGCTGCTTCAAGATTCGTTGATGTCTCTTCCTTCTGTTCAGGTCAGCCATTGGTCCATTTGTATCAATAATTCCACTAACTATTAGCTGCCTCACATATGTCTGAGGATAAAAAATTCCAGAACGTATGAGTTCCAACATAAAAAGCTGAAGACGCTTGCTACCTTCTCCTTTATGTCCTTCATGCTGATCGATCCAGCACACAATAATATCATGCAGAGGACCAGGGCTGTCAAATATATCTGAAAAGTTCCTCCTCCTTCCATTTAAACCTTTTCCATTGCTTTTAGCTTCATGTGTATCTCCCAACAAATCCTTGCTGGAATAGCTATTCTGCTGACTGGTATTCTTTCTTGATGCCCTTCCCTTCTTGAGTTTTTTCTGCAACTCTTTCATCTTCAGTTTCAAAAGCTGAATTGCAAGATATATTTGAGAAAAATCTTTACTGCCAGTGAACTTCACGTCAGAGGGTGGAGCAGTCCGGAAGTCTCGGTAATCACAAGTTGCCCACTCACAAAGGAAAAAAACCGAGCAAATCAAAGACAAATTCACAGTTTGAAGCCATTTTAGTGATGATCTTAAGCATGGACTGACTTCTGCTACCCAGCCCTCACCAACTGCTCCATCATAAAGATCATTGAAGATATGTTTATAAGCATCTATCACATCTCCTTGCAAAAGAGCCTTGTCCAGGGTCTGCACAGCTTTTGCCACACTTTGGCTAGGATATCCAGCAGTTGCACCTTTAGCAAGATTGTCAGCACGTTTCTCGACGGTGGAAACAACATGATTAAATGACAAGGATTGGTATTGGGAATCAAATCCTTTACCTCTGACAGCATATGCATCTGCTGAATAATTTTTTTTTGCTGCATCATCAGAGGGCTTAGATAAAAAACCACCATCACTAGGTGTATGTGAGAGTACACAAGTAGGTAAAGGAAAGCAATCTAAAGCTACAAATGTATCTGGTGTAGCCTGTATCAAATAGCGGAGCATCTCAACTAGTGCAGATATTGTGTATGCTCTCCGGGAGTTATCAACCAAATCAGATCCACCTGGAGAAGGTTCACGGATGAAGCGAATAGCTACACCCACAAGATTGCGTACATATGTCTGACATAGAATGATGGTTTCCAAAACTCCATAAATGATAGGCAACAGCAACTGCAGAATCTCAAGCAAATCCTTTTCCTGGAAGAGCACAAATAAAATAATCAGAAACCAGAAAGTGTTCATAAGCTCAATTATTTCCTACATGAACAGATCTCTCAGAACGGTGGTAAAATTAAATACAATGAGGGCTGAATACATCAAATACGATACCTGCAGTTGATTCAGAACCCAATCAATAATGAGAGAAGGAAGAACCAGTCCTTCTGCATGATGCCACTGCAAGAGCCGCACTACATACCACCATTTAAAATGAAGAGACGGTTCCTCACCATCAATGATTGCTGGTGCCAGATCACTCCTATGCTGCAAAGACCCAGCATAATGCATTTGTGGCAACCGATCTCTACCATGTTGAGTAGAATGAGAATTATTTCTCGAAAAAAATTCATCTAAAAGGTATTGCAAGTAATCAATAACATCTTTTGTCCAGAGCTCTGTACGAGATAATTGAGTTTTATCAGGTGCTCCAGACGAAATTGCAGAACCAGGACGAACCTGCAAATGATAACAATAAATCCGCTACCTTCCAATATCATGAATAATCTAGCACAATTATAGAAAGCATGATCATATGGTACAAATATATTAAGGCTATTGTACCTGATTAAGATATGTTACTTTGATAAACCAAGTTGCTTTAAGCAATGGAACATTATTCCTGATAAGAACCTCTATTAGAGGTCTCTTCTTATATCCTAGAGGAACTTGATCGGCCAAAGAACACAAAGGCTTGTGTTGCAGTGATAAGCCCTGAGAAAAATATGAAGATAATGTCAAGTTCACGTATGAAGCATAGTTTTGCCTTTCGCCAAGATCCATGAAGTCAAAAATAAAAACTAAACAAAAAAGGAATATAAAAAAGTTTCGTGCAACCACGTAGGGGAGCATGAGATTACCTCAATCCATTTTTTTCTGAAATCTTCATTGCACGGCCTTTGTTCAGGGAAAACCCCTGGTTTACTTAACAGTGAACCAGAAAGAGGGACACCATAAGCCTGACCAGCCTGACAAACAAAATACAGAGCTTTGAAAAGAAACCAATCATACAAGTACATAAACAAGAAACAACCATGAAAAGAATGAATGTATCACCTTCCTCTTTTGAGCACGAGATTCATTGATAGCCCTTAGACACTTTCTAATTGCCTGCAAAGAAGAGAGGAATTATTTATTAGAAAGTGAAAAACTGACAGTTACGTTACACAAGGAAAACTTTTTTTTTTTTTGGAGTTGATAAGTTAAATTAAATATGAATAGAATGGTCCGTGTGACAACCATAGCATCCCAAATAAAGTGACTTACATCTCTGCATTTCAAAACAACTGGCTTTGAAATAGCCTGAACCTGAGTCAATGAAATCTCTTTTGAATCCTGAAAAGATGGCAGGACCATGTTATATAACAAATATAGTAATAAAAGAAGCTAACCAAAAACAGTTAACTTCCTGGAATTGTCATAAAATTTTCGAGATTTAAATTTCCTACAGCTTTAAGAGGTTGCTAAGTTGCTATATCAGCATGAAGTCAAAACAGCCCTTATACAGACACTGTCAGATTTCAATCTAAGATAAGCACAGAAAGTACTGAAGTTACATAAAAATTGAATCAAACAGCATCATGAGGAAGAAGAAAGTAAAATTTTAGAGAGATGAGACAACAAAAGGAGAACCCTGTGCTTACAGCATATGCATCAGATAAAGTTCCCAAACCATAATAATTTAATGGAGACCCAATTATAATAATTCTATAGCTCAGGAAAAAAAAATGATGTGATTGATGTTCATATGGATTGGTGAAGCAACCATAGCTGCCAACCACTCACATGAAGCAAAAATCTGCATAAGGATGCTGCAGGAAAACAAAAAAACAGTAGTGAATTGTGATCAATCATAAGACTATACCTCCAGTCCATCAATAGTATCCTTATACCCATGCTGCACATTTTCTCTAGTGAGCGTCTCCTCAGGGCAATTCTGATTCTGAGGATGAAAGTCAGGGGGGCCAAGTCTGAAAGGAACCAAAAGTTAGTACGCAAGATATGCATTAACTTAAGAAGATGAATTTAAGAATCAAACCAACTGAACCATCAATTTAGTTATATAAAGCAATAAAAAAAACATAATCTATATGGATAAACTTAAGAATCATATAGTAGGACCATCGGCTCAGTCAGTTTTGCAGTCCACCATTACATAGGTATCATAAGTAATATATAACCTTGTTCTGATTCATTACTTAATCATTCTGCATAAATATAACTAACATAATAATTCAATGCAATTGCATAATTACCTGGAATTCAGATGTTCCTTATCACACTTCAACTTGTAGGGTGCTAACTGAGATTGCCGCCTACAAATAAAAATAAAAATAAATGAAACCAGGGAGAAAGAAGTGTACTTTCACCAGGTAAACAGCTTTACAATTCTAAAAATGCCAGCGTAAATATGCTTTGGAAAAATAATAACAGTCTCATCTCAGTGTGGAAAATCTATTTTTAAGAAAACACACAAATGATTTACAAAAACAAGAGGGGTGTCAGAGGAATTCATGCATTACCTTCCACTTCTAACAATAAGATGCAGCTTATGCACAATCTCAGGGTCAGACAAAAGGGCACAAAATACTCAGTACAAGACTTGGAAAAACTAATTCCAAATTGAAAGTGTTCTTGTAGTAGGAGCAGCATATTCTCAAAATGTGGTCATTAATTGAAAAATATCAAATAAAAATATCCAAATATATAATCAAACACCAATTTTAGAATCAACAAATTAAGTAAATTCAAGAAGACGAGAATATGTGAACAGAAGACAAAAGAACATGGTATCTAGATACCTAGAATTCAATGAGAAGTTAGGTGGTAATGAAGATGAATCAGCCCGGGGAGTATCCCTAACTGAGGCTCCTCCTATTGCACTGTTATTAACTGCACTAGTGCAGCTGGGAGCATGATACCTTTGCATTTCTCCCAACTATCAGCGGCATACTGCTTCCAACATCAAATCCTAAGAAGGAATGTGAAAGCAAAACTGCACAGTGCCAAAAAATATATAAGGAAATAGAAATTAGAACCATTTAAGGCATAAGTAAAGTGACAATGAAAATAAAATTAAGAATAGATTCAAAGAGTGTGTCACCTCAAACATATAATGTACAAATCAACATCACTCTGACCTGCCAGAAAAATGAAAGTCATCAGTGCCAGTTCTAGCTCTACCATCACGTGGTTAGAGAAATCAAGTTATATAAACAGAAAGCACCAGATCACTGACGTTCAAAAAGGAAAGCAAATCTAAAAAGGGGAATATGGTTCAATTTTAGAGGTTCTAGGACACGGAGCTCAGAACATTTCTTCCATTGACTGCTTAAGAAAACATGACCCAACAAAATCAGCTGCAAAACTATGAACATTATACGATTAAGCTCAATAGTTTCGTTCTACTAAGAACAGATCCAATATATTCACGAAGCTGTTTCATACAATTAGTTTTGACAATACAAGAATTAACTTTAAGTTAGAGAAAAACATGACTACAATAAAAAATTTAAAAGCCTATACATATTCCAGTAATGATTTAAGAATTTTGAAATTAAGGTAAAACAAATCAACTCCCAGCACTTTGAAATGCTAAGCAGGGGCAAACTCAAAAGCCATGTAGCAAAACAACAGCCTTAAAGAATCAATTTGCTTTGATCTATTAAAATAAACCAAGAGAAACAACCAACACATATCAAAATTCCAAATTCAAAATGTTTCCCTCCCAGGTGACTCAATCCAGTTTACCATTAAAAAAAACACAGGATATAACTAAAAACTCTACCTTTTTGATTCAGCAATGAACCAAATCTACTGAATCAAGCAAACCCCCAAATTGAACTGAACGCAAGCTATGTTCTTTTACATGCTAAGAGATAAAAATAGAAACCAAATCATTTAGCCTAAGACTACGGGAAACACAAATTCGATGAACGATACGAGAACTAGGGTTTATGTCAGCTGAAAAGATTGACCCTTTCCTCTCTGTTTTTTGCAGATTATTGAAACTAGGGTTTTAATGGCAAATTCGTAAAATAATGTAAGGCAGACAAAGATTAAACGGGAACAATAAAACATATGAAGAAGATTGAGATTGCAAACAAATAAATGGAGCCTACCTCTGATAAAAATTAGGGATTTCGTAGCAGAAAAGGGCGAAATCTAGAGAGAGAAAGGGGATTTTAGAAGGAGGAAAGAAAAAAATAAAGGAAGGAATAGAGAGAGAAATTCGAAGGAGAGAAGGATGTGGGGCTTTGACTATTTTTTTTTTTTTTTTTTAGCTTTGGCTGATTGATGAGATGACGATTTTCCTTTTTCCAATCTTTTTTAGCTTTGGCCTTGGCCTTCTGTTTTCTCTTGCATTGCTCTCATACAATTAAAAAGAGGAGAGAAATTGGGGGCTGATGCGATCTACTCACTACAAAATTAATTTATTTTTATTATTTTTGTGTTCGTTTTCCCATTTTGCCCTTTAGTCGTTTCCGATTCCTATCAATCTCCCACGTGACGATGTGGTGATAACAGTAGGGGCTATAATGGGAAATTAATTGTTTAAAGTATTGATTAAGTGAATTTAATTGGCGTGGAGTGCTTGAGCGAGCCATACTTTTTTTTCAAACTTTGTGTTTAAAAGACCTGAACCAAACTACAAATAATAATAAACAAATAATTTTTGTTTTACAAACTCATATTTAATATGTTTGGACCCAATTTTATTTTCTAAATTCCTACCAAAGAATTAAGAGAAACAGTTCAAATGTTTATATTTCCACTACAATGGATAATAGGAAACATTAAGTAAAACATTTTTTTTATTTCTTTGTCTGATAAGAAATAAATAGAAAAAATAATTTAAATATACACTTTAGCTTAAAAATATGTACCCATGTTTATATTGTTTGCAATATTTTTTAGATAACGTAGGCTTGGAATATGCCTCCAACTACGTGTAAACGTTCCTCGCAAATAAACGTCAGACATAAAAATTAAAATATGCGCTGCGGATTTAGGATTTTATTATAGGTTTTAAGTATATTTATTTTTTCAATTTATAAATATAAGGATAATTTATTTTAGTGTAATTGAACTCAAATTTTTTTATATTGATAATAATGTATATACTAATTAAGTTTATTTATTGCAGTTTTATTATTTTTAAACTTATGATTTTGAACTTTATTTTATAGTTAATTAATATCTATTTTTTATACAATATTGAAGGTGTTGATGATGATCATATTTGAATTCATATCAAATAGATATTTAACAAGTATTTTAATCACCGCTTTATATAAGTCAAAACAATTAAATAATATTTTTTTCCTTTTTTTATATAAGTCATGCAATATTTGTCATGTTTTTGGTATTGGATAATCTCACGTAATATTTTTTTTTTTGAGACAACTTTTTTCATATTCGACTCGTTTAGTGGGTTCAAGCTTCGTGGGAAGATAAGATAGCCTCACGACAATATACAACGAAAATAATTACAAATGCTTAAGATTTAAAATTTAAATTTATATGGTGTTAATAAAATAACTTAATTGAATTAAGCTTGGAATTTAATTATTCTAACTTTTAATAAAACAATTGGATATGCATTTGTGAAGGTGTACAATATTTCTTTTCAAATTTATATTCTCGAAATTCTTTTTTTGAAATTGACTTTTTATTTTGAAACAAACGGAAATGGAGTCGCCTCTAATTTTTTTTATTAGGTGTGATCGGATCACCTCGTAATTTGATCATTTTAATAAAAGTTTAGATTTACTAAAACGATGATTTTTGGTCTACAAAATTCAAGAAATGGGTTCAGGAGTCGGTTACGCACGAGGAAGGATTAGCACCCTTGTAGCACCCAAAATTGGCACCTAATTGATTAATTGATGTCTTAGTGTCGAGAATTAAAAATTTGAAGAGAATTTAAAACATGATCCATCTTTGCATAATGTTATTTTTAATCAGTTAAATAAACCAAAACATATGTAAAAGGCCTTCTTATCTCGAGGTAACTAAAACGAAAAGGTCATATCCCGTAAGTTAGGACACGACATTTCGAATCCTCGAAAATAAGATTGCTCGTTATTTAATTACTATTTAAATTTCGTACATTTTTAGTTTTAAGAAGGATGTTAGGTTATCTAGCTTTAAAGAGAAAATCGAACCCCGTAAGTTAGGGCCCGACCTCTCGAATCTCTAAATAAGAACGTTGCCTTAGTTTTTGAAATTCCCCTTTTTATGCATCGAGTAAAAATTAATGTAACACTTAAAATGGTGTATAGTTAGTTTATTCGGGCATAGTATGAAAACGGACAAATATGTTTAAACATAGTGTATGATATAATGATAATAAAATAATGTGAAGTGGCTATGTGAGTAGAATACTAAAATGATAAATAATAAATAAAGGAATGCTATAATAATAACAATATAATTATAATAATAATAAAACACCAAATAATAACGATGGCAATAATCATATTAAATACTATTCTAATACTAATTAAATAATAAAGGAAAATTAAATAATAATAATAACAATAATACGAGTAAAAATGCACAAATAAAAGGAAATAAGAACATTATAAAATTTAGATATATAAAAAGGGTAAAGAGATAGTAAATAAAAAAACAAATAAAATAAAAAAAATCTATAAAGGCTCGACAGTAAATAAATAAGGATTAAATTGAAATTAAAATGAAATTAGAAGCCTAAATTGTAATAAAATAAATGAATAAATAAATAGATGACTAAATCAAAATTTAAATGATATTTAGAGGGATAACTTGTAAATAAAAAAACTAATAAAACAGGATAAAGGACCAAGATGAAATGCGCGAAAAGAAATAGGGACTAAATGAGAAAATATCTCAAACACTATTAAACGCACTGTTCCTTTGGCAAATCAGGGGACTAAATTAAAAATAAAATTAAATTAAATAGTTCAATCTAAAAATAAAAAAAATAAAGGAATTAGGACCATATTAAAAAAGGTCGAAAGGCGAGAGGACTAAAGCTACAAATTCCCCCTTTTTAAAAACGCGCGGATCCTAAGGGTGGTTCGGGTCGACTAAAATGACTATCGTTTTAGGTACCCATGGACCATTTTGAAAATAAAATGAAATTAAATGGTCAAATAAAAAAAATAAAAGAAGACTAAATTGAAACAAGCCACAAAAGCGGAAGGACCAAAGGCGCAAATAGATCATTTTGCAAAAACACTGGGATTCCAAGGGATCCGGCTTGGGTCTCGAGTTGAGCGTCAAAACGATGTCGTTTCGGGACTTACAAACACTGGCTAAAATGACATCGTTTAGCCCCACCTATATAAGCCAAAAAAATCTTTAAAAAAACATTATGTTTAGGTTTTAAATTTTTTTTAGAGTTCCTTTCTTCCTCTTCTTCTTTTTTTTTTTTCAGTTTTTCCATGTCCGACGAGCCCACACGATGGTCACTAGTCGCCAGCAACGAGCTCCGCTGTTCTTGATGGCCAGAAAATACAAAACGCCCCTTTTATTGTCGTTTCGGCTCCTTAAGCCTAAATCTGGTATCGATGTTTCCCAAAAACCCGTCGAAGGTCGCAAAAATTGCGAAGAACCCTTCGATTTCTGGGTCACCTTTCATCGGAGGTGACAACCTCAGACGCTCACGGTGGTGGAACACGGATCGACAAGTAACCCTTTCTTTTTTGTTTATGTTTTCTATATAAAAAAATAGATTAAAAAAAATAAAATCACCTTCGAAATTTTGTATTTTGTTTCATTGACTGTTACATGTATATATATATTTCTTTGTTTGAAAAAATTACATGTTGTTGATGGCTTTTATAGCTGATTATACACTATTGTTTTTCACTGTTTTTATATCGTTTTTATTTTCCTATTTCTATGCACGTTTTTGTCCTTGTGTTTCTCTTTTTTTGCAGGTGTCAGTGGGGTCAACGGTGGAGATGGAAAGAGGACCCTTGCTATTTTGGTGCAATGGAGGCAGGGGCGTCAGACCTCGGGTGACGAAGGGGGTCTTGGGTGGTGTGCCTTCGAAGGAGGAGTGGCGCCAGAAACCCTAAGGTTTCTAGCATTCTGAAAAGTTCTAGGTTTTTTGGCCAGGTTATTGGTTTGGTGTTTTCCTTTTTTAATTCGAGCTTGTAATTTGGGCTGACATGTTTTATAATTGGACTTTTGATTTGTTTTTTTATTTTATTTATTTGGTTTCTGTTTGGGCCCGGGCTAAATTGAACCTCTACACATATATTCCCCTTATTCGTATCTACAATTCAGAAGAAATCCATGCAAATTGATTGATAGCAAGGAAACTATGGTTTCATTCCAATTTTTTTATAATTTATATGATAGAATAATAGGAAATTATTTATTGAGATAATTGCATTGTACATTCACTAATAATGACTCTCATTTAAAAATTGGTACTAAATTTTAAAATAATCTGATTACATATTCAAACTATCAATACTATATCAATTAGATTATTTCATTATTAAAACTGTTAATTTAGCCATTAAATAACACATTAAAGGCCATTTTAGCATTGCTTTTAAAAAACACTTTTAAAATAAAAGCACAGCTAAACAATATATTTTTGAACTTTTTAAATATGTTATTGAAAAAAAAAACTTTGCAAAGAGACTTTTTTTTTTTTTGTCAAAAGCAAAAGCAAAAAATCTTAACTTTTGATCAAAAATATTTTTTTAGTCCAAAAATATTTCTGAGAATAAATGTTAAACTGGTCCTAAATCTAATGTAACTAAATTTAAAATAAAAATTTTAAAGAAATAAAATGTTGCCACATAAAAAAAACTCAAAACAAATTAAAATTAATTTTTTTAAATTAAATTAATAATTTTAATAAAAATCTAATTGATATAACCTCAATAATATTAGAATAATTAATATTTAAAATTATCGAAATATTTGATTCAATTAACTCTTATTTATTTGCCAAGAAGCTGTAGGAGCCAAACATAGTTTCAATACCAATAAGTTGAGTGCCAGTTTGTCCAACCATGTCCCTGCAAGTCTATCATCGATGAAGATAAATTTCTTGCCAGATCTGTAGAATATATTGTAAATTTGTTAAGCTTGTTTGGTAAGTTAAGGTAAAAAAATGTTGCTGACTTTCATTGGTTATTGGGTGGACCAGTAATGGAAGAAACTATAATTAATGCTAAAGAACTTTTGAGCCGATCAGGTAATAGCTCTGTTGCATCTCATTGACAACAGCTCCATTCTCCACTCCAACATTACCTTCCCATCAGTTTAGCTTTTACTCCGAGTGAATCAACAAACTACATTTCCATCATAACTCTGTAGGGGAAAATCACCAACTATTTTGTCAAATGCTCGTGATACAAAAAAGTTCATGAAAAAAACATTCCACATAGTAATTCGACTTGACTTGGAAATTCAAAACCAGTAATGAAGTATAATAAGTGTCACACTTATTGGTATGCTAATAAATAAGCACGTAAAAAACAACAAAAAGATGTTAACACAATTCAAATATCATTGTATTCAAGTAAATTCCCCACTTACCTTTTCTTACCCAAAGTAGAAACAAATAACTCAAAAAGGTAAAAAAAAGAAGAAGGGTAAACTATCAAACTAGTTACTTTTTTTTTTTACCTCGTATTATATTTTAGTCACTTATGTTTAAAATGTTACGTTTTAGTCATTTACGTTATCGCGTTATAACATTTTAGTCACTGAACTGTTAATTTTCATTAACAGTATAATGGTAAACTGACGTGGCACGTTAAGTCATCATTTCAAACAAAAAAATTAGGTTAATTTATACAATTGATCCCTATACTTTTTTTTCAGTTTGAGCAATTTTTTTTCTTAAATGTTTTTGTAACTTTCATTTTTTCTTTATTTTCTCTCTTTTGCTTTTCCCTCTATTTTCCTCCCTCAAATTTTTTAATGTAGTTTTTTTTATGTTTTCAATTTGTTAAAACTAGTCCCTATATTTTTATTTTTTTGAACAATTTAAATTTTTCGAGTGAGGTGAACTTGTGGATTAGTTTTAACAAATAGAAAATATAGAAAAACTACATTAAAAGAAATAAAGAAGGGAGGAAAGCAAAGGGAGAAGCAAAAGAGAATGAAAAAAAAATAAAAGTTAAAATAACATGAAATAAAAAATTTAAATTGCTCGAAATAAAAAAAAAAGGACCAATTGTAAAATTTAACCTAAAATTTTCGTTTGAAATAATGATTTAACGTGCCGTGTTAGCTTGCCGTTAATGACTCAGTGATTAAAATGTTACAACACGATAACGTAAATGACTAAAACGTAATATTTCAAACATAAATAAATAAAATATAAACTAAAGCAAATAAAAAGTGACTATTTTAATAAATTACTAAAAAAATTTACAAAAAATGTACCTTGTGAGTTTGATAGTTTACTCTCTTGCACCAATCCCATGAGTACATTGCCTATAAATAGGCTTTCAAGATTTTGATGTTAAGCAAGAGATAAGTGGGGAAAATATAAAATTTACTTGTTGATTTTTATTGGTTTTAATAATTTTACATAACAGTCAAATAAGTAAAACAAACAAAATAATATAACATTATCTAATAATATGCCAAATATACTTAACAATATATCAATAATTCATTCTTTATTTTGTTAAAAAAAATCTGAAAATTTTCTCTCTGGTCAAACACAACTTTGAAGGGTAAAAACTAGATATCTAGTATTTCCTAAAAATACGAACCCTTAACAATTTCAAAGTTTTGAATCATTTATCTTTTTATTGTTTTGTTCACAAACAAAAAACGAATCGTTAAGATGAAAACAAGATCTTAGTATGAAGAGGCAGAACAGAGATGAAGCTAAAATCGCAAGCTTTGTTGAGATTCAACTTCAATCCCACCCAAAATCGTGAATATTAGGGAACGCTATGTTGTTTGGATCCGGACTTTGGAGCATGTTGTATCCATAAGCCCAACTTAGGCCTTCTTAACATTTCTTCGGCCCACAACATTGAGGTGAATCAAATAGTCACCGTAAGATCTGGTTAAATTAGATCAAATTAATTTATATTTTAATTTTTTTTTCTTTTTTATTCAACTTATTTTAGAGTTTTATGATTAGAAATATAAGTTTTAATTACTCCTAGTAAGAGCTGTTTTAGAAAAAAAATATTTTATGGATATTTTCCGCTAGTAGCGGAGGGTAGTGGAGATTGAGGGGTTATGGTTTTTTTAAAATAATAATTTTTTTATTTATATATTTTTATAATTTATAAAATTTTAAATTAGTAATAGTAAAATTATACTTTGACCTTTCAAGAATGATAAGAAATTAATTTAGCCCTTTAAAAATTATAAAAATATAAGCTATTAAAATGATAAAATTATATTTTTACTATTGTAAAAACAATTTAATTCCGATCTGCTCAAAATTTCAAGTTCTGCCACTGCTTCCCACCACATCATTCATGATCCCTTTTTAATTATTTAATGATATTTTAGTAATTTTTTTATATCATTGATACATAATTTTGATAATTTTTTTTATGTTTAGGGATTAGAATTCGGGATTTGAAGTTTAAGATTTAAAGTTCAAAGTTTTAGGATTTAAATTTAAGGTTTAGAGTTTAAAATAAAAAAAATTATTAAAATTATGTCTCAATTAAATAAAAATTTATTAAAATATTATTAAATAATTAAAAAAGAGACAATAAATAATATAATGGAAATGATCTATAAAATAATTTTATTGGATAGTTTTAAATCATTAAATTTTTATGATTAAATAAAATTAAATTAAAAATGGAATTTAACTCAAAATTCACGTGCAGCAGCGGTATATTACCTTTATTTATTTAGAAAGAAGGGTAAGAGATGGGCTTTAATGAGTTGTAGATGCGGCCCACAGGTATCACGTCAAAAAGCAGTGGGTGAAATAATTGTTGTACTATCGACCTAAACTCTGAACCCAGTCATGTCTTGAATATTTTTGAACCTACTAAGTGATACTATCACTGAGAACAAGAATCTTTACGCTTTTTATACTTTTTTTCTGCGATACTTACACTCGTTATGAGTACGTATTTACTGTACACTCAGTTGAAAGAAATAAATTATGCTTCAAAACAAATAATAATTCAATGATAAGATGTGCATTCATATATGGGAATTAATATTATTTTTAATATATAAAAAATTAGTATAGCTTTAATAATCATATGGAAACCCCACTTTTCATTTTTGAGTGGCACTTTCTTTGTAAATGCTCCGTAACTTCCTAGTCATCTCGAAGACACCGAAAGAGGAAAAAAAAGTCAAATTTACTATCAATTACTATATTATGTGTAAATTGTATATTTTAATCCCTATATTTTAATTTATTCATACTTAATTTTTATACTTTTTGAATTTTAAAATTCAGTCCTAATTAATTAAATGAACGTTAAATTAGTAAAGTTATTGATATTTTTAGATTCTTATTCGTCAGGTGATCATCTTTTTTAAGAATAGCTTAGGTTCAAATCACAATTGTACTAATATTTACAATTAACAATTATAGTTTAACGAAGGATTAAAATTTTAAAATTAAAAATGACAAATAAGATAACAAAGATTAAATCTACAACTTAGCATGATAAAGGATTAATAATAAATTTTGGTTTTATAAAAATTTAAATTATTCTAAATTTTAAAAAATAAAACATTAAATTCAATTAAATTAAAATATAAAGATTAATTTCATAACTTACCCCTAAGAAATTGAGAGCTTAAGTTGATAAAAAAAAGAAGACAAAATAAGTGATGCAACATTTAAAGAGGAAAGGAATAGGAATTAGCCTGTGCAACCAATAGTCACTTTAAAATATACTTGTATTATTTTCATCACTCTAATTTTTTTTTTTAAATTTAGGGTGAGTTTGAATGGGCGGTGCGTTTACCTGCAGTTAGTGTAAAAATAGGGTGGCGGTGAGATTAGATACTGTAGCGATACTGTAGCGTGAGACAAAAAGTAAGCTAAACGCACCGCACCGCACCGCCGTCCCAAACCCACCCTTAGTCACATAAAATAAGATAACTGTGAGAGTTAATTATTACTATTAGAATTTTTGTTTTCTTTTAACGGATTGTTCACACGACACATTAACCCTTTGAATGATTGACATGTTATATTTTTTGTTAACTTTTGACTAAAGTTCAAAGAATTCTCTAAAATTTTAGATTAATGATAAAGAAAATTCCTAAACGAAAATTTTAATGTTAGTGATTAATTTACACCATTATGTTATTTAAAATAATTAAGTGAGCCTAAAGTCTAAGGGTGTAGTTTATAAAAAAAATTAAATACTAAAAGTCAGTGGATCCCTAACCAAAAGCAGACAAAAGATATTTGCTTATTTTCCTGCAATACATAAAAATAAGGGTAAATTGTAAAAATAGTCAATTTTATTTGGTTTAGGTTACATTTTAGTCACTTATGTTTAAAATGTTACGTTTTAGTCACTTATGTTATTATTTTGTTACGAATTGATCACTCTTCTGTTAAGTTCCATTATCTCCCTAACCGTAATCTTACATGGCAGTCCAACTAGATTTTAAGTGCCAACTTGAATTTCTAAATGGGATAAGAATAGATTTTTAATTAAATAAATTTAATTAATTAAAAATTTTAAACCCTAAATATTAGTTATTCACATACAAAAACAAAAGAGATGAACGATTTTTTCAACTATAAGTAGGGTTTAAAATTTTTAATTAATTAAATTTATTTAATTAAAAATCTATTCTCATCCCATTTGGAAATCTAAGTTGACACTTAATATCTAGTTGGACTGTAATGTAAGATTACGGTTAAGAAGATAACGGAACTTAACAGAAGAGTGATCACTTCGTAACAAAATAATAACATAAGTGACTAAAACGTAATATTTCAAACATAAGTGACTAAAATATAACCTGAGTCAAATAAAATTGACTATTTTTATAGTTTACCCTAAAAATAAATATTTTAATTAAAATCCGATGAATCACAGCCCTTTGATCAATAGCACTTAAGTCCTAAGGCAAAGAATCTTGTCTTTTTCCTTTTCTCAACAGGGGCAGTGTGGTTTATACCTTTGTAAGCTTGCCATTAAAGTCTCTTCCCAATAGCAAATAAAAACTTGCCTTTAGCAGTCTGCCTCATAACTTTGAAATCAAGTGATCAGTTTAGTGGGAAAAATAGAGAGATCACTGAATAAAACTTGTAATGGATCAAATGACTGATACTGCTGAAACCATATATGTTGCAGTTGGAAAAGCTGTAGAAGAAAGTAAGCACACTCTGTTATGGGCATTGCAGAATCTTTGTCCCACAAAAGTTTGCATTCTTCATGTTCATCAACCTGCTAGTTCATTCAACTCGAGTAAGCTCTGCTCAGTGCTAGTAGTGATCTCAATTGGGTTACTTCTTTGAAATATGTGAATATTTTGATTTTTTTTCCTTGGTATTTAGGTCGTATGAATTTTACAGCAAGCAGGCTTCGCCAACAGGAAATTGGGAAGAAGATTCTAGCTAGGATCATGAACGATTACCTTCTAATTTGTGGTCAAAAAAGTGTAAATATAATTTCCTTCTTTTTTTTTAGGAACTGGTTAAAAATGAAGGAAAATATTTTCTAATTTTGGCCTTGGTTATGATGTGTTTGATGTAGGTAGAAGCGGCAAAACTAAATATAGAGATGGATGATGCTGGAAAGGGGATTGTTGAGCTAATTCGTGATCAAAGTATCAAGAAACTTGTCATGGGAGCAGCAGCTGACAAGCATTTTTCAGAGTACTAATTAACTTCTCACTCTAATTTCACTATTTATTCATTCTTTTTTATGCTTATAATTTCTGAAAACTGTTGCTGTTTTACAACTATGCTAATGACTCTATATGTTCTGAACCCATGAAATGAAGGAATGGCATGCAAGTTACTTAATATGTCCTTAATATTGCAGGGGCATGACTGATCTCAAATCTGAAAAAGCTCAATATGTGGACCTACATGCGCCATCTTCCTGCAAAATTTGGTTCATTTGTGGGGGACAACTCGTCCATCGAAGGTGTGCTAGCTAACAGTCTTATTAATCTGTTCTGAAGTTTCAGCATACTTGTTTAACCGATGATTTACTGTAGGTCACTTGTTGAAAATGGACAATCAAACCTGAGCAGCTCTGCGTCAAGTTCTAGTTATTGGACAGGCTCTAACAAAGTGGCTAGCAGTTCTGACCCATCTGTGTCTGGGACACTAGGGGAGGGTCCAGACTGGCTTGAGTTCAATGTACTATTCGACTTCCACGAGGATCTTTATTATTTATCAATGCCTGAAATTTAAAAGCTTACATTAGGGGACCAGATATAGACATCAAGCATTTGTCAAATTCTTTAAGCTTCTCAGTGAAATCCTGTCTATGATTTATGAATTTTGACAGGAAAAAAGCGGTGATGATAAAGTCTTTGAAAATCTAGAACAAGCCCTATTCACTGCTGAAAAATCAAATCAAGAAGCATTTGAGGAGTTGGACCGGCGTCTGAAAGCTGAAAAGGATGCTCTCAATGCTGTAGTAAGCCAGGTAATGTCCCCTTTCTTTATTTTGCTCTCTTTTCCTCTCTTTCTGTGTGTGTATGTATATTTGCCTCAGACTTATAGAACTATAGTTACATAATTGTTGGAGGGAAACATGTTTCTACTGATATAAGTTAGGCCTTTTGGTGTTCAACTTCTTGTATTCTTTGACATTGTCCATGTTTTTGTTTTGTCTTCAATAGAAATGACCTAATGATTTTCCTACGTAGACTGCACTAATGTTTGTAGGGAACAATGGATACAATGAAGTAAGTATTTCATGTAACTGCTTATTCTGTTTATTTTGATTGATATGTATTGTATCAAGTTTGGCCGGAAGTTCCAAATGTCTGATTTCTGCCCCAAGATTTGGTATTTTCAGAGACTTTAAACCTGCTTTCATTATTCCTACAACTTTATAATGACAGCCATTACTGACTTGTAGGCAAATGAAATGAAAAGTTCATACATTGGAGAGTTAAGATGCAGGAAGGAAATTGAAGCAATGCTTAGAAAACAGAACGAGGAGCTTGAACAAGTCACGCAGCAAAGAGATCAAGCACGCAAAATCGCCAGAACTCATAAGTTATTATTGGAGAGTCAAGGTGCCAAATCCGATCATGTTAAAGTATTGGAAGCTAAGTTATCATCTGCAATGGAGCAGTTACAAGTTTACCAGAGAGAACGAGATGATTTGCGGACAAAGCTCGAAAGTACTTGCAATTCAATTGAAGATCATTCAACAAAACAGGAAGAAGGGAGTTCTAACGTGCATATGCAGCAATTCTTCTCAGAGTTCTCTGTTGCTGAAATCCATGATGCAACTGAGGACTTTGACCCTTCTTTCAAGATTGCAGACGGAGCATTTGGGAGCGTTTATAGATGTACACTTCGTCACACTGAAGTGGCTATAAAAGTGCTCCATCAAAATAGCTTACAAGGGCCCTTGGAATTTCAGAAGGAGGTAAGCTTAAACTGAAACTTTTCGAGTCACTCAATATACATACATATATATTTTTTTCAGGTTGGCATTTTTAAGAAAATAGATTTTACCATAGAGAAAAAATTGAGGTGAGTGTGCTGTATACATTTCAGGTTGATATTTTGAGTAAGCTGAGGCATCCAAATCTGGTCACACTAATTGGAGTCTGCCCCGAAATATGGGCTCTCATCAATGAATATCTTCCAAATGGTAGCCTTGAAGATCGTTTGAGCCCCAGCGATAATACTCCCCCATTGTCATGGCAAACTCGAATTCATATTGCTACTGAGATATGTTCTGCCCTTATCTTCCTACATTCCTCTAAGCCTCAAAGGATAGTTCATGGCAACTTAAAACCAGGGAATATACTCCTTGATACCAACTTCGGCTGCAAACTTAGCGACTTCGGAGTCTGCCATGTGCTTTCTTCTCTCGAGAATTCAAACAATATGACTGATATAAGCCGCAAATTTCCTTATCTGGATCCTCAGTTTCTTAACACAAGAACATTGACTCCTAGTTCTGATATATATTCATTTGGCATTATATTACTACAGTTGATTACTGGGAGACCGCCCTTGAGTATAATAGAGGACGTCCAACATGCAGTAAATGGAAAGCGTCTTAATGATTTATTGGATCCGTCAGCTGGAGACTGGTCATATGTAGAAGCTGAGCAATTGACTCGCTTGGCTTTGAGATGCTGTGATACTAACCGAAGCCGTCGACCAGACCTTGCTTCAGAGGTGTATAAGGTGCTTGAACCGATTAGAAATACTATTGGACCCTTATCAACATTCCATGCAGGGTCTGAAGAGCTTCGTCAGCCTCCTGATTCTTTCTTTTGTCCCATTTCAAAGGTTAGCTTCCATCAGTACGAATGGCACTTTTATCAGTTACCAGAATCAAGTATTGCAAATCAACATCGTCTCAACATATCCCTTCCTGTCAAATGCTAGATTCTGGATGTAGAAGGGTATTCTAAACCTACATAGTATGATTGGTTTGCTTATGTTTGCAGGAAATCATGACGGACCCACATGTGGCGGCCGATGGATTCACCTATGAGTTAAGACAGATACGGAGATGGCTGGATGGTGGGCACAACACCTCTCCTTGCACGAATATTCCACTTGCTCATCGCAATCTCATCCCTAATCATGCACTTCGTTCCGCAATCTTAGAGTGGTAGAAGCAGCATCACCACCATTAACGTTGTTCCTTATTCCAGGAACATATTTGATCAGTTTCCTACTATTTTTCCCCATAGCCCATGTTGTGCTTTTCTTTCTATGTAGTATCATTTAAGTTGGAACCTTCATGTCGTTGCTTGTTTAAATAGGATATGTACAGTATTAACCTATAAATATTATCTGTATATATGCATATGTCTGTGTAAGGATGGATGATTTTCCTTAAATTTACATTAAATTTATAATATTTATATTTGTTTGGTCTTATACTTGTTTTAATAGGATACTCCCCTTGGCAAGTATCCACGTGTCTTTCCATAGCATTCGCTGGTAATTGCATCGCAAATTTTGCTTTCTTTTTTTCTCAGAGAAATGTAGAAACACAACGTTCACAGGGATCATGTTCACACAGGATTGTAGTAAGTAAAGCTTCAAGGAGATTAGCTGAACTAGCTTCAAACTAGTCTGTTTTACTGGTTAATTTCTAAACGTGTTGCAATAACTATACTGCAAATATTACATTTGTAGCTTCTCTACAACCTAAAAGAGCAAAAAGGTTTATCAACTGGCACACATTTGAGGTACTTAATTGTACAGGGTTTTATTACCATTATTCTCTCTGTTCTAAGGGCTGAAGTTGGACATGCGGGCAAGGCCTTTCCGGTTCTCCTCTTGTCCAGAGAGTTTTGAGATCACCTCTCTTTTTCCCCAATGTAATAAATGTCCCTGCACCCAAAACAAGAGATGCGTCGTAAGAGATATTTAAGTGGAAGAAAACATTTCATCTGGGGTTTACGAGGAAAGCATAGCATGTTACTACAACCAAACTACTTTTAATCGCATTGCTACTTACCAAGAATGAAAGGAACAATGTAAAGCAACGCAGGTTGGCCGTGTCCATCCATCAAGTTCAAGGCCACATACGTGACTAGAAGACCTGTTGAATTATTTTAAACGGATATAGAAATAATGAGTGGATGGTCCTTGTGTTGCAAGGCAGGAGACAAGGAAAATAAAACTGCTGAGAAATATAGTCCTATCACATTATTTTGGGACAGGTAAAATCCGTACAATATCATTTTCTCCCCCTTTCAATTAAGGGGATTATTAAATTTAGGGAAGATAACCTCTGCAAGTCAGGATCAAAATAATTATTACTACAACTTAGCAGTAAAGGGCTTGAGCCTCAACAAACAGAGTAAAATTCAAGCTTGTCTAAGTTCCCTCATACAGCCCACCTATGAACAGGTTGGTTCTGCAGACAAAATTTCTCATACCTAAACCATAAGCAGTCATTGCCCATATGAAGTACCCTGCTCGAAGAGTCTTTTTCGTCAGCCAATCATATCTGCAAAAGTAATCGACATTATCAGTCAATGAGCACTGAATAGACCAAACATAATAACCCGTCTCATTGTTGGAACAAATCCACACACCATAACATTTCAATGAAGATAAGAGTGTTCTTGAAACAAATAGCACATTCATAAGCTAAATTGACATAATTCCTGGACTTATTGATGTAATTATTGTAAATATGGCCTATTAACAAATTACAGCATCATGTTTTGGTCTTCGGTTATAAGGTCTTAAACTATATAAAAGCATAAAGAATCAACAAAAGTAACAAAGACCAAAACTAATTCATTGATCCAGGCATAGATGTCACCAAAAAAGTTACTTATGGCTCCAATGTACCTTAGTGAAAATGCCACAAGCAGTCCAGGTAAGATTATGTCTCCAAATCCAATAACACTGTAGCCACCCCAAGGATCATAGATCCGGGGAATTTTTAGTAGCATTGGTATGCCATCCTCTCCACTTTTATCACCACGAGCTACCTATAATAGAAGGAAAATAGGGGAAAAAGGAAGTAACATCATTCCCTCAATGGTCAAAATGGTTTACAGAAACCAGAATTCAATGGTGAAAATATAATATTATAATCACTTACCACTATCATCACGCTCTCATGAAACCACCATTTGGAAACGAACACCCAGAAGATATCATACAAGAAAGCACAACCCAGAAGAACTGTTCCAACCTGATTCAACAAAATTCACGACTAAAGAACATCAAAAGTTTTTGCAACAATTCTATTCTCATATGTAAACTAGCTACATGCATATACTATATGCATGCATCTCTAAGCAGTACGCGGAAAAAGGCAAGTAATAAAGATACTCACCTTGAGATTTGGCACACGAACAATCTGAAGGACTGTGATTATAAGTGCAATACCCTGATTGAGAAGGCAACAGAGGAGGTTCATATATCATCAGTTCACCATGATAAGAGTGTAAATCAGACTAATTTCTGAGTACATTAATTTTCAATGAGAACAAGAAGTCACTACAAGCAAATGGACACATTAGATACAATATAATCACCTGACAAATCCAGTAACTAAGAAAGGTAACAATAACATAAGATACTAGAAAAGTTGGTCTTACAAGAATATCTTGACCTATCCAGGCAAAGGAGATACGACGATACACTGCCCAAACAACAGCAAATGTAATGCAAAAGGGACAGACAGCCAGTGTCAGATGCGAAACAGCTCCAAAGAAGGGTACTTTAATAAATGATTCTGCAAAGCGTTGAAAACACCTGAAACTATATATATCCGGCAGTCAGTGTCATACACGATCCAACTTGTTCATTAAAACTTAGAAAGAAATGCATGTATTCTATTAATACATCTGTTTTTCAAAAAATAGGGAGTTAGTTACTGATTTCTTTTTCCACATTTCTGAGAGATTAGTTACTGATTTCTTTTTCCACATTTCTGAGAGACTTTGGTTTTAGTTATGTTCAGTTACAGTCATGTTTAAACATTAAAAAAAAGCAATGTCAGAGGAATATGCATACCATGATAACAAAGTCACCAAGCACGTTTGCAAGCCCTGGAAGCATAAAGGGATATCTGGGATCAGCATTCATCTCAAAAGTCTTCCCCTACCCCACCCGCAACCCTTTGTCCTTTCTATCAGGCCTTATTGCAAGTAAATGTCAGAAAAAGGTAACAAAGCATACAAATATGGCATCTCATTAAGAAACTTGTGAACTACCAATAAAACAAATGGAGTAAATAAGCCACAATGAAATAAGCATAAAAATATATGAAGACAAGCGCACCTCTACTCCACCGATGCAAAACAGAACCACAAGAACCTCAACAAACCAGAATGACATAAGCTTGTAGAGCATGACCAAGAAACATGAAGCAGCCACAACAAAGAGAATTGCTGACATTGTATTTATGTCAACAAAACCACTAGAACCTGCACCTCTAACTTCTAGAATTTCTTCTGATGCATCCTGTGCATACAACATTAATCAACATAATACTGTGATGAATGATTGAATTAAAAAAAAAGAAAAACTGTTGCTATATGTACTAGATCAGAGTTTAACAAAGAATGCATAAAATTTGCCATTAAGGAAATGAAGTGACCTTTAGCAGCTTGTCTTGCTCAATAGCAACTTCTCTAGCAGTCCAAGCAGACCAATAAGAAGCACACAAAATGGTACCAACAGCCATTAACCACAAAAACACTTCAGCAATATCAACTGCTGGTCGCTTGGGAGAGTAAAGTGCAACAGAAACTACATTGAGATAAAAAGGTGCATAAGATTTTAAAATCCATTCTGCCACGATGCCATAAGAGGTATTATGGAGAAAAGAAAAACATCAGATGAGAGTATATTTCCAGAACAACCAAGTGGAAGGACAAACTAGGACATTGACATAAAGGAAATGTGGAAACTCTTACCCATGGTGTTGTTACTTATATATTTCTCCAAACGTGAACCGGCATCTTGAGGGAGCATAAGAGCTGGTATTTTTATATCTACATCAGCATCAGATTCACAAACCATCTTGAAAAGCTCTGCATAATAAGATTAAAAATTTTCCAATCACAGTTGAAGTAGATTTATTAATTTTCATGATGATGGATACAGTTGAAAAAATAAAAAGATAGCTAAAATGAATGCCTACAAAATTTCTTCAACTTTCTAACTTGAAGTAAGAATCTTTTCATTTATTGTGCAAAAAAAAAAAAAAAAAAGAAGAAAAAGGACTTTTATTTTTGTTCACAAAGGATCCAACATACCTGTTTGGTTGTTTATTATGAGGATGGCAGAAGCACCGGCTTCTTCAGCAACATTTGCTTTCATTGTGAAACTACAGTTACCTCGATGCACCAGAATAACCTCCCCTGTAAGCTACCAACAGAGAAGATATTCAAGATTATGAATGACTTAAGGAACAAGTTTAAGGGAAACTGATCAGATGAAAGAACATGAACGCCAGAAAGAATATATCTAAGAGTCAAATTGGATGAATACATTGTAAAAAATATTAGAATTAGAAAACCTGATTCCTAGGTTTGCTGCAACAATCAGGAGGATCTGCAAGTGCAAGCCTGGTATGGTTTGCATGTTTTTCTTTTGACTCCAAAGTAGGTCCAAAACGAGCACCAACACCAACATATTCGTTGTCTTCTAAACCATTAATCCATGTCGGGACTTTTACCTATGAAACAAACATATTAAATCAACTCTAATCTGCAAAGGCCATATATTACTTTGAAAAAGATGTAATAAAAAACAGGGATAAAGCAACATTTAGCCCATAAATTTAGCAACTTTTACACCTTGGTTCGTGAAATTTTTTGGTCCACATTACTCCCAGAATTTAACAGCTTTTCTCAATTTGGTCCCTGAACTTAGATTCTGTTAAGGGACGACATGGTACTCTAAGATTGTGCCACATCATCACCTAAAAAAATTTTCAAAGAAAAAAGTTCTTCATAATTTTTTAAAGATTATAATATATATAATTTTCAAATGATGATGTGGCAAACCTCATAATCTCACGCCATCAGCTTATCCAATCCAAGTTCAAGTGCCATATTGAAGTTCACGTGCCAAATTCCGGGACTAATGTGGATAAAAAAAGTTCAAAGACCAAATTGGGAGAAGTTACCGAATTAAGGGACGAAATGTTGCTTTATTACTAAAGAATCTGATGCAACAAAGAAATAAAGATTCCAACATACAAGCACCGTTTCTAACTCAATTTTCAAAGGGCAGAAAAGAAGTAAGAAAATCTGCTATTAAGTCCAAAATTTAGAAACAGAAGAAGAACTAAAACCACAAAAGAGAGGGGGGGGGGGGAAGAGAGCCCATGTTTATAATCCCATCAGGATCAAAACCACAAAAATAAGTCTAAAAAAAAAATTGTCACCATGATCTCAGCAGTCAAACAGGAAGAACTAAAAGACAAGGTCAAAAATTGAAGTAGTTAAATCCTAAAAATAAACAATTAAACTAATTATAGATACTAAGGAACATCTTAAATCAAACATCAAGTACAAGAGCAAAAGTCAAGATTCTTTCATCATTCATCCATTTTCACAGCAACCAAATAGACACCAAGTAAAAAAGCAAAAAAAAAAAAAAGAGAAAAGAGGGGAAAGTTCAGGAATTTCGTAAGAATACCAGAACAAAATTATTAGCACAACCAGGCCTCTTCGGAGCAACGTCGTCTTGATGAACAATATCCCCAGCTAAACCCAACCCAGCACTCGAAACTACTATTAAAACTACTATTAATACGCCTCTATTTATTTCCATATTTGGAAATAATTACCTTTAAGAAACGGACTCTAGGGTTTTTCTTTCTTTCTTCAAGAGAAAAAATAAAAAAGGTGAAAGAAGATGGAAGCAGGGAAAAAGAAGAAAAATATCACTTTTTTTTGTCGTTTGAAGTTCGGAACATGAAAGAAACGCCGTGTGATTGCATTTGGTTTGCCTCTTACTCTTTTACTGTGTGGTTGACGCTCTAGCTCTGCGTCTGCACCTCACGCTATTCCTATCTTGGGGAAGACTTGGTCTATGTTGCAAGGAAAAAAACAAAATCTATAGTTTTATTTTTATACAAATGAAGTAATTAGTATCCCAACCCAAATCTTAGTCTAAATTGTAATTGTAGTTATTATTTTATCATAACTTCACTTGTTAATTAAAGTAAGCTATCAATCATTGTCTACTTACTTGTGTTCAAACTAATAACTACTGTAGTTTAATCAATTCATAAATAAATAAACCAGTTATTTTAATGGGAATAATATTATTCAAAAATATATATATATATCATTATTTATAGACACTAATTGAAATCATTTCATTATTAATTTATATTTTTTTATTTAATGCATTAGTATGTTTGAAAAATCTATTGTTTACATTTTTCTAATTATTATTTTTATTATCATATTGTTAGTATAAATAATAGCTTACAATATAGAGTAATCGAAAAGATTAAACATAAATATCTTTAATTATTACTTGTATCAAATATTAAAATTTAAATGTTGTGACACCATTGACGAGCATGTCAAACTATTGACAAATATGTCAAATTTAACTATATAAAAAATTAAAATCGCTAAAATCTTCAAAACACCTAAAAACTTCACTAGATAAAATATTTTTATTTTTTATTTTTCGGTACTTAAAAAGACTTTAAACTTAATTGATATTTATAATAGTAATTCTTCATAAAAAATTACCAACTAAATTATCTACTATCACACAAACAAATGTGTGAAATGAAAGTAATGGGCAGCAAAACGTGAGGTGATTCCCACAAACCAAAAGCAGTTCTAACACATATTGATTATTTTTTTGGAATAATATTTATATCTTAATTCACTAATTGCGCTACAAAAAACATAAAAATGGTTGGAAGTTTTTTTTTTTTTTTTTAAGTCAACTGACATTTATTTTCGATTTTGGAATAGATTCATTTCCATTGTTAGCTCACCAAACAGGCCCTTTGGCGGTGGGGGTGTAAAATAGTTGGAATAGGGAGAGCGCGTGGGACAAACAGACATACAGACACTATGTAATCAAAGTTCAAAGGTTACCGGCTACTGTCTGAACTGGTTGAAGGTTTCCGTATAGACCGTACAGATAAGACGGCATAATAATAAATAATTACGTGGATCTGGATCAGGTAATACCAGCCTCACTGATTTCTCGCTACATTTTACCTGATTATTGGTTGTATCCATTTCCAGCCAATGAAAACAAAACACGCGTCTATAGAGATGCTTGACACTGCAAAAGGACGGGCCCTCACATGGATACCCGGTCAGTTATGGCAGCCTATTCTTTTTAATGGTGGATCACACGTGTGGCAAATGGCACAAGTGTCGACCAGCCCACCTGTTCAATCTGTTTGAGAAAACTTCAGCTAGGATTTTCTTATCAAGAAATCGTTGAAAACATACTCACATTCGCGTCGTCTTTATAATTTTATTTAGAATATTACTTTTCTTTTCATGCCTCTGTATTTCAAATTATGTTTTTATTTTTTTTCCTTTTCATATTGTCTAATATTATATATAAATCAAGTTTAATCGATCTTCTTTGGCACAGATCAAAATCGTTTCCAAAATGAAACAAAATACTTATAGTGCATCGCCCCAAAAACCATTTTATAATTGAGTACGGAATAATTAATACATAATATTCTGTTCATTTTGAAAAGTTGGAATCTTTTATCTCAAATACAAAAGAATACGTATATGTATACTATTAGAACTTTCGTCTTGAAAGGACATTTCAAATCGTGGTGGGCAAATGACCCAAGAAAACCCAGTCAGTGCTCGGTTATGATTTTTATGAGATGTTGGGTCCAATCCACCAGAACAAACTTTGGGTCCTAGCAACAAGCCGTGGTTGCATTGTTTGGTTAGACAACTGAATATTTCTCAACCAATGAACCAAATATGCACACAATTTTCGTTCTTCTAATTTTTGCTATCGAGATGAGTGGAGGAGCATTATTGATGTTCAACACCGTAATAATGTAGGGCCCATGTCCTTTTATGGTATATCCACTTATTTAATGCCGACAGGGAATCTATATTCACAAGGATGTAATTTTCTAGTCTACCACCAATACTTAAAAGCTATTACATATATTACATTAAAAATAATATATATAGTGGCCAATTACTGCATTTAATACACAATAATTAGTATAAATAGTATGTTAATCTTAGCGGGGAAAAGCATAATGAGACAAAAAAAACTAAAGTTTGCACTAAAAGGCCCCACAAATTCCAATCTGATATTGAACATTTGACTTCCAAGTCGTAAGGTAACATGAATTTACGGATATCCCCTTTAAACTGCAAGCCAACAACATCCAACCAAATTACATAGCTTATAAACAATTCCCAAGAAAATTTCTTCATAAATTATTGGTGATTAGATGGTGTGGGTGACCAGAATAGAAGGCCTTCATATGGTAGTTGAAAAGCCCTTCGGCCTTCATACAGAACAACTGAAAACAGCATGAACGTGCATTCTAACACACAAAGATAAGCTACTTTCTTTGGGTTTTTTGTTGCAAGAGAAGAGTAATTGATATGACCAGAACTGGTTCAACAAAACACAGTTCCCTTCTTATTTCTTTCTATTATGAAAATACAAAGAGGTTGCCCTCACAATCAAAATTGCATACTAAGCACAACAAAAAAAAAAATTAAAAGAAATTTGAAAACTTACAAAGGATCCACAATGCCAAGGATCCCAAGTCCCAACCCTTATAGGTGTCATCTTTCAACCACCTGAAAAGCCTCTTATCAAAAATTGCTCATGCTGTGAGCCGAATGAAGGAAGTGCTCATCATCTTTGCTCAGAATCTAGGCATCAATACACAAATCATTTACTGTTAGCTATTTACTTGTTCGATCAAACAAGACTTTAAAACAAAAGAGAAAACAAAGTTTGGTTTTAACTTCCAACCCAACCATCGCAACCAAGAAAATTCATTAACTGATAATCAGGAGAACAGGAAATAATGCAAAACATGTAGGCTTATTTTGTATACAAGTTCAACTAGTTACTTTCACAAGAATTGACATGGTGTAAAAGCAAGTAGAATCACAGATAATAATTCTATTAAAACTTTTCACGAGCAACACCAGACAAACTTAATAATAGAAAAAGGATAGCAACATACTTGCATATCTCCTTAGTGAACCATTTCCATTAAGAGAAAAATGCACCGGTTTCCTTTCATGACCAAAAGATAGAATTTCTTGCATTCTTTCTGGCCAATCTGAATTCAATCTACGGGCAAAATCTTCCACCTCCCTAAACAAAAGATAAAAAGATAGATCATTTGGGATATATATACAAACTTCTTCCAACATAGTGTAAAACGAGTACAAGATACTGACATTGTTACTTCATTGGATACAGTCAGCTTACTACTTTTCCTCAATTCATATGAACAATACCTAAAAATAATACGGACAAGTACATAGATTTCAAACGGTCAAGACCAATGATTTCAGATTCTTTAAATTTTCCAAAATAGTCCCGATATACAGAATAAACACAATATCAGACTGTCAAAGAGACATAGCAGCGCTTCCTTCTAGATATATAAATGGACTTGCACATTTGTCATTGAGAAACGAATAAGGTTAGGTCATAGTGTCTAAAGTCTAGTCTTTACAATGTCTATTTGGAAGCTCATTCAGTGGGACACCTTGTCTGTAATAGATCAACAGAAAATGGAGAAGGAAAAAAAGAAAGAAAGGAGAAACAAACCCAGCATATCTTTAACCCTTATTTTGCCTCCCAAATATGCAAAAAAAAAAAAAAAAAAAAAAAAAAAAACCACTTAAGACAAAATGTCAAACCACAAAATCATGAATTATTTCTCTAAGACTACCAGGCAATTGAAAAGATGAAAACACTGAAGTCTTAAAGCACAGGGTTACGTGACTATTTTCCTTCAATGCTCCAGAGGAGATGAGGAGGAAGGGAGCAATGAGAAACAGGAAGATTTAGAGGCAAAAATTCATCTTTACCTGTCTATTTTTTCTTTCAATGCCGGATCAATCTCGTCATCAATATCACCATCATCAAGCTCATTCTTATTGTCAAAAATATCATCTTCGACGTCATGTAAGTTTGAGGTAGCACCAACACCAGCCCAAACTGTCTGACCAACTTCGGCACTACGGCACACTTGGTTAAGACCATTTGGCTCCTGGAACAGGAGAGGAACTTCAGTAACTTGTCAATATTCCAACAGAAAAAAAAGAATAATCTAGAGGTTCACACCTTATTATGGTTTTTAATGGCTTCATTGGCAGATGTATTCTTCTGCTGATCTTTTCTTCTTCGGTTCTTCTTTTTACTCTTTGAATTTTTGATCCCTTTAGAATCTGCAAAACAGAATTCCCTTACCTCCTATGAGGTCTTCAGAAGGAATTATAAAAGGAAGACTAAGAGGCAAAGCTTATGGTATCCATGAAAGGAGAACAATTTTAAATGGTTATAGTTCCAATATATAAAACTTATGTGCTGGTACCGATGTCAAATATAAAACAAACAAGTAAAATTAGCTCTCTAAACACTTATCAGTTACTTAATATTCACGATAGAGTAAAAAATCTCGACAATTTTCAATTTTAGTTTGTTGGAAAACTACTCTAGATAAGGATCCTCAACAATGACAATTGAAGGAAACAAATAAGCACTTAATCATTTTGTAATCCTATTCACTAAAATCTCTCCATAATCTTCAAAGAAACATCATGTGTTTTCCATGCATCAACAATTATAGATCATCAAACTGGTTTCTGATAAAGAAACACAAAAAAATTGCTTCTCTTGTCCTGTCGAAGTTCTATCATTCACTTTTCAGCCCTCAGACGCCCAAATGACTGCAGGGAAATAAAGGATATTTGGGCATTGAGGTTGAGAATGATACATGAGATGCAAACAGAACAGAACTGAATTTTACAATTCTTTCTAGGAGAACAGCTATCTCATCAATAAAACCATTTATCAAGACTATTCTAACAATATAAGCAAGTCAATCAACCAAATACTCTTTAACACAGAAGGTTTAAAGAACTATTATCTTTGGATAGAAAATTAAATATATTCAAACTATATCAGAACGAAAATTAAGCATACCTCCATTGTCTCCATTAATAAATGACAAGAGATCATCAACTGAACGATCATCAACACGCTCTTCTTCAACCTCAATGTTCTGAGACACAGAAGTTTTCATTTATTTACACGCATATTAAGAGGAGTGTTTAATGATGCCTTACAAAATTAATTGACAAAGCAAGTTCATCTAAACCAGAAAAAGGCTTTACAAATAAGTAAAATTGCAAATGGTAGGAAATAATAAAAGAAAACAGGATAAACAAAAAGTAAAAGCAAAAACAAAAACAAGAGACAGTGACCTTTAGTTTCTGCCTCTCCTTTAGTTCCTTCCTCTTTTTTGCATACAATCTATTCAACAGTCGAATGCGTGGGTCATCAGTTGTGTTTTTCAGAGGCTCCAACTTTTCTTCCTAAACCAGTAAAATAAGTATTAAGGATACAAAAGAGATCAAGAGAACAGACATGATAAGTAAAGAGGTTTCAACTAGCACCAGACACACCTCAGTAAGAT
Organism: Gossypium longicalyx; assembly: GCA_025698465.1. Classification (NCBI taxonomy): domain Eukaryota; kingdom Viridiplantae; phylum Streptophyta; class Magnoliopsida; order Malvales; family Malvaceae; genus Gossypium; species Gossypium longicalyx. The sequence continues at coordinate 7,365,470 of CM047005.1, forward strand.
CATCAGGCAAATGAAATATCTCCCGTATCTCCTCAGGACTTTTTCCCTCAATAATTCGTGCAAGGGCACGACTAGTAAGATCAACTAGAGGCTTTAACTGAAGGCTATCAGCAGCAGATGTCAACTCACAAAGCCTCTTTGTGTCCATTCGGATAAACTTTTCGTCAAAAGACTTGCGTTCCTTCCAACAGAAAGAACAAACACAAATGAATGGGAGAGGAAGCTCAGTGTTAGTTTGCTACATGGAATTATCCTAGAAACACATATAAATTTTATTTTTCCAGAAATAGAAGTGGCAAAAGAAATGAATTATACACCAAAAAAAAAGCCATCTATACCTAAAGGAAGTTAAAATTGGCTCCATATATGCTACTCCAGAAAGATTAAACATCTATTAAAGAAAGCAACAGGATAACACCAAATATAAGAGGTAAATGCTAATTGAGAGACATGTTTAACCTACTTTGTTAGAGCGACCAGGCACTTGATGAAACCGGCAATAATCAAGAATTAGGCTTAACATGGCAGGATTGACTCGCTGCGGAAGAGATATAGCATAATTCTTGGAGGATCCCATGCCCTTTTGTATCACTTCATGACATATCATGGGACAAAACATTGCAACCTCCTGTTCCACTTGTTGGATTGAGCCATCAGCAGTTTGAAGCCAAATGTATGACTTCATCATCTGAGAACAAATCCAGCAAGGCTTCAGAATAAAAACTTAAAGATACACTTGAAAACCAACCAAGCCCAGCCAAACTATGAAAACCAATTTCACCAAATAGAAACATAGTTGTCACTCACCACCCCTCTCAAGAAATTATTCCAATGGGGTGCCCATCTACCCTAGCTCGCACTAAATAGATCAAAAAGATAAATTGCTAAAAATACAGCCAAACAAATTTGTTCACAGCATAATGTTTAGGTCCATATTGCACCAGAGCTAAATCTTTTCCAAGTTACCTAGGTTATTTAGTTGCTATAGAAATGCAAATAATCCTGAGCAATATGCCTCTGATACCTACCAACAGAATCTGGAAGAATTTGAAAGAAATTTCTCTCTTTTGAACTATAATTATGATCAACCTAAAACATAAAAGAAGTGAATAGAAAAAAAGACATACTTCACCAGGAAAATAAATACTCTATAATTTAAGAGGACTCAGAACATCTTACCTCAGGTTTAATGACTGCCATATCCACTTCTGACATTTCAAATTAAATTTTAAACACCAAGAAAGGACTTCCTGTAAAGCTTGTTGTGGTATAAATTCTGCACCCTGCTTCTCTGGTGCTCAAAAGGCTGAGTAAAGTAGATCAAACAACAGCTTTGCACTTCTTAAGAGATAGAGACTCTCAAACCTACAAGTTTCCCAGGGTACTATTATCAATGTAAATTTTCCCACTTGCACGAACATTGATTTTGGAGGTAGATCTCAAGAAGTACTTAAACTTGGATCATGAAGCTGTTCAATCAAAAACAATACGAAAATATGCAGCAGAGTTACAACAGATATTTCAGCTCAATTAGAATAACTGCGTGAATAAACAATTGTATCAAAATATAGACAAATTTCTAAAGTTAAGAAATTAATTGGCGAAAGTACCATGGAGGCCCCTGTACTGGGAGTCAGATTACATTTTGCCCCCTCTACTCAAAAAATGGGGAAACTAGTCCCTGTAAGTTAAATCAAAAAGCAAACTGGTCCTTTTGTAAAAAATTTCATTCAATTCTACTGTTAAAAACCAGTTCTTGTACACCAGTATAAGGTACACACTTTTTTGTTATTCTGTCAGCCACGCCAGTTTTTAACAGAATAAATGAATGAAATTTTTAACAAAAAGCACCAATTTGGCCTTTGATTTAATGAACAGGGGCTAATTTGCCCATTTTTTGAGTAGAGGGGACAAAATGCAATTTGACTCCTTGTATAAGGGCCTCCATGGTACTTATACCTAAGTTATTTACATAACATGTTATAAGAAAATATGCACCTAAGCTCTGCACTAAACATCGAAAAGGTGTCCCCAGAACCCAAATAAACCGACTCTGCCAATCAATATTTTTTATCCATGTCTGAGTTAAGCTTTGACACACTGTTAAAACCATTCCGACTGAGCAATATATTGGCCTTTCAAAACAAAATAGGGATCTCAATGTTGTCACGATTCTAGTTGCTGCAACCACTAGCATCAAAGTCAAAGCCAGCAGCAGAATTAAAATACTTGACATTGCAAGGGAAAATAGCAAAGTAGTCGAAATTCGAAAAAGTAAATCATTTACTAGGATTATCTCAACCTTTCTCTGACCAAGAAAAAATACTTTCCTTCTGCTGAATTTGCTTTAAAGAACCAAACTCCAACATTAAGCATACAGATAATTTCAGTGCAGCAGGACAAGCAGGAGTCATGGCACGATGATTCCCTCATAGGAAATCAACATACAAATTTCTGTTACAGAGCTTGACACCTATTGTTAAGCACTCCCCCGGTAAACTATAGTTATCAATTAAGCATTCAAAGTTATGCAGCAATAGCCCCACTGCTGATGTGCAAATGGTAAACGTGAGATAAATGAAACCCTTCTTCCAAAGTCAACACGTATCCTCTTAGTACTTCACCTCTTAATTCCATTTGTCTTTGTTGCGCGTGGATAATAAATCATAAACACGCGTGCATTACATCCAATTTCTCTAACTGTACTCCGTACAAAACTACCTTTGCTGGATTACCACCATTCCTGAATTAGTCCTTATTTGACCCTACCTCCAAAGATTCTGATTTTGATCACTTCAGAATATTATTTCTGTTATTAAAACCATTCCACCTCTATTACCCTTTTACGTAATTGACTTTTAAAACGAGCTATTCAGCTTATGGTAACTTAAATTGTTACCAGGAAGGAGAGCTAGGTAACTCAACAGCTCTAAATAATACCGAAACACCACGTGGCAGCGAAAACTTTCATCTTCCGTGCTTCTGGGAGAAAATCATTCCACCTTTATTACCCTCATTTCTTGCATGTATTAGTTACCAACACAACCAAAAACGCCTTACAATTCAATATTAAATTTAGTTCATTTTCCTACACTTTTTCTAGTCTTATTACCTCTACTCGTTTTCTAAGCAACCAAATACCTTTTTAACAAATTAAAACATGGAGAGCATCAAATCAACAGAAATTTATTTGCAAAATCAATAAAAAACCTAAACCTACCTAGCTCAGAAAGTCGAGCAGCTAATGTATGGGAACTAATAAATTGAACAAAAAATTAAATCAGAATAAGAAAATGAAACACATTTCCGTCACCAATCGATCCTAAAGATAAACCAAAAACAATGAAAGAACGATTCGAGAAGTCAATCTTAACAGAAAAGTACAAAACCGATTTTCTCTTTCATTTTTAATGTTAAATATATAGTATTTCATTTATTTTTTGCAATTCATAAGCAAAAAGGCGTGGTTCCGATTGTACCTGTGTGTAGAAAGCAGCGGAGATTTCAAAGCTTTCGAACTGCTCAGATATGGCGGTTGTCGGCGAACTCCGAAATGGATAAATGAGAGATAGAGAACGGAAAAAGAAAGAGAAAAATATAGTGTTTTTTTTTCTTTAATTTATAACGTATAAATTTTTTATTTAAAAAAGTTCAATTTTCGGAAAGATAAATATTGTGGAAAAAGGGAAAATAAAGGAATGGATTGTGCCCAAGGTGCGAGCCGCGTCGCTGTCTTTCGACGAACGAAGCGTCCGATAAAACGTCACCGCACACTCTCTCACACACACACGTGAACCCTATTAGAGTTGGTTAGGGTTAGGTGGTTCTTTCTTTTTTTTTTTTTTTTTTTTCTTCTTATTTTTTCCATTTCCGCCCACTCCACCAGCCACCCTGGAAATACCCAAGATGCAGTTCTCTTTAAAGAAAATTCTAAATTCCATTTTTTATCCAATTAAAGAAAATTATGAAATTAATAAGGATTAATGTAATTCTTTTCCTCTCAGTTTCACAACTAAGCCTATATTTATTGTTTTTCATTTTATTATTTCAACTTCAACTTTGGTAAAGTATGATACAAGATACTTTGTGATTGTGAACTTATTTATTATATTTAGATAATGTTAAAATATGCCCGAAATTATTTATGTATAATTTTCTACTTTAATTTCAAAAAATTTAAAATTATATTTCGTAATACAATTATTGATAGAATATAATATTACATTATTTAATTTATTTTATTAGATTAATAGTCAAGTGTTTAGTTAACGGAATATAAAATTATCTTATTTGATTTATTTAACTGAAATGTAAATTTTTTAAATTAATGACATATAAAATTATCTAAAAATAAATTTTATTATATTATCTTTGTTATAAAATTTTGTCTCTTATAAATTTACGTCTTTTTAACTGTTTTAGACTCAAGTTTTTCATAAAATTACAATAACTAAATAAGTTAATTTTTATTACATATAAATTTAATTGAATGTCTGTTAAAGCTATTTATGATAACTCATTAATATTTTTATCAATTTGTTGTTTTAGGAGATCATAAGCTGGCGAAGATAGAAACCTTTCCTCGAATAGAGAATAATTGGATCTCTTCCTTTCCCATACTACACATGTCTTTATATTCATGTTAGTAAATATGATCAATAGAGGAGATTTGAATATAATTTAGGTATAATAATTTTTTTATCCTTTAAATTTCATAAAAAGATTATTTTATTTTTTATTTTATTTTCCGTTTTTAACTATTGAATTTATATTATTTATCAAATCATTTTAAGATAGAAAAAGTTAACGTTTGTTAATTTTGAAAACGTGACATACACGTGCAATCCATATGATAATCCATATATATATCACGTTAACAAAGTTAATAAACAATAACTTTTTTGTCCCTTTGGAGTAATTTAATAAATAATATAAATTTAAATGTAAAAATATATATATTTTTTTTTTGTAAAATTGAAGGATATAAAATTTATTATGTATAATTCACATGATTTGAAGTTTGCAAGGGTGAAAAATAAAATAAAGCTGTCATCTATCCCTAAAATATGCCTAATACGTATAGAGATTCTTTCAGCAAATGCAAAAGAAAAATTCCGTAAATCAAAGCCAGCACTTCGTCTTCGTCACCGTCGAAATAAAATCAATAAACACCAGTGAAGTCAAGTAAATGGAAAATCTGTGGAATATTCATTCCAGCGTCCCTTGTTTGCATAAATCTCAATCCGTAAAAAAGAGATATTTTGATTTATAATTTTTTAAATAATAATTATATTGATTAATATAATAAGAATAAATGGTAATTTTGATCTATATTTAATATTTTACTTGGAATATTAGATAAATTAAGAATGAAATCATAATAAGATTACTTACCATATTATGATTTATTGATACAATTTAGGAATATGCTATTGTAGGAATGTTCAGAATTCAAACATCGTAATAATTATATAATAAAAATACAAATATTAACACTATTAAAATTCTTTTAATAAATTTAAATCTATTACAATAATATTTTTTTAATTTTAATATATCATACCAAAAAATTTAACAATATAAATAAATAATCTAATTTCTAAAATCTAAAAAATATAAAAGTTAAATTCTGAAAATAAAAAACATTGATTAAATTCTAAATGTATAATGAATAAAGAAATTTGTAATATATTTTAATTTTTAAATAATTATGTAATTCGCATCAAATTAAGTGCTTACTATCAATTTATATTTGAATGAACTTTCTAAATAATTTTCTAATATTTTATTTTGAAGAAAAATATTTATATTTGTACAGAACTTTTTTTTTTTAGGTACAATAAAGGGTACAAGTGGTACTTGAAAAGCAGAAGAAATTCAAAGTTTTCATAGTATTTTGGCTTTACTTTTATCCTCTAGTCAACTATAACGAAAATACTCCCTTTTTTATATTAGATGACAACGGTTTTAAAAATTAGGAGGAAAAGAAAAAGAGAATGTATCCCAACAGTTTTCTTATTTAATCTATGCTTATAATTTTATATAGAGAGAGAGAGAGAGAGAGATATAATATGTTGGAGAAATGCCGGGTACTTTCAATGTCGGGAATAAAATTTTTGCATAATGATCTCTTTTATCTTATAATTTTTAAAAATATTATTTTAACTCTTTTTTAATTTTTGCTTTTTTTAAGTCATTATTCTTTTATGATTTCGAGAATGTCTATTTATATTTGGATAGAAAAAAATTATTTAGCTATTATTTTAAAATAGATGAAAAATTAATATTTTTTAATTTTATTAACATGGTATATATATAAATTGCTATGTGAATGATACGTTAACGTTTAATTAATTATTTTTAAATTTTAAAAATCTAAAAAAATATTTAAAAAATAAAAATCATTAAAAAAATTCTAAATTTTAAATTAATTAATTAATTTCTAACATGTTATCCACGTGGCTGTCCATGTGTATGCCATCTTAGCAAAGTTTAAAAACGTTAACTTTGTATTCATTTTGAGGTGATTTAACAAAAAAAAATGCAAGTTTAAGAGCTAAAGGAGACAAAAATTTAAATGAATGACTAAAATAATTTTTTTTTATAAAATTAGACGATGAAAAAATTTGTTATGCCTTAAAAGTCTTTCGCTTTTCAATACGTTAAAAATAAATTCTTACCTATTTCATATACCAACAAAATATAACCTTAACGATAAAATATAAATATGACATGTTTAATATATTTTTAAAGATAAAAAATAAAAATTTATAGCCATATTAGGGGGGTTAACTCTTTTTTAATAAAATTTTGAAGTGACGTCTGTTAAGTAATTAGATGGCCCCAATAATGGTTGGGTATTACACATCTGCCAAGATTTTGTCTGTTGCATCTATTGAAAGCCTTAAGGGATTCATGAAATGGGAGCGTCTCACTTACCAAAGAAATGTGAGCATTTACTTTTAGTGGGGTTTGGACCCACCTGGCTAGTGCCATTATAGAGGATCGATTAGTTGCTTGGTAGACAACACTTCAAAAACGTCAACCCCTATCCAGTAGAAAACAATACACATATCACTACCTAAAACATGATAAAGGACACAATAGTTTGGTGCAAAATGCAATTACCCTCTTATGGTTTCGAAAATGCCCATTTACTTTAAGGGTTTAAAGAAAATCTTGTAGCTTATTGAAATTTATTTACTAAACATTTTTTTTAAAACAATCTCGTAATAGGTTCTGATTATGTTTGTTGTTTTTAACACAATACCTAAAACTATCCATAGTCCCTCTTCAACCCATAAATAGGAGGATGATGCGCTTAAGTGCACTTAAAACCCACATTCTCCTGTATTGACAACAATATCCATGCTAATTGAGCTACGATTCAATTGGCATTTACTAAGCATGGGTTTGGATAGGTGGTACGGTGTAGTGCGTTTAGCTTACTTTTTGTCTCACGCTACAGTATCTAATCTCATTGTCACCGTTATTTTTACACTAACCACAGGTAAACACACTATCCATCCAAATTCACCCTAAACAAATTTTAAATAAAAAACAAGTATACTATTGAAATTATTGATTTGTATATTTCTATTTCTTTTTTTTTTTGTTTCAATTTAATTACAAAAGTAATGAAATTTCAATTACATATTGAAATGTGATAAAAGTAAACATATTTAACATTTTATAATATATATATTTAGCTTCAATTAAAATCAAACATTTCAATTTTATATTTAATTAGTATACATTAACCTTGAAATAAATTCATTAAATTATTAAAAAAAAGCTTTCTTAAAATTAATATATACAATTAAATTAAAATTTAAGAAGTTAACATGCATTCGCTTAAAAAATATTAAAAATAAATAAATAAGAGAGGAAATATATATATGCTTTTCAGCTTTTTAAAAAAATAATAAAATTAGAAGCTTTAAAACTTGTGGCTAACATCTACCCTGTAATACCCCTTAATCATTATCCATCGTCGGAACAGGATTACAGATTATTACCGGACTATTCAGATCAAATACAAATATTACATAATTATCTACACATAAACATAATAATTCAATCATATCGTCCCTTTTATGAGTCCTCGAGGCCCAAATCACGTCTTAGAAACAAATCGGGACTTAATCGGGTACTTCGAAAATTTTTCGTGATATTTCAAAAAGCAGGGCACACACGCCCGTACCGCAGGCCATGTCCGACCCCATGTAACTCTCTGACTTAGGTCACACGACCAACCACATTCCCATGTGCTAGGCCGTGTGCCTCACACGGTTGAGACACACGCCCGTGTCTCTACCCGTGTGAAATTACTTGGGCATTCTGTTTTGAAATTCTAAGGTTGCAAGGGACACACGGCCAATTCACATGCTCATGTGTTAGCCGTGTGTCTAATACAATCCAGTCAGACGCTCGTGTGTCTGGCCATGTGGACTCAAAATGAACCTTAAGCATCAAGTTTACCATACCTTGCAGTCTTAAACAACAAAGCAACTCAAAAACCAATCGTTCAACCAATCTAAAACACATTCAGATACATCTAAATCATGTCAAAATAGAGGTATGCATGGGCCGTGCTAGGCCCAGACAAAATTTTAGGCCCGTTCTCTAGGCTCGAGCCCGGACCGGCCCGAAATATGAGCTTAAAAATTTGTCCAAGCCCGGCCTAAAATAAAATTGTTAAGCCCGAGCCGGCTCGGGCCGACCCATATTAAACTTTTTTAGCTTATTGCAATATTAAATAAAAAATTTTAAAATATAATAAATCAAATACATTTAAAAACATAAAAACAAATATTAAAACAAGAAACAAATAAAAAATTAAACTAAAACAATTCTTAAAACAATACACAAATTGAAAATATAATAAAAAGTGGTTATATTAAAATTAAAAATAAAATGTAAATATTATTAAAAATAAAAAATATATATTTTATAATTTGGGCTGGGCCAGGCTGAGCCCGGACTAAAAAAGTTTTGTCCGAACCCATATTTCGGGCCTATATTTTTACCCGAACCCTCTCATCTTTCGAGCGGGCCTTCGGGTCAGGCCAGGTACCCGGCCCATGCACACTTCTATGTCAAAACTATCAACCTAATAACCTTTTCAAAGTATACTCATAGGTATTTCACATATATTATTCAAACAATCCATTAAAACACCATTCAAACCAATTCTAATTTCAACCGAGCATATTATTTGATAACCTCAATAAAACACATATGTTCATATACATATAACCAACCAATTTCAAATTACAACATCATTTACAATCATTTCCCAAAATGACAAACATAAGACATCCTAGGTACATGCCATTACAAAAAAGAAACATAATTCGCCAGGTTTGAGTTCGGGATCTTTGATGGATACTGAATCGTCAGTTTGACTTTAATCTAACCTGCACACGGAAAACAAATCGTACAGTGAGTATAAACTCAATGGTATTTCTATAATCTGAATGCTTTAAGTAAGTAGTATAACATGTACATTAAATTCATACAATATTCATCAAGATTTAATTAATCAATTCATAGATAATCATTTATCACATATTCAAATTTTCTCCATTTACTATCCCAAATAGCTTTTCTCAATTGAACACCATTCAATTTCAATCATAACACTGTTTTATTCATTTATCCCTATTAACACGACTTAGACTCGGACGGATACACGGATCCAACCAAAACACACCAGTTTGGCACCCAGTGCCTCATCGAATAATTCGAAGTATTAATTTGACACCGAGTGTCTTATCGGCCTTGCCGAAGTATATTGGTACCCAGTACCTCATCAAATTTATTCGAAATAATAATGTAACACCCAATGTCTCATCGACTCAAAGTCAAAGTAATCCTTGAACTCTTCCAATCCTATGATATGCCATCAATATCCGACTCAGCCCGATATAGTTAATAGGGTTTCAATTTTACAATTCAATAACAATCAATATCAAATATCAATTTTCCATATAATCATATGTATAATGAATTCAATTCAATTCAATATCAAAATATCATATACTCACCTCAATTACTTACCATAAACATTAAATTAAAATATAATAATTAATAACTAGATTTGGATTATAGAAATACAAACAGTAATTTCCGAGCTACTCCTGGTTAACTTTATCTTTTCCTTTCTTAATCGAGGTCTCCAACACAACGTTAGCTTCGAAAATTAAACAATTAAAAATAATCATTTCAACACAATTTCACATTGAATATTTCAATTTTTATTCAACTTTTGTCTAAATTCGAATTTAGTCATTAAACTGATACTAACTTTATTTCTTCAAAATTAGTTTCATATTTTCATTTAATTTTCACTTTAAACTAAATTCAATTGATAAAGGATGGGAAGGGTGAATGTGAAAGCGGATCGTAAAGTTTGTCAAAGTCACGGATTTGACTTACGGCTCTAGACGTTCGGAAAGAAACTTGGATTTTTGACACAACCTGAAAAGAAATTAAATCCAAGTTTAAATAAAACAATTAAAAACAAATAAATAAAATAAAATAATAAATCAAAGATTAAGGAAACGAAATAAGAAGATAAATGGAAAGATAGAACGTGGCGTATAAAAGTCCTAAGAAGCCTTAAAAACACGAAGAATCTACAACCCCCTTCAAGCGGCTCTAATTTCCCCTCCAAGATAAAAACCTTGGCAATAAAAAGTTTGAAGATGATCCCCACAATCTAAAAAGATTGTTAAAACTCTTCTAAAAAAAACTCAAGAGAATTTATTGAAAAGAAAAACCCGGAGAAAATTTATAACTCAAAAGAGAAATAGAATAATAATGAATTGTCTTTCTTGTGTACAATGCGAAGGCCTATATATAGGCTAGCTAAATAAATCTAAATAAAACTCCTAAGTATACTAGAACTCTAATTTAATCTAAACAAGTAGTTTTAAACTAAACTTTCTTGTTAACATAAAATTCCTAAATAACTTAAAATACTTAATAATTATAAAAAATTAGTAATAAAACAATAATAAAATAATAAGAGCTGATAAATAAAATATTGGGCTCATATATAATAAAAATTAAGTCTAAAATCCAAACCCAATATGATTTAAACTCGAATTAAAAGCCCGAAACTCGTAATTCCCGTTCAAAAATTTTGTTCGCGCAGTCTTCACTAAAACGGTTATAACTTGAGCTCCCAAACTCAAAATTGAGTGATTCAAAATGTGTTTCGAAGCTAAGAGATAGATCTTCAAACGCCATGAAGACATCTTAACCCAAAAATGCCAGGATCCCATCCAAAAATTTGTCGCAAGTCTGATAATTTTCCAAGCCTGAAAATTGATAATTTTAATGATTGGAATCTAATAAATTTCACCCCATCTGTGCATGTATCATCAACTCTCTAATTTCACTTAAATCCCTAAAATTTTAAAATTTTCAATTTAGTTCCTATAACTCAAAATTTATACTTTATTTTACAATTCAATCCCTTTTTTCATTTCTAACTTAAAATTCTATCGATTTAACCCTAAATACGTAAATTATCCAACATGAACATCATCTAAAAATTCAATATTTTTCTAAAATTTCAACATAAATTAAGTAGTATTTAACTCTAGGATTCTAAAAACTTAAAAATTACAAAAAAAGAGACTAATTTTACTTACCAATTAAGTTTTGAATCTTAAAACCTTAATTTTCTCATTCTTTTATTTCTCTTTTTCTTTTCTCCCTTTTTCTCCCCTATTTTGTTTTCTATTCTGTTTGTTCTTTCTTTTTCATTTGTTTCTTTTATTTCTTTTATATAATATAATATAATATAATATAATATAGTATATTTACTTAAATAATAAGTAAGTTTATTATTATATAATATATGTATATCATTCGCACACATGGATTTATATTTTACCATACACTTATTATTTAAGGATTAATTACTTATTTCAGCCTTCACTTTTTCTTTAATTAATAATTAAATTTTTACACTTTATTTAATTTAATCTTTATACCTAATTATCTCTAATTCAAGCTAATTCACCTAGCCAAAACCTAATTAACCACACAACTAACTTCGTAAATATTTTTAATAAATATTTACGAGTCCGTTTTACGAAAACAGAGACCCAAAAATATACTTTCCGATACCTGTGATTATCGGGTCGTTACATACCCCTTAATGGGCCTACAGAATGCGAAGAATTAATTACTGAGCTCATTCCGATAGATACCTTGAGAAATAAAAAATAATAATAAAATTATAGCCAATGATCTCTTATCTTAATGGTAAGATTAAGGGTGTAAAAACTTTAATATATTAGGTTTGAGCCCCTCTCAATATAAATCATGTATTGGTTCTCAATCCATATTAATTTTGATTTATGTCGCACCATACTTGGCAATGGCGAAGCTAAAGGGGGTTGACAGGGCCCTAGTCCCCCCTAAAATAGAAAAATTTTCATTTAGACTCATTTATAATTAATAAAATTTTAAATTAGTAATGATAAAATTGCACTTCGACCCCTCAAAAAATAATAAAAATTTGATTTAATCTTTTAAAATTTATAAAGATATATTGTTCAAAAAAATTATAAAGGCATAGGCTATGAAATTGGTGAATTTGTATTTTTAGTATCGTAAAAATATACAATTTAATTTCGATCTCCAAAATTTTTTTTCTAGATATATTTGAGTCTGGTTTAAATCGAACATGTTCTAAATATATTCTTTATAGTTGTAATGTGATTATACTTGTAATTTCAAATAACATATAGTTATATCAAACTATAATATGATTTATAATTAAGTTTGATAATTAATATATTTTATAATTAAGTAGATTTTATTTTAATTATAAATTATAAAATAAAAAGATCAAGGATAACAAAAATAAATAAGAATAATGGCTAATTAATAAGATAAAGTTCTCATATTATTTAAAATTCATTCCATAAATAAACTTTGGATGGTAAATTTTAAATGTGAATATTTTTTAAAATTTAAGGGTAGATGGATTTTTTATAGGTTTTGTTGATACAATGAATCAACAAGAATAAAGATGGAGGTCTCAAAATGAGAGAAAACGGTTTTTTTTTTTTTTGAGAAAAATAAAATGGAAGCCGTATAAGGAACTCCCTCACTTTAGGGTCTAGGGTTTCCTTTGATTATATCGGATCAGACCCCGGATTGGGTCATTTTTATTTTATTATAATTATATAATAATTTGTCCCCCTATCTTGTCGAAGAACAGTTATAAAGTGACTCTTCTGAGACAAGCTTGAAACTTTATTAAACAAATTTTGTTATCTGATAGTGTGGAATAGGAGTTAAGAATTGTAACGAAGAATACTGTAAATTGTATTTCCCATAAGAATTTTTTTTTGTAAATTAGTGGACTTAGAGAAAATTATTTGATATATGTTTCGATCTTAAACTAGCGAGCTATTCGGAGGCTAAGATCTTAAATCAACTAACTCAAATAATTGAAGGATGTGACTTTAAATCATCTAACCTTTATAATATGAGCCGAGAACGTAGGTCCGCGAGCTGTTTTGGAGGTTGCGATATTAAACAGACGAGCCTTAAGATTACAGTTAAGAGCTTGAGCTCGCGCTAACTGTTTTGGAGGCTGCGGTGTTGAACCTGCCAGCCTAAGATTATAGCTGGGAGCTTGAACTCACGCTAATTGTTTTGGAGATTGCGGTATTGAATTGCGAGCCTTTATACGATGGCTGAGAGTTTTTAACTCTCGCTAACTGTTTGGAGGACAACTGAGAGCCTTTTACTCTCATTCTCGCTATTTGTTTAGAGGATAACTGGGAGCTTTTAACTCTCATTAACTGTTTGAAGGACAGTTAGGAACTTTTAACTCACCGCACCATTGTTGATACATTGAATCAACAAAAGTAAAGATGGAGGTCTCAAAATGAGAGAAAACGATATTCTCTTATTTTTGAGAAAAATAAAATGGAAGCCGAAGAAGGAGCCCCTTCACTTTGGGGTTTAGGTTTCCTTTTATTATATCGGGTAGGACCCCGGATCGGTCATTTTTATTTTATTATAGTTATATAACAGGTTTAAATACTTTTCCCTAAAAAGTATGATATTATTTTATTTATTTTTTTAATTAATATCGTATTTTTATTTGAAATTCTAATATATTTGATAAATTATATCATATTTAGATTTACACAACCTAAAAAAATGCCTCCAAACTCCTTTTTTTTTTTTTTTTTTACTTTATTATTAAAACAAGCAATATATATAGGATGGAAAAAGTGTAGAAAATGAAAGGAAAATTGTCCAGTAGAGTCACTTTGCCAGTAGTGGTGGACGTGCTATTTGAATGATCCAATAATGCCGCAGCAATTTTGGCCACGCACCACTCACAACTGATGCTACCGTACCAAGCTCTCCTTGCTTTGCCTTTTTTGGTTCAAATTCTAACATACGAGAGGTCATGGCATTTTCAGTAAGAGTAGGTCACTTGAGCTGGCACATTTCTTGTTATGGGGTGGATATTTTTGTTAAGGAGATAATTGATAACCCAAATAAAATAGAATAAAATCATATAAAATCAAATCAATGAATCAAAATAAGGTGGGATCTCAATTTTCAATCACCAATCACCTATAATGTAATGTTACATTGGCATAATCACGTACATCTAATATACTTTTTAATTAAAAATAATAATGGCCTTTAAAGTTGTGTCTTGTTATGGTAGTACCATGTACCTGGACCATGCACCATGCTAGTTAGGATGATGAACCACCGTACTTCCTGTCAGTTTCACCACAAGCATGGTAACACACGTTTTTGTTTTGGATGCAACTTAACCAACCAAATTTGATGATACCATGCCAAAAAGCAATAGAATTAATAAAGGTTAATTCATGTAAGTTTAAAAGTTAATTATCAATATTTACATTATTTATTTTAAGTAAATGAAGATATTTTGCATAAAAATAAATATATAATAATATCATGCCTTGGTGGGCTTTATTTGCATTCTCCTCCTCTGAGAGGGAGAGGAGCCTCGAGCCGCAAAAAAGGATATAAAAAATGGTGATTGGTGTAGGGCCAGTCGCCCCTGCATTTTCATTAGATTGGGGCCGAGACAAGTTTTTGTGCTTTCGTCTCTACTTGTGTATTTTATAGAGTTTGATATTTAACTTTGGTAAAATTTGTGACAGATTAAACAATATTTAAATAAGTAGTCGATTCGTACCATTATAATAAGAGGTGATATATAGCAATAATTTTGGCTTTAATAACTATAATATTTACTATTCCTTTTCCGTCTATATATTATCAAATTATCGTTTAAAATACTTGAAAATAGTATGATATAAAATATGGAAAATTAATAATAATAATAATAATAATAACGGTTCACATTGTTACGGAGGTATAAAGATGTTGAAATGACAGTGGTTCACATGATAAGAGTCCAAAGAGTCACTAACCTTGATGATAGGATTATAGTTTAGATAACTATTGTGATAAAAAAAAAATTTAGGCATCAAGTTCAGAAAAAGAGTTTAATTTAAATATCAATTTATGGATTATATTTTTAATATATAAAAATTAATTTTAAAATAATATTATAATATAAAGGGTAAATTGTTAAAATAGTTATTTTTGTTTCTCTTATGTTACATTTTAGTCACTTATGTTTGAAATGTTATGTTTTAATAACTTACGTTGACATGTTGTAACATTTTAGTCACTGAGCGTTAATTGTCATTAACGGTGTAACAGTAAGCTGACGTGGCACGTTAAATCATCATTTCAAAAGAAAATTTTAGGTTAAATTATACAATTGGTCCCTATATTTTTTTTCTTTTGAGTAATTTAATTTTTTTCTTTTATGTTAAAAGAGATGGAGAAAGAAGGAAAATAGAGGGAGAAGCAGAAGGGAATGAAAAAAAAAGAAAAAAAAAGGGAAAAGTTAAAAGAACATAAAAGGAAAAAAATTTGCTCAAAACGAAAAAATATGGGGACCAATTTTATAATTTAACCTAAATTTTTTGTTTGAAATGATCATTTAACATGACACGTCAACTTACCATTATACCATTAACGGCAATAACGGATCAGTGGCTAAAACGTTACAACACATTAAAGTAAATAACTAAAACGTAACATTTCAAACATAAATTATTAAAATGTAACATAAGGGAAACAAAAGTGATTATTTTTTATAATTTACCTTAGTATAAATAGAAAAAAATGACATTATTAAATATAAAAATAAATATAATATAATATTTTAAAAAATAAAAATAATATGGATGATCTAAAATAGATTTGAGTTAATTATTTATAAATATAAATAAATTTAAACAAATTTTCAAACCTATATTTTGAGCTAAACCAAATTTAAATAAAGTTATCATATTTAAACTCAACCTATAAATTCCACCTATAAACTCCTTTACTTTCTAATCGTAATAATATATCCAGATGAGTATGATCCAAAAACTGATGATCAATAAAAGACAATCAAAGCAAAGTCATCTCTGGAGCAGTCGAGTTTTTTGCTATTTCCATGGCACGTAAGAGACACTATCTTCTGTCTTTTGTTCCGGTAAAATGGTCTAACCCACCACGAGATTGGATGAAAATTAATACGGACGAATCCTCTGTAAGAAACTAGGGGAAGACGGGTGTGGATGCCATTATCCGAGACCATGATGAAAATTGGGTAGTAGAATCGTTCGCCATATATCCCTTGCGCCACAAGTGCCGAAGTCGAGTTGTGGGCTACTAGAGATGGACTCCATTTGACGGTTGTAATTAGCTTTATTTCCAATGTTCAGAGCTCTAATACCTACTTTAATTGATGATTTGTAGAATACTTTGACGGATGGTTTTATCACAGGTTTTGTTCTTGTTTGAATGGAAGCTCCTACTAGTACTGCTCCGCCAAAAAAGAAACCGATGATGCGAAGGTAGCCACCTCATAATGGAAATGGATTGGTTTGGTCACATTTTCCTACCACTTGTCATCGTTTTGTCATTCTCGTGAGAAAAGGCACTGCATTAATACACCCATAGTTTAAAGCCACCAGCTTGATCAGCCAAAGTAATTTATCAAGGTAACTTAAAGAACTCAAGTCCAAAATATTTTATTCTTTCGAGGCCCCGAATGTGTCACGCTCTCCCACAGCGGCCAAAATGGTTTCGTCATCAGCCTCCACATGCACATTCACATGCGCATGCAATGCAATTCCTCGCTTATTCGGCCATTAAGGAGAGTTTCTTTCGAAATTTGCTATTCCTGGGAGAAATAGATAAGATCAGAGCCATTGAGCCAACATACTGACGTCATGACAGATCCTTAATTTTACGTTTTCATTTTGGCACTTTCCACACTTAATTAATCCCATAAGAGACTAACTTTTAATCAACATTGCTTCTTTGTTAGCCTTTCTATATATTACCTTTACTCTCACCACCTTTTCAGAACCCTCTACCTTATCTAATTCCATCAAGCTTCAGATTCTTTCTCCATTATACCTTGAGAGAAAAAAGAAATGGAAGGCAAAGAAGAGGATGTTAGGCTGGGAGCAAACAAGTTCTCAGAAAGGCAACCTATAGGGACAACAGCACAGACAGACAAGGACTACAATGAGCCACCGCCAGCTCCACTTTTCGAACATGGTGAGCTCTACTCATGGTCTTTTTGGAGAGCTGGGATTGCTGAGTTTGTGGCAACTTTCTTGTTCCTTTACATCACCGTCTTGACCGTCATGGGTGTTAATAGGGCACCTTCTAAGTGTGCCAGTGTTGGTATCCAAGGCATTGCTTGGGCCTTCGGTGGCATGATCTTTGCCCTTGTTTACTGCACCGCTGGTATCTCAGGTTAGTTTTTACATCATCTATCTCTCATCTCTAGGCTTGGCTTGTTTGACCCAAAAGGCAAACATGGAGAAACATAATGGGAATGCATGGACTGAATACTTGATTTTTGGACCAAAAAAAAGAGACATCAACATCTCGTTTGTTGGGTTTTACTATTTTGACATAGATTTGTACTATATTTATTTCAATTGAAATGTTTGGGTTATTGCTTCACTCTCGGTTTTTGCTCTGTTTCATCTCCTTTATATGTTCAGTTGGGTCATAAAATGGAGGTTAGGTTTCATTAGATCCCCAAAAAATTGGAAAATATTAAGATTCAGAAGTCTATTTCTCTCCCTTGTCTAGTGCCTAGGACAGTCATAGAACTGTTAATGACTTCTATAAAAAAGACTGTTGGAAATTTCAGGTAATTTTTATTAACCCCTTTTTTTTTTTTTTTTTTTTTTTTTTGCTTTTCATGTTCATGCATTGAGTAGGTGGACACATAAACCCAGCTGTGACATTTGGTCTGTTATTGGCAAGGAAGCTGTCTCTGACCAGAGCCATATTTTACATGGTAATGCAATGCCTGGGCGCAATATGTGGTGCTGGGGTGGTGAAAGGATTCCAGCCATCAAGATATGAGGTGTTGGGTGGTGGAGCCAATGTTGTGAACCATGGATACACCAAAGGGGACGGCCTTGGAGCTGAGATTGTTGGTACATTTGTTCTCGTTTACACTGTTTTCTCAGCAACCGACGCCAAGAGAAATGCCAGAGACTCTCATGTCCCTGTAAGTACTATTTCTCCTTCAAAACCATGTGTGTACTTCCTTTGCGTTTAAGTAATTAGGTAATGCATATGCACCGAAACTCTCACCATAAACCATGTGTACGTACTTCCTTTGACTCATTCATATCCGATATATCAGTGTTCCTTCAGCTTGGACAAGCCATTGAATTTGGAGAACTATTTGGTACCGAGAAGGCCGCTGGTTGTTGACATCTTTTGATCTACATTTTCATGTTTTCTATATGACATTGCAGATATTGGCCCCATTGCCAATTGGGTTTGCAGTGTTCTTGGTTCATTTGGCAACCATCCCCATCACAGGAACAGGCATTAACCCTGCCAGGAGCCTTGGAGCAGCCATCATCTACAATAGGGACCATGCTTGGAATGACCATGTAGGTTTAAAAACTATTATAACTATATATATATTGTTGTTGTTTCTTTGTTCATATGCTTGACATAATGGCTTGCATTTTTCACCCTTTTGACAGTGGATCTTTTGGGTTGGACCATTCATTGGGGCTGCACTTGCTGCGCTTTATCACCAAATAGTCATTCGAGCCATCCCGTTCAAGAGTAGAGCATGAAATCTGGGTTTTGTTCTTTATCTACTACTTTGTGTGTAAAGTGATCTTATTTCCGTACTAAAAACTTTCCGCTGTAAGAGCGTAATAGGTTACTTGCTAAGAACTTAAAAGAATATTATAATAAAATATTTGTATCTTCATTACATTTTATTATACTAATTTATGTTGCATGATTTTGCACTCAAGTATGCCCTTTTCCTTGGTAAACTTATATATGAATCGATTTTTTTTAAAAATGGCATAAATTTTGAATCAAAACTATATTAAATATTGCCAATATCATTAAGCCATCATGAACCCCCTGCAGCTCTGCCCGAAAAGCTGTACAAATCCTAATTTGTATTAATATCAGATGAAGCTCTTTCGGATACTGCTTCCTTCGCTCCATTGGTGTTCAACTTAATCCAATTAGAAGTAGGAGCAGCCCGGCCAACACTCTTGGTCCTTCTTCTGATTTGTCCGTCATTCGGAAGGGTATTGTGGCCTACGTTCCTCGCTCAGCTTGTGCTCTGGGCAATAACGTTTATCTGCATCATAGGTTTCATTTCGAAACATCATTTTGGTCAATATCATTCATAAATGAGGAAAATGTTAATCAATGCTACTCATTTTGGTCAATATGATATTCATAAAAGACAATAATTAATTAATGCATTCTATGTTTTTCTTACATTCCTTGCAAATACATTTACCTTTATTCATGACGTGGTTATTGATTGTATTGGCTAATACGTTGCGTTTTAATCTTAAATTGGTATTAAGTGGCTTGTTCTAATTAAGATTTCGGTGAATTTCAACAAATTCGATGTATTCCAACCCATTTTAGTCAATACATCAATATGTGCTGATTGGTGCAAAATTATGATATTTTAAACCAGTTTTTAATTTTTTTACTTGATCATTTTAAATTTTCTATAATTACATTTAAAATTAAAAGTTACTAAATTAAATATTAACTTATATTTACATATAAATATTTTATATGGGTGTAAATGAGATATTTTTTTATGTATCTTTAATATATATTTTTTTTATCAAAATAATATATAAATTATTAAGAAACTAAAAATTATATTAGAAATATATTTGTGAGAAATATTTAAGTATATCTATAATTTACCAAGAAACTAAAAATTAAATAATAAATATATGTGTAAAAATATTTAAAAATATGAATAAACTTAAAACGATATATCAAAACATACAAATATTAGTACATATCGATATTAAAATAAAAATAATATATCCATTGATATAATACTAACTACATAGATTACAATTCACGCCTCTAAAAAAAACATCTAACTTAATTGGAAACTTAATGCATTATTGTTTGTCTTCATTGTAGAAACATACCTTTAATGGAAATTAAATACTTGTAGATCATGCCTATAGTCAGTTAGGTGACTAGAAATCATAATAAAACTCATATCATGTTACATATGGTTTAAATTCGAGCTCCACTATAAACATTTATATATATATATATTAATTTCTACTTCAGATTTTATTTTAAATTTAAGTTCCCATATTCAAATTTATTTTAATCTAAATCCTAATATATTATTATTAATTTAATTTGTAACAATTTTATTCAAAATATAATTATACAATTATATTAATAGTAATTATAGTTCCCATATATTATTTATTTGTTTGTTTTTTTGGTTACAATGTAGGAAGTTGAACTTCAAAGCTTAATCAAAAAGCCACATTTCTGTTGCTTAACACTTATCTCGCAACATAGCATCCTGCAACATTGGTGGCGGGTGAGCAAAAACATGAAATCCGGTTGCCCAAATCTCTAATCCATTTAATCATAGCATCAACAATCATATTCGTCGTTTTCGATATATGATGTATTTTTATTTGCTAATTTCTCTTCATCCAATTATAAATCTCCAGCTCCAAATTTAGTAACCCTACCCTCTCAGTTCCAAATATTAAATCCACCGCTATTTTACTACCACTCTTGATCAACAGTCGACACAAATATATTACTTAAAATTATAACATATATGCAACGGGAATAGCAAGGGAGGAGTTGTTACTTGTTTGCTATAAATAATTGAAATAAAAAAGGTAAAAAAAATTAAATTGTTCATTAAATTTTAGTTTGATTGGTATCGATATTATTATTAGAGCAGTAGGATAAGAGTTCGAATATGTTAAAACTGATTAATTCTCTTATTTAATGGTGAGAATGGATCATGAGTAATTTCAAATATTATAAAAAATAAAATAAAATAAAATTTATGGATAAATTAAAACAAAATATTAATATTTTCTAAACATAAAATAATAATAAACTTTCGAACACAAAACCCGGATCCAATTTGGCCAGCAAAAAGAAAGAAAAAAGGCCAGTGTTGGTGAGGTTAGCGTTGGTCGTTGCATCTACCTACCCAATACGGCCGTCATAACTCTGCATCAGGTGACTCACAATTTCCCAAATTAAATGCTTTTCAAATTAAGTTGAAGCCTATTTGGCTTTACCCCCTTAATCTCCCTTTCAACTTTTTTTTTAGGGGTGTTCAATCGGTTAATTGACTAGTTAACCGACTCGAAATAATATTAATTAAATTAATTAACTCTTTAAAATTTTAACCGTTAATCGAACCGAAATTTTTTTAAAAAATTTAACTGAACCGAAAATTTTTCGATTAATTCGGTCGGTTAACCGAATTAATCAAAAATTATATTTTTTTTATTTTTTATTAAAATAAGTATAAAATTAACCGAATTAATCGAATTAACCGAATTATCCAAATTAACTGAATTAATCGACTTATTTGTATAAAATTATATGTTTTTTATTTTTATTTTTATTTTTAGATTTTTATTTATATTTATTAAATTCTTTGTAATTTTTATGATTGGGTTGGGTTGGGTACTTGGGTTAATATATATTAGATTGAGTATTTGGATTTATGTTGAATTGAGTTTAAATAAATAGTGGGCTATTTATATATTATAAATTTATTTATTATTATTTTCGGTTAACCGACCGGTTTCAAACCGAATTAACCGTTAATCAAAAATTTTAAAAAAATTTAATCTACTCCCGACCGAATTAATTCGATTAACCGACTGATTAACCGAATTCGGTCGATTAACCGAATTTTTTCAGTTTTACCCAAATTTTACACACCCCTATTTGTGTGTATGGATAAAATTCATATAAAACTGAATTTCGACAATACCCCAATATTTAAATGCCATGGAATTCTACGTGTTAGATGTTGCTATTGTTGGCTTCATAAATTTTTAGATCATTATTAATAAAGATATTCTTTTTTTTTATTTTTATGTTAATTTTATAATTTATATTTAAAATTTATGATTATTTATTTTAATAATATCCTCACATTTTTCTTTAAAAATGTAATATAAAAAATTACCATTACACCTTTAGTATAAATATTATCATTCTTTTTCTCTCAAATTCCATTTAATTCTTAAACCGAAAATGCAGCTCTTAATAAAATATGGGTCTGCATGTGTTGACTTTGATAGTGAATGACAATAAAAACATTAATTAGTATGAATAGTATTATTCGAAGAATATGTACAAAGATAACATTTCATATATGAGTTTTTTTTTAAAGTACAAATAAATATCATTGGGTTATATATGAACTTAAAATAAAATAAATTTGAATTAAACGAGACACAAATTTAAAATATTTTTAAAAGATTGTGATAAAATTAAATTAAATTAAATTTACAAAAAAATTGCAAACATTCGAATTATGCTTCTCTTTTAAAGCAAGAAGGTTTTCCAAATTCTTCTAAATCCCATTGCACACGTAATCTATTTTTTTTCAAGGAATGAGATTTGCCTCTAATGTTATTACTTGCCTTAAGAATATTTTAAGGCCACCTATTAAAGTAGAAAACCCATTGAAAACGCTTCAAAATCTTCCAACTACTCCAACCAAACCTTCACCACACTAACTTCAATTTCAATTTCAATTTCAATTCAATTATTTATTTATTTTTAAAAATATATATATTTTGTATTTAATATGTTGATTTTAATTTAATTAGGAAATAATTGTAGATGTATACAGCACTTTAATCAATGCCATAAATGACACTTATTTATATTAGTTTTACATTAATTAGGAAACAAATGTACATATATACATATCAGCCCCTTAATTTAAATAGATGTTAACAACATTCTTATGTCATGCACTGACAATATCATATATTTAAATAAATTTTGAAAAGGAATTAAAGCATGTGTTGACCAGGTCATGTAAATTTTACTATTTTAGCTTCAAGTCTAAATATAAGGATTTTTTTAATTTATTTTAATTAATTACTGAGGTTTAATTTAATATTACTTCTTAATAATGTTTTTACTATTTATTTTAAGAATTTTGTTGAAGTAAATATTAGACATTATTAATAGTGCATTTTTGGAGTAATAAATAACACTAAACAAAAATAATTTTTTGGATCAAAAGCGTTTTTGAACCCAAAAGTAAAAACCATTTTTTTTTTAGCTTTTGCTTTTGATAAAAACACTTTTAAGAACAAAAGATAATTTTAACTTTTATAAAGCATTTTATATAATATTATATATTTAAAATTTCATTGGTTATATTTTAATATTTAAAATATAGTTTATATATTCAAATTAAATTTTATAGATAATTAATATTAATTGCTTAAAATATTTAAAATTTATATTTCATATATTAAAATATTAACAACAAATTATTATAAATTGATTTTATATTCTTATTAAAATATCATAATATTAACTAATTTGAACATTATTTAAATATATATTTATTACTTTATAACAGAATAAACATTTTATTTCTCAAAAGCACTTCTCAATTTTACTTTTTCACAACACCTTTTTAAAACCAATTCTCAAAAGTAATGTTAAACTAGTCCTCACTCAAGTAATTGTTATATATTTGTAACCTAAGAAAAAGAATTTGCTTAATATTTATGGTTGTATCATGCATGTTGTGTATAACTACCAACATTTTAATTCAATATAATAAAATATATTAAATTATTCCTTAATAAATTTTAATAGAATTATTAAATAATTTATTGGCTTAAATGCAAAAAATGTGCAACAATTCTAGTTGCTTGTGGGCAATTTTATTGCTCACACAAGTTGACATTAAATTGAAGTTACCTATCCGGGTTAAACCTACAATACATTTAACTCGAGAATCTGCAACGGATGTTAGATCTCGTAATAACATGCAAATCCCTGATCAAATGCGTGTATAACCCTAATGGCATGTCATATGAATCCTAAATTTTTACTAAGTTCACTTGGGTATTAATTTCGTATAAATGTCAATATCAAATCCTATACACCTTGTATTATTTCCATACAACCAATATTTACACGAATTTACAATTCATTCCAATACAAGATATTTGTGCCAAATTCCCTAATTCTACTTAATTCTAGCAAGTATATATATACATTAATTCAAGTATAATTCATACATAATTAAAATAGAATAGTAAATTCCATATGAACTTACCTGGTCAAAACACCAAACAAGTTGAATCCTCAGGGACTAATCGATAAATTTAGTTTTCCTTTATTATCTTTGGTTTGATCTAGTTATTGATCTATACAAATTTTCCATTCAATTCATTAAATACTAAATATTTATACATTGTGCCATGACATGAATGAATCTATACAATCTTATTTTTTGATACCCCTAAAGTTTAGTGTTTTATTCAATTTAGTCACTGAAATAACCATAATTTTCAAAATTTCACAATAATTTTTCATTTTATTCACTTTAGACCTTATGTACAAAACTAACAATTAAACTTTACAATTTAGTCCTTTTACATAATCCATGCTTAAAATATATCTGTTTAACACCAATTTCTTCAATAATCAACAATGACAACTATAAAAAAAGTTTAATATTTTTGCGAATTGATATATGGGCTATGTCACACCCCAATCTAGAAATAAAGCTTGGATATATTTGGATTGATGTCTTGAGTTACTTTATTTCTTTTTATTATTATTTTAATTTTTCCCCATGACAATTATTTAGTATCAAGTTGTAAATATTTGGGTTGAAGTGGGTTTTAGAGTAATTATGGAATACTTATGTGTCCGGTTGGGGAATATTTGGAGTGGAACCAAATGGTTGACATGTAACTACGCGGCTTCTTAATGGAAAACATAATGATGAGGTTATAAAATTTTATAATGTTTATTGGGTTCTAGAGAGCATGTTAGGAGGAAGGGTATAAAAGGAGGACTCTTTTATTTTCTCAATAGGGGATTTACTGTCTTTCTTCCATTTTTTCTCTGGTTTATTTTGTAAGCAATAGAAAAGAGAATAAGGGAACAGTCTGCATGTGGGTAGAAACGAACATTTTAGTTTGAGTAATGGCTTGAGTAATAAAGATTTTGGCAAACTACTATTAACGAAGGAGAAGGACCGAGCGACAAGGATAAACTAGGAAAGGGAAGGTAGTATCAGCTTCCAAATATTTTTGTTGGTGAGTTACTATCTTCAATGTTTGTCTTGCATGCTTTGTGTTGTGATGTTCAAATCTATGTTATGCTTATGAGGAAGTGTTACTTTTTCGTGCAAAATTTACCACAATCGCAGATGTATGTTACAAGATAAGGTTGTTAAACTAGCTTTATTTGATAATATGTTTTGATATAACAAATTAAAATATTTTTGAATAAAAGTTAAAGTTTAACAAGATTGGCAAAATGATAGAATCAAATTAAAATGATTTCAATTGAGTTAAACATTTTCAATCAAGTTAAAATTGTTTTAAGACAAGTCAGTATTGCTTCAGGCCAAAAAGTATCATTATTTTTTGGCTAAGTATCGATAGTTTTCAAAATAACGATACCCATTCTAAAATCGATACCAAATAAACATTCTGTTTTCAACCAATTCAGCTAAGTATCGATCTAGTATTAATACTTTTCATATGGCATTGATAAAAAGTCCATTGCTATCAATATCTTTAGCTCCAATGGTCACTAACTTTGCATTAAATGCAAAAATTATCAATACCTTTTTAGCTTGTACCGGTACTCATTATTACAGGTAAATTAAATGCACTGGTTTTACATCCTCAACGACTCTATTCATATATTCAACAACCACAACGGTTGGAAATCAATTAAAGGGTATAAATACTAACATCCAAATATCCTACAACAATAAGAAAGATTATCAAGCTTAAAGATCAATCAAAACAACCTTAGTGCTTAATTCTTTCATACTTTTATTATGCACATTTGTGAGCTTTCATTGTTTTTCTTTAGCTCAACTGTATTCTTGTTTATTTGGGCTTTATTGGTAAACATTTTGATCTTGTAAGGATTATTTCTTTTTTTGCTTCTTTGTATCTCTTTGAGATGGTTGTATATTAAGGTTTAGGGTGAAAACTTAAGAGGGTTGCAATCTTAAGTTTTTGGATTAAAATTTTAAAGGAGATTGCGAGATTAAACCTTGTCCTCAAAGGTTATCAAATTAGTGAATTTGGGAAAATCCTTAGTTATGGAAAACTAAGGTAGTGAAGTAGGTAATTGAGGTCAAACCACTCTAAATTCTTGTGTTCATTATTTCATATTCTTTTATTGCTTCCACCACTTTTCTTAATAGTCAATTCTCCTTCCCTCTTGGCGATTTCAAGTTGAATTATCGAGCTAACAAATGTGCATGTTGGTTGTGAACTTAAGTGATGGTATTGATGAATTGTTTGATGAGTATAGTGTTATGGTGTATGATGATTTCTAAATTGTTCACCAGTTACTTTGCATGCCTGTTGTTTTGGTGAGATTTTTGTTGTAATATTGATTCATGTTAAGTTTGGTATGCAAATGTATGCTCGGTTCTAAGCGTAAGCTTGTTGTATTTATAAGTTGTTACTAGGTAACATGCTATGGATTATGACATATTAATGAATGCTTGATATATGTTATTTGGTGAAAATGAATGATATGTGGAGTATGGAGGGATGTAATAATGGATGAAAGAATAAGGAGATGTCATGTTGTGCACCTTGTGCCACATCTTATTTGGATTTGCGGAGGTTTGGTTGGATAGTAAGAGATATATGTGCACAAGTATATGATAAACCTAAGAGGGTTCTTCTCAAGTTTGAGAATTTGTGGAGTCTAAGGCACTAAGCTTCGTGTATGTTTGCAAGTCCCATGGCCATGGGCATACGCAAGTTATAATGGTTCATTGGATGTGTCCTCAAGTTTCCATATTAAGGCTATACGCTAAACCTGCCATATAAAAATCTGCGGGATTATTTTCAAGTAAGAGTCCGCATAGACTATCTTTCAAATAAGAGTCCCCAATAACTAATTGATGAGTATGAATCCTCACATTTAAGTTCGCCAATGTATTATCTCATGAATCTAAGTCCACTAAGAATGAGTTCGCATGCAATACTCCGCGCACGTGGGTCCACATGTGTGAGCTTGTATAAGCATGTCCATTAATTAGAGACTTGTAAGTAGGAACCCACAACTATGAATCCGTATCTATGGATCTGCATGTATGAAATCAATATATATACGCAAGTGGAGTCATCCTATAAGATATATTAA
The DNA here is from genome assembly GCA_025698465.1 of Gossypium longicalyx. NCBI lineage: Eukaryota > Viridiplantae > Streptophyta > Magnoliopsida > Malvales > Malvaceae > Gossypium > Gossypium longicalyx. Next base: position 7,393,298 of record CM047005.1, read on the forward strand.
CGCACGTACGATGAAACTAAAGAACTGTGTTAATGTATAAAATGTGTCAATTTGAAAGTTGTGTTAGGGAATGGTGTCAATAGTGCACCATGATGACACAAAGTCCATTCTCGTACAAGTGACTTCAAACATAAGACCAAACCATTGAAGTCATATGATAATATCAAGATCAAGTAGGTTATTTTAATAACTCATGAGGTCCATTCAGACTTACCTAGCTTATTGTAATGCTTCTCATGTAAGATGGACTATATGAGATGCTGAAGAGGGACTAAGCCAGAATTTTTTGAGCTAACGTGAGCTATTTTTCTAAGTTGTAGCATACATATAATGGGGAAATTGGTAGGCTAAGCCTTAGGATCATGGATTAGTCTAACTGGAATTCAAGAACAGTGTATTAATTTAGCACAGGTCGAAGGTTATAAAGAAAATAATAAATATATTTTAGTAACCATCATTGAATTATGTACTAATGCTTTCATCACGAACTTAATGGGAATTGTAGCATTTTCATTTAACTAGTTGACTTGTCGAACATTTGGGATGATATACTAAACCTCATTCTAAACTTTTGAAATCTTTGCAATTTGGTCCTCATTTGATCCGGGGTCAACCTCAGAGCTTACACAAGCTTGAATATGACTCAGTAAATGTTTTAAATTTTGATGAATGTTTGAATTAATGGAATTAAATGGTTTTTTAGTTAGAATTGATCGATTAAAGTCTGTAACTGTTCCATATCTCAACTATAGCATTTTGTAGCTTTCACCCGACAATCGAGTCGGGCGAAGGGTGTTACAGGGTAGTTAAATCAAGTTTCTGTGACCTCAAATCTATAACAATTACAAGAGAAATGACCTAATTACCTTGAATAATTTTTGGTCGAAAGTTGAGAAAGCTTGGAAGGTTTTCTCTTTTGTTCATCTATGAAGGACAATCATTTGGAGAAGAATATAGTGGAATTTTCCACTATCTCATCTTTATATACCTTGATTAATTAAGGTTAATCTAACTTTATATACCTTGATTAATCAAGTTAATCTAACTTAATTACTTTAATTTGGTTTTATTAACTTAAAATTAACTATTGATAATTCTTAATTTAGGGTCTAATTGCTATTTTGGAATTTAGTTTAATTTCCATTTAGGTCTTCAAACATTTTGTCAATTAAAAACTCTATAGCAATTTGACTTTACAATTTAATCTATGTACCTAAATTAAATAATTAATAGACAATTGATGGGCCAAACTTTAATATTCATTTATACCAACTCTGTAAATATTTAATATTTACGGTCCCGATTTATAGAAATGGGATTTTGAAACCGCATTTTTCAGCACCATTAAAAAGCGGGCTTTTACATGGCAATGGTGGCAATGAGAAACCACTTAATGGGAAGTGGAAGCCCAACAACAGATCGAAGGGGCTAGTGAAATGCTTCCTTTGTGGTGGCCTGTATGTGGTAAAAGACTGTCTAAAAAAGTTTGCGCTTTTTGCCATCAAATGGGACGATGAGACTTGGTTCAATTGTGCATTCTATCGAAGCCAAGAGGGTTAGATAAAATGAGACGAAGCCATTGAAATACCTTATATTGTGGTTCGCATAGGATGCGGGACTATCCAAAGTGATCCAAGATGTCTGCAATCAATAAAGAGAATGAAGCGGAGCCCTTGGGTCAATGATACTCAATTTTGCAAAGGCGAAGAGGGACCGCAAGTAGAAATGGTTTTTTTTTTTTTACTTAAAATTGATTTTCAACCTTTTAAAAAGAGTCAAATTTAACCATAAACATTTCAAAAAAAATCAAATAAATGTTTTTTAATGGAAATATTGACTAAAAAGTCAATTTCAATTTTAATTTTTTTAATAGAAATATTGATTTTCAATCAATACGAACATTTTATATTTTTTTTGAATTTTGAAATTTTTAAAAAAATTTAAATTATTCATTGACATAAAATATAAGACATACTATGATATCAGAATAAAGTACATGTCACGTGGGTTACTATACCAACGTTATTAAAAAATAATTTAATTGTAATATTTGTTAATAAAAAGTGACTTGTTTTTTTTTAAAAAGTGAATAATCAAATATAATAAAAAATTTAAATTAACAAAAAAATGTAAAAATTAAAAAGCAAAATTCTGCATTATGACAATAATTTATTCATGTAATCATAAAAGACGAAGTGCAATGAATTGTATCACTAGCCGACATGTCAATATGTCTTTTTCACATATTAATTTTCACCATGTGGCTTTAAATACTAAATTTTATTTATTTACTTTTGCTGAAGATTTTGGACATGTCATTTAATTTCAACTCCCTTTTAATATGAAAACTTCCTCACCTAAAACCCCAAAGTCAATTTTGTTTGCCAAACACGCAAAGAAAGGAATAATCATTTTAGTATTTTAGGTTTTGTTCCCGTATTATAATTTGATTGAGTTTGATTATATCTATGTATTATCATCAAACATAGAATCCAGTCCAATATTTAAGGATGAATTTTAAATATTATTAAATTGAATAACATGACAATATATAGTAATATTCTTTCTTCACATTCCAATCTATTAGTCTATATGGCGAAGAGTATCTAGGAAATTTCTTAACTATAAATATCAAAATTATATATAAATTTTGATTTAGTGTGTAATATCATGTATAAATTTTAATTTTGATTTGATTCAGTTTTCATAAATTACTAACAACATTATCGAATTAACATTTTTTTAGATTGGTATATTGCATACGCAAATAATTATATTAATTCAATATGAAAATAAATGTATGTATTCATTTATTTAAACACGTACAATTGAATCAAAATCAAAGTTTTATATATATAATTATGAATCACAATTCAAATTTCATGTATAAAATTACACATTAGACAAAAATTTATATACAAATTTAATATTTATCTCAATTTTTTATAACTAAAACATATTAAGTTTATTTATTAATATTTAAGAGGTGTTAAAAAATATTTTAATTTAATCAATAGGCTAAAAAACTTGAATTGAATTATTACTTTTGGGAGGTGTCATAATTAAAACTTGTCCATTTATTAAGGGAGCGAATGTCCTTCTCTAAGCTATATATTAAGAGTTCATATTTGATACACCGGTGGTATGTAAGTTCGTACACTATTAGTGTACCATGCTATGTATGATTGATCTCGAAAAACTTAAAACCGACTTGAACCAAGGTGTTTGGTCATTTATGGAATACAAGTTTAAAAATTGCAATTATTTGAAATCGAATTGAATTCTATTTTTTATTTTATAAAAAATTAATTTTAATATTTTTGATATAAAATGAAAATTTCATATTTAAATGTTTTGTATTTAAAATAGGAAAAATAATTTTAAATTTATTTAAAAGAATTGTTATTTTCTAAAAATATTTATGAAAAATGCTTTAAATTTTTTCAAATAATATTCAAATGCTATAAAATAAAGCTCATTTGATCAAAATAAACTTAAAAATTGAAAACAAAAATTTAATATGAAAAAAGAAAAAAAAAAGAGAATCAAACTCATTCGAACCAAATTAAAATGGGGGATTAAAAAAATCCAAAATATCCAATTAAACAGAACCAATATCACCCTCATTATTAAGTGACTATAATACCTTTCGATGCATCAAATAGACATACTAAAAAAATCAAATTGAAAAGAATTTCAATCCCTGGATTTAATTCAACTTTATATCTAATGAAAATTGGGTGTAACAACTAGATATCAAAGCCTAGGAAAAAGAAATTGACGTTATATTCTTCTAAAGGGAAAAGATAGGCGAAATTCTTGGTCTGTAGGCCACCAATCTTTGATCTAAAAATAACTAATTATATATCTTGGGGTGGTGGCGACTGGCAACCCACCTTTCGACTTAATTTGAACCATAGTTACGTTATCAACCAACATTGCATGGAACAAAAAGTATAACTCTACTTACCTTTTCATACATATGTTGATAATGTTATAATAATTTTATTTAATCAATAGAAAATTTAAAATTTAATGGAAAATTTCCCAGTATTGTTTTTGAATGGTAGAGGTTTGTTAAAAACAATTACTGATTTGGAAATTGACTAATGTGCATTTAATCTTACATAAATTAAAAAAAAAAAAAAAAACCTCGGGTGTTTCGGAAGTAAATATATTAATTAGGGCGCGCAGAAAGCGGTTGAGCAGTGAGCAACCATAATCTCAAAATTCAAATTAAACTATTAATCATTTATGGAGTTTCTTTTCAAATACTAACAAGAAAAGGGTGTATCAGTCACTTCAGTATAACCTTGCGTGTTCCGTCATTCTGACCCGCCATAACCTTAGGCCTATTCTCGTAATTTAAAGTTCAACCGCCACATTTAAAACACAACGTTCCCTTCCCTTCTCTCCTCCCCCCTTAAAAGAGCTGAGGGAAAACAGCACAGGTACAAAGAGAAAAACAAAAAATGGCTCCACCAAAAGCAGGGAAAACCTTTCCTTCGATAACGGAATGCGATGGATTGAAGTACGAATCGATCGCCGCCGATCTGGATGGCACGCTTTTAATCTCACGAAGCTCTTTCCCCTACTTCATGCTTATTGCCGTCGAAGCGGGAAGCCTCCTTCGAGGTCTTATCCTTCTTCTTTCTCTGCCTCTGGTCATCATATCTTATCTCTTCATTTCCGAAGCTATTGGTATTCAAATCCTCATTTTCATCTCCTTCGCTGGACTCAAGATCCGCGACATCGAGCTGGTATCTCGCGCTGTTCTTCCCAGGTATCACCAGCAAAAGAGATCCGAACCTTTTCCTTTTTTAAAATATTCTCTAATTTCATTCTTGCTAAGCTTTTATAAGCGTTTTAAGCTTATCTTGCTGAGTTATTTTATTTTTCATAGATTCTATGCTGCAAATGTAAGGAAGGAAAGTTTCGAGGTATTTGACAGATGCAAGAGGAAAGTAGTGGTAACGGCGAATCCGACGTTCATGGTGGAGCCGTTTGTGAAGGATTTTCTCGGCGGAGATAAAGTTTTAGGCACAGAGATTGAAGTGAACCCTAAAACAAAGAAGGCGACGGGATTTGTGAAGAATCCCGGGGTTTTAGTAGGGAAGTTTAAGAGATTAGCCATTTTGAAGGAGTTTGGTGATGAATCGCCTGATCTTGGAATCGGAGACCGTGAATCTGATCATGATTTCATGTCAATTTGCAAGGTTAGTCTTCTTAATAGAAGTAGCCTTACTTTTCTCGTCTTTCTACGACTTAGGATCACCTATTCCATGTTGATCGATATTCTTCATTTATATTAAGCTTTGATTCATAGGTTTTCTCTTTGTTTCTTTCACTTTTTTTCTCTCGAGAGGAATTAATAATCGAGGGACATTCTGAATTATGAAATTAAAGAGAAGTAAGTTCAGAAAAATCTTTAAACTGTAATATATACAGGGTACAGTTAACGTGATAATCTTGCAAAACATATTTATTTATATCATTAAAGTCATGGTCGGTGTAAACTTGATTAACTTGAATTGTTTTGTTGCTGTAATTAATTTGTAATATTTCCATCACTCTAATTAGCCTAAACAACATAGATTTTGTCTATTTACATATGTATCTATCAATAATTTATCTAATTATTATATAAGAACATTTATGTTATTATTTAAAAATTTGATATAGTTACAATTCAAATATAAAATTATTAAAAATCATTATTTTTATTAAAAAATCATTATTTTTATAAAATAATAAATATTATTTTAAATATATTTTTATTTTTTATATAAAATTTAAAAATATAATATTTGAACTTAAAATTTTACTATTTTAATTTTACTATTTCAATCAAAATTATATTTAATTTTTCTAAATTTGTTGCATAGATTACATAGCAATTAAGCCAAAATCTAGTTAACATAAATTAGTTTGAAATATTTTTTTTTCAAAATTTAAATTAACATTTCATAAATTTATGGAGTCTACAAATAATGAAGTCTAGTTTTATTAAAAGTTTAATTCAGACTGTCATTATAATTATTTTTTATCCAAAAAGTTAAGGTTCATAATTAATTTTTATCCAAAAAGTTAAGGTTCATAATTAATTTTTATCCAAACAGATAAGGTTAGGTTAAAGTATTAATTTTTGGATTGGACCCACAATTTTAACATCGCTCAACAGCCCACCAACACAATGAGGTGCAGGTCCACCTCATAAATGTGTACTTTTTTGGGTGGCATAGTTTCATTTAATGATCCTATCTCGTAACTCGTTTAATCTAAAATTTGTTATTTATTGATAAATTTGTCTCTGAGAAGGTCTAGTCCTACTTTTAGTGTCTGTATTATTTTTGGACATCTTAAATTTATTTATTTTTCCTTTTAATCTCGTGTTTTTCTTTAATAATTGAAGTCCACGTAGAAAAAAAATGTTAAATAAAATAAAATAATATTTATGAAATAAAAAAATAATAACATAATTAATATTACACAAGTGGAAGATCAAATAAAATAAGTAAATAAAATATTAAATTTCGGATTTTAAGATTTCTTGTAGTTGTAAGATATTTTTAACATTAGTTTAGAGAATATAGTGAAAGTCAATATTTTTAATGTAAATTATAAAAATAGTCATTTTTATTTGTCTCATATTATATTTTAATTATTTATTTTAAAATATTACGTTTTAGTCACTTGCATTATCGTTTTGTTACAAAGTGGTCACTCTACTATTAAATATCATTATCTCCCTAACGACAGTCCTACGTGAGAATCCAAATGGTTTGGATGTTTAGTTATTGGAATGAAAATAGGTTTTTAATTAAATATATTTAATTTGGACCGCTACGTAGGACATCCAAGTTGGCATTTAAAACCCATTTAAACTGCTGTTAGGGAGGTATCGGTATTTAACGGTAGAGTGACCACTTCATAATGCAATGATAAAGTGACTAAAACGTAATATTTCAAACATAAGTAACTAAAATATAATATGAGATAAACAAAAGTAATTACTTTTGTAGTTTACCAATACTTTTATTTTATTATAGGGCTTCTATCTAATTTTACATAATTTTGAAAATGTATAATAATTTTTTTGGCATTCCAATTTTATAAAAAAGTTTAGTTTTCTGTTTAATTTTTAATTTTTTAACTTGCATTTTTTGTTAAATCACCTAAAAATAGATAGAAAAATTAACGTTTTTAACTTTGCTGATGTGGCATACATGCGGATTGCTATACGGATGATACGCCAGTATTTAATTAATTTTTTAATTTTAAAAAATATTAAAAACAATATTATTTTAATAATTTTTATATTTTAAAAATAATTTTATAATTTTTTAAAAAATAATTAAATACTAATGTGTCATCTACATGTATGTCACATCAATAAAGCTAAAAAATTTCATCTATTTTTGAGTAATTTGATAAAAGATGCAAATTTAAAAGTTAAGAAAATAAAAAATTAAAAAAATTGAAATGATACTTTTTATAAAATTAGAGGTCCAAATTAATCATTATACTTTATAAAAATACCATGTAATCTAATTTAATAGTATCGCTCTAGATGTTATCAATTCAACTTTGAAATTCAACATGAAAGCAACTGATAAGCAAGTAATAAGTTATTATAAATTAGAAACATTCACTTAAAACACGGACGCATATAGAAAAGCAAATTGTAGGATATTGCAATTCATTTCTACAAGTTATCTTCTTTTTGCACTATAAACTAAATAAGTGTATGAAAATTTTTGGGATGTGAACAGGAGGGGTACATGGTGCACCCTAGCAAATCAGCATTACCAGTACCGCTTGATCGCCTAAAGAGCCGCATTATCTTCCACGATGGTCGCTTTGTCCAACGTCCGGACCCACTCAATGCCTTGCTAACCTACCTTTGGCTGCCATTTGGCTTCATCCTCTCCATTATTCGTGTCTACTTCAATCTACCTTTACCCGAGCGTATCGTACGCTACACTTACGAGATGCTCGGCATTCACCTCGTGATCCGCGGAAAGCGACCTCCCCCACCATCTCCCGGGACCCCAGGCAACCTCTACGTCTGCAATCACCGCACAGCTCTTGACCCGATTGTGATCGCCATCGCACTTGGACGCAAAGTCTCGTGTGTCACATACAGCGTAAGCCGTCTCTCGAGGTTCCTATCTCCAATCCCAGCCATTGCTTTAACTCGTGATCGTGCGGCCGATGCTGCCCGAATTTCAGAACTGTTGCAAAAAGGTGATCTAGTAGTTTGTCCGGAGGGGACCACGTGTCGTGAGCAATTCCTGTTGAGGTTCAGTGCTTTGTTCGCAGAAATGAGCGATAGGATCGTCCCCGTTGCCGTCAATTGCAAGCAGAGCATGTTCTACGGGACGACCGTGAGAGGGGTCAAATTCTGGGACCCTTATTTCTTCTTCATGAATCCAAGGCCAACATACGAGGTCACGTTCCTTGATCGATTGCCGGAAGAGATGACAGTGAAGGCCGGAGGGAAATCGGCGATCGAGGTAGCGAATCACGTGCAGAAGGTGTTGGGCGATGTTCTGGGGTTTGAATGCACTGGATTGACTAGGAAAGATAAATACATGTTGCTTGGAGGAAACGATGGTAAGGTAGAATCGATGTACAATGGCAAGAAATAAGTTGGGTTTGTCGCATTTCAGGAGAATTTCTCAAAACATATGGATTTAGAAAGTGACATTAGGAGGCTTAATTAGTTTGGTATTTTTCTAAAGTGGATGTGTGGGGAGCACTAATTTGCTTTGAGCATATTATGAAATGAGAGGTCTTTGAGGGATTCGTCATTTATGTCATATTTGTTAAAATGTATAATTGCTTCGACTTTTGCGTATTACTTTCATGCAAACTTTGCTATTGTTTGATGGGTTATATTTACCATTTCCATAATGAAAAGATGTTGTATTAGTATGACTAAAATTTTATTTGCAGGCAGGGCAGGTGTTTCGAATAAGTTAATTTTGCATGTTAGAAAGAGTTGAGTCAGTCTTTTCTTTCTGCGATTATTTCCCTGCCCCTTGTCTTGTGCGAAAGTGCACCTTTTTTAACTTTTTTTTTTAATTCCCTTTAATTTTTTTTCAAGGATGATTCTTTTGATTTCCTTCTTTAGTTTTCCTTTCTCAATGAGATCTATGCTTTAGTGTGTGTTTTCTTTCAAGAACTCAAATTAAGTGGATTTTCATTTGTTGATTTAAAATGTAACTAGTTACTAATTAGATTATTAATTTTTAATTCAATTAGTTTAATTAATTCAATTAAATAAATCATTAAAAATAGATAAAATTAATTGAAGCTATACAATTTACAATTTAATTAATTTAATCTCTTATTCTAAATCAATATCTTAATCCAACTAATCTGAAGGTTTGATTTTAAAAAAATGGTTGATGATAAGCGTGATGCCTAGACCACTTTAATTGTAGATTATAGATAGTAAAGAAAGCGGCTTTCTTGATTGTTTAAAGTTAAATGTGTTTTCAACAACTTTTTTTGTTTATTGTCTTTATGCTATAATCAAAATTATTATAATTGAAGTTTCAACTTGTTATTAGGTAAATTCACACACTGCCATGAGCGTTGAATCTGTCATTGACATCACCTTAAGCATAGATTATTATTTAACGATGAAATACTTGTATAATCAGTTTCTTTTTACACGTAAATATCAGGTTTTTATGTTGCTTGATACTATTGGTTTGTTTTTCCTTTCGATTTTGTGCTTTTTGGGTTCCTTTGTTTGATCCATGGAGTCTGATCAATCTAGCTTTTTGAGTTGTTGTAAGTTGATTGATTGTACTAGGCCATGTATCCCTTTTGCATGTAAGTCAGCTATTTTTTGGACTTGAGTGACGAATGTATCTATGTTTATACTTTTGCATTATATTTTTCTTCGTAATTAAAATATTAATCAAAATAATATATATTTTTTTCCGAACAAATTTAGGTAACTACTTGGTTCAACGTCTGAGAATACCTCTATATTTGTATCATCTAGTAAATAAAAATTATAATAAGGTCAGTCAATTTTAATCAAAACATTATTTTATTTTTAAGATCAGTCAATTAATTGAATCGGTTTAATGAAAAATGGAAATTTTGTTAAATATGATATGACGCAAAAAAAGAAGAGAACAATTCATTCCACAAATGGATTTTCTAAAATAAAAAAAGTAGTTAACCAAAACTTGCTAGCACTTCAATATTAGTTCAGGTCCTTTTCCGGCGTGCCTTTGTCCCAACTTATAACCTTTTAGCGACAAGGAGGGTGGCGGCGCTTCTCGTTAACCGCGGTTGAGATTTCCCCCATCTCATTTCCAAAAACACTCATTTTAAAACAATTTATTTACCGTTTATGCCACACAAATCGCACCGTAATATCGAAGTGCATGGAGGGGTATTTTCAGGATCCTGTTGCTTCTTCATCTTTCAGTGGATTAATATCTCACGTGTCACACTTTCGACCCTCCTTTGCTTCGTTATATTAAACCACTGAGATTTTTCCCGCTTTGAAAGAAAACTATTAATAATAAATAAAAATAAAGCATTCACAACAAAATTTCTATCGAAGAAAAAAAAAAAAGAATCTTTTGTTTATCCGTTCAAGCGTCGAAGGACGTTTGGACAAAGAGCTAAAAACACTGTATCGGTTATAGATTTTTTGAGCTTTCGTTTACAGCTGAATGGTATAATTAGCTTTTAAGCCTCACACTCTTTCGCTGTAAAACTTGTGCTTCTGCAATGGCTATGAGCGGTTTGGTTTCCAACCGAAATTTCGGTCATTTTATCGGTTCAGGTATTGTTTTACTACCTTAATTGGAGATGATTCCAATTGTTGCTTGAGCTTAATGTTCATCTGCATTTTTTTTTTCTCGAGGATTGAATACTTGCATGTTCTTTTTCCCTGGTTTCTCGCCTTCTGGTTTAATTTTTTTCTTAGAAGTTATCAATTTTGTATTGATACGTCTTTGGATTTGAATTTCATTTTGAGGTGGATAACAGTAGCTTGGAGCCTTAGCTACCGTGGAATCTGATTAAATTTGATTGCATGAAGTATATATCTTGATTTTTCTATTCCGAAGTTCAAATGTGAATTCGATAATTGATAAATGATGTTGCTTTGATTTCTTTTTCCTGCTGAATTTAGTGGTTTACTTGGTAAACAGTTTGAATTTTGATTGATTGATGATGAAGCTACAGTTTCTGTCTTCTCATCTTTTCGGTTTCCATTCTTTTTCTGCAAATAATTAGAAGATTGTTTTGCCAAACTGGATAATACTTAAAATGGGGGTTTCAATTGGTTTACGGTTTCGATGGATATGAGGTTGCTGTGGACTGTGAGTAACAGTTATTGATTGGTCATAAACTTTGGGGAATCCGCCTTGTCTGCGTAGTCCCATGATTCCCCTTTATCTATATTAAACGTGTATTAAATGCAATGGTTCTACTTTGAATTTTAAATAATGTCTTTAATGGATATTCCTTATTAGCTTCATTCTCCATTAGATGTCAATTACGATGCTGAATTGGCACACAAATCAAGTGTCTTTTACATCTGAAATATCTCTGTAATTTGGTAGCTCTGGCTGAGTGTTGTAAACTATGACAATGGCAGGTATACTATGTCGAGGGGAGCAAGCCATCTTGCTTCACAGGGGAGAAAGATCATCTGTAGCTGTTGTGCATGGGAACATTGTGAAATCTATATCAGTTTCTCCGAATGGAAGGGAACTTATTTTGTTGTCACTGCACCATAGTGATAAGTCTCACAGAGTTTATCCTCAACAAAGAAGTAAAGGAAGTTTTGCATGCTGTTCTTTCTCAAGTTCCTCGCCTGGAGGTTGGCTTGAGGAAGGTGACAAGGACAAAATAGTAGAAAACAGGACTTCTGCTTTCTATAAATCTGAGGAGTATGACATAACAGAAGCAAAGTTGGACTCTTTGCCGTCTCCTGATGAAACCAATGAAGCTATTCTAGTTGAACGAGATATCCCTTGGTGGCAGAGTTTTCCAAAGCGCTGGGTTATTGTACTCCTCTGTTTTGCAGCATTTCTGTTATGCAACATGGACCGTGTTAGTAACTCTCTTATAAACTATAGCACCACTATACATCTCTATATGCTTGCTGACTGAGCTGTGTGTTATATATTCGTTTTGCAGGTCAACATGAGCATTGCTATACTCCCTATGTCAAAAGAGTTTAACTGGAATAGTGCAACAGTTGGTTTGATTCAGTCCTCTTTTTTCTGGGGCTATCTGCTCACTCAGGTGTGGTTCAACTACTTTAAAATTTGCAGAATTATTTAGTTTCTATTTAGGAACTGCATTACATTGGCATGCTTTAACCTCTATGTGGTTTTCATTCAGTGTTCGTTGATGCCAGATATTCTTCTAATCTTTTTAATATGGTCTTTTCTTTTGACACATAGATTCTTGGAGGCATATGGGCAGACAAAATAGGTGGAAAGTTAGTCCTGGGTTTTGGTGTTGTCTGGTGGTCAGTAGCTACAATTTTGACGCCAATCGCTGCGAAAATTGGACTTCCATTTTTACTTATTATGCGTGCTTTTATGGGAATTGGCGAGGTTGGCCCTGCTTTGCTTGTTGGTTTCTAATATTTATCCTGTACTGACTTGTGGTTGATCACCAATTACCTCCAAAATTCACATGCTGAGTGAAGCAGCCTTTTTGTTTCTGTTCTAATTGGCTAAGGAGTTAGAAATTTTTTATTAATGTTAATCAACTTGTAAGTTTGAAGTAGGTGAAAGAATGATAGGAAAAGAAAAATAGTTCGTCAGGTTTAATGGATTAGAGACTTTTACTATTATAACTCCGTAAAATTATTCACTTGGCCAATAGTTCCTAACTTCCCAGAACAAAAACGCAAGAATTCTCATCTGTTTGATCTATTTTATTTGCAGGGTGTGGCTATGCCAGCAATGAACAACCTACTTTCTAAGTGGATTCCAGTGTCAGAGAGAAGTAGATCACTTGCACTTGTATACAGTGGCATGTATCTTGGTTCTGTTACTGGGCTGGCTTTCTCCCCCATCTTAATCCACAAATTCGGGTGGCCATCTGTTTTCTACTCATTTGGCTCCCTTGGAAGCATCTGGTTTGCTTTATGGCTCAGAAAAGTAAGGCCCTAATCCCTTTAGCCTCATTCAAAATATATTAAAAGAATCGACATAAAAATATCTCCTCTGGAACTAATCATTTGTAAGTGATTAGGCTGCATGATGCTTGAAATGAGCTTAAAACAAACCGTACCTGTTCATACCTTATTCCTATGAGACATGTTAGAAGTCCAGCCATTTCTGCTCCCATTATTACTAAAAGTTTTTGACTGCCAAGCTTACTTTTTTACTATAAATCAGACACTCTAAACAACTAGTTTGGGATATTCTATGCATAAAAAGGGGAAGTGATTGAATCAATGTACGTTCATTTGGATGTCACTCCTTAATACTCACTTTGAACTTCTTTGTACAACTTGTGGTTGTTGGTTCTCAGGCATATAGCTCCCCAGAGGAAGACCCGGAACTTAGTAAAGAAGAAAAGAAACTAATCATGGGAGGCAGCATATCAAAGGAACCTGTTAAGGTCATTCCATGGCGGATAATCTTATCAAAAGCTCCTGTTTGGGCTCTTATAATCTCTCACTTCTGCCATAATTGGGGAACTTTTATTCTCTTGACATGGATGCCTACTTACTACAATCAGGTATTTGAAACATGTTCAATGAACAATGTCAACCTTACAATTGGCATCGAGTAAAGTCTACAAAACATGCTTTTCATTTGCTTAAATTTTCACTTGCATTTGCAATCTTTTATCTGAATATCAGATATTAGCTGTGGCATATGTTTCTGAAGAGACTTGGCATCTCTCATCAGCACTTACTGCCTTGCTGGGTTTGAGGCATGAAGTGTGTATGGCCCACAGCTCAGGTGCAGGCTGTATTGCTGTTCCAGCCCATGCCTTTCCATGAATACATCCTTACCTGCCAAAATTCATGTTTGGTGTGCTGTGGATTAGATTTGCTGATCATTAATTTTTAATTTCTTGCTACTTTTTCCTAGCTATCTTACCTTTAGCCTTTTACAAATCTAATCTAGCAGCCAGAAAATGATAGCTAACTTGTGGTTGTTCTTATAGGTTTTAAAGTTCAATCTCACTGAATCTGGACTCCTCTGTGTTTTGCCTTGGTTGACTATGGCCGCCTTTGCAAATATAGGAGGGTGGATTGCAGACACACTCGTTAGCAGAGGTCTTTCCATAACAGCAGTGAGGAAGGCAAGGATTAGTTCTTCTTTGATTCTTGAAGTTTGATTATTTCAAAGGATTATTAAATGCTTGAATGTACCAATTTGTAGTATTTGATTGATAACTCTGCTTATAACCCTTCTGTGTCTTAGTTAAATTCAATCTCCTCGTCTTTTTTGTACGCATCATGGTCTCATGGTATCACAAACAACTTGTACCATCTTAGAAATTCTTATAAACTTCAAAAGTTAACTTGATTTATTGAGGGAACAAAATCACACCTAGAAGTCAGCGGTTATACAGTAGAAGTCTCACATGGCATTTAGACCTGACCTGAGATAAGACGGAAAAGAAATTTAGTAGTTCAGTCAGAAAGTTGATGAAGTGATTGTAAGACTACTTGATACATGCCCCTTAATGTAATCATGTCATAACTAGTTAATTTTGCAGATCATGCAATCGATAGGCTTTCTGGGGCCAGCCTTCTTCCTTACACAGCTAAGCTATGTCAGAACTCCTGCTATGGCAGTGCTGTGCATGGCATGTAGTCAGGTATCAATTTTTTTTTTTCAGTTTAACCTCATATTTGAATTTGGGCTTTACCATCTTCATTTTTATTCCTCCACAGCTATGAGATTCTTATCCAGATAAACTTCCTTTCTTTTTATATAAAAAACAGTGTGTGCAGGAAACTCCTGTATTAGACTGGCCATACAAACCGGCTTAGGTGTTTGGTTTCTATTGAGGTTCTTAATTTATCAAATCTGGCAGAGATAGTGATCCATAATTTTATTTTCTCGACAGGGATCAGATGCATTTTCTCAGTCTGGTCTTTATTCCAATCACCAAGACATTGGCCCACGCTATGCTGTGAGTTTCTTATAATAGAATATAATTTATAACTAAAAGGAGATGTCATTTATTATAATGATATCCCAGTACTTTTCTGCTCATACTGTACTTTTGTAAAAATGTAAAAGATGGAAGCAATCTTCCCAAACACTTAGGGCGATACATGGTAAAATCAGTTTGACATGTCTGCAAGTGCTAGAACCAATAATAGCATATCGATATGATACTCCTCAAATAAACATAACTATAGTAAGGCTTTTTTCTATTTTGGAAGAGTAATTCTCTGTGGCTTTTATTTAAACAATTACCTTAATCATCAGTGTTCAAGAATGGCAATTTTTTTTCTCCTTTTCTGGAAGTAACTTGTTTAGGTCGATCACAGGGAGTTCTATTAGGACTGTCTAACACTGCTGGAGTGCTGGCTGGTGTTTTTGGTACAGCTGCTACTGGCTACATACTCCAACGAGGTTCGAATTAGCCTCATGTTGATTTTATTCTCCTATATGTCACATCAAGTTTATTTTATTCTCACCTACAAACATATCCTCCGCAGGCTCATGGGATGATGTGTTTAAGGTGTCGGTTGCATTGTACATCATAGGCACATTAGTCTGGAACTTATTTTCAACCGGAGAGAAGATACTCGACTAGGAACATGCTATACGTGGAACAACTGCATCCTACATAACCAAGCAAGACACAACTTTCCGAAGCGATAGAAAAAGGAATGCGAAGGTGAGTGAAAAATCCATGATCAAACAGCCTTTTATACCATCTTATAAGCCTCTTGTGCAGTTCAAAAAAACACTTAGTTGGCCGGAGAAATGCTTATTTAAAGGCTAAATTCCTTTGTTTTTTTCTCAGTTCATTTTTGTTTCGAGTGTATTGACTTTATTGCTAATATTTTGTTCCGACTCATGAAACCATATCTTTGCCCATAAAATGTTGAGTCACAAATAATGTGTACAATTCGCATGCCCGAGTTAAACTAAATCTTTCACCCTGTGCTGCATACCTCCCTAACATGGTGGCCATACATTACATGTCTAATTGTAGGAGAGATAAGGGGTCCTGAATGCTGTAATTTGAAGTTGGGTGCATACATTTATAGTTGTATGCCTTCATTTAGAACGGGTACTATTCGTAGGGGACTTTTTGGGCCAGATTTCAAGGGGAAATGTGGGTCTATTCTGGCCTACAAAGAGCTAATACTTCCCCCCCATTTCATATCAGAGTCCGAAAGTGTAAAAGACTTAAAAATCAAAATAAAAGTGATAAAATTAAAAGGGATATTTTTGTTATTTTATTTAATAATGAAACTAAGCTTATCATTTAAAAACCCTTTTGGAAGGAAGACAAATTGAGCGAATGGAGATGTTCATATTATCCTAACTTGAGACAACAGAAAGAATAAAATAATCAGATCCCAATATGTATTCAAAGTAAATTAACTTAATTAATTCATTGAATGATTGAATTCATGTCACGTCCAATTCCATTACAAACAAACAACAAGATTTAAGAAACAATTTTATAAAATAAATTCAAAAGATTCCCTAGAAGAAAAGCAAAGAAGTATATATATATTAAATTGTAAATTAAAAATACCTCTCCTTCCTTTCTATCTTATAAAAGGATCTTCCATGATTTATGTACCCAACTTCCTTGCTTGCTCAATATCCGTGAAGAATGCAACTCTGAGTGGCCCCCGCTCCATCTGATCATCAGTCTCATCACCATGCCTTAAATATTTGCACTAAAATTCACAATTTACCCTGCGTTTTCTCTTCACTCATAATCTTTTCAACAATTGCCCCCAAATCTCTTCCATGCACGTTAACTTTAAGCCCATATTTCATAAACAACGTCAGTGACATTTTCTGCTCCACCTTATGGCCAGGCACCAACGTCAGCTTATGTCTCAGCAGTGCCGCAGCCGCCACCGACTTCATTTGTAGATAAGCCAAACCTTTCCCTAAACATATTCTTGGCCCTGCATTGAACGCCACGAATTTATAAGAGTCATGCTTTATAAATTCCTTTCCGTCCGCTGACAACCACCTTTGAGGACGAAACTCGAGGCAATCGTCACCCCATGTTGACCTCATTCTCCCCACTGAATATATTGAATACGTCACCGACGACCCCGCCGGAACAAAAGTCCCATCCGGCAGCACGTCATCGGCCACCACGTGCTTTGAATCCTCCGGCACCGAAGGGTATAGCCTTAGGGTTTCTGATAATGCTGCCTTCAAATATATCAGTCGGTCAAGTTCGTCGAACCCTAAGGGCTCGTCAAGCCACGTTGACGTGTCAATGCCACGTGTCTCGATTAAGACGGTGCAGATTTCCCTTAGGATGTTGTCTTCAACTGTTGGATGTTGAGAGATGAGCCAAAAGAACCAGCTGAGAGCAACCGCTGATGTGTCACGTCCAGCTAGGATGAAATTGAGTGCCACGTGTTGGAGAAACTCGTCCGAGTAGGATTCCTTTTTCTTCATGAATCTCGACAGCAAATCGTCGTGTGGGCTCCCATCTTTTTGCTGACTCAGCAATTCTTGCTTACGTGTATTGATGACGTTGGATAGATATTCATCCATGTGGTCTAAGCTTCGGCTCAGACTCACTTCTAAGCCAAGCCGGAGCCATCTCTTTAGCTTCCACAAAACCTCTGGCAAAATAAACCTTTGAAGAGAGGCCTCGGTGGCTCGGTCGAAAGCTGAAGCGAAGCCGTTTTCGGGTAAACCTTGGGCGCATGTTTGTGGATCTTTACCAAAAGCTAAGCCGCAAATGTTATCAAAGGTGAGCCTAAGCAATACGTCTTGTAGATCAACCGGCTGGCATTGGCTTTGAGCTTTCTCAAGAATGGGGCAGAAACGTAGCTTGATGGCTCGACTAACCCAACGAGCCATGGCTTGGCGGAGAGTCCTGGTGGTGAATTCCAGCGCGGCGGTCCTCCTTTGGAAGAGCCACGTGTCACCGTCGGAGTTGAAGATGCCTTGACCGAGAAGATCATGGAACACGGCTTGCCACGTGGGACCTTTGGGATAATTGTCGAAACGAGACTTGAGGATGTGCTCCAAATTCCTGGGATCGCACGTGACCGTCACGAGACCTTGTTTTCGAGCCAAGAAGGGGATGGCACAAATGCAGGTCTGGTACGTACCGCCGCAAGCGCGGAGGTTGTCGGAGATCCAGTCATGCATGCGGTCACAGTTCTCGATTAAGCCCGGAAGGCTGCCCAATAGAGGCCAGACACGTGGACCTCTTAACGACCGTGAGATGAACGTGAACCACAGCAGGTAAGCTGTGATAGCCGCCAAGAGGAGCAATGCAGTCGATATATCCATATACCTCTTAACTACAATAAAACAACTCGCTCCTACCTCAAATTTTCTCTAGAAAAAAAATGGTTCTAAGAAAAGTCGAAAACAATAACTTACCTAAAATATGGGTTTTTTTCAAAAAGAAATGTGGAAACACGAAGCACTGAAAGAGATATTTTTACGTAAAAGAAATGAGGGTTCTGCTTTGTTTTTTTATTTTTTACGTACATGAAAGCTGCTTCATCAAGAAAAAAAAAGGAGGATTAAAGATCTGAAAAACAGAGAAAAAAATGAAGAAGAAGAAGAAGAAGGTGATTGTGCAAAAATGGAGTATAGAAAGAGGATTTATAGGTGAAATTATAAAGAAAGGCAATTATTAAGGACAGACTGTTCCTTTGAATTGCACCATCAAATCTCTTGTTTTCCCTTTCTTTTTAATTTCTTTCTCTTTAGTGTCTAACTATCAGATGCACCACCATAAATGCGCTGAGAGGTCGTTGAAACCTCTTAAAGCCCTTTTTTCCTTAAAAAAAAAAAAGAAAAAAGAAAAGAGTCCTAACCATTACTCGGTGTAGCAAACCCCAAAATTAACTCGCATCTTATTCTTTGTTTTTCCTATTTCTCTTTCCTCTACGAATTTTCACCTAATTTTTGCAGGGAAAGAAAGAGGGTCTTTAATTCAAGCATTGAATGAAGAGAATTAAATGAGTTTAGTTGAGAAAGTAAAAAAGAAGACTACAATGTCAATGAAGCAATAAAAAGATGAAACAAGTGACGCAAAGATAAACAGTGTGTATTTTCTTGGTCCCTTTTAGGGTTTAATAGAAAAGGATGGAATGGGAGATGTAAATTATGAAAATGGGGTTTAGTCATGTGAGCTTTGGTTAGTGTTGGATGAGCAACCCACCAGCCACCAGCACCTACAATTCATAGCTCCTTGCCTGCTGCTGCTGCACCTGTATCTCTATACGTTTACTATATGCCCCCTCCCCCTCCCCCACCTCACCCTCTCTTTTCTTTTTCCTGCTATGTATATGATCCTGCAAAATAAAATTCTTGAAATTCAATTCCATGGATCATAAAAAGTTTGACCTTTGCTTTCTTTAAATGCTTTTTCTATGGTAAAAAAAGGTGTGCCCAACCCATTTGCCTCTCTCATCTCACAGCACAATAGATCCTGCTAAAATGAGAAACAAAAAAGAAAAAAAGTCAAATGCATAAATGAGAACGCAATTCTGAGACTCAGAGAGCACAGGTGGTTCAGCAGCACCATTATATATATAATAACTTTGATTTCTAATCGTTATGTTTGATTTTTTTTAATTTAAAAATTATGACAGAAGGATCTAATTTCACATAAACTAGCTAGTAGGAGGTTTAATTTTGCACTAAGTATTTGCTATACTTATACTAAATTACGTAATTGAAATAGGTAGGTCGTGGACAATAATCAATGCCAAAATTGAGGTTGACTTCCACTCTATTTAAACATGTAGGTTGTTCTTATTTTAATTACATTTTTAAAGTTTAATTAATTAATTAATTATTTATTTATTTATTTCGATTAGAGTTATTGATAGAAGTTGTAAATTATGTAAGATGTGGTGCATATATACAATTTTGGTCTTCCCAGTTGAGATTAACTCTCAAGTATTTCGATTTAGTTAGGAAAATGAAAAATTATGTTATCAATATTTAAGGTGAATTTCGAATTTGAATATGTATTTTATAATATAATTTATTTTTTAAGATTATGCTTCATATTGATTCATATATAAATGTATATTCAAAATTTAATATTTACAAGTTACAACAACCATTTCAAATTTAAAAAGGAACAGTACAATATATTTTTTTATCAAAATATATTGATTCATATAGGGATGTGGTTGTAAATATCTTAGGAAGGAAGAAATTAGAAACTTGTTTTTTTTTTTTTTCTTGTGGAAGTCAATCATAGTTTAAATAAGATATGTAAAATTCATTGAAGAAAAGAAAGGTAAATAAATAAAGAAGGGAGAGGGAGAGGGAAAGTAGGTGTATTTTGTGTAGAAAGTCCTCAGCTGGTCCATCGCAGTTGGCTCATGTTGCAACACTGATATAAAACAAAACAAATAACATAACGTGTAAGAACGGAACCGGTACAATGTAGGTGTAATCTAGGTGGTGCATGCATTAGATCATACTCTCAACTTTAACTTTCATTTTCAACCACTTACCAATTTAATAAACCCACATATATATGTGTGAGTAAGTATCTTTTTTTTCTATTATTTTCACCTATTCGGCAAGTTGATCCATTGATGAAGAGGATGGGGTCAACCGTGAAGTAAATATGGAATACCATGCATGTGATTCATTCACTTTTCTGTGGGCATATATTTAAAGAAATGGTGAGTAGATCAGGAAAAAAAATGGTTTCATCATTTATTTGAATATTGAATATATCTACATAAAAGATTTTAGGTCATCATCCCACAAGTATTCTAACAAATGTCAGAAATTCAGAACTGGTTGGAATTTACCTTTTATTGTTATTTTTGGTTAGACCATTTTGAGCTGTTAAGATAAACGATTAAAAAGAAGAGGAGGAGGAGGCTGCTTACGAGCACCTCACCATGAATATTTAAGAACAATGCATGCTAACTTTTATACATTTAGGTGGACGGCCCAATCCATATAGAGTTGGGGTTAGTTACTAGGCAAATATTGGTCAAATTCTGCCACCTTAGATCTTTATCAAAGTTTACTCCTACTTAATTGATTAATTGTAATATAATAATTACTATAGTTGATATGTTATTTCCATTTTATTTTATTTGTGATTGGGTTTAGTTCTTGCCTAGAGTCGTTTACTTTAGTTCTTTGAATGCTTTCTTTGTTTTGAGCAAGTTAATTCCCCTAAAAGACATCAGCACATGCACGAAAAGTAAATTATGAATGCGTCCAGATGCAACCTATTGATGCATAACCGATAGATGGCAAAAATGGGTGTCGGCAGTTCATTTCCATGTGAGATTCATTGATTATTCACAACCAGATTGGAAATCCAAAATCAAAGGTTTTCATATATGCTTGGGAGCTTACGAACCTTATGACAACCATAACCACAAGTCAAGCAATGTTGAAAACAAGAATCTGCATCTTAAATTTCTAAATGAATGTTCATTAAGATATTTGTAGAAACCTAACAACAAGATACAGTTATCTA
Organism: Gossypium longicalyx; assembly: GCA_025698465.1. Classification (NCBI taxonomy): domain Eukaryota; kingdom Viridiplantae; phylum Streptophyta; class Magnoliopsida; order Malvales; family Malvaceae; genus Gossypium; species Gossypium longicalyx. Next base: position 7,414,976 of record CM047005.1, read on the forward strand.
CTAAGACGCTAAACAGTATTCCCCTGCAAGTGCCTTTACAAGTTCGGACTACCATGGATAATGGACTATGATTGTCGGTTCTTTCATATATTGTGTCCATTACGTTAGGTTAACAAGCTTATGATTAACATACAACAGATCCCAACGCCATAGTAAACAAGAATTATCATCTTCCAATTTCCTGATGATCCTCTGTAATCAGTTGACAAGGAAAAATTTGATGATGAAGCATCAATCATCTTCTGTATAAGTATTTTGATAAAGGGAACTTAAGGCTCCTTGCGACCTGTATACAGTTGGGAATACAATATGGTTTATATATACACGGACAGTATAATCACATATGTAAAGGGAGTAAACAAACAAACAATGTTAGATAAAGAAAATTCACGAAAATTACAAGATAGATGTTGAAGACATTACCTTCAAAGCTAAATCTTCACTTACTGCAGTACGATATCGAGTTGACCCCTCCAATGGACAGCTTCCTCCTTTAATAATGAAATTAGCATTGCATAGACTGGACAGCTGCAATAATACATCAGACATGAGTCCTCTACTACCTCCCTCAACTGTTAGCTCATGACTTTCTTCTTCATCAAGGGAATCTTCTGCTAAAGATGTTATACACTGAAATATGGCTAATAACCTCTCCAATGGAAATGTTCCAGGCCCTTTCATAAGCAATTCCTGCTCTGCCATTTCCTTTTGATCCATTGATTTTTCAGATGCCCTATACAAAAAAGCATTCGGTCAAGATTTACTTTATATTTATAAGTAAAAAAAGATACATACAAAAAGTTTGATGAGATTATTAGTTCTTAGACAACATGGAGCATCTAAGAAAGATATTTAGAAATCAAAGCAATTTTGAATCATCAGGTTATAAAAGATCACTTATATGTACTAACAATTAAGAGCCGGACCAGCACCAATAAAAGGAAATTTCTATACAAAATTAGAAGCAGCTCATATAACACAATGCCATTTCATTCAATTAGCTGTGCAAACATGACTAATCAGTTAATACTATACCATATATTCAAGAGTAAGATTATAGCAGGCTCTTGGACTGTACTTGAAGTTTTCCCAGTAAGCACAACTGCAGTTTCCACATAACAGGCATATAAAACAGAAAAGCATGTCCAATAGAAGAGTTAAAGAAACTCTTTCCAGAAGAATAAGAGAGCTCTAATTAACAGCTATATGCCATTACCATACTAGTTGTTTCCACTATAGTCAACTGTAGCTCCATGGCCTAGAAGCATATTCGTAAAACAAAAGTTATTGATGTGCTTACTTCCTCTTTCGTTTGCGACTATCAGAAACCCCAGTTGAATCAAATAATGATGCATCAAGAGTAGCAGGGTTTCTTGAAGCAAGGAACGCAGAAATAAGAAGATACTTTGCAGAAGTAGACATGTGAAAATCTATCTTATCAAAGTCTTCTCGAATTCCCGGCATCCTTGAACTGTTAGTTTTCTTTGTCTCCTGGTTGGTTTCAGCTTTGAGGAGTGGCTGAGATCGAACCTGGAATGTTTCATTCAAAGCAGAAGCAATGTGTGGCCGAATATGACTAAACAACCTTCTCTTCATTTCTTCATTGGGTGCAACTTCCTTGTCACTTAAGGGTTCAGAATACTTTTTAAATAATGAAGAAAATGCTGCAGCCAATTCATCTACTTGTCTGGTAACTCTACAGAAAGGCCTTAGCACGACACTGTATGACATAAAAGAAGAAAGAGATTCATTAGTTGACACACACAAAAGAAGCGTTCGTTGGCTTCTGGTCTTGGTACTTAGTACTTACTCAAGAAAGGAGGCATACAATCTGCTGTTGGTTTGATTTGCCATAAAAATATGACGAAGATCATCTTCTGTGTAGTCAGGAAAATAAAGAGGGATTGGCTCCACATAACCAATATTTAAGTAATATGTATCGGGTGAGGTATTGCTAAGAAAGATCAAACCGACCTCGGGCATCTTTAAAATATCATTAAGGTTGAATAAAAAGGGTAATATAGTAGAACTTTTATCCCAATCTCGAATGCGCTCCAAATTATCAAAAACCAAGTAAACCATTGTTCCATCAGGCCGTCCACTCATCTTAGAACTCACTTTCCCTGAATTCCCCTTGAGATTAGTAATCACATTCTCTAATGCTTCACGAAGATAATTAACAAAATCAGATGGCCTCTCACAACGTTTTACGCTAGAATAACTATGACCTGAGTCCTTCCTATGAAACAACAACTGGTTCAAGATGGACTCAAACAAGATCCTTGGACTGTAACATGTAATGCAACTGGAATAGATGAATGGGCGATTTAGATGCCTGAAAACCTGGAGAGTAGCACTGGTTTTCCCTGTAGAAGGGCCACCATAGACCAAAATAGGAAACATGGGGGAATTCAAGGGACCCAAAAGGCGTAAAAGCTCAAGAATTTGAGAACGTCGACCGGGGAAAGAAGACAAGAGATCCTCCAACCTAAGGGGTTGCTGTCTGAATCCAAGGTCATTGATTGTCGGTTTGGAGGATTCAGGGGGCTTTGTTGATTCAATGGCAGTGTTGGAAGCAGAGTAAGATCTAGTTGCTCTTCGTGTAACTTGTGGGCTTTCCTCCGTAGCCATTAATTTGCATTTAAAGAAACAATTCGCTGATAACATTAAAAGAAAATACCATTTTAAGAAATCAGACTGAAAACAGTACTTGCTACATAATAATGATAAATAAAAAAAGCAGCAGAAGAGAAATAGCAGTTCAACACTAAAGGGAAATCAAATAAACGCTTCATTCTGTACCGATAAAGAAGTGGAAATCGGGACAATTTTAAGAAGATAGAGAAAACAAATTTCCAGCCAAACAAAAGAAAGTATTACTTAGTTTTTTTCTCTAATCAGTCATCAATGCATTCCTTTTTGTTTTTTTAATTCTACTTGTTGTCGACAACCAAACAAATGGAGAGATACAGAAGCAGAAAAAAGAAATGGAAAAAAAAATAGAAAAAGAGAAATACCTGATTAAGAGAATCAAATTTTCCAAATGGAAGAGAAGCGACCAAACTCAATAATCCGTCGGGAATTTAGAACCCTAAAATGAGTGGGTTTGGGATTCTGGTGCTAGGAAGAATAAAAGAAATTGTGAAAAATAACTTTTCCCGCCACAACTGCCACTGAGGGTTAAAGAGAAGTTGCTTAAATTTGGTGAGGACAAGTGCAGACAGGCCAGCCCATGTCAGGCCTAGCTAGTGATGTAATGGCTCAAATTACACCTGCCCAAAAGACAGAACTGGATCTTGGCATCTTGATACAAGTATTTTGAAAATTTACCCCAAACCCAATTTAAATGTTGATATTATTACTTAAAAGTTAATAAATTAATTAATACTAGAAATACTATCACACGCGTATGTTTGTAAAAATCATAAATTTAGAATATAAATACTTATTTAAAAATCACATAAATAAATAATAAAATATATAATTTGAAACTAATTAATAATAACATATTAAATATGTACGTTATTAAAATGAAAAAATTAGATTAATTTTTTTTATTATGGTATTATCGTCAATCTTGAGTCAGTACCGAGTTAACTTATAGCACCAACTCAATCAAATGAATTATTAATGTAATATATACAATTGATGAAAGTAATGAAGTGTGCATAACAAAATTAAAATGTATAAAAATATCAATAAAAAGCTTTAGTTGAATTATGAATTAAAGGTTTTATTAATGCAATTAGTGTGGGTTTAAATCCTACCATATGCATATTTTTATTGTTTTTAAGTGAAAAAACTAAAATACCCTCAAATAATATTACTTATTTTAATTACAAGATATTTTCTTAATTTCCTAATTGAGTTGATGATCTGGTTAAGGGTGACACCAACTTAATAAGACACTTAAATAATAACATAGATTTATCATATAATCTAACAATTTTAGATAATGTCATATTTCATTAATAAATAATATCTTGTACTGGTTTAGTCATGGCTAAGCAAAAAAAAAAAGGGACAAAAAAATCTGCTTAAATTGAGGTATTTGGATGATTTATGAAATGTAAGTTTAAAAAACACGATTACCCCCGATACAATTGGATCTTGTTTTTTTATTTAATATATAATCAATTTTAATTTTTATGCTATAAAAATAACTATTTTATATATATAATAGATCAAATAATTTAAAATTTCTTGAAATTTTTTTATTCTTTTATTAATATTTATGAAAAATCTTAATTTTTATTAAATAATATTAAAAAATCATAAAACAAAGCTCATTTTATCAAAATAAATCTTAAAAATCAAAATAAGAATCTAATATGAAAAAACTGAAAACTAAACCGACCTGAATCGAATTAGGATGAATGGTTCAAAAATTTTAAAAAACCTGACCAAACCAAACCAATATCATCCCTACAGTTTAGAGAAATCCGAATTAGAATTTTTTTATTTAAATCCAAACAATACAAACTAGAATCCGTATCTATACTTTCATATGCTATTTTTAAAATCTTTTATTAAGTTAGTGTTACAAGTCAACCACGTACCAACTTAATTAAGAAATGATTAATAAAATCATGCTTTTTATAAGTTAAATTATATTATTATAGGTGTACTTTTTTTCATATTTTTATATAAGATTAATAAAAAAATTGCATAATGGTATTTACATCATGAATTTTAAAAATTCAAATTTATTATTTCGACTAAAATTTCATTTGATATTTATATAAAATTTTAAGAAATATTTTTTTACCTAAATTAAGTTATTACACCGATTAAACCTAGTTAATTTATTTTGGGGCGTGCATTGAGCGGACCTAACCCCCCGTCTTTGTACAGGAAACACCCAAGTACCCAAACACCCCGTCTTTCTGCCAACAAACACCCAAGTACAGGAAACTTCTCTTTGTACAGGACATGTACTGAGTGCAATAGTAAATGTTCAATCATTAAAAACATTACTATTAGAAAGAGTAATCTTAAAAGAAATTAGTGTCTGAATTGAAGCATACCTTGATTTAAGAGAAAAGAATTCAGGTTTTGAATCTGACAATATAATTAAATGGGAAATACAACTTAACAACATTATTAATGAAGGCATGAAATTATTGGCACTATAAATAGTACCAAAATACTAATCATGGATGAAAAACTGAATATTATCTTCTTTTGCTTATTTATTAGAAACACATCAGAAAATGAAAATCTATAAAAGTGTAGCTTTTTTACTAGCTTTTTTTTTTTTTTTGTCCAATTTTTACTAGCTTTCATGGCAGGTAAAATGATGCATCAAATCATAGAGGAAATGACCAAGGGGGGGGTCCTCAAGTGGGGGCGTATTGCCAACTTTCCAATATGAGATTAGCAGATAATAATTCCAGTGGTAACTAAACGTGAGAAGCAAGACCTAACATAGCTTTTTTAATCGCAGACAATGGTAACAATATAAACATAAATTGCATACTCTTTCAACATGCAGCAGCTATGTAGCTTATCATGAGAGATTAAGACAAATAAGTTAATCAAACAGCAAACCAACACATTAACACCCAAATCAATCTCCATCTCATTTCTCTCTTACTATGCTTTTTTTATCATCATCATCACAAATTTTAGCTGTCACTAGGGAAGGTGCCCCTCACAAAAGAACCTCGACGGTGGCCACCAACGATGACTTCTTTAAGACGATATATGGAATCGAGCACCCTACCAGTCTTCTGTCAAAAACCCAAAAGATGAAAAAGCAAGGTCAATAATATCCCAAAGGCACAGTCAAGTCAATCACAGATGAGAGAAAGAGAAGAGGGACGAAGCAAAGGGAAAGAAAATTAAGAAGCACACTCAATATGCACAATACTATAACAGTTTAGCTCTAAGACAACCGCCTACAACAAATAGCTATTCCAACTTCCAAGAATTCAATTTTAGAATAAACAGTTAACAAGTCTCATAAACTTCGATATTGTAGAATAAACAGTTGGCAAGCATATCTTTTCTAAACCAATTAATATCAACATACAGCAAAGAACAGATAAAATAGTAGGATCTTATTTTCTTTCTTAACTTTTCTTTTGTTTCTCACTATCTCGTCTACCCAAGCAATAGGCTTTCCTTCTACAAAAGGTTACACAACCAAGGGTGAAGCTAGAAATTTTTTTAAGAGGGTCGGAATTGAATTATAAAATTTTTAAGATTCAAATGTAATTTTACAATGTATTAATTTATAATTTCATTAATTTTGAAGGGACTAAATAGAATTTTTTTTTCAAATTTAAGGGGGCCAAAGTGCAATTTTACCACAAACTAATTTGCAATTTTATTATTTTTAGAGGTACTAAAATAAAATTTTTCATTTTTGGGGGGAGCCAAGGCCCCTGCCAGCCCCCTTAGCTTTGCCTCTGTACACAACCATCTATTTGGAGGCTCTTCACGAAAGAAAATACTTGACAGCTATGTTATTCAGGCTCAAGTGTGAGTGTTGGATGCAGGTAGGCACCCGAAACAGGTATATTTAATATTTTCTAAGTTTGTCCATGTATTTCATGGGTCTTTAAAAGGTCATATCCTCGTACCCATGTTCGGGTATTTATTTGACACAAATACAAAGGAAAGTAAAAATATACATCAATTAGCAATCAATAAATCTACCTCATTGTTGATGCTGAGCTGCCACTTAAGTTGCAATGCCTGCCACCTCTCTTGTTGCCAACGCTGCCCAAGAATCACAAGGCCCATCACAGCTGCAGCAATGAAAACGGACCAAAATGCATTTGTCTCTTTTGCATGAACATACAATGAAACTGCTCTTCTCTTCCACCAAGCTTCGCATGGGAGGTCAGAGGCATCGCATTTATCATCTTGAGGCTTTGGGGACTGAGGGATATCTGAAGGAAAACCTAAGCCTTGCTCAGAAGCTTCAATAAGTTCAGAAACAGTGGCATCCTCACCAAAGGTAGTTGTTCCACCAAGTGCTTCCTCGCTATGGAAAGAACCAAATGTCGCAGCACTATACAAACTCTGGTCCTTGTCAATCAAATCCAGTCCTTGCAGTGTTGTTCCTTCATCAAACTCTGTACCATGTTTTTTATCAAAAAATTGCATACCTGAAAATTCTTCATGCACATTCAACCCTCTCAAAGACCAATCTTCTTCTTCTTCCTTTGTCCTAGATCTACCACCTTCTTCTACAACACCTAATTCGTGGACCACGTCCTTGCCTACACGTTCACTACTATTCTCGGGTTCCAATGGCAAATTCTCATGCTCGCTAGGGGGGAAGACAAAGTGACCAGACATGAATAAAGCATGAGAAGTTTCTGCTTCCCCTACTTCATATGAATCACCCTTGTTATCATCCTTTGTTTCAACTTCTTTCGGACCAGGAGCGGCAGCATATGCAGACGCAGTTAGGGACACAACTTCCCATTCATTCCCACGTGGGATATTTTCCTCTTTTTCACCATTATCATCCATTCTCAAGATTTAATGCTTCCTAGAGTTCATAGGCATCATATTAATTACTTTAACAAACAATGAAAACAAAAATAAAGGATCCCATAAACTTGTTTTCCTTATTGAGAAAGAGAGCGGGAGCTTAGAGGAAGATAATAGTAAAAGCAGTCAACCATGAAATAGCAACCGAATAAAACTATAAAACCACAAATTAACAAAATTAAAAGAACTCAAAGCAATTTCATGTTTATCAACATGAACATACCAAGTTTGACAGAGAAATAATATGAAAATAACATTTTAAGTGACCTATTTTCCTCAATCAAAGAGAATACAAAGTACTTGCCAAATTTATCTTTCCCTCACACAAGAAAACTTACTGAAACCACCATGGCAGGCCAATTTTTAAAAAAAAAATATTAATAATAATCGCATCCGTGAAATTTTCCAACAAGCAGGTCAATCGATTCAGGGAAACATCAATACCATGTTATATATACTTATTAAATAAACCTTAACAGTTCCAGGATTTTTTTTCCATCTGCCTGTTAAAAGAAAACCATTAAATAAGTTCCACCAAATCCATATCAAGTCCCAACCAACAATTCAAATCATTATAACCAAAATCGACTTACTTAATGAATCACGTAGATATCCAACTATACATGAGAAATTAATCAAAGGAAAAAGAGATCAAAAAACCGTATCAACCGTAGCATAGCCATGAGATGATTACAAGAAATGATTAAACATCAAAAGTATAAAAAAATTAAAATAAAAAACAACAAGAAGAGAAGACTAGTCACCGTCAATAGATAATAGAAAGATAATCAGATCAATAATTAATAATTCTGATTTTGTCAAATTTAAAAGGATAAAAGAGAAAAAAAGAAGAAGAAGGAAGACGAAAACTTAAAAGACTTGAGAGCAAAACTTACGGCGAGAGATCTAAAAGGTAGGAGCACCAGATCAATCGGAGACAGAAACGATGAATTAACTGTTTCGAGAAGTGAATATGGGAATCTGGGTGAACTTTTATAGATCTCGAGAGTCTTTGTAAAGGGAAATTAAAAGGATTATGAGACCGGAGGAAAAGGTAACTGCTATAAAGTGGAAGGATAGGGTTACCGGCAGTAGTAGGTAAAATAACGTCGCTTAAGATAAATCTTCTCGTTATCCGTACAGAAGGGAAATGGTAGGAAGAAGTGATGTAGTTTGCGTGCAGAGTTGAACTTCGTTCATTGCGTGCGCATAGTCGCATACACGATACAAAGCCACAGCCCCCAGTCCCTAGACAGAAAATGGCATCTACATAACTTTTTCATAAAAAATTATCTCTAATTTTACCAAAAAATTATTTCAATCTTTTATTTAATTTTAAATTTTTTATTAAATGAATTTATATATTTATCAAATCATTTCAAAATAGATAGAAAAATTAAATTTGTTAATTTTGATAACATGATATATATGTGAATTGCTGTATAAATGATACGTTAGCATTTAATTAATTTTTTAAAAATAATTGTTATCAAATTTATAAATAATTTTTAATTTTTAAAAATAGTTTGTATATATTTTTTCTTGATTTTTTAAAATTAAAAATTAATTAAATATTGACGTGTCATCCACTTGTATATAATATAGTAAAGTTAAAAAAAATTAATTTTTCTATTTATTTTAAGGTGATTTGATAAAAATTACAAATTTAAAAACTAAAAAAGACAAAATTAATTGAAAAACTAAAATAATTTTTTTTATAAAATTAAATGACCATATAAATTATTATGCCTCCTAATAAAACCATTTACTTATATTTACTTTTTTAAATTTGATATTTTAATTATTATTTGTATATAAGTTATAAATTAATGTGGATATTGATTTCTGAATATTTATTATCACAATTTATTTTATTTTTATAGATGAATTATTTTGATTCAAATAATAAATACTCGAATCTATTTTATTTTTACAAATAATGAATTTACTTTACTTTTTAAAATTTTATTTTAAAAATAATGTAATTACTAAATGTTGATATTAGTGAATGCATATCAAACGATTAATTTGATTAATTAAAATTTATATAATAATTCTAGTATTTAATACATATATTCAATTTTCAAAATAAATTTTAAGCTTAAGCTTTAGGAAATGTGAATTTAAGCACATATCCTGAATGGGCAACAAACTGGCGCATTGTTTGACTATGGAAGGTTTAAGAAGGGAGAGGATTACTTATCTATTAGGAAGAGTGCCGAATTTTGTAGCATAAGCGGTTGAAAATGACCGTCCAGTTGAGAAACCCTAAGCGACGGTGGAATGGCAGGCTGATATAGACAATCGCTGAGGAGTTGATGGGGGAGAGCTTTGATGAGGTGGATCTGAGGCTTGGTATTCGGTTTTCTCGTCGGGGATCGGTTCATGTCCCAAAGCAAAGTTTTAGTTCTTAGCAAAGAAGAGGACTTTGGGAAAAGTGGCTCTGGTGCTAATGTATTTTTTCTCTTTTAAATGTGATTTTGGCTTATAATTAGAATTATTTTTAACAACAAATACGTAATTAAGAAACTTTATTATGTAGTTGATATCATAATAAATTTGTTTACTTTTAGCAATAAAACTCTACGTAACATGTATTTTAATTGTAGGTCTTATTATCACAACAAAGAAATATGTCTTGACATACTTAAAGATGGTGATGATGAATTGATGCATCGACGATGATAAAACGATCGCTAGTAGAGAAAAAATTTCAACAAGTGAATAAAGGAGACTTTGAAGATTAGATGAATACGGAGAAAAAATATGATCCCAAGAATGTAGGGATCTAAGAAATTCAACGGTAAATTTGAAAAATGAAAAAAAATAATTAATATTCACTATTCTTGAGGATTACTCAGTGAAAAATCCTGAATAAACTTGAGTGCTAAAAATTTTAATGGCGTATTAAATATTGTAATTTATAATCGAACCAACAATGAATCATTATAATTCGATTATAAACAATTTGGATTATCTATTAATATAAATTATTTTTATATTAAAATATAACTTAATTAAAAATTTTATAATTAATTGTAAATCTTGTTTTTCATGAAAAAAATGAAAACAAAAATCAATTAAATGACAGGAAATAATTATATTTTCGTCATTTTCCTTTTCCCCATTACTTTCCGAATACCATTCGTCGTCTAGTTTTCCTTTTCCATCTTTGTTGAATCTGTTTTTGCTTCTTTTTAAACCTCCAACATGCAAATATTGCAAGGCTAACGAATTAGCCCTTACACGAACATGTCTAACTTGCTCGGCAAAGACAAGAAGTGTAAACCAATTCTCTCCCACTTACAAACCAAATGACAACTCCCAAGTATAAAAGCTATGCATCATCTCCTTCTCTTATCGCTATTTTTGCTAAATTTCCTTACAATTCCCATTATTACTCAATGTTTCTCATTGACGAAAAAGCAGAGAGCATCCAAGAATCCAAAATTTCTGATGTCTCAAAAACTCACCTTTTCATTGCAGGATTCAACCCAATTACGCTGGTTCCTGCACAGTGCCCAACTCTGCAAAACGCATTAAAACATCAACTCATTCGAGCCGTTTTCAGTTTACATACATATAGATAGATAGATATAGTTTTAATAGATTAGGGTTTTCAAAAAAATTACCTGGCTGCCAAAGGTGAGATGGTCGAGGGTGAGGATTCAATGGTAGAAGATTCTATTGTTGAGAGATCAGATGCAGTACTGCCTTTCTTTTATCTAATAACTCTATGGTAGAATATTTTGCAAGTCTTACAGCTGTAACTACTCTTTTAGCCATGCTTAATGCTTCATCTCATTTCAATAGTTGCTATCATGGCATGGTTGATTGTTGGTTGTTGCTTAGTGGTTTTTGGACTAGAAGGTGCTAGTCACCGTCTTATCAGCTCATTCAATTGGCTTGGAATTTTATGGAAGGTTTATTTCCATCATAATGTGTCCCATTGTCGTTATACGGAATCCTGTATATATGCAAATTCCAGTCCCAAATTAAGTAGCCTTTATTTCATATCAGATCGTCACTATTAATGTGAATCTTCCTTTTGCTGCTATTGTTAAGAGAGTGAAAACTTGTATAATTTTTGCAGACTTCATATATTGATTATTGATCGTCTATTAATGGGTGACTTGCTTTGTAGGAACATTGGCATTTGTTCGGTGCTGCACTCGGAACTATGAGTGGTAATGGATGGCTTAGACATGCGTGGTAGCAAGGATTAACCCAATTGATAGTGAAAGGTGATAGCTTGGAAACTGTTAATATGATTCAAAAGCCTAACAGCGACAACTGCTAGTTAGACGATGGACTGTCAGACTCCAGCATATTCCTCGCACAGCAAATATGGCAGCTGATATTATGGCGAAGTCTCTAAAAGATGCTTTTGTAGGCCTGCAATTTCTTGAGGAGTCCACAGACATGATTCAATCGGCTATTCTTCATGTTGCTGAACTAAATTTTCAGTTTTTTAGGTCAATTGACTAGTCCGTACTCGGTTCTCTTCTTTTATAAAAAAAATAAAAATAAGATATTTATAAAATTATTTCAGTAATTTAGTTTTTTTTTTTTTTAAATGTAAAGTAAGCTAGTCTAAGAGGAGAGTTTCCATGGCAATTTTCAAATTAATGTCTATGTGGGTACGGTCTGAAATTCTTTTATCCCTCTCTATTCATGATAGTCAAAGTAGGTTATTTAAATTAATCAGATTTTATTTCTTTGCTTATAGGAAGAGGAACTACGTACCCAGGGCTTTACCTACACAAGGCCAGATACGAGTAGTCGCTGGAATTTTTTAATGTCTCTCCTCCATAAACAATTGCAAAGCTATTTTTGTTAATTCGTAATCTTTTATGGGCTCGTAGAGATGGAGATAGGCCCAATAATCTGTCCAAGAGGTCTACATAATGGGCAAATTCAACTGAAGCGACATAAAAAGCACCTGCCTGCTCTGGCTTCATTTGAATGTTTACTTTAGGTGCGATGAGTTTAGTGTTTTTTTTTTTTTTCATATTAGAATATCGCTATAATATTTAATTTTTATTGTCACTATTATTTTTATACTAATGGTAAGTAAACGCGCTGTCTATTCAAATGGGCCCTTAAAATCAATGAGATTGTTGGTAGAGAGAGGAGAGTATTCTCCTTTTGTGGATTGATTCGGTTTGTTTTTGTAATTTAATCTATCACTTCTAAATTTAATCAATTGATATAAATCTTACTTAAATTAACCGAATCGATTTCATGTTAATCAAAATAACTTATTTATTAATTTTCTTTTGTTAAATTCAAGTTAATTACAAAATTATTTTTTTAATTGCATGGTTATCGAGTGAGTATTTTTTAATTTAAAAAATATCACAAAAATTTAATAAAAAATAGAATATAAAAACTAAAATTTTAATTTTTAAAAATTACACAACTTATTACATATTTTAACCTAAAATCAACCATTTGCAGTTTTGCACCTACTTTTGTTGAAGGTGGGTTTTGTTTGTTTTACTTTAACTTCACTCCACTATTGTTCATGGTCCACAATTGTGGTACCCCCAAATTACAAAACGCCAAAGTGGAAAAATCTAACGACTAATTGCCATATAAATCAGCTTAGAGTTGGAACCAAATCTAAAACATCAAAAAGAAAGAACGCGCTTCACACTAGATTCCTTCTTGTTTTAAGTATGTTTTATCAATTAATAACTAAAAATTTGATATCATATAAATATATAACAATGAATAACACACAAATCATCTTGTTTTGAAGTTTTGAATAACAAAAGTCGTCTTTAAGTCCAAAGTATTCATTTTTCTTTTTGAGTATTCTAGCAGTATTTTTTTTCTCTAAATATATAAAAGAGAATAAATTTTATGGAAATAGATAGGATATCAAATAATTTCAACAAAAATGTGTATTTGTTGTAGTTGGTGAACCATGGGGTGGTTTAGTTACTTTCCCCATAGTACTAAAATTTAGGTTTAGTTTAAGAATGTTTTTCAAAAATATGTTTGGGATAAAAATATTTTTAAATAAACTATTTTTCGAGAGAAAAAAATAAGTGAAATATTAATTCAAAAACATTTTTTTTAGAAGTTAAAAATTTTAACTTCCTCCCAACAAAAATATTTTTGAGAAGTATTCTTAAATTAAACTTTAATTGATATGAATTTTATTTTAAATGTATGTACGTTTTTAACATTTAGAGATGTTTTAAAATCAATTGAATTTACATTGAAATTAATATATTTTACTAAATAATTTGCCATAACATCTATTTCTATAATTCTTCTTCTTATTTCAGATATGTATTAACGTCAACGTTAAGCTTCTTTTCAAGGGACCCATAGGGATTGGGGAAACATAGCATCAACCGTAACTTAGAAGACTACAGCCTTGTTCTATCCAAACCTTGCTTGAACTCCATAAATTATCTATTTTGTTATAAAAAGGGGACTTCGTATATAAAAATACAGCAATCGTTTTCTTTCTTGGGTGTATTAAGGAGCCTCCAAAAGGAAACATTACATATTGGGTTAATGGTACCCCTGGTCTTCTTCGTAAAGCGACTAAACAAGCTGGCCCGGTCTTTTTCATCCTCACCCTTCCGTCGAAGCCGAATGGATGTGAAAACTAATTGATTATACGTCTCTTACTTGGCATCTTACTTGGCAAAGGAATTTTCATCCCAATAATTTGAAATGAAATTATGTGAACCATTGCTAATATTGAAATTTAATTTACAAAATTAAAGATAATTCTAACCTTATTTGATCACATATATATGACTAACTGAGTCTTGCTAAAAATCTTTAATACTCGAAAAATATGGATGGAATTTTCGTGATGGATGAAACTAATGATCTTATGGGTTTTATCATGAAAATATAGGGTTATATTATACACATAGTACATAAATAGGAATAAATATTAAAATTATATATGAATTTTTATTCAAATTGATTTTGTACAATTTTATACATGAAATCTTGATTTGAGTTCATTTTCACAAATCATCAACAAACATCCTTAAATTAGCATCATGTTACGTTGATTTATTACATACACATATAATAATATTATTCTGATATGAAAATCAATGGTGAAGTTAAAAAATTACCTTTGAGAGAATAGAAATCAACCATGAAATTTAGGGACAAAGTGCAATTCTATAATTATACTAACTTATAATTTCATAAATTTTAAAAGAATTAAAATGTGTTAGAATTAAGTGACCCAAATTCTTATTTAAATAAAATACGATGGAAAATAAAATAAAAGTAAAATCCATATAAAACTAGACTTCTTTTATTTTATTTTAGAATAAGGTTTTTTAAACCTTATTAAACTTCATCTATTTTATATTGATTAGGATAGGGTGTTTCAATCCTACTAGAATATGGCTTTACAAGCCTATAAGTAGACATAGTCTATTCCTCTTGTATTGATTAAAAAATTTTTGACATAGTGAATTTTCTTCTCCTCTGCCCGTGGTTTTTTCCCGATAGGGTTTCCACGTAAAATTTGTGTGTTCTTTATTTTATTTATTTTATTCTATTTTTATTTTTTTTCACAAATTGGTATCCGAGCTTAGGGTTATTCATCTCGATCACGGTAATGGCGTCTTTAAGTATGAAATTCATTGTTGGATCGCAACACCAGATTTGCGTTGTGGCAAATTAAGATGCAAGCGGTTCTTGCATGATGGATCTAGAGGATGCCCCGCTAGGGATAGATAAGATGCCTTCGACATTAATGAGATGAAGAGAAGAAGCGTAAGGATCGAAAGGCATTAACACAATTACATCCGCATTTGTCCAACGAAATTTTGCGAGGATGTGATGAGAGAAAAATCACATTGCATTATGGAAGAGGCTAGAACAAATATGTATGTCGAAAACTCTAACAAGCAAGTTACATATGAAGCGGCGTCTTTATGCTCATCGTTTGGAGGAAGGTGTGCGTGCATACACGAACACTTAATGGTGTTTAAAGAAATTCTCTCAAACTTGGAGGCCATGGAGGTTCAATATGATAAGGAAGATCTAAGGTTGATTCTACTTTGTTCATTGCCCCGTCTTATTCAACCTTTAGAGACACGATTTTATATAGCCGCGAGTCTCTCACGAGTTGATGAGATTTATGATTCTTTAACCTCGTATGATAAGATGAAGCATCTTGTGGTTAAACCCGACTCTCGAGAGAGGGTCTCATTGTTCGTGGGAGACAAGATCGGAATGTTGATGATGATCGTGGTAGGACACAGAACGGAATCCTCGTGGTAAATCTAAGGGTAGATCAAGTCTTCAAACAGAGGTAAAACTTGTAACTTCGCAAGAAGAAAGGGCACATTAAACTGAGTGATATAAGCTACAAAATAAGATTAAAAGGGAGGCTGCGAATCAAAAGGAAAACAACCGAAAAAATTCGGTGAAGGCGATGTTGTAGAAGACTACAAATGATGGTGAACTTCTAGTCGCTTCACATCAATGATTCTAAAGTAAGCGCGGAGTAGATACTTGATCAGTTGCACCTTCCATATGAGTCCCAATCGGGATTGGTTTACAACTTACGTAAAAGCGAAATGTCGAAGGTGTTGTTTTGATGGGAAATAATGCTTCGTAAAATCGAAGGTGTTGGAACAATTAAAGTTAAGATGTTTGATGGAGTTGTCGAACACTTAGTGACGCACGGCATGTTCCGAATTGAAAAGAAATTTAATTTCGTTGAGTACTCTTGATTCAAAAGGGCAGATACACAGTGAAAGTGGGGTTTTAAAGATTTCCAAAGGGTCCCTTGTTGTGATGAAAGGATGAGAGAAAGATTGCCAAGTTATATGTTTTGCGTGTGGTTCTATCATTCATGGTGATGCAAATTGTCGCTTCCTCTTCCTTGTCAGATGATAATATTACTAAACTTTCGCATATGCGCCTAGGGCATATGAGTGAGAATGGCATGGCAGAATTGAGCAAAAGCAGAACTTCTTAATGGGCAAGGAATTTGCAAACCGAATTTCTCGTGAGCACCGTGTGTTTTGGGAAACAAAAGAGAGTTCGATTCACTAGAGGAATCCATAACACGAAGGAACATTGGAGTATATTCATTCTCGACTGTGGGGGCCATCTAGAGTGCCTTCAGGAGGTGGAGCTAATTATATGCTAACATTTATTGATAATTTTTCCGAGAAAAGTTTGGGCGTTCTTCCCAAGCGAAAAAAGTGATGTGTTTTCCGCATTTAAGTCTTAGAAAATTATGATTGAAAAGCAGGCGGAAAAGCAGATAAAATACCTCCGCATGCAGACAATGGCTTAGAGTTACGTTTCGATGAGTTTAATAGATTGTGCAAGTCGAAGGAATCATGAGACACTTGACGATTCGTCATACTCCACAACAAAACGGCGTTGCGAGAACAAATGAACGAACGATCATGGAGAAGGTTCGATGTATGTTGTCAAATGCCAACTTACCAAGTCATTTTGGGCGAAGCGGCGTCATTGCATGTTTTTTGATCAACCGATCTCCATCCGCTGCCATTGAGAAAAAGACTCCACAAGAGGTATGGTCCGTAATCCCGCTAATTATTACGATTTAAAGATCATTGGGTGTCCTGCATATGCTCATATTGATAATGGAAAATTGGAATCGAGATCCATTAAATGTGTTTTTCTTGGTTATAAAGTGGTGTAAAAGGGTATAAGTTATGGTGTCTGAAAATAGAAAAGTTGTAATTAGTAGAGATGTTGTTTTTGATGAAACCGCTATGCTACCTAACTTATCTCTTAAAGACTCTTCCAATAAAGAAAATAAAAACAAGTAGAGCATCAGATTAATACTGAGTCAACTCCTCAAGCCAGTACAAAAATTGAGAATAGAGTTGCTTCTTCACCACAATACTCTATCGCCAAAAATAGAACTAGAAGAGAAATTAAACCTCTAAAGAAATATGCCGAGGCTGATCTAGTTGCTTATGCTTTGAATGTGGCTGAAGATATAGATGCGAATCAAGAGCCATCTAATTATTCTGAGATGGTTAGCTGTGAAGGCTTAGAAAAGTGGATGTTTGCTATGCAAGAAGAGATGGAATCACTCCACAAAAATAGAACATGGGACCTTGTGAAACTTCCTAAAGGTAAAAAAGGTCTGTTTCGTTGTAAATGGGTATTTAAAAAGAAAGAAGGGACTCGGGAGTTGAAGAACCGGATATAAAGCAAGCCTTGTTGCAAAGGGTTATAGTCAAATTCAGGAGTGGACTTCACAGATGTGTTCTCCTAGTTGTTAAGCATAGTTCGATTCGAGCTTTGTTTGGTATTGTGGCCATGCATGATTTGGAGCTTGAGCGATTAGATGTAAAAGCGCATTTTTGCATGGAGAACTTGATGAGGATATTTACATGCAACAACCGAAGGTTTTCTGATTTGAGAAAAAGAGAACTATGTTTGCTTTTTGAAAAAGTCCCTTTACGGTTTGAAGCTTGATCACCAAGACGAGTGGTACAAGAGGTTTGATTCCTTTATGACTTCTCATGATTTCAAAAGAAGTAGTTTTGACATTGTGTTTACTTTAAGAAAAATAGTGATGTTTCTTTTGTGTATCTACTTCTTTATGTTGATGACATGTTGATAGCAAGAAAAGATAAAGAAAGAGATAAGAAAGGTCAAAGCCCAACTAAGTAAAGAATTTGAGATGAAAGATTTAGGACCAGCAAACAAAGAAGATACTTGGTATGGAGATTCTCGAGAGATAGAAAATCAAGTAAATTGTACCTAAGTCGGAAGGGTACATTGAGAAAGTCCTTTGCGAGTTCAATATGCAGAGTGCTAAGCTGTTAGTACTCCTTTAGCGTGACCCATTTCGGACTTTCATCGGTTTTGTCTCCACAATCGATGATGAGATTGAGTACATGTCACATGTTCCATACTCTAGTGCGGTGAGATCTCTCATGTATGCTATGGTTTGTTCACGTCAGATTTATCATATGCGATCAGATCTGATTAGCGAGATACATGGTAAATCCCGGTAAAGAACATTGAAAAGCGATTCGATGGATTTTAAGATACTTACGAGGCACTCACCGATGTTTGCTTACGATTTGGAAGAACTAAAGATGGAGTCATAGGGTATGTTGATGCTGATTTTCTTTGGAGACCTTGATAGAAGAAGATCTCTCACAAAGTTACGTCTTTACAATCGGAGATTGTGCAATTAGTTGGAAATCCACTTTGCAAACTACGATCGCTTTGTCTACCATCAAGCCGAGTACATGGCGACATCGAGGCTTGTAAAGAAGCTATTTGGTTGAAGGGACTATTTAGTGAACTCAATGAAGACCTTCAAATCGGCCACAGATTTTGTGACAAACCAGAGTGCTATATTTCTTACAAAAGATCAAATGTTCCATGAGAGAACAAAACACATTGATGTTCGGTATCATTTTGTTCGTGATATTATTGCTCGTGGTGATCTTTGTTGTGAGCAAAATTAGTACTCATAAAAATCCTGCAGATATGATGACTAAGTCACTTCCTATAACCAAGTTTGAGCATTGCTTAGACTTGGTTGGTGTTCATTGTTGAAGTTAAACCCTTAAGGGGTTTTATGGAAGAGGTGGAGAACTTGTTTATTGAAAGTTCGCGATGAAGAACTTGTTCATTGAGAATTTGTGTCAAGGTGGAGATTGTTAGAATTAAGTGACCCAAATTCTTATTTAAATAAAATACGATGGAAAATAAAATAAAAGTAAAATCCATATAGAACTAGACTTCTTTTATTTTATTTTAGAATAAGGTTTTTTAAACCTTATTAAACTTCATCTATTTTATATTGATTAGGATAGGGTGTTTCAATCCTACTAGAATATGGCTTTACAAGCCTATAAATAGACATAGTCTATTCCTCTTGTATTGATTAAAAAAATTTTCGACATAGTGAATTTTCTTCTCCTCTGCCCGTAGTTTTTTCCCGATAGGGTTTCCACGTAAAATTTGTGTGTTCTTTATTTTATTTATTTTATTCTATTTTTATTTTTTTTCACAAAATGCATTTTTACCATTTTGGGAGGAGAAACGACTGCACCACAAAGTCTGGAATGGCTACAATGTGTAAAACTCATACCAATTAGAAATTTAGATAAGTTACATCAAGCTAATTCTTTATGACAAAAAATATTAAATTATCATATGGATTCAGGGGTGAAGTCAAATATTTTTTTTTTAGGAACTGAAATTGAATTATATATTTTTATAAGAGTTAAAATGTAATTTCATTATTGTATTAGCATATACCTTTATAATTTTTAAAAATACTTAACCAAAATTTTCTCCTTTTTTAATCATGAAACTATAATTTTATCATTTATTTACTTAAAATTTTATAAATATTCAAAAACTAAAAGCACAATTTTTTGTTTTAGGCCCTTGCCTGTCCCTCTCTCCCTTCGCTCGTGTTGAATCCAAACAATAATAAGTTAATAACATCATCAAACACATTATTACTCTTAATAATAATAATAATTAAAGATTTGTAATGGATGGGATGCAGGGGGAGCAAAGGGGACTGACTATGGGAAAATTCTCTTTTAACACCGTTATAATATACAAAATTTTAAATTAGTGACGATAAATTTATACTTTAATTATAATTATAAACCTCAATGGATATAATTATAATCAAATAAAAAGAGAATCTCTCAATTTCTCACCATTCACCCTTTAATTAAAGATGTTCATCTTAAAATTCACGTCATAAATTTGAATAGAGAAGTTATATGCTTATGGATTATGGTGTGTGCGAATAACTCACCTTTCGGTTTTTTTATTTAAATGGTACAAAAAATAAAAGTAATAACTGAAATGTCTTGCTTATGAGATTATTTACTAAAATGGTATGTTTGCTATAGTGTTTTATTGGTGCCACTTGACATATTGGTGACACTGGACTGAAATGTGATGACTTAAAATATTTTAATTGAGCCCAGTCCAGCCCATGAACACCTTTACCTGCCAGTGTGGCGACACCAAACCTTAAATAGGGTTAATTGCCTTGTAAACCCTCATTGTTTATTATTTTATTTTTTAATCCATTTCAACTCACTATATTGTGCTAGACTACTCATCATATAATATTAGCCTTCTATTTATGTTTTCATTGGTTCTTAAGCATTGAAAATAATCAAATTATTTCCTGCAATGCAGGTGCTAGGTTCAACAATATACAATCTAGCACTATATTATATGATGAGTAGTCTAACGTAATGTAGTGAGTTGAAGGGGAATAAAAAGAAAATAATAAACAATGAAGGTTTACAAGGCAATTAGCCATATTTAAGGGGCACCCTTTAACCTTTTTTTCAACCACCACTAAAAATAGAAAATTTGCATATTAAGTCCCTTAGTATTTTAGGTCATCACATTTTAGTCCGATGTTGCTAATATGTCAAGCGGCAACGGCAAAACACTGTAGCAAACATACCATCTTGGTAAACAATCTCATGGACATGCCATTTCAGTTATTAATTTTATTTTTTGTATCATTTGGATAAAAAAGGCTTACTTTTATCAATAGTACAAGAGTTGTAAGAAAAATCAGCTTGCGCTGGATCCGCCTCTTATGGGCTAACCAGCAGAATTTCTAAATTTGGTAAATGTCTTTGTGGGTTGTTTGTTAGTCCAATGTAAAAGTGCTCATGGGCTGAGTTGGGGTCGGGTCTAAGCATGATATTAACATATTTTATGATTGTTAAGTCTGGTCCGAAATTTGGGTCTTAAAATTTTTCCAAATCTATTCATATTTGCAAAAGACTAACTCAAGCCCATTTTAGGCCCGCCTATATTATTTTTATTTTTATTTTTATTATATTATTTTAATATTTAATAATTTTATACATATTTTATTTATTAAAATTTTTTATATACTCATCTTAACAATATTTTAATGTTTACATTAGAGTTGTATTATATATTTAATATGAGTTTATATTTTTAATGTGTTCTAAATTACATAATATATAAAAATAACATAATATAAAGTATTATAAATTTAAAACGGGTCGGCCTGAGCTTGAGCCTTAAATGTTCAAGATTGAGTCTAAACCATATTTTAAATTGACCTAGATTTTTTTTCTAAATTTATTTTTTAAAAATAATATTTTTAGCTAAACTCTCTCAAATTTTAAATAAATCTTTAAACCCGAATAAATAATCCAACCCACAAATAGCTGATAGTCGAATTTCAGGATTGGTATTCGTAGCTCCATCCATAATGTTATCAGCCTTCCAACACAACAAAATCAAAGCTTTGAATACACGGTATGTAAAGAACTTTTGACCCGTGGTCTTCCCAAAGGGGAGAAAAAACTTTTTTGAATATTGTCTGCCGGCTGCTGCTAGATCAAAGAGTCGCAGCCTCATCAGCTGAAGGCCTAAATACCAATAGCCACCCACTCGTTGACGTCCATATCTGACCAAGCACGTGATCCATACATCATACATCTATTTACCAGAATCCACAATTTCTGATTGCTTTTCTGTCCCTTTCGGTATCATATTGAATCATATGCAAACTCATATATCCCTTGATTTCCAATGTGCATGCATAATTTCAGCCTCATTTTCCTTTTGTGCCACTCCCAGCCCATTGGTTTCTTATATACTCTCACCAATCCCCACTTTCTCATTTAAAAAATTATTCTTTTTTCGGATAGAGTCCTATCATATTAATTATTGTACTAGTATTAGTATTTAAAATTCAATTAGCCAAAGGAATTATTTGTAAATCTACATTATATATAAAGCTCAATTAGCTAAAGAAATCGTTTTTGAATCTATTTATATATAAAACTCTTGATTAGATTGGTGTTATGAATTAATTGCACATCAACTTAATTAAAAAAAGTTTGAAATATCATTTGTTTATAATATATTTTTTTAATAATTTATATAAAATCATCAAAATAATTTACTAAAACATACAATATTCAGAAAGGATATTGTTGTCTTAATTTTAAATATATTTATTTTATGAAAAAGTTTCTAGTTTATATATTAAGTGTCAAATCTCTTGTGTTTAAGTTAAGGTTAAAATTGATATTGAATTTCTGGTTTAAATTTATTAAAAATTGGTAAAATAAGTTCGAGTCCTTGAGTCATTATTGTTGAGAGTATTTTATCTGAATATCACTCTTAGCCCGAACATGATTGATTTCAATTCGTAAAATTGATAAAGACATCAATTATACCATTTTTTTTTTGCTTTTTAATATAGTAAAATTATAAATTATTTAATACACTGCGAGAAAAATTTTTAAACTCTAAAAGTAGTATAAAATACATACATTTATATTTATATATGTGGAAAATTAATGTTAAAAAATAAAAATTGGAAGGAATACGTAAACTTAGTTTGGAACTATTACTAATAGAGTATGTACTGAAAATTGTTGAAAGAAAAAGGATTATTGGAAGTTGATTTGATTTAGGCAATTCAAGTTTGCTTGTCTAAGCTAAAAAGTCCATGTGATTTAAAAAAAAAAAAATTCTTTCATGTGTTTGGGACTAAAATCAATGCATCTCAAATTCCATAAAGAAAAGGAAAATCAATGCATCTAGACATAGGTCTGCTAATATATTTTTCAATTAATAAAATTATATGCAGTACTGTAATAATTTGGCAATTGGCAGTGGCCTTCAGAAATAGTTAATTATTTTATTAAAAAAATTGCACATAATTAGGCATCTATCTTTTTGATTTTTGAATATACGACGAGCGAATTAGGATAATTTAAGGAATAGGTAATTATATATCCACCAATGCATAAAATTTCATAATTCAGATCAATAAAAATTCACGGGGTTCACTCATTATACAATGTTTGAAAGCCTCTATAAGAACGGGTCCCTGTCTTTGCTTTAGACCATTCACAATTTAATAAAAAGATATTGCAATTTTGCTACCCACGCCCTCTGCGTCTCACAGTTCACTTCTGTGTTTAGTGTAGCCAGGATTTTCAAAAAACCTCCATTAATGGCTGCACTAAGGAGCTTCCTTAGGAAAAGATGTTTAACATGCAACGAGTTGATGATGACAAGGAGGCTGATCTCCACAGAACCCCTCATTGATTCCTCTTCTTTTGCTCAAAGACTCAGAGATCTTCCCAAGGATCTCCCTGGTACTAAAATTAAGAGGGAGGTTTCGCAGGTAGTCTCTCTACCTCTCATTAACTTTTGTTTGCAATTAATTAATTGGTTATTTAATTTTCTTTTCACTTTTTGCTTTTCCAAGGTTGTTTTATCGTTAAAAGATTAGTATTATCCCAGCATCTCATAATCTGAGTAGGTTGTTAGATGCTTAATTATTTTTTTAATTTCTTTTTATTAAATCTTCTTCTCTTTTGGGTTTTCCCTTTTGGTCTGTTCTTGACGAATATCTTTTTCCTTTTAAAGTTTAAACAGATCGTTTAGCAAGTTTCACGTGTACAACATGGTTTACTTCACTGAATTGCCTTTTAGCTGAAGATAATCCCTTGTATCTGTTGCATTTGCTTTTCATTTCTAAATATCTATTTATTTGGTTGTAAAATTAGCTGCTCTGCTATAAACTTCTGTCTTATTGCCATTAAACATGTAAAATAAAAAAAATAAAGAAGCAAAGTATTTTTTTTTCATTTCAACACCAAAAATAATGTAAAAGGTAAAAGGATTATCTTGCCCGGGGGGGGGGGAGATGGAAGTTTAAGGATTGGTAAGCTATGATTGTCATTTAACTGTCAAAAGTAATTAATTTTTATGTACAGTAAAATGACCATGGAGCAAACTTTGGTTAAAAAAAAAATTAACAGCCAAAACTCTACATAATCTGCTAGGTAATTAGGCTTTGCAAAGAAGAAGATAAAACTAAAAGAAAATGATAAGATGTTCAGTGATGATTATCTTAAGATTCTGCAAAAATATACTCTCTAATCAGTATGTGGAGGGTCATGACCAGAGCATGCTGAATTGATAAAGAGAGTAATTTTACAATGTCGTCTCCCTTTTAATCTTTTAAAATTTTGAATTTCTAGACTTTTTATCTAAGAATTGGTTCTTCATGTTTCAGCTAATTGGAAGAACACCCCTTGTCTTTCTTAATAAAGTAACCGAAGGCTGCGGCGCGTATATCGCTGTGAAACAGGAGATGATGCAACCCACTTCTAGCATTAAAGACAGGTATTAGTTTCTTCCAAGCCCTTCATTTGTGGCATTCATAATTATTGTGGTTTAGTACTAGTTTGAAGTTTTGGAGATGTAGGACATGTGATTTAAGGCCAAACCGAAACTAATTCAAAACTTCTATGTCAACAGACCAGCATTTGCCATGATCAACGATGCAGAAAAGAAAAACTTAATCTCTCCTGGAAAGGTTCGTTGACTTTTTGATGCAAACTGTGAAATTCTATATGATTCCAACTTTGGAGTTGAGTGGCTTTAATTTCTACCCCCTAACACATTTTTCAACTTTATGTCAGACAACTCTGATAGAGCCGACATCCGGTAACATGGGGATAAGTATGGCATTCATGGCAGCCATGAAAGGTTATAAAATGGTTTTAACCATGCCTTCTTACACAAGCTTAGAGAGAAGGGTCACCATGAGAGCATTTGGAGCTGATTTAATTCTCACGGATCCCACGAAAGGGATGGGTGGAACAGTGAAAAAGGCTTATGACCTTTTGGAGTCCACACCGAATGCTTTCATGTTGCAACAATTTTCAAATCCTGCCAACACTCAGGTACACTCTTAAATCATCTTTCTCTTCTGCTTTATTACAATTTTAAGAATTATGCTTGGGTTAGCTTTTCTAAACCTTGATGGTTTGAACAATGAATTTCGCTGATAATTTATTACTATATTACATTTAAGTTTGTCTGGTTCTTTGGACCGACACTGCAACCTTTGTCAACTCTGTCGTTTTAACTCTTGCGTTCCAAATATAGATAAATTACTTAATCGAGTTATTTCGAACTGGAAAAATAGGTGCATTTTGAAACAACAGGCCCTGAGATATGGGAGGATACTCTTGGTAAAGTTGACATCTTCGTAATGGGAATAGGGAGTGGTGGTACTGTTTCTGGTGTTGGACAGTACCTCAAATCCCAAAATCCTAATGTTCAGGTAATTAACTGCTATGTCTTTCCTACCTTACTCTTTGTAATAACCATAACCTTTGTTTATTGTGTTTCATTTCATTGCTGATGATTTCTTTTTTAATGTTAGATATACGGAGTGGAGCCTGCTGAAAGTAATGTATTAAATGGTGGCAAACCAGGTAAACTTGCTGTTAATATTATTTCTACTATTCTTGAAATTTCTAATTCTTTTATCTTTTATCAACACTGTAAACTGATGAAGTAAACAATTACCCCAGAAACGGTATATAGTAAAGATAATGACTTCATTTAACATAAGTCTTTGTCATAGAAGTTGCATTCTTTTCTTATATTATTAATCAAAACAGGTCCTCATCATATTACTGGTAACGGAGTTGGGTTCAAGCCAGACATATTGGACATGGATGTAATGGAGAAAGTTCTCGAGGTAAACAAAAACCCATGTGTTCTTTTCCTAGGAGGAATACATTTTAGGAAATGGGAAGGGAGGGATGGCAGAATAAGGATCTAGCATCTTTTGTTGAATATCTAGTTCTTCGAGGCTTATGTTGGGATATATCTTATGACAGGTTAGTAGTGAAGATGCAGTAAACATGGCAAGGGAATTGGCATTGAAAGAGGGGCTTATGGTAATAACCTAAAATCATGTCTTGATTCGCTTTTGTCGAGGCTTCTGTTTATACATCATGATATCACAATCTTGTTCATGATTTCGCTTGAGATAAACAGGATTGGTTTGTCTTTACTACTGTCAGTATCAGTAATCTACTACATGATTCACTATAACTTTTCTTTCTTTTTTTTTTTTCTCCATTTAGTACTGTTTGTTAGCTTAAAGGAAAAGGAAAGTATTTTCTTAGAAGCACTGTAAATCGATCTTAACGAGTGATAAACTGGAATTATTTCTTTCAAACTAATATTGAATTTTGTGGAATGCAGGTTGGAATATCATCGGGGGCCAACACTGTTGCAGCACTCAGACTTGCAAGAATGCCTGAGAACAAAGGCAAATTGATTGTGGTAAGCACTTTCTTACAATCTCATATGAAGAGAATACATAATTACCAAAATGATCTGTTATATAGTATTGTTCTTTGTACAATATTCATGTGATCTTTACTACAACGATAGCGTGCTTTGAATAGCAATTATTCTATTGTCTAGGCAATTCTAAGTCGATAATCAAAGGCTTTAGCTTTGAGAGTATATGATGAAATTTTGATACAAGTTCTCACCTAGTTTTCTTTTTTTTTTGGTTCCGAAAAAAAATATCAGACTGTTCATCCAAGTTTTGGAGAGCGTTACTTGTCATCGGTCCTGTTCCAAGAACTACGGAATGAAGCTGAAAACATGCAGCCAGTTGCAGTCGACTAAATGCCTTTTCAGGGGACATGTTAGGAAACAAAAGCCCTGTCTGTTAATACCAAATGTTTCCACCGAAACAATGGTATCCATTGTTATTATGAATCCGCTGTGAACCCATTTGTTTTAGTTTCAATGTTTAACTCTGTCTGAAATGAAATCAGTAATAATTGGAATTTGCATTGAAGCAGACTCTTTTATCCATGACTAAATTCTAAATATTCATTTTAAACAAATCCATAAGCAAACTAAAGACATTGGACCCAATCATAAATTACAAACTTCTCCAGGAAACAACGCTGTTGGTTCGAAGACATGATATCGGCTGAATATAACTTTTTAAGGATATTATCAGTTGTGTCTTAATATCACTTTAAACCCCTTTTGACCTTCACATAATCTTCTAAAAACCAGATCCAAAGTTTCTGTATGAATCGTCAATGACTAATATCAGTTAACCAATCCATTATTGTAGTCGATCAAAATCGCCAAAAACTAATTCAATTCCTTCGTTGTTAAGGAAATGTGTCATATGGTAGTAGCAATAAACCTTACAACGGTGAGGAACTTGAAGAACATCCAAGATAATGGATGGGTTATGGAGACTGACATATACCTTCACATCACAGCCACTTCGAACTTTTCCTCTTAGAACTTTTCCTGGATAAAGGATGTTCATAAATTTGGTTGTTTCAAAGTCCCCCACTTTGTTTAGACTTTAGACCCAAGAAAAAGGCCCTCCGAATGGACTTGCTTTCTTTTTAAGAATGAAGCCATGTTTTGACTGCTACAAGTGTCTCAACGAACAGTGCAAAAAATTGTCTTATTATTTGGATCGGATTGATGATCACTCTTTTAAAAAGAGTTTAGAATTCTTTTTTTTTTAAACACAAATACTGAGTAAAACATCAAGTTTTTAAATATAATAATTTGCATTGCAATCCACATATATTTCTTGTTAGGTTTTTTGAATTTTATAAACTTATATATATTTTTTGAATTTTGATTCTTTTAATTTTTGAATTCTTTTTAAATTTTAAATTATTTGTTGATATTACATATAAAACAAACAATGTCATGTTAAGTGTAAAGTACACTTGGATTGCCATTTGCCATGCTAGTTGCCACGACCACGGGTGAAGTCAGAAAACTTTTTGAGAGGCCGAAATTAAATTGTATATTTTTATGATAGTAAAAATACAATTTTACCATTTTAATAGCCTATATCTTTATAGTTTTTGAAGGATTAAATCAAATTTTTATCATTTTTAAGGCCAAAGTGTAATTTTATCATTTTTAATTTTTAATTTTATAAATTATAAAAGGACTTAAATAAAAAAAAAATCAATTTTAAGGGGCTAGGGCTCTTGCTTGCACTCCTGGCTTTGTCACTGGGCATAACAAGATCATTAAAATAATAATATTTTAGTCTTTAAAAAAATAATTTGACCATTTTCTAAATGCTAATAGTCAAATTTAGCTCAAAAATTAAACATTAATGACAAATTTGGCCACTAACGTTTACATGTTTCGTCAAAATGATCCTAATTGTATTTTTAAGTCTTTTTTTGGCCGTTAACCTTAGTTTTTTTTTTTTTCAAATTGCTTTTTCTAATAGATTTGATTAAAGTACCATTATAAAAATTAATGTGGATGATGTGGAATATTTTTAATGATATGTAATTTATTACTTAGGGAACTCAATAAGATAATTACATGTGAAAAATAATAAAATAAATAAATCATACATGAAATTAAAAAATAACTTTTAATTTAAAGAAAATAAACGTAATTATCTAAAAAAAAAGTTTTAAAATGAATGCATACATTTGTTTAGAAAGAGGTTTCAAAAAGATAATTAATAAATCAAATCGAAAATATTAAATGTGTGCATTAATTTTGAAACTTTTTTTAGATAATTACGCTTATTTTCTTTAAATTAAAAGTTTTTTTAACTTCATAAATTATTTATTTATTTTATTATTTTTCACATGTAATTATTTTATTGGATTATCTAAGTAATAAATCACAACTCATTAAAGGTATGAAATCCCATGTCATCCCCTTAACTTTTTTATCTGTACTTTCTCAAATTTGTTACAAAAACAATTTGGAAAAAATAATAAAGGTTGATGGTAAAAAAAGACTAAAAATTACAATTAAGATCATTTTGACAAAACATGTAAATATTAGTGGCCAAATTTGTCATTAAACCAAAAATTAAAAATCAATTTAACAAAAATATAAACGGATTGAATTTGACCTTATACATTTTAGAAAATCACCACCAATCCAAATTGGTTCGCTTCGTATTTTTTTTCACTAATTTATGTGTAAAATATTTATTTTTATATTAAAAAAATATAGAAATCAAAACATAATTATAGATTAAATAAAAATAAAATTCAATTCATATAATAACGAATTTTTATTTTACGAACAGAATTGCATTTCAGTTTTCTTGATATTATTCATTTATCTCTTCCTTTTATAAAGAATTAAAAAGTTTAAAGTGATCAGATGATATAAGCCGACCTTAGCTCAGTTGGTAGAGCGGAGGACTGTAGTGGTGAGAGCTGTTATCCTTAGGTCGCTGGTTCGAATCCGGCAGGTCGGATTATTTTCCCTTTTTTACTTGTCAGTTCCTATCCGGATCAATTTAATTCTCTCCATTATCAATTTTAAAAAATAAATGAAGTCCGAATTTTACTAGTTAAAGTTTGTTTTAATTTTTCTGCTAAAAATTGTTTTAAATATTCATGTATTATGTGGCAGAAAAATTCAATCCTGTAATTTTTTTTCAACCACATAATAGTATATATATTTGGAGATAACTGGATTTTTCTTTTATGGGCTGAATTGGATAATAAATTAATTAATTAGGTACAAATTATAATGATTAAATAAATTTGAAACAAATTTTAATAGAAAATTAGAATAAACTTTACACAATACTCATAGTGGACAAGTTAAAATCCTGAAAATAATATAACACATGATATATATTATTAACAAAGCAATCCATCAAACACAAAAATAGCGTCCCATTAACTCAGTATTCAGACAAACCATAGCAATTACTTAATTACTTCAATGGATTAATATATGAATTCGGCTACGCAGTTCGTGGTGCAAACTTCACTTCCAAACCAAAATGTGAAAGTTATTCATTAAGGAGTCTTTGAAAAGACTGAAAAAACTTGAAATGGTAAACAGGGCGCACCTCATCAGTATAACGAGCCGCATCAGACTGTGTTTTACAGAAATACATCTGACGACGCATTTTTGTCAAGTGATGCGCGAGTTTCGGGTGCTAAATTTGACAAAAAGTAGTAAAAATGATTTTAAAGTGATAATTGAAGGGAAGAAATACCTCGCAGCTCAGTTCTGCATTTAGTGCAGCAGAGTTTCTTCAAAACTTCCATTAATGGCTGCTCTAAGGAGCTTCCTTACGAAAAGATGTTTAACATACAACGAGCTGATGATGACAAGGAGGCTGGTGTCCACCGAACCCATCATTGATTCTCCTTCTTTTGCTCAAAGACTCAGAGATCTTCCTACAGATCTTCTTGATACTAAAATTAAGAGGGAACTTTACGAGGTAGTCTCATTCACAATTGTTTGCAATTAATTATTTTTGTTTTTTCCCCCTTCCTTTTGGTTTTTGATCTTTTCAAGGTTGTTTTTCATTAAAGTTTAGCGTATTCCCAATATCCCATGATCTGAGAAGGTTGTTAGATGCTTAATCATTTTTAATTTCTTTTTATGCAATCTTCTTCTCTTTTGGGTTTTCCCATTTGTTTTGTTCTAAACAATTCTTAAAAATGGATTTTTTTTTTCTTTTTAAACAGATCGTTTAGCAAGTTTCAGGTGTAGAACATAGTTACTTCACTGAATTGCCTTTTAAAGTTTAAACAATTCCTATATCTGTTGGTTTTGCTTTGCATTCTAAATATTTATTTACTTGAAGTTGTGAATTATTAGCTCTGCTAATAAAATTGTGTCTTATTTCCTTTAAAAATGTAAAAAACTCCAAGTACCATCATCATTTTTTTTTTTCATTTCAAATTGAAACATAATGTAAAAAGTGCAAGGATTATCTTGGTGAAGACATTCAATGAAGTGAGCATGCATGGGGTAAATTGGAAGTTCAAGGATGGCTAAGCTGTGATTAACAGTCAAAAGTCTGTATAATCTGCTAATTAATTAGGCTTTGCAAAAAAAGAAATAAAACTAAAAGAAAATAATAAGATGTTCAGTGACGATTATCTTAAGATTCTGCCAAAAAAACAAACACTAATCGGTATGTGGATGGTCATCACCAGAGCATGCTTAATTCATAAGAGTAATAGCCGTCTCCCCTTTAATCTCTTAAAAATTTGAAATTCTTGTTTAAATGAAGTTCATCCTTTATATAAGAATTGGTTCTTACATGTTTCAGTTAATTGGAAGAACACCTCTTGTTTTTCTTAATAAAGTAACTGAAGGCTGTGGTGCATACATAGCTGTGAAGCAGGAGATGATGATGCCCACTGCTAGCATTAAAGACAGGTATTAGTTGCTTCCGAGCCCTTCATGGCATTTGGAACTTTATGATTTAGTATTAGTTTGAAGTTTTAGAGAAGTAGAGTTTGTGATACAAGGCCAAATCGAAACTAATACACACTTCTATATCAACAGACCAGCATTCTCCATGATTACCGATGCAGAAAAGAAAAACTTAATTTCTCCCGGAAAGGTTCGGCTTTTGCCGAAGGGCATCATTAAATTGTTGATGGAAACTGTGAAATCCTATATGATTTGAACTTTGATGTTGAGTGGCTTTAATTTCTACCCCCTAATACATTTTTCAACTTTATGTTAGACAACTCTGATAGAGCCGACATCAGGTAACATGGGGATAAGTATGGCATTCATGGCAGCCATGAAAGGTTATAAGATGGTTCTAACTATGCCTTCTTACACAAGCTTGGAGAGAAGAGTCACCATGAGAGCATTTGGAGCTGGTTTGGTTCTCACAGATCCCACGAAAGGGATGGAAGGAGCTGTGAAGAAGGCTTATGAACTTTTGGAGTCCACACCGAATGCTTTCATGTTGCAACAATTCTCAAATCCTGCCAACACTCAGGTACACTCTTATATCATATTTTAATTCTGATTTACTAAGAATTATACTTGGGTTAGCTTTTCTAAACCATATGCTGATAATTTATTACTATACTAGATATAAGTTTGTCTGGTTCTTTGGACTCACACTGCAACCTTGGTCAACTCTGTGTTTAACTCTTGCTTTCCAAATATAGATAAATTACTTAATCGAATTATTTCGAACTGGAAAAATAGGCGCATTTTGAAACAACAGGCCCTGAGATATGGGAAGATACCCTTGGTAAAGTTGACATCTTTGTAATGGGAATAGGGAGTGGTGGTACTGTTTCTGGTGTCGGACAGTACCTCAAATCCCAAAATCCTAATGTTAAGGTAAATTAATTACTATTACCTTCCAAGTTCAAAATTTGTAACAACAATAACCTTGTTTTATTTTGTTTCATTTCATTACTGATGTATGATTTTTTTTATATGATAGATATATGGAGTGGAGCCTGCTGAAAGTAATGTACTGAATGGTGGCAAACCAGGTAAATTTTGTGCTATATTATTTCTACAATGACTGAAATTTCAGAATTATTTAAGTTAAAGCAATGTCAAGCGGTTATGTGTTGCCGGTTTTTCTATTTCTTTTATCAACCCGGTAAACTGATTAAGTAAAGAATTACTCGGGAAACAGGAGATAGAAAAGATAATGACTTCATTTAACACGAGTCTTTGTCATGGAAGTTGCATTTTCTTATCTTATCAATCACAACAGGTCCTCATCATATTACTGGTAATGGAGTTGGGTTCAAGCCAGATATATTAGACATGGATGTAATGGAAAAAGTTCTCGAGGTAAACGATACCCCTTTTCTTTCATTAGTCTGAGAAATATACTTCTGAAAAAGGGGAGGAAGGGGTATCGAATAAGAACCTAGTATCTTTTGCTGAATTTCTAGTCCTTTTGGGTTTATGCTTGGATATCCTATGACAGGTCAGCAGTGAAGATGCAGTAAATATGGCAAGGGAATTGGCACTAAAAGAGGGGCTTCTGGTAATAACCTAAAATCATGTTTTGATTCGCTTTTGTCGATGCTTCTGTTTATAGATCATGATATCACATTCTATTTCACTTGAGATAAACAGAGCTTGTTTGTGTTTACTACTGTCAGTAATCTGCTAAACGACTAACTATAAGTAATATTAACTTTTGCTCACCATTTAGTATTGTTTGTTGGCTTCTAGGAATGTGAACGTACTTTTTAGAAGAATCTTCACAAATCGATCTTAAGGACTGATAACTCGAAATTATTCTTTTCAACTAGTATCAACTTTTGTGGAATGTAGGTTGGAATATCATCCGGGGCCAACGCTATTGCAGCACTCAGACTTGCAAGAATGCCTGAGAACAAAGGCAAATTGATTGTGGTAAGCACTTCCTCACAAGCTTATATATAATTACCAACATTATTGATCTTTACAATAATGTAAGATGCCAGTAGTGTTAGCATGTTTTGAATAGCAATTCTAAGTCGATAATCAAAGGCTTTAGCTTTGGGATTGATACAAGTTCTTACCTAGTGTTCCTTTTTTGGTTCTGTAAAAAAATAAAATTCAGACAGTTCTTCCAAGTTTTGGGGAGCGATACTTGTCGTCAGTCCTGTTCCAAGAACTAAGGAAGGAAGCTGAAAACTTGCAACCGGTTGCAGTTGACTAAATGCTTTTTCAGGGGACATGTTCTGAAGCTCCCTTGGGAAAACAAAAGCTCTCTGTTAATACCAAATGTTTCAACTGAAACATTGGCATCTATTCTTATTATGAATCTGCTGTGAACCCATTTTTTCAGTTTTCATGTTTAACTCTGTTTGAAATGAAATCAGTAATAATTGGAAGTGCACTGTTTTAATCCATGAATAAAACTCTAAATATATTCATTAATGTTTGGAAGCCACAATCTAAACAAATACTAGTTCAAAATATATCCATAAGGAAACTAGAAACACATTCGACACAAAGATTCTTCATAAAAACTTCTCCAGGAAACAATGTCTGGATGTAACCTTTTAAGGATGTCATATATTGTGCCTTCACGTTGCAAGCAAAACATGGGTTACCTTAATTGTTCCATCCCGACCATGAACGTGTGTCTTGAAGATCAAATCTTGGTCTAGACAAGCAAGGTATCTGTAAACATACCACCAACGATGCATTTATATTTCAATGACAAATGTTTTCCCTACAACCTTTAATTGCAAGTATAATACAACATTCAACATGTTAGCACTTCTAAGGCTTTTTTCGATTTAATTTCATCAGAAAAAAAAAATTACATAAATTATAATAATTGTCCGTAATCACTCAACTTTCAAAAAAATTACATAATAATTACTATTATTTTTAAATTATTATTAACATATCAAATAAATTTAATAATATAAATTTAAATATTCAATGCACTTTAAATTTTTATTGTCCTTTTTTTTATTTATCAAATAGTTAAAAAATTCCCAATAACTCAAAACAATATCAATTCATCACCCCAAATTCCGAAATTCATTTTTACTATTAAAATATTTAAAATAATTTTATATTTTAATATTTGTATATTTATATAATTAAATTTAAATGATTTTAAAATCTTACAAGTTTCCACCCCTCTTGAGACTTATTTAATATGTAATTTTAAAACTTAAAATTTAAAAAATCACTTATTTATCTATGTATTTTCTATTTATTCTTTTAAAATTTTCCATTTATAATTATAAAATAAAAAAATTAATTACACGTAGGAGTGATAAAAATATGATTTTATCTCAAAGTAAATATATATAATTAAATAAAAATAAAAATAAAAATATTTAATATGTATTTGTAAGAAAAATACTAATAAAAAACAAAAAATAAAAGAGAAAACACAAACAAAATATAATTATAATTTGCAATTTTTTTAATAAAAATAAACATACAACAAATGAGGCCTTAATGATAAGGTACTCAAGGTTCCAAAAACTTTAAAATAATATATTTGAGTATAATTCTATGAAAATTATGTGTGAGTTGTTTATACATATTATTTTAATTTGTCTCATTATAAGTGGATTTTGTATAGATTTATTTTGATATAGGTTTTAATTTGTCCCATCATGTCTGGGTTTTGTATAAATTTATTCTAATCTATTGATTTTTAGTTTGATCGAACTTTATAAAAATTAATTATAATTATAATTATAATTATTTAAATATATTTTTTATAATTGTAATTGTGATTATACTTGTAACTTTTAAAAATACATATATTAATTGAACAGGATATATTATGTTTGACAAATGGTTATGATTATATTAGAATATAATATTACATTCAAAAAATTACTAGAGTAAAATGAAATTTATAATTTAATTTAATAATAATTAAAATATTTTTATAATAAATTATATTTTTATTATTTTAATTAATATTTATTAAATATAAATATTTAAAATAACAAAAATAAATAAGTAATCAATAAAGATAAAATTGTCATTTTATTTTATAAATAAACCTTTGGGGGAAATTAAAGTACTTTTATCAAATATTAAAAGAATCTAAATTTGATTGCGTAAGTTTGAGGGAATTTGAATTGAATGATTGATGAATTTACCAAATGAGTGACTATGCGTTCATACCAAATTCTAAGAGAATTTGAATACTTTTTCAATTAAAGTAAGTTTGAGGCAACCCCAAACGAGTGATTGATAAATTTACTAAAAAAGTTGCTACGTGTTTATATTAAATCTTAAGAGAATT
The DNA here is from genome assembly GCA_025698465.1 of Gossypium longicalyx. Lineage (NCBI taxonomy): Eukaryota > Viridiplantae > Streptophyta > Magnoliopsida > Malvales > Malvaceae > Gossypium > Gossypium longicalyx. The sequence continues at coordinate 7,450,863 of CM047005.1, forward strand.
TGAATATTTTTTCAATTAAAGCAACTTGAGATTAAAATTTAGTTGCGTAAGTTTGAGGCAACCTGAATCGAGTGATGATTGATAAATTTACTAAAAGACTGACTATGTGTTCATATTAAATCCTAAGAGAATTTAAATTCTTTTTCAGTTAGAGTAATTTATGGTTAAATTTTGATTGCGTAAATTTGAGATAACATGAATCGAGGGATTGATAAATTTATTAAAAAAATGACTACGCATTCATATTAAATCATAAGAGAATTTGAATACTTTTTCAATTAAAGTGACATAAGGTTAAAATCAAGTTGCTAAATTTGAGGCAACCTGAATAAAGTGATTGATAAATTTACTAATAAGTGACTACATGTTTATATCAAACCTTAAGAGAATCCGAATAATTTTCCATTTAAAACAACTTACAAGTTAAAATTTGAGTGTGAAATAACTCAAATTGAGTGATTGATAAGTTTATTAAAAGAATAATTATGTAGTTGAAATGATCATCACTCTACTCGATATATTGTAATAAAAGAACATTAAATAACATTTTTTTGGTAAATATAAAAAATTAGCCGAAACTAGTTATACTAAACTTAATCTTCAATAGCTAAAATTCTCATGACACGATAAATATGGTCTTTTAAGTAAATTCATCACATGAGTAAAATAACTTTAGCTCCATGAATTTGTCATCAAGTATATATTGAAATGTTGGGTCTGGTAAAACTATTTTATGCACGAAGAAAGGAGAGATAACTATTTTATGTACGAACTACAGAGTAAGAAAAAAGAATCAAAACGTACTGGGCACGTGTAAGGCAGTTATTGGTTGAATACTTTATGGGATTACTAATTTAATATTTGTTGAGAGTGAAGTCAAATATTTTATATGCACTCCGTGTATAATTTTGAGCTTTGTAAGGGGGTATATCCGGTAAAGAAAACCTAAAATCATTAAAACGCGGGGTTAAATTTACATATTCTACCCTTTTCCGTAAATTTCTAACCGTAGGCAAATCACCAGGTCCTAGTGGACCTCACCTATAGCCATCAATAAGCACCGAAGGCAAAACGCAAATCAGAGAGTATAAATAAAAGGCAAAACGCAATAGGTCCCTTCATTCGTCATTTTACTAACAAGAGGGGAAAAAAGGAAAAAAGGAAATCTGCAAAAAAGAAAAAACGAAAATTTCTTTTAAACCCCCAAAGGGAAAAGGAATTTGCAAAATTGCGTGAAAACTGAGAGAGGACGAGATCAGTTGTGAGAGGGCAGAGAGTCGAATCATCGAATTTTTTTTAAAATTTTAATTTTCGTTTCCGTCAAATTCGTGTTCTCACTTAACTCATCAAGATCTACCTTTCAATTAGACCGAAAATTCCGGATTTCTAGAGAGAAACAAAAACAAATTTCAACTATTTCTTTTTTGTTTTTAGTTAATTTTTTTATTGTTAATTTTCTTTTGAACGTTGGGATCGGAGGGAAAAAGGGGTTTTATTAAAATTAATAAAGTTTTTTTTGGAGGGATTTGAGTTGTGATTTTGGTGGGTTTTTTTTTTTTTTGAATTTTTGTGGTAATAATTTGGTTTTTGCGGGGAACTATAGTTAAAATTGGAGTTATTTTTTATGCAATCTGGTGGTGGTGGCGGAGGTGGGCCCAGCCGGAACCCTGGGGTGGGTCCGGTAGGGCGGACCGCGTCCACATCGTCTGCAGCTTCGCCCTCTTCCTCGTCATCGGCCGTTTCAGCCCCTCACTTCGGATATGATTCGGTGCAGCAGCAACAGCAACAACAACAGCAGCAGCAGCAAATAGCGTCTAGGCAGGTATAGGGTTTACGAAATTTCAGTCAATGTAATAGACATTTGGTTGAATTAACCCGTGATTTTAGGAACTCAGTATCTTTTCGCGAGGGGCTGTGATGAATTGGTGAGGTGTGGCGGGTATTGGGAATTTTAATTTGGTATAATAGAAGCAATTTGAGATGTAATTGCGGTAGTACACAAAGTCGATTAGTTAATTATCAGTAATTAAATTTTCTTTTCTTTTTTTTTTTTGGGGGGGGGGTTTCAGAGAAGGTTTTATTTAGTAGTATTAAACTCTTGAGTTCAAAGTGTCAAGGGGTTCAACCGTACTCCGCTCTTAGGTCTTTGGAAGAGGAACAAAAGCCTTTGAATTCAAACTTTGGGGCAGAATTTCTTTTGTATACCCCTATATTTAAGTGCACCTGAAAATTTTCTATCTTTCCGTTTGAGAAAACTGATAAAAGAATATATGATTCTTTGTTTGAAGTATCTAGTTTACTCAACCCTCTCTCCACACTACATTTGGCTCCCCAAAAAAGAAGAAGAAAGAGAGTACTAGATAGTGATATGGAGCTTTTCTTTAAGCTCTCCAATCAATTAGGATCTATTTGACCATCATGAATCCATCTCATTTGTGTTTAGATAACCTGATATTCTCTCCTGATGTGCATAGTTATTCATCAGGAATTTTGTTATTTCCATGGGTTATTCAGTGGTCATATATGATATTCCCAAACCTGAATTTTATGCCATTCCATGGATTACCTTTTTGGTCTGTATTATATGTCCATGGCCCTAACTCCTAGATGCTTTAGTCATAGCAGGTAGCCTGCTGAGACTACTATTCTTTCTTCTCTACCTTTTTAGTTTTTAAGGATGTCATACCCTAATTAAAGCATGGGTGGTTTGTCCTTGCACTGTTGTTTATATGGTGAACTTACCTAGTGGCTCCACATTCCATGATATGCTTACCACTATGACTTTGTTATCCTGTCATAGGATGGGAAGTTTACTTTTGAACAACATACTGTGATACAAGGATGCAGCGATTTTTGTTCAATTCCTTTCGTTTCCTCGATGCAATTGGATACTAGTTTAAGATTAAGCATTTGTTTGAGAAGTTCGTGCTTATCTTTTTGCGTTAATATTTGTTCTTGCAGTCATTACAACAACAACTATTTAGAAAACCTGAAGGAAATGAAGCCATCCTAGCATATCAAGCCCGTGGTCTTCAAGGTATGATGGGTGGGAGCAATGTTCCTTCATCTCCAGGCTCCATGCAACCGTCTCAACAGTCCAGGAAGTTTTTTGATCTGGCTCAACCGCATGCTTCTGCTCAGGACAGCCAGCAAAGGAGTCAAGGTGTGGATCAACAAATGTTGAACCCTGTTCAGCAAGCATATTATCAGTATGCTTACCAGGCTGCTCAGCATCAAAAGACACTTTTAGCACAGCAGCAGGCTAAGATGGCAATGATGGGCTCTGCATCTCTTAAGGATCAGGACACACGAAGTGGAAACTTGAAAATGCAGGAACTTATTTCCATGCAAGTAGCTAAGCAGGCTCAGGCATCATCCTCTAAGAACACATCCGAGCAGCTTGATTGTGTTGAAAAGCAGATAGAGCAAGGACCAGAGTCAGCTTCTGAGCAAAGAAATGAACTCAAGGCACCTGCCCAGCCAACAGTTGGTGGAAAATCAATGCCTGGAAATGTTTTGAGGACAATGCAGGCACAAGCTCAGCAAACCGTTCAAAACTCAGGAAACAATCAACTCGTTATGGCTGCACAGTTGCAGGCATGGGCACGTGAGCGTAATATTGATCTGTCACAGCCTGCAAATGCCAACTTGATGGCACAGCTCATTCCACTCATGCAGTCAAGGATGGCTGCCCAGAAAAAGACAAATGAAAGCAATATGGCACCTGTGCCTGTGTCCAAGCCGCAAGTTTCTTCTCCATCAGTTCTAAGTGAGAGTTCTCCCTGTGGTAATTCATCTAATGATATATCTGCCCAGTCTGGTCCTGCAAAAACCAGGCCGACAGTTATACCTAGCCCTTTTGGCTCAACTTCCAGTGCTGGGGCAGTTGGTGATGCTAAGAACATAGCAATGCAGCAGTTAGCTAATAATGGCCGTGATAACCAAGTGCCTCCGAGACAGACAGTAGTGCACGGGAATGGGATTCCTCCCATGCATCCTCCACAATCATCTGCAAATATTAACCAGAGCACTGATCCATCTTTTCCAGCAAAAACTTCATTAGGTGGCACAGAAACACTGCAAATGCAGAATATCAAACAGTTAAGTCGACCTTCTCCACAGCCTGCTGCTCCTAATAATAATGGGGGGTCAGTTAACAACACACCAGCGCAAGGGGGAGCAGCTAGCAAGATGGCACAGCAACGTTTTGGTTTCACTAAACAACAACTTCATGTTCTCAAAGCACAAATACTAGCATTTAGGCGCCTGAAGGTATACTAACACCTCTCTCCCCACCCTATCATTGCCTCTCTGACCATTTATATGTTTCACCTTTGTACCAATTTCTTGGAGTTCACTAAAAAAAATTGAATGGATTATGCTGATTTTGGTGGTCATTGACAGAAGGGAGAAGGTACACTTCCACAAGAACTTCTTCAAGCCATTATACCCCCAGCACTTGAGCAGCAGCAGCTGCAGTTTCCTCCGCTAGGTGGAAATAATCAGGACAGAAATGGTGGAAAGAGTTTAGAAGATAAAGGGAAGCATTTGGAATCTAATGAAAAGGTTTTGCAGGCTGGGCCATCTACTGATGGACAGAATGTTATTAAAGAGGAAGCTTATGCAGGAGATGAAAAAGCAACTGCATCAACAGCTGATATGCAAGGTGTGTCAGCCACTGCCAAGGATTTTTCATCCGCGTTAACTGCCGCAAAAGAAGAGCAGAAAAGTTCTGTATTTCCTGCCAAGTCTGACCAAGAAGTGGAACCTGGTCTTCCAAAAATTCCAGTTAGAAATGATTCTAGTGTGGAGAGAGGAAAGTCTGTTGCACCACAGGTTGCTGCATCTGATGGAGGGCAAATTAAGAAACCTGTGGAAGCAAACTCAGCGCCCCAGAAAGATCTTGGCCCTGCCAGAAAGTATCATGGACCACTATTTGATTTTCCCTTCTTCACTAGGAAGCATGACTCTTACGGCTCGGCAGTGCCTAACAATAATAATAATAATCTAACACTGGCATATGATGTCAAAGATCTTCTCTTTGAGGAAGGGATGGAAGTCCTTAGCAAGAAACGATCAGAAAATTTAAGGAAGATTGGTGGCTTACTAGCAGTAAATTTGGAAAGGAAAAGGATTAGGCCAGATCTTGTTCTGCGACTGCAGATTGAAGAAAGAAAGCTTCGACTTGTAGATCTGCAGGCACGTTTAAGAGATGAAGTTGATCAGCAGCAACAAGAGATAATGGCGATGCCTGACAGACCATACAGAAAATTTGTCCGCCTGTGTGAACGTCAGCGTATGGAGTTGGCCAGACAAGTACAAGCCACTCAGAAGGCCCTGAGAGAGAAACAATTGAAATCCATCTTTCAGTGGCGTAAGAAGCTCTTGGAGGCTCACTGGGCCATCCGTGATGCAAGAACTGCTCGTAATAGGGGAGTTGCCAAGTACCATGAAAGAATGTTACGGGAGTTTTCAAAGAGAAAAGATGATGACAGGACCAAGAGGATGGAGGCCTTGAAGAATAATGATGTTGAAAGGTACAGAGAGATGTTGATTGAGCAGCAGACAAACATCCCTGGTGATGCTGCAGAGAGATATGAAGTTCTTTCATCATTCCTGACGCAGACTGAAGAGTATCTTCATAAACTGGGAAGTAAGATAACTACAGCCAAGAATCAGCAAGAAGTGGAGGAGGCAGCAAATGCTGCTGCTGTTGCTGCACGGTTGCAGGCAGGATATCTTGAACCCTCCCTCTCTTGTAGCCCCTCTGTTTGTTTTTTAGGATTTTTCCCCTTCCGAGTTCCTTTAAAATGTTTTGACTGAGTTATGAGCTAGTAGAATATTACACATACTTCCCCTATCTGTATGTTTCCAGTTCACTTATTTTCTCATTTTCTACTTCTTGACAAAAGGGTCTATCAGAAGAAGAAGTTAGGGCTGCAGCAGCTTGTGCTGGAGAGGAAGTAATGATAAGAAATCGGTTTATGGAAATGAATGCACCCAGGGATGGTTCATCTGTTAGCAAGTAAGTTATGTTTTTAATTCTATTACAGTACATTTCATTTTTGATAATACATAAGGGGGGGCTTCAGTCATTAAAGCATGAGTGGGATGGGATGTAAATTTTGTGACAGTTAGATGGGGCTTATGCATTAACTTCTCTCATGTTCTTTAGTTCAATAACTATCATATCATATGGTCTATTTAGATTTAGCATTTATTTTTGGTTTATTCTTAGGACATGTTTTTTCTCTCAAAGGCCACTGAATTTCTGGCAATATTAGTTATTTGTCATTTCTTGTGCTCATCGATAGGTACTATAATCTTGCTCATGCTGTGAATGAAAGAGTAGTAAGGCAACCATCAATGCTACGAGCTGGAACATTACGAGACTATCAGCTTGTAGGTTGCTTGTTATATTTAAAATCTTGAGTTTCTCTCCCATCTTGTTGGTTTTTGTCCCTTTCAATTTGCTACTATTTAATCTAGCTAGCTAATATTTTCATTTCATCTGCGTATTTTATTTTGTAGGTTGGTTTGCAATGGATGCTTTCTTTGTATAATAATAAACTAAATGGTATCTTAGCTGATGAGATGGGCCTTGGAAAGACTGTTCAGGTATTTTGATTTCAAGAAATTGTAGTTGTAGCAACACTGCAGTTTCATATGTTATTTGGGAGTTGGAGAAGGTGTTAGGATTAATTAGAGTTGCATTTGTATTTTTGGTAGATGCTTATATTATACAGTAGGGCTGTTGTTAACTTCTTAGGTTTTTCCTTATTGTGCAGGTTATGTCATTGATTGCTTATTTAATGGAATGCAAAGGAAACTATGGTCCACATCTTATAATTGTTCCAAATGCTGTTCTGGTAAATTGGAAGGTTAGTGTTTTTTTCTTTTTGCTTTATGTTGATAGGTTTGACATTTTCCCAATATCGTTAAACAGAACTAACTGAATCCTATTTTGCAGAGTGAGCTGCATAATTGGCTGCCGTCTGTGTCATGCATATATTATGTTGGAGGAAAAGATCAGCGTTCAAAACTATTTTCTCAAGTAAGAAATATAAGTTTGTGTTGTTCTTTCAAGGGTCGAATTTTGTTTAAACTTTCTTTTGGTTTGCATGTTTCATAGGAGGTTCTGGCAATGAAATTTAATGTCCTCGTGACAACTTATGAATTCATCATGTATGATCGATCAAAACTTTCTAAAATCGATTGGAAGTACATTATAATTGATGAAGCACAGCGAATGAAAGATAGGGAATCTGTTTTAGCTCGTGATCTTGATAGATACCGCTGCCAGAGGCGGTTACTTCTTACTGGGACACCCTTACAGGTTAGTTAAGGCCCCACTTTGATATGTTTGGAAATTGAAAATTTTACACGCATGCATATACATGCAGGCTCTTCAGGCTCACTTTATTATGTATGTTTGTGTCTGTTTCTATGATTTTTTTTATTTGATGAGTTGAACATTAAGGTTCTTTTATGCCACAGAATGACTTGAAAGAACTCTGGTCACTGTTAAATCTTCTCCTTCCTGAAGTGTTTGATAATCGCAAGGCATTTCATGATTGGTTTTCACAACCATTTCAAAAGGAAGGCCCTACGCATAATGCAGAGGATGATTGGCTTGAGACGGAGAAGAAGGTTATCATCATCCACCGACTTCATCAAATCCTAGAGCCTTTTATGCTTAGACGTCGTGTTGAAGATGTGGAAGGTTCCCTCCCTCCAAAGGTTTGCTGTTGTTGCAGTTTTATTTTAATAATCACTTATCATACTGCTGTTTGTAATGATGTTATTTGGTTATCGTACTGCTATTTGTAATGGTGTTATTTCATTGGCTGATTGCAGGTCTCAATAGTTTTAAAATGCAGAATGTCAGCTATTCAGAGTGCCATTTATGATTGGATAAAGTCAACTGGAACAATTCGAGCTGATCCTGAAGATGAGAAGATCAGGGTTTCAAAAAATCCACTATACCAGGCTAGGGTGTACAAAACTTTAAATAACCGGTGTATGGAGCTTCGGAAGACTTGCAATCATCCTTTGCTTAATTACCCCTATTTCAATGACTTATCCAAAAATTTCCTTGTGAGGTCTTGTGGAAAATTGTGGATTCTAGACAGGATCCTAATAAAACTGCAAAGAACTGGGCATCGTGTATTACTCTTTAGTACGATGACAAAGCTTCTGGATATCTTGGAGGAATACTTGCAGTGGAGGAGGCTTGTCTACAGACGTATTGATGGAACAACTAGCTTGGAAGATCGTGAATCAGCTATTGTTGACTTCAATAGCCCTGACTCTGAATGCTTCATATTCTTACTAAGTATTCGTGCAGCTGGACGTGGTCTAAATCTTCAATCTGCTGACACTGTTGTTATATATGATCCTGATCCAAATCCTAAAAATGAGGAACAGGCAGTCGCTAGAGCCCACCGAATTGGACAAACAAGGGAAGTCAAAGTCATTTACATGGAAGCAGTTGTTGACAAAATCTCTAGTCAGCAGAAGGAGGATGAACTAAGGAATGGAGGTACAGTTGATTTTGAGGATGATTTTGCAGGTAAGGATAGATATGTGGGATCTATTGAGAGCCTCATAAGGAATAACATTCAGCAGTATAAAATTGACATGGCTGATGAAGTAATCAATGCTGGACGTTTTGACCAGAGAACGACTCATGAAGAGAGACGTATGACTTTAGAAACATTATTGCATGATGAGGAGAGGTATCAAGAAACTGTCCATGATGTTCCTTCTTTGCACCAGGTAAATCGCATGATAGCAAGAAGTGAAGAAGAAGTTGAGTTGTTTAATCAAATGGATGAAGAACTGGATTGGACAGATGAGATGACTTGCCATGAAGAGGTACCTAAGTGGCTTCGAGCCAGTACAAAAGAAGTGAATGCTACTGTGGCTACTTTATCAAAAAAGCCGTCCAAGAACATTTTATTTACTGCTGGTGTTGTTGGTGTCTCAAATGAAATGGAGTCAGAGAGAAAAAGGGGGCGACCCAAGGGGAAAAAGAATCCAAACTATAAGGAAATAGATGATGACAATGGGGAATACTCTGAAGCAAGCTCTGATGAGAGAAACGGTTATTCTGTACATGATGAAGAGGGAGAAACTGGAGAATTTGAAGATGAAGAATTTAGTGGTGCTGTTGGTGCACCCCCTCTAAATAAGGTCCAGTCTGAAGAAGATGGCCCACTAGGTGATATTGGAAATGAGTATGCCCAGGCTTCAGAACACATTAGAAACAATCGCATACTTGAAGAAGGTGGTTCGTCAGGATCATCATTGGACAGTCGAAGGCCAACGCAGATGGTGTCTCCTGTTTCTCCCCAGAAATTTGGATCTCTCTCCGCGTTAGATGCTAGACCAGGTTCTGTTGCAAAAAAACTGGTATGCCTCGTTTCCTATAATGATTTGTAATTATGGCATTTGTTAATTTCTGCTATTCTGACAATATGTTAATTTTGGCAGCATGATGAACTTGAGGAAGGTGAAATTGCTTTATCTGGAGATTCTCACATGGACCACCAGCTATCTGAAAGTTGGATTCATGATCGTGAAGAAGGTGAAGATGAACAAGTTGTCCAACCCAAGATAAAACGAAAGCGTAGTATTCGGGTTCGACCTCGTCTTACTGTGGAAAGGGCAGAGGAGAAATCTGTCATTGAAGTGCCTCATCTCCTACGTGGAGAATCATCTTTGTTGCCTTCACAGCTGGACCAAAAGTATCAATCACAACTAAGGATTGATACTGAGACAAAACCAACTCGTGAGCGGAATGCTTTCAGGCTTGATCCAAATGATTCATCTTCTAAAACGAGGAGGAACTTGCCTCCAAGAAAAATAGCTAATACAACTAAGTTGCATGCATCACCAAAATCTGGTAGAGTGAACATGGCCTCTCCTGCAGAAAATGCTTGTGAACCCACCAGAGAAAGTTGGGACGGTAAACTGGTTAATACAAGTGGATCGTCAAATTTTGGTGTGAAGATGTCTGATGGCATCCAAAGAAAGGTATACTTGAACTGACTAAAACGCTAGTGTCTGGAATGTGATCTGTTTTTTACCTTAAAATTTTAACTGTCTCTTGATTCCTTTCAGTGATAAGTTGGATTTGGAAACCTTGTTTTAGTATTTGGATTTGCTTGACGCTGTTGCTTGTAGTAGGCTCTGATCAGTTGCTATAGCTATGATCCTCTTTAATAATCTATCATTTGTCCCACCTGGTTGTTTGCCGTGTCCATCTGTGTTTGAGCTTTTTAGAATCAGTTTTCATTTTATTTGGTCTTGAGGTCATTGAAAATTTTCAAGGTTGCATATGTGGAGGAATTAGACGCTTCTATGTCAAAATATCTTCCCTTTAAACTTTTATGAAATGGTTCACCTTTGACTTGATACTCTATTTAATTGCTCATGTACTGCCTCCTATCTTGTGATATTTGTTAACCAATTAATTGACTAGAAAATTCTCATATTTCCAGTGCAAAAATGTGATTAGCAAGCTTCGGAGGAGAATAGATAAGGAGGGCCAACAGATTATACCACTTTTAACAGATTTGTGGAAGAGGATTGAAAATTCGGGCTACATGGGTGGAAGTGGAAGTAATCATTTGGATTTGCGGAAGATTGATCAGCGTGTTGACAGATTAGAGTACAGTGGAGTTACAGAGCTTGTTTTTGATGTGCAGTTAGTATTAAAAAGTGCAATGCAATTTTATGGGTTTTCACATGAGGTATGATTTCTAATTAACTTTGGCCTTCAGTATCTTTGCATGTTAGGACACAAACTTGCCTTTGCGTGATTTTTGCCGTGGATAGTCTTTCTGGAAGCAATTACTTTGGAAGCTTTTCAAAGAGATTTTTATGTTTGTGCGCTTGAAGCTTTTATCACTATGCAAAATTTTCCAATCTCCTTACAACCAATTGAACTCGTATCTGTTTCTGTAATGCTTTCATTAATGTCTTGATCTGTATACTTACTATGGAAATGTAATTGGGATTTGCAGGTCAGATCTGAAGCCAGGAAAGTACATGATCTGTTTTTTGACTTGTTGAAGATTGTATTTCCAGATAACGATTTCCGAGAAGCTAGAAATGCTCTTTCTTTCTCTAGCCCAGTATCTACCTCGACCTCTGGTCCTTCTGCAAGACAGGTAGCAGTGAGCAAGAGGCAGAAGCCAATAAACGAGGTGGAATGTGATCCAGACCTGACTCAAAAGACATTGCAACGTGGATTCCCTCATGCTGGTGAGGAAACAAGGGTTAGAGTGCACATGCCTCAAAAGGAATCGAGACTTGGGAAAGGAAGTGGTCTTATCAAGGAACATCAACAGGATGATTCTCCTCTAACTCATCCAGGGGAGCTGGTTATTTGCAAGAAAAAGAGGAAAGAAAGGGAAAAGTCTATAGCAAAGCCTAGGAGTGGATCAGTTGGCCCTGTTTCTCCCCCGAGTATAGGTCACAACATGAGGAGTCAGGGTCCAGGATCAGTCTCCAAGGATGCAAGACTGACCCAACAGAGTAGCCATCAGCAAGGTTTGCCCAACCAGCCTGGTCATCCCTCAAAAGGTTGTGGTGGGAGTGTTGGTTGGGCCAATCCCGTGAAGAAATTGAGAACAGACGCAGGTAAAAGGAGACCAAGCCTTCTATGACATTCTAGAGTATCTCAGGTAATGAAAAAATATTTTGTTGCCATTGACTGCAAGCACTGAGTTGTATTTTATGGCTCATCATGGCCTGTACAATTGCAATTAGATCATACCATTAAAGTAGTGTAGGTTCATTGAGCCCTCGTTGTATATCGGTCTTTTTCTTAGGTTCAATCAATGCAATAGTTTTCGTATCTGCACCTTGCAGGTATTATTTTCTATGTGATAGCTTACACCTTTTTTAAGTGCCCTTGTTGCAATACCTATTAGAGAGAAAGTGTCAACAGGTACCAATGGAGAGGCAAAGATCTATTCACGTGAAAGATGAAGCGTTAGCAGCACAGGCTCCATGAGCTGTATTTAACCCTTTTCCTTGTAGTTCAGATGCTGAAACATATATTAAGCAACCTGTAATGAATAAATGACGTGCCCAAGAAGGTAATCTGTTGAAATTGAGATTTATTTAACTTGATTTATTCTGTTACAAGTTCAGAGTCCAAATTTCAGTATTTATAATGTCCATTCTTATTTCAGGCTCCGATTCCCCCCCCCCCCCTTTTTTTTTTACAGAAATATTGGTCCCTAAATCTGTTTAGAAATTGTACCGATCAAAGCCATTTTGGTGTTACTAATATATAAGCCCTTTTATGAGTGATCAATCCTCTACTCTTTGAAGAAGTAATTTAATTCAACAAGTTGATGCGACTTTGTGTAGTATTTGTATAAAAACTAGGTGGTTCAGTGAGTTACTCTTTGTTTTGGACATCCGATAATAAAATAAATTCTACATCTCATAGATGCCGAAGGTGTTCGGTTATTGGTCACTGTTACGTACATGAAAAGACGAAGGTTGGCACTAATGAAAGATTAAATTATACATTTATTCATGATAAACTAACTTTTGTTATTAAATATCATTGAAAATGGTTGAAATTAGTAACATTTTTACTTTATTGATATAGTAATTTGAAATTTATTAAAAATGTTCGTGAAACAATTAATTTTATAATTTTTTTGAGATTTTAATTAACACTATCGAATAGATATCAAACGTTGTAATGTTCACTTAGTAATAACATTCTTAGCAATTATATTCTATTCAAATCTCAACATAGGAAAATACCAAATGTCACTTTAGTGCTTGTACTACGTGTAAGTTGTGGATTTAATTTTTGTACTTTAATTTTATCTTTTTTTAGTCCTTATACCTTCTTAAATTTGAAATGAGTCCTAATCAAAACTATAGCTGTTAAATTCTGCTACTTTCAAAATCTTGTGCAAGAAACATAGTATCAAATATATAATATCATGTTAACTTAGTATTTTCACATGTTACTCACAAAAAAGTCACATAATTTAGTTACTAGATTTAATGGTTATTGTTTGAATCATGATTGAAATTTTAAAATTCAAAAAATATAGAAAGTAAAAATGAGCAAATCGGAGAGCAAAGAATCCATAAAGTACGAGACTAATAGCAAAATTTGACGAAACAAATTTAATTGCTTCCACTTAGGTTAAGACTAAAATTTCAAAATGTGAAAATTACATGCACTAATATTAATCAAAGTAAACTATAGCAACTAAATCCACAACTCATGTATAATACATGAACTAATAGCAAAATTCAACTTTTCTAAAAACATGATTCTTTAACTTTAAACACTAACAGCGGAAATTTTTAACTCCATAAACAGAGATAAAATTTTGCCATATGTCCAACATACAACAAAATCTCAGCTTGCTACGGTGATAATGATGAGAAGACCAAATCTGTAACACCCCTTACTCGACCCGATTGTCGGGTCAAGATATCGGGATGTCACATTCATTGCCAAAACAACTACAATAAACATATCAATTAATCATCCATAATGCATGTATAATATGATTTACTAACTTAACTGAGCTTAAAACAAACTTTCGAAAGCTTTCTAAGTGACCAAAAATCAATTCAGGACCAAAGGGTAAAGTCCAAGCCTTCAAGAGCTCATCAAGACTACACGATTTTTCACATCATGACCTCAAGATATTTTTCGTCGCGCCGTGACTCTCTGACTTGAGCTCATCACGACTTCAACAACCCGACAACGTGGCCTCAATCTTACACCCCAAAAACCTGCACACCTATAATTGCATACATGGTTCATAGTAATCCTAATAACCAACAAGCCATTCAAGGATACAAATTTTCAACCTTGAATAACTTCTTTTTCAATTCCATTTCAAATCATTCCAATTCGATTTACAAAATCAACAAAATGAACCAAGGCATCAATGCTTCCATCAGATTCATCGATAATACATCCAACATATTCGTAATGTATATGCCAAACTAATACTCAGAATTAATTTGAAAGGTACGCGTTAAGCTCGGAAAAACTTAGTAAGCATATCAAGAATTAAACAATATATTTAAAATTTATTCACATACATACACATATATATAAAAATGTTTATATAATACTATCATTAATCTTTATCATCATGCACAATTTTGTTTCAATAAAAATTATAATATGGCATCAATTCAACAAAATACAAGTCACTTACCATTCCCACTTTAATGTTCCCTCACCTTTTTAACTCAATTGTTCAATTGTAAACTTAATAGAACATAATAGGATATACGAAAATGTCAATAAGATACATTGAAGTGCTACTAACACTTGCACCGTAATGTTACTATCGTTAGCGCACTTAATCACTTTCCTAATGACATGTCATTTATATCTTACTAGTTCTTTATATTTAATCTATTGCGTTGTTGCCACTGTTGTTGCTACTAGTTCATTGTTATTGTGGTGTTGAAATGTGATTTTCAAAAATCCTTTTATAATAAGTGATTTCGAAAAGTGTGATAACAAGTTCCATGAAAAAATGTGATTTGTTAATTTTTAATATTCCCTATTACTATCAGAATTTGTGGTTAAAAGTTAAAATGCATGTTAAATACAATATAATTATTTCAACTTACGGAACATTATTTTAAGGAGCATAGTTAGGAGGGTTGGCAAGGGCCTGGTCCCTCTCAAAATGAAAAAAAATTCATTTAAACCTTTTAAAATTTTTAAAATTTTAAATTAATAAAAGTAAAATTACATTTTGATCTCTAAAAAAGATAAAAATTTAATTTAATCCTTATAGACTATTAAAATGGTAAAATTATATTTTTACTATAATAAAAAATACAATTTAATTTCATCCCCTAAAAATATTTTCTGCCACTAAAGGGCAAAAAACATCCAAAACAATGGTCACTAATATGCCTGCAAAGCTCAAGTACTTAGAAAAGTATTATGTATTTGTGAAAAGCATGCAGATGGAAGCTACTGCTGAAATTTGTTGTGCACTCTTCGGATCATAATATGGAGGAAAAAATGAGAAAGTTAAGGTGCTATATGGGCAGAGTCAAAGGTTGGCCATTGCTTCTATTCTGCTGAAAGGACCCATCTTTCGAATACATTTCACCATTTTGAAAATTGGAGTATTTTATTCTTGTGGGTGGCTATTTCTTATTTCTGTTGAATGTTGTATCCAAAATTCTTTTAAAGGTCTCTTTCATTACATGACCAAAAAAAGACACAAAAGCTAACGCATTGTGTATGCATTTCTAACATAAGATGTTTCTAAATTCTACCCAGAAATTCAAAGCTAATGTTCGACCCAAAAGTGAAAAAACCTCGTACAAGTTGTCAACAAACAAAGTTTTAACATACCTTAGCTTCGTGTTTTGCTTATTACCACTTAATTGTCCACTTTAGAATTGCCACTGCTTCAAAAAAAAAAAAAACGATTGAAATTCCGGAACCATGTGACGGTTCACGTTTGAAGTTGAGAATCGGTGTCCAAATACTGACTAGCTCTGTAATTAGTCACCCTTGGTTCGGATCCTCCCAAATTACCCGACCCGATAAAATAGACCCATTTGCTTTCCTCCGGCAACAACGCTGCGTGTACCATCCTCTCAACCCGTTTATTCATTATCTCCTTCTCCCCCACTGCAATTCTCGCATTCAGAAACGGCGTCGTACACTTTTCCTTGGCGAAGCCGATGCATTTTTCCTTAGCGGCAACCAAACAAGCTTCCAATTCAATATCTTCGCAGCGCTCTCTTTCCTTTAAGTCCATTGATTTCCAACCAATCAGGGACTGCCACCAAGGGGGTTTGCACTTGTTGGAAGCAGTGATGGCGCACCCAATTCGTGCACCTTCCTCGCATTGAGATATGATTTTGGATTCGCAGGATTTGTAAGCGGCGGCCCAGGAAGTAAGGTCTTTGAAGGCAAGGATGTATGGACCGAATGATGGGTCGTCGGAAGTTCCGGCCGGGATTGGACCACGGAGTAGTGGGAGGGGGCGGTCGAATTTTATAGTCGTCGAAGAAGCAGAATATTCCTCCAAGTTTTGGGGTAATGAAGGGTCCATGCCTCAAGCGATACCAAAATATTGAAGGAAAGGAAAAAAAAAAAAAAAAAACAATACCAAAACTGTAAAGTCAAATGTTTTGAAGTTTATCCGAGCCGGATGGGGATAAACTCGTTCTTTCATAAAATATAATCCAGCTGATTTAAGCTTTGATTCTCAAGCATCAATAAACTTATTTATAAAGCAACAACCCCAAATTAATTGTCCTGTTTATAAAACTTCTATATTAATCAAAATTAATAAATTGTTATAAAAATTAAGGTAAAAATATTGGTTGTTTTAAAAAAAAATTAAATAATTTGAATTAATTACCATGCAAATATCTTTTTATCAATTGTATGATAAGATTAAATTACTTTAATTTTTCTAAACATATCAACTTACTTAATATTAATATTAAAAGAGACCAAAAAATTTTTTTTACCTAAAATTTAAAACAATATCATCAATAGTTTTTTTTTTTATGGTATTCGTCATTACCTATTTGCTACTCGATTACCGGAATGGGACTGACCTATAACCTACAGAGTTCACATATGGGAGTTCACATTCTCTCATGAACTAGTACAGGATGGGTTCACACCATCATGCAAGCGAACCTTCACTTTGAAAATACGTGTTAATTCTACAATAAGGTATGAGTTGACATGTATGGGAATCTACCTAAGACATTACATTCATAAACAAGAACCGTATAATAGAAATAGAGAATTCAACCCCTTTAAAAGACAAACACACAAAAACACTTTCACTTCTAAGGCAAATGATCTAACTAAACAACTTTGAAAAATGCTCATTTCATATTTTTTTTTAAAATGTAAAAGCAAACGAAAAAAAAAACAAAAATAAGAAAGTTCACCACAAAAAAAATAAAAAAACGGATAAACTATCAAAATAGTCACTTTTGTTTGTCTCATGTTACATTTTAGTCACTTATGTTTAAAATGTTATGTTTCAGTCACTTACGTTATTGTGCTGTAATTGAGCATTAATTGTCGTTAATGGTGTAACAATAAGCTAACATGGTACGTTAAATCATCAATTCAAAAAAAATTTTAAGTTAAATTATACATTTGAACCCTATATTTTTTTTACTAAAACAAATTATTTGATTCAATTAAGTTGTTTATCAAAACGGTTATAAACTTAATATTTACATTTGATGCAATTCTTGTCTAAATTAAAATATATTAAAATTATTTGATGAGTTGTATAAATTTAATTTAATGATTGATATTATATATAAATTTAAATCATTTTATGTTATATGCAATTTCCCGTATTAAACATAAATGAGAATGTGTTTATGGAATCTATTGAATTTTTATTTATGAAATTTATTTATATTAAATATTTTTTAGAAACCCAATCCTATAAATATGGGTTTTTTTACCGAATAATATAAAAATAATAATTAATTACGAAAAAGGTATGAAAATTAAATTAATTACAAAAATAGACATTTGCTACACTATTCTGACGGTGTCACCTAACACATTAGCGGCATCAGACTAAAATGTGATGATCTAAAATATTCAAAAATCTAAATGTAAATTTATCATTTTAATTGACGGCTGCAAAAAATTAGGCTTTAAGGTGTTGCCTCACAACATTAAAAAAAAGTAAATTGCTTCATAAACTCTCATTGTTTATTATTTTCTTTTATTCTCCTTTAACACCAAAAATAGAGAGGTCTCTTATCAATTAGTTCAAAAAGTATTTTTATAATTATAATTTTATATCATGTCTGTAAATCAAATTGATAATAAAATTATAATTATTGGTGTTAAAAGGGAATAAAAGAAAGTAACTATAGAAATATTTTTTGGTAGAAAAAACTTTTTGAACTAATTGGTCAGAGACCTTTCTATTTTTGGTGTTAAAGGAGAATAAAAGAAAATAATAAACAAGAGGATTTATGAATCAATTTACCCTTCTAATATATGATGCCGCCACATTGTCAAGCAGCACCCCTAAAGCCCTTTTTCAACTACCAATTATAACAGTAAATTTACATATCTGGTCCTTGAATATTTCAAGTTATCATATTTTAATCTAATGCCACTAATATATTAGGCGGCACTGCCGGAACACTATAACAAATACTTATTTTAGTAATTAATCTATTTTTTATACCTTTTTTGTAATTAATTATTTTTTATATTATTTGGGTAAAAAAACTTATAAATATTTATTATTATAATAAAAATCTAATTAGCATATAATACGCTTAAAGATTTTTAATTTATTTCACAATTTAACTTATCAAATTTTTATTTATTAGTAAAAAATATTTATTTAAAAAAATTAAATTTTGAAACAAATTCAAAAAATAAAATTGGTCTCAAAATCTATTAAAAACAAATAGAATATAAAAAAAATCCATTTAGCATGAATTATAATGAAATCAACTTTTTATTTATTAGTAAAAATACTTTTTACTTAAAAAATTAAATCGTGAAACAAATTCAAAAATTAAAATTAGTCTCAAAATCTATTGAAAACAGAAACTTTACCATATTTAACATAATTATACACAATTAATAAAGTTAATTTCATTGAAAAGAAAATATAGGATATATATATATTTATTTATTTTAAATTTGTACAATAAACTTGCATGTGTGTTCATATAACACTTAAAAATTTTAGTAATATTTTTGCAAAAATTAAGTAAAAGTTGAACATTTTTAAGTTTTTAACCATATCTTCAACTTTTAAATATGTTTTTATTTTCAGCAAATTATCGACCGCATGCATGCTAGTTTAGCTGGATGGAAAACCATACTATTTTTACTATTTACGAAATTAACTTATATGCAAAATCATTCACAAAAATATCTAAAATCTACAATGCACCTTGATGTCAGTTATCTCACCACCCTCTACCATGTCTCATTCAATAAAAAATAATTTTTTTATCAACACTATATTTGTCCGCACTTGTATATATATTTTTTAAAATGCCTTTAAAAATTATAGATATTCCATAATTAAAAATAATAATAAATAATATTTTAATAGATGTCGACGTTCAAGTCGTTGGCACCAATTTAAAATTTTAAAGAAATTTGATTTTTTTTTTTTTTTTTTATATTTACATTCTCTTTGACAACACTAGCGCGATTTAAAAAAAAAAATTTACCGATATGCTTTGGTTACTGAGCCCGATGAAAATAAGTGAGAAATTCGAAAGCAAGTGATGCGATGGAAGTATATAAGAAACAAATAGAAGAATACAACAAATCTGCAGAGGAAAAGGAGCAGCAACAACAGTAAAGATTATTAAATATATTATTTAATTAAAACATATGTAGTAGGAAAATTTGTGTTAATAAATCAATGAATATTATGGTTATTCAGATTTGATTTAGTTTAAAAAATTGTTAAAGATAATAATTCATAAGTTTTATATTATTTCATGTGTTAATTATTTAAAGAAATGATATGAGCGATTGTAAATGAAAAATTTTATTAGCATAAATGGTTCAATTTTGAATTAAATTTCATGCATATTTATAATTATGGTTAGGAAAGAAAAAAATTGTTAGTTCTTCGTTATGTCATTTTTATGTTTAAGATGTGACTTCTATTGATATATTTAATTTAGGCTTATTTCTATACATGAGTTAGCCAGTTATTTTAGTAATTAATTAATTATGCATAACTCTTTTTAAAAAGGCTTTAGAAATATTTTAAATTGATCTCGTATCTCATTATGATTAAATAAAATAACGAGTTATAATTATTTTTTTGTATATTTGAAGATTTTGACATATTCCCTAAAACAAATATTGCATATAATTATTTAGAAATTATATTTATTTTGTTGACTTAGTGACATAAACTACACGTTGATTTAGACATTTTCAGTAGTAATGTCACAATAGTGCTTGTTAGGCTTTCGACCCGGTTAAGCAACGAACAAGAAAATAGCGGAAAAAAATTGAGAAATTGAACACACAAATTTAACGTGGAAAAACCCCTCCAAAGAGGATAAAAAACCACGAGCAAAGATAATTTTACTATAATGGCAAAAGAACGAATAGTACAAAAAGATGGAGATAAAAACTAAACCCCGAAAACCCGAAAACAAAGAACCCACAAAACGTAAACACAAAATTCTCTAAATGTGTTATGAGTTCTAATCTTTAATGGGCATAATTTCTAAGGTTGTAAAAGAGCCTATTTATAGGCTAAATTCATAAGTCAAATAATAATAAAATAATCTAAACTAACCAGTGTTTGATTGAAAAAAGTAAACAAAGTTTAACTGAAAGATTATTTTTCAAATTTGACTGAAAATAGGAGTCATATTTAACAGTGCTTATATGTGGATACAAAGTAAAATGAATAATAGTAAATTTATCAATTTATCACAATTTATATTGAAATTATTAGTACAATTGAAATTCATGTTAAAGTAAACCAAAAGTTTACTGATATAAATGCATTTACTACTTGGCATGACCAGTTAAACCATCCTATATCATATATGATGTGAAAATTAATTGAGAATTCATATGGACATTTATTAAACAATTAGAAAGTTCTTTAATTTAAAGAATTCTTATTTGTTACTTGTTCTCAATGAAAATTGCTTATTAGAAACTCGTTAGCTAAAGTTGAAATTTAATTTCTTACATTTTTTAAAAGAATATGGGTCCATTCATCCACCATGTGTATAATTTTGATATTATTTTATTCTTGCTAGATACATCTACAAAATAATCACATATGTGTTATCAACTTGCAGTTTGTCATTTGTAAGATTATTTGTTTAAATAATTAATTTTAGATTATTCAATTAAAATAATTCATACTGCTAAAGTTGATGAGCTTATATCTCATTATTTTATTGATTGAGTTTGAAAACTTTCATAAAAGCTTATTATTTATGCGCATAATGGATTAGAGAGAAATTATTGATTGAATGCATATGATTAATATTTAAATTACTTATGATAACAAAACTTACAATTTCAACATGAGATTATATTAATTTACGTGTTGTATGCATCAAGTCAATAAGTTATAAATACTCTCCATTACAATTAGTTTTTAGTCAAGAGCTAAATATTTCTTATCTTTAAATTTTTGTATATACGTATATGTTCTAATTATTCCACCACAACGCATAAAGATGAGTGAATTCTCAAAAAAAGTTCGGAATATATATTAATTATAAGTCTCCTTATATTATTAGATGTCTTAAATGTATTGCAGATTTAATTACGACATGATTTGTGTTTACTATTTTAATTTGATAGTTTTACTGATATTAGGGGGAGAGAAATAATAACTGAATGAAATTACTGCTTATAATAAATTATCATTATATGGATCCTTATAAAGAGTAATTTGAACCAGAAGTTCAAAAAAGATAACTCATTTTATTACTAGTTAACTGTTAGATGTATTCACAAACTTAATGAGAATAACCAAGCATTATATACCATTTAATATTTTGAATTAAAGTCCTAGTAGGACAATCAGAATAAATGATAGATTGAATGGTTCCAAAAATAAAATTGATTCTAGATAGTTATATAATGGAGGCGGGTGCTCCAGAAGAGATCTAAGACAAAACTAAAACCTTAGAAGAGATTCAGCTACCTAAAACTGAAAATTAAAATAGTGAAAATAAATAAATCTCAATACGTTATGTCAATTCGAAAAAATATCGAACCGATAATAAAAGTGATCGACAATGATTTTGCATGCAATATAATTGTTGAAATAATTAAATAAAATGAAAATTTTAAATAAATCTGTTGAGAAATATAAATATGAAATAGATTGGTTAAAATAGAAAGACGCAACTTAAGTACAATTATATTCGTGGATTTTTTGGACTAGTAGTCCAAATATTTAAATGTATAAAGTCGGTGAGGATGCAAATGAAGTAGTTTTACAAAAGTGAAACAAAAATATAATGTTTTTCGCTAAGTTTTGACATTGATTATAAAAAGATATAATATTCTTTTGTGTTAGATGTAATAACCTTTAGATATATTATTAAACTGACAATTTAGAAAAGATTTAACTTGCATCTAATGATTGTTGTTACAACCTTTTTATGAATCACTATATAATAAAGTTTATATTAAAATCTTTGAAAGATTTAAAATGTTAGAAGCATATTAAAATTTTTAGGAAATTGTTCATTTATATGAATTGAAATAATTTGAACATATGGTAATTTTGACTTAGTGAATAGTAGTTGAAGGAGAACTATAAAATGATCCAAATTACCTATTTGTGTTTTTATAAAAAATCATGATTAGAGTTTGCTATGATTATTATTGGAATTACAGAAGAGACCAAAACATGTTTCTCCTAAATTTTTCTTCACTCATGACTTTCAAAATAATGGTGATATAAATGCTTAACAAATACATTTAAATAGTCATTTGAAAATCTGGTATTCAACATTGAATACGTGAAATATGAGAAAGTATGTGATGTTTTCATGGGGGAGTAAAAATACGTTGTACTCTTTTTTCTTAACTGATGTTTTGTCCTATTAAATTTTCCTGGTAAGGTTTTTAATGAGGCAACATATTATGTATATTATATATATATGTACTCTTTTTCCCTCACTAGGTTTTTTTTCTTTAACAAATACATTTAAATAGTCATTTGAAAATTTGGTATTCAAGATTAAATATGTAGAATATGGGAAAGTATGTGATATTTTCATGAGAGGGAGTAAATATGTGCTGTACTCTTTTTCTCTTAACCGATGTTTTGTCCCATTAGGTTTTCCTAGTAAGATTTTTAATGAGGCAACATATTATATATATTATAGATATGTGTACTCTTTTTCCTTCACTAAAATTTTTTTCCCACATGATTTTTATCCTAGTAAGATTTTAATAAGACACATTATCTACAAATAGACATCCAATGAGGAGTGTTATGAATATTTTAAGTGGATGTCTATCAAGATTTAGATAAGTTTTGATATACTTTAAATTCTAATAGTCATTAAAAGTAGAGTTCTATTTCATTTATCCTTTTTATATTTATAAATATAATTTTTAAAAAAGCATTGTAAATTATTTCGATCGATCAATAAAATACGCTCTTTATTTGCTCTCTCATTCTCTTTATTTTTTATCCTCTGTTTTTCATTTTATAATAGAAATGTCAAAATAAATTGCATTAAAAAAAAGAAGAGAAAAGAAACTCTTTCTGCCCCTATTGAATATGCTTTATTCTTTTACCCTATCTAACTTCAAGTTCTTAATATAGGAAACTTTTTTTTTGAAATTTTATTTTCCTTTTTTTTAATGCAATTTACTTTTATTTTTATTGTTGTGCATTAAATATGAGAGAGAAATCACATTAGATTTACTCGAGGAGATAGAAACAATGAATTAGAACTTAAAGAAAATCTTAAATTAAGGTGAGAAAATGTTAATTAGATCATCATCAAAAGCAATTATGTTCAAACAGAACACTTAAACATCAACATTAAAAAAGTTGTTTATTGTTGTTGCTCCTCCTTTGTAGATTTGTTGTTTTCTTACATTTGTTTCTTGTATACTTGCATGGCTTCATTTGCTTTCGCATTCCTCTCCTTTTTTCATCGATCTAGATAACTAGAGCACGCCGGCAAAAAACAAAAAAAAAAAATAGAAATCACACTAGTGCTAGCAAAAGGAACGTTGGCACCAAAAAAACATTTTTTTTTTTAAATTTTGAACTAGTGTTAGCCACTTAAACATTAACACCTATTAAAATATTATTTTTTTCTTAAATCATGGAATACCATATTTTTAAATGCATTTCAAAAAAATACATACAAATGCCGAAGAATACAATGTCGACACCAAAAACTATTTTTTGTTAAAGGGGGCAATTGTTAGGGCATGATAAGCACCAAAGTGCTTTGTAGATTTCAAATTATTTTTGTAAATAATAAAATTTTCCGAATCATTTTTGAAAAAAAACCTGGTCCAACTCTAGTAAAATCATCACTAACATCATTTCCCCTCCACTCTTTATCACGTGTTTAGACACCAAAATCAACACTTAATCCATTTAACACAATGGTACGATCCTTTTGATGGGGCCATGATTCCTTAAACAAGGATTACACCTCTATAGGTGGGAGAAAATTGGTAGACCTATGCAACTCAGTGGTATCAAAATTCACCATTCTCAGACAATGAATGAAACCCTTTTAGCCGAGCAAGCAAGCATGGTGAAGACTTACTAATCTACAAGGTTTTATGCAGAGGACCAATGGTGGAGCCAAAGAGCTAGCAAGGGCCCCAACCCCCCAAAAATGAAAAATTTTACATTTAAATCCTTTATAATTTATAAAATTTTAAATTAGTAATGATAAATTTACACTTTGTCCCCTAAAAAATGATAAAAATTTGATTTAATCCGTCAAAAAATATAAAGATATAGACTATTAAAATGAGAAAATTACATTTTTACTATCGTAAAAATATACAATTTAATCCTTTTGGCAAAAGATTACACGAAGCAAAACATTTTGCAAGTAATAGCCAAATTAATAGCCAAATCAACTGATTCTTAGATTTGGAAGAGTATCTTGTAAGGACGAGACATGCTTTCGAGGCTTGGATATTCAAATATGGAATGAATATGTTATTGATTTCCTTCTAATTAAATAAAAAATAATACAAAAGATACCAAACATTAACAACATATGCTCGCTATGCCATGTTGAGCAGGAAACTATATACCATCTATTTCGCACATGCACATTTGCACTTGCAGCCTAATTTGGGTCGAATCATGGAATACGAGTTGATAGAGTTATCATTCCACAATTCATGGAATGGGTCATACAATGGTCACTAAACTAGATTGCCAACAAAACGAACTGGATCTTATGAAGAAAAAAGTAATCATAATCCGACAAATATGGAAGCACATAAGTAAGGATTGTTTCTCTGGTGAACAATCGGATCCCATCAAAGTATTAAAATGTTTAAATTATTTATAAAATTAATTTTTATACATCTTTTAAATAGTTAATATAAATAAGAGTATTTTGATAACTTTCACTTCCAAATACAAAAGTTAAAAACACCTAATTTTAAGCTTTTGCATTGGGTGAAAAAATACTTTTCGACTACAATTTTAACCCTAAAAGCCAAGTATTCTTCATTGCTTCTATGGTGAAAAAACACTTTTGGAATCCCAAACACAATAAAGAATACGGCTTCAATAGGCAACTTCCTGGTTTGGTTCCAAGCACCCTTTTAAACAACAAAAACCCTTTATTTAGCATTGTTTTTGCTATTAAAAAGTACTTATTAACAACCAAAAACAATGCTAACTGCACCTTTAGAACTACTTAGGAATAGATTGAAAATTTGTTTTGATAAGCACCTAGCTCCTTTGTTTGGCTTTAAAATGCACTTGATGGAAAAGAAAATCCTTTTGATAAGCATTGCTTTTACTGTCAAAATACTTTTGAGCAACTAAAAGCAATGTTAAACACACACTAAAAGGCATAAATTTTCGTTTAAAAGCTTAATGAAGAAAAATATGACAAAAATACATATGAAGTTTACAAGTAATGATAAAGGACATGACATAGAGAGAGAGCACTTGAAAACAACAAAGCATGGACCAAAAATCTTCAAAAGCATCCAAACTACTAGAGATTAAAGGTGTAATCAATTTTTCGATTCTTCCTTTTTAAGTTGTTGCATAAAACAAAATCTTCACCATTAGAAGATTCATTTCCAGATATCTCTTTAAATGGACTTGCACTTTTCCATCTTTTGTCAAAGTGCTCCGTACTAAATTGAGGAAGAGCATCTTTTGACTTCTTTTGTGACTTCCTTAAAGGAATTAAGATGGAAGTGTAAGATTTAGGCCCAATGCCTTTACCAATTGATTCTGGTCCTAATACAACTTCCTCATCATCGTAAGTAAAGCTATTAGGAGCAATTCGATTCTGGTACGCTCTATGTTGTAAAAGAAAGACATTGAAATAATAGCAAACAAGTTCTTCCCTACTTTTGTCATAAAAATGCTTGTATATCTCATCCCAAAAACATTTTCCTAATGGAGGATTCGACTTTACTATTGATGAAAACATATTTTTTTCTTTCTCATTCCAACCAAATGCAACTTCTTCACCCATCTTATCAAATTTCCATTGGTTGAAAGCTGGTCCCAACTCATGCTTTACTTCTAACCTTTTCTCAGCAACATGAAATTTTACACATTGTAGAGAATTTTGAATTTGACAAGCACATGAATCTTGTCTTCCTTTTCCAATTCGGTCCCTTTCAATCAAAAAACTATTTTCCTTTTTTTCCAATGGCCAAATAAGAGTCCCCAACCATTTCGCATCACTTTCTAAAGCTACCCCAGTCCACTCTAGTACTTCAGCTTGAAAAAGTGGCCCAATAGGAACTTGTATGTCAACATTATAATTGAACATTAGACTTGAAGTTGTAAAGTCACTACATTCACGCAAATTTTTGTCAACACTTAATATAGAATTGTCCAAGTGGCTATGATTCCCAAAGGAAGAAGACTGTGACCAATCAAAACCCTTTGATGCCATTTTCCCTAAATGGAGTTGCTTCATGCTACTCGACCTTTCTCTGAGATTATACCTAAATTTAGGGTGATCATTATACATGCTTGAATGCATCTTCTGATTTTTCTACAAAGTGTGAACATCAAGCAATCATTATAACATAAATAAGAAATGAAAGGAATTAAAACACATAACAAAAGTATCAAAAAGTAAATGATGTTTATGGAACAAATAATAGTACAATACATAACCAATAAGAAATTATAAGTAAAGTTTCAAGATTATCTTACTTCTTAAGGTAAGATATGTTAGAAATAATGAAGCACAAAACATTTTACTTGCATTTTAATCATTACAACAGCTACAATAAACTTGATTAAAATGAAAATTACTCATTTGAGCAAACAAATCCTGATATCAACATTAGAGTTGCATAGGCTTAAAGTAGTTAATATAGACTTATCCCTTGATTTAAGGATAAAAAGTAGAATAAGATGTTGCAATTGAATATATATGCCTACCAATTGGATAGGATAGAACTTGCAAGATCATTTTTCTACAAAAAGCAATCTCTTAAAACAATAAAACTTATTTCCAAAGTTTTTCACTTCCAAGACTTCCACTTTGACCCCTAGATATTTAACTAACCCTAAAGTTACATGAATCCTTTGCCATCCCAATAACCTAATTAAGCATTCCTCATGATGAATCTTATTTCGTCTTATGCGATGATATTTTTTCATTTATGTTATTCAAATCTATAATCATAACATCATCAATATCATCACTCTTGATACATATTTTACATTCAAGACATTCCTCTAAAAGTGTATCTTTGTACTTATCAGCATCAATGCACTTTTGTCACCAAATGAATCAACCATCACATTGTTTAAATCCTCATCATTATGCAATTTTCAACTTTTCAACTTCATCAATATGCTTAGCTTTTTCACCTTTTACACATTTCTTTCTACATGGCAATATTCCATATCCTTGTTATCTGGTTCCAATAAAAAAAAAACCCCCTTAACTTTACCTTCCAAATCCAAACCATTGAAACTCATTTCAATATTTGAATCGTTGCTTTAAACAATTCTCTCCAACCATCTCTCTAATGAAACTGAGTACTTAATATAAACCAACTTAAGTAAGATATTACATCTAGACCCAACCCAAGCTATTTAGCAACCAAATTCCATAAACCACTTTCCTAAGCAAATTGCATCCCCCTTTCTCTTACAACCAAGAAAACTTAAACAAATCCACAAGTTATCCATCTCCAAGCATAAGAGGAAGAGGCCAAAAACAACCTTTGGCACATGTCTCCTTTAAAAACAACATTGAGGAACTTATTAAACTATAACTTAAGGTTATTAGATTCAGATTTCAAAAAATAAACCATTGAAATGGGTTCAAGGATAATCAAAGAACCAATTGGGTCAAGCTTTTATAGGGAATTCTTGCAATCTAGTAAAGACCCATCAACCCTCATTGGCCATCCTCTCATGGATTTCAAATTCAAAACTTAAAAACAAACAATTATATAATCTTTCATTCTTCGACATAACAAATAATGAAGACCGGAGACCAAATTGATAAACAATTAAAATAAGTATAGAAAAACTTATTGCTTCATTTCAAAATTTAGATTTAAGTTAAATATCTCTTATTCTTTTTCTAATTTTACATGATGGTCGGAAAGAACAAATTTATCCCTTATATTATAAGAATTATCTCTTAATTCAATTATTTTGTATTTTTGTGTTGTGTTATATAATTTTTTTCATGCTCTAGTGTAATTCAAGATATCATTTTTACATGTAATTGTGTTTTTTTTTTTTAAATTTGTTGTAGTTTAATTATTTTCTATATTGTATTTGTATAATTATGTTATACAAAAAAAAAATGTTGTGTCGCCTATCATCGCATTTGTATTTTTTTTTTGTCTTCAAAGTAATATATATTTATATAAATTTTAATATTTTTTATATAGATTTTCACTTCTATTAATGACATTAAATTTATTTTTATTTTGTTGTGTTTAGTTTATTGAATATTGGCTAAATACATCACAAATTAAATAAAAAGGTAAAGGTTTGATGTAAATCCACACCCAAATCATAAGCTTGAACTTAAACTTTTCAATTCTCCCAAACAAACAATTTTGATTCCATAATTTAAAAATTACAAATCTAAATTCAAACACACAATAGAACCGATTAAATATATGAGTTTTGCATTTTAGAAAATGGATTTTGGGCGGGAAAGGCTATAGTCTAAGGGGTTTTTCTTTCATTGAAAATTAAATTGTAATTTTTATAATAAATAATAAATTATAGATAAACTTAAATCCTAAGGTTTCTATGTACGAACTTCTATTTCAAAAAATAAATTTAAATCTTAGAAACAAGATAATTTATATGATAAATGCACTTAAGTATAAGCTTTTACGATTATTTTTAAGATTCCTAATTTTGTTGAATCTTAATTAATTCATATATTCACGCGAGTTCCGAAATTTTAATTTGTTGTTCTCTGCAACTAAACATTCATAGATAATTCCAATGGGTTTTTCTTTTCAATTTTTATACTAAGAATAAAAAAGAGAGAGACAAGAAAAACATACCTTTTAATAATTTTTTGAGTGTGTAATAGAATGAGCTTTTTATGAGACTCTATTTGCCTCTGAGAATTTCCTTGTCTTTTCTCTTCTCCACCGTACCTTTTGTTTTTGCCTTAAATAAATACCTATTTTAGGGTTTCTTTTTAAGACCCTTTTGGTTTCCCACTCTCTTTTTGATGGGCTCTTTGCAAGAAAAAGAGATTTCTAAGAACAAATATAAAAGAGAAGGAAAATGTTTTTCTAGGGTTTCAAACTATACCCCAAACCCTCCAATTTATACTAGTTGGCATGATGGGTTAACTTAGGTTATTTATTAACCATGGTTAATAAATATTAGGGTATCATAGGGGTAACTTAATCATTTGTGAGATGTTGGATTATGACATGTTGGAAAAACGGTTATGGAAAACGAACGAAAAATAAGTCAAAAAACTATAAGTTTTAATTTTTCTTCTAAAAATAATAACTTTTTTGTGATATATAAAATAATAAACACTTAATAAAAATTGTACCTTTTCGATTCAATTTCTCTATATATGCTTCAATCGAGTAGTCTTATGTAAAAACTAATAATCCAAGTCTCTCTTTAAATAGGGAGAGGTTAGAGAGTTCAATTATAATCAAATTTGATCAGTTTAATATTAAATATATTAAATTAATAGAATAATTATCTACAAAATAAATATTAAATTAAATTTAATATTAAGATAATTATTTTAATATTAAATTAATAAAATATTATCAAGATAAGTATTAAATAAATTTAATATTAAATTTATTAAAATAATATTATTTTTTGATTAGTTAATCTAAAATCAAATTATCTAATAGAGTTCCAGTAGGAGTGTGATTTTTTCACTACTCGATCACTGAAAAATCGACACTGCCAACCATCCATCGGCCACCGAATTGCCACTGTCGTGGTCGCCAGTACTGTCATGCTCGATGGTGTAAGCACAACACCTCGAGTCGGTTTGGCTACTGTCGGTTTGATCTGAGCCAGTGACGGCCTGACCGGTCTGATCCAACCACCGGTTGGACCATCGGTTTGATTTCACATACCGATCCCGATTCGACCATTTTTAGGTCTCAATCTCGATTTTTGTTCTCGTTTCCAATATTTGATCTCAAGTCTAATTTTCAAATTCAATTACTTATTGGGTTAATTGTCTAACTTGAAAATTAATTTTCAAAAATATCATGTTTATTTTAATTAATTTGATTAGTTTGATTTAATTAATTTAATTTTGTTTAATCAAAATTAATTCTCCCAAAAATCACTAAGATTTTTCAAAATTATTTTTAAAAAAAATTATTTAATTAAATTCTCTAATTAAATAATTCTCACGACCGTCCAATTTAATTCCAAGTCGAATAAATCGATTCGATTAAATTATTTCCAAAATCATAGAATTTTATTATGATTCAAATGCAATTAGATCGAGTTTTTGTTGAGCTAGCAGATGGACTAATCAAACATATACAATTAAGCTCTAGTAATTGCAATTATGTCTAGAAACATTATTATGATAATTCACAATTTACTTCATCGTGAAGTCAGTCCACAAGAAGTACCATGATGGACTCCTTATTTTATACTATTTATGAAAACAATTCATCTAACTACTTTGTCCAATGATCTCGTTATGTCTGTGTTACCATCGTGTGATATTATTGATTTCTTTTAGTTAAATTCGTTCACTCAATACAATCACATTCTCTTTCATTATAACCATTGTGTCTTCTTAATGATTAATATAATCACTATCAAAAAATGACTGTGATAAATTATTTGTTTGAGAATAATAACCTGTGACCACGTTCTATATTTATTAATCCACACAATGCTAATGAGAGGATATCATTAACTTTTTAATCGAGCTATGAATTCCATTGTTGCTGGAAAAATCATGTCATACACAAGCAGTGTACCCAACATATCGGCTATGGGCTTGATCATCTTTAGAGAATAAGCCTCCACTTATATCAAAGCACATGAGTTACATACGCATGGTCAGTGACTAAGTCAGGATTTAGGTAAATCACACCATGAACGTCACCACCATGAATGTCATAAGTGAATTAATCCACAAACGGATTCAGAATTAATTTAACTTGGGTTCAGTTTAATGTATTATTATTCCAATGAGTACATTTATGTCTCTACCTATGGAGTTAACTGCTCCGATAACCAAGACTAGCAATATCCCCAATTGGAATCATAGACGACATAATAATCCTTATAAGTATTTGAATAAGATGCTCGCTTTGATTTTTTTACAAGATTACTGACTCGTTTAGATTATCTATTGAAATAAATTATCTTTCTCGCAATATAAATGTTCTTACAATACCACTCATAATCAGTTTGAACTTGAAAATCAATGAGGTAATATTTGTTTGTGACAATTTTGCTATGTATGCAAAACTTGAAAGACAAAATCACAAAAGATATAATAATGAAATATGAAATTAACTTTATTTATTTATCGTTTAAATACATAGAAAATAATTACATGTTTACTACAATATGGGTACATTTCCCAACATGAGATCTATTCAATGTAAGCGAAAAATGATCATGCAAAAAATATATTTATATCAAAATTTATGTAAAAGATAAATAAAGTTTTGGTTGAAATAATAATGTTGAGACTTTGAAAAGTTACAAAATAATCATCTAGTTGGTTAATGGAAAGATGACGTGACAACTTTTAAAATTGGCATGACGGTAACTTTAGCCCTTAATATTTATACACCGTGTCAATTTAATTTTGATTATAAAATAATTAACTTTCAACATTTACACTATATTTTTAGAATCAATATTAAACTGACACAGTGTATGAATATTGAGAGTTAAAATTGTTATTATTTTAACTATAAAAACTTCCGCATCATCTTTCTATCAACCATTTAACGGTTAGTGATAAAAAAAATCAAATTGTTGTGTGATTATTTTGTAACTTTTTCTAGTTAAGTGACAAAAGAAGAATAAATTTACTAATATGTTTGGTAACTACCAGCATAGTTTACGCAAAATTATAATGTTCTAAATTTAAATTTCACCATATATTATTTATAGTTTAAGTTTATTTTTATAAAATATAGGGAAGAAAAAACAAACATGACAATAATTGTTATTTTGTAAAAAAATAATAATAATATTTTTTTAGTCATTTCTCAATTGAGTTGGTATTTGATTTACTCGTGATGTTAATTTAGATACGAACAAAATAAAAAAGACAAGCTTAATTAATAGTTACTTTTTTTAACATTAATCTCATTATAGTATATTATCATATTTGTTCTTTTTTATACAATGCCTAGAACTATTTATAACTCATCCCTAACCCCAACCCTTAAATAGGAGAATAACATGTTTCAACGCACTCGAACCCATGTTCTCTGACACTGGCAACAATGCCGATGTCAATCAAAGCTAAGCCCAATTGACAATTAATGATTACTTTTAATACAACTAATGATTGTTAATAAAGATATAAAAAGTATAATTTTAAAATTTACCTTCAATGTTTATATATTTTGTCAAATTGACCCTTATTCTTTTTTAGGATAAATATCAAAATTATACATTAACTTTAATTTGGCGCAATCATACACATGAAACTTAAAATGTGATTCGTATGCATACATGAAACTTTAATTTTGATTTAATTGTACACATTTAAAGAAATAAATACATACATTTATTTTCACATTGGATTAATATTATTGTTTGTGTATACGTAAAATGGTGCTATTTTGATAATATTGTTAGTGATTTATGAAAATTGGATCAAATTAAAAATTCATGTATACAATCATACAAAATCAAAATTTATATATAATATTACACATTTGATCAAAATTCATGTATAATTTTATATTTATCTTCTCTTTTTTTAATCTAAATGTCACCTTTAACATTTTAAAAAGAGTTAGAATCTAATCAATAATTTGAAAAAAATTCCAATATATCAACGAATACGTTCAATCACCACACCGCAAGCCAAATATTAAGGGTCTCCAAAGATAGGAGGCATTTACTTCCAACAATAATGGTCCCTGAACAAGTATCACAAACATTATACTTGTTTCTTAAAATACGGACCCAAAAAGCATCCACATTGGTAAGGTATTAAACCCAAGTTTGAGTAGGAAAACTTTGTTTTGTTATTGTTTTTTCTTTAGCCCAAGACTACTTGTATCAAGCGGCATACAACAATTTTCTTAATTAATCAAAAGCAAACTTTCTATTTCCTGAACCCCAATAGTCTCGTGTTAGTTCCTTGAATTCATTGTATATATTTGGTAGACAATTTGGTAATGATGATAATCACTCCACTCTTAGATATAAACTGGGCCATGAGACTGTTCTACTGTCCTTGGTACTTCGGCCTGATGGCCTTTGAATGAATTCTCTTTTCGACAGAAAGAAAAAAAATGAGAACATTTGAGCTTTTTCTACTGGGCCGATTCATGCCTAAGACTCCCAACCTTTTTCAGCGTCTACTTGATAGTAAATGACAACATTTGATTCTATCTAAAAAGAGGAAGAAAAGGAGAAAAAGAGAGAACATTTGAGGTATCACTTGCATGGTATATTCTGCCAGCACTGTCTGCAACAATAATATCAGGCTCTTTCTTGAGCAAGGAGTTATAGGATTGTGGGGGCACAAAGGTAACAAGCAAAACAGGCTCCCAATAGGAAAAACACAGGTACAGGAATAAAGACTAAAGAATTCGCTTGATCTAAAATTCTAAATTCATGTGAAGTGTACATTTCTATTAACACATTGAACATCCTCCATCATAAATCCATTTAAATAGGAAAAACATAAACATATTTACAATACCATTGCAAAAGAGAGGTAGCATAAAGCATTCAATTTCAAAATAAAACAAAAAAAGAGAAGGAGATGACAGAAAATATGAACAAGTAGAATCATTCTGTTCTGCAAACAAAGCTCCATAGAAACTGATTCTGATCGCTTCAATGACCTCGTAGCTTACACCATCCTTCCCCCCGCTGATCTAAAAGCTAACACAATATTCAACCATATAGAAGAGGAGCATCAACATCCCAAGTTGCGCTATAACACTCTGTCAACTTGATTCTTTGCTCTCATCAGTCACAAACTTGAAGAATTGATGAAAATATTCACAGCATAAATACATGCAACCTTTTACGTATCAAAGGTAAAATTCAATCTTCCAGGTAACCCCGTCTGAACAGCTGCAGAACCAAAAACTAATATGTATCGGCAGCATCCTGAGTGGAAAGCTTTACTCTCAAACAACAAAGAAATTACATCTTGAATCAAGAGTTACTGATCAAAAGTCTGCTCGAATATCATTTCCTGTAATATTAAAATAGTACAACATATCACAAGTTTGTAGACATAGTCATAAACATATATCTGCAAGGTTATGCAAAGTGCAGGATTTGACATAGGGAATTAGAAGACTGCAGATCTGTGAGAGTTACTATTAAAATACTACACTATAATTTCCTTTTCTTTTCCTGCACCATCCACGAGATAGACAAAATTTGAATTCATTTGTTGGCAGAGTAAATTGCATCCAACAAGCATGACTGTAAGCCTTGTCCCAGATTAATCTCTCTACAAGACCACAACCAGGCTAATCTTATGCAGGTAATCAACTATTAGTCTAAAGTTGATAGGAATCTGAAAGAGGCAAAACCTGAGCGCATATAGGGCAGGTGTCACTTCTTTCCATCCATTCCAAAATGCAAGATAGGTGAAAATGATGTTCACATTTTGTTAAAAGTTTTGGATTCTCTGCGTCATACTCTGCATGCCCAAGTACCATAGACAAGCCATCACTTATAAGCTGCTAAAGATATTAAATTAACAAGGGAATTGGGATTGTTTTCAACATAAGTGATCAGGTTGCAGAAAACATGGCTTTTAGAGCTTAAACTAGCAATTAATGCCTCTGGCAATAAGAATAGACCTACCTTCAAGACAAATAGGACAGGCATCCTCTTCCTCTGTTGCTGATTTCTTAGATTCAATTAAGTTTGTGACCTCTGGTTTTCTTGGCGAAAGAAGCAAAGAACTAGACTGTGTTCTGGAGTCTGACTCCTCAAGATCTTCAAATGTAGGCAGGGTCTCAAAACTTCCCCCACTGACAGTTTCCCTGAAAGACTCTGAATCAGCTGAATGTGGACATCCAAAGACCACATCATATGGCAAAGGTGCTGGAGGTGCCCTAAATGTATCAGGTACTTCTAGATCCAAATTAACCAGAACAGCAGTCATTGCAGAGGCTGATCCACGATGAGGTGTTAAAGACTCATTCTCTTCCAAAGCTGGTGGACACTGTGGAAAGGGATTTTAAAATTCAAAGAATAATACATAAAAGACGGATTCTCAAGAACCCTTTTACCAAGGTAGCAGCTAAAGGGATATCTCCACCTAAAGAAATTAGAAATCACCAGGTAAGCTACTATATTAGCACAATGGCCAAAACAACCTACACAAGGGCTTCATCCTTCACACACATATAAACACTCAATCTCCCGTTAAGTTTTTTATGGTGTATTTGGAGGAGATTCTCATGTTAGGGGAATTGATGGATTCATATACCAAACCTCTAGTTTTGTTTTCCCTTTTGCTATTCATCAATATTAAAAAGAAAGAAAGAAATAGCAAAATACAATGAAGAATCAGACTAGCTGAAGCAGGAAATCACAATAAAAACAGTTTCCACAAATCTGAGCATGCATACAAACAGACATCTCTATTCAGATGATTAAAGAAGACCCTGGGGTCAGTAAAAAGTTCCAACATTAATCAGATAAAAAATTCAGTTGCAGATCACAGGTTCTACAGCTGGTTCAAGTGAAAGAAGGAAGAAAAGGGATTAAAAAGAAAATCAATTTCATGGAATAACCAATTACAAAAAGAGTGAACTAATGGTATTAAAAATATTCTTCTTTTCATTCTCATTTGCTTCTTCCTTTTCCATTCGTTTTCCAACCTGTTATTGTGGATTATTGTGAGTGAATACTCCCAATATTCCAAACAAACATTCTCCATTTCCTAAGTATGAAATAAGAAAAAGTCCTATATGATAATAAAGGCATTAGACATATTCATAAGATGAGCATATTACTAACATAATAATATACAGGTGTCCCATGCAGATGAGGTTTCCGGGAAGAACAACAGCAGCCTCCCATATCCCACAGTTATCTTTGTTATCCACTCAATACAAAGGTAGTTTGGTGCATTTTCCCCTGTTATTCGACATGAAAGGACAAGTAGAATATAATAGTTTCAAACACAAGGAGAGGGAAAAAACCAACTTACAAGTCGGGAAAAAACATGTAACATACTAGAAAATAGAATCAAGCTTTGAGAAGCATGAACAAACAAAGTAAATAAATCCTTACTAATCATGCTAAACAGAATTGGGAATATATAAATAAAAAAAATCATCCACATATATAGACAAATTATATACAAATACACTAAAACATTAATAAGACCATGATCATAATGAGGCTCAGTATAAAACTTCATAAATATGTTGTCAAGGTGATTATCTTTCTTTCTAGAAAGAACAAAGCCGTAGACTAAGTTATCTGACAAATATAATACGCAGATCATGCTGAGAAGTAAAATACTTGAGACATCATCATTTCAATACATACCAATTCTTCGTTTAGCTGGGAATAACAAGTTAACAGCTTCTGGTGTATACATTACAACCATACAGCTCAAAATGATAGGTGTATCCACTAGCACACCATGCACGACTAAAGAAGGAAAACAAAATATAAGAAATGATGACATGCATACAGAGCATGACTTAACTGGCCATGTCATCCAAACTGTTTAGCCTTTGAAAGGAATTTCTTTTTATGAAATAAGCTGGAAAATGAGATCCAACCGCTTAGAGCCCCACATGCTCTGATTATCCAAAAATGGAATATAAAAAGCCTTGAAAATCCCCCAAAAGCAGACACTAAAGAACTCAAATTAGCAAATTTCATACTTTTGAAATCTTCTATAAAGGCAATCCAACTTATAACTATAGAAGCTAACACGGAAACCTTAAAGTTAAACTTACATCGCAATACAGTTCATATTAAAAATCCGAGATTAATCACTAATTAACTGGAATACCAACAAACGACGAAACTATCCATATAATAACGAAAAAAAACTGGAAGTCATACCAATTTCATAAACCCTAATTTGAGAAATATGGAAGAGACAAGGGGGAAAGTGACATGTAACCGAAAGGAAAAAGTTTTAATGAACAAAAATAAAGTTAAACGATTAAGGGAAAAAAGAAGAAGAGAATATTTTACCTTTTGAAGCGGCGGCGGAGAGAAAGAGGCGAAGAATTTCCAGCCAAAAATTCCAACTTGGAAGCGTTTATAAGAAATTGAAGAAGAGATCTCTTTCTGAGGGGAAAAAAAAAAGAAGAAGAAAAAAACACTTGAGGTTTTTCTTCTTCTTTTTTATTTTTTCTTGTATTTTAATTTTTGTCTGTAATTATATAGTTTCTTCGACAGTCTGCGCTGCACTTAGCTCTCTTTCATGATTTATTTATTTATTTATATTAATTGGGTGCAATGATTTCATTGGCGGCAATACCGCACAAAGATTTTCTTTCTAACGTAAATAAAGCCAAATCCGGGGTTATTATACTGGAATGAATTTCATGATCACAAAGGAAAAAGAAAAAAAACCTTTGCTAAATTTAATGAAAAGTATAAATTTTGACTAAATAATATTTTTACAGAAGCTTCTTAACATAAATTAATTATTATTTAAAACAAAATACTTGTTAAAATAAAGATTTTTAACATAAACTAAATAATCCAATATTTTTAATACTTAACAAAAAAAACTTTTTTAAAACTTCCAACCAATTCAAAAGTATTTTTGAGATAAAAATATTACTCAACAATATATTTTTAAATTTTTTAAATGTACTTTTAAGACTAAAAAAATGTATTTTTAGCAAAAAGTAAAAATAAAAATTTTTAACTACTTTTTGACTCAAAAGGCATTTTTAAGAAACAATATTAAACGAGATTGTGAGTACATTAATGTCAATTCAATTTTAAAAAATTATTATAAATGCATTATATTTTTCAATAATTTTATTAATTTTGATACAGATCAAGTTAAAATGATAAAATTAATTTTTTTATTATTATACAAGTATTTGATAAGAGTTTAAATTATAATTTAAAAAATAATTTTAATTTTTAATTAAATAACTTTAAAAAAAATATATGAATTAAATTGAGATATTTATGTTTCTTTGGAGTGGGTTTCAACCTTTGTATTATTTTATATATTTAGATATAATTTTTTCCTCAAAGGGTAATTTTTAGAGAAAGAAAATCTGTTATAGGGTATGAATAATTTTTTTTAAATAATAAAAAATATAAAGTTTAATGTAGATAAAAATAGTGATAGCTGTGAGATTAGATACTATAACGATATTACAGCAATACTTTAACGTGATATAAAAATTAAATTAAACACATCACATCACAAGCAATCACTAATACAGACTTAACCAACATTAATTAATTGTATATTATAGTTAAAGCAAAATATGGGGAAGGAAATAAAGAGAAATTGTAAAAATTGCAAGTCCATCACACCGTCTAAATATCACCAAATTTGTTTTAAGTAAAATTTTAATAATTATAGTTTATTTCATTCTATTTTACCGTTCATTTCATTCTATGTCGGCTTTGGTCTCGTATAACGGTCTTCCCCGCAGTCTCTGATCCTATGCATTCGAAATGCCGTACTCCTTTGATCTACACCGTCCATTTCAAACGACAGTTATCTTCTTCACCGACACTCCCTCGAGAAACTACCCAATTACTCGCGCTGAAGCTGAAACCCAATCCATCTCTCTCGTTGAGTACACTCGGAAACACGGTTTCGGCGCTGCATCCCGGTTCGACCGGCTTCTACCCCCACGCCCTTAAAATCTCAGCCAAATTGGGTCTCCTTAAGGAAGGGAAACAACTCCATTCACGCATGATAAAACTAGGGTTCAATAATGTACTGCCTCTGCAAACTCAAATGCTTAATTTATACGTTAAATGCAAACAATTTTCCGACGCGGAGAAATTGTTCGATCAAATGCGTGTTCGAAACTTGGTGACGTGGAACACTATGATTTGTAAGTCGAATCTTTGTTTGGGTTTTTCTTATTTCAAGAAAATGTTGATAAACAAGGTAGGTTTTGATCATATAACTTTGAATACTTTGCTCCATGCTTCCTCTGAGGTTAAGGGCGTTGTTTTTGGTAGAGAATTGCATTGCTTTATAGTGAAATGTGGGTTTTTGTATGATTCTTTTGTGAGCAGTGCTCTTGTTCATTTATATGGGGAATGTGGTCTGGTTGAAGAAGCGAGGTGGGTTTTCGATCAAGTATTTTGTAGAGATTTGGTGTTGTGGAATGTGATGGTTTCTTGTTATGCTTTGAATTCTTTAACAAAAGAGGCTTTTGTGGTTTTCGATTTGATGAAGAAGGAAGGTGTTAAAGGGGATGGTTATACTTTTTGTTCTTTGCTTAAATCTTGCTGTATCTGGGGATTTTATGAACTTGGAAGGCAGGTTCATGGTCTCATCATTAAACTTTGTTTTGATTTAGATGTTCCTGTGGCGAGTGCACTTGTCGATATGTACATAACGAATGGCAATTTGTATGATGCTCAAAAAGCCTTTGATGGAATGACGGCTAGAAATGTTGTGTCTTGGAACACTCTGATCGTGGGTTATGCACAGACGGGAGATATGGAGAAGGTTATGGAGCTTCTTAGAGAAATGAGGTTACAAAATTTCTGTCCAGATGAATTAACTATGGCTAGCATATTTCAATCTTGTGGTGTTTCATCCAGCTCTGCTGAATTGTTGCAAGTCCACACTTATGTGATTAAAAATGGGTTTGAGTCCTTTTTATCTGTTACAAATGCTTTAATACATGCGTACTCGAAGTGTGGTAACATTGATGGTGCATTACAATATTTTGTTTCAGTTTCAGAGCCTAATCTTGTTACTTGGACATTGATTATAGGTGCTTATTCCTTCCTTGGTCATTCAAAAGGAAGTGTTATAGCTTTTGAGAAAATGTTAGTTGCTGGTGTAAAGCCAGATCAAATTGCCTTTCTTGCTATTCTTTCCGCATGTAGCCATGGGGGGCTAGTAAATGAGGGGATTCATTATTTCAATATAATGATGAATGACTATCGAATTATTCCAGATTCAAAGCACTATACTTGCCTCGTTGATCTGCTTGGTCGAGCTGGCCTTCTCAATGAGGCTTTTAGTTTTATAACATCTCATCCCGTTGCATGTACACCAGACACCTTGGGAGCATTCATCGGGGCATGTAGCATCCATGGCAACATAACATTGGCCAAGTGGGCCGCAGAAAAGCTTGTTGTCTTGGAGCCTTACAAACCTGTAAATTATACTCTTATCTCTAACATATATGCCTCTAAAGGAAGATGGTT
The DNA here is from genome assembly GCA_025698465.1 of Gossypium longicalyx. NCBI lineage: Eukaryota > Viridiplantae > Streptophyta > Magnoliopsida > Malvales > Malvaceae > Gossypium > Gossypium longicalyx. The sequence goes on from CM047005.1 coordinate 7,491,668, forward strand.
AGATGTGGAACGTGTTAGGAAAATGATGACAGACTGTTGTGATTACAAAATTCCTGGTTGTAGCTGTGTGTAACTTGCTGCTCATGTTAATGTGTTTGTCTCAAGTGATAATCTCTCCTGAAACTTTGGACATGTAACCAATATTACCTGTTCCAATGAAGCAGGAATATAACACATCAGCTGGTCAGGACATGTGCTTCAGCAATATTATGACTGTGCTCTTTAAATAATTCTCTTGTTGTTTCTAGTAAGGATTTGCCTGCTCTAACTGAATCTGCATGCCCCATTAACCCTGAGGTAAGTCTTTTGATAATGAGTAAAACTCTTACTATGGTATGATTTCGAATAATTTATCTTGAAGTGCATTTTATATAGCATTTTTCTATCCAATTGATGAACAATTTTATGCTGATTGGTAGATGTCAATAGCTTTTTTATGATGATGGAATTGAATGAATACATCTCTTTAACTTCTTTTAAATGTTTTAGTAATAACAATAGGTCTAATACTAGTCTATTTAAGTGTCCTCTAAGCTGATTGGAAGGTTTGCTTGAAAGCCTGGCAACTTTGAAGTAAATATAGAACTTTGTCAATTTTCTCTCCATCTATACCACAAATCATTGGTTTAAACCCACACAATTTTTATTCTCACTGCACTTTATAGTTGATTGACTTCTAATCTAAGGGCAAATGCAATTATTCCTAGTGGAATCTAGGGAGAGCACTTTCCTCTTCTACGTTGTATGTTGATGAATGAGGAAGCATTGCTGCTTGCCAATGGGTATGGAAACTATATTATCGAATTTATCATATCAGTTCTAGACTGTTGTGGTTGTTGGTTTTTTAATTTAATAATAAATATATATATTTAAATCACATGGTAAAAGTGTGGTGTATAAATGGCTAGAGGGGTGCCTGAAGAGCTTTACGGTCTCCATCCAGAAAATGAAGTGTAAGGGTGGAGCATTAGAGGACATCTGGTGAGATCAATTTGTTGAGCTTAAAAGAACCAGGAAGATTTGAGGCCGGTTTCGTAAATGCCTGATTCCATTGCTATTACCATCTAGTCTCGGACATCAAGATCCATTTCGATGAACATGCGACTCCTCTTTCCGAATTTACAAAATCCGTTTGAACCAGTCCACAGTTGGATGAGAATGGTTGTTCTTGATGTTGCTTGTGTTATATGTTGTCTTATATCTGCAGACATGAAGTGGATCCATCAATGTTAATCCGGGTTTTAAGTAGTGGGGGAGTTTGAGCTAACTTGTCAAATACCAGCCCTATTTTTGTTCAGACGTTGCTGTTTTTAGGTAGTAGTAGCTTGGAAGAAAGCATCCCTGTTGAAACCTACCCTTATACTTGATTTGTAGTTAATTTGATTCAGACATTTGAATTGATCAAATCAAGGTTCCCCTTTTTGGCCGTTCCCCTTCTTTGTTTTATTTGGCCTTTGACTATGACCATAGAAAATACTCTTCCACAAAGGGGATCGTTATATGAACACACAATATTAGTCAATCACAAAATCCGAGAATGGTCTTCAAAATTATCACGTAAATTAAATTATTCAAATTAACATTCTTTATTTATCTTTTAATATAAGTTGGATGATTATGAATACAAAATGAAAATACTATAATTAAAGATGAATTTATCCGTAATATATTTTTATTTTTAATATTTTAGATTCAGGAATTGACAGTAGTTTATTATTAGGAGAGTTGTGATAATTACTATATTTATTGGGAAATTAGTAGGATAAACAATCTCGTAAACTTTGATTAATTTTTTCAAATATTATAAAAACAAAAACAAAAAAGCAGCAAACGAACAAGTGAAGAGAAGACGCGTTCATCCAGCTAGCAAGTAAGAAAGAAAGATCTTGTTTTTGTTTTATCGAAACGGCGGGGTAATGGTATTAATGTTGCCAACAAACTTCGCTTTTAATATGTTGAACCTAAAAGGCGCATGTTAGCCTCATTCGCTTTTATAAAGTAATTAATTCAAAAGTCGTCTCTTTAATACTATCTTCCCCGCTACTATCCACCATTTCTAAGGTCATCACGTACACAAATAATTTTCCTTTCCCTCTCTCTCTCGTGATGACCAGCTCCACAAGCAGTTCGAGAAGCCGGAACCCTAGTTCCGGCATAAGGTCAACACCGGACCGATCCGCTTACTCTCCTAGCTTTTCTTCCTACACTGCATCAACTGCCTCTCGTTCAGGGCGGAATCCAGTAAAGGTTGCGGCCCGGTCCATCGCTGGAGCTTTTGTCGCGTGTTTTACACCTCCCGAGACAGACGATAGCAATAATTTAAAAGTGTCCAATGAGTTTGGAGCTCCTTCTGGTATGCCTGTTTCTCGTTTTAGTTTAAACGATGATGACGTGGTACATATTTTTTTAATTTTCCGGATTTAAGCAAGTCGTTAACTTCCCTACAAAACTTTTGCTGAGTTAGATCCTCAGATCTTAGAAAACGATAAAAATCCAGTTTTTACGTGTTATCTGAAAGTCTTCAGTGTTTAAAAAAAAAAAAAATAACCCTTACTGATTTTTTTTCTGCTTTGACATTTTCTCCGCAACCAAACAACCTCCCTGCTCTCAGACTCTGCTACCAATTACTTGTTAAAGGTAGAGCTTCGTATTAAAAGAATCTAAAGAAGAACCCAAAATTTTTTATTTGATCGATTTTAGAAAGTATGTATAGTTACTTTGAACTAGTCATAAGTTCAAGTTCAGAGAAGTTAATCAAGATTTTATTCATAGTGAAACCCACATTGTCGATCAACTTTCCAATAATCAAGTAACAAAAGAGGAATTGGATGAGTTTAAACTATCGCATAAAGTTTTAGTTGTTTAACTTGTAGCTGCGTCGGAAACGTCAAGAATGAGGGGTCCGAATCGAGGGATTTATTCCAATTCAACAAAGGAGAGAGCGCCTGGGAGCATGAAATTCACGATTGAGGAAATTTTTAAGGCCACAAGGAACTTCTCCCCTGCTTTCAAGATCGGGCAGGGTGGATTCGGAACAGTTTATAAGGGAAAACTTGATGATGGAACTTTGGTCGCTATCAAACGAGCTAAAAAGGTTTAGATTTGGAACGATGAGGTTCTTATCTTTGGTTAAAATTTATGGGTTCAAGTTTAACTAAGAAATGGATCAACATTTTGATTGTTTTGTAGAGTGTATATGATAAGCATTTGGGTGTGGAATTCCAAAGTGAAGTAACAACACTGGCACAAGTGGAACATTTGAATTTGGTTAGGTTTTATGGGTACTTAGAGCATGGAGATGAAAGAGTTGTGGTTGTCGAGTATGTCCCCAACGGAACTCTAAGGGAACACTTGGATGGTGAGTACTTGTTGTTTCTTCTTCCTCTTTATTCTGGAATTTCCAGACTTCAAATAATCAAAATATGAGAAAAAATTTGCTGCAGGTGTTAATGGAAAAGAACTTGACTTTGCTTCGAGGCTTGATATAGCCATTGATGTGGCCCATGCAATCACCTATCTTCATATGTATACAGGTTTGCTTTTTTTTATTTCTGGGGTTTCAAAAACAAGAGCTTTGATCTTCTTTGATGAATTAATTAGATCATGAATTGAATTCTATGTAGATCACCCAATTATCCACAGAGATATAAAGTCTTCCAACATTCTCCTTACCGAAAAGCTCCGAGCCAAGGTCACTGACTTTGGCTTCGCTAGGCTGGCCGCAGATACGGACTCTGGTGCAACCCATGTCTCAACCCAGGTAAAAGGCACTGCCGGCTACCTGGACCCAGAATACCTAAGAACCTATCAACTTACAGAAAAGAGTGATGTTTATTCATTTGGAGTATTATTAGTTGAACTAGTCACAGGCAGGCGCCCCATTGAACCAAAACGGGAAATCAAGGAGCGGATAACACCAAAATGGGTGTGCATTGAAACCCTTTCCCTTCTCTCTTGATATCTTCAATCATCCTTTTCATGAATGAAGTTACTGATGCATTTTTTTTTTTTTAATTCCAGGCAATGAAGAAGTTTACAGACGGTGATGCCATATCAACTTTGGACCCTAGGCTAGAACTGACTGCTGGGATTAACTTAGCCCTGGAAAAGATTCTTGAACTAGCCTTGCAATGCCTGGCTCCCCGTAGGCAGAGTCGGCCTAGTATGAGGAGGTGTGGGGAGGTCTTATGGAGCATCCGTAAGGATTTTAGAGAACAATCAGCTTTAGACTTTCGCTCTCTTTCATCAAACTCTCAAAGGAGTGCTTCAGTTAAAGAGCAATAAACAAAAGGTATGATTTACTTGCAAACCTAGTACAAATCGTCCTCTGTACTGTTTGTACCAGTGTTTTTAAAGCTAAATCTTCAAAGTAACTGCAGCATTATTGCATCTTGAGGTTTGGCTTTGTGTAAAAGTGTGTATATACACTATAATGCGTACGCTTAAATTTTTTTAATTCTTTTTTATATATTGGGAAAATGTATATATCCCTTATTCGTGTTTGAGCTCACGTGGACACAAAATATTGATAAATCTAAAGCACTTTATCATATTGATAAATAAAAATTAATTATGAAAAATATTGAAAAAAAATCCAAATACTTTTTACAGTTGCAAGACAGAAAAACCTGCATCTATTGCTCACGCTTCGCTTTCCCCAAAGGCTAAAAGATTTTGGGTCACATTGCTAAGCTGCTTCAGTTCTTTACCCGACCTATTGGTGAATACATTATATACACAGGAGAAGATAATCCTGGAAAAAGGTGGTAAATAGGCCAATTTACCAAAAAAAAAGAGAAAGCTATTGAAGAGGTCGAATATTATTTTGGGTCTGCAAATTACTATATTGCCAGATGAAACTTTTTTCCTGCATGTTTTGATAGTAACTTATTTCCTTATGTGAACTTTAATTCTCTGAAAAATCTTCCTTCTTCCTATGCACCTTGAGAGAGAGAATCCTGCTGAGTCAACTGATAGTTTGCGTCGGTGGGTGTTCTGTTCCCACTATTTATGGTTATTACTTTTGAACAGAGGAAGAAGAAAGAAGATGAATATATGGCAACATGCCAAACACTGCATGGAAACAGTCAAACATGGGAGAGAGTGAGAGAGATCTAAGCAATTTTATATACTGAAAAGAAGGGAGACAACTAACCTGTGCCAAATCCAGTAACTTTGACTGCTTTCAAGATTCCAGCTTATTGCTGCCATGGCTAGTGCAATAAAACCAGCAAGCACAAATCCCCATCTAAATCGTTTCATTACAGTGTTTACAAGATTCTGCAGCCATTCTCTGCTCGGCCATCTACAGTTTAACAATTCATCTTGTTAATGCAATGCATTATATTCGGGTTTTGTTAGTCCACACGGTCTATCTACCAAGTAGTGCTTCTATAATGTTAATACAGCTATAGGATCATGTTTCTCTACTGACAAAGCATGGCTTCCTGTGTATTTAAGAATACTACCAAGTAGTCCCTTGACCAACTCAAGCGAGAGCACAATTTAAAATGATAAAAGAAAAAAAGATCCTATTCTCACGGTGCTACGTACTATTTACGAATAACTAAAGGCAGTTTATGTGCTACCGTACAGAACCCTGGGTATGCATTTTACTCTCTCGACTTTAATTTCATGCAGTTTATGCGTAGTACTTCATGATGGTACAAAAAAGAAACCCACCTTTCGAGTCTGTTCAAACATAAATCCATTGAACAGGAAAGAGACCGATACTTGGTAGAGAACTCTATCAACCACCCAACAAGAAGACCAAATGCTCCGATTCCCATCACAAGGATAATATTGGATGACCTGCACAGCTTAGCTTAGTCAAACACCTTCCATTGCTGCTAGAACTGGGTCATATATTGGAATTAACACAAATGTCACCAGATCCATATACCTGGTTGCCTTAGTTATGACCATCAGGGCAGTAAGGATAGCCACAGCTGTGTGGATTGCCCTTTTAAAGACTTCATCAATTGTTGTGAGGTATATAAAAGTGCTCACTACAGCCATGAAAGAGAGCCAAAAGTCCATAAACTGAAACATTTCCGAAGTTACCAGTCAATATTAGTTCAAACCAGTAACTAAAATAGGATAGTGAACTTTTATGCAAGTTAGATTCATGTTTTCCAAATGTATTTCAACCATGATCTTTCCAAGTTTTTCATGACAAATAATGAATCATTCTTTGGAAATCGTACCAACAAGTACCTGTAAAACACCAAAGGACAATACACACCAGGTACCCACATCACATGCATGATATAATCCACTTGAAATTCCACTCACTGTGTAGACCACCCATTCTGCGAATGCCTGCATGTAAACAGGTAATTTAGTCTTTGACAAAATACAGATATCAAAGAATGATGGTTAGGTATGCATTGACATGGCTGGAAATTTCGAGAAACCTCTAATGTTTCATCACAAAAGGTTGGCACTCTTTGCCATCAGAAATCAGAAACATCTGCAAGTGAGTCCACGAAATAAATGGAGATTTACCTTCTGCCGGAGAGCCCAAAAGGCAGGAAGCACAGCTGCAGCATTAGATGCGATTAGTGCAATTGATTGCCATAAGTGTCCTGCATCAGTTTCCAAGCAGACAAGAGGCTAAATTTGTTTTGTAGCATTATAATGATACCAAGTCCTGGAATTTATTTCAAATGCTAATAAACCTGAAGGTTAGCCTAAAAGGAAGGAAGAAATGGCTAATTTGGAACCATAAACAATTATTGTTGATGAAAACAAGTGGCAGGAATGGCATCCATATTTTTGCATTCAACTCCTGAAAGGAATCTACCTTGATGGGATACAATCTCAATGCTACAGTCAAAACCTCCATGGTTCCGATCACAGGCACAAAAGCTGAGAAAAAGGAAATAGTACAACGACAAGGCAAAAAATGCATTTTAGACCTTCATCCAATCCTATATGCTTAGCTATAACAAATAAAATTATTATAAAAATAGGAAATCAGAAGAAAAAAAGTTACAGAAAAGAAAAGAATGGCTGAAAAATATAATACCTGTACGAAGTTAATCCACTAGCATCAAGAGCAGATTTACAAGCACCATGATAGGAGCACCTTTTAGGGCATCTTTCAAGTGAAATAGACATAGTAGTCTGGCCATCAGAAATGTCACCAGTGCTGTTTAGATGCCTTAGCGCAATATTCCAGATTCCTTCCTTAACATATAAGATGTAAAAATCGACCTTTTCATCACTTGAATTGTACAATACAAAAAACACGGAGTCACCACTGCTGCTTGTCTTGTTTACATAATAATAGTCCCAGTTAATAAGTGATGGCAATCCACCATTTCTAGCATATATTTCATAATTCATCTTTCTATCTGACGTTAGCCGGACATGGAGATTTCCACCAGCTGCACCTCGAGGAACATCCAGAAGAAAATAAGTCCAGGTGTCCAGTCCTCCAACTGAGTAGTTGCTTAAAAGGGGCCCAAGATGAAAATTAGCAGCATCTGATATCACATCCCCACCATCTGGCAAATAATAGGATTCAAAAGGGGTCGAATATTTCCTGAGAACCGTCTGCAGACAACCATTCTCAGCTCATCAATAAATTACTCCTGCGAATGAGTTTTTTCAAGCATCAACAGAAAGAAAAGGGAGTACGGGAATAAAGTTGTTCACAAATCTACTTAAGAAAGAACTAAAACTAAAAAAAATAAAAAGTGTAAGTGAACACTTTGAAGCCAAATCTTCTAAACTGAAATTTGGTCCTATTTGCTTCAAAACGATTACATCTTTTAACATGAATCTCTTCAGGTTTAAGGAAATTTCACCCTCAGTCCTCTGGAGAAGATTCTCAAGACATGGTGTCCAGTCACCCACAAATAAAGTTCACACTGTCATCTTCTCATCCTTAATTATAAAAGCCTGTTTCTAAGCCACAACTAACAAGCAAGTAATCACTTTCTCCTACACCTGATATCTGCTTTATCCTCGCAAATGTGGATGTGTAAATATTATTTAAGGCATTGAATTTCAAATAGGCAAATAATTTACTAATAGCATCAAATTTTAAAACTAAAACTTACTGACATGCACCAAGCATAATGTAAAAATAAAAATGAATTGATGAAATTTATAAAGTTGTAAGCGATACAGAAAACAAATGTAACATGTATGTTGACAATGACCACCTGAAGCATGTATCTTTCAGACGAACAGTTTGGCCCAGCCTTTCCCAAAGGACATTCAAGTTCTTGCACTTTCAAGGAATAGCAAACTTTTGAAACATTACTCAGGGCCCCACCAATTTCCTTTGCAAGATGAAGGGCTAGAATAGAAATATACCACTG